>OY288200.1:2505000-5005000 GCA_958449745.1 Ochropleura leucogaster
GCATCTGCAGCTTTTGCGTACTTTTCTTTCATGGAAGCACTTTGAGGTTCCGGAGGTAGGCCAAGGTCAGCGCGTATTTTATCTATGAGTTTTTTCTCCGAAGCAGTTTTCCCTTCCGGAAGCGGTAGACCTTGCATTGCTAATCCTTTGACTATTTTTTCTTTTTGTGATGGAGTTTTGCCTTCCAACGGCGTAATCAGTCCTGCAGCTTTAGCTTTCGCTAGCTTCGCAGACGGCGTTACAGACGGCGCACGCGTCCCAGCCTTAACTTTAGCAATAAGAGCTTTCTCTGATGATGTTCTTCCTTCAGGCAATGGGATTCCTTTGTCTTGCAAACTTTTGAGTATTTTTTCTTTTTCTGACGGTGATTTTCCTTCCAGAGGCTGCAATAATCCTGCACTAGCTGCTTTTTCGTACTTCTCTTTCATTGATGGTGTTTTAGGTTCCGGAGGAAGGCCAAGTTCGGTTCGTACCTTTTCGCTGATCTTTTTCTCCGAAGCAGTTTTCGCTTCAGGAAGGGGCAGACCTTCCCTTGCTAATGATTTCATTATTTTTTCTTTCTGCGAGGGCGTTTTGCCTTCTAAAGGCGTAAGCAAGCCCGCAGCTTTAGCTTTTTTGAGCTTCTCAGATAGCGTCATAGACGGCGCACGTTCTGCAGCTTTTACTTTTGATATAATTGCTTTCTCTGACGCTGTACGTCCTTCCGGCAATGGAATACCCTGGTCTAGCAACCCTAGCAAAATTCTTTCTTTTTCTGACGGCGATTTTCCTTCTAGTGGTTTCATCAATCCAGCATCTGCAGCTTTTGCGTACTTTTCTTTCATGGAAGCAGTTTGAGGTTCCGGAGGTAGGCCAAGGTCAGCGCGTATTTTATCTATGAGTTTTTTCTCCGAAACAGTTTTCCCTTCAGGAAGTGGTAGACCTTGCATTGCTAATCCTTTGACTATTTTTTCTTTTTGTGATGGAGTTTTGCCTTCCAACGGCGTAATCAGTCCTGCAGCTTTAGCTTTTTTGAGCTTCTCAGATAGCGTCACAGACGGCGCACGTTCTGCAGCTTTCACTTTTGATATAATTGCTTTCTCTGATGCTGTACGTCCTTCCGGCAATGGAATACCCTGGTCTTGCAACCCTTGCAAAATTCTTTCTTTTTCTGACGGCGATTTTCCTTCTAGTGGTTTCATCAATCCAGCATCTGCAGCTTTTGCGTACTTTTCTTTCATGGAAGCAGTTTGAGGTTCCGGAGGTAGGCCAAGGTCAGCGCGTATTTTATCTATGAGTTTTTTCTCCGAAACAGTTTTCCCTTCAGGAAGTGGTAGACCTTGCATTGCTAATCCTTTGACTATTTTTTCTTTTTGTGATGGAGTTTTGCCTTCCAACGGCGTAATCAGTCCTGCAGCTTTAGCTTTCGCTAGCTTCGCAGACGGCGTTACAGACGGCGCACGCGTCCCAGCCTTAACTTTAGCAATAAGAGCTTTCTCTGATGAAGTTCTTCCTTCAGGCAATGGAATTCCTTTGTCTTGCAAACTTTTAAGTATTTTTTCTTTTTCTGAAGGTGATTTTCCTTCCAAGGGCTTCAATAATCCTGCACTTGCTGCTTTTTCATACTTCTCTTTCATCGATGGTGTTTTAGGTTCCGGAGGAAGGCCAAGTTCGGTTCGTACCTTTTCGCTGATCTTTTTCTCCGAAGCAGTTTTCGCTTCAGGAAGGGGCAGACCTTCCTTTGCTAATGATTTCATTATTTTTTCTTTCTGCGAGGGCGTTTTGCCTTCTAAAGGCGTCATTAACCCCGCAGCTTTAGCTTTTTTGAGCTTCTCAGATAGCGTCACAGACGGCGCACGTTCTGCAGCTTTCACTTTTGATATAATTGCTTTCTCTGATGCTGTACGTCCTTCCGGCAATGGAATACCCTGGTCTTGCAACCCTTGCAAAATTCTTTCCTTTTCTGACGGCGATTTTCCTTCTAGTGGTTTCATCAATCCAGCATCTGCAGCTTTTGCGTACTTTTCTTTCATGGAAGCAGTTTGAGGTTCCGGAGGTAGGCCAAGGTCAGCGCGTATTTTATCTATGAGTTTTTTCTCCGAAGCAGTTTTCCCTTCAGGAAGCGGTAGACCTTGCATTGCTAATCCTTTGACTATTTTTTCTTTTTGTGATGGAGTTTTGCCTTCCAACGGTGTAATCAGTCCTGCAGCTTTAGCTTTTGCTAGCTTCGCAGACGGCGTTACAGACGGCGCACGCGTCCCAGCCTTTACTTTAGCAATAAGAGCTTTCTCTGATGATGTTCTTCCTTCAGGCAATGGGATTCCTTTGTCTTGCAAACTTTTAAGTAGTTTTTCTTTTTCTGACGGTGATTTTCCTGCCAAGGGCTGCAATAATCCTGCACTTGCTGCTTTTTCGTACTTCTCTTTCATCGATGGCGTTTTAGGTTCCGGAGGAAGGCCAAGTTCGGTTCGTACCTTTTCGCTGATCTTTTTCTCCGAAGCAGTTTTCGCTTCAGGAAGGGGCAGACCTTCCTTTGCTAATGATTTCATTATTTTTTCTTTCTGCGAGGGCGTTTTGCCTTCTAAAGGCGTCATTAACCCCGCAGCTTTAGCTTTTTTGAGCTTCTCAGATAGCGTCACAGACGGCGCACGTTCTGCAGCTTTCACTTTTGATATGATTGCTTTCTCTGATGCTGTACGTCCTTCCGGCAATGGAATTCCCTGGTCTTGCAAACCTTGCAAAATTCTTTCCTTTTCTGACGGCGATTTTCCTTCTAGTGGTTTCATCAATCCAGCATCTGCAGCTTTTGCGTACTTTTCTTTCATGGAAGCAGTTTGAGGTTCTGGAGGTAGGCCAAGGTCAGCGCGTACTTTATCTATAAGTTTTTTCTCCGAAGCAGTTTTCCCTTCAGGAAGCGGTAAACCTTGCATTGCTAATCCTTTGACTATTTTTTCTTTTTGTGATGGAGTTTTGCCTTCCAACGGCGTAATCAGTCCTGCAGCTTTAGCCTTCGCTAGCTTCGCAGACGGCGTTACAGACGGCGCACGCGTCCCAGCCTTTACTTTAGCAATAAGAGCTTTCTCTGATGATGTTCTTCCTTCAGGCAATGGGATTCCTTTGTCTTGCAAACTTTTGAGTAGTTTTTCTTTTTCTGACGGTGATTTTCCTTCCAAGGGCTGCAATAATCCTGCACTTGCTGCTTTTTCGTACTTCTCTTTCATCGATGGTGTTTTAGGTTCCGGAGGAAGGCCAAGTTCGGTTCGTACCTTTTCGCTGATCTTTTTCTCCGAAGCAGTTTTCGCTTCAGGAAGGGGCAGACCTTCCTTTGCTAATGATTTCATTATTTTTTCTTTCTGCGAGGGCGTTTTGCCTTCTAAAGGCGTCATTAACCCCGCAGCTTTAGCTTTTTTGAGCTTTTCAGATAGCGTCACAGACGGCGCACGTTCTGCAGCTTTCACTTTTGATATGATTGCTTTCTCTGATGCTGTTCGTCCTTCCGGCAAAGGAATACCCTGGTCTTGCAACCCTTGCAAAATTCTTTCCTTTTCTGACGGCGATTTTCCTTCTAGTGGTTTCATCAATCCAGCATCTGCAGCTTTTGCGTACTTTTCTTTCATGGAAGCAGTTTGAGGTTCTGGAGGTAGGCCAAGGTCAGCGCGTACTTTATCTATGAGTTTTTTCTCCGAAGCAGTTTTCCCTTCAGGAAGTGGTAGACCTTGCATTGCTAATCCTTTGACTATTTTTCCTTTTTGTGATGGAGTTTTGCCTTCCAACGGCGTAATCAGTCCTGCAGCTTTAGCCTTCGCTAGCTTCGCAGACGGCGTTACAGACGGCGCACGCGTCCCAGCTTTTACTTTAGCAATAAGAGCTTTCTCTGATGATGTTCTTCCTTCAGGCAATGGGATTCCTTTGTCTTGCAAACTTTTGAGTATTTTTTCTTTTTCTGACGGTGATTTTCCTTCAAGGGGCTGCAATAATCCTGCACTTGCTGCTTTTTCGTACTTCTCTTTCATCGATGGTGTTTTAGGTTCCGGAGGAAGGCCAAGTTCGGTTCGTACCTTTTCGCTGATCTTTTTCTCCGAAGCAGTTTTCGCTTCAGGAAGGGGCAGACCTTCCTTTGCTAATGATTTCATTATTTTTTCTTTCTGCGAGGGCGTTTTGCCTTCTAAAGGCGTCATTAACCCCGCAGCTTTAGCTTTTTTGAGCTTTTCAGATAGCGTCACAGACGGCGCACGTTCTGCAGCTTTCACTTTTGATATGATTGCTTTCTCTGATGCTGTTCGTCCTTCCGGCAAAGGAATACCCTGGTCTTGCAACGCTTGCAAAATTCTTTCCTTTTCTGACGGCGATTTCCCTTCTAGCGGTTTCATCAATCCAGCATCTGCAGCTTTTGCGTACTTTTCTTTCATGGAAGCAGTTTGAGGTTCCGGGGGCAGGCCAAGATCAGCGCGTACTTTATCTATGAGCTTTTTCTCCGAAGCAGTTTTTCCTTCAGGAAGTGGTAGACCTTGCATTGCTAATCCTTTGACTATTTTTTCTTTTTGTGATGGAGTTTTGCCTTCCAACGGCGTAATCAGTCCTGCAGCTTTAGCTTTTGCTAGCTTCGCAGACGGCGTTACAGACGGCGCACGCGTCCCAGCCTTAACTTTAGCAATAAGAGCTTTTTCTGATGAAGTTCTTCCTTCAGGCAATGGAATTCCTTTGTCTTGCAAACTTTTAAGTATTTTTTCTTTTTCTGAAGGTGATTTTCCTTCCAAGGGCTGCAATAATCCTGCACTTGCTGCTTTTTCGTACTTCTCTTTCATCGATGGTGTTTTAGGTTCCGGAGGAAGGCCAAGTTCGGTTCGTACCTTTTCGCTGATCTTTTTCTCCGAAGCAGTTTTCGCTTCAGGAAGGGGCAGTCCTTCCTTTGCTAATGATTTCATTATTTTTTCTTTCTGCGAGGGCGTTTTGCCTTCTAAAGGCGTCATTAACCCCGCAGCTTTAGCTTTTTTGAGCTTTTCAGATAGCGTCACAGACGGCGCACGTTCTGCAGCTTTCACTTTTGATATGATTGCTTTCTCTGATGCTGTTCGTCCTTCCGGCAAAGGAATACCCTGGTCTTGCAACGCTTGCAAAATTCTTTCCTTTTCTGACGGCGATTTCCCTTCTAGTGGTTTCATCAATCCAGTATCTGCAGTTTTTGCGTACTTTTCTTTCATGGAAGCAGTTTGAGGTTCCGGGGGCAGGCCAAGATCAGCGCGTACTTTATCTATGAGCTTTTTCTCCGAAGCAGTTTTTCCTTCAGGAAGTGGTAGACCTTGCATTGCTAATCCTTTGACTATTTTTTCTTTTTGTGATGGAGTCTTGCCTTCCAACGGCGTAATCAGTCCTGCAGCTTTAGCTTTCGCTAGTTTCGCAGACGGCGTTACAGACGGCGCACGTGTCCCAGCCTTTACTTTAGCAATAAGAGCTTTTTCTGATGATGTTCTTCCTTCAGGCAATGGGATTCCTTTGTCTTGTAAACTCTTGAGAATTTTTTCTTTTTCTGATGGCGATTTCCCTTCTAAGGGTTGCAATATTCCTGCACTTGCTGCTTTTTCGTACTTCTCTTTCATAGATGGTGTTTTAGGTTCCGGAGGGAGGCCAAGTTCGGTTCGTACCTTTTCGCTGATCTTTTTATCCGAAGCAGTTTTAGCTTCAGGAAGGGGTAGTCCTTCTTTTGCTAATGATTTTAGTATTTTTGCTTTTTGAGAGGCCGTTTTTCCTTCCAAAGGCGTCATCAATCCTGCAGCTTTAGCTTTTTTGAGCTTTTCAGATAGCGTTACCGACGGCACACGTTCTCCCGCTTTCACTTTAGATATTATTGCTTTCTCTGATGCCGTTCGTCCTTCAGGCAAGGGAATTCCCTTTTCATATAAACCTTGCAAAATTCTTTCTTTTTCTGACGGTGATTTTCCTTCCAAAGGCTGCATTAAACCAGCATCTGCAGCTTTCGCGTACTTTTCTTTCATTGAAAGTGTTTTCGGTTCTGGAGGAAGGCCAAGGTCAGCGCGTACTTTATCTATGAGTTTTTTCTCCGAAGCAGTTTTCCCTTCAGGTAGAGGCAATCCTTGCATTGCTAACCCTTTTACTATATTTTCTTTTTGGGAGGGAGTTTTGCCTTCTAAAGGCGTTATTAGTCCTGCAGCTCTTGCTTTTTTTAGTTTTTCTGATGGTGTTACCGACGGCGCGCGAACGCCCGCTTTAACTTTCGATATTATTGCTTTCTCTGATGGCGTTCGACCTTCAGGTAATGGAATACCTTTGTCATGCAAACCCTGTAAAATTCTTTCTTTTTCTGACGGTGATTTACCTTCTAAGGGTTGCAGTAACCCCGCACTTGCTGCTTCTTCGTATTTTTCTTTCATGGAAGCAGTTTTTGGCTCTGGAGGCAAGCCAAGGTCAGCTCGTACTTTATCAAGTAGCTTTTTCTCTGACGCTGTTTTTCCTTCAGGAAGGGGAAGTCCCTGCATTGCTAATCCCTTCAATATTTTTTCTTTTTGTTCCGTGGTTTTTCCTTCTAAAGGCGTTATTAACCCTGAAGCTTTAGACTTTTTTAGTTTTCGTGATTGTGCTACTTGAGCGGCTTTAGATTTTTTTAGTTTTTCTAGCGTTGTCGTTGTTTTAGAAATTGGCATTCCCACTTCCTCTTTAATTTTTTTTATCAATGCTTTTTCAGAAGCAGTTTTACCCTTTGGTAGAGGTTGTCCTGCTTTTGCTAATTCTTTTAAAATGTCCTCTTTTTCCGCTGGTGTTTTTCCTTCTAACATTTTTTCAGCCTTCTTTACTTTAGACTTTTTACTTTTTACATCCATAGCAGCTAAAGACTTTTGTTCTTCGCCGAGCCGCCTTTCTTCCTGTAACTTATGGCTGCAAAGAATGCAAGTGCAATTATCGCAGTTCTTCATTTTGTAGCAATCGTAGAGGCTCTTCATGACTTCAAACATTGCATCAGAATTGCATGAACAGCAGCAGCTGTCCTTAGGCGCGCTTAATTGGCATCGGTACACTTTCCATTTCCTCTGTGTAGGAAAGTTAAACGAACTCAAGAAGTCGTTTAAATGGTGGTCTGATATTCGATTCACTACGAATTTAGAATTAAAGAAGGACTGTTTTTGTATCACATCAACGCTTCGGGTACAATCCTTGGATAGTTTCCTGCGTTTATTAATTTCAGTCATGCTTATATGTGTCGTGAGAAGTTTTCTTCTTTTATTTCTACTGCAGCGTGATAATCGAAAAGCGATAGCTGGTTGTTGGTCATATTTTAATAGATCTTCTTTTTTGCGATTTTTTTTCGTATGTACCATTATGCTTACGTCGTGTATCTGTTTGCACGTATTATATTCCTGGTTGCATTGGTGTAATTTATACTGTAGTAGTTTATCAATTTTTTCGTCTTTCATTTTGTTTGGTGTACAGGGAATAGCAAACTAATCTGTAAATTTTACATCTGTATTGCGCTACTATTTCTATGAAAATCTCGGTGTTTTCATTTCGATTTCTATTTTATTGCTAATTTTACTCTTTCTTTTCATGACCTTTTCATTCCTTGAAAATTATATTTTGTCTGAGGCATTCTTACAACTTGGTATCTTTGTTGGAATTCCCACTAAAATTATTGCTGAAAGGGTAATTTTATTTTTTACATTTTATATTTATTTGATTACATTCCAATAAGATGGAAGCTTACTAAAGTGAGCTGAAAGCAAAGATAATACAATTTCAGCCGTTCTCACGGCACAGCATGTTTGGAAGAGAATCTTACATACATAGAAGACACACTAAATTCAAGTTTCTTCTAAAACATGATTTATTTGCCGTTGTAAGTACCATGACCTATAATTACTAAGCAGATTTAATTCTGTAACTGCAACTGTATGAAAAAAACTGATATTTACAAGAGATGCGATGAATTCGTCGCATACCTAGTGACCTAAAACATTTGCCCAAGTCTGATTTGAGTACTGTAAAGGTTTAATAAACATTAACCAAACTTATAGCGTGCATGCAGGTTTGCAATGACGTTCGAATACTCGAGTTGTTAAAATAGAAAAATGGTAGACGAGAATTGTTTTCTTTTTTGAGAGTATTAAGAGATTTCTAAAGTATTCTAAAGAGAGTCTGATGTATTCTATGCTACTTTTATTACGAACTAGCTAGCTGTGCCCCGGATGCATAGCAATGCAATTTTCTACCTACCCGACCTACCCTGACCAAAAAGAACGTATGTCGTCAAAGGTTGTATGAAAATCACCTCTTGTTTTTTCTTTTTTTTTTAGTATATTTTAATACTTATTCTGCTATTCGGCACGGAGAAAAATAAAAAAAAAACAGGTGTCATGAAATCATTCCAGCCGTTCTCGACTTATAAGTGTTCGCACAAATCCGACTTTGTTTATTAAGACTAGCTGTGCCCCGGCATGCATTGCAATGTAATTTTCTACCTACCCTATCTTTCAAGTTGGATCCAACTGCACACGGTGTGCAAATTTAAGGGGTTTAAATCGGTTAAGTAGTTTAGGAGTCCATCGCGGAAAAACAACGTGACACATGATTTATATATATTAAGAAGATAAACACCCCTACACGTACAATAAACATTCCTAGTGAAAATGTTTTATTTTATACATAATTATTTTATTGTATTAGAAATGAGATATCTGATGAGATGTCAAGTTATAGAGAGATATGGAAGAACACATGATGTGCGAAAGGGGTATAACAGGGATCCCATAAATGGGGTATCGGCATTAGGATCAAGATTTAATTGTATTGGAAGGTTTTATTATGACTTACATTATCATCATTCTACATACTGTCTACCGATGGGTTACTACTGCTTTTTTACAGCCTGTTACGTCCCATAGCTAGGCTAACGCCCATTTCTGCATAGGTACTCTTGTTGATTGATTTGATTGAATTTAATAGTTGCTAGTGACCTCATTCCTACTTGGAATGGCTTTGTTACTTTTTAAAAATATTAGTATTCTTACGGGATAATTATAAAAAAACCCCGTTTGGAAAAAACTGCATTAGCCGTTGTGAAGTAAAGAACATTACTTTCGAAAGGTGAGACAAATCAGACTTGTTTTTCTTCATATAGGTACGTAAAAGAGAAGCCCCGGGCGAATGGACAGCAGCAGTTTTAGTTTTAGAGATACTTTATTATTTTCCCGGAAATATGGCATGTACTTTGTCTGAATCACTATTGGTATTGCCAGTGGGTGATGTTGAGCACTGAAATAGTGAGTCAGCTTTCTATACTTTCGGACCTATACTATTTACCTCAATATTTTTACTTTACCTGGCATGTTGTGCTTTTGCAGTGAATTAACATAGTAACATCTTGCGTGTTTTCCCTGAAGCTGCTATTTAATTATATTCTTGAAAATGATGGATTCATGATAAGAGTTGAAATTGATAGGACTTGGTTGAAAATCGTTAGAAACGTTATGTGACCATGTGACACATGATTGCAGTTTTAATTCTTGTCATTGGTTTTGGCAGAATGACACTGATTTTGGCTATGGCCAGTTTGATCATTTTTTTAACAGAACACAAAACACGTTTGCTTTTGGTGTACCCAGTTTCGGTCGCATACTATTGTTCAGTGTTACATGATTCTATTGAAGTTCAAATGCCAATGTCCGTAAGGATTGAGGAGCCACGTCAAATTTTTAAAATCTGATCTCGCCATTATTTAGCAGTAATGTAGCTTATTTTGCAGCACAAATTCTAGATTTAGCAGCAAATATATCACTAGTGTAACGGTTTTACAATGTTTATTTAACATAACGTTCGTACAAGACACGGTACCTATAATCACATTAGTCACAATAATCAGCGCTGCGCGACACAGTCGCACGCGCACATGTTACAACAACGAGCTTGTAGGGCCGACTGAGTACGACGACCTTTTACTTTTTTCAGATTCCGCTTCTACTGACGGTGATTTACACAAAATGAGAACCCAAATTGCGTGCTGTATTTTGATACTACAGTAAATAGTAGCCACTGTGAAATTGCTTGTAACCTTTCTTACATTTTAGAACACGTAGCCTTGAAGTACCAGTAAAAAATATGTGTCGACATGTTGGATAGATTATAAGAAGGCCTACGACACAGTGCCACATACATGGCTAAAGAGGGTGGGTGCTGGAGTTGTACAAGATAGATGCAACCCTACGCGCCTTTCTTGAGTCGTGTATGGGGCAATGGAGGATGGTGCTTCGATATCCAGGATGTCGACAGATCCAGGGAAACGATGAGCCTGAATAAATTAGACGGGGAATATTTCAGGGTGACAGTTTGATTCCACTTTGGTTCTGTCTAGCAGTGAATACTCTAAGCACATTGCTGGAGGATTCATGTCTAACATATCGGTTGAGGAGAGGAGGTCAGGTCATATTTCACCTCCTTTACATGGATGATCTGAAACTCTTTGCCCCCAACAAATTTTGACTGATGGAGCAACTAAAAGTAACTGAAACTTTTAATAACGCTATTAGGATGGAATTTGGTGTGGACCAATGTGCAGTCATGTATGTAAAACGAGGGGAGATTTTGGGAATCTGAGGGAATACAACTTTCGGTTTCCATACACCTCAGATAGCTTCCTTAACCTAAAGGTCTCTGCACACAGCCGGCGTGGCGTGACGGGGCGCGGCGGGACGGGACGGCGACGCGACACTGAGCAGTTGTAATGTACTAGATAGTACGGAAGACGCCACACAGAGCCGTCGCGCCACGCCGCCGCCGCGCCGAGCGGGAATACAAGTCAGAAGCGGCGGGGACGGGCGCGGCGGGACGCGAGCGGCATAGGCAGTATAAAAACAGTATACGTTCGGCGTGAATGGTCACACTGCGGGCGCGATAACGTCCCGTCCCGTCGCGCCCGCAGTGTGACCGATGCCGCCGCGCCAGCGTCGCGTCGCCGTCCCGTCCCGCCGCGCCCCGTCACGCCACGCCGGCTGTGTGCAGCGACCTTAAAGCTATAAGTATTTGGTATGTCGGAAGCGTTAGGCATGTTGCATTTTAGTCAGTAAAAGCCTGACATACCCCCCGCTCCGCCGAGAGCGGGGGAAGTCATTTGGTGATTTCCCACCCGAAAAAAAAAGGGCAGACACTTCACGTTTGTGGTGTGAATTTGGAAGAATCATGTTGTCAAAAACCCAAATGTTCTGGATTAAGTTTATAAATAGCTAGCAATTAAGTAATATTTTTTTTTTGAAATAAATCGATGTTCTAACTGATTTTTGTATTATTTCACTTTATAGGTAGCGAAGCACGTACCGGGCCGCTAGTTCTTTGTAAATTAATACAGCAATTTTGCAGTTTATATGTTGTTATGTTTAGAAATAACGAAAATTTTCATCCATTTTCTAGACATATTGTACAAAATCATCTGGTGGTACAACTAATAAGCTTTGGTTAGTATCTTTGCTGTATTCTCTGTATCTCATGTAGTGACTTTCTGAACTAAAGTTATGGGCGGCTTGATTTGGTTTGGTATAAGATTGTTTGCAGCCACCATCTTGGATTTACATTTTGACAGCACTATCGGCTTCAACACCCTCGAAAACCATAAAAACAACACCCATGACGATAACCTTGATATTTTTTGTCTCGTCGATTTGCGTTTGAGTGAGTGCGCTGTTTCGAACGTTAGTACGTAGTTTCCGTACTGTACATATTTATATTGTGTACCTATCGCGGACGCGTCGGTGTAAGCCTGGGTACTTGAATGGTTTGTTTAAATAGTAGATTTTTGTTTTTGTGTTGTGTTTATTTATATACCGCCGCGCCGAGTAACCTATATCCGTCTCCAAGGTTCCAACTATCTCAGTACCAAAATTCATCAAAATCGGTTTAGCCCATTTAGGCATGAAGAGGTAACAAACAAAAGAACTCACTTTCGCTTTTATAGTATTACTAGCTGTGCCCAGCGGTTTCACCCGCTGCTCACTTAGGGGTATGAAAAATAGATGTTGGCCGATTCTCAGACCTACCCGATATGTACACAAAATTTCGTTTAAATCGGCCGTTTCGGAGGAGTATGGGAACGAAAACTGTGACACGAGAATTTTATATTAGATAATAATAGTTAGGATAATAAAAAAAATATATAGATACAAAGAATGTTGTGATAGGAGATTTTATTTTATATTCTAATCCTGTTAATATTAGTAATTATTAAGAATGTTTTGTGTCCTATTGCGTGTTCACTAAAAGTAACGCAATACTCAACTGTTTAGGTCGTCAGCTGGCTTCGGTTTTCAGTACAGGTTTTATACGGCAGACGAGCCGCTCGAGCGGCGGGTGTGCGCCTCGCCCCCGCCTCCGCATCCGTATCCGCGGCGCAGATTCTAACCGATGCCGTAGACAGCGACAGTGGCAATAATAGACCGCAGTGGAATGTTTATAAAACCGATTTTCAGCTGTCCTGCTTGCCCTGCTCCTGTTGCTGCCCCTCTGACTTTTACTGACTGGAGTGCAATTTATGTGATGCCACGATGTGTGTGGAATGTTTAATTTTTTTTTTTATATTCTCCTGCATGTCCCACGTTTATAAAAAAAATACAGTCTACGTCCGTCTCCAGGGTCCTAACTATCTCAGTACCAAAATTCATCAAAATTCAATCGGTTTAGCCATTAAGGCGTGAAGACGTAACAAACAAATTCACTTCCGCTTTTATAATATTAAGCAAGGATATCCGATCTATCCGCTAAGGTACCCCCACCAGCTCAGGGTGCGTCGAGAATTAATTCTCGCCACGTATGTACTTAGTAAAGCTATTACGGGGAGTAGCACATAACCCGGAACGGGAAAAATACGCGTTGTGAACGAACTTCACGAGCGACTGGATGTTTTCTCGTGCACGTTGTGTGACTTCGAAGAGTTTTATTAGATATAGTTCGTTATGTAAGACCATAAAAAAAGAGAATTATTTAAATTTTTGTTTAATTTTGTATAGTTAGGTACTTAGAAATTTTATTTTTAGAAGTTTTTTTTTATTTATTTTATTAGTTGATAGCTTCACTGTCGCATCAGGTTAAGGCCTGTAAGGATAATTGTAAGGAGAAAAATAAATTAAAAAATAACTATTCAAGCGACTCCAGTTCTCTATAGGTATCCCGGGCAGGTTTATCACAAATTGGATCACCCGGAAACCAGATTATTTTGTTGCAAAAAATAAATAAAATACATTGTTTACAGAAAAGCTTTAAATGGAATACCTATTTTATTCAGTCTGGTACCTACGTGACTTAAACATAATATCCTACTTCCAGTAAAAACTTAAAATTTCAGCAAGTAATACTTAAAAACGAATCGTAATTATTAAATTTATGCAGACAAAGTCGCAGTTGAAGTGCAAGTTCATTAATATACGATTATTCAATAATGCACGATCTATGATGGCAACTCTCAGAGGAGTATGATGGCTGTGACATACGGCTAGAGAAACACACTGACACACTGACAGCATAAATCTATTAAAGATCTGTTTTGACATTTGGCAACAGATCCCCAAAAAGAAGTTAAGGGAATAAACACAACATTGTTTGTAAATCTTGTTTACTTACGAATAACTATTTCCCAAAAAATCTTGCCTATTTCAAAAATGCACAAACGATGAGTTATGTTGACACTATTACCGAACTGATTTCATAATATTTACCAAGTGTCTTAACAACTATTTGCACAATATTGAGCCACTTATTAGATTTTTTTGAAATATTGACTTCTTGAAATGTCCGTCTCTTGAATCATATCGAAGCAACAGACACCGCTTAAACCTTTAGAACCAGAACCTTTACCACCGATAGAAAACTTGATTCCTCCAGAAGGTATATCATCTTCCGGTCTAGGCTCAGGCTCAGGTTCAGGCTCGGGTTTAGGTTCAACTGCCACGCGCACACGCGAAGTGTGAACACGCTTAGTAGCACGTGCGGTAAGCCCGCCCGAGCCACGAGCTTCGCTTGTGGCATCACTGGCGGGACATTCGCATTGCACTTGATTATTTCTGCTAAAAATGGATCTTCGAGATTTTTTTACTTGGAGGTCTGCACACGGACATTCTTTGGGTTCCGGTGGTGGGGGGCAATATTCCTCTATGAGTTCCGGATTCATAGCAACATAATATCTAACAGCGTCTTCCATGGTAAATTCTTCTTCTTCAAGTCTTTCTTGTTTTTTCTTTTTGATAAATTTAAATCCTGATTGTGTCTGCGTCATATCAGATTTCTGTCTTAAAGTTTCCTTTTCATCAACCCATTGGTAGTTTTGGTATTGGTATTGGTTTACGTAAGCGTCTATTTCGGCGTCGTACTCAGATGTGGCGTTGTATTCGGCGACGGCGTTGTACTCCGATACGGGTTTGGGTTCAGGTGTTTGTTCCCACAGAGGACATTCACATATTACATTTTTATTCTTTTTTCCATTTTTACCATTACTGGCACAGGGACAGCCCTTAGAAATTCGTCGGCCTGCTTGACAAGAGGTTCCACCTAGTTCTATTTGACACACTCCACTAGCGGGATCTAACTTTTCTGACCCCGGGACGGCTTTTACCATGGAGTCGGCACAACAACAGCACTGACATCCCATGGATCTGGTCCCCACCTTTGGTCCAAAAGTTGGCATTGACACGGGAGGCGGATATTGTTCGCATGGACACAAAGATCCAATCTTAACCGTTCTTTCTCTACCACTGCATGCACATTTTACTTTTTCATTTACGTTCTGATTTGGATAGTTTCCACACCCCTTTTCACCTGGAAATGTTAACGTACTATTTAAATATAAAAAAACGTTGCCCCACACAATGTTGTGTGAAATTCCTAATTTCTCCTGTATCTTGGATGCGTTTAAAAACATTTAAACTCACACACAAACAGCCAGACCAGAAATAACTATTAGTAGGCCATACAAATATTTGCACCGTGCGAGAATCGCATTGCAGCAGTCAATCGTTCAACTACTGAGCCAACCGTGCCGTCAAACGACGTTCACACCGAAATAGTCGCGACGTGGCACTGGGAGTACTTTATATAATAGCATGTAAATAAAAAGCACTTAGCACCGAATGCTTACTAAACTGCATATTCTTATTACTACCTTTAGTGAACTACCGGCTAACCAGAATGCAGCCGGCAATGCATCGGCGTGTGTGAAGCCGCACACTGATGTAACTGATGCGCTGCATGAAACCAGAGTTAAAGAACGGTGGCAGACTAAAGCAACAGAAAAGATAGCTCCGATGACTAAATGGAGGCACTGCGTTGATGTACCCACCCTTAAATGACTAAAATATCGACACCTCTGGGCTCAAAGGTCGTAAAGGACAAAATGCAACTTTTCAGGAGAAGCAAAAAACGAAAAAAAAAAACTGTATTTTTACTCTAACTTTTTTGTTTCTTGAGCTATTTTAATGAAACTTTGGGAAAGTGCTTAGAATTCACAGTACTTTCTTGGGCAGTATACAATTTTACCCTAATGCTTTATTTATCGAGATAGATTTTCTTTACGACCACAAATTTAAAAATAAATGTCCTTTACCCCCCTAAAATTTTCATCTTATGATTTTAGTTTAGGGCGTAAATCTACTTTACTGTGCAAAATTAATTAAAGTAGGGAAATAATGGACAAGTGCAATATTTTTTAGGTTCTAAACGATCACCCGCTAAGGTATTCTAAAAGGATTAATTGATATTTAAACTTAATAATTAAATGGATCACGTAATTGTATGTATTTATAATATTTTTTAAGTTCATTTTTTTTACATACAATTACATTATTAAATATTTCTTAATAAAAAAGAAAAAAAAATAGTAGACCACCGGTATCGGGGACAGGATCCAAGCTACCGGCGGTCAGGGTTCCAGAGAAAGGAACCTCCTAACAATACGAGCCGTATCCAGGAGTACCGCGTTCTGTATCAAACCCTTGATCCAGCTGCCTAACGAGAGCCTCCTCAGGTATTAGTCGAGGCTCTTAGCAATTATGCCATTGGCAGATACGACTATCGGCACAATGATCGCTGAGTCCACATCCCACATGTCGACAACCTCGCGAGCCAAGTCAATATGCTTGATTTGCTTATCTTTCTCGGCTTTCACGAGGTTCTCATCATGCGGGACTGTTATGTCAACAATCATTGCGCGCCGGTCTGATCGATCCACCACCACTATATCAGGCTTGTTGGCAACAATAGTTTTGTCAGTGATAATGGATCGATCCCAGTATGATGTGATATTGCCACATTCGAGAACTGGGTCGGGCTCATACCAGTAGTACGGCACTTCCTATTCCACAAGGTTATATTTTAAAGCAAGTTGCTGATGGATAATCCTGGCTACAAGGTTGTGTAAGTGTGTAAGTGCTCTCCGTTAGCTAGACGAGAACAACCGGAGATAATGTGTCGAATTGATTCTCCCGGACGGTGGCATGCCCGACATTTGTCAACCGTGTCGTCCTTCACAATAAATCTCCGGTAGTTATTTGTCATCATAACTGCATCCATAATTGCACAGACAAAACCTTCGGTTTCTCTAAAGAGATCGCCGGAACGCAGCCAGACTACGGACGCTAATTGATCTACATCAGGTCCATGTAAGGCCCGGAAAAAGCGTCCGTGAAGCTCCTTACTGTGCCATGCCTTGCGGTCATTAGTGTTAAGCACTACAGATTTGCGCCTGTTCTCTTTAGCCAAGGAGAGCGGGGTGAGGCCTTTGTCCACTGCAACCACATCCCGATGCATTCCCACGTCGGTTTCTAGGAAATATTCCCTGAGACTGCATATCTCGCGATTGTGGAGAGTCTTGGTATTTAAAAAGCCTCGACCTCCACAACTCCGCGGGATATACAGTCTCATAACCGAAGAATGTGGGTGATGCATACGAAATGCCGTTAACAATGTACGGACCTTCCTATCCAGGGCGTCCAGTTCTGTTTGAGTCCATTTGAGTATGCCGAAGGAGTACTTCAAAACCGGCATGACCCAACCGTTGAAAGCACTCACCTTGTTTCCGCCTGATAAAAAACTATTAAATACTTTTCTCAGGCGGCCAAAGAAGCGCTCCTTCAACGATTGCTTCAGCAACGTTGCGTTAGCAACATTGATGCCCAGCGCTTCCGACATCCCCAAATACTTGTAGGTTTCGGTTGCTGAAAGGGATCTAAGGTTTATGGAATCTGAGAGCTGGGTTCCCACAGATTCCACAATTTCCCGTCGCTTTACATGTATGACCGCATATTTGTCTACACCAAATTCCATCCTGATGGCGCTACTGAAAGTTTCAGTTACCTACCTTCAGTAGCTCCATCAGCTGCAAATCGTTGGGGGCAAAGAGTTTCTGGTCATCCATGTAAAGAAGGTAAGATATAAAATGGCCACAATGTGCTTAGAGGATTCAAGGCTAAGCAGAACCAAAGTGGACTCAAACTATCGCTCGCTCACTCTATCCTTATCGGTTCACTATTTCTCTGAATCTGCCGACATCCTGGATAGCCAAGAACTGTACTCCATTGCCTCATACACGAGATCAGGGTGCGTAGAGTTGCGTTAACTTTATACAACTCTAGCACCCTCATGAGCCATGTATGTGTTATTATTTATTGTATGTTGAATACACATGTATTAGAATCATTTTAATATGGTAGGGGTTGAAGAAGATACCAAAACTTTAAAAATCCTTGTAATTTTGATGATAATCGGTTTATTAATACCTACCTACATTTTACGAGATCGTGAGTTAATAGTTTTGTTTAATTTTAAGTTGGTAGGTTGAGATTAAATTCTTTGTTATCTGAATATTATAGGATGTATGGGACAATTTCTCACTTAAATTTATAATACGCCCTTAGTGGAAGCACATAATTGAAAAGAAACTAGGTAGTAAAGGACACTTTATGTTCCTTTATTTTAACTTGTAAGGGTGTAAAGGACAATTTGCAAAGACGATGTCCTTTACATCCAAATCTTTAAAATGACTTATATTAACCACCTAAGGAGTTAAAGGACAATTGACATTTTTAATGAATTTAACCCCAAAAATTTTTTTTTATATTTTGCTTTACTACCAAAATGAGTTCGCTCTGGTATCTGAGTGTTATTTACTTCCATATTTTAACGGAACATTTTGTTTAACGTCTCCAATTATGTGGGTCGTAAAGGCATTTTTTTTGCGAATTTCGTAAAACGGAATATACACATCGATAGAGAATTAAAAACTGAGTAAAACTGCATCAAAAAGTCATTTTCGCCAAAACGTCCTTTACGACCTTTGAGCCCAGAGGTGTCGATATGTCATAAGGCGACTTGCGATGCCGGCGTGTAACATTCTAATAATTGCATTGCGATGGTGCGATGCACTGTGTGGCTTTAGCGATGAACTCAAGGCGCCACTTTGTGCAGCGAGTTTCTTCTAGCATCTCACAGCATCGCGTCGATTCACATCCGGGTGTAAACTGGCCCTAAGATCGATCCTCATGTAAATATCAATCGGTAACCGCAGATGGTAGTGATAGTGCATTGTTCTTGTAATGTACGTCGCAAAATTTATCAAGTTACCAAGTGTTACTACTACTAGGTGCCGCAGACTTATTTTTTTTTATATTTAATTTACTTTTTTGACGTTACCTCAGAGCAAGGGTCTGGATATTAAGAAAGACGGTCAACAAAGTGAATAAGCAGCGGCAGTGGACAAACGGGCGTTTGTCCACCGTCGTCGTCTTAGGGACTTGGGCATAATATGTGCGGCGGCGATGGAAAAACGTACTCATTTCCACTTTACTGATGAGGTACGGAACTCTAAATAGGTTAATAAATTTATATTTACTTATAATATCAGTACAATTATCGATTTCCCCTCTGATTGAAATATTATGTTCCTGTTCAGCAGCTTCATGCTTATTATACGAATCTTTCAAACTAGATTTAGATTGCTTGATTGATTGATTGGTTGACTGATCCACAGTACCACCACAACCCGTCGTCTTCATGTTTCCTTTTGCTTTTCCTCTAAGTACTTGTTCGAACATTTCTTTAATTTTTTCTGGACTACATTGGCATGGTTCTGAATGCTTCCCATCATTGGACTGGCAATCTGGTTCAGACATCTCTGATTCGTTTGGATCACAAATAAGTTTATGCATTTGTGAACGCTTTGGTCCACAACAAGGTGTTAAAATGGGGGTGTCACAAGGAACTTTGAGCATATCTGATTGATGGCAGCCAGGATGTCCACGACACGGAGGTATTACACACGGACTCACTAACGTTAGACCTCTTTTGTTTGACACGAAAGATGCTTGCTGAATAACGTTGACTTTGGGTAAACGTCGGTTGCCATCGCCGTTGTGACCTAAAACAACAACTAAAATAAAAAAGGGAACACTGATAATTTAAAAGTATATCAATTCTATAAACAGCCTAGATTGTCTTTAGAAGAAACATTGAATAACTTCCTCATCCTAGATAGAAAATAGCTCTCATAAATGTGATTACAGTATTTAATTAATTTAGCTTTGACTACTACATAGCTAGTTCGTACCTTGCTTTAAAAGAAGTGGAAACTGTTCAGAATCCACATTTGTTACACATTTGTATTCGGGTTTATGCTTATCGTTTTCATGTAGTTTAAGATCACAACAACACGGCCTGTCGGATGTGGTATCAGTGCTAACGCCATGGTACGATATAAAAGTTTCGTTTGGTGTTGTAATTTGACAAAGTTCATTTTTTCTTTTCACATTTGCTCCGAATTTATGAGTATAGATATTAGGTGGTTTTTGGTTGAACATGGTTTCTTTGTTGTGAGAAGACTCCGGGGTTTTTTTCGCCCCTTCCGTATAACACTGTTTACCTTTTGCACATATTTTCAAACCGCGTGTGCTGGATAATATCCTTCTGGTCGATATTTCTGTAAATGAAATATATTTAAATATTCTATTATATTGTCCATAGTTCTTTAAAATACGCTCGTGATTTGTCAATCACACGCGTATTTTCAAAATACGCGAAATCAAAAAGAAAGAAGAAAAATCGTCTTTTTTATACTCTATTAAAAAAGGACTGTGTAGTGTGTGGTTTTATAAAACCACGGTAAAAGTGAAACTTTTTTTCACATTATAGACATTTAGACGTCCCTACTCCACGGCCTACCGTCACGCGACATTCGCGACACAGACGAAAAGTTTGAGATGATGTAATACAAGTTTCACTTAAAAAATTATACAACTTTTCATTTTTCAATGCTATGTTGAACAAAACTGGTTGGTATGGTCGTGAAAACTTTTCTGATTTCGAACATGTCGCTTCTGCAGCCAAAAGTCGAGATCGTGATTCGTGGCCGTGTATGTAATGAACATGGTCTCTAAGACGTTTAGTTTTGGAGCCTACGCAGCTTGTGAAAAAAGCAGCAACAAATTCGCAGAATGCTCAAGTGTGAGATCGGCTAAATAAAAAAAAAACTGAATTCATTCCTACATATTCATTACATACAAAATATATGCTTACCCGGATCTTCGATCTTACATTGCTTTTGATTCCAACTGGGTTGATGTTTAGACAACTGGATGCAAATAGTTGAGCAATCTGATGAGAGCTCCGAGTCATTGTCATCTGACGAAGGCACCACCAAAAATATAGAAGATGTGTCTGAAAACTCATTCTTCGATAATAGTTCATCCATCATCGTTGTTATATCATGTTCACTGTCCAAATTGCTTATGACAACGACAGGTTCGCCGTTGTTTGTTTTTCTAGTAGACTTTGGTGTGTTGTGTTCGTTGACCAGTTTTGTTTTATCATTATCTTCTCGGTATTCTCTGTTCCCTTGGTGCTCTCTGTTCAAGTAAGCCACACTCACCTGATTGTCACTTTCGCTAGAGGAAAAATGTTATTTGAAGTTGTGATGCAATAACAACTGCAACCAGAGTGAATTAATCAAGTGGTCGTTGTACGTCAAATCCGAATCCGAAAAATAGTGATCAATACTTTCAAAAAACTATCGAGCCCGATTTTTTTTTAAAAGAACTTCGTCTAACCAAAAATCTAATAAACATAAATCCTATTTTACAATGAATTTATTCGTTGAATCAAAAAATACTAAGAGTGATTCTATCACTTTTTGGAATTCATTATTTTCTTTATTGCAATCTGTCATATAGATGTTCTACAATATTTTTGAAAATGCAACAGATTTGCACGCAGGCTATCCAATGACTGCCCCGTTTATTTTGTAGCCTCCTAAATGAGGTCTTGAGGAACTGTTTTCCTTAGTCTCCTAGCGGCTGTTCGAGTGTACATCAGGTTAATTGCTAGCTTGTTGGGATGGTTTGTGATGCGTTCTTTGAACGCGTCCTTTTTGAAATTTCTTCCATTATAGTATTAATGCAGAGATCATGATGGAGTCTGTTATGAGAGACATAGCATGGCGCGTTTGGATATCATCAAATAACTTCCCCCACTCTGGGCCAAGCGGGGGGGATTGTGAAACTTGTACTGACTAAAACCCTGGGTGGGTTTTGTTCCTTCTATTGCCCTTTATGTTCCGGGCCGCGGAATCTCTTTCGAACAAGACGCAACCCTTGTGGCCCTGGCGGGCACCCCTAGTTTGATGACATCTCTTTGAGGCGCGCGTGGATAACTAAAGCGCCGTCACCACGGTCTGTGTCAATAGACGGACGGAAGGTGAGCTACCCATTGCTTGCCAGCCACAGGCCCGCATATACGGTGGCCGGGAGTCGTCTCGCGCCCGACGCACGAGGCATCTCCGCGGCGGCTGTGTTGGTTTGAGGTTCTCTCCCTCAAACGCCCGGTCACCTCCATGACTGCTTCGCAGGAGCTGACTGCTTCCCAATCTCATCTCGCTCGGGACCACGGACTGAACCAGAGCCGGACGGGAAAGATCGCCGCCGTCGTTCGTCCACCCAAGCTAGGCAGACCGCCACCATGTGCTCAACCGTGTTCTCTGGGCGATCGTCACATTGCACATTGTACATAATGAGGCCGGAGTAACACCCGGTAACACCCGGGCGTTTTCTCCCGCCTGCAGGAAGCTCCCGAAACTTCCATGTCCGGTGAGGACCTGCGTCAGGCGGTAGGTGAAGACGCCATGGCGCCTCTTTAGCCACTCCTCAAATAGGGGGCTTACCGCCACTATTGTGGCGTGCCCTTGGAGCCATACCTCTTCGTTGGATAGCGTTGATAATGTAAGTTAGAAGTTCAATGCCTTCTTTTGGTAACTTCTTTAAAAATTTTACCAGTTATGACATCATACCCTGGGGTTTTTCTTTAGTCTAGCGCCTTAATCGCTGTTTGTACTCTTTCCTTTGTGGCCTTGGGAATAGTAGGATCCGGTTGATGGATTTGGTTAAATAATTGGGTAACTTCATGAATTTTAGAAGAGCCCGTATCTGGATTTGGTAAGAAAACTTGTTTGAGATGCTCAGCGAATGTGTCAGCTTTGTCCATCCAGTTTGAAGGACCATTCTGGGCCTCCAACGTTGCGTTGCGGACTTACTCTTACGGATTGGAGGTTGATTAGAAATTGGACGTTTCAGTTTTTTAGTAACTTTCCATAAAGAATAATAATTGATTCCTGCTGTTGCGTCCAGGGGTAGTAGTGATTTTAGCTTTGCTTGCAAATAGTTCGGATGTTTTTTGTCAGTAGGATTACCTGTCTTTTGCCACTTTTTTCGAGCCTCTCTTTCAGCTAGTAGTTCTCGAACAGATAAGGGGCATTCATGTTTGTGGTGGCAACTTCTGGGAACTGGAATAGGAAGCCAAGCAGATTCTTGAACACAGCTATTGAAATGTTCGACAGCTTTTGTTATGTCGTTGTCTGTCTTTTGAGGATGTCTAAAGAGGTTCCAGTTAGTCTTATTGGTATACAACTTACATGGCTTTGGTGTCACTGTGATTTTCTTTTTTTGTTATTTTTACAAGGGGTTGATCAGAGGATAATTCGGTACTCGTTCTGCTTGTAAGAAAGTTATTAGATATTCCTTTTGTAATACAAATGTGGAGTAAGTCTGGTATTTTATTCCTATCTGTAGGCCAGTAGGTTGGTTCTCCAGGTGAAACAACATTAAAGTTTAGCTTCACTATGGCCATTTGAAGCTGTTTATCTTTCGCAGTTATAATACGTGAGCCCCAGTAATGATGCTTGGCATTGTATTCTCCTACAGCTATGAATCTGTATCCTAGTGTGGTATAGAACTTTCATAGTCTTTTAACTTAAGTTTATTTTCAGGTGGGCTGTAAACAGCAGATACTGTGAATGATCCGGCCCAATCTACACTGACAATATTCGTTGCTAAAATTTCCTCTGTGCAGTAATGTAATGTTTCGTGATGTTTTATGTTACATTTTCTTAATACCGCACTTCGATCATGTGCCCTGCCATCGGGGTGCATTGTAGTTGTGAATGTTAAAGTGACTCTTTTTAGTAAAATGTACCCAACACAAATCATCACGAAGCATTACTGCTCTAGAAGAATATATATTTTTTGTGTCTCTAGACATGTTTTTGCTTCAAGGGTATGTTGTGACAACCAACTGGCAATCCATAGGGCAACAATTGAATTTGGCAGCTTGGTTGTTAGGGCTATTATTAAGTTTGTCAATGTAGTCAGTTATTGCATCATTTGTTTTATCAATGTCATTATTTCATGCATGCCATGTTTCGTCTCTTTTGTTGCATTTCAAAATTGATTTCTGCGTTCTGGCCTTTGAAAACTTAAGATTTTGGAGGTCTCTGTACATTTGGCAGCCCTTGTAATTTTCTGGGTGGTTACCGTCACAAAGAACACATTTTACAGTGTCGGTTCTTGTTTTCCTTAAGCAATCGGTGGAAAGATAGCAGTACGTTCTGGTGTCGCCATATTGTTGGCATTTGGCGCTCTGGGGTATTTAACGTTTCGGGCGAAGAGGTTCGAAAGTTACTATGCAGTTCACTAGGTTTCTAACCTCGTATATGCACTTATGTATTGTTGTGATTTGGTTCTAGTTCTATTATGAACAATGGCAATAGTTTTTTGATGTTTTTTATTTAATATTTTATGTATTAGTACTGGTATTTCCAATTCCTTTTAACGCCGCTTTGATTTCCTCAGGTTCTGTTAAGGGATACATGTTTTTGAGAACCACTTTTAAGCTTCGTTCGTGTGTGGGTTATATGTAAAGAACTTGGATATCTAAGTTTTAGCTGGTGTACAATTCTCCTGTCTCTGGATCTTTGGACTGTATTTTTACCTGATCATTATTCAGAATTTTAAGGTTATGTCATGCGGATGATTATTTAGAATATTAAGAAGCGGTTGGATATTGACAAGATTTATCCATCTTTTCAATAGTAGCAATTTGTTGTGCAGTACTACAGTTTGTCACTTTCTAGGTTAGCGAATCGGTTCATAGTTGGTATTGGTTGGAATTGAGTCAGTCAATATGTATCCAGTTTAGTTTGCTTTTATATTTGCATTGCTTTCTTGGCTCGGATTAAGTCTCTTTTTTCTAGTGATTTGTGTCCAGTTACGATTATCGTCGCTTCCACAAGGTTCTGGAAGTATGTCATCAGCGGCAGAATTTGCGTTAGGATAATCACCAAATGCCGGAGTTCTAGGTCTAGTTTCATACATTCCTTTATGGAAAATTTGTTATGTTAGAGTTTTTTTGCTAGTTGCATTTTGATTGTTTATTAAAGAATTAAATTGTTCATTCATTTAGCTCCCACGAGTAAGGACGATTTAACGGTCGTTGCCTGGGGCGACGGCGACGCCTATTGCAATGATGTTGGAATTCTAAAGATACTGTTTTAGTTTCATCTAAATCGAGCGGGAGAGTATTTTCAGTATTTATCGCTATTTTCTAGTCTGTATTAGGCCATTCAAGATACCTAAGAGAACCTGATAAAAACACCCTTTTTTTTTTCGAGTGGGAACTTATCCAATGACTTCCCCCGCTCTGGGCGGAGCGGGAGGGCATGTCAGACTTGTACTGACTAAAACCCACCCATGTTTCTTCTTTTGCCCTTTACGTTCCGAGACCGCGGTATCTCTTTCGAACAACCCGCAACCCCGGCAGGCAGAGGCTCTGGCAAGCCCCTCTTCTTTGCTGACTCTCTTTGAGGCGCGCGTGAAACACGAACGCGCCGTCGACACGGCCTGTCGTCAATCGACGGACGGACGGTGAACTACCCATTGCTCACCGCCCACAGGCCCGCATCTACGGTGGCCGGAAGTCGCCTCGCGGCGCCCGGCGCCATGGGCGTCTCCCGCGGCGGCTGGGTTGGGCAGATGTTCTCTCCCTCAAACGCCCGGCCACCTCCTTCGCTAGTATTACTGCTTCGCAGAAGGTGGTGACCGCTTCCCATTCCCTCTCGCTCCGGACCATGGCCTGAACCAGGGCCGGACGCGAGAGATCGCCGCCGCCGATCGCCTCTACGAGGGCACGGCGGTGCTCCGCCCAAGCCGGGCAGATCGCCACTGTGTGCTCCACCCTGTCCTCCGGGCGATCGTCACAATGGTGACACCCGGGCGCTTCCTCCCGCCCGATGATGTGCAGGAACCTCCCGAAACTTCCGTGTCCGGTGAGGACCTGCGTCAGGCGGTAGGTGAGGACGCCATGACGCCTCTCCAGCCACTCCTCAAAGAGGGGACTTACCGCCACTATTGTGGCATGCCCTACACGGGGTTGCGACAGTCGCTCTCTCCATGCCACCATGAGATCGCACCGGAGGTCTGCCCGCCGAGCGGCAACTTGCCGCGGGAGCGGGTTTTCCCCCCGGTGTAGTGCATCCGCGCGCCACTCAAACAGGCGCGCGAGGAACACCCTTGGTTCATAAGAGTAATATTAACGTGCTCGGCCATTTTTAACGAGATTCAAGATGTTTATGTGATAACTATGCCACACAAGCGCTGTTTTAAGTAAAGCTTAAAACATAATCTTTAGTATAAAGAGTTCGGAATTGCTAATCTGATTAAGAAAATTCAATCACTAACAGAGAGCTGCATTATCCTCGAGTATACAAGCTACATTTAACGATCCTCTGGGGTTTTTTTTGGAACGGGAGCGATACCGCGAGCAAAAGGTCAAAGTAAAATTAATTTACCTCATTGTGTTATCGCCACTGTCATCATTCTTACTATAATCAATTCTGTTCGAAAATAGATCTGTTTCTTCAAGTGTGCTTGTGCTGTCACTGAAATTATCGATGGATACTGGATAGTATAAATATTGCGCAGAACTCGAGGAGTAGTAGCTGCTATTTGAAAATGATATCACGCTAGTTACATCCATTCTATCACTTGAGTCTGTGTTCAAGGACAGCGATGATTCGCTTTTTATTATAATAATCGATTCATAACTGACGGAACATTCTTGTAAAGTATAAGATGAGCTTCTACGAATGTCTCCCGATAATTCTATATTTCGAGAATTTTCAACAAATCTATCAGATCCATCGTTGAAGCTTTCGTAGGTTGAACTTTCAAGTAAATAATAACTTTTATCACTGTCTATATTGTTTGACTTGTCGTTAGTATAACTGTCGCAAGAGCCACTGGTGTACGTACATGAAGTATCAAGTTCAGTATTCAATTTATCAACATTAATAGGACACCTTAGGAACGGGCACGCTTCGAATAGAGACTTTTTTAAATCACTTGCCTCTAACGAATTATGAAAAGAGGTATCGATTGTGTCTATGGATGTGTTACTACAGTAGATGTTTGTTAGTATTTTGTCATATAAAGTTATAATATTATTATGTTTAGGTGTTTCTAGGCTTTGATTGCTGATTTGACTGGTAAACGAAGTTACGCCATCTACTCTCCCGACGGTAACTTTAATACCTTCGTTGTCAATGAATGCTCCAGCTTTTACACCGGGAAGACACTCGTCCGGACAATCGCAAAGAGAAGATATGTCTGGAGATGTTACTCTAATTTTGACATAGCTGTGTTTGAATCTAATTTTCTTCTTATCACAACCGCAACCACGATCGCAAGTTGTCGTTTTGATAATATCCTCGAACTTTTCGCTAATACCTGCTGCCATAGTCTTCATACGGTGCTTGGATGGAGAAATGCCGATCCTTTTTGTTTTAGTTTTTATCTCTCCTCGCCTTTCCGAAGGCGTTGGTTCCAGTGGCAACCCAGCTTCAGCCCTTACTTTTCGTATTAATGCTCTTTCGGAAGCAGTTTTGCCTTCAGGCAATGGCAATCCAGCTTCGGCCAGTCCTCTTAGTATTCTTTCTTTTTCTCTAGCTGACTTTCCAGCAATAGGTGTTAACAGACCCTCATCTTTAGCCTTGCGGACTACCTCTTTTTCCGAAAATGTTTTTGCTGGTGGGGGCATACCTAATTCAGTCCGTATTTTCTGTATCAAAGCTTTGTCCGAATAAGTTTTTCCTTCAGGTAAGGGTATTCCGGCTTCGGCTCGACCCCTTATAATTCTTTCCTTCTGAGATTGTGTTTTTCCTTCCAGGGGAGTAAGTAATCCAGCTACTCTTGGCGATAGTTTTCCCTCTTCTGCTTTAATTTTTCTAATCATAGCTCTTTCAGAAATAGTTCTACCTTCTGGTAGTGGTATTCCAGCCACAAGCATACCCTTCACAATACGTTCTTTCTCGGACGGTGATTTACCTTCTAGAGGTGTAACGATACCAGCAGCTTCAGCTCTACGCATCCTTACTTTTTCAGATTGAGTTTCAGGCTCAGGTGGAAGGCCAAGTTCTTTGCGAACTTTTGTGGCTATCTTTCTGTCTGACTCTGTTTGAGATTCAGGGAGTGGTAAGCCTTGCTCTAATAATCCTTTTAATATTCTCTCTTTCTCCTTTGGTGTTTTTCCTGTCAGTGGTGTTAACAAACCAGCTTCTCTTGCCTTTTGTAATTTTTCAGCAGTGACTTTAGACGGTACTATTCTCTCCGTAGGAGGCTCTCCAACAGTTATTTTTCTAACAATTTCTTTCTCCGACGGTGTTGTACCTTTCGGCAACGGGACACCCGCAGCCACTCTGTCTCGTAGAATCTTTTCTTTCGCTGAAGGTGTTTTACCTTCTAAAGGAGTTAACAATCCAGCATCTTTTGCTCTTTTCATTCTTTCTGATAGAGTAGGCGATACGTATCCAGTGTCTGCTTTTATTTGTTGTATCAGAGCCTTTTCAGATGATGTTCTTCCTACAGGTAATGGCAAACCTGCCGCTACTCTACCTCTGAGTATTTTTTCTTTCTGCGAATGTGTTTTACCTTCCAAAGGAGTCAAAAGGCCAGCTTTTTTGGCTTTTCTCATTTTTTGTGATGAGGTTTTTTCACGTACTCCTAATTCAGCTTTTATTTCTTTAATCAGTGCTCTTTCAGAAGCAGTCTTTCCTTGTGGCAAAGGGAGACCAGACTCAGCAAGGCCTTTTAAGATTTTTTCTTTTTCTTCGCGTGTTTTTCCTTCGAGGGGTGTTAATAAGCCAGCGGCTTTAGCCTTTTTTAACTTTTCTGTGGTAATTGATAAAGCTGCTGCTTTTCTGACTGTTTTGCCAGCTTTCACCTTTGCTATTAGAGCTTTCTCTGAAGCCGTTCGGCCTTCAGGCAACGGTATACCTCTGTCATGTAATCCTTGTAAAATTCTTTGTTTTTCTTCTGATGATTTACCTTCCAAGGGCTTCAGTAATCCAGCATCTGCAGCTTTAGCGTATTTTTCTTTCATGGACAAAGTTTTTGGTTCCGGAGGAAGGCCGAGCTCGGCGCGAACCTTTTTAATGAGTTTTCTCTGTGAAGCAGTTTGTCCTTCAGGTAGTGGTAATCCATGCATAGCTAGTCCTTTCAGTATCTTTTCTTGATGATCTGGAGATTTTCCTTCTATAGGCGTCAGAAATCCTGCAGCTTCTGCTCTGCGTAATCTTTCTGTTGGTTTTACAGATGGTCCACGTGACCCCGCTTGTATTTTAGCAATAAGCGCTCTTTCTGATGCCGTTCGACCATCTGGCAATGGGATACCTCTGTCGTACAAACCTTGTAAAATTCTTTCTTTTTCTCGCTGTGATTTCCCTTCCAGGGGTTGCATTACTCCGTCATCTGCAGCTTTAGCGTACTTTTCCCTCATGGATGCAGTTCTAGGTTCTGGGGGTAGACCGAGGTCGGCGCGTACATTATCACTGATCTTTTTCTCTGAAGCAGTTTGCGCTTCTGGTAGAGGCAGCCCTTCCATTGCTAATCCTCTCATTATCCTTTCTTTTTGTGATCGAGATTTCCCTTCTAAAGGCGTTAGAAGACCTGCGGCTTTCGCTTTTATCAACCTCTCAGATGGTGTTACAGACGGGGCTCGTGAACCTGACCTTATCTTAGCAATAAGATCTTGCTCAGACGCAGTTCGTCCTTCAGGCAACGGGATACCTCTGTCATGTAAACCTCGTAAAATTCTTTCTTTTTCTCTTGGCGACTTACCTTCTAAGGGTTGCAGTATTCCAGCATCTGCAGCTCTAGCGTACTTATCTCTCATAGATGCAGATTGAGGTTCCGGAGGTAAGCCAAGGTCAGCACGTACCTTGTCCATTATCCTTCTCTGTGAAGCCGTTTTTGGTTCTGGCAGTGGCAATCCCTCCATTGCTAATCCTCTCATTATCCTTGCTTTTTCCGAGTCTGATTTTCCTTCTAGAGGCGACAGTAGTCCTGCAGCTTCTGCTCTACGCAGTTTCTCAGATGGTGCAGGTAGACCTGTTTTTACTTGAGATATGATAGCTCTTTCCGATGCCGTTCGTCCTTCTGGTAATGGGATACCTCTGTCATGCAAACCTTGTAAAATTCTTTCTTTTTCCTTTCGCGACTTGCCTTCAAGGGGCTGAAGAAATCCAGCGGCTGCAGCTCTGGCATGCTTTTCTTTCATTGACGCAGTTTTAGGTTCCGGAGGTAGGCCAAGGTCAGCGCGTACTTTATCACTGATCTTTTTCTCCGAAGCCGTTTGCGCTTCTGGAAGGGGCAGTCCTTCCATTGCTAATCCTCTCATTATCCTTTCTTTTTGTGATCTAGATTTTCCTTCTAAAGGCGTTAGAAGTCCTGCAGCTTTTGCTTTGTGTAATCTCTCAGATGGCGTTACAGATGGTGCATATATTCCCGCTTTAACTTTAGCTACTAGAGCTTTTTCTGACGCAGTTCGTCCTTCTGGCAACGGGATACCTCTGTCATGCAAAGCTTTTAAAATTCTTTCTTTTTCTCGTTGTGATTTCCCTTCCAGAGGCTGCATGTATCCGGCATCTGCAGCTTCAGCGTACTTCTCTTTCATGGATGCAGTTTTAGGTTGCGGAGGTAGGCCAAGGTCAGCCCGGACCTTGGCAATAAGATTTTTTTCAGAGGAACTTTTTCCATCAGGCAGAGGTAGTCCCTGCATAGCTAAACCTTTCAGTATCTTTTCTTGTTGTCTAGCAGATTTTCCTTCCAAAGGTGTCAAAAGTCCTGCCGCTTTTGCTTTGCGTAACCTCTCAGTTGGCGTTACAGATGGTGCATCTAGTCCCGCTTTAACTTTAGCTACTAGAGCTCTTTCTGATGCAGTTCGTCCTTCTGGCAATGGGATACCTCTGTCATGCAATCCTTTTAAAATTCTTTCTTTTTCTCTCTGTGATTTCCCTTCTAGAGGCTGCATTAATCCGGCATCTGCAGCTTGAGCGTACTTCTCTTTCATGGATTGAGTTTTCGGATCCGGAGGAAGGCCAAGGTCAGCGCGAACTTTGGCTATAAGATTTTTCTCAGAAGAACTTTTTCCTTCAGGAAGAGGTAGTCCATGCATAGCTAATCCTTTCAATATCTTTTCTTGTTGTCCAGCAGATTTTCCGTCCAAGGGTGTAATTAGTCCTGCAGCTTTTGCTTTTCGTAGTCTTTCAGATGGCGTAGTGGATGGTGGACTTGGTCTCAATCTCACTTTAGCTATGAGAGCTCTCTCTGACGCTGTTCTACCTTCAGGCAATGGGATACCTCTGTCATGCAAACCTTGTAAAATTCTTTCTTTTTCTCTTGCTGATTTTCCCTCCAGGGGCTGCATTAGGCCCATATCCGCAGCTTTAGCGTACTTTTCTTTCATAGATGCAGTTTTAGGTTCTGGAGGAAGTCCAAGATCAGCACGTACTTTATCAATGAGCTTTTTCTCAGAAGAAGTTTTACCTTCCGGTAGTGGCAGTCCTTCTTTTGCTAATCCCCTAAGAATTTTTTCTTTTTGTGAAGTCGTTTTTCCTTCCAAAGGCGTCAGTAGACCTGCAGCTTCTGCTCTACGTACTTTCTCAGATGCACGTTCTCCTGCTTTTACTTTGGCTATTAGAGCTTTTTCTGATGCTGTTCGTCCTTCAGGCAATGGAATACCTCTGTCATGCAAACCTTGTAATATTCGTTCTTTTTCTTTAGGAGATTTGCCTTCAAGTGGCTTCAGTAATCCGGCATCAGCAGCTTGAGCGTATTTTTCTTTCATAGATGCAGTTTTAGGTTCCGGAGGTAGACCAAGATCAGCGCGAACCTTTGAAATAAGATTTTTCTCAGAGGAACTTTTTCCTTCGGGAAGAGGTAGCCCCTGCATAGCGAGTCCTTTCAGTATCTTTTCTTGTTGTCTTGCTGATTTTCCGTCTAAAGGTGTAATGAGTCCTGCTGCTTTTGCTTTCCGTAGTCTTTCAGATGGCGTAACGGATGGTGGACTTTGTCCTAGTCTTACTTTAGCTATGAGAGCTCTTTCTGATGCTGTTCGACCTTCAGGCAATGGAATACCTCTGTCATGCAAACCTTGTAAAATTCTTTCTTTTTCTTTTGCAGACTTACCTTCTAGGGGCTGTATTAGTCCAGCATCGGCAGCTTTAGCGTACTTTTCTTTCATGGTTGCAGTTTTAGGTTCTGGAGGAAGCCCAAGATCAGCACGAACTTTATCAATGAGCTTTTTCTCAGAAGAAGTTTTGCCTTCAGGTAGTGGCAATCCCTCTTTTGCTAATCCCCTAAGAATTTTTTCTTTTTGTAAAGTAGTTTTTCCTTCCAAAGGTGTCAGTAGACCTGCAGCTTCTGCTCTACGTACTTTCTCAGACGCACGCTCTCCCGCTTTGACTTGTGCTATAAGAGCTTTTTCTGATGCTGTTCGTCCTTCGGGTAATGGGATCCCTCTATCATGCAAACCTTGTAATATTCGTTCTTTTTCTTTCGGAGATTTACCTTCAAGTGGCTTTAGTAATCCGGCATCAGCAGCTTGAGCGTATTTCTCTTTCATAGACGCAGTTTTAGGTTCTGGAGGTAGGCCAAGGTCAGCGCGAACCTTTTTTATAAGTTTTTCTTCCGAGGCAGTTCTTCCTTCAGGTAGCGGCAGTCCTTGCATAGCCAATCCTTTCAGTATTTTTTCTTGTTGTCTCGCAGATTTACCTTCTAAAGGTGTTATAAGTCCTGCAGCTTTAGCTTTACGGACTCGTTCAGTTTGCGTAACGGATGGTGGACTTGGTCCTAATCTAACTTTAGCTATAAGAGCTCTCTCAGATGCCGTTCGACCTTCAGGCAATGGGATACCTCTGTCATGCAAACCTTGTAATATCCGTTCCTTTTCTTTATGAGATTTACCTTCCAAAGGTTGAAGAAGTCCTGCATCCGCAGCTTTGGCGTACTTTTCTCTCATGGATGCAGTTTTGGGTTCTGGGGGTAGACCAAGGTCAGCGCGTACTTTTTCAGCGATCTTTTTCTCTGAAGCAGTTTGAACTTCTGGAAGAGGCAGTCCTTCCATTGCTAATCCTCTCATTATCCTTTCTTTTTCTGAGTGAGTTTTTCCTTCCAAAGGCGTAATTAGACCTGCCGCTTTTGCTCTACGCAATTTCTCAGATGGCGGAGGCACTCCCATTTTTACTTTAGCTATAAGAGCTTTTTCCGACGCCGTTCGTCCTTCAGGCAATGGGATACCTCTGTCTTGCAAACCTTGTAGTATACGTTCTTTTTCTCTAGATGTTTTCCCTTCAAGCGGCTCCATAAATCCGGCATCCGCAGCTTGAGCATACTTTGCTCTCATAGTTGTAGTTGTAGGTTCCGGGGGTAAACCAAGGTCATTCCGTACTTTATCAATTATCTTCTTCTCTGAAGCAGTTTGCGCTTCTGGAAGAGGCAGTCCTTCCATCGCTAATCCTCTCATTATCCTTTCTTTTTCTGATCGCGTTTTTCCTTCTAAAGGCGTCAGTAAACCTGCGGCCTCTGCTCTACGTACTTTCTCAGAAACACGTTCTCCTGCTTTTACTTTAGCTACAAGTGCTCTTTCTGATGCTGTTCGTCCTTCAGGCAAGGGAATGCCTCTGTCATGCAAACCTTGTAGAATCCGTTCTTTTTGTTTCTGTGATTTCCCTTCCAGAGGCTGCATTAATCCGGCATCTGCAGCTTCAGCGTACTTTTCTTTCATAGATGCAGTTTTAGGTTCCGGAGGAAGGCCAAGGTCTGCGCGAACCTTTTTAATAAGTTTTTCATCCGAGGCAGTTCTTCCTTCAGGTAGCAGCAGGCCTTCCATAGCCAATCCCTTAAGTATATTTTCTTTTTGTTTTGCAGATTTTCCTTCCAAAGGTGTAATAAGCCCTGCAGCTTTTGCTTTTCGTACTCGTTCAGTTTGCGTAACGGATGGCGGACTTGGTCCTAATCTTACTTTAGCTATGAGAGCTCTCTCTGACGCCGTTCTACCTTCAGGCAATGGGATACCTCTGTCATGTAAACCTTGTAATATCCGTTCTTTTTCTTTATGAGATTTACCTTCCAGAGGTTGAAGAAGTCCAGCATCCGCAGCTTTGGCATACTTTTCTCTCATAGATGGTGTTTGTGGTTCTGGGGGTAGACCAAGGTCAGCACGTACTTTATCAGCGAGTTTTTTCTCTGAAGCAGTTCGAACTTCTGGAAGAGGCAGTCCTTCCATAGCTAATCCCCTCATTATTCTTTCTTTTTCTGAGCGACTTTTTCCTTCTATAGGCGTTAGTAATCCTGCAGCTTCTACCCTACGTATCTTCTCAGATGCACGTTCTTCCGCTTTAACTTTAGCTACAAGGGCTTTTTCCGATGCTGTCCGTCCTTCTGGCAACGGAATACCTTTGCCATGCAAACCTCGTAAAATTCGTTCTTTTTCTCGTTGTGATTTTCCTTCCAGAGGCTGCATCAATCCGGCATCTGTAGCCTCGGCATACTTTTCTTTCATCGATGCTGTTTTAGGTTCCGGAGGAAGGCCAAGTTCAGCGCGAACCTTTTTAATAAGTTTTTCTTCCGAGGCAGTTCTTCCTTCAGGAAGTAATAATCCATGCATAGCCAAGCCTTTCAGTATCTTTTCTTGTTGTCTCGCAGATTTGCCTTCTAACGGCGTTATAAGCCCTGCAGCTCGTGCCTTACGTACTCGTTCAGATGGCGTAACGGATGGTGGACTTGGTCCCAATGTTACTTTAGCTATGAGAGCTCTCTCAGATGCCGTTCTACCTTCAGGCAATGGGATACCTCTGTCATGTAAACCTTGTAATATCCGTTCTTTTTCTCGATGTGATTTACCTTCCAAGGGTTGCAGTAACCCCGCATCTGCTGCTTTAGCGTACTTCTCTTTCATGGTCGCAGTTTTAGGTTCGGGAGGAAGGCCAAGATCAGCGCGAACTTTATCTATAAGCTTTTTCTCAGATTGAGTTTTTCCTATAGGCAGGGGCAGTCCATGCATAGCCAACTCTTTAAGTATCCTTTCTTGTTGTTCCGGTGATTTCCCTTCAAGCGGCGTAAGAAGTCCTGCAGCTTTTGCTTTATATATTCTTTCCGAAGGCGTCACAGAAGGCGCACGGACACCTGCTTTCACTTGAGCTATGAGAGCTCTCTCTGATGCTGTTCTACCTTCAGGCAATGGGATACCTCTATCTTGCAAACCTTGTAATATCCGCTCTTTTTCTCGATGTGATTTACCTTCCAAGGGTTGCAGTAACCCCGCATCTGCTGCTTTAGCGTACTTCTCTTTCATGGTCGCAGTTTTAGGTTCGGGAGGAAGGCCAAGATCAGCGCGAACTTTATCTATAAGCTTTTTCTCAGATTGAGTTTTTCCTATAGGCAGGGGCAGTCCATGCATAGCCAACCCTTTAAGTATCCTTTCTTGTTGTTCCGGTGATTTCCCTTCAAGCGGCGTAAGAAGTCCTGCAGCTTTTGCTTTATATATTCTTTCCGAAGGCGTGACAGAAGGCGCACGGACACCTGCTTTCACTTGAGCTATGAGAGCTCTTTCTGATGCTGTTCTACCTTCAGGCAATGGAATACCTCTGTCTTGCAAACCTTGTAAAATTCGCTCTTTTTCTCGATGTGATTTACCTTCCAAGGGTTGCAATAATCCCGCATCTGCAGCTTTAGCATACTTCTCTTTCATGGTCGCAGTTTTAGGTTCCGGAGGAAGGCCAAGATCAGCGCGAACCTTATCTATAAGCTTTTTCTCAGATTGAGTTTTTCCTATAGGCAGGGGCAGTCCATGCATAGCCAACCCTTTAAGTATCCTTTCTTGTTGTTCCGGTGATTTCCCTTCAAGCGGCGTAAGTAATCCTGCAGCTTTTGCTTTATATATTCTTTCCGAAGGCGTCACAGAAGGCGCACGGACACCTGCTTTCACTTCAGCTATGAGAGCTCTCTCTGATGCTGTTCTACCTTCAGGCAATGGAATACCTCTGTCTTGCAAACCTTGTAATATCCGCTCTTTTTCTCGATGTGATTTGCCTTCCAAGGGTTGCAGTAACCCCGCATCTGCTGCTTTAGCGTACTTCTCTTTCATTGTCGCAGTTTTAGGTTCCGGCGGAAGGCCAAGGTCAGCGCGAACCTTATCAATGAGTTTTCTCTCTGAGTAGGTTTTTCCTTCAGGAAGGGGCAGTCCTTGCATAGCCAAGCCTCTTATTATCCTTTCTTGATGTTCCGGAGATTTCCCTTCAAGTGGCGTAAGTAATCCTGCAGCTTTTGCTTTATATATTCTTTCCGATGGCGTCACAGACGGAGCACGGATACCTGCTTTCACTTCAGCTATAAGAGCTCTCTCTGACGCTGTTCTACCTTCAGGCAATGGGATACCTCTGTCATGCAAACCTTGTAATATCCGTTCTTTTTCTCTTGGCGATTTACCTTCCAAGGGTTGCAATAATCCAGCATCTGCAGCTTTAGCGTATTTCTCCTTCATGGTCGCAGTTTTAGGTTCCGGCGGAAGGCCAAGGTCAGCGCGAACCTTATCAATGAGTTTTTTCTCTGAGTAGGTTTTTCCTTCAGGAAGGGGCAGTCCTTGCATAGCTAAGCCTCTTATTATCCTTTCTTGGTGTTCCGGAGATTTCCCTTCGAGTGGCGTAAGGAATCCTGCAGCCTTCGCTTTATATATTCTTTCCGATGGCGTCACAGACGGAGCACGGATACCTGCTTTCACTTGAGCTATAAGCGCTCTCTCTGATGCCGTTCTACCTTCAGGCAATGGGATACCTCTGTCATGCAAACCTTGTAATATCCGTTCTTTTTCTCTCGGCGATTTACCTTCCAAGGGTTGCAATAATCCAGCATCTGCAGCTTTAGCGTACTTCTCCTTCATGGCTGTAGTTTTAGGTTCCGGCGGAAGGCCAAGGTCAGCGCGAACCTTATCAATAAGTTTTTTCTCTGAGTAGGTTTTTCCTTCAGGAAGGGGCAGTCCCTGCATAGCTAAGCCTCTTATTATCCTTTCTTGGTGTTCCGGAGATTTCCCTTCGAGTGGCGTAAGGAATCCTGCAGCTTTTGCTTTATATATTCTTTCCGATGGCGTCACAGACGGAGCACGGATACCTGCTTTCACTTGAGCTATAAGTGCTCTCTCAGATGCCGTTCTTCCTTCAGGCAATGGGATACCTCTGTCATGCAAACCTTGTAAAATTCGCTCTTTTTCTCGATGTGCTTTACCTTCCAAGGGTTGCAATAATCCCGCATCTGCAGCTTTAGCATACTTCTCCTTCATGGTCGCAGTTTTAGGTTCCGGAGGAAGGCCAAGATCAGCGCGAACCTTATCTATAAGCTTTTTCTCAGATTGAGTTTTTCCTATAGGCAGGGGCAGTCCATGCATAGCCAACCCTTTAAGTATCCTTTCTTGTTGTTCCGGTGATTTCCCTTCAAGCGGCGTAAGTAATCCTGCAGCTTTTGCTTTATATATTCTTTCCGATGGCGTCACAGACGGAGCACGGATACCTGCTTTCACTTGAGCTATAAGCGCTCTCTCTGATGCCGTTCTACCTTCAGGCAATGGGATACCTCTGTCATGCAAACCTTGTAATATCCGTTCTTTTTCTCTTGGCGATTTACCTTCCAAGGGTTGCAATAATCCAGCATCTGCTGCTTTAGCGTACTTCTCTTTCATTGTCGCAGTTTTAGGTTCCGGCGGAAGGCCAAGGTCAGCGCGAACCTTATCAATGAGTTTTTTCTCTGAGTAGGTTTTTCCTTCAGGAAGGGGCAGTCCTTGCATAGCTAAGCCTCTTATTATCCTTTCTTGATGTTCCGGAGATTTCCCTTCAAGTGGCGTAAGGAATCCTGCAGCTTTTGCTTTATATATTCTTTCCGAAGGCGTCACAGACGGAGCACGGATACCTGCTTTCACTTGAGCTATAAGCGCTCTCTCTGATGCCGTTCTACCTTCAGGCAATGGGATACCTCTGTCATGCAAACCTTGTAATATCCGTTCTTTTTCTCTTGGTGATTTACCTTCCAAGGGTTGCAATAATCCAGCATCTGCAGCTTTAGCGTACTTCTCCTTCATGGCTGCAGTTTTAGGTTCCGGCGGAAGGCCAAGGTCAGCGCGAACCTTATCAATGAGTTTTTTCTCTGAGTAGGTTTTTCCTTCAGGAAGAGGTAGTCCTTGCATAGCTAAGCCTCTTATTATCCTTTCTTGGTGTTCCGGAGATTTACCCTCGAGTGGCGTAAGGAATCCTGCAGCTTTTGCTTTATATAATCTTTCCGATGGCGTCACAGACGGAGCACGGATACCTTTTTTCACTTGAGCTATAAGAGCTCTCTCTGATGCCGTTCTACCTTCAGGCAATGGGATACCTCTGTCATGCAAACCTTGTAATATCCGTTCTTTTTCTCTCGGCGATTTACCTTCCAAGGGTTGCAATAATCCTGCATCTGCAGCTTTAGCGTACTTCTCCTTCATGGCTGTAGTTTTAGGTTCCGGCGGAAGGCCAAGGTCAGCGCGAACCTTATCAATGAGTTTTTTCTCTGAGTAGGTTTTTCCTTCAGGAAGGGGCAGTCCTTGCATAGCTAAGCCTCTTATTATCCTTTCTTGGTGTTCGGGAGATTTCCCTTCAAGTGGCGTAAGGAATCCTGCAGCTTTTGCTTTATATATTCTTTCCGATGGCGTCACAGACGGAGCACGGATACCTGCTTTCACTTGAGCTATAAGAGCTCTCTCTGATGCCGTTCTACCTTCAGGCAAAGGGATACCTCTGTCATGCAAACCTTGTAATATCCGTTCTTTTTCTCTTGGTGATTTACCTTCCAAGGGTTGCAATAATCCAGCATCTGCAGCTTTAGCGTATTTCTCCTTCATGGTCGCAGTTTTAGGTTCGGGCGGAAGGCCAAGGTCAGCGCGAACCTTATCAATGAGTTTTTTCTCTGAGTAGGTTTTTCCTTCAGGAAGAGGTAGTCCTTGCATAGCTAAGCCTCTTATTATCCTTTCTTGGTGTTCCGGAGATTTACCCTCGAGTGGCGTAAGGAATCCTGCAGCTTTTGCTTTATATAATCTTTCCGATGGCGTCACAGACGGAGCACGGATACCTTTTTTCACTTGAGCTATAAGAGCTCTCTCTGATGCCGTTCTACCTTCAGGCAATGGGATACCTCTGTCATGCAAACCTTGTAATATCCGTTCTTTTTCTCGATGTGATTTACCTTCCAAGGGTTGCAGTAACCCCGCATCTGCTGCTTTAGCGTACTTCTCTTTCATGGTCGCAGTTTTAGGTTCCGGCGGAAGGCCAAGGTCAGCGCGAACCTTATCAATAAGTTTTTTCTCTGAGTAGGTTTTTCCTTCAGGAAGGGGCAGTCCCTGCATAGCTAAGCCTCTTATTATCCTTTCTTGGTGTTCCGGAGATTTCCCTTCGAGTGGCGTAAGGAATCCTGCAGCTTTTGCTTTATATATTCTTTCCGATGGCGTCACAGACGGAGCACGGATACCTGCTTTCACTTGAGCTATAAGAGCTCTCTCTGATGCCGTTCTACCTTCAGGCAATGGGATACCTCTGTCATGCAAACGTTGTAATATCCGTTCTTTTTCTCTCGGCGATTTACCTTCCAAGGGTTGCAATAATCCAGCATCTGCTGCTTTAGCGTACTTCTCTTTCATTGTCGCAGTTTTAGGTTCCGGCGGAAGGCCAAGGTCAGCGCGAACCTTATCAATGAGTTTTTTCTCTGAGTAGGTTTTTCCTTCAGGAAGGGGCAGACCATGCATAGCCAACCCTTTGAGTATCCTTTCTTGTTGTTCCGGTGGTTTCCCTTCAAGCGGCGTAAGAAGTCCTGCAGCTTTTGCTTTATATATTCGTTCCGAAGGCGTTACGGAAGGCGCACGGACACCTGCTTTCACTTGAGCTATGAGAGCTCTCTCTGATGCTGTTCTACCTTCAGGCAATGGAATACCTCTGTCTTGCAAACCTTGTAATATCCACTCTTTTTCTCTCGGTGATTTACCTTCCAAGGGTTGGAGTAATCCTGCATCTGCAGCTTTAGCGTACTTTTCTCTCATGGTTGCAGTTTTAGGTTCCGGAGAGAGGCCTATTTCGTAGCGTACTTTGTCTATAAGCTTTTTCTCTGACGCCGTTTTCCCTTCAGGTAGAGGTAATCCTTGCATTGCTAATCCTCTAATTATCCTTTCTTTTTCTTGCCGAGATTTTCCTTCCAAAGGCGTTATTAGTCCCAAAGCTTTAGCTTTTTTTATCTTTTCCGATGGTGTCATCACTTGGATTGCTTTGCTTTTTTTCATTTTTTTCAGCATTGTTGTAGTTGTAGACTCTGGCACTCCTAATTGTGCTCTTACTTTCTTTACTAATGCTTTTTCAGATGCTGTTTTACCCTTTGGTAAAGGTTGTCCTGTTTTGGCTAATTCTTTTAAAATCTCTTCTTTTTCTGCGCGTGTCTTACCCTCCAACATTTTTTCAGCTTTCCTTATTTTAGCTTTTTTCATTTCTTTTGCTCCTAGGGATGCTTCTGACTTCCGTTCTTCTCCTAGGCGTCTTTCTTCTTGTGGTAAATGACTGCACAAAATGCATTTGCAATTGTCACAATTTTTCATTTTGTAGCAGTCGTAGAGGCTCTTCATTACTTCAAACATTGCATCTGAGTTACATGAACAGCAGCAGCTATCTTCGACCCTGCCTACTTGACAGCGGTAAACTTTCCATTTCTTTTGAGTAGCAAAATGGAATGGGCTTAAATGCTCTTGGAAGTGGTGTCCTGTCACTCGGTTCACCACGAATTTGGAGTCCAAAAAAGTTTTTTTCTTTATTATCTCACAGCTTTTCGTACATTGCTTGGTTAGTTCTGAACGTTTATTAAATTTTGTCATACTAATGTGTTTTGTAAAGTACTTTTGGGTTTTATTCCTACCAGATCGTGATAGGCGAAAAGTGACAGCTGGCTGTTGCTCATATTTTACTTCATCGCTTTTTTTTCGGTTTTTTACTTTTTTTTTATGAACCAATATAGTGACGCTATTTAGCCTACTGCATGGCCTATTTTTCAGATTATGCGGGCACCATTCAAATTGTGGTCGTCTTGATTCGTTTTCAACGTCTTTCATTTTGAATTTATAAACAGCATCAGAATAGAAAATCTTATGTGTTTTCTGTTTACACCTCCATTCAAGGTAAATGCTGATGCGTACATCAAAATACTTTAACTTGCTGTTATGGCATTTTCTTTATATAGTATTTAGCGATTCATTTTACTGTTTTCTTCACTAATTTTGAATTGATAGTGCTGTAAAAATATTTAGGGAATTACCATTAGAGAAGGCTCTTACTCCTATACATTTGAAATATCACTGTTAATACCACGGCAGATATGTTTGGTTTTACCCTAGAAAGCTATCCTCCGTCGATCCGACAGGTATTGAAACATTATTTCCTTGTATTATGTAAACAGTGTCTGAAAGTAATTTGTCGCGCCTAAACAACTCGTTTTACTAAGAGGTTCTTTGTAGTGCCATGTCGGATAAGTGCCCAGCTCTTGAAATACACTTGCTTTGCTCGTCGTTTCGCCGGATGCTTAGCTTTAACAATAGTTCGTTTTTGTGATGTTGTGTAAGCGTGTTTTATCAAACAAAATCTGCGATCGGGTGCACATTAGATTATGAGGGAATATCGTGTTACATTGTATAACGCCTTTTAATGTGATTTAGCTTGATAAACTGAATACGTCAGGTTTGTGGAGAGTACTTATGTTCAGGACAGGCAAGTGAAGATCAAGTTGCTAACCTAAACATATTCAAAGCCGCCAGTCCTGACACATGGGTATTAAAAAAGCATCTGAGGTATTAAAATCGTTTTCGGTCAAACACTAAGAACGAAAAATTGCTTATGCTAAAAAATAAGCTGTGAGATCTAAAACCATTTGATTTGAAAATTGGAATATCCATCCATTTTGTATACAATTTTTTTTTATATACTATATAGTGCTACATGCTAAAGTTTATGTAACTAAATACGATTATGTTGAAGTTAAATTTGATGATCTAATTATGAAGAAAATTAATCTGTTTCTAACACTCTAGATATTATTATGTTACACAGTAAATAATAATAAAAATAAAATTTTACTAACATGGTCTGCTTAATAAACTTTTTTTTTGCTTTAAAATGCACTGAATATTATTTTCGTTACATTAGTACCTAAAAATAGTTTTTCTCGAAAACTGAGTCTTACTTATCGTCCTATGGTTCAAAATGCAACGTATTTCACACTTGTGGTATTTTTTCATTTATCTTAACTAGACTTAAGCTTTAATTTTTCCACAGTAAAGGAATATCAGAAATTAATAGAAGTAAATAAAAATAATTTTGTAATACGTGTAAAATACTAAAAATATTATTTACACCACCAAAACCGACTCAACAACAAACGGTACAAACTGATCTATGGCTAAATTGGCGCGCCTAATTATTTTTATTTTTATCTATTAATTTCTGATATTCCTTAATTTAATTATTCGAGTTGGTTGATTTACAAGAAAATAATCGATTGAAATAATCGCACAAAAAAAATGGTCGTCAATTTCGAAAGTGAATTTAGTAGTGGTTATGAATATTACGTGTTAATGGTCCTATTATTGCAAATTACGATAAGATCTGGGCATTTTTATGTTATTTACAATATTTGAAATGATATTTGTCTCATTTGTTATAGAATCTATACGTGCGATACAATGTAAAATTAAAAATGTAAACAAACACGATTGGCGAGAAACTTTGACTTAAGATTTCAAAATGTATCATTGCCACTACTAATATAAGTTCAATTACGAATGATTTCTTCACGTTATAAAAGGACACGTTAATCATGCCCAATAATGTGGAGTTAATATGTTCGAAGACCTATTTTTTTATGATTTTTAACGTCGACCTACACTGCCATCAAAATGGCGATGATCGTTATTTACGCATTTGGATTTTATAAGACTTAATTAAAAAGCTTACTGGCGCATGCGTTGCTATGCAATTGTCTACCTTTCTACCTCCTTTCCTCGCAAATGTGTTAAAAAAACGTCGTACGATATACGTGCGTATTGGTTATAACATGCGAGTCGGAATTTCAGCCCGAGCCGAAGGCGAGGGCGTAATTGAGCCGTCTTAACGCACTAATATCGTAATGAACTATTAACTCTCTGTAGTCGCCACAAGGACGTATTTGTCCACCTTTTTTAAGGACTTGATGTAAGGGACTTGACCAGGCTGATTTAGATGGTCTGCTATGGCGTCTCAGGGTCGCCATTTTGTTTTTTTTTTAATAATTCCATGTCTTTAGAGACACTCGCAGAACTAAGAGGAATCAATTGACGTATGAATCATAAAAATCGGCCCAGGCGTTTAGTCTGTATAGTGCTTCAAAGCAACAAACAAACATACATACATACATAGATTGATGAACACATTATTATCCTTTGCACGCAGTCGGGTAAAAATTGGTCAAGCCGATCCATGGCATCATTTTAAGGTTCAAAGAAAAAATGTCGCCCTTATAGGATCACTTTGTCAGTCGTTTGTCTGTATATCTATTACCTGTCATGACTTTTTTGCTCGGGAACGCGCGAAGGTTTAGAGTTGAAATTAAAATCATATGCTCAAGTCTGTAGTTCCTTTGTTCTGTGATAAAATCAACCCACGAAGTCTACGCATTCAAAATATATCACCGTTTATGTTGCAAAGTTCGGAACCCTCGGTCCGCGAGACTCGATTCGATGGTCATATCATAGATGTTTACGGACCATACGAGGTAATGACTCCCATTTTTATTATTGTGTCTGACTCGGTGCGATTCGTAAGATGGCTAAATAATAGCAGCCGCTTTTTTTTCGGTTGGGAAATCATCCAATGACTTCCCCCGCTCTGGGCGGAGCGGGGGGGCATGTCAGACTTGTACTGACTAAAACCCACAAATGTTCCTTCTATTGCCCTTTACGTTCCGGGGCCGCGGTATCTCTTTCGAACAACCCGCAACCCCGGCAGGCGGAGGCTCTGGCAAGCCCTGCTTTGCTGACTCTCTTTGAGCCGCGCGTGAAACACGAATGCGCCGTCGACAAGGCCTGTCGTCAATCGACGGACGGACGGTGAACTACCCATTGCTCACCGCCCACAGGACCGCATCTACGGTGGCCGTAGAAGGTGGTGACCGGACGCGAGAGATCGCCGCCGCCGATCGCCTCTACGAGGGTACGGCGGTGCTCCGCCCAAGCTGGGCAGATCGCCACTGTGTGCTCCACCGTGTTCTCCGGGCGATAATAGCAGCCGCTTAGGTCGATCTTTAGGTTTAGCCGAGGTTGCCTAGGTTAGTCTGCGGATGGGTGACAACTCGTTACATACAGAGTTTCCTCCGCGCCTCGGAAAGCACGTTACGCATTTGGTCCCGGCTGTTACTTATAGATCTTTGACAGTCGTTACAGGTGATTAGTCTCGAACAAACAGTCTTACCAAGAGGTATCGTATTACCCAGTACTAACTGGGTTGTAGAGGTCAGATAGGCAGTAGTTCCGTATAAAATACTGGTATTCAACTGCATCTGGTAAGACTGGAAGCCGATCCCAACATAACTGGGAAAACGCTAGGCAAATGTGGACTCGGACCGATTCATGACATGACAAACTACCGAATGCGGGCGTAATACTCTCTAGTCTAGATCTAGCGCTAGTCTCACTCGCACACGTTGAGTTTCCACTTGGCTTTCGATTTGTATATAAGATGATCAATTTTAGGTACTTAGACGGCGATTTATACGGACTAGAAAACCCTGGCCCGAATATAGTTGCGAGAATATATATTTACAAAATCTTGATTTACGCCCGGTTCCAATAAACAAAAACGACTCGTTTTGCTTACGGATAGTAGTATTTTGACATTTAAAGTTCTATGAAACTATGTCAAAATCGTTCAATGACATACGAAATAACCATCACGACTTATTCAGAAGCGGATTTTTATGTATTTTTGGGGGTTTGTGAATGTAAAAGAGTAAAGCAGAATAAAGAATTAGATGTTATTTATTAGCGAGATCAATCATGTTTTTGTAATGTGTTAAGTAATAAGTTGCATTTTAGGGCCTATGCACACCACGTTTTTTAAACGCGCCGTCGACGCGCGTTTTGGGAACGCGCGTCGCCGGCGCGTTTTTATCCTGCAGAGCAGTTTGTTGTCGTTTGTATCGATACAAACGCGCGTCACCGGCGCGTGTGTATCGATGCAAACGCGCGGCACCGGCGCGTGTGTATCGATACAAACGCGCAGCACAGGCGCGTCTGTATCGATACAAACGCAACGAGGGAAAGGGAAGTGTGAATCTACGCTAGTAGCAATCGAGCGATTTGGTGCACCGCACGTCTTTGGAACAAAAAAATGGAGCCTTTCGACACAGAAAACTTCATAACTGAAATTCAAAACCGGCCAATATTGTGGAATTCACGATTGCCGGATTATTCGATACACACGCGCGTTTGCATCGCGTCTGTATCGCTACACACGCGCGTTTGCATCGCGTCTGTATCGCTACACACGCGCGTCTGTATTTATACAGGTGTGCAAAGGTCTACAGGCTGCGTCTGACTTGCGTGCGTATCGCGTCTGTATCGCTACAAACGCGCGTCGACGGCGCGTTTAAAAAACGTGGTGTGCATAGGCCCTTAAACGTAAAAAAAATATATTCGTTAGCTTAAAAAAACAACAATTCGATAATTCGTAATATGCCATCTAGTGGTCCTCGATTACTTTTTTTACGAATTATGAAACTTACATTACGAGATAAAACTTTGGTGTCGCGTGAACTCGCGGTGCTAATACATGGCGCGTAATAACGTAAGTAAGCGTAATACTGATACGTAAAAGGTAATTAATAGATTTATTTTTAATTTATAATATTAGTGTTATTAAAGCAGTATTACAGTTATAGCAATGACTCCTAATCCTATCAAAAAAATTAAATATTTTTAGGCATACCCGTCGTTTCAACTCATATTTGGGAAGGTTAGCTTTCTGGGGTTAACAATAAAATCATGTCTTTCTATATTGGAGTAATCACACAACATCTATTTCAAACTAAATTTATAACATAATAATGGCATTATATTTGATATCTTTTTCAGTAGTCATTTCACCCGCCATTTTCCGAAAAGCTTTTTTATTACAAGACGAGTGCATATTGTTAACGGCCTGGCTGGAGGCCTACGCTGATTCACCCTCATGCGAACTGAGCTCGCACCATTTTATCACTAATTTATTATTATTTTTATCACTGTTCTCAGACGAGAGAAATATCGTGAGGAAACGTGACAATGACAAGATCTAAACAGTCGAAGACAGAAACCCGCTGTCAACTACACTGGGGTGATAGATTACGGCCCATTCCATCTCACATGGTCTCTGCTGTTCCTGCAGCACGTATTGTGTGCTGATTATATTTGTAATTAGTCCGAGGCAGAACCACTCACACATCTCTACTCGCGACAAAGCAAATCCATGCTAGTTATAACATCGCATTCATAAATACTTCGAAGAAAAGTCATCATTATCTGCTTAGCCTTTTCCTAACTTTGTTAGGGTCAGCGTCTAGTTTAACCGGATGTAGCTAAATACCAATATTTTACATAAAACGACTGAATAATTGACCTCCGTATCCCAGTTAGTAAAACGATACCCTTTAGTAAGACTGATTGAGACTATCGGGCCTCTGACTACCTGCAAAGACTTCCATGACCCCCGGGTCCTTTGAAGATCTTTGAGAGTCAGGTACAGGTATTAAGTCACGGACGCCTCAAATTTAAGAATAAACTCGAGTAAATACACTGCATTCTAAACCTTAAAAATAGATCAGATAGTATAAGAGCCAGTTTTCGAGAAAGATATGGATAGATTATATATTTTTTTAACTACTCATTGTGAAGAGTCTGAGGCGTGTGAATTGATATCAATTCCAATTTGATAAAAAAAAATTAGGTGTCAAGGGACACCCGGATGGAACGAAGTTCCTTTCCTTCTATAAGAGAGAGAGAGAGACAGACAGACAGACAGAGAAACATGCGACGCCGCACAGCTTACAATAGCTTACTATAGCAAAAAGTGTCGTGACAACTTTTCGCAAGAATTTTTTCCGTCTAGCCCCCTTTCACGACGCGCGATAAGGAACTTCGTTCCAAAAGTACCTGCAACTTTGGAAATTGAGCCTGTTTGTTACCTTCCAGTTCTGAATTTTGTCAGTTAATTCATTATAAATGTAACTACACGTCACGTCGTGCACATTTTCAGGAACAACTTTACTGTCAGATTTGCTTCCTAAATTGATATCACAGTGCCTAGTTTTAGCAAGCTCAAGACCAGAATACAACTATTATTCCTGTCAAGTTAGTTTGTTAATATAACTAGGTAGCATAGTATTTTCGAGGCACGATTTGCTACAGATTTTGTTGTTACCACTATGTGATGTTAGCTGTTTGACAGGATGCAGATCCTGTGTTAGTCGATAAGATATATTGTGTGTTAAAACAGTAATTTCTTTCTATCTTAACGTCGTATAGCAGATAGACCAAAACCACTAGGGCGAAAAACTTGAAGTTCAAGTTTTCCAAAACCATACAGTCTGGCTAAGTTTATTTTTATGTTAAATAAGCTCGCGCTTGGCCGAAACTCCTGTAGGCCTACCATGACGTCTTAAAGCAGAACTTATTCCAGTGAGGGAAAGAGATGGTGCTAGACACCCTGTATAGCTCTGTCTCTTTCCCTCAGTGGAATTAGTTCCGCTTAAAGACGTCATGGTAGGGTAGCTGATAAGATGCGGCGTAGAGTGGAGCACGCTTGCTTACAAGAAACCGCTTCACTCAAAATTTGAAGCAATCCAGATTATAATGATGATGACAAGCCGACACTGAATTCCACAGATTGGTGGTTCGCACAATAAAAGTCGAAACATGATTCGTGCACCTGTTAGATTAAAGATATTTGACCAGTAACAGAAGAAAAGTGTTTCAGCAGACCTCAGACTAATTACTTCATATAATCAGGATAGAAGTTGAGTCAGTACATTCGTTTTCTATTATTATGTTTATTATATCTTTTCGCGCATATTTATGGTTCTTTCTATGTAGTTTAAGATGTATCTAGTTAATACAATAAATGAATAATTACGTACCATCAAATTCTTGGCTCTTATTTACAGACTATTCGGTTTGTTCGCTTGTAACACCATTATTATGAACTATTGTGCACTGAATAATTTACGACGTAGAAACAGATTTTATATATTTGTGTTTTTACTAGGTTTTCGATTTTTTTGTTGATTCAGTACATGGTGGTTATTAGTATGCTATATTTTTCATATGATTTATGCCACTAATGACATGTGACAGTTTTTTAGAAGTCTGTTTTTTTGTGATAGACCTCTAAAAAGTATACCTACCAACCTCAACCGACCTCACCGTAGCGTGTAGAGAGCGCATGCTGATCTTACACCTAGCATACCGGTTTTAAAACTATCAGTTCATACTTTATGTAAAATATTGCTATAATTTAGCTGCAACCGTTAAGACGGGTACATGCTGATGACAAAGATGATTATCACAACATATTATAAAACAAAGTCGATGTCGCCGTCTGCCTGTTGCTATGTTGTATGTATGCTTAAATCATTGAAACTACGTAACGGAAAAAAAAACCGCATCAACATGATGCGGTTTTTTTTAATAGGTAGACTGATTCAAGAGAAAGGTTTATATGTATATAAAACTTAACGCTATGACTCTTAGAAGGTGAGCAGCGGGTGAAACCGCTGGGCGGGTCGCTATTAATAAATCTAATTTCCATATGACACCTGACTCTCTATCATCCCAAATTTAATACTAAAGATGCAACTTAAGGTTCTGCGAGTATTAACCTTTAATAATAATAGGTTAAAAGTGGTTTTAAAGCATGGTATTTTGATTAACTCACTTGAAACACAGCACAAATATTTCTTTAGGAAAACAGTAATGATGTAAATTCAAAGCTGAAGTTAGGCACGTGGAGCTAGGACAAACTCGTGCGCCAATGCGCACGAGTTTGTCGACATTAGCGGTCATTGTTACAGGGAAAGGAACTTCCTAACAATACGAGCCGTGATAGGAATATGATTATCGGCACAGTGATCGCTGAATCCACAGCCCACACGACGATAACAACGCGAGCCTAGTAAATATATTTAAGTAGCTTATCTTCCTCGGCTTTCACGAGGTGTATCATTCGGGACATTGGGACCACTATATCAACAATCATTGCGCGCCGCTCTGATCCATCGACCACGATTTTATCAGATTTATTGGCCACAATAGTCCTGCTAATAAAGGATTGATCCCAGTACAATGTGATTTTATGTGATATCGCCGATTCACCCGGACGGTACCCGAAATATGGCACCCCTGCGCTTACCGACCATCACAATAAATCTCAGGTAGGTATCCTAACTATTCGTCATCATAACTTCATCCATGATTGCACGAACAAAACCTTCGGTTTCTCCAAAGAGAACGTAGCTAGGTTAGAGACGCTGATAGGTCTACATCGGGGCCATGTAGGGCCCGGAAAAGCTTCCATGAGGCTCCTAAATTTACATATCTGTCCGTTTATTTATTTCAATAACATTTTAAAATATTCCTTAATATAAGTAGTATAAATAATTATAAAAAAATTTGTTTCGTCATTTTCATACATTTTATTAATTTATTTTTACATTTTATAAGAATATAAAAGAAAATTATCATCAACAGAAATGTTATTCTCGTGTCACAGTGTTAGTTACCATACTCCTCCGAAACGGCTGGACCGATTACAACGAAATTTTGTGTACATATCGGTTAGGTCTGAGAATCGGCCAACATCTATTTTTCAGACCGCTAAATGAGCAGCGGGTGCAACCGCTGGGCACAGCTAGTTATAATATAACTAAAGTTTTTTCGAAAGGTATCGATACCTGCCGTCTAGTGACGTTTCTTCAAAACTTTTAAGCTGCATGTTTTGTTAGAACAGGATTTTAGATGTCGCCTTACCAAATTATGAGTAAGAAAGCGGGCAAAGCGTGGTAGAATATGACATGACAGTTTAGCATGACAATTGCTAAAGACAAATTCGCAGTTAATTCGAAATTGAAATAAAACTTCTCAAAGCAATACTGTATCAAAATAAATTAACCATCTAGCTGCTCCTCTGCCAACCAATCTTCTAAAAATACAAAAAACAGCAATTATAAGAAACGGAAGACTAATAACATTCGTAAGACACCACTATAAAGCAACACGACATGACAAGATTACCCTGTAAATGTGATGACACTATTACGGAAAAATGCAAATGTAGTCTTCTCTCTGATGGCTTGGGTGCGTCTACCCAGACTAGCAGCGTCAGGCGCCTGCTGTCCTATACTGACAAACCCAAACACGGTTCCTTATTCGACCTTAAACAAGAATCGGGCACGAACTTTGTTATGAAAACTTTCGAAGACTTTTATGAAAAATGTGCTGGATACAACCTAAGGTGATATTGTTTGGTAGTACCTACTTATTTTTAGATAGACGTTACATGTATTATACTGGTATTCTTATTATACTAAATATTGTTATACGTTTTCTTGTCGAAAATATGTCGCTAATATTATTAACTTTTTGCGAGTGTGATTTTTGTAGATTTTTTTAGTAGTAAGTGTAATAACGGAGTTTATTTATATAAATTTCACAAAAGTGATACAGAAGACATATATAAATAATGAGGGCCTGAACATGACTGGGCCTGATCTGTTGGCCGTAGAAATGTTTAACCCGTGCAGGGATAAATCCCGCGACACGCGTCACACGCTGCACCTATATTGACATTTAGCTGCGCCCCACGGCTTCACTCGTGTAGATAAAAATAACTTGGTGTTAATCCAGAGTCTTAGCTATAAAATATCATTAATTATATATCAATTTCCATCCAAATCCGTCAAGCCCTTTGAGCGTGAAGGAGTAACACAAACACATACAAACTTTCCTGTCGAAAGTCCATCAAAGAGAAGAAACAAAATGAGAACTTTTTCTCTATCAATTAGTCCAATTTGCTTCATTGATTGTCTTGTACAAAAATTACCACTACAGATTAATTTGGTGTTGTTATGTTTACAATGTTACATAACTTTTTTTTCATAAAGATACATTTTTTGCCCGGTTCCAATAAACAGAAAACAATTCATTTTTCGTTATATTTTGACATAAGTTCCATGACACATCATGTAAAAATACAACTATCCATAAGCAAAACAAATCGTTTTTGTTTATTGGAATGCCCGGTAAGTGCATTTTGCCAGTTATGGATTCCCATATTCACTCTGGTTTAAACCAGATTTTTTATAAACCCCACCCGAACAGGCATCTGAAAGCACTCCCTACCTAGGAAACATTTCTGTGACTACCTGGCTGGATGATATGATAGCAACCAAACTATATTCATATGTACCATAACACTCAACACCACAGCTAAATTTGTTTTTCATAGCATATTAATGAATTACAAAGTTACTGGTGCTGTTAACAGGAATATCTTATCTCCTCTCTATTTTAGTACAGAACCCTAAAAATGGTTTAGGTAATGACACAAAATCACAAAAAGGTGTATTGAATTGAAGCACAAACTGAGAAAGTAACGCAATTGTGTCGACAGTAGGTCTACACATGTCATTGCTGTAAATGCAAATGTGTAAAATGTCTTAGTTGCATAGAAACAGTTTGACATTTTTATCACTTTAAAATAATTGGAAACTATAAAAGTTACAAGTAGGTAGCTAGTAAATATAGGTATTTTATTTTTTATTACACTAGTGATTACATTCTTCCTATTACTTAGTTTTTGTAAATATAAGTATACTTAAGTACCTACTTGTTAAGTTCATTATAAGCTTTAAATGTTTTAAGAATGTAAGTTCTCACATTGATATTTATGTAGTTGCTTTACTCTTTTGAATATGGTATTCAATAGTGGCATACTTACATCATGAAATTTATGCAAGATTGTGCGACCGATTAATGTTTAGGAACGATCAGTTACAATAATAAAAAATAATAACAGAATCTCTTCTAGGTACGGAATAGAACAATTTAATATTCTAAGTACTTTAATTATATTTCTTGCATAGTCCAGTACCTACTTTAATCTGTTTTCAAAGTTTCTAATTTTGTAGGCCAATAAGTCAAACTTTCATTATGTAAGTGTTATATTATTATTTAAGTTTCTGACCTTTATTCCTCCTTGTTGTAGTTGTAGGTTGATAGCACAAGTAACCATCTGAATCACAGGGTCACCACTTCACAAACAACCATCACTAAAATTCCACCAAATGCACAGAGATTGTAGTTAGTAAGTTGATAGTTAGCTAATTGAATCACAGGGTCACTACTTCACCAGCACAACCAATACATACATTAAATCTACAGAGTTCAATAATATAATTGGATATCCAAATCCGAGTTTAGGGCACGTTTCGCCTTCTAACTTCCCGCCATTCGTTCGTGGTAACTGACTGACAGCTAATCAGGGTTGCTAGATAAAGTTTCAATTATTTTTTCTACGTTTAAATGTTTTTTTCCAAAACGCTACGTTGTTCAAGTTGATAGCGTTTTGAATTTTTAAATGAAATGAAATAAACAGAGTTCGAGATATTTTTTTTTTCTTAAAAGGTGTACCGACGTATCGAATTATGTTACAGTTTTTGTTTATATTGCCCGTTTCCGTTCCAGTCAGTATTATTTATAGTGTTGTTCTTTCTATCATTGGGGATTATTTTCCCAAAAAACCTCAAACAACTCAATCCGTCTAATCCGTGTATCCAATAGGCTCCAAAACAAGCGGACCGATATAAGCATTTTTTCATTATTAGGAAGCTACATTATCAGGAAGTAACATAGGCTAAACAATATCCCGCTACTACCCACGGGAGCGGGGCACAACTAAAGACGCGGGTGAAACCGCGCAAGACAGCTAGTTTATTATGATGTGCTGGTAAATGAATAACACTATTATCCGCGTTAAATCTTTACTTCATAGTCTTTTTTGAACAGTCAAAGAATGTTTTCATAATCCAACAAGAACAATTTTTTCTGTTCGTGTGCGGGCAACATCAGAAAGTTCGAATCAAAAAAGTTCTGTAGGCCTACCATGACGTCTTAAAGCAGAACTTATTCCACTGAGGGAAAGAGATGGTGCTAGACACCCTGTATAGCTCTGTCTCTTTCCCTCAGTGAAATAAGTTCTGCTTTAAGATGTCATGGTAGGGTAGCTAGTTGGTTTTGTAAATTATTATTTACAAAACACAAAACCAACCAGTTAAGATGTGACGAAATGGGCTCAGCATTGTGCTGTAGCATTTTCTAACCTACATTAAAATGAACGTCTGATCAATCTACGATTTGATTCTGCGTCAAACTAGGTATAAAACAATGAATTCCATCGTTTGCCAAATTAGGTACTGTAAGCGTGTGGAAGATGTAGAAGGTCCGTGTTTGTATTTAATTAAAATAAAGCGCAAATAATCGTTTAAGAATTATAATGTTTAAATCATCCAATTTACAACTCACACATCAGAGAGAAAAAATCTATTCTGACTTTAAAAACGACATGAGTATTCGAACGCTATGTTCCATCAGCCAGCATTGCTTAGGTTAAATAAAACCTCTTACATGAGCTACGCCCACCCTTATGAATAAAAGGATCAACGTAGATCTTAAGTGAAACTTAACTTTTATTCATTAAGTTCGAATACTCAAGGACTTACCTATCCCTAGGCCAGAACTCCTACCTATGGGGGAATATAAAATAGGCACGCCTCTGGAGAGGTAATTTCAATACAATGACCGGTATAAAATAATGTGTCACTCCATTTAAAGTTATAATAGTTTAACATTAACTTGTGCTAACGTGCACTTAATAAATCTTTAATCAAAGTATTGAAATTTTGTCGCAGCAAAACCCCGAAAGGCAACGATACGTACCCCTAAACAAATATATGATAAGCTCATATATACCCAGATGGGGTTGAAAAATAAAATTAAACTGTACATCATAATCTTTAACTCCATCGGACGCGATTGAGTCTCAAGGAAGAAAAGAAGATAAGGTCCAATTTACCTACATCTCTTTCCATTTCAGGTTATTCATTGCATTCAATAAAAAAAAAAAAAAATATTAGCAGTCCATATTGACTGAACTGTCGGACTTCAATCATCAGCTTTACCAATTGTGTCAACTTTACCAAGGCTATACCTACCTCTTAATTGTAAAGTTGGTTTCACTGAAGATTGAGTGTTGTTCCTATTCGAACGCTATGTTCCATCAGCCAGCATTGCTTAGGTTAAATAAAACCTCTTACAGTACCTACCTACCTTAAAATAAAGTTAGCAACAAATTTTACGCGTAGGTACCTATTATACTGGTTCTTATTATAAATAGGTATTTAAATTTGTTCATTATCAAAATCAAAATATTTTATATAGGGTCATTTCGCCTGTTTGCGTCCATTTAGTGCAGTTGCCAAGAATGAAGGAGAAAATAAAAATGTCCCAGCACTAGTTTCAATGAAAAAATCAACGTAATGCGTTCATTATATAGTCTATTTTAAGATTAGCTTTCAGTTTTGTTCGAAACTCCTTGTGTTTTTATTTAAAATAGACAAATTCCAAAATTAGGCTTTTTACCCACTTTGCGTCCACAAAATCCAAATTGCGTCCACCAGTGGACCATTTGGCGTCCACCAGTTTAGAGAAGGAATATAGGGGTGATATTGTTAATACAATTTGAAGAAAGACTGGATTTTAACAATTTATTTATTTAAGGTTAAAGTTATAATAAATCAACATTAATTAGCATTATAAAAATACAATAAAAACATGTTTATTGTTCTCAACTCTCAGTAGTAATAATTGAATTTTAAACTCACAGTCTTAATCAAAACTGTACTAAACATTTTAAATTATTAAAAAAATATAAATAAAATATATTTATGCTATCATTTGTATTAAATGAAAAAATGGACGCAATTTGCTATTCAATATTATCCCTGTAGGTCTAGTTTGCGTCCACGTGTAATCGATTAAATCGATATTGTCTATCTTTTACTACAATCATGATAATGTGGACGCAAATTGGTTATTACAATTGCACGCTATAAGTGTTAAAATAAACCAAAATCCAATTTCTCTTTCATATTTTAATCACATAAAAATAAACAACTAAAGAAAACATAATAAGACGAGTTCGCGTCCACTGCGGACGCAAAGTGCACATTTTATAAATTCGGTGTTTTAATTCGCGTCCACCTTATTTTAACTGTTAACTTTAAAAAAAACAAACAAATTAATAATTCACAGTATTCGTTTTTTCATTATTAATGTCTAGACACAGCTATGTTTCGTAAAAATCACATAAAATAATAAAATACTTACCGTTAAACGCACCGCTGCACACTATTTTTTTATCTACATCCCGTGGGTCCGCACTCTGCTGTTGAACAACCGTGACAAAATATTTTTTCTAGACAGGATTAGCGGGGCGGGTGGAACTTTTGTCTATATGTGCATATCTCTTATACGTTGAGGTATTAGCGGTAATTTTTTTCCATATTATTATTGTGTGATTATACTTATTTTCGAGCATTTTCAAAGGGAGATCCGTAAAATGGACGCGAACCGGGCGATGGACGCGAAAGGGCGAACTTACCCTACCTATCAGCATAAACTGACATTTGGTGTGTGACAAAGAAATTGCATACTCAATTAAATTAACTGAATGCCTACATGGGCACTTATAAAACGTCACCACCAGAAGAAGAAACTCCATGCTTACCTAGGTACTCTTTTAAAAATAATTTGGTTATACAATGTTGTTGTTTCAGCGTTAGAAAGTTCTAAGAGGACACCGTAGCCTACGGACTTATTGTCGTTTATAAATAAGTCGTTGCTTACTTTACAAAACGTAAAATAAGATAAAAAGTTACCTAACGAATGTTATCTTTATTTTTTTTGTATTGCTTTTTGTTTCTGCCGTAGAATCAAAATATGTTTTTTTAAATGCAGTAGGTACTTAGGTATGTACCTAGGTATACTATTATTGGTGTAGCATGGTGCGGTTGATATTATTTGAAAATACCTAGGTACCTATATGTTTAGTAAACGCAAAAGTTTGTTTGGATGCATGGATGTTTGTTATCTACTCTTTATTATGAAACTTTACAATTTATAATATAGGTAGCTTACAAGTGTAAATCAGAATAACACATAGGCCACAATTCATAAAGTTCCTTATTTGAAGTATCGTATCGTGACCGTTAGTATATAGCTACCTACAGTATATAGTTACCTACAGTGTGAACACGGCCATTTAAAACCAGTGACACCGCCTTAAAAAAAAAATAATACGAATAGGTACTGAAAAATTGTAATGATGAACATTCGAATCGACCTTGTGTAGTCGTGTCAATAAGCTGCAATAATAACCGACCTATTCAACATAGGTAATTATTAACATTTTATTAGACTTAACGTGGTATTAAAATCCAGTATACGTTGACCTTGCGTTAGTAGGGAGTCACTAGTACAGGGAGGTCTACTTATGATCTTAAAGTTCATTGACTTTTTGCACGAAAAATGTCGCAAAATACAGGTGGTTGAGTGGATAATCCTTACCTACTAATATTATAAAAGCGAAAGTGAGTTTGTTACGTCTTCACGCCGAAATGGCTAAACCGATTTTGATGAATTTTGGTACAAAGATAGTTTGGACTGGGGACGGACATGGGCAATTTTTTTTAAAGTGAGTGATAAGAGGAAAAAAAGGGGCGAGGCTTTTTTTTCGATCTTCACGCTTCGCACAGAGATAGCCCGAAGGAAGGTCTTTGCTCCTATCACTCAATTGTCGTCAGACAAAATGCGTAGACGTGGTAGATAATATTACACCGACTACAAATAAAACAAGTCTACATTACTTACACTAGGTTGTTACTGTCCCACGGCTGGGCAAAGGCTTTTCATATCGAGAAGCACAAATAGTAATAACATTTGTTCACATGGTAACCAATCAAGCTTTACGGAAACAAATTTATGCGGATCTCTCATTGTACGGGAGAATTATAAAGAGCGAGGCCATGTTTTAATGCGAATGTATAGCTTGAGATGTCGCCGTCTGTTCAAGTTTCCTCACAAAGTTCCCTTTACTGATGTCAAAGATCGAAATGAAGTACAATTTATAGTAGGGGAGCCCACGATGCTAAATGGGGATTTACTCGAGCGTCGTAGAGACCTATTGGGATGCAAAGCTTAGATGATAAGAAGAAAAAAATGTTATATGATATATACCGTTACATCGGTGGGGGAAGCGGCTATAGATTTTTAAATATGTAAAAAAAAAACTGTTGCATGGACATTCTCGAGCGCGTCAGATATTGATAGCATCAATGCCCTATGTATTTTTAATAATGTACGTATGTTAATCTGATCGTTTGCATGACGGGGGTTGTTGTATTTAAGAGTTGAAAATGAAAAAAAAAAACATTTAGTCGAGCGCGTCAGATTTTCTAAGGGAGTGTTAAGTGCACCAAAAAAAAGCTCTCATTCACTAATCTGACGATTTCGATGGGACGCAAACTCGCGGCCATTTTCATAATGTGCAAAAAAAAATCGCCATTTTGAAATACTCAAGCGCGTCAGATTAAGATATATGTGGTTAATATTTATGTTCTAAACGTACTGTCTCATAATCTGACGATTATGTAGAGGGATTCGCCTAATCTGACAAAAAAAAAAATAGAAAAACGGTTCACCTTAAAGGCCATCCCTGCAACTTCTCGCTAATTCCATTCCTGGGCGCTTAAAATTGTACTTATGACATTTTTGAGCTCAAATAGTAGATTATTAACCAAGGGGATAAAGCAGTGTCTTCTGTCGCGGGTGATGATTTAAATCGCGAGTGTAACGAAGGACTTGAGGTTTACTCCCGAGCGTAGCGAGGGTGTTATAAACTTAAATCACGAGCGAAGCGAGGGATTTAAGACGAGTCCTGAGTGATCCTAAAATTAAGATTCGAACATTGGTCCAATTACATATTTATAAAGAGAGCTACACTTTTGTTTGGTACATTTATTGTTGATGAGTATGATTGCGGCAGCATTTGCACTGATGGAATCCGACAATACACTGTCACTGTCGCTTTGATTTAACAATGTATTTTTAGAACATTAATTTATTTATAAAAATAAACTTAACGTTTATGTATTTGAAGAAAACAAAATCGCGGCAAATTCCTAGACTAATATGTTTTGTCGGAAAAGCAAAGGCATCAAGCTCATACGACCTCGTCGGTTTTGGTAATTTTATTTAATAATCATAACTGCATATTAATTGCGTGTTCCTTTTTAAAAAAAGATGCTTAATGCTTTATATACCTACAAACTCAATGGTGTAAACACAGATGTAGTTCAGTATTAAGTATTCCAATTTTAAATCACATTCTCTCCCTAGGGGATGAATGAAATTCAGTACAACTTTCTCTCCCTGTTTTTGACAGATTAAAAATGACTATTGTTATGTTCGCTTTTTGTGGCATAGAATGTCACTTTTTTGAGCAAGTGGTACGAAAATATAATTTATGTGATATTTTGAGCTCGCTGAGTTCAAAGAAATAATATTTCTATGCATTTGAGCTCTCCCAGCTCGAAAGTCTGATAGAAGTTTCATAGAACACTATTTTTGGAATTTTCAAACCGCAATAACTTTTGAATGGATCAACCGATTTTCACACGGTTGGCGGCAGTCGACGCAGTTTTATCATCCTCATAAGTAATTTTGCAATTTTAATTGATTGAACCACAAATTTCGGAGTAATCCCGAAGAAACACATTTAACTTTATCGACAAATTTTTGTTATTTCGGCTTGTGGAAATCGTCAGATTATATATTTTTCATTATTCTTGAATTATTTCCTACAAAATAAAAAAAAAATTAGCTACGCTCGAGAATGTCGAGATGACGTTTTTTTTTTACAACTTTGTTGCCCTCCCCTTTTTTTACGTCACTCTCAAATTGTCAGATTAGAGGAATATACACTTTTTAGGGTGTAATTAACTCACCCTACCTTAATCTGCTGCGCTCGAGAATTTCTGATGGTTAATTTTTTTTTACTAATCTGATCCTGTATCCTTCACGGGCGGCCTTTTATATGGGCCTCATGTTCTGTGGAGGTACTTAACTGGGTACAAGGTATCCCCCTGTATATTAATCTGCCGCGCTTTAGTAAATCCCGAAATCCCCGCTTGGGCTCCCCTACTATTATTTTAAAGTGATTTTCCTATGTGCAAAATAATATTACTTATGTAAAATTAGTTTCTACCTTAATTGTTATTCAATTATAGGTACCTATGGGTAATTGAATAACAATTTTCAAATATTTTTCAGTGCATTTTGTCTGATAAAAAATAAATATGAAGTAGACTTCAGCACTTCAATAGGATTAAATTAAACTGAGGCAGCGTCATCTATCATTCCGAACTTAAACTTAAATTAATGTATGTTTCAGGTACTGCTCAATCACAGGATTCGTAAAGCACAATAACAACTACTTCAGGCACATGATTAGAGATGTCGTTGTTCTCATCTGCTTTATCGCAACGAATTTTATTGTTTTTCTCGCTATCGCAAGCAAAACTATGGTGCATATGTTACTCTTTTTCAAAATATCATTGCAGTGGTTAACAAGGTAAGAGTCAAAATGACGTACAAATAATAAAATTACTTAAATAAATTTCAAACAGTAACACATTATAATGTTAGTTATTGTTGGATTTATCTGTATTTGCCAATGATGTTTTGTTCTCTCGTTACACGGGTCGGTCTCGCAACACTTACCGTTGCATAGCATAGTGCTGCCATACGTACCGGTACACCGGGAGATATCGTGTCCCAGTCAAAAGATCAACTGGTTGTTGGTTTCCGGGTATGAAGAACCGAGTGTAAAGCTCTTCATCCTCATAGAAAAGGGAAGATCTTTCTATCAGACGAGTAAAATTGCAATTGGCCGGAGAAGGCAAAATACCGAGAGAGATTTGGGAAAGAGTGGGAGTGACTTTTGCCCAGCTGTGGGACAGAACAGCAAATCAAAAAACCTCCTATGAACTGACATGCTACACATTAAGCTCTTAAAAAAAACACTTATACCAAATGCTCGCTCGAACTAGGTGGGATCTTCAGTTCAGAACCTCTACTACTAATCTCTTCTTTTCTTTTCTTTATTTTTTTAACTGGCTGTTATGGAACAGTATCGCTACAAAATATTTTCGTCCAAATGTGCAATTTACTGGTATCTGCACATCTAGATTGTCTACTGAGTGAATCACATGTATTCTACTCGTAATATTTATACTAAGAACACAATGTTTGTTTCAGGGCGTTTTTACAAAATAGTACCACAGTCGGAGAGGTAGTTTCTTGGACGTCAAGCTCTTCGAAAGAGTTTCTAATGAAATCTGCTTCTAAAACGTACGAGGGCAGACCATCGCGTGTTCCATGTCGTTCATCCAGTGGCGTAATATCAAATAAGCGAATTTAAACCACTTTTTTCTTACTACTAACTAATCATGTAAAACATCTTAGAAGTCTAATTTGTTCCACTTCCCCGTGTCTGATGTCACTTTGTATAGGTACGTATAGTTTGTTTGGATGACATTCCGTGGTCAGCCAAGACACTTCCAAAGATGGCGGACTAGTGTTTTAAAATACTTATAATAGCCTCAGATCCGAGTCGATTCTAAGAGATTAACTAAATAAGTAACATAACATCACGCTAGCAATTCCCAAAGGGTTAGGAAGAGGCATGACTAATCCTTACTAATATTATGAAAGCGAAAGTGAGTTTGTTTGTTACGTCTTCACGCCTAAATGACTAAACCAATTTTGATGAATTTTGGTAGGTACATAAAAAGTTGGGGCCCTGGAGACGGACATAGGCTCAAAAAAGTGGGGTAAGGGGTAGAAAGAGGAAAGAAAAGAAGAAGGGAGAGCAAGATAATTTTAAATCGACCATCACGCGGGTTAAAGCGTTAGCCCAAATTAACTATGCCACGCGACGAAGTCGAAGGCGGAAGCTAGATTATTGCTTGCGTATAATAATTAAGCTCCATTAATAACCATTTCAATCGTCAATACAACCCTCTAAGTTCTTTTTCCTGTGATTCATGAAATGGTAATTTTTTGGGGCAAAATAAACTTTCGGTGTCCCGCGAAATTCACTTTTTTCGACGTTGTAAGAATCTTGCGGGTTGGTGTCGAATGGTATGTTGATTAAAATATGAAATGCGACTGTTTATAGTATACGTTTACTGAGTTATAATAATAATGATAACAATCGTTAATACAAGCATTTCACTCAGTTCATTCAATCCCTATGACCATTTTTTAATGAACTAGACATTCAATATATTATGTGATTAAATGAACGGTAGGGTTTATATTGGTGATTTTATACTTATATTCTGTAAATTAATGTGTTATCGTCATAAATCATATTTTTTTCAACATACAACTAGAAGCTGCCCTGCGAAAGCAAAATTCGTGGGTCACACTGGCGGATGGGTCACAGTCCATCCCATATTGGGTATTATCTTAGTGCTTTGGAAAGAATGCCAAGCCGTGCTAATCAGTCCTACCCAGGCGTAAGTATTATATTATACAGTAACTGGGGGGCGGATGTCAGATAAGCAGTCACTTCTTGTTGAATGGTAATATTCAGTGACTGGACTAGAAACGGACCCAAACGAAGTTAGGAAATAAATTATTAGTATTCTTCGATTTGTAAAAAAAAAATAACTTCCATGACCAACATTTGAACTAATGCCATGTACAGATAGATACCTACCAAGATTTGGTTTATAAAAGAATCCTGCTGTAACTGCATATATAACGAGTTGCAGAAAAGTGGGATCATTATTATTCTCCATTACCAAAAAGGTTTCGGTATACGACTTCAACGCGACACACGTTACAAAATTTGGAGTTAATATTTTAATTTAACGCCATCTAGTATCGGATAGCTAAGTTACCAAGCCAAACGAAGTCTTGTTGTTTCAAAAGTTGAATACACTGCCATCTAGTATCGAGTAGCAACAACAATAAAATTGTTAAGATTACCAAACTGAGTTTCAAAGTGTTAAAAGTTTCTTTAAATTCAAATCATGTGTTAATTAAACATTTCACAAAAGCAAGCTACACGAATTCAACGTTTCTTTTACACGAGAGAAGTTGACAAACTTTTTGATTACTACACCACCTCATAGATGGCGTTGGACGTTCACTGACCGGGTCGTGTAGCCTTGATTATCTTTCAGGGTTTTCAGGCGTGACCGTTTATTATGTATAAACTTTATGTAACCGCCTGCTCCGCCCTTCGGGTGAGATAGCATGCTAAAATCAAACGAGACGACGATAGATGCAGCAGCGCAGCTTCACCGAGTGCCCACGAGGTCGCACGCTACCTCTTTCATATCTCTTCATGCATCCCTTTCAGGTTCGGATGACCTCGTTGTAACGCACGTGTCGTTAAGTTTATGAAGTTTCATGTTCGATACAAGTTCTGCATAACATTGCCGCGTGCAACGCGAGTGCATAAAATAGTTTGAACTTTTTTCTTAATCAACTTATCCAGGTTTTTAAAAGTTTAATTAGGTTTGTGCGTGTCTAAAACCATATTGTATAGAAGCAAACTGGAACTATACGGCTGTGTTACGAGTACGTCGGCCGCAATGAGTCTGGATTCTGATTCAGCTTCCTGTATTTTTAAAAAGACATTTTGGGGTGTTGGATTTGAAAATGTGTTGTAAAATATTGCCTTACATCTGGAAAAGCCTTTCTTGATACAATAATACATTTCAGGCTTTCATGTCACCATTCACTGAAGAAGGCATACATTCTTCTTCATGTTTTCTTGGACACCAATCCCGGTTCACAGGTCGTTTGATATGCGGCAAATATGTCATATATACAGTGGCTAATCATCTATGTAGAAAGGAATCAAGATACCAAAACGTGACATATCGGTCACAATTGTTGTAGCATCATATAATAAACTCACCTCATATAAATAAAATAAAATGTGTTGACTTTGACAATTAATCCCATAGCAGCCCCATTTGTTATTTTGAAGTGAAGGTTTGATTTTCTATCAGGAATTCAGGAAATTATAATTATTGTTTTCTATGCTTTAGAAAGTTTCATTTCAATGCGTTTATCAGAGTATCCATTGAAAAGTGAAACGAGATGAAATATTACAAATGATGGCTAAATAATAAAAGCTTTTGGTTTGTAAGTAAAACTTAAACTTGTAGTCATAATTAGCATAAGTTTAAAGAGTTTTTGTCTATATTGTATAATAATTAAATAAAACTGTGGAAACCTTAACATTCCTTCAGAATTGATGATTTGAGATGTTTCTTAAGAAATCGAAAACGGTTATCGTGTCGCGCCTATAATTTGTTGATTTTACTGTCAGAAGGGTGCATAAATTATTTTCTCTACATCATTTCAGCGAGCGGTCGATGCACGTTCTAAAACCAACATGTTGACCGGCTAGAAATATATTAACAAACAATTATTACTCGTTACCAAAGAAGGAAACTACAGAGGTTGTAAGGTTTTTAGTGACACTCTGAAAGAGAAGCTAATAAAACCTAATAGAGAAGATGCATTTTAAGTTAATAAGGGTTTCGACTGACACCATTCATAAGTTTGATTGATTGCCAGTTAAAACTGTAACATATACAAGATGTTATAAACTCACAACCTCTGGTGACCATGATTCTGATCATCTTTTGAAGTCATAACTTTTTGTCGATTCCTATCCTATTTTTTTTTTGTCTCTTTGACAATGACAGTTGCGTTTCGTTTTGAAATCATCAACTGCTTAGCCTTTTCTACAACTTTGTTGGGGTCAGCCAGTCTATGCGAAAGCGGTTGAATAGATACTAGTATATTACATAGAGCGACTGCTTATCTGACCACGACCCACTTAAAACTGGATAATACGATAAGACTGGTAAGACCTCTTGGTAAGACTGGTTGTCAGATTTTCGGGCCACTTTCGTTTTGGCAATTCGACGATATTCATTGCGTTATGTTTATTTTATAGGAGACTAGCTGTGCCCAACGGTTTCACTTAGGGCTATGAAAAATAGATGTTGGCCGATTCTCAGACCTACTCGATATGTACACAAAATTTCGTTTAAATCGGTCCAACCGTTTCGGAGGAGTATGGGAACGAAAACTTTGACACGAGAATTTTAAATATTAGATGAATTTCTAAAATTCATGAAGTTATTGTTTTTTTGTAAGTTGAAATGGAAGTGATTGTTGTTGTAATGCCCGTATTCACTGATACTAGGGAATCCATAAACACATGTCTGCACGCGGCTTCACCCGCGTGATGATCTGAAAAAAAGTATCCTATGTGTTATTGCAGACTATAATCTACTTCATTGCCAAATTTCACCAAGATCCGTTCAGTTGTTTTGACGTGTACGAGTAACAAACATCTATACATCCATCCTCGCAAACATTCGTATTAATAATATTAGTTGGGTTTGATACAGTGGACAGGGTTTCCAATTCCAACAGTGCAACTACGTTTATTTAGATAGTCTAGACTGGCTCGTTGGTCTAGTGGTTGCAAGCGCGACTGCGGAGTATGAAGTCCTGGGCTCAATGCTCGGGTCGGGATGAAAGAAGAAGTGTGTGTTTGGCTTTTTCTTTTAGGAATTTCTCAGTAGCAGCAACGGAGCCTGGGTTCGTGGCCGGCCGATGGCAATAGGCTCGACCCCTATTACATGGGACTTTAAAACATCACTGGCGAAATGTGGGGGGTACTATTAGGTACAGCTACCCTACCATGACGTCTTAAAGCAGAACTTATTCTACTGAGGGAAAGAGACAGAGCTATACAGGGTTTCTAGCACCATCTCTTTCTCACACAGGAAAAAGAACTGCTTTAAGATGCCATGATAACCCTTCAGGTCAGCCTAACCCTTTGGGTATTACTAACGTGATGGTTTTTTTTATGTTTATTCAGTGTGTGTGTCTGTTATCTTTTTCCTCCTATTATTGTGGCAGCTAGCACTGCTTGCTTTGTCTGCTTGTCTGATTATCTATTTTTCTTTTACACAGATATCTATTTTCTACCTTTTACTTCGTATTATTTCAATTTCAGATCATTCAGATCAGCAAAACAGATAACTATACACAGGCTCGTTAAAAAGTTTAAATTTGAATATAAAAATCCATGAATGTTTTCGAATACACAGTTAAAAGTATTTTATAGAAAACAAACAATAATATTTATTAAACAAATAAAATTCGAGTTGAAAACGACCATCCCAATAAAATAAACAACTATATCAGCCTAGTCATTTATCGTTTTTTGTTGATTGTACTTTACCCGTTATACTTGGTGTGGTTTCGTAGGTACAAGTTGAACAAAGTAACATTTTTTGTATTTTTTTTTGTCACATTTATAGTTTTGCAGTAACAAGCTTGAGTAATGTAACATTGTTCTTAATTGATCTTGTTAGTTAACACACCTTTTTTAATGTAATTTATTTGATTGTTTTATTAATTAAATCATAATATTTTATTAATGTGAGTGTGTAAGAAATATATTATCACTACCTAACGTCTGCATGTAAAGATATTTGACTCAAATTCATGGTAATCAAAAGTTGAACAACGTGTTTGTGAAACTGTTTACAACATTTTTAGCCAAAATAAAGAAACAAACATCCAACTCTATTTTACCATGAAAACGAGGCTCAAAGGTGAATAAAGAAAACGACAGAAATATTTTTTTTTGTATATTTTTACGTTTTTATAACAAGTAGTTCCAATAAAATTTTACAAGTTTATTTTGTACAAGTACGGAGTATCCTCCGTTCCGTCCGTATTGAAACTCAAACGCGTCAGATATTTAATAGTGGCATAATTTGCGGAGAGTGCTTTTAGAAAGTAACAGGGTATATACTAGCGTCCGCCCATCTGTGCGTCCGTGCGCCGAGCGTCGCCACCAGACAAAACGACCTACTTACATGTATACACACCAACGTGGTCGAGAGCCCATTACACCACAACCAATGCTACATCTGTCTCTATGAGTGCTCGTCATTTTACCGCAGAAACACAGAAAAAAGCGTTTTATTCGGATTCCTATATGAGTATGCTGATTCATATTAGGCAGCAATATTTTATTGATCACAAAATAATATTCCTGCATTTCGGATTAAGGTGTGTCTAATAAAAAATGCAAAGACAGCTAATTTGTCTGTCAAGTCCAATATACTGCCTAATGTACAATCAGCATTTATTTATAATGTCTGCAGTAAAATCACTAACCGGGAAAAATCAGCAGCCCGACTTGACATATTATTCTCCGCTTTCATGAAGGCCATCCAAAACTATCGAGCCCTTAATAATATCTTGTGTAGATGATATAATATATAATATAACCAACTTTAAAAAATCAATTCCAAAATCTATCATTTCCCTTTGATGCTGTTATCTGAATCTTGTTGCTGATTATTCCATTCCAAATTAAGATATAATGGTCAAAACTGCATACAATTATATTCCTTTATTGTTTGTATAACAGTTCCGACAGAACTTATCTCATAAAAAATGTTACAGACTCGAAAATGTATGAACCATTCGTACTTAGGACGCTGGGAACTTTGGGAGATTTTAAAATCTAATACATCGAAACGTTTCAGTTCAATTTGCGGGAAAATTACAGCCATATTGCAGTCTTTATCTCATCGTATTGTATGTTGACCCTAACTGGATCAGATTCTTTGTAACTTTTATGAAATAAGTTGTTGAACTAAGGTTAATGGTGATCTGAGGCTTTCACCTGATGCGGCGGGTTTGTGCGAATACGCAAGGTTGCGCGCGCGAAGTTGGTGGCGGGGTACATGTTCCGCTAGACAATGGAGAATATTATCGGATATTAAATCGAGAATTTGTTCGTACAAAGCTCGCGTGAACTCGCGCCAGTCACGCTATCACGCTGTCAAGCTGAAGCCTCCACCTAACTCTCGAATGCATAAAAATATTGGTTGGTCACAATCGTAATGGGCTCCGAAGTTCAATCGATCCAATGCATACCACTTAACTACCTACCTACCTCCTCGCAACATGATACAAACAATCAAAAGCTTGAACAGTTCAAACCTAACGTTTCAGCTATAATATAATTTGACTATAAGTACATATTAATATCTTACAACGACAATTCAGTTTAAGTCGATAACAGAATATTGATAGTTATATATTTAATGTTTAACAATGGGTAACGCAACAAGGTATCACAACGCTGCATAGTATTATATATTCAACGCAATATATTATTTGAAAATGTAACACAGTATTATTCAAAATAGTAAACTTCTTAACCGTCGCATTGGCTCGACTGAATCTTGTACAGATTTGTACTTACATTAAATTTATTTACAAGTTACTCGCTATCGCTTGCCCGAAGATATAATCGGAAACATATTCAATGCTCGCACGGGTCGACGGCTCGACGGGTCGACGGGTCGGCAGTGTAAACTTACCTAATGATAGGGCATTATTGTGTGCACATTCACAGATATCACAGCCTTCAGAACTGTAACTTAAGTATTGTGACGCGCACTGATCGGTACCATGTTACATCAACTTTATTAGCAAGACGGTAATGTTACATTTACGAATAATTATTGAATTGGTTATTATTTATTGATTTTATTATTTCAATCATAAATTAAATTTACGTCCCTTTAATGTACTTCTCAGTCTAATGTGACACGGCATTGTGGCAATGTTACATTGTGGCAATGTTACATTTAGATACCAAATGTAACCTTAAATTAAAATTGTAGAATACAAAAAATAATTACAAATCAGTACGCTAGTTATGTTTATATGCGTATGTTAACTGAAACCTAGATTGTGCGTTCTTTAGAACAAACTTGTGCTAATTATGCGCGGACTTCGAATTCGAACAATCTTCGGGCTTCCGACCGTAAAACTATAATAACACCGAAATATCGGAACAACCAATAAAAGTTGCTTTAGCCTAATTTATTTTATACTATTTGATTTCGAGACACAGTCTCTATTGCTATCGTCAATAGCTGCCGCTATGAGATCTAGCGATAATATCTCCGAGCGGGCGGCTCGGTGCGGCCCGCAGCGGCCCAGCGCGGGCTGCCGCGTGCCGGGGCCGCCGCGGCCCGGGGTGGCCCAGCCGGGTGCACCGATCTCATCGAGTGCCACCCCGTCACCCCACCCCCCCACTAACATAATAATAACATTTATTCATAAAAATATAACTTACAAAAAATCTACTGTGACTTATTACAATACAAAAATGTCGAATGCTACACCAATTAAAAATAAGTATCCCATCTACATATTGCTTATAAATTAAAAATGACATTATTGTTGCAAATTGTACAATTATATTTTTTATTATTATTTATAATTTATTTTATTTGGAAAATATTTTAGTCTTATAGTTAATTTAGAATTAAGACGACCGCAGGGTGTGTTACACGGCTGCGACTGGGAGCGGTACGCTAGCGGCGCGGCGGCGCGGTGGCGGCGTGGCGCGTCGTGCGTTGCGCGTCGCGCGTCGCGTCTGTGTGAGACACCCTGAAGCCTATCGATTTATTTAATATCCCCCGATTGCGAGCTGCGTGAGTGGCGGCCAGACACATCGCACTCGCGACCACACATACAGGATGACAAATCATTTGAGCCAATTATTGCGTTAAATGATAGCAGTCATCGTCAGCGACGTACAACACACAATGTTTAATATTAGGCCGTGCTTACTGCACCAATCACGACACGCTACAGATCATCTTATCCTTAATATATTGAATTGAGCAGTATACGGACGCACGGACGCACAAATTGACTATAACCCTGTAGTAACTACTGAAACCTAACTAATAAGTAATTAATTTTTTCTCTTTCTAGGGGCGTATAAGTTAAAAGCATTACATTATTAAAGTCTCCACAAAATTGTATAACTTACTATAACGCTATTCATTTTATTCATCAATTAAAAAGATAATAATTTCTCTTATTATCTCTTATGCTACAAAATAATCTCAACATAATTACAAGTCAACAGAATCTGGTGTATATCAAGTTATATGTTGCTATGTATCGTACAGATATATCTACTTCTCACATATATCGTAATCAATTCCCGAATGCAAACTACTGCAAACTGTCCACTGTTACTGTTTCAATATATTTATTTATTACAATCTGCCATAATAACTAATAATATCGGTCATCTGGATATGACTTATTTATCATCATTTGTATATAACAATAATTATGAGTAAAAAGATAATAAAAACGTTTGTAAAATAATGTAATAATATATATTTAGATAAATATAATAAAAATCAACAATACAATAAAGTCACAGCATGTATTTACATGTCTCGATACATGTCCGCCACGCCACGTGTAACGTCGGCACAAGTACAGTCATCGTACCCATTTTAAGTGTATTTTTCTACATAGGATATTGGCTTAGAACCAGTGCGTACAGACAGCCAGAAAAACGAGTTCCCCACTCTAGACCCCACCTCGGCTTGCTCCTACGTACTCGATAAAAATCTACTATTTTATAATGAATCTCCCTCCCCGTCGAAACGTACTTATCAGTAAATTTATAAATAGGTATCTGAAGCTATAATCTGTAGACCGTAATTACCGAACCTCAGTCCCAATCGAAGTACTCAATAAAATTCATCATGAGAAGATCTAATTAAAATGGGTACAAGAAACGATGGCACTTTACAGGGTACCTATGCATTTTTTTTTCATAAATTATGTCATAAAATGACGACTACAGAACTATGTATGTTAAATTTACGCCGTGACTTATTTGCTAGTTTCGTTTTATACCTAATCACATCGATTTAGAACATTTGTTGTGTGGTAGTAATGGTGGCACGGCCGCCTGCTTGACGTCTGAGCCCATGAAACAAGAAGTTGGCGGCGGCCTTGATCGGGGCGACGAGTGGCACCCTCGCAGAGGTCTCCCATTGTCAGACATTGCCTGTGGCGGGGAACCTCGGCGGAGGCAGCGGCGGCGGCGGCCGGCCCGCCTCCCCCCCACCCGAAGACTGCTCCGATACTGAAATGCGTAACTCTGTTATCACCACCGCCCTCTTGTCTCAAAACTCGGATCATGCATTCTAATTCCTAATAGGTACACACGGCGACATATCAAGCTTAAAATTTCCAGTATAAAATGGCCTCGGAGTGTATAGATTTTCCGTACGATGATAGACCCGCTCGTACTGATTTTATATAGCTTGATTGGTATAATTCTTCAGTTTCTCTAAGAGTCCTCAGAGTTGCAAGCTTGATATTTGACTAGTTGCTTGTCGTGAACGTGCCGTTTGAGCGGGCGCGGCATGTCTCATGTATTAACTGAACGATCTATGGTCTGAACCCCAACATGGAGGGGAAGATATTTTAATTTTCGGTCAATTTCCTAACATCCCTACAAGTGAAGGGTCGTTCCTACAAGTGTCAGCCCAAGGTCAGGAAATGGTACAAAGGAGAGTCAGAGCATCCACCCCAGCATATTGCTCATTTAAATTTTACGCCTTATCATGACGAGCCCTAATTATCCTAGTTAGAAATAGTCTAACCTATATGCTTATCTGTTTCAGCGGCTATCCCTTTTCAGGGTAATTTTTAGTTCCGCATGAACATCGGCGCTCCATTGCGAAGTATCTTCACCACTTGAAAACTTCCCTATCATAGAAAAATGTGTTATATTATTCAGTTCATTTAAACATACGGGGTTACTTTAAATTACCTGGCAAAACTTTTCAAAGTGTTTGGTCATAGGTGAATGTATTATTTCCCATCTACAGGAAAAAACACCCCTTATAGTAATGCCAAAATATTTTTAATTAACCCCTTTATATAAAAATGTTAATAAAATAACACATCCACGCTAACAAATTGCCGAGCCCACCAAAAGAAGTCTAGAAAAATAAATATTGGACAGAATCGAACCTATGAAGGGTAAGTGGAAACTCTAAATAATAATTTTGTAGTTTGTAGAATTCCAGAAGAAAGTTGGTTTCATTGATAATTATAGGGGTTTAAGTAGGGAGTGAAATGAAAATATTGCATGTTCTATATCACAATATCCAGAACCATAGCGGGTATCTGGTTAGGCATAAAAGCTGAGCGAGGGGTTCCACAAGGCAGTTTCCGTTATTATCGACAAGTCAAAGCAATTGGGAACGACTGAAGAAGATCAAATCGACCTTACTAATAGTGAAACGGCCTCATGGGGACCAGTGCTAACATCCACACAAACTTACACAACGGATCATGCTCAAGCAGGTATGTACACGGAACATCGTATAGTTCCACAGAATCATTTGTGACTTGAAAAAAGTGCAAAAAAAATTGTGAAGCTTATAAAAATTCAAAATCAAAAGCAGAATAATTGAAAACGGGATGGAAAATCTGTAGTAATGTAAATGAAGAGCAGCCAACCATGATGTCAAATTTTAAATTAAAATAATTATTATTGTTCACAAAGAAGTTGGCAAATGGAGTGGTATTTCGGTCCTTTTTCGTTAGATAAAGTGAGTTGGGAGCTACTATAGGTTCGTGTAGGTAGTTTGGTAGGTTGTACTAATGGTTAATTAATTTAATAGGTAAAATAGCTGGAAGACGAACATGACGTCTTAAAATAATAATGTTTTAATGTCATTCCAGTGTGGGTAAGAGACAGAGATATGCCCAGAGCTCTGTCTCTTATCTGATGTCTAGCGCCATTTAATTCCCAGACTAAAAGTAGTTTAAAACAATGAGCAAACGTTATTGTAACACGCCTGACAGTCATCATTCTATGACGCTTTAATGGTCACATAAACTATGCCGACCAGATGTTTACTCCATTTGTAACTTACTCCGTGTTGTAAAGTCGAACCATTTTTTCTTTATTTGTCTGATTTGGTGAATAACGAGAGGCCTGCCCTAGCGTGAGAGCGCGGTTTTAAACTAACGCAAAGACGTCGATTATTGAAAAAAAAATACAATTATCTTATTGAAATTTAGTTAAGTTGCAACAAACACAATCAGTGTCATCTTTAACAACTTCTTAAACCTATAAAAATACTTGTTGAATACGTAATTTTAATTAAAAAAATGGGTGTTTAATACGTCATTATGTTTATACTGTGCACTCAGGTTTAAATTTTTGATATTACTCAAAGCTCTATATTAGTTTCTCGTTCAAAAACTGTGATTGATAAGAACTCTCGTTATATCAAGTTTATTTACCAAATGACACAAATAAGGAGAAATGTTGTAGGCAGTATAGTGACGTGACGCGATGACATAAAGCGTGGTACTTACGGGAATCGTGTTTCTCGTCAACGGGGGCGGGTGGTGGCGGGGGGGGCAGCTGTTGTTCCAGGGCGTTCACGCAGTTCATCATACTCCCGTAGAGGCGGCTGTCGCGAAAACTGTCCCTGCACACAGTCTCCAATCATCCCCATTGACCGATTATGTGATAACTCCCATGTTTCCATGATCATTGTAACTATGCGCTCTTAATCATTTTAGTTATTTATTGTTTATTTATTTTAGTGTTTCCTTCTTATTGGGATAATTTGTGTCTACTATGTTTATATTATGTTGCTTAGCTTCAATATTTTACCTTAACTTTTAGATAACCCAAAACGTATTGTAGCAAGTTTTGTATCTTATTCCGATTTTAGTGCACCATTTTTTTTTTTACTTTCGTTTACTGCTTTATTTTTATTTCAAGTTTCATGCATTCATCAAAAAATACCGAAGAAATGCCCCTGTAGCATCTAGAGATCGTTGCGCGCAGAGTGTGCGAGGGTTCGAGTTCTGCTCCCAGGTAGGGCAATCAATTTATGCGGAGGCACTTCATGACAAAAATATCACGGCTAGTGTTGACAGGAGCAAAACTAGACGCTTTGGTTTGTGGCTCAGGAGCTTTTATTTCATTTTAGCGAAGCTCCTCACAGGCTTATTTAATTTTTTTATGTTTGTATTTTATTTTCGTATTCATGTAAATATTGTAGCTATGAGCATGGTTGTTTTATTGAAAAAAGTTTAGATCTGAAACACGGTACATAGTGGGTAGGAGCTATGTCCCAACAGCCCTCTCTGGGAGACAGGGTGGCACGTTCGCTCCAGTGATATATACATAATGGTTGACAAACATCACGTGCAACGCGTGCGCATGGATGACCAGCACCAGTCTGGTTTAGTGCTGTGTCGTGATCAGAAGGAAAATCATGAATCATGTGTCATGTAATGGTAGGACACAGTCGGTGCCAGTAAATATTCAAAATATATTAACAAAACAGTCGCTGTCTCTTACCTTCCGTTCGAATTTCGGAACAGTGCCAAAATCTCTTCGAAGGTCTTATTTTTTGTTTCAGGAACTTTTTTATACGTAAATATCCAAAAAATTGCAAGGAATACACTAAAAGGCAGGAATGTATAGTTTTCCAGTAGTGCCTGCAAAATAAACATAGTTAGCATTGTACTGAAACAGAAATAGCATACGAAATAATTGGTATTTGATGGTTGTCGTTGAGCAACATTTAAGAACTACGTAATCTGTTTACTCATGGATTAGAACCGACCCTCAATTTCGTTATTACTTGATTGGAATCAATATTGACAGCAAATATGAGAGGCAGTAATTATAAGATCAGAGTGCTGTACCAACACTAATTAACGGATGGTAAATGGAATCCAACACACATCGCTGGGCAAACACACATTTATGGGCCTACCTTCATGCTAGGAAAGCCGATTCCGACAACGAAATTGGCCATCCAATTAACTAATACAGCGATAGCCATCGCGCTAGGGCGGGGGCCCTGCGAGAACAGCTCGGCAGTGATGAGCCAGGGGATGGAGCCGGGGCCCACCGCGAAGAACACCACGAAACTCAGCGTCGACACCACCGACAAGTAGCTCATCCAGTCGATCATTTCCTGCACATAGCCGAAGAACTCCTATCAGGGGATAGCAATGATGTCCTTTCCCGTCGCCGACCGGATGATGAAATAAACCACAAACATAAATGCACATCACACACTAGTCTGTCCGTGTGTACGTCAAGCTCCGCGCGATGCGAGGAGTTCCGACTCAGTTGTTGAGTGCTGGTAGCGTAGTGTCGTCCATCTATCGTATGTACTGCGAATGCTGGTGATAAGTGCCATCCTGCTTTTGAGCAGTGTTTGTGTGATTATAAAGTTCGCTTCATTTAAAAACGCGTGCGCTGAGCTCCCCGTGAACTTTTACCACAATTTGGTGGTCAACAAAAATAGTGTTAGTGCTTTGTGGGTGATGTTCCTAACATTTATATTTGAGAATTTATTCCCATTATTTACAATTCTTTCCTACCGAGACTCCGGTTTCGGAAACAGGAAAGTCGAAGAGGGGGAGGGCTAGCGAAGCGACGAGTGTATGTGTCACAACGATTGTTAACAACTGTTATTCTGAACAAACCAAAGTCAACAACGAAGGTGGATGACGATGATTTGACGAAGACAATAACAGTGTTTAAGACCATTGGTGACACATACACCCGATGAAGCAAATGGCAGTGTGTGAGAAATAAACCAGGGATTAAAGATGAGGTGCATGCATAAGTGTTACTAAACTAAATAAATTATACGACAATATAAGTTTTAATAATTTTAGAGATGATAATGATAAGTTTGAAAATACATTCGTTCCAATATATATCCAAAACTACTCTGTTGTCACAACGTAATGATTTGCAAGACATCAAATTAAAGTTTATAGATGCTCATGCCTTATCCACAGGTTTTAGAAGTTAATCAATTATAGTTGGTTTTGCTATAAATACATTAACTTTTCATCATTTAATTGTGACTAGGATAATGTATTACTGCTTACTTCAAAAGATGAAAACGGCCGAAGTAGGCAGCACACACAACGGTAATCAAGCTTTGAGCACAAATATAGATATGACATCGTTTTAAATAAAAAAATATTGCTGTAAATAAACAGTTCTAAAATCTTTATTAGGCATGAGCTGCGTAATGCAAATCATTTTCAAGTGAACATATACTAAAATGTATAATTTCAAAAGCGCCACAGTATTTTGACGACCAAAAATCTAAATAACCAATGAAAGTAAATCTAATTTAGAAAATATTAATTTAATAAGTTGATTTGGAAGAGATCGAGCAACCAATTGGGGTATGAGAGAAAATATCACTAATGAAGTATTGATAGTCAAGGACACAGATAGTAGGTGGAGAAAGCGATGAGGAAGCGTGCCAAAGCCATTATTTGTGTATTCCTTGATTGAGTCCAACGAGAAATAAGTAAGATTATCTTCAGCGCTTCGAAAATAGGCTGTTTTTTATAAATACAAAATATTACGCGGTGTCTTTCAAGGAACACGTTAAAGGCCAGTATTCCAAATCGAAACACTGGTCTATCTTATTCTAAGTTACATAATTAAATTAAAAAGAAGTTCAACACAATTTCTAGGAGAATATATTGTTTTACTTTTAGTATATATATATATATACATACATACTTTGTGGTAGTTTTCAATGATTAGTTACTGTTTTAAGAGTTATTGTTGTATTTGTAGCGGAGATTGATAATGAAGTTATATTCTAAACCTCCGAATAATCTTTTTTTAACTTCATAGAAAGAAGTTTTAACATTATTTCACTTTCTGTTTTTGAACAGAGCAGATTACCTGAGAAACCAACCACAATTTTATAAGACACACCTTTATTAGAAATGAAATGGTGATGAAAATAGAGAAGATGAACATTCCCCCGAGGCCGTAGAGATGCAGCGTCCGTCTTCCAGTGCGGTCCATGAGAGGCAAGGAGACCAGGGTCATGCCGACCATGATGGCACCGATACCCATAGTTGCAAACTTCGCTGACTCGTCCGTAAGGCCCGAAGAAGTGAACAGCGAAGTGGAGTAATAAAATACCTGAAGACATGATGATAGATAAGGATCTCACAGTACTTTCAGCCTTGTACTTAGTGTTGACGAGTTGTATAATTGAGAGAATACCTGAGATGATCATATTTTCAGCGTTAGAAAAGCTAATCGTATACATTACTTAAGTGGATGTCAGTACTAAATTATTAACCGCCTCTTAAAAAGTAATAAAATACTGAAAATCGTATACGATTTTATCCCTAGACGGTATGAAACACAAATGTATAGCCTCTAAAGATAGCTTTTTTGTACCATGAGCTTAAATAAGCTACAAAATTTGAATCATAGGGCCACTTACTGCATTGATGCCACTGAGCTGCTGGGATAACTGCATGACAACGCCGATGAGCAAAGGAGCGCGTAGCGTGGGGGAACACAGAAGTTCCCTCATTGAGATCGACGCCTCCGCCTGCTGGGCACGTTCCTCAGCACGCATTTCTTCAATATCCTCTTCCACCTTGATGTAAGATAACATTTAAGGTGTTGTACAAGTGGCTTAACAAATGCACTAAATTACGAGAATATCATCGATGTACGTCAAATATTATTTCGTACCTGATTGCTAGCCCGTAGTCGTCTTAAAGCGCGTCGAGCTTCCTCTTCCCACTGGCGTGTTATAAGTAGGTATCGGGGCGATTCCGGACAGGCAGGCAGCAACAATAGTTGCAGGATCGCCGGACAGATCGCCAAACCTAAACAAAATAGTAGGCAAACTTAATCTCTACTTATTTTAATTATTTTAGTGTCGCCTGATCTCATCTGATTAACGCATAACAGTTCGTTACAACTTTCTGTTATCTCATGTCGATATATAACATTACACAAAGTTATTATCTCCATGCATTTTAAGTTATAAAATAACTTAATAGGTATTGTGTCAGCAACAAAACTTTAAATAAATAAATAAATACCTTGGAACAACTCCACACGGCTATCTGATCCCAAATTAAGCAGAGCTTGTGTTATGGTAACCAGACAACTGATATATATACTTATATAATTTATAAATACATACATATTATAGATAAATCACACCCAGATACAGAACAAACAATTATGCTCATCACACAAAGTTTGTCCTGGGTGGGAATCGAACCCACGACCTCCGGCTTAGCAGGCAGGGCCACTAACCACTAGACCAACAGGCCCGGCAACTTTGGCTTAAGTATCCTCATGAAACCAACGAATTTGACTCTTAAACCAAATGCATCAACTTCAATGTTCATCAGTCAGACATCAAAATTCCACTAACCGAGTCAAGCGAAATAAATGAAAATATTTCCAAGTCTACTTTAACTGTTCTTAAAGCTTCAACGCCACGTCGTTTATGTCAACTACCAACTTGTAAGTTGTCCTTAACTTCTTAATCTCGCACCTGGTCTGCAGCGGCGTGTTACTTAAACTTTGTACTTTCACTTTTCCTTTCAACTCTTATAACTACAGTCTGCCATTTTATAGTTCCAAAGCCTAGGCATGGCTTAAGCCAAAAAATTTTGTACGCCATTCCTAGATGGCAAAACATGTAGCAACTTTACAAATTTTATCATCTTTATACACACTCATGTTTTACAAAATAAATATATCTTTATCTTTATCTTTATCTTTATCTTTAGGCGTGACAGGAAGTTCTGTTCAAGTTTTGATCGTCATGTTTAAGCTTTAAAAGTTTAAATGCAGCTTTAATTTTGTTCATTTTTATATCTTCCTGCTTTTAGTAGTTTAGGATTTAAGTTTAGGATATTTTAAATTATTTTGTAGATAAGAAGTATGTCAGTAGAAAACAAACTTTCCTAGAAATGAGACCTTGCTCTATCAATGTTTCGCCTCTATAAACTCACGTTACAGCTTTCATCGTCTTTCACGATAAAGCGTTTGTTGAAAACGTGATTAGAAATAAATATACAAATATTGACCATTTAATAGAAGAGGATGCAGGTTCACATGTTAATTAGTGTTGTGTAAGTTAGAACGATATCAAATGGAGCCCTTGAATTGTTTAAAACCAACAGAAAATCACGATTAATATTACATTCACGAGATCAAACGATTTATTCAATTGAATCCTTTGGAATTCAAATAGTAAAAACGTGCGTTGACATGCTGTGTTTCGTGCAGTTTCAGCTTATGTACAACATATTTACAATACATAGTCTTTATATTGCAGTTACGGGGCGTTATTTGTACGAAGTCACGCCCCTTGACCAATTGTAGCTCACACGTCAGATATTATACTTCCTTCAACACGTTTATATTGATGAGCGTTTTTTGTTTATCTATTCTTGGTAATATTATTACAATACTAGCTGTTCCACGCGGTTTCACCCACGCTGATCAGCACCTGTTGGTCGTAGCGTGATGTTATATAACCTATAGCCTTCCTCAAGAAATGGACTATCCAACAATAAAAGAATTTTCCAATTCCAACCAGTAGTCCCTGAGATTACCGCGTTCAAACAAACAAACAAACAAACTCTTCAGCTTTATAATATTAGTATAGATTACTTGGAGCTTGTGAATAGAAATTGACTGCATCAACAAATGTGAATCAGAACAACTTCGTTTATTATATCATGACAGTTATTCAAAAAATTAACAGTATGTTACTAAAACTGTGTGTAGGTATCTACATGAATTTAATAACTTATGCGTATACATTATTAATGTTTGTTGTTCAGTGAGAGAAAGTATACAAATGTGTCCTGTACTCCGTGTTGGTTTTTATTTAATTGTTTACATTAACAAGCTATACCCAGCATTTTCGCCAGCTACTCAGATCCTTTTTAAGACAGTGTCACCCTTTCACTAAAATTAGGGGTATTGCATAAAGAAGATACAATTTTATCAATTTGGCCTGAATCTATGTCAATTCTTACTAAAGTTGGTGTTTTAATTAAGTATAAATTAATTAATTAAGGTTTCAGCAGCGTGATTTAGTCAGTTATTCATTGTGAAAAACGTCCCGCATTTTGGTTTAAATATATTTTTGACTTTGAATAACCTTAGATGTTAAGGACAAATCGTGCAATCAAAGAGCATAATTTACGAACACACATTTCAAAACACAACTTACCAAGCAAAATAGGCCATCCCTCATCAGTGCCGAGAATCTGCTCGATGCCCAGGACTTGTGAGAGCAGTAGCCCCACCGTGACCGCCAGCTGGTTGACCGTGCCCAACCCTCCGCGCAGGTTTAGAGGCGCGATCTCCGATATGTACATTGGCACTAATGATGTGTTTAACCCTGGACAAACAAAATCACCTTCATTATCTGCTTAGCTTTTTCTAAGCTATGTTCAGGTCGGTTCCAGTCTAACCGGAAGCAGCTGAATAGTTATCTTATAAAGAGCGACTGTTTATCTGACCTCTACAACTACTGGGTATTACGATACTTCTTGGTAAGACTAGTTGTCAGACTGTTTAGCCTCTAACTACCAATTGAGTCCGTCAAAATTAACAGAATAGAAGGTATTGAGGGCTAGTCTCGCCGAGGACATGAAGTACGAGAAATTTTAAAAGAAAAATAAATACTGTTGAACTCATAACACTTTTTTAGCTTTGTAGTAGTCGGTTAATTAACTACGAGTACATAAGTCGACTTAACCGTTCCGGTAAGCGGGAGATAATATCTTTGAATTCTATAAAGTACAAGTAATTAAATAAGACGATAAAAATGCTCACAGAATGAAATAAAAGCATTTATTTTTTTTTTATAAAAAAAATGCATTATTTGTAATGCAATCTTATAGTCTTTAGTAAGATTAGAACAAAAACTGACATATGTTAAAGATTGAGGTTGAATAACTATTCTAATTAAAAAAAAAACAAAATATTCTGTATGTTTTGCATTCCGATAATTCCCGAAATGTGCTCGTTTACCCGTGGAAGTCTTTAGTTCTGCAGTTTGTACTGGGTTGCGCTGACATTACATTTATGATGCACTGAAAACATAAACGCAAACTTGCACCTTTCGGGGTGAAATTAAGTTTAAATAATAATTTCCAGTATTACTAGCAAGAACCGCTTTGGCGTTATTTTCTAAAAAGTCGTAATTTTTGCTGCTATTTGTTCGTCTTGTACACAATGTTACTGACATAGTTTAATGTTTTATATTCATGACAAACAATAGAACATCCCGCAAGATATAAAATGCGCGACTATTGCACAACATTGTGTCCGGGGTTGGAAAGTTTTTATTTTTTGCTTTTATGAAGTACCTCTATGTCAAAATGATTAATGCCAGTATTAAAAACAGAGTGTTACATAACAAACTCAAGACCTCTCGTGTTTATTTTTTGCGAATTTCAAGAGCTCGTTTAACACAATATAAGTTGTTGAGTTTAATGGTCTGCAACAGGAGGTATTGTATTTGTTAGTAACACCTTGTATTTTTTAATATTTTATTCTGCTTACCACAATTGACTCCTATGATGAACCTTCCAAATATGAGGAGCTCGTAACAGTGTGATATCTTGGTGAACCCCATGAGACTAGCGCCGCTGATGCCGAGGATATTGTTTAGCAGTAAGCCCCCTTTCCTGGTAGAACTTAGATATTAATGGACGTACATGTAGGGTTTTCAGATCGCCAAACCTAATAGTCGGAGAGAGCAGCCAGCATGGCCGGACATTAAGTTAAAAAGCCGGACACCCTGCATTATGAAGATTTTGTGTCTCAGATGTTTTTGCTTATTACCATAAATCTTGTTGAATCTAAAGAAAAAAATCGAATGGCAAATCAGTTTTAGCAGATTAATAGTAAAGTACTTAATACTTTACTATTAATCATAAAAAAAAGTGTAACATATGCCTAAAAAAAAGCGGTACAAGCCGAACCGGTTATTTTGGCCGGACACGCAATCAAAAAGCCTAACTATACCGCTTTTTGCGGACGCCTGGCATCGCTACGTGCATGTGTGGCATCCAAGTCAACGTCACACAATTTAAACAGAAAAATCCATCGTAACTCTTTTAAAATGTTGTTTTTTTTTTTCTTAATAATAGTAGACGGACTCTGAATGTTGTTTACTTCCTCTATAACGAATGTTTGGGTATTGTTGTGGGCAACTGTTACACACGTTGAGTCGTCTTCGTTTTTGCTTTAACTCGTTTGGCAACTCTTTACTTGTAAGGATACAACTATATTATTGTCAGATATACAAAACATAGAAAGTGGAAGATTTGCAAGAGATATTAATACCTCAAGATTAAAAAAAGAAAAGAAATAGGGTTCCGTACCTCAAAAAGAAAAAAACGGAATCTTTATCCGTCCGTCTGTCTGTCAAGACCCTTTTATTTCAAGAACGCATTGAGGTATCTAGTTGAAAAAAATCCATATACTTGGTCGCTTTGTTCTGTGAAAAAATCAACCTGCTTTTTCAAAAGATATGGCCATTTAAGTCGCAAGTTTGTACGGAACCCTTCTTGCGGGAGTCTGACTAGCTCTTGACTAGTTTTTCTAAGTTTAATAAGTACCTAGGTTTTTCAAAATAGCTATAAAAAAGAAGAGTATTTTAAACATAGCTTCTAAATGTCATCATTAAAAATACTACTTATGGTCGTGTCCATCAAATTTTGCATCTAATAACGTTATAGCAATTTTACTAATTGTTTTCTTTCTTTCGTATCATCATGTTATTTTATTTTAAAATCGAAATTTGTGAAATTGTGAAACGAGAACAACTGTCGATAAAATGTTTTATTTTTTATGTAGAACATCGGTATCGGGAATAGGGTCCAAGCTACTGGTCAGGGCTTCAGAGAAAAGAATCTCCTAACGATACGAGCCGTGTCCAAGAGTATCGCTTTCTGTATCAAGCCCTTGATCCAGCTGGCTAACAAGAACCTCCTAGGGTATTCGTCGACGCTTTTGGCAATTAGGCCATTGGCAGATACGATACAGATACTATCGGCACAATATTAAATTGCACTTCATCTAGTTGTAATCATTATTTTTCTTTATTGACTAGATTACAATTGCAAATAAATACGTTAAAAATGTATTGCAATTGGTCAGGGAACGAAGGTTTTTTTTTTTATTAAAAACAAACAAATTAATTAGGTTAGGTTTAATTTCGAATGAAAGACGCAGTAATATTAACAAAGAGTGAAACTTCAGACATTATTTAGGTAATATATAAATAAACTGAATGTCAGGGTCATGTCAAGATAAAGTTCTCAGATAACTGTGGCTTGGCGTTTCAATCATGGAATTGTACATTTATTGACAGTATAACTTTTATTTTGGATTCTGAAATGCTTAGTAATATTTCATCGTTGTGAAATCTGCCAATATTAATTATTTCGTCTCGAAAATAATATGTTTCGAAATTGAAATGGACAGATTGCTTGGGATAGCTTTGAAGTTCTAATCAATGGATCTTTGATATTATTACATGGCATGACTTATCTTTTTTTTTCTTAAAAATCCATGAATGTTTACGAATAAAGTTAAATTTATTTGATAGACAACAAACTGTTCAAATTAAATCAATTAAATACGAGTGGAAATCTAAAATTTAAAAAAGAACTGGCCTAGCGCGATTCGGGTTCGCGAACTGAGCCATATCTTTGATTGCATAGATATAGACGGTTGATTTTTATAGCATAAAGGCACCACAGACTTAAAAATATGGTTTTAATTTGAACTTCCAACCTTCACGCGTTCCCAAGATTAAGGGTCTTAACAGACAGACAGATAAACAACAAAGTAATCCTATAAGGGTTCCGTTTTTTTCTTTTGAGGTACGGAACCTTAAAAAGCAACTGTGAGGTTCCTCAAAGCCTATTGGTTTATTATCTCTATTGTAGACTGTCCAATTGTTGATACTGTCTGCTTTAGTTCTACACCATTATTAGTTTAGTTATCTCAGGGAGCGTACAAATAGTGTTAGTGTTTACAGACATAGTTCGTTCAGGTAGGGTCTCTGACTTGGCTTAACATATTGTTCCAAAATACCTCTCAACCATACTGGTTTCCTCACGATGCCTTTCTACACCGCAGCGAGTGCCAAAAATACAACATGCATAATGAATCTGAGGTGCGTGTCTTGGGTTTCAACTCGAGACGTATAACTTTTGCGGGTTGTGTGAAAGAGATACCGCGGCCCCGGAATGTAAAGGGCAACCGAAGGAACATGCGTGGGTTTTAGTCAGTACAAGTCTGACACTCCTCCCGGCTCCGGGCGGGGGAAGTTATTTGATGCCTGGCTTATTTTGCTAATTAATATACAACAGTAGACACTATTTCGACGCATGTTTGAAAATAGGATTCAAGTATTCATTGACTTACAAACAAGGCGTGTAGAACACGCCTTGTTTGTAAGTCAGTAAGTCAGCAAGTAAAAGCGTATTTTTTTTCATCTACATATTTCTGTGTTCCATATCTCATAAGGATAAAACGGAACGATCACTTTGTTGTTTGCCTGTCTGTTTGAAAATACAATTTATCTCGGGAACACGTGGAGGTAAAACCATCACATACTCAAGTTTAATTTACCTTAGAGCTGTTAAAAAAATCAACCCTCTTAGTGTACGCAGTCAAAAGATATGGCTGTGTATGTCTCAGGTTTGTACGAAACCCTGGGGTGCCAGTCTGATTCATACTTGGTCGGTTGTTTTACTATTGGGAATCCCCGCTGACGTAAAGCTGGTCATAAACAAAAGCCCAACGATTTTCTTACCTTCCGAATCTATTCGCGATCATGCCACCAGAGAAGCCGCCGAGCATGCCACCGATAGCGAAGATGCTGACTGCTATGGAGTACAGTCTGTTGACGGTGTCGTCTTGCAGGTCCATGCCGTACCGGTTCTTGTATACATCTTTCATGAAATTTGCGATGTTCTGGAAGAGAAAAAAATATTTTACCTACAAGGTGTGATCATAGTCATTACAATGCTGTTCTAGCATTCTGTACATCTTATTAGGTTAGTTCATTTGCGTGAAAACACAGGGTTTAGTATAAGACACAATTGTGCGTAAAAAAATTGTGCTAATGGATTCATTGACGAGAGAAATGCGAACTTTAACTTTCAATAATCCGGGGAGGGAAATATTTACGAGTAATAAACGGAACGAGACGGGAAAAAGCGCAATACATCTTGGTTACAAATCTTTGTCATACGCTCACTTATCTGAATGGCTACTATGACATCTTATAGCAATTCTTATTCCACTGAGTGAAAAAGATGGTGTTAGCTATACAGCCTGTATAGCTCTGTCTCTTTCCCTGAGCGGAATAAGAATTTCTTTAAGAGGTCATAGTAGGGTAGCTGGTAGCACTCGTGTGTCAAAATCTAAAATGATTGGAATCACAATATTTGTAATGAAAATATTCCCAATGTATGCTCTACAAGTCTTGTAGATTTGTTCGGTACAAAAAATTATTCGCTGTTACAAGGAGAACGGTCACTAATAAAAGAGAGCATTCTTGATTAGACGATTGACTCGTTTTCGGCCGTAGACTGCCAGAGGGTTATGTCCATGCAAAATAAATTGATAAGTCTTTCGTCTGGGTTAATTTTGAATGACGTGACGCAATATAACGCGTGACAAAATATGACACTTGATTAGCTCCAAAGGTTTAAGATTGTTATTCAATTGCATTTTCGCTTATTGTAAATGTAAAACATCACAAAGTATTTGGCGTTTGTTAAAAATTGTTTTTTAATGGAACGAAGTTCCTTACCGCACGCTGCGAAAGGGGGCTAGACGGAAAAAACAAAAAGTTGTAACGACACTTTTTGCTAATAACTTCGTTCCATCCGGGTGTCCCTAGACACCTCTCAAGTTTTTTTTAAGGTAGTGTTTCGGCGACACGGTCGGCGCAGTAGCTGTCCGATCGACTGCTGCGCTGCGTGTCGCGAAAAAAACAACGTTTTAGGAATTAAAATTTACAAAAAAAAAAAAAATTGAAATGGAAGTTTAAAAATAATAATATCGAATAAAATCAAATTTAAGTACGTTGTACTAATTATTAAACAATAAAAGTTAAATCATAAATTAATAACAATGGACATTTCAGGAGAAAGACTGGGTTGTAGTTTATGGTAGTAGTATAATATAGTAGTCGCTCCATGTAAAATACTGGTATTCAGCTGTATCCGGTAAGACTGGAAACCGACCCTTAGATTATATACCTACCTAGGATCGCGCTGATTATTGAAACGAAGTATTTCAGTTTGTTCATTTCTTTCAACTGATATCTATTCTTACTATTCACACTGACACTCTGACAGTACTTTTAAATAAACAGCTTCGCGCTGATAACATATTGTAAGGTAACTTTTAAAAGGAAAATTTTAGAACAATTAAATTAAATTTATTAGAACCGAACATCTGAACTTTATACAAAATAGAAAAAAAAAAAACAGAATAAAGTGTCAAATCTCAAAAAAAAAATACAAATCAAATTTTGTAAATAGGTTAACACCGAATAGAAATTCAAATCAAAATCAGCTGTGACAAGGTCATGCAAACGACGATGTTGATTAAGATTATATTACGCATAACTAATGAGATCACACACTAATTAGATTTGATTAACAATTAATGCAATGCTCAGTGATAGTGACACAATTACGCTCAACAATCTAAACTACCATAATATATATAATCATGTATTATAATGTCGTGAATAATTTCCGTATCAGCTGTTTTATAAGCGTCAATGGCGAATCGAATTAGGCCCGGTTTTTTTGCTTACCTACGGATAGTATTTTGACATATCTCATAAGTTCTATGAAATATGTCAAAAATACAACTATCCGTAAGCAAAACAAATCGTTTTTTGGAACCAGGCGTTAGTCTATAAACAGATATACAGTTTGGTCTGTCATCGCGAATGTCCAGTAACATATATTTAGATACTAGCGACCAGCCCAGCGGTTTCACCCTCTGCTCATCTCTTAAGAGTCATAGCGTGAAGTATTATACATATAAACTTTTCTCTTGAATCACTCTACCTATTAAAAAACCGAATCAAAATCCGTTGCGTAGTTTTAAAGATGTATGCTTAAGCATACATACAACATAGCAACAGACAGACAGCGATAGCGACTTTGTTTTAAACTATGTAAGGAGTAGTGATACGACACACAGAGCCACGAGCGACAATTTAGAATTTAAATCTACAGTCTAACTTTGAATCAGGCACACAGAATGCAGAGGTATTCTAAAGTTAATAGTTGAAATAATTATAAAATACCAATAAACGACGTATGTATTCGTTTTACTTTATCTAATATATAAAAACTCGTGTCACAGTTTTCGTTCCCATACTCCTCCGAAACGGCTGGACCGATTTAAACGAAATTTTGTGTACATATCGAATAGGTCTGAGAATCGGCCAACATCTATTTTCCTTACCCCTAACTGAGCAGCGGGTGAAACTGCTGGGCACAGCTAGTCTAATATATAAAATTCTCGTGTCACAGTTTTCGTTCCAATACTCCTCCGAAACGGCTGGACCGATTTGAACGAAACTTTGTGTACATATCGAATAGGTCTGAGAATCGGCCAACATCTATTTTTCATACCCCTAACTGAGCAGCGGGTGAAACTGCTGGGCACAGCTAGTCTAATATATAAAATTCTCGTGTCACAGTTTTCGTTCCAATACTCCTCCGAAACGGCTGGACCGATTTGAACGAAACTTTGTGTACATATCGGGTAGGTCTGAGAATCGGCCAACATCTATTTTTCATAACCCTAAGTGAGCAGCGGGTGAAACCGCTGGGCACAGCTAGTACAGTTGTAAAAAGATGGCGGGGTTTCATACAGCCTGGCGACCACGTTTGGAGATCGCGTTCATTTACAAAATGCTCACAAAATATAGTTCGCGGTAAAATTAAGATATTAGTTAATCACACCTTATTTATCAAACACCGGGTTTCGCCAGGAAGCGGTATTCAAAAATCTGTGATTGCTCGTTTATAGGAACTCTATGGCAGGAAACCAAAGAGTAGATGGAGGAAATTATATTATTAAAATCATAATGTACTAGCTGCACCTCACGGTACCATAAACATAGACTAGGACATATAAACCCTTCTCTTGAATCACTATTGCTGAAAACTGTATTAAAATACGTTGAGTAGTTTAAAAGCGAAGAGACACCGGAACTAATTTCATAAACGGTACTAAGCTCGTGAAACACCAGTCATCACGAAACAGGTAATTTCCAATAGTATTACCTGCAGGAAATCATTTTTTTTTGTATACGTCTACATGAGCACTTATAAAACGTTGAGAAAAAGTGCGCGGTTCAGTTGGTCGGAGATGAAGACGAACCGACAAGAAACCCCACGGTTACTATTTTAAAATCATCTGTTGTTACATTGGTATGAGAGGACAGCGATAATTCATTGCTTATTTTACAAAACGTAAAAAAAGATGAGAAGTTAACAAAAGTTAACAGTACAAACGAATATGCAAAACCTATCTATCTATTTTGCCAAACCACTAATTATGCAATTGCAAATAGTGACACATACGTAATCGGCGTTTTATCCACTTAATAGAACCTATTATGTCAATATCAACTAGCTAACTAATAGCGTAGTAGCACTTTACTAATTTACTGCGAACCGGAGCGAAATGTATTAATTTAATGAAGGTTACGTCAATTAGCTAGACGCGCGCTAACATATATTTTCAGTTCGATCATGGGGTCTCATTGCGAAGAAAGAAAAAGTAGTTCAAAAAAATATCAATAGATGGCGTTATGCGTATCGATTTGTTTTTGAAGTTTGTGTAACTGTTTAAATTTGACCATGGAAGAAGTATGTTCTTGTTTTTAAAAATCCCCATAACACAAAAAACAGGAATGATGGGCTCCTAGTTCCAAATTCCATGATTTTTCTAAATAATATTATGGTGTTGGCTCTGGTGAGAATAATTTGTACTACGTTGTGGTTAGGTAACTCATTTACTGTTATTTCTATGAATAGATGGCGTTGTTTTCATTTTCTGAGTTTTACTACACAGCTCAATATTACCATTTACCATACCTATTTTGACAGAATGAAATATTATGAAATACGAACTATCTATACCTAGTTATAATAAATCTGTAGAGAGGTCAATTTTGTACATGAAATATATTTCCAAAATAACTATCAGAGGGTGATTAGTGATCGATACTGATGCCAAAAATGCAATCAGTAATATTTTTGTCTGTTTGTCTGTATGATCGTTATAGAAACAAAAACGGATTTTAACGAAACTTCGTCAAATTATTCTTTATACTCCTGGGCAAGTTATAGTATACTTTTCATCACGCTACGATAAATAGGAGCAAAGCAGTGAAGGGAAATGTTGGGAAAACGGGAGAAGTTACTCCATTTTTTAAGCTTCTGTCGCGTGTGTAGCCTTAATGGTTAAAGCTACACAGAAATCATGTATGACGGAAATATTCTCCTTAAAATTATATAAAAAATAATCATACGACAGCATATGTCTATCTTTAATGGTTAACTCACAATAACACGTGTAACTCCCGATAGCTAAGCAGTTCGGAGCTTTCTGATTATATTTGTCTACTCTTACGTTTAATAACACTCTCACTCATCTCTTATTAAAAATAGTTAACATTATTACCTATACAATAAAAAAATAATCATATATATCGGTAATTATAAAGCTGAAGAGTTTGTTTGTTTGTTTGTTTGAACGCGCTAATCTCAGGAACTACTAGTTGGAATTGGAAAATTCTTTTAGTGTTGGATAGTCCATTTCTTGAGGAAGGCTATATAACATCACGCTATGACCAACAGGTGCTGAGCAGCGCGGGTGAAACCGTGGGGAACAGCTAGTCATATAATATATGACTATCTACCTATCTAACCGATATATTATATCGGTAAAGAAACACCAAAGTTATACATGAAATACGCTAATAAGCCATCGCGCATGAATACTTGATCATGCCATAAGGATTATTTTTGTGTGCGCTCGACGCGGTTACCGTAATATTTGGCTGTTGATGCGAATAGACGTTCAGAGTGTTCGGCCTTATTGACAGACAATGCTTATCACCGCGACTTTTAGTCTTTAAATAATTTATTTTTAGATTTCTTTTGTTGTTATTGAATAAAATAGGTACTTATTAGTTATTTTGGTAGTGTTTAAATAGGTAATCGTTCAAATTACGAATTATTAATAGTTTACATTTAATATCTTTTTAGGTAAAGTAGGTAGGTACGCATAGATTTTTAGATAGGTAGGTACCGAGTTTTGATTAATTTAAGTTAAGTTTTTTTTTATATCAAGTAGGTAAAAGCGTAGGTACGTACTTTTGTTAATTATATTAAAGGTATTATTAATTAAGCATAGTAGTGATAGGTTTTTATCACAGTTTTAATTTTTAAGTGATGTAGGTATAGGTAGATAGTATTGGAGAGGCGTTTTAGCTTTATTTTCATTTCTTTTTTTGTACAACACGCAAGGTCATCCGCACTCTATCGTCTAGCGACCAAGATTCGAGCCGGTAAGTATACTTACCTACTTTTGCAGGTACCAACACAACATACAAATATTACTACCTACTTAGTTAAGTAACAACTTGTATTTAAAATAAAATAAAAATATTCTACACACTCCTGAGTCTGTTAAAAAATAACTCCCTGCTTAAAATCATCTAATTTGCAGCAAATATCATTTAAGAGCTACCTACCTATTTCGATATTATAATCATCAGCCTAGCCTTTTCCCAACTATGTTGGGGTCAGCTTCCAGTCTAACCGGATGCAGCTGAATATCAGTAGGTACCTATTTTATATGGAGCGCCGTGCGACTGCCTATCTGACCTCCACAATTTGAGGAGGAGCACAACCCAGTTAGTACCTACCTACTGGGTATCTAATACCATACCCCTTGGTAAGACTGGTTGTCAGACTTTCGGGACACTGACTACCTGTAACGACTGTCAAAGATCTACAAATGACAGCCGGAACCAACGGTTTAACGTGCTTTCCGAGGCACGGAGAAAACTCGGTATGTAACGGGTGGTCACCCATCCACAGACCAACCTAGGCAAGCGCAGCTTAACCTAAAGAACAACCCGAGCGGTTGCTATTTTTTAGCCACGAGCTCCTCTATTCGCTATTTCGATATTATAAATATACCTACCTTAGTTTACACTACAAAAGTATAGTTTGGTTTTATCGCCATCTATTGGTTCTCTGTAAAATAAACTGAACTTGAGCTATCGCTGCAAGCACCATCTAGCGCCGTTGTGAGTAAAAAAAAAATAGCCCGGATAGCCCGGAGAAATGGGCAAGTTATGGCGGTCGCGTTTCTTTGTATGAGATGGAGTATCTGTACGTTAGTATTATATTATCTGTGGTTCGATTTAATACTACTAGTAATGATTTTGGTCAGTATTTGTCTAACGTTATCGTAATTGTTTTAGGTTTTTCCAAAATACAGTATCCTTCTTTAATATTATAAAAGCGAAAGAGAGTTTGTTTGTTTGTTACGTCTTCAAGCCTAAATAGCCGAACCGATTTTGATGAATTTTGGTACAGAGATAGCTGGGACCTTGGAGACAGATATATGCAAAGTTTTTTTACTAAAAATTAGAAAAGGGGGAGAAAGAGGAAAAAAAGGGGAGAGAAAAATGAATTATTTTCGATCATGACGCGAGTTAAAGTTAAGTTAGCGTTAGCCCAAAGTAACTGTGCCAAGCAGACAAAGTCGCAGGCGGAAGCTAGTATTATATAATGGATAAATAGACTCTTCGCGAAACCGTCAAACGAGTATTCTAAATACATCAAACTACTACTTACTCCACCCAAAACTTATTGCTGGGAGAAGAATAATCACTTTTTACGCTAGGACCCAATGGAACTCGGTTATAAAACAAAGTTTAAACTTTCCCACGTTCCGATTAAAAATGCACTCATCTAGCCCATTTGCTTTGTCATGTCAATATTTATAACAAACTAGCTGTGCCCCGGCATGCGTTGCTATGCAATTTTCTACCTACCCTACCTTTTCTTTGCTATAAACCTCACGGAGCCCGAGACCTTTCCAACGAATGCAAAACCGTGGAAATCGGTTCGTGCGTTCTGGAGTTATAGCGTCAGGAAGGAAAACCCGACTTATTTTTATATAGTAGACTACCCACGATTCTAAGAAATAAAAAAAAAAATGTATACACAAAAAAAAATACTAAATAAGTGTTTTTTTATACAAAAACGTTGCCTTCTAGAAATTCTTCTGTATCGTGGGTATGTTTACAAAAAAATAAACACACATACACAAACAGCCAGACCCGAAACAACTACCATACAAATATTTGTTTTGTGCGGCAATCAAACCCGCGACACGCAGCGCAGCAGTCGATCGCTCTGCCACTGCGCCAACCGTGCCGACATTTTTGTATTTTAAGTTTTATTTTCCGTATATACATTTGTAGACGACAGTCGTTACAGCTTGTCAGTGGTCGGCAAGTCTGACAACCAGTCCTAAAAAGGGTATCTTGTAGCTCGATACTAACTGGGTTGTGGAGGTCAGATACGCAGTCGCTCCTTGCACAAACTGGAACCTACAATATAGGTAGGTGAAGGCTAGCAAACTGACAATATTGTTACGAAAAGTTTATACATAATAGCGAAATTGTTTTGGGTCATCTGAATGTGTTTCAAGACATCAATGATGGTTCCCTTTGGTCTGAAGCACGCTCTCAAATGTCATCACTTCCTATGCATGACTAGTTGTAGACCTCTGCTCTGTTTGAACCGGATTTTGTTAGCGGTTTTTTGTTATTTTTATATTGTACTGACTTTTGCCCGCGACTTCGCTCGCGTTAAATTCGGGGTAACACAGTTTCCCTTTACTGATTTGTGATTTACTGTAATAGCAAAGCTAAGTCATCCCTCGTTATTCTCATTTTACACTTAAAAAAATAGCCTATGTCCGTTTCCGCCCGTCTTAACTATCCCTGTACTAAAATTCATCAAAATCGGTTTAATCATTGGCAGAAGATGTAACAAACAAACAAACAAGCTGACTTTCCCTTTTATAATATTAATAAGTTTATAATTTGTTTTACATTTAATGTATCTTATTTTCCATTAATCACACTGTGTCTACATCTCTTTCAATGTATTGCCCTTTCCCAGGTATGCTGGAAGAGATTTGTTTAGAAATAAGCATTAGGTACCTTTGCTCTTGTCTAAATCGTTAAATAATTGGTCAGGTTGTACCTCGAAAACCTCTTCTTTTTTCTAAAATAACTCTACCACTGCGCCTATCGTGCCATTATGTTGGCTTACTTATGATTAAATTCTATGGAAGGGCTTTTTATTTTTAAATCGGGAAACCATTAAATGACGCCTCCCACTCGGGCAGAGTGAGACTTTTTATTCAAAGACTGCGGTCTTGCAGCTTCGTCAGGCAACGGCCCTGGCGGGCCCCTCCGCTTTTACTAAAATAACTTAAGGCGCGCGTGGAATACGAACACGCCGTTTTCGAAATGGACGTTGTGAATGTTTGTTGTGAATTTAAAAATATTTCTGCAATTTAATTCAGAATGTCGTCATTTAGCTAATTTTCATCTAGCCATTCATTGTCATTCAGTAACTTTCACATTTTTAATATTAGTATAAATAGAAAATGTGTGTTTCTGACCTTGCCAGGAGCGTTGATGACACCAGTGTTGTACCCGAACTGCAACATGCCCAGGACAGCCGCCAGAATTGCATACGACAGGAAGAACGTAAGACCCTGAAACAATGTCTCTTGATAAAACACAAAATCACACAAGAACACAACATAAAAATTCAAAAAAGTGCATTTAGTTCATAAAACAACACAATGTCATGACGTGGTGTACAGCGTTACAAGTCTTGAGTTTATACTTAATTGCTTGCGGTGACAAATCCACACGAGGACATCCACTGAAATAAAATTTACGATACGTACCAAAATAATAATTCAGAAACAAATGAAAATACAAACAACAAAAAAAGCAGCATTTGAAAATAAAAAAAATAAGCTCCTAGATATACCGTTTTAATTTTTTTTAATTCTGTAGTTTCTCGAGTGGATGTACCAATTTTTTTTTAAGTTATTTAACTAATCCCCATATTATTATAGCTTGTCGATCATTAGCAGAATGGCTACAGCACTGCACAGCGATATATTTTACTGGAGCTTAAAAGGCGTTGACAGGAGCGCGGTCTTGGCAAACATTTGTGAACTATTTAATTTGTTGTGAAAATACAAAATGGCTGCCTCAACTCTTAAGGCTGCGTACCACATGATCTATGTACAACTATACTGTATAAACCAATACGTTTCTAAATACTTCAGAAAAAATATAATTGCCCACGGCCATAGAGCATATAATAATTACATTAGACTGGACCCTACTCTGTTTGTTAAAGTAATTAAACGCTGTCCTTTTAAAATATGAAAGAGACGCGTTTTTATGCAATTTGTGGCAACTGATGAAATAACTGCCTTGTACGGGAAGTCTGCGTTTAAGTTTATTAGAAGCACGCTCCCCGGGTACTAACCCAATTTGTTCCTGCAACGTTGTGAACAAGAATGGATCTTCACAATGTTCATCTGTATTTATAACAAAGTTTTTGATTCGATATCTTTTTACCTTGTCAACTCGGAAAACATAGTTGTTGATGTTATTTTTGAAGGTTTAATCTACGTATCTACCTGATGTCGGAATCTATCCAAGCCAATGTTTGAACATGTTGGTTCTACTATATTGTGATACCAACCTCAATCGGAAAACAGCGTTTGCGAACGTTCTTCTGTTCGTTCTTTGCTTTTGGAACCTTGTGAACTTTACACGATGTCTTGCACATAGTATATGTGTAGTACATCATGACATCATTTACTGCAGATGGGTCTACCTTCAGGCAACTAGTGGTGGCGTACTTTGCTGCTCGTCTGATGCCTCGAACCTGTTGGTATCCAATTCATCATAAGTTACCTACCTGTTCTAGCGCCCTGATCTCCTGCTTCTGTTTACAGTCTTCGTTCTCCGAATATCCCGATTTCCATCCCAAATTTTGAGCCCGAATCCAATGCTACGATTTTGATTCCTTCTTAAGTGGTATTTAGTATTTGTACCATTTATGACTGATTAATTTAAACATTCATGCACGACATCAAAGTAAAGAGTAAGCCATTGTACAGTTCTAAAATAACAAAAACAAAATATATTTAATAATTAACAAAACGAAAATTGTTCCTATTAATAACTAAATACATATAGTCTTATAATAACTAATTGTGTACCTGATCCAGTTGTGTGACGCCTCTCTCGTTGTCTTCCTTCATATACTGTTACCATTGACAATATCTGTCTAATGAAAGCCTAAAACTAATATTGCACTTGAGCCTTGCAGAGTCTGATCCAAGCACAGGCTTCAAGACTTCAAATATTGTTACTTTCAAATAGATCTTATATTAAGAATTTGTGAATAAGTTAAACTGTGAATCCACTGGAGGCACTGCTTGACAAACAGATCATATTTATTCAGTCGAGCAGAATGGCGCCTGCCCCTAATGCATGGGACCTGAAATGTGGGTGTACTATTAGGTACGGTTATGTTAAACCCTTTGGGGATTATTGGCGTCATGCTTTGTTATATCAACGGACTTGCATCTGTTTGGTAAGCAATACCTCATCCGCCATCAATTTGGCGCGTAGATACGCAGCTTGTCTTAAAAATGTTTTGTATTCATCATCGCCATTTTACGTACCTGTTCTAGCAGCCTGAGTTTCCGCCTCTGTGAGTGTTCTTCTAGTCGGTCCACGTATTCTCGCAGCTCTTCAATCTCTTCCTTTACTTGCTGCACTGTGTCCAACTCTTGCTTGATGGCAACCATGTCACGTTTCACCTGCGAATTGTCCTTATATTTTATTTAAGTTGAGGAAATATCTAACACAAAGGCTAGACAAATGTTAATAGAACAAAGTTTTGCGTAAAAGTAGAACTACGAATTTTTACGATACTGTTTTCCAAATTTAAAACAAAATCAAATACAATTTGGTTTAGTTAAGAGCTATGCGCTATGTTATGCATCCGTTTGAAAAATAACGAACTAAATGTCTGATACGCAAACGTCATACAAATAGTTCTGCGGCTATATCCGGACCGCTATGTCAGGATCGGAAGGCGCTGCAAGCGATCCGATCACGATAAATGACGGTTGCATACCTAGAAGTAAATCAGTTTTCTGCGGCCAAGTTCAGATTTAATCTAGTGCTTTGAATCGTCTCTGTGGAACTATTAGTGATGGAGCATTATTACATTACGAAATGACTAATATTTTTTTTTTTTGTAAAATTACAAAGCCAATTTTAGCTATTGTGCAATGCAGCTTGTTATTTTCGTGTTTGAAGGTAATTTTGTTCATAATAAAGAATATCTTATTATAAGCTGTAATGACAATGGACAGGAAAGTTGTTATTATTTGAATTAGATTGTCTAATGAAAAAAATAATGTATATAGCTAGCAGTTTTATGCAACTTCGATTGACCTATATTCTATAACACTTTTGTATTATCGGAAAATTGGGCTTCATACACATCATGTTAAAAAAACCTGTCCGATCCGTGGGGGTATTATTAGGTATCGAGATAATAATCTATATCTATAATCACTTTTGAATAACAAGTTAAAAAAAAACCCGAAAGCGAATTAAATAAAGTGTACTCAAATCTTTAAACTTATTTATTAACCCGGCGTGAGCGTTGACACTCCGGTCACTTCACCGGCGATGACGTCATAACCAAACAATTGACGATCGAACATACTTATGCCACAGGTGATGTTGTCACATTTTAAAAGTTGTTAAATTTTAGGGGAATAATGGTAATTTGGGTGGAAATATCATGAATTTCAGAATCATAAATATTAAAATGAATATGAAACAAATAAACGTATATTTTCTCTGGTATAATTGGTGCATCTTAAAGCTATTTCGGAACGGACACGGTTTTTTTTACATTTTGCGTAAAAAATACATTAAAATATTAATACTAGCCTATAACTTTTCCAGTGCTGGGCAAAGGCCTCTTCTCATACAGAGAAGGCACGAACATTTATCACCACGCTTGCTCAAGACGTGTTGGCGATTTCAGACTTTAATTAATTATTATAAGTCTAGGTTTCCTCATATTGTTCACGTTCACCGATGTCTGTTGTGTCTTAGACAAACTTAAAGAAAAATATCCTTACTAGCTTCCGCCCGCGATTTCGTCCACTTGGCATAGTTACTTTGGGCTAAAGTTAACTTAAGCCCGCGTATTGATCGAAAAAAAAAATCGTTCCCTATTTCTTCCCTCTTTTCTCACCTTTTATAGCCTATGTCCGTCTCCAGGGTCCCAACTACCTCTGTACCAAAATTCATCAAAATCGGTTTAGCTATTTAGGCGTGAAGAAGTAACAACCAAACTTAGTTTTATAATATTAGTAAGGAATACACCACAAAAAGAGTTTTCCAAATCAATACATAAGTTAGACCTAATTATGAAACCAAGTTACCACAAAGATGAGGCATAATATGTTTGCAGCGGTCACTATGTCAAGGTATCCATGCGGTGATCTGATAATTAAGCTAGATGAGCTTGCCTTTATCAATTTATGGGTTGACCGCAGCAACTAAGGTAAACACGTTAGGTGAGCCTGTTTAATTGGCTGGTCACTTATTGGATATTGGCTATCAGGATTGCCAATATAGTGCTTTGGTATTGAGGTCAAACCGCCAGGGTAGGCAACGAAATAAAATTATATTATGTTTTTCGCACCTTGATTATTTTAATAGTAGTCATTTTAATGCATATTTTTTATGGTCGCTAATCATATTTTATTTAACGTAAAACCTGACTACTATCCTGTGAATTGCAAAAAAAAAAAAATAATGCACTGGCTACCCTGGCATTCACACCTTTATGAGTGGTGCCCCTTTTTTGACGAAAGAATCAGTATTGCCATCCAACGTGGTAATGTTGCCCGCTTTCTGGGTACTTTTCCTATTGACAGACATGTGGATAATTTTTTAAATGGCCTGTGATTTTATGCTCATTGTGATACTTGTGCATATTTTTATTATAGATTTACTTGTAGTTTGTGAATAATGTTTATGGATTATAGACCCTAAATATGCATACGTTGATCTGTATCGTGGGATGTTTTGAGATCTACTGACGATTTTAAGAACCTACAATAGATAAAGAAGTTAAGTGTCAAGACTCGTCAGAAACAGTCATCGAATCAAGTTTAATTTGTTTAATAAAAATAAATGGGGTTTTCCTTCCTGACGCTATAACTCCAGAACGCACGAACCGATTTCCACGGTTTTGCATTCGTTGGAAAGGTCTCGGGCTCCGTGAGGTTTGTGTGTAGCAGAAAAGGTAGGTTAAGTAGGGTAAGTAGGGTATGTAGAAAGGTAGAAAATTGCATAGCAACGTATGCCGCATGGGCGCAGCTAGTTTGTTTGATAAAAACCAAACAAAACTTTATAAATTAAAATAAAGTTGAAAACGTCCACAATATATTAAGATATCTGACGAACCTGTTTAATTTTCTTTTTTGCTGGCATTACCTGAGACAGACTGTTTGTTGAACCCAGAGGGCCATGAAATTTAGATCTAAATAGCACAACGATACGTTTATTTGATTTGAACACATTTACAAAAGAACACACCTGTTGTTTTCGTAGAGTAAGCAGAGCTTACGTTCTAGTTATTTAATGGACGACTCAATAGAATTCGCCTGTTATAACCTTTTTATGGGGAAACTCTGAGGTGGTTCTGAGTTCTAAACTCGATGAACTGAAGGTATATTTTAACACTCAAATTAATTTAACTGTATGCTGTCATTCATATACAATTGTTTTCGTTATTTGTTGACAAAATTATATTGACTTAATTATTTGATGTCGATACGCCAAGATCGCAGCGTGACTGTGGGAGAGTGGTAGCTCCTAGTCTGCACTAGTCCACAGTTCCACACAACACAAAACTCAACTCATTTCTGCGGCATATTTCCCTCAGCGATTTTTGAAAGCTTTTTAACGAAATTTGTTTCTTTGAATTTAAGTCTACCCCCAAACGTAATGTTTTTCATAAACATATAAATAATAATAATAAATAAATATCTTGGGACAACTCTCACACGGCTCCCAAGCTAAGCAGAGCTTGTGTTATGGTAACCAGAAAACTGATATACATACTTATATAATTTATAAATACATACATATTATAGATAAATCACACCCAGACACAGAACGAAACGAACGAAAGTTTGTCCTGGGTGGGAATCTAACCCACGACCTCCGGCTCAGCAGTCAGGGCCACTAACTACTAGACCAACAGGCCCGTCCAATATAATATGTTTTTCAAATTCGACAGCTCTTAAAAATATCATTCACTTGAAAATAAGAAGACAGACCATAAAGATATAATTTATATTTTAGACTAGTATTATACCCTTCCCTTTCCTCCCAGTCGTTTACCCGAATTCCATAGGCAATCAAATTCAAAAGAACGAACGTATTTGCAATCAATATTATTAAAAAAAACAGTTGCATTCAACCCGACGCAGCCACATCCGTAGACTTAGTTGAATAGTTGGAAATAAATCAGAAGCCATTGCGAGTTATTGCGCTGCGCCGAGCCAGTAAGATGGAGGTTTGCCAGCGAGTTGCACGGTCGTGCACGCTAGACACGCGAAGCAATACCGCTGCGGTACGGCCGCGCAATCATCGAGCTTTTTATGGCACGTTCGCGGCCTGAATGTGGGCAATCGTACGAGAATGAAGCTTCGATTCCAGCGTTTTTAGTTCTGCTAGTAAATCTTTAGAATGGTCGTAGCAGCCTCGTTTTGTGTATTTCAGGTCGAGGGTGTAGCCAGCAGATTTTTTTCTGTGATGGTAGCACCCCCAACTTGCATTAATTATCAAAAACGCTTAACGTTAAGAAATATTTCAAACTGCTCTACATGTGTTGACGGCACGGTTGGCGCAGTGGCTGAGGGATCGACTGCTTCGATTCCCGGATTGAACAAATATTTATATAACCTGCAGATAGTTGTTTCGGGTCTGGCTGTTTGTGTATATGAGTTTAAATGTTTGTAAAATCACCCACGATATAGGAGGAATTCCTAGTCTGGCAACGTTTTTATGTGTTTGTTATCTTTAAAAAACATACAAAAACACATTTGTTAAAAAGACATGCCTTACAAAAAAAAGGGCGACGGGTCATCTACACAAAAACCTTTCCACCCAACTACTTAAATATTTCGCTTAAAACAATATTTAACTCAACTGGACATTTAAAATAATCATGATTTTCCTGCCCTTGTCCCATTCTATTTAGGGCTGGCGCAACACGTTTTCTTCTTCCATTCTCCTCTATCAGACGTCACGGCATCATTTACTCCTTGCTCCTTCATTTCATTACTTTTATTACGCAATCCATCCATCTTTTCTTCTTACTCTTTTAGTCACATGTCCTTCTTCAAATAATACTGTCTCTTTAAATAATACTGACCGCTTATCCTTTTTTTTTTTAAATTTATTTACGGTTTATGTACAGACGGCGATTTATTAAGCTATACTTTTCCAGTATAACATGGTCTCGGTTGTACGAACTACCTGTACAATAAGAGATCCATATAAACTGGTTTTAGATAGCTTGATTGGTCGTAGTGTGTACACACTAAATATAGAAAAGAAGAATATAACAACAGGGTTAGGTTGAGGTGTACCTAATATAACCCACATTTTGCTAGATATGTTTAAGTCCCATATATTAGGGGTAAGCCTAATGTCATCAACCGGGCCCATATCCAGAGTCCATGGCAAAGATGAATGGACCAGCAAAATAGGTTTAAAGGTAATACTTATTTTCAAAGAAATCTCTTCTTCGTGAATGTGCGGACACTGTGGCCCTTGTAGATCCCTAGTTGTTTGTTAACTTGTTATCTTATTTTACGTTTTGCAAAGTAAACAATGACTTATTGTCCGGCCTACGCTGTACTCTCATTCTTAAGGCGCTATACAGAGCAAACACTTCGTAAAACGTCTAGATTTTTGTCGCAAAGTTAGCCATTTCTGTACATGCCACTAGCTAAAAAAAAATACCGTGTATAGTTTAATACATAAAGTAAAGACTTAAACAAAATCAGTTTACAAAAGTGGACTAGTACTATGAAAAAAAAATGTTTAAAAAGATCAAGAAATTTTTTTTTTGTTTCCAAATCCTCAATTTTTTCAGCGACAACCATCATATTTTTTATATCTATAATACAAAGGAAATTGTATAGACTAAAGAGATTTTCAAACACGGAGCTGTATTTTTTTTATATTCAATAAAAACTGCAAAATAACCTACATTTTGGCGGACATGATTTTCAAATAAAATCAAACACTGAAAAATTTTCGACCTTATTTCTATTCTTTCGATGCAGTACTGTCGTGTACTTGTGTCAGACCATGCCTAGTATGCAGCTAGCTTCACTGCCGCGAATACCTAAAGATTAGCTTGTTGCCGCGGCTTAAGTACTAACGCTGTAATAACATAATTGTAAAACCAAATGATTTCATAAAAGGTTCTTTTTAATATAAAACGATCAACTAAAACCAAAAATGGACTTGATTTTAATGAAAAGAGAAGTAAACACAGTGTGTAAAAGAAAAAATATCTCCTTTAATGTAGAGACCACAAAAGCTTGCATGAATGTGCTAGTCACTCATCCAGTGTTTTCGTTTTAAATTTTTAGATTGGACAGTAGACTACACATAATAAGCAGTCGAACAAAGCGTTCACTATATATTACATAAATATTTATATAGAGACTGGGCGTGGCAAATGGGTGGAATCCTATCTTCGTGCTAAAGCACATATGTATGCACTATTTGTGAACAGAACCGCCCACGCCTCAAATTCTCCGAACGTGGAGCTCTCACAGTCGGTACATGGATTGTAAAAAGCATTCCTGGTGGCAACACACGTGTTCGTTTTCCACGTATTTTTGACAAAGAGCTCAGATTTCTGTTCATTTTATTTCATTTTGACGGAGTCTGGATTCGTCGGAGCACGAACTTCGGCTCGCCCTCTGTTACATAGTACGATCACATAACTGCCGACATGTGGGGGTATTATGTACACGTTTGCTTAACCGTGTGCAGGTATGACGTATTCAAGTTTGTTCTATAACATTGGATTTTGATATCTACGTTATGTGAAGACGATATCCTTCAGTTTTTGTCTTACTAATGTAAGTCTTGCAATTAATTAAGCCTAAATTAGCATCTTAACTGTAAAGACTAAACAGGGTGGCGTTGTATTGAGCCGAGCCTTAAGATTTATTCTTATTTAACGTTGATTATTATTCGCATGAGCATAATGACAGTTAAATATACGTGTCTACTTTTTTATTTTCAGGCGGGAAATCCTTACTAATATTATAAAAGCGAAAGTGAGTTTGTTTGTTTGTTACCTCTTCACGCTTTAATGACTACACCGATTTTGATGAATTTTGGTACAGAGATAGTTGGAAACCAGGAGACGGACATAGGCTAATATTTAAAAAGTGGAATGTGAGGGAGAAAGAGGGAAGAAAAGGGAAAACTTAGCGTTGCTATTACAAATCAATAAGGCGTAAGGGGAACTGTGTTATCCCGAATTTAACGCGAGCGAAGCCGCGGGCAAAAGCTAATCATTAAATAACTTTGAGTGACAGACAGACTTTTACTGTCTAAAAGCCACCTTTTCCTATTCTTGCTTTTTGTGTTCCAGGACTTCAGTATGTCTTTTGAACTACCCGCAACCCCAGACGTAGTAACTTTGGTAGTAGTAATAACTTTGGTTCGGTTTAGCTGCTCAACAAATACTAGTGAATGGGTTGATCTGACCCGAACAAGAACAAACAGAGAACAAACTCACCACTTGTATCTTACAACAACGCGTAGCTGTTCGATTTTAAAACCAAAACGTTAGGAGAGCTTATTATTACCTTTTAAGCTAGACAAGCCTTTTTCTATTCTTATTCATTTTCAGCGGAGTGATTGCCGGGCGTCAGTTTAGACTGGCACCTTGACCCAGCCGCAACCCATCCAAATTATTATTACATAGCCACTTGAGACCAGTTCCACTGTCAGCGTTAAGCTCAAAGCGCTACACTACACACTACACTATCATTTTATTTTTATTTATTAAAAAGGTCACCAACAAAAAAAATACTATGCTTGTTTTACAGAGTTCTCGCAGGCACGGCATAATGCTAGGCTAGGCAGTGATTAACAGTATACAGCTCTTTTAAAATTTGATCCAGTAGTTTCTTAGTTTAGCACGTTCTACCAAACAAGCTCTTCAGCTTTATAGTATTGGTACAGTAAGTAACTGATAGGTTTGGTTATATTTCAGGGTATGATACAGCCCATACTTTTTTAATAACTCTCCTATGGAACCATTACGAAATTTAGGTAATGCAGCACGATTCTTTTGACGCTTGAACGACATTGCTAGGGAGGATCTTCAAATTAATTTATTGGCCAAAATGTAGATGTACAAAAAAAGGTTTTAAAATTTATAACATGGCCCATTTACCAGTATTCATTGTTTTTGTAATAATAAATATGGCGTGCATAGTTTTATTTCTACATTGCTAGTTTATTACATTACTATTGTTAAACGTTTGTAAAATCGTCTCCGTAATTCGTATTGAAAAAGAAAGATTGAAAGAAGGAGCTTTAGTACGAACCACATTGGCCACACGCCAGAAAATCCATGCTATAAGAACATCGCCGATCGCTAGTTGTTTCTCGTTGGCGGTGGGACATGTACCTTACGTGTAATTTGGTGAGTTAACGTGCGTTGCCCTACTTTGGCTGAACGTATTACTAGTTATAGGTAACATAAGCGTATTAATAAAATAGGCTCTTATAAGAGGGATCCTAAATGGGGTTGACATACATATAACATCATGGTCTGTTTGTAAGTGATACCGCACTCTTGATCGGGTCGGTATTTCGTTGAACGATAAAACCGAAACGAGCAATCACTTCGATATCCCTGATTTTGTGAGGTTGTACCGATCGGTAACCGCCACTAATATATCATGTTCGGGTTGGCTTGGCACAATTTGAACTAAGCTCAGTGTTTTCTTTACAACGATTCATTTGACTTATGATATTCAGTTTTCGCGCTGTGTGCCAGTCCTGCTACCCTACCATGACGTGTTAAAGCAGAACTTATTCCGCTGAGGGAAAGGGACAGAGCTATACAGGGTGTCTAGCACCATCTCTTTCACCCAGTGGAATAAGTTCTGCTTTAAGATGTCATAGTAGGCCTACAGTTTACTCGAACAACGCGTATTATCCCATGTGCAATAATTAATATATATGATTCTGTGCGACAGGGGGTGTGTTTCGAAGTGGTGTCTCTGCCTGCGCTTTTAAACATTTTCGACGTAATGATTACGACTAATTTCTTTAAAAACGAATAAAACTACATTCCGCCGAAAGTATTTAAAGGAGAGCTGGCATTCAGATTTATTTTAAGCACGCCGTCCGTTGCGCGGATTTTATCGCGCAAGCACTAGTAATATTTTTAAATTTGGTTAGGCATTTGTCAATGTCATTACCCGTTTCTCTTAAATGACATGACAGCCAAATGCCTAAAAGAAAGCGATGTAAGGATTTCAAACGCTCCAGGTATATTTTAAATAGAGCATTCATGTTAATGTAGAACAGCAATGATAATTTTGTCGGGTGACTGTCACTTATTCGAATTTGATACCTATGATGTCATAGTTGTCGAATTCGAACCCAAAACCTCTGTTTTGTACGATTCATGTGCCTATTCTATAATTATCACTTACTTCTGCGAGGAAACCTGCATGCCTGAGAGATATTTCTAGACGGCATGTTAAGCCATATCAGAGGCCCGTGGACGAAATAACTGGGACACAGGATTAGGCACTAACCACACGACAAAGATTAAATCTATTTTGTTTTATCTCTACATACTAAATAGAAGAAGCATACATCTATAATTCTATAACTATGCTTCTACCAGTATTCAATGTTGTTTCAATGTACAACGATTTTAAACACCAACTATACTGATTTTTATCCTCAACTAGCTGTGCCCAGCGGTTTCACCCGCTGCTCGGTTAGGGGTATGAAAACTATATATGCATACAAATTTTCGTTAAAATCGGTCCAGCCGTTTTGGAGGAGTATGGCAACGAAAACTGTGACACGAGAATAATTAATATTGCCGAAATCTATAATTTGAATGAAAATTCATGGGCGGATAAGTCATGTCATTCTAATCTTCAAATCGTGGTGCTGTAATGCTTTGAGATCTCTTTACGTACAAAAAAGTTTTTAATAAACAACAGACATACAAATTAATTAATACTTTCACTCTTCACGCTTTAATGGCTACACTGATTTTGATGAATTTTGGTATAGAGATAGTTGGGAACCAGGTGACGGACAATATAAATACACGACGGACAATATATCAGGCAATTGCAATTGCAATAGCCTGATAGACATAGGCAAACTTTTTTAACAAAAAAGTGAGAAATGAGGGAGAAAGAGGAAAGAAAAGGGAAAACTTAGCATTGCTATTCCAATTAATAAGGCGCTAGGGCAAAAACTACAGGTAGCGGGTACCTGAAAATCAGGAATGGGGAACTGTGTTACCCCAAATTCAACGCGAGCGAAGCTGGGGACAAAAGCTAGTATACTATATTTCTTTGTTATTTTTCAAGTGAATATTACCATTTACCTACATGTTACCAGTTAAATCGATTTGAAAAAAACACTGTCCTGAAAGACGGGTTTGTTAACTAACACTTCGAGGCAAATTTCGGATATTCATTATTTTTCAATACGGATTAAAAATTTTGTATTTATAAAAAAATAATTCCTTCGCTTTTTGTTTTCCGCTTTTGAGTACAGGAATTTATCGGAAAACTCTTAAGATTCCTTGTTCAAATTCTATAAAAAATAACAGTACTGTCTTTAATTCTTTCACGGCACGGTTGGCGCAGTGGCTGTGACTGCTACGCTGCGTGTCACGGGTTCGATCCCCAAACGGAACAAATATTGATATGCACTTGTTCTTGCTGTTTGTGTGTGGGATTTCATGTTTGTAAACGCACTCATGATGTAAGAAAAAATGGTGTGAAAGTGTTAAAGGTGCTAGTAACTTGTTGCAGGTTGTTCGAAAGAGATACCGCGGCTCCAGAACGTAAAGGGTAATAGAAGGAACAGGTGGGTTTTAGTCAGTACAAATCTGATCAAAAAAAGGAGCTGGTAACTTAAGCGTTAAGATTAAATTTCCATACAAGTGTCCTTAGTTGTACGTTTTTGTATAGATAAGTTACCAGTCAGTAAGTAAGTTACACATGTTTGTTTGCCTTGTTGTCCTAGATTTAATTACCGGGTATTGAAAGTGTTTTTGGGTTATACCCTTAGGTTGGTAGTGTGTATTTGTGCCCGTCTAATAGATAAGCCTAAACGCACTGAGCTCACTCTTGGATGCTAAGCCGGACTACTGTCGTACTGTCTATGTGTTCGTAGATGAATTGGATACGATCCCGTTCCAATGTTATGTAATATTTCTTCTTTAACTTATGTGATTGGATTTGAGTAAATTGCTTTCTTCTAAGAAAGCGTGCTCCATACTAGGTCGTATCACCGTACTAACGACAAACGAGTAATACGTGTGTGAAAAACAAAAAATATTCTTCAAAATTCTTTTCACGGCCTTTTTTCATCGGGCAAATAAAGAAAGCTTCCTCTTGCCTTTACAGGCGCATACATAAGTAATACCTTAACGCCTGAACTCTGGCAAAATTACAAGAAAATATGTACTCGACCGTTTCCGCCAATACTCTTTACATATCTGAGCGTTTACTAACTAATTCAAAATGTACTAAGACTACAAAGTATTTGGTATATTTACTTGGTTTACGTGGTAATTCCCAAGTCAAGGTTGAATCGAGACAAGGCTCTAACAGATGAGTCGCTTAAATCCGCTACGAGAAATTACTGGTGCTATGCTACGCCTTGCAACGTGTAGCTGCGCCGCGTAGCAACTCAGCGTAGCACATATGCGTAGTAGTCCGTCGTAGCACCGTATGCGTAGCTGGTACGTGGTAGCTACGCGTAGCAAAGACAAGCTATTTTGAGCGTGGCATTTCATGTCCTCAAATTATATCAGTCCTTATTTACTCGTATACTTAAATTCAGAGTATTGAATTGAACCACTTTTTAACATCTAATATATAAAATTCTCGTGTCACAGTTTTCGTTCCCATACTCCTCCGAAACGGCTGGACCGATTTCAACGAAATTTTGTGTACACATCGGGTAGGTCTGAGAATCGGTCAACATCTATTTTTCATACCCCTAAGTGGGCAGCGGGTGAAACCGCTGGGCACAGCTAGTCTAATATATAAAATTCTCGTGTCACAGTTTTCGTTCCCATACTCCTCCGAAACGGCTGGACCGATTTAAATGAAATTTTGTGTACATATCGGGTAGGTCTGAGAATCGGTCAACATCTATTTTTCATACCCCTAAGTGAGCAGCGGGTGAAACCGCTGGGCACAGCTAGTGCTTTTATAATATTCACCAGTAACTGGCTAAGAAAAATTAGAATTTTCATATTTGATCCATTTCCCGGTGGCCGATTGAGCTCAAATTTTGCGTACACGTTTATTTTGGAAGACAGTGCATGGTTAGTTATAGCATATCACTCTAGTTTTCTATAACCACCACCCCCGTTTATCTTTTAATGTTTGTTTCATATTTATTTTCCCATCGGTTTGTTGGAAAGTCTAATTATTCAGTGCGTAATAAAAAAAACACTACAGCCAAAAACTAATGTTTTCCTGGTAACTGACAGCTTTAACGAAGGACAAACTTTCAAAGTTCTCATAAATACGAACAACTTAGACTGTGTTCTACATCAGAAATATTTGTTCAAAAATTACACTTAATTCAGTATTCGTTTGAAATCAAATTAAATACACATTGTCAATTCCCTTTAGCCGATACTATAATGCCATTTCCACAGCCTGTAATTGCTGCTTTGATCAGCAATATAGACAAAGGAATAGAGTGTCATTATCTCTTCAATTACAATTAACCTCGATTATTATACTTAAGAGTTCTCTTTATTTGTACATTTCCTACATTGTATGAAGGCCAGCAATTTTTCTTTGAAAATTGTTCTATTCAATTTAATTCAAATCTAAGAATTTCTTACAAACTTCGGGAGAGAGCAAAGTAATACCATAGACTTCTACAGTCTTCCTTTTTTTAAATATTTTTCAATAATGAATTACGCATAATCAGCCAAATTAATATAATACACACCGGCATGTTATGGTACCAAAAGTTCTAAAAACCTACCTAGTGCCAAAGCTACAGAGCTGGGTTATTATAATAAGCAGTGACAGCCTTTTGGTGTGACCGTCGGACTACTAACGCCCGTTTCCAATAAAGAACTAACAACTGATCAGTTTTGTAAGTTATTTTAAGCTTTTCAATGTTCTTCTGCACATTATGTACCTATCCTATTATGCAAATATTTTAATCATTAAGAAAGGTTTGCTGTAAGAAAACCCAACTCTGGGTTAAGCTCGCAGTTGTACATAACCTGTATATTGTAATTTGTGTGTTTATTATTGTTTTGTGTGCAATAAAGAATAAGAAAGAACGAGTCGTTTTGCTTACGGATAGTAGGATTTTGACATACGTCTCATAGAACTTATGTCAAAATAATACTATCCGTAACCAAAACGAATCGTTTTTTGTTTATTGGAACGGGGCGTTAGTTATAGGTGTCGAGTTCGAACCCAAACCACGCACCTCTAATGTTTTAAGATCTATACTAATATTATAAAGTTGAAGAGTTTGTTTGTTTGTGTGTTTGAACGCGCTAATCTCAGGGACTACTGGTTGGAATTGGAAAATTCTTTTAGTGTTGGATAGTCCATTTCTTGAGGAAGGCTATAGGCTATATAACATCACGCTACGACCAACAGGTGCTGAGCAGCGCGGGTGAAACCGCGTGGAACAGCTATAGTGTATTCACGGAGACGAGTTAGTATAGCGCCTTCTTTATCGCACATTATCATACAAATGACAAAGACAAAAAAAACGTTTTTAGGGTTAGTGGGCGTTAACAGTACCTTAGGAAAGTAAATGTGCGTTCACACTGCGCTTCTTAAAAGCTCCCATAGTTTATTCCTGCGGCTTCGTCTGTCGTATAGATTTTGTTTATGGTTACCTACTTTTTTATTTAACTGATGGATATGAAGGAAAGAAATAAAATCGAGAGTTAACGATGAAATTCTTTTTATTATTTTATATGTAACATATCATCATCATCACTCTTCGTACTATCACTAATGTCGTTTCCTACATTTATTATGAATATTTCAGTCATTGCTTCCACATGTCTGTCCATGGCATCCATTTTGGGCTCAACTATTTCTATGAAATGCTTTATAGGTACATTTCTCTGCGTCAATATTTTGAATTGATTAGTTTAATACAATTTTTTATTCTGCCTATTTGTGTGAACTTACATTTCCTTTAACTTGGTACATATTTAAAAGTATAGTCTTCTCGGCAGACAAAAAAGCCCGCCATTTTCTTTTCTCAGCAGGCTGTTCGATATCCGCCATTAAATCAATCAAAGCGATCAATCATAAAATCCAATACCCGTCGGTTCACAAGTTGAGCGTACAGTCACGAGTAAGAGCACGTCTGCACAGTACGGGAAGTATGAGTAGACTAAAAAGTACTCGTACTGTGTACACCGCCTTAGCGTTTATCACTGACCAATTGCAGTTAAAAAATTGTGTGAGTGAGATAGCGCTCTACTAACTCGTCTCCGTGAATACACTATAGTTATTGTATAACTATCATTTGCTTCGGAAAAGGAATACCATCGCGAGGTTTTTTTTCGCGGATAGGAAATCATAATATAACTGACCCCTGGGGGAGGGGGAGTATCAGACTTTTACTAACTAAAACCCACCCATTTTCCTTCTTTTGCCCTTTATGTTCTGGGGCCGCGGAATTTCATTCGAACAACCCGCGACCCCGGCAGGAGGTGACCTGGCAGGCCTCTCTGCTTTGCTGACATCACTTTGAGGCGTTCGTGTTACTCACGCCTGTCGTCACTAGAAAGACGGACGGTGAGCTACCCATTAAATTGTTCGGAACCAGCATGCCTGACAGATTTCTCGACGGCATGTTAAGCCGAGTCAGAGGCCCATGGCGACATAATTCTGACACCAGGTTACGTACAAACTAACTATGAAGTCAAAAATATTGAAATATTCACCAATCTTAACTGCCCACAGAAAGCTTTATTCCCAAGTAGTGGAAGTAATAATTTGTATGAAACAACATTTATGAAACGCTTCTGTTTTTCAACACTAATAAAACTTAATAAAAGCTTGTAATGCTACAAAATTGCCATCGATTTCAGATTCAACACGTACCCATTAATTTGTCTGCATTCAAACATTCAGTAGCAATCGCTATTAATCAATTTATTGTGTTAAGTGTTCTCGGATTACCGAGTGATGCATCAAATTTGTTTATTAACGAACTTTAATGAACAGCGTTTGCTTTAATGTACATGTTTTCACGAACTATGTATTTATAAATGTTTCGATATTTTATTGATGTTTCGGTGTTGGTGATCGCAAACGTCTCTGTTTAGCTCTTGGGTACGATTCCCGGGTCGGGTAAAGTGTTATTAGAGTTTTCGATTAGGAATTTCTTAGATGCTGAAATCTCACTTTGAATACATTTGATGGCAAATATAGTAGTCTCCTATGACTCAAAAATAACGGCAAAATATGACTGAACTATAAGCACACCAATACCTGCTTGCTTATTTTAGTCGTTTGCCTTTTAGTGAGTAGATGATTGCTGGATATGGGAATATTCTAAGTGGAGTCATTACACTTTGCTTTGAACCCTGTGAGATCTAAAATATAATAAAAAAAAGTTGTGGTGGCCCAGACGTTAAGCGCCTTGCCTCTCGTGCATGAGGTTGTGTTCAAATCAGGACAAATACTTATGTGACTTTTCAATTCATAAGTATTTTCTAAAAGTGTATCTAAGACATCACAGACACCAGAGGGGCTTGCCAGAGCCTCCGCCTGCCGGGGTTGCGGGTTGTTCGAAAGAGATACCGCGGCCCCGGAACGTAAAGGGCAATAGAAGGAATATGGGTGGGTTTTAGTCAGTACAAGGCTGGCATGCCCCCCCGCTCCGCCCAGAGCGGGGGAAATCATTGGATGATTTCCCACCAGAAAAAAAAAAGACTTCACAGACATTGGTTGATGGAAAACATCGTGAGTAAAAAACAATTTTATGTGTGTGCTTTTTGGTTCTGCTTCTATTAACACAATCATCATTATACCTATGTCATTCTCGTTAGTATGTATGTCCATTATGCCGTTTTCTAGCTATTCATATATTGTCTGTATAAGGACTACCGCGTTTCAATAGATACCGTCAGCGTGTTTCAAAGCATTTGAGATCTGAACTTAGCCGAGTTCGCAGGAACTGCACAATTGCGGACACCACAGACGGAATGTCCACACTCACGTACACATCTATGCAGAGCGAAATTCACTTGAAAGAGGAGAGCATAACATGTTTACGCTTTGGAGTTTAGGTATTATGTTGAAACATTTATTTTAAACTTTGTATGAAAATAGCTTTTGAATTTTGCTGTAATTAACATCATTTTGACATTGCACACTTTATCATTATATTCACTACCACAATCGTTAGTCTATACCTAAATAAAATAATACAGATTCAAATTTAATTAACTAACGAAACTCTGCTGATAAGACGGGTTTCAATCGGTTTAAATCGATTATGAGCAAAGAAACATTTTTGTTTTATCGTGGTGATACCCCGCACGTCCCGGGCGTCTCGCTAGCTAATTAATTTGATCTTGTAGAGTGGCACTTACCTCGGAGACCTCACTCTGGCATGACTCCACGCTCTTGGTCAGTTCCTGAAGCTGCGTGCGAATCTCGCAGAGAGCGACCGTCGTCTCGAGCTGGCGGTCCCCACGTTGCAGGTCATCCAGTTTGGCGGATAGATTCATGCTCATTATGCTCACCTGTCTCTGTAGGCTACAGCCAAAGTCAATGTTAGTCACACCAGCAGCGGGCTTGGACCTTAGCCGAAGAACCTTCCTCGCTACACGACAACTCACAAGAATTCATTGGTGCCACAGATTTGGGAACAAGCCTCAGTGTTCAAATCAACCAGATTCAGCTGTAAAAGTTATTTCTTGAGGCTAGGTAGCAACTTGGTCCCGAGATCCGGTTTCACTAAATCCTGTGCCTCCAAGTAGTTGTTTCCCACTTGCTATTTTTCAGAGACGGAGCAAAATATACACCTATGTGACTGACCAACGAACTATGTTACTTATAAACGTTGATAATGTTAAAAACAACCCGTCTGCTATCTGACGAGCGAGGAAGGCCCAACGACCTCTGATAAGATATGTGGGGCATTAACAAAGTATTTATTTATATCACACTGCTTATTTACGCAGAAACTGAAATGTTTTCTCATTAAATGGTTTATTGTGATCACTTATTTCGTTCATTAGAAAAATGACAAGACTTTTGTCCTTACATTCTTTAAATTCCATCTAAAATTCTCTTCTGTACGTTTTTAAGAATCTATAAAAATATAATGAGTAACTAAAATGTGTTTGATTTCACAGAATGGAATTTTAATAAGTTTTGAAACGAACATTCTTTATGCTGATTTAGTGTTTCGTGTGAATTATAAATACCATTGTGCTAATCAAAGTAAAATAATGTTCATTTTTTTACAAAATGTTACCAAGACTTTAAGGTGAAACGACAAAAGGTGAACAAAGACAAAAGGTGAATGCAGTGAGTTAAGTCCAATTTAATTATTTACTAAAACTCTGTACATTGTTTTTCGCGAAACGAAAAAAAATGGATTGTTTTGAGAAAGTCTAGCTTTCTAATTTCTATGACAAAAACACTTGATTTAAACACTACATTGAAACGTTACAACCACACCCATGCAAGCATAACCCCGTCCTATCCCAAGGTTGATGTCAGAGGCAAGTGCTAGGCACGCGTGTGCTCCGGGTAGCGAGAGACAAGGTCGTGGCCATAGATGCTAACCACGGCGCCATGGTCCGATGTATGAGAGGAACTGTGAATGATGCAGCCACCGCGATTGGACTCGTCGAACGCATCGTCTTATCTGTTATACGAGATAGGATGCCAAGCCAAGGTGAAACAAAATGTAGAAGACACATCGACACATAGAGAGATCCTTATGATCGTATGCAAATGAAGCCAGTATTAAAGGCGGAAAGCTATCCGGTATTGTCGCTATGGTCACGTACCTAAGTAGTAGCTCCCTGAGTGTGGTCTCGTCTTCCTCCGTCGTCGCATATCGTGTCAGCTTGCCTCCGGCCTCCCGGCCCACATGGTCTGGTACCACTGCGTCAAAACTACTTGTTTATTTTTTACATAACTAACTTCCCGATTCGTTTTGTCATTGTTTTCGCGTGTTTTATCGGTTTTATTTCGACGCAGAGTTTGTGGTTTGGAATTTGGATTACCGAAAGAGTGCGTGGCTCATAATTTAGTACGGTTGGTGCTACGAGTACCTTCTCAGCATCGAACCATTCACCGTTTGCCAATTAGCTTCGATGGCCACGACAGGGTCCCTAATCAATTTTGATGTTCAGCGATACCCACAAACTGGTATGGAAATGAAATTAACATCGGAATTTTACCGAGATAAAGGGCATTACTTAGGCAAAAAAAAAATTGAATCCAAAATAAAAAATTTAGCACCCTGGTCAATTTCACGATGGACACGTTTATTTGTTTTCAAAATAGTGTCTGAATACGTTCTCCAAAGTTACGCTATATTTATGTCAAAAGTATTAATTAGATTCTTGTTAAAGCAGTGAACACACCTGTGGATTTAGATATTTCATTTTAAACACGTTGAATTTAGTTGTACTATTTCCCAGCAAATATTGCAGGAAAATGGCACGATATTCTGAGATTTAATTCGAATGAATGAAAACATAGATGAGTGTTTACAACAGAGACAGCATGAGTTCCGCAGTATGATTACATTCCGAAGAAATGTGTTGACTCGAATGATTTAGGATGAGATAAACATTCCATGCACGTGACAGATCTAATATAACACTGACAATAAATAAATAATAATAAATAAAACAAAATTTATTGTGTCAAATAATTTGTTTACATAGTTGTGTTTGGAACCAATGATTTAATAATTTAGTGCATTGATAAAAGACAAGTTCAAAATACTATATAAGAAAGTATTTTACAATAAATTCCTCAGATGACAATATGAAAATGTTCGACAGTATTAATTTTGTTGTAGAAATAATTTTACTCTGGTTAGCTTCATTAATCTGCGATGCATTTCGTAGAAGCCGTTCATTGAGTGTCATGGCGGGGAATTACACAATTTCGTCCCGGCTCTCATTCTCTCGGAATGAATGGATAAATCTGAAAAGTCTGTTAGACAGACCCAGTTTTCATTCATGGAATTATGCGGTTCACTCGATGTTTTTGTGCAAGAATTTTATGAATGAGACCTTTAAGCTGCACATTTTGCGACATTTTTTTGCGACGTATATTTTTGGGACAAAAATGTTTTTTTAAACCGTTGTTTATTGAGGAATGTAGTTCAGCCTGATTCATCATTTTTTTTAAAAACAAAGTACTTGACACCTGTGACCTTTGCCCATTTAAAATTACTATATGTATGTATAATTTTACAACTCTAGAATCGGATTTTGTTAACAATGTCATGGGTTCTTCTATAACAAATGTAGCCTAAATCTTTACTAATTTTATAAAAGCGAAAGTGAGTTTGTTTATTTGTTTGTTTGTTACGTCTTCACGCCTATATGGCTAAACCGATTTTGATGAATTTTGGTACAGAGATAGTTGAGACCCCGGAAACGGACATTGGCATATTTTTTTTTGTTTAAAGTGAGAAATGAGGGAGAAAAAGGGAAGAAGAGGGAAAACTTACCACTGCTATTACAATTAATAAGGTGCAAGGGCAAAAACTACAGGTAGCCGGTACCTGCAAATCAGGAAAGCGGAACTGTGTTACCCCGAATTTAAAGCGAGCGAAGCCGCGGGCAAAAGCTCACCGTATGTACTTTCGTATGCATTCAGTAAAAAGCTGTGATTTAATAATTTCTCTAATATTGTCATAACTTTGTTTGTTTGACTCTTTTAAATAAAAAAATACGTTAAAGCGACTTTATTTTGACTTATAACTAAAATCACAAACTTGCATCGAGCCTACGTGACGTCAGAGTGCGATTGATCCGTTCACCTGTCGACGCGAATGACGTTAACAACACAAATTCAATCTGCGCGCTCGGGATGCTGTTCTACAATATGGGTTAGAGAAAGTGCTCTCGGTTCCGAGAAACGAAAGCGAATCTGAAAGCTGATTTCAGCGCCCGTACTACGCTTCGTAGTAAAGATTGTTTACAAACACAGGTGAACGGTCGTCGATTTTGGAGCGCAGAGAGCAGTCCGTCTGATATTTTAAATGGCGTTTTATTTTTAAGTATTGTTCCGTTTACAATTGTATGTTTATTTACGGAGCTGCGGATATTTTTTTAGATGCTTGTGTTCATTGAGGCTTTGTGGTCGAGTTGTTAGCTACTTGTTTTGCTTTCCGTTTGAAGTTTATGTTTAAATATGGAGTATTTTATATGGAAATGTGAGGTTTTATGATTTTTTTTTATTTATTTATTGCATTCATGTTGTTGTTAAGAGGAGCTCGTGGCTAAATAATAGTAGCCGCTCGGGTCGATCTTTAGGTTAAGCCGCGCTTGCCTAGGTTGGTCTGTGGATGGGTGACCACCCGTTACATACCGAGTTTCCTCCGTGCCTCGGAAAGCACGTTAAGCCGTTGGTCCCGGCTGTCATTTGCAGATCTTTGACAGTCGTTACAGGTAGTCAGTGTTCCGAAAGTCTGACAACCAGTCTTACCTAGGGATATCGTATTACCCAATACTAACTGGGTTGTGGAGTGTAAAATACTCCATGTAAAATACTGATATTCAGCTGCATCCGGTTAGACTGGAAGCCGACCCCAAGATAGTTGGGAAAAGGCTAAGCAGATGATGCTGTTTTTGTTAAGATATGTTACATTGAGTTTTTGAGTTTAAATGTTTGTAAACGCATCCACATTACAGGAGAAATTCCTGGTGTGACATTTGACGATAAAATAAAAGAAAATATATTAACTTGAAACGAATTTCAAGTTTATTTACGTTTGCTTTTTATATTATGAAGTTTTGAAAAGAGGATAACACATTACACAAAGATTACGTAATGCTTGTCCTTTTTAACAATATTTACGAATAATCTTAGACAAAAAGCGTTTTTAACCATTTTTAACACCGAACAACAACTTTATGTTAACCAATTAGTGCAAATTAGGTAAAGCAAGCTTAGTGATGCTAATATTAGAAGAAAAAATATTTTCTTTCCGAGGAATTGTTCTTAATCAGCTTATTGAAAAATGAAGGGAATTATGAAAAATGATGATTAAGTTTTTCTTGTTAGAGCAGGGGATTAAATGTTTTCAGTTGGTTAAGCTTCGTTTGTTGAAAGTTAAGTTTCTTGTGAATAGGATTTATTTGAAAGTGAAAAATATCGATATTTAAAGATTATAAATCACTCATATTATTTTATCCTTATCCTTACTATCCTTACTTCCTTACTAATATTATAAAAGCGGAAGTGAGTTTGTTTGTTTATTTATTTGTTTGTTTGTTTGTTACCTGTTCACGCTTTAATGGCTAAACCGATTGTGATGAATTTTGGTACATAGATAGTAAGGAACGAGGAGACGGACATAGGCTAATTTTTATTTAAAAAAAGTGGGATGTGAGGGAGAAAGAGGGAAGAAAAGGGAAAACTTAGCGTTGCTATTACAAATCAATAAGGCGCAAGAGGAACTGTGTTACCCCAAATTTAACGCGGGTGGAGCCGCGGGCGAAAGCTAGTAATATTATAAAAGCGAAAGTGAGTTTGTTTGTTTATTTGTTTGTTACCTCTTTACGCTTTAATGGCTTAACCGACTTTGATGAATTTTGGTACAGAGATGGTTGGGAACCAGGAGACGGACATAGGCTAATTTTTATTTAAAAAAAAGTGGGATGTGAGGGAGAAAGAGGGAAGAAAAGGGAAAACTTAGCGTTGCTATTACAGGCGAAGCCGCGGGCGGAAGCTAGTTTCATATAAAAGTACAAATAACAACCACGATAAAAGGTCAAGCCGCGTTTGCTTAAGTAGGTCTGTCTATGGGTAACCACGTTACATACCGAGTGTCCTCCGTGCCTTGATAAGCACGTTAAGGTGTATGTCCTGGTTGTCATTAGTAAATCTTTGACAGTCGTTACAGATAGTCAGTGGCCCGAAAGTGTGACAACCAGTCTTACCAAGGGCTATCCTATACCCAATTTTAACTGTATAGTGGAGGTTAGATAGGCAGTCGTTCCATGTAAGATATTGGTATTTAGTTGCATCCGGTTAGATTAGAAGCAAATCCCAACTTAGTTCTAAAAAGGGTAGATAACTGTTTTGGAAGCGGGTTTATAATTTGGATTTATTTTTCTTCTAGGGTTTCTCTTTTTATAGTATAAAAAAAACAAAATCATACCAATTTTGTTCAAATCAACCACAAGAATCCAAAGGTACAAGAAGTCAGATAGGCAGTCACTTCATGTTAAAACCGGTGTTTGACTGTATTCGGTTAGACTAGAAGTAAACCCCAATAAAAATTATAAAAGACTAAGCAGATCATGTTAAAGTACAAATACTAAATTTAATTGAATGGCATTAATAGGCTTTTCAATTAATAGCAGGATTAAAGATTTATTTATAATTGAACATACATATCTAAAACTGCGTCTAGCCCACACAAACAAACAAGTTCCTGGAAAACTATAGTACGCAATCGAACTTAGTATCGAATACCGATCAAGTTTCTCGATATCGTTCCGAATAACCCCACACTTGATTATGGCCTTTGTTATTTAGTAACGGCGCGTAAGATGGGTTAAAGCGGGGTGTAAAGTTAATCGCATAACCGCGATTATTATCCTACAATGCCTATAGGTAAGTCTGAATTTATTGTTAAGAATATTGACACCTTAATTCGATTAATATTTGGTTTATTCTAGCCATTTGATAAAAGACGTGGGCAAAGTTTGTCATAGCATAGAGCATAAAATACTATACGACTTGTAGCTTCCATAAGTGTCGAAATTTAAGCGACAATTCGGATAAATGCAATTGTGAAAGTTACGAAATTGCCCTAAACACACTAATTAAAAGTGAAAACGTGCGATTCGCTAAAGGTGAGTTTGCCAACTAACTGCATAACTGTTGACTGGCACCGAACAAGTTTTAACTAGCAGACATGCACACAGCCCGACAGTGTATGATCAAACCTCCATTGAAACTTTGTTAGTAACTTGTCGAAACGTTGTGTAACTGGGGGTTGAAACTTTCCGCGTGCATTTTAACTGGCTTACGTAGTTTTTATTTCTTTTTGTGGCGTAATTTTACCGTGCTTTAATCATACCAACGCGCCTGTGATCCGCTAAGAGTTGGCCAGAGACGCCTATAAGCCTACGGGTTAGTTCGATATAGATACCGCGGACACGGAACACAAATTACTATATGACTAGCTGTGCCCATCGGCTTCACGAACCACTCAACTCAGATTGGAGCGCAATCTACAGAGCTGATTTGTGAATCTGAATTCTAAACCATCCAAAACGGATAAAAAAAAAAACATTTAAATCGATCCACCCATTTAGGAGGCGTTCAGTAACATACACACTTATATAAAAAAGACAAATAGTAATAGATCTAATCATAAGACAATTTTTCCATGCCTTTAGGAACTCAATAAAAGAAGTCCCATGAAAATCTGACTACTGTAAATTGCACTCGAATAAATACTGGGAAAATTAAACTAGCTGTGTCCAGCCGTTTTACCTGCTGCTGCAGCGAAATGTTGTTTGTTTATTCTTATTCTACATACAACCATCATGTAGTTTCAACTACATTGTTACAAGTTCATTGAGTTTCCCACCTCATTTCCACACTAATTTTTGACGATATTATTTGACGATACGGTTGGCGCAGTGGCTGAGCGATCGACTGCTGCGCTGCGTGTCGCGGGGTCAATTCCCGCACGGAACAAATATTTGTATGACCTGCACATAGTTGTTTCGGGTCTGGCTGTTTGTGTATGTTAGTTTAAATGTTTGTAAACGCACCCACGATACAGGATAAATTCCTACTGTGAGGCAACGTTTCTTAAAACACACAAAAATAATAATAATCACCAACATCAATGCACTGTGGTTTAGCATTCATCATTTGACTGACAGGGTCCTTTTCGATGTATGATCAATTATTATCAAGTTCCAAGTTACGACTCCGGATATGGCACCAATAATAATTTATATAGAGGATTATTTGTTAAGCGTCACGCCCTGACGCTTCGAGGGCGCGTTAGTGTTTCACGCGCGCTTTAAGGGCCTATGCACACCACGTTTTTTAAACGCGCCGTCGACGCGCGTTTGTAGCGATACAGACGCGATACGCACGCAAGTCAGACGCAGCCTGTAGACCTTTGCACACCTGTATAAATACAGACGCGCGTGTGTAGCGATACAGACGCGCGTGTGTAGCGATACAGACGCGCGTGTGTAGCGATACAGACGCGCGTGTGTAGCGATACAGACGCGATGCAAACGCGCGTGTGTAGCGATACAGACGCGATGCAAACGCGCGTGTGTATCGAATAATCCGGCAATCGTGAATTCCACAATATTGGCCGGTTTTGAATTTCAGTTATGAAGTTTTCTGTGTCGAAAGGCTCCATTTTTTTGTTCCAAAGACGTGCGGTGCACCAAATCGCTCGATTGCTACTAGCGTAGATTCACACTTCTCTTTCCCTCGTTGCGTTTGTATCGATACAGACGCGCCGGTGCCGCGCGTTTGTATCGATACACACGCGCCGGTGCCGCACGTTTGTATCGATACAAACGACAACAAACTGCTCTGCAGGATAAAAACGCGCCGGCGACGCGCGTTCCCAAAACGCGCGTCGACGGCGCGTTTGAAAAACGTAGTGTGCATAGGCCCTAAAAGTTGTCAGCAAAGCAGAGGGGCTTGCCAGGACCACCGAAGAAGGAATATTTCATGATTTTTCAATCCGTAAAAAAGTTTCACCATCTGAGAACTTCAGAGGAAAAAAAGAGCAAGTAACAATGTCCAATCACAAAGAGTCACGCTGTTAAATACCTGTATGGCCCTCCACAACGTGCAAATTTTAACAAGTTTGTATAACTTTAAATTTATGCCTGTCACGTTAATGGGTTATGCAAGACTAAAAAAACTAGAAGTTCCTAAGATTAGCCCGTTCAAGTAAAGAAATATTTCAGCTTTATAATATAAGTCTAGAACTAAGAACACAACGTAACACACAACGTAAGTATGGACGGAAATGGAATCATTTTAATTGATCATTATCTTATGTCAAATCTTTCCCATTAATTGACATGATTGTTTATTTATTTTTTTATTATTATTTTGACATTTGTGATTATTTTTTTTTCTTTGTTATATTAAAATAGATGATTTTTTTTCATTGTTATATTGGTATTCATAATTTTATTTATTTGACATTCTAGTTAAATATAGGTACAATTTTGAAATTTGATGGGATTATCTGTATTATGATAGCATGATTATAATTAGTTCATTTGAAAAATAAAATATATCACCCTACTTTTAATTTGCACACCGAAATTAAAGGCAGAATAAGAGATCAAGTATATCTTCTTATTCTTATCTCTACTTGTCAACCTTCTGTATTATCATATATAAAAAAAAAACATTATTTACACAAATAATGTTTTTTTTTTAAATGCAGTAAATGTTTATCCGTATTATAATTAATTTCGTCGGATTACATTATAATAAAACTCAATTAAAAACGTTTTAATTGTCAGTTAAAAGGTACATGACAAATCCTGGCTCACAACTTTATTTTGTAATTAACTTGAATAATTAAAGCATCCAGTTTAATCAAATTAAGTGAAGGCCTTTTTATTAAACATGCAGTTCACTGCACAATTAAATCAGATATTTTGGCTTATTTATTATAATTAATTAAGGCTCTTACGATAGTATGTGAACGGAAAGTATTGTTTTTATGTTAAATGGAAATACGATTTCCTTTTATAGTATAATTATTGTTTAATCGTGTGGTAAATATTTTTTCACCTCAGCAGCTAAACCATCTATTTCTTGATGCGTGACAACAGTGAGCAAAATATGAATCGCTCACTGCGAGAGACAAATTAAAGTTTTTAAATGTTTAATCAAGTGAGCTAGGCGTTGTCATAGTTATGTTCCGAAATGCGTAATAACCGTTTTTTTACAAATTAAAATATACACATTTTTTATGTAAATTGTGGAATTATAAATTGATTGCTGTTTTAAAACCAAAATAAGTATGTTTTGCAGCAGGTAAAGTTGATAGTTAACCTGAAAATTATGATTTCTAGTTTTAACAAAATTCAATAAATAAATAAAACATGAGTGCTGTTTCAGAACGTAATTATAAACGTCATTTTTAATTATAATTACAACTAGATACTATATGATTTTTGAGAGTTTCTTATAGAGCGTCAAATACACTCTGTTGTTTAGTGAAATCAGAGTAATATGTGTTTTCTCTCTCTGCTAAAGTGAAAAGTTATTTGTGTTGCAGGAGAGCAAAATCATTTGCATCTCGTGACTTTGAATCTCGCAACCGTTCAGGATTCTATTTTAGAATCTCTCGCTACGGTCGTAATTCGGGACTCAAAATATAAAGGACTCGCTGGAAAAATAATTTTGCTCTCTCGTTGCATAAATAGCTATAATATCACTGTTAACAACTTTTTTTTTGTTAATAACCGTGAGATAGTGATTATTTCGGACTGTGGTATGAAAGTATTGAGAAAAGTGAGTGTATCTTTTTTATCATTACTGTGGAATGTAAATCCAATAATATGACATCTACCTTATTCTGTAAAGTTGAATGACGAGTACCCATTGGCTACTTAAAGAGAAGTGATTACTTGAAATTAAATGTAACCAATAGGCACTCTTCATTTCGAAGAGTTTAACGTTACTGTTGGTTCTAAAACTTAAATACAATTAAGCTTGTGTGGTCAGATAAAATGATGTAAGTGTTGAAATGACAAAGCGTGCAATGTTGCTAAACGAATTTGATTTCTAAGGGGTGCAGCACAATGTTCAGCTCGGTTTGGCAGTTTTTTGTTCGACAAGCAATCGACCCGAAGCTTCGTATTGGGCGTTTTGCTCGTGTCATACTAGTTCAAATATCGCTGACACGTGTTCAAGGATCGGTACGATTCCAGTTTACCGAGAAGCTGTCACCAATCACCAAATGGAATCGACTTCTATTCGATTTCACCAATATAGTCGAGTCGAATATGTGTGTGGCACCCCTCAACTGTTGCGCTGATATCTTTACGACATTGCTACCTCGTAGGTGCCATTTTAATGTTTTTTTTTATTTATCGATAAGACGAAAGTTTGTCGATATCGGTAATGGTAGCAGCACTTAAGTTTAGACACCAGAGTTAACACTTATAGTTAGAAAATACAAAATATATAAAAAAGAAAAAAATGTTAAATTCGTGAGCGCGCTGATAATAAAACTACATATTATAAAAGATAATTTAATTTAAATGCTTATTACACTACTATATTGTTTTATTGTATATAATAAATAATGTGCTATGAAAACTAGACTGGATATATGGAATACTTAGTTGACTGATTAAATACTGCGTTACTTAGATTTAAATATTGATCTTGTATATATATTTAAATCGCGACCTTCATCGTCCAATTAGTTTTAATTAAAATCGGGCTCGTGATAGTTTTGAGTAATTTTCGCTTCTCCTCGTAGTTTAGGATTTGGGGCGTGATCTTCTGCTACGTTAAGTGTCGCAGGTTCGATTCTCGTACAGAACAAATATTTTGAATGATCGACAGGTATTTGTTTCGGGTCTGGCTGTTTGTATACTATATGTATGTTTAAATCTTTGTTAAAACACCCAGTATAAAGAAGAAAAGTAGTGTGAATTAATCAATCGTCCCATTTTTTTTTCACAGCTTCAAGGGACCACAGACTTGTTAGAATTTGTTTTTTTTTATTTTTTTTCACCTTCACGGAGTAACGAGATAAATCGTTTTGACAGACGGACATACCGACAGACGAACAACAAAGTAATCCTATAAGGGATCCGTATTTTCCTATGAGGTACGGAACCCTAAAAACAGATCCACGCCCACTTGAAAAAATCATTCTGTATATGATAAACATATTTAAATTATGTTACTACAATTATTTGATTAAACCGGCCTCTCTGTGAGGTTTCCGGCTACTGGGACCGCAATTAACTAGGACCGCGGTCCCAGTCGCCGGATCCGTAAAAAATAAATATTTTTCTTCCAGCGACTGGGACCACTCATAGATAACTTAAAAAAATCTATTATTCAAGCCAAAACTAGTACAGTCAAACGAAAAATATTATAAATTATTTATATAAATATCATTGACTCATTCTAGACATGATTTTATCTTATGCGCTTAGTAATAGATTAAGCTAGCCCGTTTTGACATAATTTACACATGCAGGTAAATACACACAAAGGGAATAGCATTGTATAATACTATCCCTCTTTAACTTTATATTTTAACACAGTTAAGGCTGATTTTGTGATAATTACTTACTTGACTGATTTTGTGGCCGTTTTAAACTAATTGTGATTGACAAAGATAGTACCACGTTTATTATTTTTATTATGTTTTTCTTTTATTATATTTACGGTACCAGTTAAAGACTGATTTTGTTATCAACAAATACTTTATGATTGTTAATTATTTAAAAATTGTTGCACGATTTATGTGTTTTTTTTTGTTGATTGTTGTTAACACGATCTAAGTGTATGTTTTAATTACGAAAGTTTTAAATAACAGAACTGTAGTCAGTGGTTGTTTTTCTTAGATCAATAAATGATGTTTTTAAATCAAAAAGAATTTTTCTTCAATTGTTACATCTAAGAATTTTTTGTTTGACTGTACATTTTTTTTTTATTTCAGTTATCATATAAGTGGTCCCAGTCGCCGGAAGAAAATTATTTATTTTATACAGATCCGGCGATTGGGACCGCGGTCCTAGTTAATTGCGGTCCCAGTCACCGGAAACCTCCTCTCTGTATTTCAAAACTCGAATGTGAACATTTTAACCAAATACGTATTAATTAACTGTAATGTTAATTTACTATTTTCAGACAATTACAATAATTTTCGCTAAAATTTGGTATAATCATGTTTGTGGTATAACAATACTCATTGATATTGAATAAAAACCACAACGATATATTTACCTGGTTATATTGACATGATTTGTATTGAAATATAATTTATGACTAAATTCGGGGATTTTTTGCATAGCGAAAGCGAATACTTAGTATTCGCTATTATTTCATATCTCAATATTTTTTCTTTTGTTTAATTTATTACATTTCTTTGTTGATATATAGTTTTAACTTTCACTGTCTTGTCTTGTGTAAGAAAAATAAATAGATTTTCCTTCTTTCTATGTGTTATCATTCCGTTTATTAAATTAAATGTATAATCAAAATTATATCTACTTCATATTCTAGATTTAAATATTAGTTTAATTATAAATGTTTTGTAAGACTGGAAAGAAAAGCTAATCCTTACTAATATTATAAAAGCGAAAGTGAGTTTGTTTGTTTGTTTGTTACCTCTTCACGCTTTAATGGCTAAACCGATTTTGATGAATTTTGGTACAGAGATAGTTGGGAACCAGGAGACGGACATAGGCTAATATTTTTTTGAAAAAGTGTGATATGAGGGAGAAAGAGGGAAGAAAAGGGAAAACCCCGAATTTAACGCGAGCGAAGCCGTGGGCAGAAGCTAGTATTATATAATATTAAAAGGCTTATTATTATTCTGGGTTTAGTAACATGGTTAGCGTATCATTGATTTTAAGATTTATTTTTACATTCCGTTTATTAATTTTTAAACGTACTATTTTACAGTTTTAAATTCTTCTTACAAAATTTTGAGCTTCATTGTTTTTTTGACTACTTACTAAATAATTATTAACTTAAGGTGCAGTTCGCCAGAGGCTCCGCCTGCCGGGGTTGCGGGTTGTTCGTTAGAGATACCGCGGCCCCGGAACGTAAAGGGCAACAGAAGGAACATGGGTGGGTTTTAGTCAGTACCAGTCTGACATGCCCCCCCCGCTCAGCCCAGAGCGGGGGAAGTCAGTCATTGCATGATTACCCACCCGAAAAAAAATGTGCAGTTCGAGGTTGCGGAATGTTCGAAAGAGATACTGCGGCCTCGGAGCGTTAATGGCTAAAGAAGGAACATGGGTGGGTTTTAGTCAGTAAACGTCTTCCCTGTCCGAGAAGTTATTTAACGATTTCTCATCCGCAAAAAAAGGTAGTAGTGGTATGGTTTGAGTATGGTTAAAGTTCTCTTACCACAAATTTATGATGAACAGATCGGTGTTGGTACTAACTAGCTGTACCTAGCTGTTTCGCCCGCTGTTCAGCTCTTAAGTATCATACCCTAATGTTAAATAGCCTATATCATTATTCGATGAAAAAAAACTATCCAACACTTTAATAATATCTCAATTACTAGACGGGCCTGGTCTAGTGGTTAGTGGGCCTGACTGCTGAGCCGGAGGTCGTGGGTTCGATTTCCACCCAGGACAAACTTTGTGTGATGAGCATGATTGTTTGTTCTGTGTCTGGGTGTGATTTATCTATATGTATTTATTTATAAAATATATAAGTATGTATATCAGTTGTCTGGTTACCATAACACAAGCTCTGCTTAGCTTGGGATCAGATAACCGTGTGTGAGTTGTCCCAAGATATTTATTTTATTTATTTAATTCGAACAGGTAGTTCTTAAGATAAGCCTGTTTATCCATACAAACTCTTCCGCTTTCTGTATTATACGCATGGCTACGCCAAATTGTCCTTTGTTTTTATTTATGCATTAATTTGACGACACGGTTGACGCAGTGGCTGAGTTATCGACTGCTACACTGCATGTCACGGGTTCGATCCCCGCACGGAACAAATATTTGTATGGTCTACAGAGAGTTGTTCCGGATCTGGCTACAGAAAGTATGTGATGTGAGTTTTAATGTTTGTAAACGCACTCACGATACAAGAATGATTCCTAGGGTGGGGCAACGTATTAAAAAAAAAGTTACATTGTAATAAAGAGGCTACTGTTAATTGTTACTTGTTGATTTTACTCATGTATTTTAATTTAAAGCTCTCTCTGACGCCAAACGTTTCTATTTTTTTTGCCGCTGTTATATTCTATTCAATGATATAATAACAATACCGGCCTAAAACTGTCCCACTGCTGGGCCAATACCTCTTGTCATTATACATTCTATTACTTATATAATTAAACGGTACACTTGCCATTTTAATGTCTCAGGCTAATTAGAAAACCATTCCTAGTATTCGTCATACGGTAATTAAGTGCCGTATTATTTTTCACCAAGGCAACCCAACAAGTTCTTTCATCTTTTTTTTTAAGTTGGCAACGTGTTTTTATGTTATTATTTCCAGCGAGCAATAAATAATGATAGTCAGTCTGTGATCCATTATATCTATGCCACAACATTTAAATACAATTCACATGCAGTATAACAAGGCTTAATTCCTTACTTTTGTTGCCCTTTGCACGATATATGCACACCCCTCCTGGAGATTAGTGTCTGCAGTAAATGTGAAGAAGTTAAAATATAATTATAAGTACTACTAACTGTGTCCGGCATGAGTTGTTATGCAGTTTTTTTTTTACTAGCTTCTTGTATTTTTCTACCTACCCACTTGTTTATAAATATTTTTTACTTTAATTAGAAAGATCTCCTGTCTATAAGTAATACATCAAAAATATTACGTTATGATCAAGTGAAGAAACTTTGCCACGTGGATCAAACGAAGATTTTCAATTGACTTACGGCGAAATTAAATAACAGAACGAAAAGTATATTTGTCATAAATCGCTCTAAAACTATAATTTAATTTCTTTTTCCCGCGCTATTTTTTCACAGGCTAACGAATAAGCAATACTATGACGCCGCTAAACAGCCATAACAAGTTTGAATTTAGAACTCAATTAAGTGTCAATTTGTTGTGAAATGATCATGTTTATTTTAAATCGTGTAGATATTATGTTGAACATAAGATACTATGTTGATGAACACGATTTAATTCTTGATTAAATATGAATTCTTGATTATATTTGAAATCATGCGCCTTCTTGTTCAAAAGAAAAAACAGGGATTTGAACAGTTGTTGTTTTTAATCTGTGGCGAAATTAGAAAAATGAAAGCCCGCGTTGCGATAAATGAGAAAAGAGTGTGAAATACATTGCATGTTAACTCTAGTTGAAGTGCAATAAGATGCATATCAGTGACTTTTGTGTAAGGTTTTCAGAGACAACAGTTGTAAATTTCATGAATAGTTTTTGGTTAAATGTTTTTAGTTAAACCTTGTTTTTGTGAGAAAAATTAAAATACGTTATTACTTACTTTTTTTATTTTGAAGGTTTTTAAAATTAAATTGAACTATGAGTTTTTGGCTTTGTACGGGAACTCTTTATTAGTTACAGTCTTATTTTTAGTTACTTTTTATTTGGTATACTTTATTTTTATTATTTAAGAAATTATTTAATTACAACTAATATAATATTCGATTTATTTTTTCTTTGGCGCGCCTTTAATGACTTTTATTAAATATATTATTCTGACAACGGGTGAAGTAAAGATCAACATTTATTTTTATCAGAAAGTAGTCGTATATGGTATCGTTTTTGACTCTGAGGTCTGCTTGGACCACATATCAATCAATGCGTACAGAGCTAAGAGCGTTTAAAACAGTTCTGCTTCCGTCAATCGCTTGAAGATGTTAGAGACTTAGTGATATTATTAATATTTCAGCGTTACACGTATTAAGTGATTTTTGGAACGACAACAACATTACTATACTACTAGAAATAAAAATCAAGCTGTCCGTCATTTCAACCATTTAAATAATTGTTATTTTTCAACCCTAAAAACTTAAATTGTACCATGATATTTAATAAAGAGAAAAGAGGGAATTTATTAGATTTAAATATTGAATTAAATAAATAGTTCAAGGTACAGTATTATCAGCGTGCTCGAAGTTATCAGCTAACTTGTGCTTAATACTGTGAGCCAAAGTTCAGACAAGTTGGGCCAGCACGCCAATATTGGCTACAATCTCTTCAGTGCAGGTAGGTAGGCAAGCAAGCCTCTAGTCACCTAGATATTAAAGCTCAAGCCGTGGCAGCAGTAAGCCGCTGTCAACAATGTAGTTCCATTTTATGCATTGAAAATGGCACGGAAATTAAAAGAATGTTGAATGTTAATTGGACATATTTTTAAAGCAAATTTGTAGAGGGTATTATTTTTTGAGTAATATTAAAATTAATATAATTCCAAAATAGAAGTTATTAGTATATACGTTTATTCAGGTAAATACATATTAATAAATTTTGAAAATATTTCTTAATAAAAACATAGAAAATAGAAAAAGTTATTTTTAGTTATTCATAATTTATTATTGCAGTTCTGGGTTGGACTGCGTACTTTGAGGCTTTAAACATTTTTAATACAATATATATATATAAATTATTTTTGTATAAGTTTTACCAATAAAGGACATATCTATGAACCTGTCTTGACAGACTGTCATGTGGCTAGATTCAGTATTTTTACAAATTGACAATGTATTCACTCAAGTGTAATAATCTAAAGTGGGTTTCTATTTAATTAAAACCGTACGCGTCATAATAATAATCAACGCGTACCAGAGATAAAAATAAATTATTTCCACAACAAAACAGAAAAGTAAACAAACATTTCCTTCTCCGTATACGATTACCGTATTAAATGTGACTTTGAAAACTCAAACAGAAATGAAAAGTGAGGATAAAGTTTTTCATTCGGAATGCGCTGGCTGTAGTTAGGAGCTGACTGGGTACTCGTCGGCCCCGGTTTAGTTTAGCCTAGTACCCTTGGCCCAGTATTTTAACCTGCCGAGTTAGCTGATAACTTTGATCTTTATACAATAATCTAAACTGGTATGCTACGGTTTTGGAGTGAGCTGGCCTTTATTTAAAAATATAAGTTAAAGTTTTTGATTTCATTTTAAGTTGTTCTGTGGTAACGTTTTACTGACAATTTAGATTTTTTAGGAAACCGATAGAAGTTTTCAACTCAAACTTAATTGAATTATGAATATTGAAAAACTGTTTTTTTTTTTCAATAATATAATTAACTTTATTCGAAAACATACATGGATATTTAAGAAAATTTCGACCATATCTGATGACCCTGGTAACTTATTTCCTTTGCTGATTGTACATCGACACGATCTTCTTATATTTTTCAACTTCGTTGAAGAAACCAATTTGTGTTTTAATCACAAGACTTAATTTGGTTAATTGATATTGCTCTCCAAAGCCTTAGCAGTATGAATAAGTATGCTACACAATGATTTTACCTGAAATTTGGTCTATGGGTGAGTACAGAGGGGGTTCCTCCCCTCCCGGGTGTTGATGTTCCAGCAGACGGTGACACGACTGTCTCATGAGCGCTCCCGACACTGACAGACAGACAATCAGACATACAGACAATCGACTAAGGTACAGTTGTATTAGGTTCTATAAAATAATCGCGTGAAGAATTCTGTCCCGGTCGCGAGCACAAGGCTCGGACGAGCCATGGTTTCATATCAAATATTATATCTGAAGTGGTTCATTATTAAACCACACCCACCTCGCGCCCGTGTCTCGTCCGCGTCTTGTCCTGAAATCGCAGTTATGACTCGCAAAGCAGGAATGATGAAAGCAAGCGAAGAAACTCGATCGCAAATGCGTTAGTTGGGTATAAAGTGTTGGTTTTCAAAAAAATCTCTAGTCAACGAATCAGTAAGTGAAAATGTACGAGACTGACGAAGTTTACAACAATGATGAGTGAATGGAACAGTAAAACAATGGACTGGAGGTCGGATAAAATTTAAATTATAACAATTTTCAGTTCTACACAGTACATTTTACAGATTGTATTGCCCAGACCTTTGAACTCAAGTCCATTTCTCTACAAAATAAAAAATCTGCAACAGTCTCAATATTTACCTTTATTCTAGTTATTGTCATTTGACTACGACTGTTGTCAGTCGAACCGGCGACATTCTGTCTGTAACAAAATAAAAACCATCATTAGTTGAAACGTCAAAACATAAAATTGGTATAAAGTTAGAGTTCTTGAATAGACGGAGGTCGAACTAAGCGATCGATCTGCTTGAATTTCAATATCCTTGGCGGATATTTGTTTGACAACTTTGAACACTAACATCAAACGGTGAGGGGGCGAAAGGTCAATCAAAGTCGAAGACAGTAGTCAGTTAGCGGCCAGGAGTAAACAGAAACTAGAAACTTGAGCGGTACTACAGCCGAAGGATAAAGCTATTATTGTAGCTGCGAGAACTGCAATCAATTTTTAATTAAGCTCGAATTATATTTACCCCAGTATTCTAAGAACGCAAGAAACTTTAATCGACCCTTTGTTTATATACCACACAAAATAAACGCAGTCAGAAGTTCGTCGGATTCGATTAAATTAACCTGCAACGGTCCGATTAGATTACGCGCTATTCGAAACGCTCACAAAGCTCGACAAGTGCTCGAAAATAAAACGTTTTACTCGGTTTTTTTTTTGACATAACTTTCAAACCGAATTGTTTTCAGGAGAACTTAAATTATATTCCAGTAAACAATTGCGGTTAGTTTACAAACTAATATACATTTACACTATACATATGTTATTGTTATAGACACAAGTCTGTAATAATAAAATATGTACAAGAACTATTTCTCACGTTTACCTGGGTTCACGTTTATCTGCGTCTACAAATAATCACGTTAATATTTACCTTGTATTTATATGTTGGCTTTATTTTAATAAAGTTTTATTGAAAAAATACATAAAACAATAAATATTTAGAAATACAACAAAAATACCCCACCGGTATCGGAAACCGGGTCTAAGCTACCGGCAGTCAAGGCTTCAGAGAAAGGAACCTCCTAACAATACGAGCCGTGTCCAAGAGTACAGTTTTCCGTATCAACCTGTCTAACGAGAGATTCATTAGCTAATAAAAACCGGCCAAGAGCGTGTCGGGCCACGCTCAGTGTAGGGTTCCGTAGTTTCCCGTCCGTCACAATAAGTGTTCCCAGTTATGAGACCAACCGAACAATTCGGTAATACCCGATCCAATGTAATAAGTACCTACAGCGCCATCTCTCGGGGAATTGGGTTACTAATTAATACAAAGACGAGCAATTTCGGTGGTAATTTTGGATTGCGAGAGCCGATTTCAATAATTCTTTTTTTGTTTGAAAAAAGATACGTTCAGGATAATAAAATATGTAAACAAAGTTACAAAAAATGCTTGCATATACGATTATACTACAAACTTAGTCCAGAAATTATTTTGTACAACTTTTTGTCTTTTTTGTACAAAAACTGTTGTGTCAATCAAGTTCAAAATGATTTTCGTAGAAAGTCCTTATAAAGTTCTACTTTTCTGATTTTTTTCATATTTTCTAAACTTATGGTTCAAAAGTTAGAGGGGGGGGGACACATTGTGTTTTACTTTTGGAGCGATTATTTCCGAAATTATTGACATTATCAAAAAATGATCTTAGTAAACCCCTATTCATTTTTAAATACCTTTCCAACAATATATCACACGTTAGGGTTGAAATTTAAAAATTCAAATTTTTATTTTACCACTTTGTCGGCGTGATTGATATACATATTGGTACCAAATTTCAGCTTTCTAGTGCTAACGGTCACAGAGATTAAGCGAGGACGGACGGACGGACGGACGGACAGACAGACATGGCGAAACTATAAGGGTTCCTAGTTGACTACGGAACCCTAAAAATGACACTATTTATATTTCTTATCATCTAATATCCCGTAATAATAATTTGAAAACAATTGATAGCGTTACACGGAACCGAAATGGCAGTGATCCGTTTATAGAGATAGGTCGCTACATTCTATGAAATGAAGTGCGCGTGCACTACAGGAATATTTCAGCAGGAATTAACAAAGCTTTATTGTGTGCTCGATGGGTGTGTAATTCATTCTACGTTGCATACCAACTGTCCTTAACTCTGTTGCGCGATTCACACAGTTTCGAAGTGCGCTTCCGATATCAAATGAAAGCGTCATGAGTATTACGGCAAGCCACCGGCTATACAGGGACAGATTAATTAGTTCAAGAGGTCTTCGATCTTATAATAGAAAGCTTAAAATTTCGTACAAAGATAGGATTTAGTTAGAGGATGTGATGAGAATGTCGTACAAAGATAGAATTTAGTTAGAAGATAAGATGAGAAGACAGTAGGCAGGTGTAAATAGAACAGTCACATTTTAAATGTAGTGCGAGAACCTACTGTGACAACAATAACCACCAAATTAAATAATTAAAGCGAAAATAAAACCCGCGAACTTAGTGGACTACAAAGAGGTCTTGACGGAGGCAAATATTGCATTTTCTGTTAAAACAATTTTCTCGATAATGACGGCGAAGAAAACAGACGTTTCAAGGCGTCGGTTACGTGCATTATTAACAGTTTCTAGAAGTGTCATGGTTGCAACACCGGCCATGATTGTTGAAGGTTAAAACGTCAAGGATTTAAATTGTTAGATCGCTCTATTACGATTCTTTTACATTGCCTTCCTTGCGTGTCGATGTCAATTTAAATGAAGTCATCAAAGTTATGCGGTTTCCCGTCCAATGTCAGTAAGTGATCAGTGGGTTAAATGTCGAAAAATCCGTATCAAGCACCTGTGATTTTTCAAATTGTATAATTTTCTTCTTCACTAAAGGAGAACATCGTGAGGAAACCAGACATGCCTGAAGGAGATTAAATTTGTCAAAGATATGTAAAGACAATTATTAGGCACTGACCACAAAGAAAAGAAGAAGAGTAAATCTGTGCTTATTCATTGATCCGCGCTTTTGCTTTATACGAGTCACACACGTACGTGTCGATTGGGAATGTTACGTGCTAGACTTCACCATCAAAACACTCTGAATGTGGTTCTGTGCGAGAAACGATACTATATGGTTATGGCGAATTATTCGTAACATCGCGCATGTAATTCTCAAAGTGTACGGCAGAATACCTATAATACACCCATATGACACCGGTCAGATATCATCATCTGCAGTTCTCTAATGTCTCTTCAATCAAACAGCGCTTAGCAACCCTCATCCAATTGCTGCCAGTTACCATGCGAAGATCGTTGCTCTACTTTGACTGTGGGCGACCCACCTTACACTTGTCCACTCAAGAATACGTCTATCCCAATAGTCATTGGTTCTCATATTGCTAACATGGGTTCTTAAATCAACTAAGCGCTAGTTGATTTAAAAACCCAGTAACCCTGTGCCCGGTTTGAGAATTCAACCTAAAGCCACTGGCATAAGTTTCTCAATTCTCAAAATAGCGCTTGCCACAAGCATTATAGTGGGTGTAATGCTTGTGGCAAGCGCTTTTTGCACTATGTGGCAGGCAGTGTTATTGTATGGTTGGAAATTTTAATTATTAAACCATATTAATTTATTCGTAACCTGTGCTAGGTAATTTAACGATCGTACATTGCCGTCGCTCGCCAGACTGCAAATCAATTGTACACCTTAATTTATAGTCCCCATTATAACTTAATTGAAATCAGTGCCATATGATTTTTCATTATTCCTTGTTGATTTTGTCAATTATCTCGTGGATGTGACGAAAACATACACATTTTGATGTTAATTAATTGTTTAAAGAAATCAATTGTGTTCGAACTTCCGATAAATACGATGATAAACCAATTTCCTGGTTCATTTTAAGTGCCAGGTAAAAAAGGATGTATTTATTAAAAAAAAACCTATATAATTAAAAAAATGCGTCTACTTTTGAGCTAACCCGTTGTCGTCGATGGAACGAGGTAACCCAAAAGAAGTCTATTAACTCGCGACTGACGTAGATACGGGTTATATGAACAATGAAACGCCGACGTTGGCAGGAAATTTTACTAAATGGTTGTGAGCATAATAAAATATGCATAAAGAAAATAATTGCGTTTATACAGCATTACCCATTTAAAAACTAAATAAAATGATGAATAAAGCTCTGCATAATTCCAGATGGCAACACAAAGCGGCCACCTGACGTTAATGTTCAGCTGCAGCCATGCTACTACATATAGGTATAGTTAAGCGCTTCGTGCCAATATGTGGAATATTGACGAGGTCTGAGTACCTAATCCCATATTACAGCTGAATCCTCGATGGAAGAAATTAGTTATTATGAAGTAGAGTTACTTTTGATATCGGCCTTTTAATTTTCCTGTCCCACTCTGTCTCACTCTTGGGCAAAGACCTTCCTCCACTCCTACATCTCACGAACCCGCGCGTCTTCCTTCCAGTTCTGATGGAACGTCTCACTGTGGCAGTCTTCTTCTATTTTAGCCCTAAAGTTTGTCCGGCATGCGGCAGACACGTCCTGTCCAGTCCGATATTTGAAAAATATAGTTGAAAAAAGAAAGAAATAAAGAGAAAACATTTATTCGACGCAAATTACGACGAGCACACAAAATAACAAAAAAAAAATCAAGTTGAAGTGATAGCGAGTTACGCTACTTTTTACGCTAGCAAAGCCGCGAACAAAAGCTAGTAATAACTAGCTTTTGCTCGCTGCTTATATGTCGATATAAAATTTTCGTTTTGATCCATAAAGAAAAGGAGGAAGTTTTCAATTAGACGCGTAATTTTCTTTTTCAAGGAAATCCATGAAAGAAGATCCAATCCAATCGTTTGATTTATTTATGTCAAAGTTATTAACATTCAAGCTTATTAAACGACCTTTGAAGGCGTTAGAATTGAGTTCATTTATAATAACTTGTCTTGAATAGCCAATGTATCAAGCTAACGAATATCGCACTAGTTTTCCTAAAAGTTCTAAGTTACTTGAGACAGATTTAATTGCATTGGGACATATATAATGGCACCTTGACCTAATTATCAGCATAGCGCGAGCGTATGGATATAAAACGCGACAAAGTATGACGCATACGGATCGTCCCCTTTCATTTACGTAATGACGGTTTCTTAAAAGAATTTTTGTGGACGTGAAAAAGTTTTAATTACGAAACGATTTTCCCCCAACTAATGGTAAGGGTTCCTATTCACTGGCCCGTTTTCAGCCGCCGAAAACAATCGTATGGCGGGTTATTCATCGCTTCGTTTTGTTTTTCGTTTTTCTGTTGCGTTTCTGTTCGGAATCCGAAAATTTAATTTGAAAAAGTATTATCAGTGAATGGTATATGCTGCCACAATGATCATTGTAACACCGTACCGTAGAAACGCACGACCGTTTCATTTTTGTATTTTTGTTATGCTAAAAACATTACTTTTCTTCTTTGGAATGCGCTTTCTTTGAATATCAGGACGACCCCTAGTCGATTCATATTTAAAGTAAAAGCTTACTAAAAAGTTGTCAGCCCCGTTTCAAAATTAATTTGTTGTCACATTTTCATCCATCATATTATGTAGCTTTACCTCTATTTACTTTTATATTCTATTTATTTATGTTTATATGTATTTATTATAATATGTATATTTCTGTCACATTACACCTACTATGTTTTTGTTTCTGGGTTGACTGGTAGAAAATGACCAAGGCATTAAGTCCGCCTTTGTTCAGTGTTTTCTGCATGTTAAATAAATACATAAACAAAACCGCTGAGCACGGTAGGTAAGCTATAAAATGGTATTGGTTTGCAAGTCTTTTTATAATGAGCACAATGAAGAAAATAATAAACCGAAATATCATAAACATAAACATATTAATACGGCTTTGATTTCCATAGGGTTAGTTAGACGACTTAAACTATTAGGTACCTAATAGTTTAAGTCCCATATAATAGGACTTAAAAAAATGGGACTTAAACTATTAGGTACCTAATAGTTTAAGTCCCATATAGTAGGGAACTACCCTTTTCCCAACAACTGGGCACAAATTCAGACTCCATACCAATATGTACTTATCAACGTAGTCAAATAAGACAACACTTTTCATGTAACATACTCCATCTTGTTACCATAATGTATTCGGTCTCGCTCCCGCCCACTCTGTTTAAATGAACCGGAAGTGCATCCATTAGCGATCGGAAAAACATCCACTTCCTTGCGATGGTTGCAGAGCCGGGAACGCTCCCATCAAGTCAATTTCAATTTTCCGTTCCCACATATTTCCGTATTTCCGTGATAGCATCAGTATATACCGCACTTAACGATGGAACATGCATTTTGACTTAGAAAATATATATTTTTTTTAACTTTTTTTTTCTTTTCGTTGGTCTAACGTTCGCGAGCGTGGCCGCTGAGCATGACGTGGAGTTCGACCGGTTCGGTTCTCAGATCGAGCATAGTGTTATTGAGGTTTTCCATCAGGATTTTTTAAGTAGGAACCACAGAGAGGGATCTGGTTTTTCGTAAAGAATTTAACGAATATTGAGCGAACAACATTTATACGGTTTCAAATGATGAAAACGTCACAGATTCTGAACGATCTGTAACGTAAAAATTTTTCTTTGACACAAAGATAGAGATTTTTTTTCTGGCAGCAGGTGTAATACCAAAAGGAATCTAGTATAAGAAACGGAAACACTACAAAAAAAAATTCCAATATTATCTCCTATAGAACAGGAAATATCAATAGGAATACGTGTGTCCCCCGACAGCCTTGTCGATAGCAAAATGAGAAGCTTCTGTTCATTTCCGACATACAAGGAACTCTTGTGTAAACGTTATATCCTAGCTAGACTGCCTCGCTTCCGCCATTATTTTTTAAAATAGCTTTAATGACGGAGAGAAAATGTTCTAAAGTTATCAATGAATTTTAAGCAAGCTACGCTTAGTAAATCTTCCTACTTGTCATAGATTTTTATTTTCTTTCGTAAAGAACGGGTTCTAGGCAATCACTAGACTGGTTAAGTTGATCTCACATGCCACTAGTACACTATCATCTACTTGCTCATGGAATGTGTTTTTAGGACCAGCATAATACGTTTTGCTCTTGCTTTCTCTTCTGCCAACTGTCACGCCACGCTTTTGTTACTCACTGCTGCCAATCTTGCACAATCCATACATCGTTTCTTAGTTTTTCTCTACCTCACCATTCTTTAACATCCTACTCTTAGTCACATGTGCTTCGTCCCTTATCGTCAAATGCCCATAGGAAGACAGCCAATTCCTTTTCAACTTTTCTGTAACTTGGGCAACTTTTAAACTTTCTCTCATATACTTGGGTTAACAGTTAACTTGAGTATATGAAATACAGGTTATGTAAAATAGAATTCAAGTTGCTGGACTCGTGGGTCTGCGGACGGTGAGCAATGAGTAGCTTACCGTCTCCGTTCGTGTTCCAAGCTTCAAAGAGATGTTTGCAAAGCACAGGGGCCTACCCTGATCGCGGGTACAGGTTGTTCGAAAGAGAAACCACGGCCCGGAACACAAAAGACACTGACACTCCCCTGTTCCAAGTTATTTAATGATTTTCCATGCGAAAAAGAATTTAGTAATCGTGTTGAATACGATTAAGAACAAACATCCCAAATGTTTATTTTAAACCTAGCTGTTTCGTGCTTTCGGTAGAGTAATGAACTGAGGGTTGATTAAATTATGCATGGTACGGATGGTGAATATGAGATGTTTAAATCATTTCAGGAAATTCTCCAACATAAATATCAACAAGAATATCAGCAACCAACCTAAATATCAGCTACTATAATTTTAATTACTATAATAAGTTGCAACTGTGACTAAGTACCTACACATTTTTAAAAATGATCATGTTGGCAAAAAAAAAATTCCAATGTTATAAACTATGCTGATGATTAGCACTTTTTAAACGTCATTACACAAGACAGTCCCCCAAAACCACCCTTCGGCACTTCCTAGTGTGTTAGCTGGGAAGAAGAAATGGCGGAACAAACTACCCAGCAACACAACTGCCTGTTAGGTTTGATGAACCAGACTTTATACAGTAATATTTAAAACACAATTATGAAAGATATGAAATTATGAAAGATTTACAAATATGAAAGATAGACTATACTATACATTTAATTGTATTTTTTTTTCATCATAAGATTAATTTAAAGTACTTTTTCACCAAACCTATCGAGAAATTAAAATGTATCAAAGGGAATTTGCAATAAAAGTACAGGAAACAATAGAACATCGACTATATGTTCTCTTCTTTGTAGTATTTGTTTTGTCACTGAAATTCTACATTATATTAAAACTGTCTTAAAAGCCACTTCTATCATTGATCAATGATAAACCTATACTCAAAGTAAATCTCGAAGCATTTATTAAAATTTAGAGAATGGTCTAAATTCTTCAATACCAATATGAAAGGCACTTTTGAATGTCAAGCACACAAAAGCTAGTCTCAGTCACAAGGCATAATAACTCGTGAAAGTACTGTAATTGTCCATCCCAAACGGTATAGAATCACTGCGGCGAAGAATGGACAAAATACTCCATGCAAACTCTCTTGTAAGTCAGAATATTTTTAATCGAAAATGCTTTTTAATTTCAGTCATTGCACCGAATATCCGTCTGAATTGAAGCTCAGATTTACAAAAGCATTGCCATCCCAAAAGACTACTTAATTAAAACCGGTAATTTACGCGATAATTAAACAATCACTTGAAGTCGACTGTTAAGGACATGTTGGCCCACTTATTAAACGAAAAAGAAGTTTAATTATACCGAAGTTATTTAAGTATCACAGAATTGGAATTATTAGTATTTAGTTTATGTTAAAAAAGAAGATAGACTACTGAAGCTGTTTACAAAAGTGGCATACCACTAAACCAGTTTATCAAAATATTTCAATATATAAAAAATATTTCTAAAATGCTTTGGAAAAACTAACGTTTCAAAAAACCGAAGTCTAATTCTTAATTCAAATCCTAATCTCATTCTAAATCTCTGTTTTAATACTCACATTTCAAGCACTGAAGGAAGAAATGACCGCGCGACTGAACGAGGAAACACTTAAAATATTCGCGGCCTGAATGAACAGGTAGATGTGAGAGCGAGCGATCCGACCGAGTGAGCGAGCCGAGCGAGCGAACTTGCGACAAGTGCGACCGCGGGCCCGAGATGCGATACGAATGCGGAGGGCTGTATAGTCGGAACCTCACTCCGGGCGCGCGCATGCGTCATCGACGGTCGGTGTTTCCCCATCGCCCGCTTGCGAGCTCTGATTTTGATACCTTTCGATTTAAGCTGTGAGAGAATTTTTATGTTAAGCTTCGTGGTATTCGGTAAAACTGCAAGTCGGGTTCATTAAAAATGTGTTGGTAGGTGAAACAGGAGCTTAATTTAAAAAAAAATACGAAATTTTGTGAAGCAAAGGTAGGATTATATTGCTACAACACAAATTAATCATCGTACGTAAATGATGTACTGGAAAAAACATAATTCCGTACCGTAGTATTCTCATAGTTCGTATCGGTGTATTTATTGCCCCGGTCCTGTGTCCGGCACAAATAGATAGCCGCCATACTGACCGTAGCCTGACACAACATGGACCGTACTATCTATGTTCGTTCCGGTGTCAACTTGCCACTTTACCTCGTTTAGTATTATCTCATGAGCTTAGAAGAGAGAATATACTGCAACAGTACTGAACAACTACTACTACAACTTAGAACCTGTGTGAACTGGAAACAATATACACTCAAAACATAATAATTTATAATAACTTAACGTTGGAGAGAGCTTATGTACACTTGAAGAAAAAACTAAAATCTTTCCTAACTGACAAAGCATGTTAAAACAGTAATTAATTTCTGACAGAACCATTTACTTTGACATATTATTATGTACTTTTATGATTTTAACATTATTACTAAACTCACTAACATTTTTACTTTTGCCAGGTAAAATTTATATTTTTTTTTGCAAATTTTCTAGTAGGTCTGGAATAACAAATAGGATATATATTTTTCAATATCACGCGTGCGAAGCCGCGTACTGCATTTAGTTATTTATTGAACATAACACGCCAATTTGGCTGACATAATAGTTTTTTTATACTTTTTATGTATTATGATTACTAATCGGTTCAAACTACTTTTTTTTGACTGGTGAGTTATTGAAAGACTCCCCCGTTTTAGGGAGAGTGAAAGGGAATATCAGACTTGCACTGACTAAAACCCATCCATGTTCCTTTTATATGTTCCGGGGACGCAGTATCACTCTCTAACCAGCCTGCAGCTCCGGACAACTTCTTGTTCTACGAACATAGTCCCATCATGCCCAAAGATTGTTATTTATAAAGTGTTACGTTACATTTGGGCCAAAACTTTTCAAATTAGTTAGGTTCTCGAGTAGAAGTGTAAACACCAAACACAAGCAGACGTAGTTGCATCTCAAATGAGTTAGTGGAACGAAGTTTCTGAACACAGCCACAGACCAATTTCCGTACACACCGCCTATGCAAGAAAAACATGAGGTATGAGGTGTTTCACTGTAAGTTCTGCAGACTGTGTGTACTCGCCGTCCGCCAATAACTTCGTTACCTCCCACAGTTGGCTCGGTTGCCATGTGAATAATTTGAAAATGTATTTTGTTTTTCCAATAGGAAATTGGCTGCTTGGTGGTTTTGTTACAACGCTGTGTGTTAACTCTGTTGAATGTCGCGAAAACGTGAAAATACAGTGCAGTTTTCAGTGTATATTTTGTACCACATTTTAGACCCTGTTGGTATAGTAATTGCAATATTTGATTGCACAGGATCACTCTCTCTATTATTCTATCTGTTATTCGATTTAGGTATAAAATTTTGAATGCCTTGTTTTAGTAGAGAGTAGAAAATCATGCCGTGACGGCTAACAGGGGAGAATGGTAAAAGAAGACGAGTTGCGCCGACCTCAAAGTACAGAACAAGGGCAGAGTTAGAAAGTATGTTGGCAATTATTACTATTATTCCAGCTGCAATTTGTGAGGCTATACCATTAACTTATATAGATATTTAGTACGGACTAAAGACTTGGCGTGTAAGTACCTACTTTGAAAATCCTTACTAATATCAAAAGCGAAAATGCGTTTGTTTGTTTTTACGACTTCACGCCTAAATGGCCGAACCGATTTTGATGAATTTTGGTACAGAGATAGTTGGGACCTTGGAGACAGACATTGGCTAAAAAAGTGAGAGGGAGAAAAAGGGAAGGGGTAGAGAAAAACATTTTTTTTTCGATAATCACGCGGTTTAAAGTTAGCGCTAGCCCAAAGTAACTATACCACGACGAAGTCGCGGGCGGAAGCTAGTATCTGTATAAGTTAAAAAGTGCTAAAACTAGTTAGTGGTGACATCAATTTCCGAGACCTAAATATGGTAACATATTGCTTGCACGTTCATTAGACTACCTCGCCAACTCGATTAATTGCCTCAGCAGCATTTTAGGACACCTACCGCTACTCAGTTAAGTATTTCAGGGATTTTAGACATAACTTATTAGTATTCGATCCCGCCGTAATAGACTTTATATGAAATTTAGGACATGTATCTCGAAGTTATATAGTTGTGAAGTAATACCCTATTTCATGGGACGAGAGGGAATGGCAAGCGGTCACCTCCTTCTGCAAAGCACTCATTCTAGCGAAGGAGGTGGTCGGACGATTGAGCGTTACTAAAAGATAAAAATACCTCACATATGCGCATAGTCAATAATGATTTCCTCCGAAATTCCCTCTAAATACTGCATCGAAGCGACGGTTGTATTTCGACAACTAACCGACAAGTTTGCGTAAAATTTGAATAGGCTATATAGCCTATATTCGATGTTTTGTTCATAGAGCAAGTTACAGCTGATTCACAGACTTTGCAGTACTTAAGTCTTCCTTCGAAGACAATCAAATTCCATTTTCAGGGATGATATCAACAAATAACTTCTCCCGCTTGGGCAAGCGGGGGGAGGTCACAGTTTTAATCTCTAAAATACATCCGTGTTCCTTTCTTTTTCCCTCCCTTGAGACTCGCGTGGAACACGAACTGGCGATACGGCCACGCCACGATCACAGACCTACGGTGGCCGGGAGTCGTCACGCGGCGCCCGACGCCTGGAGCGTATCACATAACGACTGGGTTGGTTTGAGATTCGCTACCTTAAACATCCGGCAGTTTTGCTAGCGAAGGAGGTGCCCTTCGTTAGCATAACTGTTTCTTAGAAGGGCGTAACCACTTCTAATTCCCTCTTGCCGCGGTCCATGCACTGAACCAGGCCGGACTCGAGAGGATGCCATCGCCGATCGCCTCAGCAAGTAATACTGCTATGCCACGGATTTCGTTGACCAAAGGATTAAAATTTAAGTAATTGTTAGTAATTTTCCCGAGTAAAGCTTCCGAAAGTTGAACAAATTGCATTTCCAGAAACGAATGCTATTAAATTTAAGGTGGTAAACCGTGAATATAAAAGCAGAAAAGCTGAAATTAATAAACAAAATGAAACAAAATCAGTGAAATGTACGTTGTTTTAATATTTTTTAGAGTGCAGTGTAATGGAAAACAAATAATAGTAATATTGAATATCTTTTGAAAGGTTAAAAATGGAGGCTTAAAAGCGTGCTGCATTATATCAAAAATAATATTGCTATATTTTTTAACAGAAAATGCTAAATTTTCTGCTGTAGAGCCAGCCTATAACCCTTGTAAAACTTACAAGCATCATGAACTAAAGAGACAAAAAACATTTGTTCTGCCTTTGTAGTGACTTTTTTGTGTCTTGTAGTAGGTAGTAGGTTGCAGTCAACGACAACGACAACGAAAACTAGGTTCAGACACAAAAGGCATCGTATTTCTCAATACTGGAAATGGGTAGTCACTCCTTGTATAATACTGGTACTGAGCTGCACCCTGTTAGACTGGATTCCGATCCTGGAAAAAGGCTAGATAGAAACAGACTAAGTAAAGAAACATCAACTTAATTTTCCTACTATTATTTATTTTCGTAACAATGTTAAGAAACAAAACTTTTCCAGATCAAAAAACAACATCTCAAGAATTATTTGCTGTACAAAACTCACTTCTCATACAGAGAATGCACCAATTATTCGATAAAATATTATTTTCTATACTGAATTCCTAACAACGGACAATAAAGTCCATTTAGGAGATTCTTTGTGGTATATCTATTGAATACTGCTTGCAAGCGCTATATCGAAAGCCGCTTCAAGCAGTTTGGATCAGTTATTTATTAATTATTTATATACTATATACTATACTATAATATTATAAAGCTGAAGAGTTTGTTTGTTTGAACGCGCTAATCTCAGGGACTACTGGTTGGAATTGGAAAATTCTTTTAGTGTTGGATAGTCCATTTCTTGAGGTAGGCTATAGGCTATATAACATCACGCTACGGCCAACGGGTGCTGAGCAGCGTGGGTGAAACCGCGTGGAACAGCTAGTTATTTATATATTGGATCGGCTACCGGAAAAGTCATGTTAGATCGCTCTTTGACAGTTATTAGTACAAATAGTCAGTGTCCCGAAAGTCTGACAACCAGTGTTACCTAGTACTAACTGGGTTGATGAGGTCAGAAAAAGACACTAAAATAGTGGCTCCATGTAGAATAGTGGTATTCAGTTGCACCCGGTTAGACTGGAAGCCGACCCCAACATTGTTGGAAAAAGGTAGATAATAATAATCTCAGCGATCATTGTGCCGATAGTCGTATCTGCCAATGGCTTAATTGCCAAGAGCCTCGACCAATACCTGAGGAGGCTCTCGTTAGGCAGCTGGATCAAGGGCTTGATACAGAAAGCGGTACTCCTGGACACGGCTCGTATTGTTAGGAGGTTCCTTTCTCTGGAGCCCTGACCGCCGGTAGCTTGGACCCTGTTCCCGATACCGGTGGGCTACTATTTTTATATTTTTAAATGTTTTTTTTTTATGATTATAAGAAATATTTAAAAATGTAATTTTATGTATAGAGATCAATAAATGGACGAAAATATCCCACGGAAAAAGTTTTTCTAATTTAGTGGCCATAGATAATGTTAAAATATGACCCACGTTCCTGATAAACGCTGTTTTTCACTTTTTTCCGTAAACCGGTTGACGACAAGGTTGGCTCAGAGGCTGTGCGAACGACTGCTGCGCTGCGTGTCGCGGGTTCGATCTTTGCACGGAACTGTATATTTGTATGGCCTAGAGATAGTTGTTGCGGGTCTGGCTGTTTGTTTATGTGAGTTTAAATGTTTGTAAACGCACCCACGACACACGAGAGATCAGGAGAGAGGATTCATGGTGTGGGGCAATATATATTAAAAAAAAAAACAAAGTATGCTTTGAGCTTATACCCTGGCTGGAGGTCTTATTTTTTAAGGCATCCAAAGGATTCGCCTGGAAAAGCAGACGACCACCTCCTAGGTTGAACAGCGAGATGCCATTCTTTGTTTTGAGCTCTTTGCACTTAAATTTAATTTAGAGAACAAAGCAAATCGCCGTTATCTGAATTATATCCCAACAAGCAAACTAGAAGAATGCTGATTATAAGTAAATGCCTGTGCACATATTGAATATATGCTGGATATTTGCAGTGGTAGAGGTAGTTTGGTATTTCAATAAGCTTTAGCTTTCATATAGAATGTGACTGCATTCTTTATGAAAGCTCGCAAGCCTGGATATTTCTCTGTGTGTGTGTGTGTGTGTGTGTATATGCCCTATTAATATCGGTATAACTGAAATAAATATCAATTTATATTTCAAGTTCTCCGCAAGATACCCATTGAGGTAGTAAATGCTACGATTTTAACATACTATTCAAGTATATAGCCTACATCTGGGCAAACACACGCCAATTGCGAGCACTATGCACACTTTTCCAATAAACTTCAAAATAATCTAATGAAATTGGTTTGGTTTTTTTACTAAGAGAAATAATGTATTGGTGCCGCTATGATGTGTTTTTGTACTATTCAAAAAGTAGCATTTGTTCCGCGAAACAAAATTTTCTATGAACAAAAAGAATATATGCTTCGGAAGTTACTTATATAGTATAGTAAATAGTATTCCGCAAAGTATCATTATAAAAACCGCTGATGTTGGTGGCAAAAAAATCTACGAATAGTCGTCACCAAAATTCACCGATTTCCGGAAGTAAATTTATTTGCCGTTTCTTTGGAAATTGTTTTTTTTTTTTTTGCAAAAAGGGTTTTTATTTTTGGTATCTCACACAAATTAATTATTTCGAGTAAGTATTCGTTTTTAATGCTATTAAGCATTAAATATCGTCCAGATATTGAAGAAAAAAGTATTATAGAAGATAACTCATAAATTATGCAAGCAATATATCTATATTATACTTCCAAACTGGTTTCATATGAACTTCATCTGAAGTTCATATGAAACCAGTTGGGAAGTATATTTTCCCTTAAAATTATAACAAGAATTTTGATAACAGCCCACTATCGACAACGAAATCGCGTACCGAACATCCAAAAAAATACAGTTGAATTGAGAACCTCCTGTACTTGGTTAAAAACAACAGAAATAGCGGCTGCATTTCTAAATTACAAACAATGTCTTGTCGGAAATAGTATCCGCTACCCTCACCAGGGAAATAACGAGAAAATATAACTATTCTCTATGGCTTATGATCTACAATGGTGGGACTTTAATAAATGTATTTAAACAGGTTGCTTCGTTAAGAATCTGGAGGCCTAAAATGGACTCACACGCTTTAACAGGAAAAAAATACAATAGGATAATAAGATGAATTACGTTAACATTATTTATATGGTCACAAACTAGCCTACATAATATAATGAATTGTCACAATGTGATTTTTTTTACGATTGGGTGCATATTTACCAATACAATTCCAATTACGCCACTTGATACAACTGCAGTTCATAGTAGGGGCCTACCTATTTTTCATGAAAACAAAGGCAAGTCATCGTCGCGTCCCAAGCAATTAGATTCGAATACAGCTGAAACGCCGACGGCGACGGTGACGGGAGCTCATCGGATGATGTCGTCCACGACCTGACATGTAGCCTAAGTAATTAGGCTGCATGTTATGTCGTGGTATCCGAGGGTGTTGACAACTTCACCACAATACAGCAATGAGAACAACATGTAGAAGGCTGTTAGCTTAGGCATAGAGAAGGAAGAAACTCGTGTCGTCGAACAAACTGCTTATGCTCTCTGACGGTAGTGCGTGCCACTCACCCACATTCATTAGGCGTGCAAGCTCACACTACTGCCGAGCAAACGTGTACAAAAGATTGATCTGCAAAGTGGCTGGTTTGAGATACTTCCAGACTAGCCATGCATGCATCATCCGCAGCAACAACATGCCCTAAATACTATCCCGTCAACAGTTTACAAAAGAGCAAAGCATGAGCGGTCTTTTAACACTAATTGTACTCATTGGTTCTATATAAAGAAATGAGTAGAAGGATTCTTTTCGTAACCCCATGCCAACGTATCATGTCTCCTTACGTAAATGTCTCGTTCACGTAGGTGTGGTTCTATAGAACGTTACAATTTTAACACCTCCGTCCACAACGCAACCTTACATAGGTCACACACGGTGCGACTATGTGCTGCTTTGCGAATTACGCAACAAAGATCAAAGAAAAAAAGATAATAACCCATTAATGTCTTCACATTAAGTTAAAATTATGTGGCAGTTAATAAGTAGTACATTAAATAAATTAAATAGTAAGTTCAAACCGTCCATCGGTTTTTGAGTTAAACAATTCATCTGACGAGTCTGGTGTCCTGACTGTACCTCAGCTCGTCGCACTAAGCATCCATTATATTTCCTATATATATAACATGACATCACGCCTGTAATGCCCAAATGGGAAGACAAAGGTGTATCTAATAAGTAGGTGCATACATCTTTCGCCGAGTATAATGAAATTCCACGTATAAGGAGGCAACTGCATTGCCATCAAATCCACAATACTGTGACTGTGAAATTTCTAATGGGAAAACGTAATAACACGTTGCCAGACCTAGAATCGAAACCAGAAATCAGAACCGTCTCTAAAGAGATACCCCGGTTTCGGAACACAATCGGCAAATGAAGGAACATGCATTGGTTTTAGCCAGTACAAAACTGACACTGATAATGATTTCCCATCAGAAAAAAAGAAAAGATCAGCAGTTACGCTTGCCACCACTAGAACAACGAGGCTCAATATCAAACTCAAAGCATTTATTTCAATTAAACCATTACAGGCACTTTTGAATATCAAGAAACAGACTGATGAAGCTAAAGTCCCGGTCACAAGGCATAATAACTTGTGAAAGTACTGCAGTTGCCCATTCCAAAGCGTTGATCTCTACGGAGAAGAATGGGCAAGAAACTCCATGGACACTCTTTTAAATTATAATATTATTACAAAATCATATTTTCATTATTCATGTTTTCAAGCAGTCGTATAGTTAGTATGTATTTCCATTACATGTCGACGATGAAACCTTAATTGAATTTGTGCTCGGAGTTTTTCGGCCAGTGTATAGTAGATGGAAACATCATACGTTGTGACATGGCTGCCATATTGGAGCACCATAGGGGGGTATTTTGGCTTTTGACTAATTTGTCTTTTTTTTTTGTTTTTGGTGTTCTTTTATTAAACATACTTTTGTTTCATTGTCTTGTCCTATACGAGAAGCTCGTGGCTAAATAATAGCAGCCGCTCAGGTCGATCTTTAGGTTAAACCTCGCTTGCCTAGGTTGTCTCTGGATGGGTGACATACATTACATACCGAGTTTCTCCCGTGCCTCGGAAAGCACATTAAGCTGTTGGTCCCGGCTGTCATTTGTAGATGTTTGACAGTCGTTACAGATGACTATCTGTGTCCCCAAAAGTCTGACAACCAGTCTTACCGAAGGGTATCGTATTACCCAGTACTGACTGGGTTATGGTGTTCAGATAGGCAGTCGCTTTATGTAAAATACTGGTATTCAGATGCATTCGGTAAGACTTGAAGCCGACCCCAACATAGTTGGGAAAAGGCTAGGCAGATGATGATGTCTTGTCCTGTGCGAGTGTAGAGTGTCAACTGTTTTTCTTTCTTTCTATCATCATCAGTCGTCTTTTACGACTCAAAGGGAAAGGTCGCGTCGTCGGGGGAGGGGGCGATGCTCACAGTATTTATTGTACGATGTTTAATCCGAAATAAGTAATTAAAATATTTGTTGACGAGGCTGGTACGTAATTGGCTTGTTTCGCTAGAAATTGTCGTCGGAAAATACAGAGTGAAAATGAAATGCAAGCAGATTTTTTAAATTTTAATAGCCGTGCATTGTTAAAATGAAAATCGGTGTCGGATTTCACATTCAAATAATCGCAAAAAAGGAATGGACTTCCACATAAACACAATATAAGTCGGTGACTTTTATGTGTACCATTCACCTTACTGCCAACGACTTCCGGAAGTGAAGTTAATTTCCGCTATTTTTGTGGGTTTTTTGTTTTTTTAAAAGCTTTATTTCTGTTTTGTCAATCAGATCGTATCAGAGAGTATATTACACAAAATCATGTCGAGTATTAATTTTTTTGTTTACTAAAAGTTTGAAAATTAGTAAATAAAAAAAAAACACCTTCACCTCCTTTTTAGAAAGGATTGAAAAAATAAACACAAAATTCATATGAATAGTTTCAAGCAACGACAAGGACCCTGTTCCCGGTACCAGAGAACAACTTTTTTTTATTCTAAGTTTGAAAAATGAAATGAAAAATATAATTTCAAGCACTGCACTGCATTATCTGCTCTCAAATTTATTAGCTGATCAAGGCGATCTCTATACGCTTAGGTGCGTTGCCGTTTGAGTCTCATGGAAAAGCTACAAACTGCTCCAGTCTAGCAAATTATTACACTTTTAATAAATTCACGTGGAACAAACTACTTAAAAAAATTACCCACTTTACGGTTAGAACTTGAGCATGGTTTGTTAGTTAACTAAACTATTAATATAATTCTAAATCCAATATGTCCGACTCCCAAATATGGCTGACTAGTCTTTTTTAAATACATAACAGTGTCATAGGTCTCAAATGAAAGGGTTTGTTTAGCTAACTATACTTTTTTTTTGTTTTTGTTAAATAGAATTTATAATCAGTGCCACCATCAAACGGTATGACAAGAATAAAACTGTGGTTAACAAGTATCGATGCAACCTGCCCTAATGGTTTATTTATAGCGTTCACGGCTCAACAAGTTTTAGACTCCAGCCGTCAAATATAGGTTAGTAGAATTTTAATAGCCAGCCGTCGTGAGCCTTAGTTAAATATAGACTTACAGTTTTACACAGGTATTTGAGCGTTCAGACTTTTATAGTAGTTTATAGTTAGTGTTTTATGATTCTGATTTAGCATTGACATAGAAACGGAAATACTGTTTCTATGTCAATGCTTAAGCAGAATCACAAACTGTTGCTGCCGTATTATGGAAACAAATACGTTTTATTATTTGATATTGGAGTTTAAAGCCTTACAAAAATAAACCTTTTCGTAAATAAAAAAAATTATAATAAAATATTCTCTTTATTTGGGTAAGTAACAAACTCAATTGAGAAAATAAGGGCACGTGTAGGCCTCTCGAGATGGCAGCTCAAATTTAAATTTTGACCCCACTTCCTTTTTCTATCCCGTTCGCACAGTTAAAAACATTCACTCATGTAGTTCACCCTAACTACACTTTTGATGGAGAATATGATATGATGATGTATAGTAGAGAACTTGACGTACTTACTAGAGATTTTTTGGGTACCGTATTTTGCTCTCTCCAAGTATTGTGTTTTAGCAGTAATCCAAAATTACAATATGATTTAGAAAAGTATGGATTTTTTGTGTATTTAATTCGTTTTTAAATAAAATATGAATTACTCCACAACGCTTTCATCCATAAACATGCCCAAATGACTAGCAGCTTTGCCACGTTGAATAGCAATGTTAATTATATGTATAATCTAAAGGCGGGTCTACGCTAGACGAACCGAGCACGAGTGAAGCACAAGAGAGCCGGTCTCGGCTTCGTCGTTCGCGGCGTCAAGTGTGGACGTGCAACCAACCTAAAACGATCACTGTCCTCGAATGTAGTCAAATTCCTTTGTGTTCGTCAAAAAACCGACAACAGCCGAGCACGAACGAAACGCTCGCAGCGCGCTCGTTCGAGGCCTGTAAGTCGGTCCACACTAGACGAATTGTGTTCGGCTCGTATTGCGCTCCTGGTTGGCTCTCCTAGCGTAGACGCAGCTTTATGTATAAAATTCTCGTGTCACAGTTTTCGTTCCCATACTCCTCCGAAACGGCTGGACCGATTTAAACGATTTTTTGTGTACATACCGGGTAGGTCTGAGAATCGGCCAATATCTATTATCCCTAAGTGAGCAGCGGCTGAAACCGCTGGGCACAGCTAGTTAAACAAACTAGCTAATTTTAATAAATGTTAATTTTAACTCTATTGTTAAGTTTTTCGTGATTTATGGAAACACTAGCTTTCGCCCGCGGCTTCGCCCGCGTTAAATTTGGGGTAACACAGTTCTCCTTGCGCCTTATTGATTTGTAATAGCAACGCTAAGTTTTCCCTTTTCTTCCCTCTTTCTCCCTCACATCCCACTTTTTTAAAATAAAAATTAGCCTATGTCCGTCTCCTGGTTCCCAACTATCTATGTACCAAAAATCATCACAATCGGTTTAGCCATTAAAGAGTGAAGAGGTAACAAACAAACAAACAAACAAACTCACTTTCGCTTTTATAATATTAAGTAAGGATAATATATAGGTACATGGTAGATTAAAACCTATTTTCATTTTATTTTTAATTGACTTAATAAAAAGGACTAGACAATCTCAATTCGACTATTAATATGTTTTTCTTTTATGTATCTCCGTCAATTGTGCAGATACCTGCAGATAGTTGTTCCGGGTCTGACTGTTGTTTGTGTATGTGTTTGTAAACGCACACACGATACAGGAGAACTTCTTAGTTGTGAGATATTTTTGATTTAAAAAGAAAGAAAGAGAAGCTTTAATATCTTACGCTAAGGTAACACCAGGGCTTACCTAATTAGCTCCAAAGGCTACTAATAGAGAAAGTTTGTTTTGCAGAGTCGCAGGCAAAACTTAATAGGTTGGCACTGACCAACATGGTATAATAAAGTTCCAGTTATGTTGTTACAAACTTCCTGTGCACTATACAGGAGGTTTGCAGTCCGCACGGAATTTAATCACGAGTGCCTTGTCCATCCTGTTAGTACGAATAGGAACTTTATTCGCTACCAGTTGCAATGTGGAGTTAAGGAATTAGATTTTTTATTAAATTAACACAGCATATAAGTGAATGAATGTTCGGATGTGTCGGATTTTTTGGTAAATGTACAAATAATGAGGTAAAGAAGAATAGATCTTCCTGTATTAACTTAGAATATTTTTTTAAATAAAAGAACATGATCCCGTTTAACATTCTAGGGATATCAAGGTCTAAGTTCTACGGAAGTAACTAGCCATGCCCTTGATATTCAAAGACCAAAACTGCTTTAAACTTAAGAACATGTCTTTAAAAGATTGCGTGTGTTCAAAAACTCTAAACAGACTCATTTGTATGTATTAAAGCTGATTAATAGCATTAAAGATACTTCCGTTGGAAATAGATTTAAAAAAGGAATATTTAATTAAGATTTCACATGTTGCGTACATGTTAAGTCTGAATAACAATCAAAGTGACTCATTTGTAGACACATGAGGAAATTACTACTTGTCAACTTCATAGTTGGACGTATCATCGCATCTAATATTCAGAGTTTTACATAGATTTAAATCCTTAGAAGTCCGCAACCTAGAATGGTCGCATGGAGAAAATACATTGAGACGAGTAAGGTTGCACTTTCTACGTGGGATACGATTTTCAGAAGGTGTGGTCTTCAAACGAGGGAAGGATGGTACTCAAGGAAGAAAAACTGTGCTCAGCAAGGCTGCTCACCATTATAAGTGAGCAAGACACTAATACTTTTAAAATGTAAAAGTAGCGTGCTACTCTTCTTTTTCGTGTGGTTATGTGCCAAGCCTGGCGTCGGAGTTTTTATGCCATCCATAGGCATCTTGATTGACATCACATACCATTGAAAAATATCTCTAAGGCATGTTTGGTTTTCTCACGATATTTCTTACTGAAAAAACAGATGAATCCGAAAAAATTGAGATAACCCGCCGAAACTGTCGAAGTCCATTTGAAATTGTGTCAGGCGATTCACCTTTAAATTATCATTGATACGCTACGATAGAGAATTTGAGAACGAGGTAGAGTGATCTAACAATTTAAATCCTTGGCGCTTTAGCCTTCAGTAATCACGGCCGTTATTACTGAACGTCATGGACACCATGACACTTCTAGAAACTGTTAATAATGGTACGTACATTATTAACCGATACCTTGAAACATATTACGTATTCCGCGCTATCATTATGAAGAAAATAATTTTCAAGGGAAAATGCAATATTTCCAAATAAGTATACATTTCCTTTACATTTTGTTGAAATTTCTCGGTGTTTTATGTTATTACTTACAGTAATTTTAAACCTTTTATTTTTTTAAATTATATTCAAGGCTGCGAATAAAGCGCAAACTATACAAAATAAAATCTGAAACAAAATACGATGGATAAATTTATGTTTTTATAAATGAAATGAAATGAAAATTATTTGCTATGAATGCAGGTACAGAAATATGGTGTTGAGTAAAAGAGAGATAAAATACTATGTACACAGAAAGGTGGATTATAATCAGGGATTATGGAGAATAAAGGAAAGAGATATATGTGCACCGGCCAAGTAAATTGGGATAAGGATAAAAATTGCCCCTATGCTCATACTTTACATTTTCATCCAATGATAATGGTTGCCAAACAAACAAATGAGCAGTTCCCTCTGATAGGAAGTAATCAATTATTTAGGGCGATAAATATTTTAGTGGACAACCCAATGCGAACTACCGATATATACTATACTATACTTTACTCGGTGAAGGTTGCACCACAGGGATGACCCCAGTGCGGGGTGGACCCACCACCCCGCACTGGGGTCATCCTCGTGGGTTTAAAGTTTCGAGAAGTCTTTTGTGATACATCAATGTTTGTATTTCAAGTTCTAACAGCAACTGGCAAACTAACTGTTTTTGTCTCAGAACCACACTAAGATAGACTGGTAGAAAATACTCAAAGCATAAAGTTCGCGTTCGTACAGTTTTTACTAGAGCTGAATGCAATTTGAATAAACACTAACTTTGGCTGTAATATTACTATAAAATTAGTTTAGAACAATTTTAACGGGAACCAACAATATCAATGTAGTTTTTCGTTCCATTACGCTGAAATGAAATATTCAGGGTGATATCGGTGGACTCACTTTTTATACGTTTATATTGACTTGCAAATATATCGTTTCTATTATATTCGAGTACTGTATCCAATGCTTGGTGGAGGGGTCTACATCAAACTTGCCACTTTGGTTGCAATAATAAAGGATAAGATAAATAATAGGCTATAAACGTGATGGTTTTTGTAAAAATCTAACTAGTAAGTACGAATCATGTTACTTTACCACTTTACTTTGGTAATAACAGTATCCCAACTGTCTAACTCTGGGCAGTACTGAGAAATTCTTAATGGACAAACCCACAGACGGTATACGCATTCATTCATTGGCCATTTGATATATTTATCATTTTATTCTCTCTCCACAAAGCTGTGTGTGTGTACAAAAACGGTCACAGCAGTATTCTTGGAAATACCTAGATTGAACTAGAAACTGGTGCCTTTTTTTAGCATGTGGGATATCATCAAATAATTTCTCCCACGCTGGGCGGGAGTCGTCTCGAAGCGCACGAGGTTCTCTCCCTCAAACATCCAGCCACCTCCTTTGCTAGCATAATTGCTTCACAGAAGGTGAACTCCTATCCATTCCCTCTCGCTCCGGACCATGGACTGAACAAGGGCCGGACGCAAGAGATTGCCACCGCCGATCGCCTCTACGAGGACACAGCGGTGGCGGGCAGACAGCTACAGTGTGCTCCACCACGTCTACCGGGCGATCACAGTGGTGACACCCGGGCAGGCTTCCTGCCCTATTATTTGCAGGAACCCGAAACTTCCGTGTCCGGGAGGATTTGCGTCAGGCGGTAAGTGCCGAGGCGCCTCTCTAGCCACTCCTCAAAGAAGGGGCTTAGAAATTGTTCACTTGACTTTTACTGAGATGAGAACACCGTGAGTGTCCAATACTAAACTTACAATCGAGTACCAAGTTCCGAGTCATGGCAAGTCAACCACCACTCAGTATTCTAAACCGACTGCATTTACCGAACATTTTCCTTTACAATTGTGACTTTACCCGTTACTTTTAATTAAAACATTTAAATACACAGAATAGCTGGTTATCTATACTAATATTATAAAGCTGAAGAGTTTGTTTGTTTGTTTGTTTGAACGCGCTAATCTCGGGAACTACTGATTGGAATTGGAAAATTCTTTTAGTGTTGGGTAGTCCATTTCTTGAGGAAGGCTATAGGCTTTATAACATCACGCTACGACCAACAGGTGCTGAGCAGCGTGGGTGAAACCGCGGGGAACAGCTAGTTACGAATATAGGCTAACGTAAGGTTAACAGTTTAGTCTGGTATATGCAGGATTGCAAGCAAAACCACAGCTCGACCTCGGCAGAACATTATACAAAATTAAACAATTGTTACGGAATTAGCACTTAGGACACATAAGTCAAAGGTAAAACCTAGTTCGGGAGCCAGGGGACGTATCCATTCACAATGACTGTACAATAAACATAAAATATCTATAACAATGTTAACTGTATTAAACTAAAGTATATTTATTTGGTCTAAACTGAACAGAGATGAAATTTTATAAGGAATAGGAGATTTTAGGCGTATTTCCCTGAGATTGTGAGTGAAAGTCGAACTACTTTCAGATTTTACAGTACGTTGATGTTGGTGATTATTGATTAGTTTCTGAGTGGCGTCTATGAGTATGCAAATTAAGACTATGTTGTTGTAATGGGCTTCCCACCTATAAAAACGATGTCACTGATGAACGATGAATATTATTGATTGTTGATATAACGATCTTTCATAACGAGAATCTCGTAAAAGTCGAGAAAGATAAGCAAATCTATAGTATACTAGCTTTCGCCCGCGGCTTCGCCCGCGTTAAATTTGGGGTAACACAGTTTCCCTTGCGCCTTATTGATTTGTAATAGCAACGCTAAGATTTCCCTTCTCTTCCCTCTTTCTCCCTCACATACCACTTTTAAAAAAAAATATTAGCCTATGTCCGTCTCCTGGTTCCCTACTATCTCTGTACCAAAATTCATCCAAATCGGTTCAGCCATTAAAGCGTGAAGAGGTAACAAACAAACAAACTCACTTTCGCTTTTATAGTATTAAGTAAGGAGTAAGGATAGTAAGGATTGACTTGGCTCGCGAGGTGATGTGGGTTGTGGATTCAACGATCATTGTAGTCCGATAGTCGTATCTGCCAATGGTTTAATTTCTAAGAGCTTCAACTAATAGCTTAAGAGGTTAGACAGTTCAAGGGTTTGATAAGATAACGATACACTTGGACAGTAACTTGGACCCTGATTCCGATACCGGTAGACTCTTTTTTGGTATTTTTTTAAATATTTATTCTTTTTTAAATAAAATAAACAATAAAACTATAAAAAATATGTACAAAAATTTTTATAAACGAAAGAATAAATTAATAAGCAGTTCTAAACTTTGACAAAATTACCTTGTACAAATAAAAACGACTGTGAAATAATACGCAGCACATCTAGACTTCTACCTATCCGTATGGGGATTACATGCGTGGTGATACGTTATCTATTTATCCATCAACAAGCGCAGCAGAAGTTGTGAAACACATGTCACGCTGTGGACTTACGTAGAGTGAGTTTTTATTTCACTTCCTACGATACACGACAACACAACAAACTACGCATTTCCAGTAGTACAAACGCCAGCAGGTCAAGCTACCCGAAACTGTAATTTTTTCCCAATGAACCTTGAACCTAATACTTTAGAAATAAAGTCGAAAATCTATCAAAGAAATCTGACAGATTGTAGTAGCTTGATGTGCAGGCGATCCGCATAAACTGCTTTTGTATTGTTCCATCGTGCTGTTACCCGCTAACGATTGGTATTCCGTCTTAAAGGTTGGCAGCATTGATTCCTAGATATAATAAGCTCGGTACTGTGGCCTAGATTATGTGGCTAGTCTGAGTGCTGCTTCCAAAAAGTAAGGTGGGTAGTTTGATACTAATCACATGATTCAATACTTGAAAGTGAATCACGGGTTTGTTGAAAGGAAACCGAACATTTTTGACTGGTGAATGGCCAAAAAAAGAGTTTTGAATATGATAGATACATGGATAAATCATTTATTTGATGCAACAAAAGACACAATACAAGAATTAATATAAAAAAACAGCACGCAGAAAAAAAAGGAACACATTAAAAAAAAAGTAAGGTAGACTAAGTTAGATCGACCCATAGGTATTTAGACACATCACATAATATATTTATTAAGATCGCCCACTACTGGGCATTGTGTCTCAAAATTGCACCAAAAAGGAGGCCAGCTCAGCATAATGCCAGGTAGATTACCTGACGCTGGTATTCTGCTGAATCCTGCTAGTAAGTAGCGTAGGTCAGTTGTCTGTATGAAAGATTTAAATAAGTACTAAAAATAATATGTCATTTATTGGCCAATATTCTTCATATATATACAGGGTTATTTGTAAAACACCGACAACCTCCCAGGACTGTATTACTATCATCATAAACAACAACTTTTGTTCTATGATTTTTTACAAAATTTTATACATTTACCAAAATCAAATCATCAAGATTTTGTTGTTCTATCTAACACATTTCAACTCCGTCCGTTTGCTGTACCTACATACCTACACCTGCCGCGCACTGTCCCCGTAGGTACGTTTGCTTTGCATAGATTTCGTAATGTTTAGAGTGTTCAATTTAAATATTTTTATTTTTGTATGAAAATCTGATGAACTAAAATATGAGAAATGTTTAAATGTCATAGAACAAAAGTTGTTGATTATGGTGCTGGTAACATGGTCCTGAGAGGGTGCCGGTGTTTTACAAATAACCCTGTATATGATACAGAGCTAAAAATACTATTTTAAATATAAAGGGACGGTGGAGCATTCACAATATAAAAAGTCTAAAACCAATATATTCGTTAAGTAAAAACGCTTTAAAATCAATAGCCAATACAAATTCAATCCACCAAAATACACGGCATAGTCCACTGCGTGCTGTTGCAATTCCATTTATTATAAAATATTAAACTGAGAGCTTATAGGAATGAAACGTAATCCATGGGATCAAAAAGCAGATTCAGAACTATTTGTTTTTTGAAATTTATTTGTCACGATTTCATTGGGTCGTTGACTCTTGGTGGTGCATTGTTATCGATTCATTTGCGGCACGCCTTTTCGTCCATAGCTAAGAGGAAATAAAGCTCATTTTACCGTTCTGAAAAGCGCCACATATTGAAAGCAATTCTGTGCCGAGAAAATTGTTCGCCAGTCAGGAAAATTAGTAGCATGCCTACCCAACTGGACTCGACATACTAACGTAACTATCACTAATAAAGCGTCGCGTCGGTTATTACTCTTTGCAAATATTTAATGCGATTAAGTGGTCGTTAAGCCGATTGAACTCAACGTAAATTGAGCTTTTAGAGATCTACGGAAGGTTTAATTTTCCACTACGATTGTATCAGAACGCAGCCACTAATCGAACGGTCGTGGTTAGCTGGAGTTAGTCGGAAATTTCGTTTGACGTGATAATTTGGGGCTTCGGTTCCACGTGAGGCCGGAGATGGGCTAAAGTATAAGCCATTTTTTGGGTTTAACCAAAAAGAAAAAAAATGGAGACCTTATAGGATCACTTTTTGACGGGCCTGTTGGTCTAGTGGTTAGTGGCCCTGACTGCTGAGCCGAAGGTCGTGGGTTCGATTCCCACCCAGGACAAACTTTGTGTGATGAGCATGATTGTTTGTTCTGTGTCTGGGTGTGATTTATCTATAATATGTATGTATTTATAAATTATATAAGTATGTATATCAGTTGTCTGGTTACCATAACACAAGCTCTGCTTAGCTTGGGATCAAATAGCCGTGTGTGAGTTGTCCTAAGATATTTATTTATTTTATTTTACTTTGTTGTTCGTCTTTCTGTCAAAGCCCTTTATCTCGAATATGCGTGGACATATCGAGTTGAAATTAAAACCACATACTCAAGTCTACAGTTTTTTGCAGATGGGGAATAACCAAATAACTTTAACCTCTGTGGGCGGAGCGGGGAGCAAAGGCAGACTTGTACTGACTAAAATCCACCCATGTTCCTTCTTTTACCTTGTATGTTCCGGGGCTACGGTATCTCTCCCGGCCGGGTCTACAGTCCCTTAAAGTTGTTTATGCCACAAAAAACACAGCACAACAGAACACTTGACATGCTCTAGGGAAAAAAATGTAGAGAACGTTTTGTTAACCTAGAACCATGAAATTTGGCAAGAATTAATATCATAGAGCATCGAATAGGGAAAATACAGAAAACCGTAAATTATTATAATGCAGTTGGAAAACTAACCTGATGACGTATGGGGGCAACAGTTTTCCATTAGCAAACAAAGTTAAGTTGGTCCCTTATTTGTACGGGACCCTTTGTGCGCGAGTAGACTCGCACCTGTCCGGCTTAATAAATAAGGTCTCTTTGAATTCTTTCCACAGAATACCGATATGGCGGCACTTCTCGTTTTGCTTAACCAGGGAATCCGGTATGAGGGGCAAATGAAAGACGGTATTCTGCCATGTCAAATAACTGAATGCAGCGGGATTATGAATTTGAATTCCCGGTTTAAAAATAGAACGTCCTGGTATGATAGTGGTATGAAATAAAAAGAATATAATGGGTGAAACTCACGAAATGCATTCAGAAACACGGCCAGTGTTTTTAACATGACCCAGCATACATTTTTCAGATTTGGCCAAACTGATCACGCTCTTGAAAGAGAGAAAAAATACGTAGTTGTTTAGGCTGTATGTATAGTTACTGTACCTACTTAAATTAAATTTAAATTCATGGATTGCTTAAGATAAGTGTTTTAGTCAGGAAGTGCATAATTACATTTTTGAGAATTTCCTTTTACTTTTTGTTAGAACAAGTGTTAAAAATTGCTTGAGAAAAAATTAGAGAATGGACGATTGACTTCACGATGAGTTCTGAAAACGAAACGGCTTGTAACATCAAATATCTTGAGGCGTTAGGATTCCGAGTGAAGCCTTCAAAAAACAATGTAAGAATGTGGTCCTAACAGACACAGTCATTTTAACTATAGTTTTTAAAGTGTAGATTAAAGCTTAGTACAAATCACAAGATCAAATGTATAAAACATGTTTGCATTTTATATTCTACCAAGTCCATTTTTATTTTTTTTAAATAATGGTTTAGTATGGCATAATGTGATGAGACAAAATGTTAACTCAGACCATCACAATGGATAGCTCACCGTCCGTCCGTCCAGTGATGACAGGCTGTGTCATCGGCGCGTTAGTGTTCCACGCGCGCCTCAAAGAGATATCAGCAAAGCAGAGGGGCCTGCCAGGGCCACCGCCTGCCGGGGTTGCAGGTTGTTTTAAAGATATACCGCGACCCCGGAACATAAAGAACAATAGAAGAAACATAGTGGGTTGTAGTCAACACAAGACTGACACTCCCCCAGATAATTTCCCGTCCACAAAAAAGACCATGTTTTATGAATATCGAGCATGCTCTTTCAAAATAAATGATAATGATTATGACAACAATACCTAGGGTTCTTTCTGGTCCTAATCCATAACTCGAATGCTTTATTAATACAACGGTTAGTGTGTAATTACAGATCGCGTGCCGAGACAGCCCACTGCATTATGGCGGGACATTCACAGAAAAGCTAACTAACGGACTGTTTATTTCATTGTAAAATTGTTGAGGTGTGGCGCGAAACACCCCTTCGATGACCGATGTTCGGGTTTATACAGCTGGTTCTAAATTATAACCCTATCAAAACGTAAATAAGGGTTGCAAGTGAATTAAATACCGGTTTGGTGATACCGGTGCAGTGTAAAATTGTATAAAAGAATTGATTGATTATTTGTTGTTATTAAATGCTTCCTTGGTTTCTTCTATCTACTAAAATTATCAGATTTATACGCATCTCCAACCAAATACGCACTTCGCAATCATCGTTTATTTGCAAAAATAACGATGATTACGCAGTTATGAAGTCTAATAAATATTTGTTACAATAAAGAAATTGTTTCGACGTGTTTAATTTTTTAATACTGCAAAAAACCGTCGCCAACGGAAAATACTGCCGGGGAAACTTTTATCCGCTGTAACGAGGTCGAACGAAGTCTGGGTCCTAACTAAGTCGTACAAATAGTTGTGTGGGGCTGCATCAACACTATGCACTGTAGTGTATAAGAAACTTGAGGCGTTGCTGCAAGTTTGCACTATAAATAGACTTTAATAAAGGTTGAAGATGAACTACTTAAGCTCATTGCGTGAACTCTTATAAAAGTGGATGACCTTTATAAGTATAGTATTGCATTAATTATGAAGAGGGCGAGCAAAGAAAATAACAAGATGCACAGAATATTGGTGACTAAATTAGGAGTTCAGAAGTTTGACTAAAGTAGTGGGACTTACGAGATTTTATAACTGAATACTGTTCGATTGCCTCATCGCATTTTTTGTATTAGAGTCCTAGTCTTTTTGCAATAAATACAGTATTGTACTACTAGTTTTTTGCTGAGTTTTTAATAATTATCGCCAACCAATAATGCAAAGGATTTATGTAAAGGTATTTCTAGTTTTTGCCCTTGCGCCTTATTTATTGTAATAGCAATGCTAAGCTTTCCTTTTTCTACCCTCTTTCTCCCTCATACCTCAATCTTTTTTTTTTAATGTACCCTATGTCCGTCTTCAGCCAGGGTCCTAACTATCTCTGTACCAAAATTAACGAGATAAATTGACTTAGTAAAACTGGCAATAAAAAATCCGTAAAATATTTACCTTGGCAATACTTTGCCTCAGTAATATAGAAAGTTATTAAAAGTGTTTTATACCAGTACAGTAATTTTATTTGAAAGCGCGTTTTCAAAACCCGTGCTGCTCTTTTGCGGGATTAAAAAGCTCTGACAAACATAGTTTAGTTTCTAGAAATTTTTTACTTCCAACACGATGCACTGTTCGTGTAATAAAATGTAATACAATTACATAGTATTTTGTTCTTCTTTCTCGGCTAAGACGTCTCGTAAAACGTTTTCACAAATGTAGTATGAACTTGACCCCGAACAAGCTATTTTTTTTAAATAGCTTTCAGCGAAAAATTCGCAAATATTCACCGTCGATTCGGGAAAATATTGTTTTATAATTAAATTAATTAATTTCATTCCTAGTGTTGGGCAAAGTTATACAAAAAAAAAAATTTTTTTTCGGCTACAAACAAACCTTTTTTTTGTGAATGGGAATATCTTCAAATAAATTTCCCCGCTCGAAACGAGGGGGAGTCAGGCTTGTACTGAAAACCCGCCAAACTCACCCATGTTCCTTCTTTTGCCTTTTATGTTCCGGGGCCGCGGTATCTCTTTCGACCCAACCCGCAGCCCCGCTACATATAACCCTAGTTGCCAATAAATAATATTAACTTATAGCGCAGTAAGAGTTGTTAAATTAATTAATGATGTTTTGCACTTGGCTAATTTTGGTGGCTAAAACATTAAATAAAACAGAAAAATATCGTATGTGTATTGCGAATACTATGGAGTCGGTTAATAAATGACGCCGTAAGGGACTTCTATGCCTGCCGGGGTTGCGGGTTGTTCGAAAGAGATACCGCGGCCCTGGAATGTAAAGGGCAATAGAAGAAACATGGGTGGGTTTTAGTCAGTACAAGTCTGACATACCCCCCCGCTCCGCCCAGAGCGGCGGAAGTCTTTTGATGATTTCCCACCCGAAAAAAAAGGGACAAAAAGTTAAATTGAATACATTAGTGCACATCTGTACTATTGTGTGTGTGTATGTGTGCATATATTGTTTATTAAGCACACTATGTTGAATGCACGTTTTAATTGTTTTGACGTACATTATTTTATTTATGGAATTTCTGCACAGTCAATGCAGTTTTGGTGAAACAAAGTACTATTGTGTGTTTGTGTATTGTGTTTAATGCACACTCTATAATAAAGGCATGTTCTTTGTTTAGAATACAACTTATTTGTATAAAAACATGGTATAAAGGTCTTTGTCGCGTAGTTGTGTAATTTCTACATAATACCGTGTGTATTAAAAGTTTGTGAATCCACTGTACAGCATTGCCTATATAATAAAATTCTCGTCTTACAGTTTTTGTTGCCATACTCTTCGGAAAGAACTTCTCCGATTTTTTTTAAATTTGATATGGATATTGGGTAGGTCTGAGAATCGGTCATAATCTATTTTACAGGCACTGCATAAAACAAAAAACGTAAAAACAAAAACGTAATATAACTTAAAAGGGTGCAGTGATTCCGGTCAGCGGACTTCGTCAGATATTTCAGTACAAAGTCTAGTCTAGTGAAAAAAACCAAAGATATAGCCCCCGTTTTGAAATCAAGTCTCTGATTTCTTGTCGTTTAACTAATTGACGTAATGTCAAAAAGTGGCAACATTTAGTGCGAAAACTGATGCTTAATAATTACTCTGACGAAGCATCAATCATTTGAAAGTTGAGTGCACAACGACAATAATGGAAATTGCAGCACGAACGGGGATTAACAATTATAAACGAGTATTCACGATAGAAGGGACAAAGACGGTTTTGAACCTCCCATATAAAATGATATTATCTAATTAAATGCGAACGTTTTTGAGGATGGATGGATATGTGTAAGTATGGATGTTTGTTACTCTTTCACGTCACTACGGAGAAACGGATCTTGATGAAATTTGACACAGAGGGCGATTATGTCCTGGAATAACACATGATTTTTTTTCGATATCACGCGGGCTAACCCTCGGGCGCCAGCTAGTATACATATAATAATTTAAAAAATACAGCTCATTTTTTCAAAAGCTCATGGTATAAATGTAGGAAACAGCTACATACTAAGATATAGCTCAACTAAGATATAGCTCAATAATATAGACAGACACTATATTATTGAGCTATATCTTAGTTAAATATTAATCCAAATCATCATCATCTGCCTAGCCTTTTCCCAATTATGTTGGGGTCGACTGCCAGTCTTACCGGATGCAGCTGAATACCAGTATTTTACTTGGAGCGACTGCCTATCTGACCTCCATAACCCAGTTAGTACTGGGTTATACGATACCTCTTGGTAAGACAGGTTGTCATACTTTCGAGACACTGACTACTGTAACGACTGCCAAAGATCTACAAATGACAGCTGGGACCAACAGCTTAACGTGCCTTCCGAGGCACGGAGGAAACTTGGTATGTAACGGGTGGTCACCCATAAACAGACTAACCTAGGCAAGCGCGGCTTAACCTAAAGATCGAACTGAGCGGCTGCTTTTATTTAGCCACGAGCTACTCCTAATATTAATCCAAATACAAGAACGAATGAATTCTCAACCATGTATAAACAAACTACAACACAAATTTTAAAATTGCCATGAATTTACACTGCATATGAATTTACGTGCGTTGTACAAATTGATCAGCTAACTCTTATTTAAATTAACGATAATTCAGAGATATTTGAAAACGGGAAAAGAGTAAATATTTATACTATCCATAAATAAAAAATAACTCACAACTATATTAAGTGGGACAGTGCTCTCTTTTAACCGAACACTCTATCAATTTATACAAGCTTTTTATGAACAAAAATACATTATATAAGGATATACCTAGTAATATTACCGATACAAAAATTCTTCGAACGACGATGTACAATAGGTATATAGTATGTTAAAGCCTTCGTGCTTGGGTGTCAGATTCTTATGTGGTTTTACTTGACTTCTAGAAAGTTTCAGATTGCATGTTAGTAATTTAAATTGAAAAACCAAAGCAGCTTCTCGGTAAACCGATTTGCACATCCAATTGAAAATTCCCGGATAACAACCGAGTTTTAAAGGGAAACAAAAGGTTGCATCGATTACAGTAGAGTTGATTAATTTTCACTGTATAGGTTAGTTCTCAGATTCGAGTTCAACATGATTGTGAGTGAGACCTTTTTTGTCTTGTCTTGTTTGACTTTTAATGACTTAAACCCTCACATGTTCCTTCTTTTGCCTTGTATGTTCCGGGGCTGCGATATCTCCTTGTGCTCATTTACTAGAATATACCATATCAAATTTAACATACACCTACCCATAGCCGCACTGTAAATGTGGAGAAATAATAACATTTTATTCAATAAGAGAGGTCGTGCCATTAAAATTGTAATCATCCGGTACAAATGACCGATTAAAATACCGAAACACAATTAATTATTATTTAATTTAACCAGAACAATGCACTGACCCAATGTGAGACCATGTTGAATGTAGTTTATCTTCAAAAGCAAATACAGTACGATATATCTGTTCTCCGCGTCGTTATTCAATGAGACATACATTTGCTCTGAAGGCATCTGATTAAAATATTCTGTGAAACGTAAATAAAGCATTGAAGCTTCTATCTATACCTGTTTCCTCGTGTTTGAGGAACCTTTGACGCGGCACGACGGCGCTTTGTACACAGAATTCCATATTGCATTCGTTGCAGTAAATAAACTTGGTAATTTTCTCAAAGATTTCATCTCCTTTGAAAGCTCTCTCGGAGACAACAAACCTATTAATTTGCTTTGAAATTTTCTGGATGGGATAAGTAACTCTCAGATACTTAATCGGCCCATTTGACTAAGTAGATCAAAATAATTTACACACATTTACAATTCAGTTGAGAAATATAAGCGATTCAAGTATTTTTACAACAATCTTCATTATATCGGCACGTCGTCGCGAGGATTAATGGCATTATAACCCAAGTCAAGCATCTAAAGACCCTCTCACCAGGTGGTAGCTCTTCTGACCCGGCAACTATTGTCAGTATCTGCTCCTCTTTCCAGAAAACAGGAGCTATTTTTTTCGAATGGTAATCATCTATACTAATATTATAAAGAGGAAAGATTTGTATTTTTGTATGTTTGTAATGAATAAACTCAAAAACTACTGGACCGATTCCAATAATTTTTTCACCATTAGAAAGCTGCATTATTCAGAAGTAACATAGGCTATATAATATCACGCTAGGTCCTATAGTTGTGGAGCAGTAACCAAAAATGTTTTAAAAACGGAGGAAAAGTGTCGTTTCTGAGGCCTTCCGTGGCGTGCGCTGGGCATATAGTTAAAGTTATACAAAAATGCTCTATGGATGAATTGTTCATCTTAACATTCTTTTTAAAAAAGTCTGCGAGAGCATATGTCTACCTTTTATAGTTTACCCATAACAATCGTTTTAATGAATGGTTCAATCCTTATAAAAGTTTGCTCTAGATAACTTTTGAATTGTTCAATCGGTTACCTTATGACTATTAATTCATCCAAAAGATACCTATTAGGTAAGTACTTACCTGCTATTTCAAAAATACATAAAAAAGGCCCGGCTACATACGATGTTAACGAGTTATCAGTATATGTCAACTCAAATGTACCCAAGTTGGTGGCAGATCAAAAAATTGCGTTCGATGCTATAATTGAAAGTGTGATCAACAACAAAGGTAGACTATTTTTTTTGGACGCGCCTGGCGGAACAGGTAAAACATTTCTTGCCAATTTAATATTAGCCAAAGTACGACAATCTGGAAGAAAAGCACTGGCGGTCGCGTCTTCTGGCATTGCTGCAACTCTATTAAATGGTGGGAAGACTGCTCACTCGACCTTTAAATTACCGTTGTCTGTGTCATTAGAACAACAATCGGTATGCTCAATCCGCAAAAATGGTCCACTTGGGAAGCTCTTACAGGACACTTCACTGATTATTTGGGATGAGTGTACCATGAGCCATAGAGCTCACGTGGAAGCTGTGAACCGCACATTAAAAGACCTCAGGAACTCAGGCAATGTGATGGGAGGGGTAACCTTTGTGTTGGCTGGAGACTTTCGCCAAACACTACCGGTTATAACTAAAGGTACACGCGCCGACGTTATTAAAGCGTGCCTCAAATCATCACCTTTGTGGCAATCAATTAAAACTCTAAATTTGCGCACAAATATGAGAGCACATTTAAGTAACGACAACAATGGAAATTTCTCACAAAAAATACTTCAACTTGGAGATGGAAAACTACCATCGCCAGTTGCAAATAGCTCCCAAGTATCGTTGGACAATGAATTGGCTCAAACTGTTAACAGTCTAGATGTTCTTATAGACACAATCTATCCCGACATTGAAAATCTCACAGAACGAAATTTCAATTGGCTCTGTTCGAGGGCGATAGTGTCGCCAAGAAACGATTCCGTAAATGATATAAACAGAATGATTATGGAAAAAGTACCAGGTGATTTCAAATGTTACAAATCTATTGACACTGTGTGCAACATCGAAGATGCAGTACACTACCCACAAGAATTTTTAAATTCCCTCAACCCTGCCGGCTTGCCACCCCACGAACTAAAATTAAAAGGAGGTACTCCTATCATGTTTTTGAGAAATTTAAGCCCTCCCAATATGTGCAATGGCACAAGACTTTTGATAAGGGAATTACGAGACAATGTGATTGTAGCAACAATCATCACTGGGCCCGCGGCCGGACAGCTCGCTCACATACCGCGAATCCCGATGATTCCGACGGATTTACCTATATCCTTTAAAAGGTTACAGTTTCCTGTGAAGACATCGTTTGCCCTTACGATAAATAAATCACAGGGGCAAACTTTTTCGATTGTTGGCGTCGACCTAAGAAAAGAGTGCTTTTCTCATGGGCAGTTATATGTAGCCCTTTCTCGAGTAGGATCTCCTAAAAATCAATATGTTTTGTTAGCACCTACAAATACCACTGCAAACATAGTTTACAGTGAAGCCTTAAAGTAAAATGTAAATATTACGATAATTTGATCAAACACATAAAACAAAGAACTTTAACAAACAAAAATCTTTAACAAAAAAAACCTTAAAACAACAAAAAAAACCTTAAAAAAAACAAAAAACTTTAACAAAAAAAACCTTAAAACAACAGAAAAAAAACAAAAAAAAACCTTAAAACAATAAAGAAATTTAAAAACAAACTTTTACCTCAACCAAAACAAACAACAACAAAATAGGTAGGTTCCTATTTAAGAAGAAAATAATTAATTCAATAAATGAAATAAGTAAATGAAGTCCGGAAAAATGTTTTCAAAAGGTAAATACTTTCTAAATAAAAAAAAAAAACTGAGAATAAATTTAAATAAAACGTAAAACTATGTAAAAAATCTTAAGTCCCCCGTGCGAAGCCGGGACGGGCCGCTAGTCAAATATATACCCAAGGCGCTCCTGGGGAAGATACAAAGATGACACTCCCTACTGCTGTAGGGAGTGTCAGATTTGTATGGACTAAACCTGTCCATTTTCCTTCTTTTGCCCTTTGTGTTCTGGGGCCGCAGTATTTCTTTGGAACGGCTGGCATCGGCCCTGTGCTCCTCTGACACGACGGTAGCTTGGACTTTATTTTCTAACATCGTTCTGCTATGATTTATAACTTAAAATGAATTCATTTAAATGCTATAAATTATTAATTGAGTTTTCACGGTGGTAGAGACGAATCACATAACAGTACTTTAGTCTTTTTAAAAACTTAAGTAACAAAAATAGAAAAACAACTCTAACCTTAGAACTAGCTAGGCAACAGTATGTTAAACAAATAAGAGCGTTAAGATAAAGATAAGAAAGAAATTGCATCAAAAACACAGTGAAAATTAACATTACGAAAGCACTATGTAACATGCTATTTAATAGCGTTCGTCGCAAACTCATCTCTTGCAAAACCCTTGTACTTTAAGCTTATAGCTCAATCCATTACGACTGGAACATCGACTTACCTTGCAAGAAAAATGTACGAGCGAAATAATAAAAGTTGCACACAAAGGAATCTTCGAGCCACGCGCGACACGCCCCGGGCGGCAACCGCTACAATTTTCCAGACTTTTGCATAATTTGCTTTGTAAAAGGAGCGTCAGTCACGGTGTTTTTTATTTAAGCTTTTTCCACAACGGGCATTTTTCTTTTAGCGATTAAGAGTTTTAAGGTCAAACACTTTATTGGAATAGAGACGGTTTTTCGATCGCCAGTTAACTTTAATCTGATGAATATATTTGACATTTTGACAGTTTTCGTGTGGATACTCTGTCATCACTTGACGTTTACTCTTCAGGTAAAAAATATTTAATGATTGAACAATCGGAACTTAATCTTAGGGGGCCATCGGGACCAATTAACAAAACAAAATCAGCATCAGGGCAAAAGAAGGAACAGTGATGGCTTTTAGTCAGTACAAGTCAGCATCTCTTCCGCTAAACTCATATCGGGGGTGATGAATTCCCATCCGAAAAAAGGATTCTTTAACATGAAGAGAGAAAATGATTATTCTAACAGTAGTTTACGAAACTAACGTGACAGAGAGTTTTTCATTTTATAGCTACAAGTGAACGTCGACCTCGGTACAATTTAATCAAGCATGCACCGATAGCTTCTAAGCAATTTGCCCCAGATAGCCGATACACCAATATCGTTGCAGAACGAAAGCAAACCAGCGTGGATCGTTTCCACTAGCTTACTAACCACTTGAATAGAACAAGGAGGCGCAGCATTCAGGCATGTTAACCGTCGCAGATTGAATGGAACCCGGCCACCAAAGAGCTTTGATTAGCAGTTGATTGATCAGATTAGGTTTGATTATAGCTTCGTTTAATGGTCGCTTGCGTACTATATCAGCGTGGGTTAATGTGATGCAACTGAGCACGGTGATTTGAATTATACGTTTTAGGGTATATATTTATTCATATTCATGTCTTTATTGCATTCCATAATGTCTGAAGATCTTAAAATAGGCATATTTAATGCAAAAAGAAAAGTCTTTATGCATTAAATAAGTCTATTTTAAAAGCTTGCTTTTAAAATATCATCTGTTTAGCCTTTTTTCAAATTTATTAGGGTCAGCTTCCAGTCTCACCAGGTGCACCTGAAAACCACTGCTTTACATGGAGCGACTGCCTATTGGACCTCCACAATTCAGTTAGTGCTGGGTAATGTCGTACCCCTTAGCAATTCAGGTTGTTGCACATTCTGGCCACGAACTACCTAAAAACTGTCAAACATGTACAAATGACAGCAAGAGCAACGACTTAACGTATTTTCCGAGATACGGACGAAGCTTGGTATGGAATGATGGTCACCCATCCAGAAACTAAAACTATACAAAATAATTATTATAACTATATAAAATATAGCCAAGAGCTCCTCTGATGAAAACCAAAATACAGCAAAAATAATTTGTTGGCACTACTACTTAAGAAACATTTCATCTCTCTACTGGATTGAAAATACGTCTAGGAAATCCTGAAAACTATTCATTCCGTCGTCTGAATTTATTTCGTCGTACAACGTACATCTTTGAAAGTGCATTTGCAAATGAAGTCCCGAGTCATCTCATTTTAAGTTCGCTGAGCGAACATAAACTTAACTTTTATCAAAGAATTCCTAATTTACTTGGCATGATTAATCTGAGCTTATGCAAGGTGGCTTTGGCGGTAAAGTTCTCAATATCTGATCCTCTGAACTTTGTTGGCGATAGGTTTTCAAACTGAATTAGTGTGATTAAACGAAAGGTCTTTTAGTTTGTAGTTTCCACATTGAATATGGTGTATCAGGTAAAGAGGGGCTTGCCGTAGGAGGTTGGATGCCCGATTGCAATTACTCTAGTTTTGCAGATTTTGTTCGTCTACCGATAAGACTTTCTAACTACAAAGTGGACCGCGCTCGCAGGAAGCCAAAGCATAAGCTTTTTCGGAATAGGTGTCTTGTTTTCAGCGGGGCGTCTATCCTAAATGCAATTATATACGTATACGGGTATACGGCTATAAATACGTCTGGGTGAGGAACGGTAGGATATTTGTCAGAAAGACGGACGGCGATGATCATATTTTAATTAAAAGTCTAGATACTCTAAATAGTCTAAAATAATGTATTAATCAATCAATATTGTACTTTTCTATTTTTCTTTTTTTCTGTTTTGCGTGTACTCGTACTTAAGTAAATATTTAAATTCAATAGTTTGCAAATATACTATCAGAATAGTAGAGGGTTAAGAACAAAGACACACACTGTATATCGTAACATTGTCTGTAATGATTACGACATAATAATTATGTCTGAGACTTGGTTGAATAACTCAGTACTGAGCAGTGAGCTATTTGACGACAGATATGTGGTATATAGGCGGGATAGAGAAAGTTCTAATTTTCAGTGCACTAAGGAAGGGGGTGGTGTTTTAATTGCCGTTAAGAAACAAATTAAATCTAAACGTATCAAAGATTGGGAAAGTGATTGTGAGGACCTATGGGTGAGTGTTGATTTACCAATTTCATCTACCTTTCGTCGAATGGTTCTCTGCGCAGTATACCTGCCTCCCCCTATACGCCGTTCTTCTCTGGAGCATTATTTAGATCACTGCAATGCTGTTTTTGAACAATGTAATGGTTCAGGGGTTTTCATTGTGGGTGACTTCAATTTGAGTAACATTGACTGGAGTTTGGCAGGAAAATCGGCTAATAGGCCTAGCTTGCCTAGCACTAGCGAAATTTTAATTGACTTCATAACTGTTAACAGTCTTAATCAATTTAATTTAATAACAAATGATTCTGGTCGCATATTGGATCTTGTTTTATCATCACATTTATTGTGTAGCGTTAGTGAAAGTATAAATCCAATTAGTAATGTCGATAAACAGCATCCACCTCTTGATATCGTTGTTTCCTTAGGAAAAGAAGCTAGTCTATCATACAATAATAACACGAAAAGACCTAATTTTCATACCAAAAATTATGCACCAGTTCGTGAGTTCTTGAACGAAATAAATTGGGTTGAACTTTTTGAGGGACATAGCGATTTAAATAGGATGTTGGATGTCTTTTATGAGAAACTTGATTATGCTATAGGTAAATTCATACCTACAAGGGCGCCAAAAAAACATAAATTTCCCCCGTGGTTTAATCATAAATTAATTAGAATGTTAAAATTAAAAAAACAACATAAGAAAGAGATATAATAAATATAAAAACCCAATGGATTTCATTGAATTAAAAGTGCTTAGTAAACGCTGTGAAACCATGGCTACTCTTTGTTACAACAATCACATCATTAATATAGAAAACAAGCTAAAGAATAATCCTAAGTTGTTTTGGACGCACGTAAAAAATAAAAGAGGGGGGTCTAGTACATACCCCATGACTATGACAGACGGGTCAAGTTTCACGTCTGATGGTACCACAGTATGTGAAATGTTTGCTGTCAACTTTTCGTCTGTCTACAGCCATGATCAGGAATTAAGCAATGAATATTTACAGCCTCTCGGGAATAGCAGTCTATGCTTAACAAGTCCAACAACTAGCAGTGAAACTCTACTTAAAAAATTAAAAAGCTTAGATGTTAACAAAGGTGCCGGTCCAGACGGTATACCACCAATATTTATCGTAGCCTGTGCGGAGGAGTTGGTGAATCCACTTATGCTCTTATACAGCAAATCATTAATGTCAGGCGTATTTCCATTGAAATGGAAAATGGCCAAAGTAGTGCCTATACATAAATCAGATGACAATGACGACGTATCTAACTATAGGCCCATCTCAATTCTCTCGACGTTTGCGAAAGTGTTTGAGTCACTGCTCTGTCCGCATTTCCAAAATCATCTAAAGCTATTTATAAGTGATCATCAGCATGGATTTGTTGGATCACGATCAACAAGTACTAACCTAGTTGGATTTACGGAACTGTTGATCGGTGCGGTAGACTCTGGTCTCCAGGCAGACGTCATTTACACTGACTTTAGCAAGGCTTTCGACAAAGTCTCCCACAAAATACTATCTTCAAAGTTGCACGCATACGGTATCATTGGGAACTTGCTAGAATGGGCAAAATCATATTTATCAGATAGATCTTTCTTTGTTGTGGTAAATGGCTATCAGTCCAACGTTTATAAAATCTCTTCTGGAGTCCCACAAGGTTCACATTTAGGGCCTATATTTTTCAACTATTTTATTAATGACATTCCCAGCTGTCTACGGAACTCAGAAATTTTTATGTATGCGGACGACTTGAAATTTCTTAGAATAATTAAGTCTGACAGAGACTCCTCGCTTTTACAAACGGACCTTAACAGCCTCATCCAATGGTGCAAAAACAATAACATGCATTTGAACTCAAAAAAATGTTATCATATTAAATACTCAAGAAAAAATAAACTTACGGAGACAGCATATTACATTAACGAGGACAAGGTCAATGAAGTAGAAACAATTCGGGATCTTGGAGTTTTATTTGACCAAAAATTAACCTTTGCACCACACGTAGACCAAGTATGTAAAAAAGCGTCAAAAATGTTGGGGTTTGTCATAAGACACTGCAAAGGTTTTCGTCAAAGTAAAACTAAAATCTTATTGTACTACAGTCTAGTTCGTAACATTTTAGAATACTGCAGCGTGGTTTGGCGACCGCACTATACTGCTCACAGTTTGCGGATTGAACGCATCCAAAAACGTTTTGCCTGGCATCTAGCTTTTTCTGTAGGTAAAGCTAAAAAAACGCCTTCTTACAAAGACAGATTAATGCTCTTCAAAATGCACACCTTAGAAGACCGAAGGCGTTTAAACGACGCAACTTTTGCATGTAAAATGTTGAATGGTATTATAGACTCACCGACGTTACTTGCACGAATTAACTTTCGCGCTCCTCCAAGGATTCCACGTAAACCCATAACTCCACTTTGTCCTCCGCAGAGAAGAACGGTGTTGGGATCTAACTCTCCATGTGCTAGATTTTGTAAGGTTTTGAATAGTTGCAGCGATCGAATTGATTTACACTTTGATTCTTTCCATAAGCTGAAGTCTAGTATTCTTAACTGTTTTATCTGATTTGTTTTAATTGTTCGTAAGTATTTGCATTGTTTAGATATACACAATTATTATTATTTTTCATTAGTTTTAACTTCGCTTGCCAACTCTTAGTGCCTAAGCTTACATTTATGTAATTTATAATAGTTCATGTGGTGTTTACCTTTAAGTAATTGTTACACTGTTAAAGTTTTAAGACATGTTAAGTTTATTCAAGTTCTTGGTGTAAACAATTGTTGGTAGACCAAATAAATAAATAAATAAATAAAAATATGTGTACTGTCCAAAAATGGAGAAAAGTTGTGACCGTCCTACACGCTAGAAAAACGTCGGGAACTTGGCGGCGAGATATTCAGAATACATTGCTGGCATCGCGGGATCAACCTGGATGAGGCACAAGCAAAGAGCGGCCTATGGACCCAGTAGTGGGTGAAGTGGATGATGATGTCCCAAAATAAATATAGAGGCCCGCTAACATCAGCATATTCTCCATATTCGGAGTATTCTGCTTTTATATTTTTTGTACAATATTTATATAATATATTTTAACTGAAAGTTTAAAAAAAAACATTATTTATATACTGTATACAAAAGGAAAAAACGCTGACTCACTTATCACGAAATATCAGAAACTACAACTCTTTGGAGTCCCAAATTTTGTATGGGAGATCCATTTAGGACGTTGGTGTCACAATCAACACAATCACTAAGACGGGATTTCGATTTCATCAAGCTATACATTTCCAGAATAACATGGCCTGGTTTTGAAGTAGTTTTGCATACAATGAGAGATCCGTATGAACTGGTGTTGTATGACTCGATTGGTCGCCGTGTGTACAACGGTGACACGGACAGGTTAATGAAGTTTCGATCAGTGACCGGTGTGCGCAAACAGTTCTTAACTTGGCCGCAGTAGTTTGTATTGATCCGAAATATACGTTATAGAAAGGATAATACGATTTCTTGGGACCGACTGAGCTTCATTTTCCAGCTTGCAGGACTTTAAGCAAAGATCATCACTTATATCATTTTCTTAGTTCCAAGCTAAGTAATAACAGCGTAGCTAAGTTACTAGAACCTGGCGAATTAAACTTAGAAATTTCCTTGCAGACTTTCGCCGAGCGCCTTAAGAAATTATCTTGGAATCTGAGAATATAATAAGTACAATTTCAAGGGATATTTATTTGCTTCCCGTGTATTTGTGCTTCATTTATTTATTTGAAACTTCACGTACAATAGTGTCACAAAGGCCGACTTAATGCGATAAGCAATTAGTTATCTTGATCTCACTGATGCATAACTAAATAAACTTGAGCGACTTCTAAATGTCTGCATAAAACTCATATCTTTGAATTTCAAAGCTCAAGTGGCTCCACCAGAATACTCATATCTTGTTTCAGTTATAGTATATTTTATCCTTTACAATACGAGCTGGGTCCAAGAGTTTTACCCTTATCTTAAAGAACGTTTCAAGACAGATACAATAGATATTTGAGATCATCGGAGAACCTGACACGCTGAAGATGCCAATGCATTCTACTAGATTCTACGACAAATCCTTCAGAGTCTAAGCTGTACGGCTATGGAGTATCCTGCCCCTGTCTGTAAGAAGCGCTCAAACCTTGTTCAAAAAGCAGTACCTCTCTCCTTGAACAACAACATTAAATATTTCTTTAATATTAAATATTTTTTATTTATTATATGTAGAAGTATTTGTTGTTATAAATGTAGCTATTCGTTTTGAATAATGGAACACCACGGACTAACTACTGTACTGTCTCCACTCCTCCCTTAAATCCTTCCAAAAGTTGTAGTGAAAAGATCGCTTTTAGCGATAAGACCGCCCATTGTGTCACCCTATTTATAAGTTTTATAGTGTTATTCTTGTAATTTGTATGGTGTACATAACAAAGAATATTCTATCTATCCATCTAAAGCATTCTCCACCAGTCAACCTTTAGGTAAAATACGATAACTTAGTCATAATATTTTGAAGTTTTATTAGAGCAGAAGCAAAACTAGTTCTACCTGCGGTTCTGCCTGAGTGTAAAAGGGTATTCGAATTTTTTGGTGCGCTTTACCTCCACCATTTTATTTTGTTTTCAAAATACTGGCCGTGCATGAAACCTACATTATTCAATAGCTGACATCAATACAAAAAGTTTGTATTCGACCAAATTTCGATACAGTCACGTTTCGGAGATGTAAGCCATCAACGTTACAAACTTTTCCGTCAGCACAATTTTGAAAACAGTAACAGCTCCAAAATATTAGGAACCGAATTAAAATATTTTATAAATGACATGGTAACGTTTCATGTGTCGATAATAATAGTATAAACTTCTATGGAGGCTCTCCTAACGCAGCTGGATCAAGGCCATGATACAGTAAGTGGTACTCTTGGACACGGCTTGTATTGTTTGGAGGTTGCCATTCTTTAGAGCCTTAACCGCCGGGTAGCTTGAACCCTGTTACCGCTCCAGGCTACTATTTTTGGTATTTTGTTTTTTTTTTATTTTACATTATGTGTAAATATGAATAAACTAAAGTAATAGTAAATAAGCCAGTTATTTTCAGATAGAATTTTGTGGGATTGTAAATTTTCAAAGTTATTCAAGTACTTTGCTTGTTATCCAGAACTTCGTAAGGTTCTTAGTCTTTTATTCTATCTTAGTACGAAATTGGAAACAAGGAAAAATGCTAACAGCCAATAAAATTAGATCAGCTCATTATTAAATTTGTAAAACAATAACAACACATTGATTAATATTATCATAGATAAACACTAGACATTTAGTAACGCCATGACAAAGAAATAAATCAGAAAACTCAATAATCGTCCCATTCTAAACTAGACAAAATTGTGATGTCGAATCGATGTGAATAAATGAATGTTGGCCGTTTGCCTTTCATCGAATAGAAAACCGAATTATTGTTTCACCAGTCCCAAAGGCAATCGACGATCAGAAATCTTTTAATAGACGTCGAAACGATGAGGAATATCAACAAGCTGAAGAACATGTTACGTCAACGAGAACTCTGTTAACACGTATGTTTTTGTTTCCAGCGCTCTGCAGTTTTTATTCGCGAATCAAACGATATTTTAGCAATGGTTTTTTGTTCGGTCATTTTTGTTTGCATTGTGTAAACGTACAGTTGTTCGAACTTGTTTGTGATTGAATTAGAAGACTTGTTTTAGTTTGTCTGTTGGCAGGAAAATTGTGTATTCTAAAAACATAACGTGTTTTTAGAATTTCGGCTGTGTTGTGACGCTATGTGCATCATATTTAAATGCAAAACTTTGTGAGAATTTATGGATGTTTGTTACTCACGTCATTATCTACTGAATGGTCATAAATTGTTTTTTTTTAATGTCAAAACGATTTGAGAAAGCACCCTAAAGACTCTACTCCTTATAAAATTTTCTTTCCGTAATGTTTCCTTACATAAACGATACATCTTATAAACTTCACAGCGAATAAAATGGCATATTTTAGTTTTAATGTAGGCAAAACGCATTAAAACAAAAACACTATGGAACTATAAAATAAAAATACAACAAACTGGTTCTACTTTCGGCATTTGATCCTTCAGTTTGACAACTAGTTGGTCTACCAGCCGACCAACTAGTTGAGTAACCGAGGTCAGTGAGTTGAGTAGGTACGCTATTAATATCAAACGTTACGCGGGTAACGTTGGACAATGGAAAACGTGCATTTTTATAAAATGACCGTGTTTATTTTTAACTCTATGGATTAATGTTTCTAGGTGGTTAATGGATTCTTGCAATTATGTCAATGGGTTATTGGTGCGCATCATAATTTATATCATAATGGGGTTAAAAGTACCATTAAAGAAGGCGATAGTCACTGGTTTTCTCTCTACTTATGGATATATTGGGTTCACGTGTTATATGTTATTGCTTTACTTTATATATTTTTTGAGCCTTTACTCAGTCGAATTCTTGATCTGTAGCTCAGTACCATCTTACTTCAGATTCCTTTCTCTGTATAAGCTTGTTATATAAACCAAACTGAACCAGTTGAGATAAAAAAAATGATATTGATTCTTCTTTATTTATATTTTTTTAAGGATGGTATTTAAAAGTACTTCAATTTATTCCCATTTCGTTTACCTAATTTTGCCTGTGTTGCACCAAATATACTGAATGTGCACCAAAATATGTTAATTAAAATATGTCATAACGAGCATCAGGAAAAAGACAGCACTACAATAAAAAAGTGTTATATCTTTATCCATTTTCTATTAATGCAAGTCGTTACTGGCACTCGCCGGCCGCTGCCGCGGCTCCGCTCGCTCCGCTCGCACGGCTCGTGCGTAGGGGGTCGCAGTTTTAACCTAACCTAACCTACGCATTTTTTTAGCATTCAGGAAAGAATATTTGGTGCACGATCAGTATTTTTGGTGAACACAATTTTTTTTCCCTTTTTTTAATACTTTTTTAATTGACATGACATACAAAACATAGTAGTTTTCCGGCATCAGTAGATGGCGGTGGTTAGAACTGCAGAGACAGGAACTTTCTGACAATGCGGGCCGTATCGAGAAATACTGCCTTCCTGCCTAAGGAGAACTTCTTAAGATGAATTATTCTAAAAATACAAATAAAAAACTTTAAAGATATTTGTTAAACAAAAATGAAAATGATTTTTTTTCACTGCCATCTACGCTTGATAGTAATATATCGGTAGCCGTCAGTTGGAGGTCTAAACGTATCAGTGTATTTTTCACTTATAGTTTGTCAAACACGCAGCAGTATTCAAAATCGTAGAGACATATATTTTAAGTTAGGGAAGGTTATGTATTTTAAGTTAGGAATACCAACTTACTTAAAGTAACGGTAGAGTATAATGTTTCTTGCTATCGCGTACTTATTCAAAATTATTTCTAACTTAGTCCAACGAACTGAATTGTCAATATCGTTAAAAGAACATGTTTTTAATATTATATATTCCACGCAATACTTTTACTGGGTAATTTCAATGAATTTGATACGTTTATAAGGTATGGAAGTTAAGAAGATGAGAGGAAATCATGAAAAGTGTTAAGTCGCATGATCAGCCTTTTGGAAACTCAACGAGCCGTCTTGGGCAATAAGAAACTAACCACGAATGAATGTTTTATATACCCAATGAGGTTCGAAATTTAAGCGCTGTACAGACACCATAGAAATCTTTTTGGGTTGAATATGCTAAATATATCCTTGTATACTGTGGTGTTGGATTGTCACGCTTCAATTTTTCTGTATCGTTTTTTTTAAGCCTGCTCTATTTATCTTATGGGCAAAAGTATAAGGTATGTATCTATCCTAGACATTGTTATATACTTGGCTAGCGCATGGCAACACAATCACTTATATATATAAACCTAAATACATAGATGTTATAGTGAAATATCAAAGTTTCTTACTTTTGTCACTGACTCATTCACCGATCATTATAATTCTACTACAAACAGATGAAATATGAATTGTATAGATAATTTCATAATTCTAGAAAAAAAAATGCGGTTATCAAGTTTATTTACGGCACACAACCTTCAGAATTCTAGCTTTATCCACAAAGAAGTAACAGGAGTTCGAAAATAACCTGAATGGCTTCGAGAAAAGAGTCGTATGGCTGTGATTTTATTTAGTTTTGCTCAAATTTACCGACAATAATTTGTGTTATGAACGATCATGTACGATTATTGTATTTATAATTAGTACACCTCATAAACATATGTAAAATATAAATGGACAGTTATTGCGAAACTAATTCCAAGCTCAAACAATCACAAGTTTTAACGCAAATCTCACGCGACTCTACGCATCCGATATGATTCTTTCAGTTTTTTAAAAAGACTAGTTGCGCTTCTTTTATCCGCGTAGACCGAAACTATGAGCGTGCCAAATTTTGTTCAAATCCGTTCAGTAGTTTTTGGTGAAAGAGTAACGAACATCCATCCATCTTCACAAACTTTCCTTACAATTGGCAAGTTTAAAGTAAGCAAAAGTGTCCACTGTGGTCTACAAAGCTTCAAAGCAATTTAATGAAACACGTTTTCTGGTAGGAGGTTTGATTTTGTGTTTGAGTTTGGTATAATAAATCCAAAGTTTAAAAATATCCTACCATAAATGGAATAAAAATCAAAATATGAATCCACTTCTAAAAACTTCTGCGCTCTATAGAGTTTCATTCACCGATGTCATATTCAGTATTCAATAGCATTCCGTTTTCAAGAGAATCCAAAGGGTTGAGTGACTATTGTCCAGCTGCACTCTATTGTCGATGGCCAATCAGTGTCTATTCATATATTTTTCTATGGATTTTGTGGCAGAGCGCCGGACGGTCTAGTGGTGTACTACTTATATACGTGTTTAACCTTCTACGGATTATATATATACAAGCCAATGCGACTTGAGGTCTGCTTCACCGCTAGACCTATTATACTACTAGAATTCATAAAGATTTTCATGTCAAACGAAATAGTGGTAGCACTTCATTTAATTTACGACTTCTTCACTTGATATCCTATGAAAAAACGTTTGCCGTATGTTAATAAATTTCAAGAATTATTTGCACAACGCCCACGTGGGTTTTAAGCAATTTGTATTGATCTTGGGTTTTAAAGTGTCTTTTGAGCCGAAAGGGTCTTTCAAAAAGATTCTCAACAGATGTAAAAAATACTCTTAAGTATAAATTGAACGCGCGGGGAGTTATGACCCACTGTCCCCACCGTGACCCCACCATTTTTTACAAAGCCGAAAATCAGTAGTAGGCACGGTATGCGCTCACATGCTAAGTTTAGAATGTCTATGGTCCCGTAAGACATTTTTTTTAAAACGGTACCCCTATTAAACATTAAACGAAAAGTATCTTAGATATTTCGCCGAAGAAACATTGTAAATATTATTTTCCTATTTTATTTTTAAGTCGCTCTGCAGTCTGTGCAACAAGAATGTTTTATTTCCTTAGTCTACGGCGTCTTTTATAACTGTCTTCGAAACGTTCATAATAAAGATGGTCAATTCTCTAAGAGCAACGGAATGCACTTAAAATAATTCATTTTGTGGCGTCTCGACCGCTCTCATATTTTTACAAAGAAATTGCAGTGTATTTATTGTTACGGTTTTATTGCATATCTCTTTACTGGCTTTGATTTTTTTCGTTTTATTCTTTGTGTTTATTTGCAGGTTATTGTTGGAATGTTATATGAAATGTGAGTTTTCACTATAAATATAAGACGTCGATAATGTTAGGATTTTGTAAATTTTTAGATTGTTAAGGCTGATTTGTTAGTGGTAAGGTAAGAGATGACCTTTTATGGAGATAAGTGTTTATTTGTCTTAAACATGGCATATTGGTGTTACAATCAGTAATTATATACAAAATTATTATTATTATACGTCAAATCTAATATATAAAATTCTCGTGTCACAGTTTTCGTTCCCATACTCCTCCGAAACGGCTGGACTGATTTAAACGATTTTTTGTGTACATATCGGGTAGGTCTGAGAATCGGCCAACATCTATTTTTCATACACCTAAGCGAGCAGCGGGTGAAACCGCTGGGCACAGCTAGTAATATAATAATAATTCATTTTGTCAATTTATAATAATGATAGTATTAAGTAATTTAAATAAATAGCTCAATTTTCTTATCTTTACATATCAAATAAATCTTAAGTTTGAAGTGATCTTTGCAAGTGTAACCTTTGTAAATACGTGTGCTTATGGAAAAATTAATTATATAATTAATTCAAAATGACGCTGGCATGACCGCTTTTGTGTCAAAATTTCCTCGGAAATTAAAAATACTGAAAAGTATCAAGAAATCATCCAAATTTTTCTTTTCTTTTCTAAGTAATAATAAAATGTTTTTATGTCTCTTAAAATTACTTTTTTTTTAGATTAAAATTACTTTAACTTAGATTTCTTCCTAACAAATCTTGGAATAGTGTCAGAAGAACAGGTAGAGAGGCTCTACAACGAGAAATCGTCTGAAACAATTCTTGCAGATTGTTGTTGAGTAATATACAGTTATGGCAAATTTTATTTGTTCAATCATTTTTCACAACACTATGAATTCTACTCGAGTGCAAGCAGTTCCAAATGGTCCCTTTGTTTCCAATGCCAATTATTGCCTATTCTGATGTGGTTTAGGAACTGCTCACACATATATATTTGTTTTGCAATATACGGAAATGATTTAACAAAAAAACTAGGTCATTACTTTTATCCGTAAATGTCTAGTTGTAATAAAAACATTTACTTAAATCTATGGTCCCTTAAAACTGTGAAAAATCAACTCTCTAAGTCGATGATATCGCCGGTTATGTCGCAAGTTTGTACCCTCTCTGTTTGAAACCCTCGGTGTGGGAGTCCGACTCGCACTTGACCGGTTTTTTTATTAATCTGATGGCTTACACGTTTATTTATTGAAACGGAAAACCCACTCATACACATTTACGTACATAGCTTAAAATAACTAAAAATATGTTGTATCTATTAAGTGGTATCACAAAATGTAAAGGTGCAGTGAAAACAATCATTGGGACTCCAGAAAGAATTCAGCCAGATTGGCACAACCGGTCGGCAAGAGTGGTATACCAATGTCATTACCACATAAAATAAGAGACACCAAAATATTCCTGAAAGTAAGTATAATTAGGAATTTAAAAGATACATGATTTTTACCCAAATCACCATTTCCTAAATTCTAGCAATATCTTTAAAAAATGACAACACCATCGAATGCATAATAAGCATGTATAATAAGCAATTTGTTCGTTTATGACGACCGGAGTGCAGCAGTCCGCACGCCTGTGTATGTTGTCATCATGGTTTCTGCATTTTAGTACATTTCATTTTAGGTCGAAGTATTTTTTACTTGTTATACAAAAGGATATCATAAATAAAATCTTGTCTCGATACCTAATAATACCATCCCGGATCTTATCTTAATTAATTTCGGACAATCACTCACAACTTCTTCTCCTTGGTTTCCTCTTCTTACTTATTCCTTGGTTTCCTTGTTTTTATGTCCTGATGGACACCATGTCTTTGTTCTTCGCTCAAGATAATATGTTTGAGGTAAGCGCTCTGGTCTGGGGTTAATGTATCTCGATGCTCAAATTGCAGTCTAAATCTTCAAAGCATATTATTATTATTCGTTTTTCGACGGAATATTTTAATGTCATTCACAAAGGATTACGACACGAGTGTTATATTTATATATATTTATTTAATAAGGTGTTGTTTTAATTTTTGAGGTCTACCAAAAGTGACAAAATTGGTAAACAAGAAATTGTAAAATGTTTTGACAAAAAATATTTTCAGTGCTGAAAAACTAAAAGCGTCCATTTTCGATCACCAATAAATAAGAACGCGGCTAAGTCGAGCGGAACCAAATCACGCGCTTAACTGAGTTTATTGTTTCAATTTTGATTTCATCAGCACAACGTGAACGCAAAATTTCTGGCGTTTTACTTTTTAAACTGTGGTTATCTGTAGAGATAACCACAGTTTAAATATTCGTGTATTTTAATATAAATGTTGTCTGTTGACAATACAATATAGTTTCTGTATCAACAGATGGTTTATTTTAATTAAATGTACAGTGAACAAAAGAAATTAGTGAGTTGGCAGGTAGGTACAGTCAACAAAGGAGGTTAATAATATCTCTTTTAGTTGTCAGAACCTACCCGGTTGATAAAATGACTTTCCCTATCCATGATATTTTGTGTTTGAGAAAACAAAGTATCCTATCAATGAGTAGTTACCTATTCTACGTTTCTACAAGTTTTATATGGGTGATGACAGGAATGGGGCGAGAAAAAAAAATTGTAAGCTATGTTTACTACTTACGGATGCAGCTGAAGTTTAACACTCTAAGTGTTCTTGCAATCAATTTAAAATGTTAATACTTCGGAGAGTTCGGAATGGTTAGATTTTTCACACGTGTTAATATTAAAGTTACTAATTGTGAAGTTTTTTTTGCAAAGTACTAGGTTTAAATGGTCCACTGGTGGGTTGGTTTGCCATGACGCTTCTGGCTATGTCAGGGCTCTAGAAAGTGGCTATTTAGACCCACAGCTCATTGAACATGCGGCGCACATACCAAATGGAAATCATGGGGAGAGGCCCAGCAGTGGGATGACGCAAGCTAAAAGTAATTATTTGCAAAGTGACATGTTTGTTTGATTCAGGTTTTTTGCCACTAACTTTTGGAAGTTAAAGTTATAGTTTTTCACACTGTTGGTATTTTAGGATTTTTTTAATTTTTTTTTTAAAAAATGATTATTAAATTTCCATTTGTAGTTATAATAGCTCCCTCGATATCTCAAAAAAACTTTTATATAATTCCGAGCTGAAAACATTGAGAACACCGTATCCTTGCAAGCAAAATATCGAGTTATCAGAAACACACAAGTGTTATCCACAAAAAAAGATTCCGACGAATTGTAATGAAATAGCCTCCTCTTTTTTGAAGTCGGTTAAAAACAGACTTATTTGCATTTACTGCTTAAACAACAAAGTGTTAAGGTTAGCATGTTAATTTAATTTAAATTTTAACCAATATAGTTTTAGGTAATAATAAAGCTACTCAGCTTCAATGAACATTAATTTAATGTATAATATGCTTACCTGTAAAAAATTGGCACACTAATCTATGTATAAGCTTATTCGATGTATTTCCTAATCTGTTTCTGTGTTCTCAATTGTTGGTGAGCCAAATATATAAAATAACTAGTTGTTCCACGCGGTTTCACCCACGCTGCTCAGCACTTGTTGGTCGTAGCGTGATGTTATATAGCCTATAGCCTTCCTCAAGAAATGGACTATCCAACACTAAAAGAATTTTCCAATTCCAACCAGTAGTACCTGAGATTAGCGCGTTCAAACAATCAAACAAACAAACTCTTCAGCTTTATAATATTAGTATAGATATAAATACCATATTTTAAAAATCCTGAACCACAGAGGGATGCATTGACCTCAAACCCGTGTCGGCCCCGGACCACGCCTATGTTACTGCATACAGAATTGTTCACGAATTCAGTGCTTCTATCGTTCTAATTTGACGGTTGCTCCCTACGTCATTGAGGAACTAGGATTATTAAAAATAGATCAATAATATCGCTAACTCAAATTATGTGACTTCAAAAGGTTTTAGCGTGTTTTATTTTTTGTCTTGACTAACTAATTAAATTCTTAAAAAATAATTATGTTATGGGATATAACAACTGCTTTACAGGTTATCACTTAAGTTATCATTTCCGTTGCCCAGAACTCAGCGTATGAGTCCAAAATACATTGTATAATTTGGACTGAAAGGGTTTAAAAATCGTTTTTTTTTGTATGATTATCATACTAATATGTTACAACGAAATCAGATTTTGACGGCACGGTGGACGCAATGGTTAAGCGATCGACTGCTGCGATGCGTGTCGCTAGTTCGATCTCCGCACGGAACAAATATTTGCATGACCTACAAATAGTTGTTACGGGACTGGCTGTTTTTTTTAGCGGGGACGAGAATTAGACCCAAGTGTGTATCGTAATCTATACTAATATTATAAAGCTGAAGAGTTTGTTTGTTTGTTTGAACGCGCTAATCTCAGGGACTACTGGTTGGAATTGGAAAATTCTTTTAGTGTTGGATAGTCCATTTCTTGAGGAAGGCTTTAGGCTATATAACATCACGCTACGACAAACAGGTGCTGAGCAGCGTGGGTGAAACCGCGGGGAACAGCTAGTAGTATATTAAAACACTCGTTACATATGTATCTATAATATCGCTAGTCTATGACCGGACATATTGTATGTATTTGGATAAAACACACCACTCTTTTAAAACTATTGCATAAATTTTAATGAAATTTGGCACCCAGATAAGTAACAACCTGGATTACCTCATACGATACTTTTTATTCCGATACAACGTCCCTTGGGATATTTGCTAATCTTCATGCAACAAATGCCGAGGGCATATTATGCCATCTAGTAATTGAATTGACACCCATATGTTGCCTAACTTCCGAAGACAAATTGTATTCATTACGTTATTGCACAACCGGGCAATATAGCTTAATAGCAATCTGAATATGATTAAATTCTCATAGCGGTATTATACGAGCTCGTATTGGAGCGCGCTCTATTCAGCTGTCCTTAATGCATCGTGCATTCCACTCGAAGAGAAACCGACCTTATGTATATGTCCAACGTTATACGCACTTTAGGTTATAAAACGTTATGTTTTTAGTTGTAAGTGAGACCAAATGTTAAGAGATGGTTTTGAGAGATAAAGAACTAGTATTCTTGAGGATTAAAGGAAATGACGACCACGGCATAAGCTTTACAATTACTGACAACTCTACTTTTACTTTACTTTTTCATTTAAAATATATTTACCAAGAGAAAAATCCGTATTTTTAAATGTAAGTTAGTAAATAAAGTTTTACTTTTGGGGTATTATTAAAGGTAATTTTGCGGCAACAAAAAAAAACGAAAGCAATGCCAGAGAATATATCAAAATCGTAAAATGTATTAATTACTAGATATAGCCCCCAGCTTCGCTAACGTGAATTTGCAATGTGTTCGACTCGGGTTGTACTCTGCGTTCTTTTTCAATCAGTATGGTGGCGCCATCTCCTATATAAGAGGATTATTGTTGTTTCCATAATGAAACAGTACATTCGCAATGAAGGTTACTTTGTGTCTGTTTCTGTACATTGGTTAACGTATAAGCAAAATTTCAGATTGATCGATGCAGTGTTTACGTGAAAGTTTCGAATTTATAATATTAATTGATGTGTGATTTCGGCCATCGCAACTTAAAAATCGAAATATGAACAGGTACCCTACCATGACGTATTAAAGCAGAACTTATTCCGCTGAGGAAAAGGGACGGAGCTATATAGGGTGTCTAGCACCATCTCTTTCACTCAGAGGAATAAGTTCTGCTTTAAGATGTCATTGTAGGCCTACAGGACACGAAACAAAAATTACTACAGTCGGATCCTAGTGAGCTGTCAACTTGAGTGAACCGTTTCCCGAAAACTACTGCAGTACAAAACTATAAAAGCCTCGAATAAGAGCGGCCAGTTCCACCAGTTAACCAGACGACAACCTCATATGCTGAACTGCAAGAAGCTATTCAATAGATAAAACTAGTTCCGGCCGACCTGATGAAAAGCAACATCCAAAGCATACATTTCAAGTAGGCCAGTAACAGGAACCTTTAAACTGTCGAAACCTTGACAACAATAAAATGAGGCTACAGTCAAAGAGTAAGGCAGTAAATGAGTACAGGTCACAATGCATAATAAACTGTGAAAGTACCGTAGTTGCCCATTTCAAAGCTAAGCCTAAGTTGTCGCGATGCGTTCTCAACTCTGTAACTCAGATTCTGTCAATGAAAGATTGTCTGAACTCGCGCGATGGCTCGCGAGCTTCAATTAAGACACTCTGACAAAATCTGTATGAACTCATCGTGCGACGAGGACGCATCGTGTCATCGTCCGATCGATAATCAACTAGGACGACGCTTGATACAGCCTCCCATAATAGAACCGCGTTCCGTTTGCTCTTGAAACACGAAGTTGTAACTTTGATCTTGAATCTGGTATATCGGTTAGATATTATGCACAGATGACAGAATTGGGTCAATTCGAGGAAATCAGATTCTAGATCTCTATCGGATTACCTAGCTTGGTGTTGCGGTTTCACTTGTCTGCTGAGAAATTAATACCGAACCTGTTGAACCATCCAACCGTGAATGTCTATTTAAACAACGGTTAGTTTGAGAAGTTCGACATTTTCCAGTATTGAATTTTAGTTTGAAACGTAGTTTTTTTTTAATATGCAAACGTAACTAATAGGGTGAAAGACAACAGTTTGGAGAAAAAAGTTCCTACCGTCCTTAAAATATGACATTTAAACCAATTATATTACAAATTTACTATAGAGAGTGATTTTTAAAAGTTTTTTTTTATTATTTTGAATGACTATCAATTGTATAATATTTTACCAGAGCAATTACAATACGGGGTGTATTGTAGTTTAAATGTGACCACTATTGATCTCAGTCTTTTCTAGAGATGAGGTTGAAGATGGCTCGAGCCAACCCAAAAGCCTATGTTCTCGTTCCTTAAGGCGCTGTACTAAGCAAACACTTCGTAAAACGTCTAGATTTTCGTCGCAAAGTTAACCGTATCTAAACATGCCACTAGCAAAAAAAATACCGTGTATAGTTCAATACATAAAGTAAAGACTTAAACAAAATCAGTTTACAAAAGTGGTCTAGTACTACGACAAAAAAAATTTAAAAAAGACCACGTTAAAAATTTTTTTCCTCTCGAAGTTCTCAATTTTTTCAGCGACAACCGTCATATTTTTTACATCTATAACAAAGGTAATGTTAAATAAAAAATACAGCTCCGTGTTTAAAAATCTATACTAATGAGGATATCTCTTTAGTATAGATTTTTAAACACCGAACTGTTTTTTTTTTAAATTCAATTAAAATTGCAAAATGACGTACATTTTGGCGGACATGATATTCAAATAAAATCAAACACCGAAATATTTTCGACCCTATTTCTATTTCTATGATGTAATACTGTCTTGTAATTGTGTTAGACCATGCCCAGTATGCAGCTAGCCTCACTACCGAGAAAGATTAGCTTGTTACCGCGCCTTAAATAGAGTTTTCTTTCTAATACATTGTTTTTTAACGCTTTTCACACCTTAATGTATATGTGCAAGTTTTGTAAGGTCATAAGTTCCTAATGACAATTGTTTTTCTTTATGTCGAATTAAATACAGGGTGGCCAGTTGATAGGCGTCCAAAGAAAAAAATTAGATGCCTTATGCTAAGGGGTACCCGAATTACCCCTATGTATGTTCCGCGATTATTTGTAGTTTAGGAGCTAGAATTTTTTTAAGTACTTTTTTCAAAATATTCACCTAGCATTGGTTTTTATTTTTTATGTCTTTATTCCTATCATTTTTAGATATTCTTTTTTGTGGAATCTATTAGCGATAACAATAGCTACCATGCAAAAAAAAACCGTTTGGCTAGGCATTGTAGAACTTACCACAAAATTAGTCCAAAGTTCAAAATTACCATTAGAGTTCGATAATCAAAAATGTTCAGAGCTTAAAAAAAAAATAAGTTAGGGGTGCCAGAGGTTTCTAAATGATCTTAAAAACTTCTATGGACCTTCAACAGACAAAATCGGTAATAAAATATAGAGCTTGATCGGGGATTATTTCCTGTAATTAGCGTTGATAGCAATAAAGGTATTTTTACAGTTATTGTTATAATTTGGGATTTCTATATTTTTGCCACTTTTATGATAAAAAAATACGGTAGATAGTTTACAAATTTTATCAAAACACGTTACAAAAGGTTTTCAAAGTGCCGCCTTACCACAGAAATGCACAATCTACATCTACGGAGGAAATTGTCTTTTAGTTGTAAACCATGTCTCGTCTCAGTGTTAAGTTAACGTCTGACAGCAAAATTGGTAATTCTTCAAGAACTCTTTGTAGGTGGCTCCATCGAGCTTGGACAGCGGTCTGGCTATGGATTCTCCATAGTCCGCTATCGAGAACCCTCGTTCCGTAAGACCATCAAATTTTCAACACCGCTTCAGTGTGAAAATGTGGTCCGGCGTTCTCAACGGTGAACTACCAATTAGTTTACCACCACCATTCGAGCTGCCATCCAGACTCGTGAAGGTACGCACGAGACACTAACAATGAGGAAGAGCTAAAACGGAAAATTGAAGAAGCGGGAAATGTTGTAAGAAGTAAAAGAGAAGCCTTTAGACAACTATAAGACAATTTCCTCCGTAGATGTAGATTGTGCATTTCTGTGGTAAGGCGGCACTTTGAAAACCTTTTGTAACGTGTTTTGATAAAATTTGTAAACTATCTACCGTATTTTTTTATCATAAAAGTGGCAAAAATAAAGAAATCCCAAATTATAACAATAACTGTAAAAATACCTTTATTGCTATCAACGCTAATTACAGGAAATAATCCCCGATCAAGCTCTATATTTTATTACCGATTTTGTCTGTTGAAGGTCCATAGAAGTTTTTAAGATCATTTAGAAACCTCTGGCACCCCTAACTTATTTTTTTTTTAAGCTCTGAACATTTTTGATTATCGAACTCTAATGGTAATTTTGAACTTTGGACTAATTTTGTGGTAAGTTCTACAATGGCTACGCAAACGGTTTTTTTTTTGCATGGTAGCTATTGTTATCGCTAATAGATTCCACAAAAAAGAATATCTAAAACTGATAGGAATAAAGACATAAAAAATAAAAACCAATGCTAGGTGAATATTTTGAAAAAAGTACTTAAAAAAATTCTAGCTCCTAAACTACAAATAATCGCGGAACATACATAGGGGTAATTCGGGTACCCCTTAGCATAAGGCATCTAATTTTTTTCTTTGGACGCCTATCAACTGGCCACCCTGTATATTCATCCTACTTCATTCCCGCTTTCCAATTAAAATGACCATCTAGACTTGTCCTACAAAAGCGACGAATAAATAAAAAAACTTTGTAATAAATTGTTGCCAGCCACACAGTGGCTTTTTGGGTTCGCTGGCTCTATCGTAATGTTGATCAGCGAAACTTATATAAATTTTTTACTAATTTAAAAAATGCGAAAATTTTGAACGCAATCCATGATCCACATATCCTCACAAGCCCTGATGTTTCTCACATAAACTACTAAACGGATTAAGATTACATTTGGCACACAGGATAGTTTATAACCTTTAATTTTATTTGTCATTCCAATGACAAATAAAATATAAGGACAATTACCGAACGCGGGCATAAGCTAGTTACAGAAATTACAAAAATAACACTGGTTTCTACTTTCTGTGCTGCGAACGGAGGACATAAATTAACTTTCATAACTTAATTTATGTCCCCCATCCGCAGCAGGATACCGTAGTACACATTGCTTGTGTTTTTAATCCTTTTGCAACAGTCGATTATATAAACCTTTTTTGATTCAATACAATTATTTCAAACACCCGGAGCTAAAAGAAATAAACTATTGACATCTCCAGATGCTATCTAAGCTGTCGGTGATCGGATTCGTGACCTATGTTCACGGGAGCCGATTGACTTGTCTACAAACAACCGAGCCGGTGTCAACACGATTGAATTTGTATCCGACCACCAACAAATAACACCGTCCCAGTATTTCGATACCAACTGAAAGCTTCTCGACGTGTTTGGAAACGACTTAAATGGAAATTGGACGCGATCTCGGCATCTTCGGGTAAGGCACGCGTCTAGTTCCAAGCCTGGGGAACGCGCCAACAAAGCCGGAATTGTTACCATCGATTTTCTATTAGAACGCTCTCACCCCACAACTCCTGTAGATGGAGTTCAACTCACTGGGGTTTACGCTCAACAAAACAAATTAAGCCTTAACATAACGTTATCAGAACTCAAATTTCAATGTGAGTTTGCTGTGATTCTTTTGGTATTGGAATTTGAGTTCTAAGTTGAGTTGGTGAAGGTGTATTTTCATTTGTAGGAGTGGTTCGCACCCTATCACGTACCCTAGTAATATCGGTGGTGTCCGCAAGCGGTGTTAGTTAAAGGCACACATTCTGCTCACGGCTGAGCGTTCACTGGAGCAACCGCAGCGCCGCGCGGTAATATAATATTGTATGCGTTATGAAACTAATGAATGAGAATTCTTTATGTCATCATCTGCCTAGCTTTTTCCCAGCTATGTTGAAATTTGCTTATAGTCTTCCCAGATTTTACACAGATTGACTACCTATCTGACTTCCAAAACCCAGTTGGTACTGGGTAATACGATACCCCTTGGTTGTCGAATGTCAGGGACACTAGCTATCTGTAACGGCTGTCCAAGATCTACCAATAGTTTCGCGAGGCACGGAGTAAACACTTGGTATGTAACGGGTTATCAAACATCTACAGATCAACCTAGACAAGCTTGGCTGAAACTAAAGATAAACTGGAGAAATCGTTATAATAGCTTTAATCACCTGGGCCGCACTTCTGCCTATATCTTATCGATGACACGTCTTGTAAAGTTTTTGAGACTAATAGGTACAGTCAGCAAAAGACATACATTACGAGGCTCATCAGATATATGCAGTTGTTTTTTTTTTCTGAGAAGCCGATGGTCGTATTCAACTTAATTTTTGTTTAATTAATGAACTGTATGTTTTTTAGGAGGAGCTCGTGGCTAAATAATAGCAGCCGCTCGGGTCGATCTTTAGGTTAAGCCGCGCTTGCCTAGGTTGGTCTTTGGATGGGTGACCACCCGTTACATACCGAGTTTCCTCCGTGCCTCGGAAAGCACGTTAAGCCGTTGGTCCCGGCTATCATTTGTAGATCTTTGACAGTCATAACAGGTAGTCAGTGTCCCGAAAGTCTGACAACCAGTCGTACCAAGGGGTATCGTATTTCTCAGTACTAATTGGGTTGTGGAGGTCAGATAGGCAGTCGCTCCATGTAAAGTAATGATATTCAGCTGCATCCGGTTAGACTGGAAGCCGACCCCAACATAGTTGGGAAAAGGCTAGGCAGATGATGATGTTTTCTAGGTTTATTGAATTATTAAGAAAATGTCAACTTTTACGGATAAACCTGGATACTTATTTCCTATGCTGACTGTGCATTAATCACACATTCAGCAGTGTCTTCTCTATTATAATTCACATCCTAATAAAATATCATTTGTACTAATTGAAAAGACATTAAACGTGACATTATAATGTCTTAGTTTAACTGTGTGACCAATATTACTTCTAATAATTAATATTGCTATACTCGTAAAAAGCTGCTAAGTCTTACGTACTAACCAACATTGTACAACTGGTTCGCAAGAAACGTTTTGACTAACTGAAGGGCCCCTTGAAACACTTCTCTTCATTATGGATTTAAGAAGTCAACACCTTGTTTAGTTCTCAAACCCAAAGAAGGATTTAACTCGCTACTTGAGTCAGATATTTCTCAGTTAAATATCGATTTTGGAAAATGTCACTACAGCTAAAAAATCTGTAAACACCAATTATTCTTAACACGCCTTTATAAGCTTCACCAAAGTGACACCATAGTCACGTATAGTAGTATTTAGGTATACCTAATTAACTATGTGAACAAAATCTTGATGTCGCGATTGAACTGAAAGGCATACATGCTTAGTTTGGATGACAATGCATATTTCTTCTTTTCCCATTTAATATTTACACACGCGCAGACATCATCACACTCTCCCTCTCACTCTCTCTCACACACACACACACACTCTCTCACACATACTACTCACGCATGTGCTCACACGTTCTTAAATGAATGGATGTCTCTTATAATACAGGATTTTTCTAGCGTAAGGCACATTTTTCACAAAAAATAATGTTAAAAAGAACTTTGACTTATATGTAACATATCATGTATTTTCTTTTCTTTGGGCAATTCATTATTATTTATTTAGTTAAGTCAGATCATTTTTATCTTCAACTAGCTGTTCCACGTGGTTTCACCCACGCTGCTTAGCACCTGTTGGTCGTAGCGTGATGTTATAGAGCCTATAGCCTTCCCCAAGAAATGGACTATCCAACACTAAAAGAATTTTCCAATTCCAACCAGTAGTCCCTGAGATTAGCGCGTTCAAACAAACAAACTCTTCAGCTTTATAATATTAGTATAGATAGTAGATATACGTAATACCTCCTTACCTCACTTTATTGACCGTCGCTCTGTATCTATCTCTTTATCTCAGCATCGCGTCGAGGTACCGACTAGATATTAAAAACTTTTCAAATCTGTGGTCCTTTGGAACTGTGAAAAACAATCGTCTACGGCCGTTTATGTCACAAAATGTACGGAACCCTCGGTGTTCGACTCCGACTCCCACTTGGACAGTTGTTATACATTTAGTGATAACAAAAATAAAATAGGTAGTGGGAACAAAATATAAAGCCGATAGCGTAGACGGCTGACAGCCGATGTTTGTCGAACGCGAATGTATTTTAACTATACCGAGTCTGAATGAATTTAATTTGTAAAATGTCTATTTTGTATTCTTTGTTTTTGGTATTCCCAACTTTGAGCCAGATGCACCATTACTACTAAATGTGGTAAGCGCTTAACGTACTGTCCCACAAATGCTTTACCACTAACTATTGAGTTGGCTAACCTGACATTTTGGTAAAAAAAAATATATTCTATAGGTTATTCATTAACCTATCGGGTTACTTAACCTAATAACCAGAGTTAAAATCTAATGGATGAATAGACGTCTTAAAACAGGACTGTTTTAATGTTATTCCAGCGTTGGAAAGAGACAGTTCTATAGAGTATGTCTAGCGCTATCTCTTTCCCACCCTGGACAAAGATTAAATCAATACTGCCTTCAGTGCTCTGAATCTTTTTAACCACTGTGAGGTAGGTTGGCCATCCTGAGGTTTATGTTAAAATATATTTGTCAAGAGAATCATTTTAAAATAGAATAGAATATTATATATGTATACTAGCTGTGCCCAGCGGTTTCACCCGCTGCTCACTTAGGGCTATAAAAAATTGATGTTGGCCGATTCTCAGACCTACCCCATATGTACACAAAATTTCGTTTAAATCGGTCCAGCCGTTTTGTAGGAGTATGGCAACGAAAACTGTGACACGAGAATTTTATATATGTCCTAGCTGTGCCCAGCGCTTTCATCCGCTGGTCAGTTAGGGGCATGAAAAATAGATGTTAGCCGATTCTCAGACCTACCCTATATGCACACAAAATTTCGTTAAAAACGGTGCAGCCGTTTTGGAGGAGTATGGGAACGAAAACTGTGACACGAGAATTTTATATATTAGATATATATATTGTACTTACACCAAAATTTTAACATAACTGTTTGTTAATTTTGCTCTACGGTAACAATGGTGGTCTCATTGCTGGTAACGATAGATTCTAGACAACCTTTGGATGTACTATACGAGAATAAAATAACGAATTGGTAGTCATTTTAAACTTTTTAAGCGTATTTTATAATAAGTGTAACAGTATTATGTCTTAACATTCCATGGACGAAAATATTTTGCAAAAAAAATAATCAGCCTCTAAAACATGACGAATTAAGTGAAAAATAACTTTCAATGATTAAGATGGTGAACATTATTTGTTTCATTGATTTTATTCAGAGCGACTTTCGAAAGAAAATACTGTTTTACTTTTTATTTTATTTTGAAAACTGATATGTTTTTGGTAAAATTGATTTTAATTTATCCCCTTTTTAGTTAGTTTCCTAGGCTTAGTTTAGACTCCAGATCTCCCACAAATTACATTTACGTAACTGTCACACGTACGCTCTCCCCACATCCAATTTTTTAAAAAAAAAATATTAGCCTATGTCCGTCTCCTGGTTCCCAACTATATCTGTACCAAAATTCATCAAAATCTGTTTAGCCATTAAAGCTTGAAGAGGTAACAAACAAACAAACAAACTCATTTTCGCTTTTATAATATTAGTAAGGATTATTATCCCCTTTTTAGTTGAAATATCCTACACACATGTATGCCACGTATAAATTTCTTTATAATGAGAAGTTAACACTACTAATATGTACTATAAATGCGAAAGTTTGTGACGATGGATGGATATAGGGATGTATAGATGTTCGTCACTCTTTTACGTCAAAACGGCTGAGCGGGTCTTGATGAAATTTGTCACAGAGGTAGATTATAGTCAGGAACAACATTTGGATTTTTTCGATAAAACGCGAAATTAGCCGCGGGCGCCAGCTAGTAGATATGATAATAATATCATCATGTAATTAAAAAGACAAAAAAGAAAGATAAGTCAAGAAAAGTTAATAAAAAAAACAAATATTAAAATGGAGTACATACATGAAAAAATGGTACTGCTGGAATATAAAAAAACCCTGGTCTTTAAAACCTACGTTCAAATAATAATATAATAATATCTCGTCTCTTTTATTGAAGTAAAGAAAAGTACGGTAAACAACAAATGGTGCGGTTATAGTAGTGTTATAGTTTTCTTAGTCTCTTCACTTTCTACTTAGTCTGTAGTTGACTGCAATATATAACCTCACTTGGTATCATTTAAATTGTTTGAACGTGCAACGCGCAATATAGCAACTCGAAACAACTACGAGTGATATTTATTGGACTACGGATAAAGTTCGCCCCAGAGGAGAAGTTTCAAAGGAAAACTGAGACAAAGATGCCGTTAGCATATATATACTTGTACTAGTTGTGCCCAGCGGTTTCACCCGCTGCTCACTTAGGGGTATGAAAAATAGATGTTGGCCAATTCTCAAACCTACTCAATATGCATATAAAATTTCATAACAATCGGTCGAGCCGTTTCGGAGGAGTATGGGAACGAAAACTGTGACACGAGAATTTTATATATTAGACTAGCTGTGCCCAGCGGTTTCACGTGCTGCTCACTTAGGGGTGTGAAAAATAGATGTTGGCCGCTTCTCAGACCTACCCGATATGTACACAAAATTTCGTTTAAATCGGTCCAGCCGTTTCGGAGGAGTATGGGAACGAAAACTGTGACACGAAAATTTTATATATTAGACTAGCTTTGCTCAGCGGTTTCACCCGCTGCTCAGTTAGGGGCATGAAAAATAAATGTTAGCCGATTCTCAGACCTACCCGATATGTACACAAAATTTCGTTCAAATCGGTCCAGCCGTTTTGGAGGAATATGGCAACGAAAAATGTGACACGAGAATTTATTTACGTATATATTTGTAATAAAAGTATTAATTCATTCATTTACAGAGCCCGTTTGTATTTAAGTCGATACTTAATAGATTTCTTTTGGATTATATCGTCCCACCTCATCTTTGTCCTCAAGACAACTTAAATAAATAATAGTAGATTATTAACCAAGGGGATAAAGCAGTGTCTTCTGTCGCGGGTGACGATTTAAATCGCGAGTGTAACGAAGGACTCGAGGTTTACTCCCGAGCGTAGCGAGGGTGCTAAAAACTTAAATCACGAGCGAAGCGAGGGATTTAAGACGAGTCCTGAGTGTAGCGAGAGATTTAAGTTTACCCAAGACTAAGACAGCTTTATCACCGAGGAAAATACTCTACTTTTCGTACCATTTGCGAAAAAATTAACACAGTAATAATATGAGATAAGCATTTATTAAAGATAATGACATTAAAAGTAAAAGTTAAGATTCGAACATTGGTCCAATTATTTATATAGAGAGCTACACTTTTGTTTGGTACATTTATTGTTGATGAGTATGATTGCGGCAGCATTTGCACTGATGGAATCCGACAATACACTGTCACTGTCGCTTTGATTTAACAATGTATTTTTCGTACCACTTGCTCAAAAAAGTGACATTCTATGCCACAAAAAGCGAACATAATAATAGTCATTTTTAATCTGGCAAAAACAGGGAGAGAAAGTTGTACTGAATTTCATTCATCCCCTAGGGAGAGAATGTGATTTAAAATTGGAATACTTATCTAATACTGAATTAACTTATTTATATAAATAAACAACGTTTATGCATTTGAAGAAAACAAAATCGCAACAAATTCCTAGACTAATATGTTTTGTCGGAAAATCAAAGGCATCAAGCTCAGCAACCTCGTCGGTTTTGGTAATTTTATTTAATAATCATAACTGCATATTAATTGCGTGTTCCTTTTTAAAAAAGATGCTTATAGCTTTTTAAACCTACAAACTCAATGGTGTAAACACAGACGTAGTTCAGTATTAAGTATTCCAATTTTAAATCACATTCTCTCCCTAGGGGATGAATGAAATTCAGTACAATTTTCTTTCCCTGTTTTTGACAGGTTAAAAATGACTATTGTTATGTTCGCTTTTTGTGGCATAGAATGTCACTTTTTTGAGCAAGTGGTACGAAAATTATATTATCTTAGTACCTACCTATAGTTATTGTAAACCAACCAATTCACCTAGACCTTTCAGCGAGTTCACAAAGGTCAAATACAAACAAAGCTTTATTTACTTCAAGTTTAACGCGGCCTGTCAGCGCTCTATTGTAAGCACGTAAAAACCTCAGGCTTTAAATAAAACTAAAAATGTTACCTCCATTTAACATCACTCCATCACAAATTATCGGAAAAGAATCGAATGGTCGAGCATGACAAATGCACAATATCATGGAACATTATAATTAACATTTGAAACGGGATATTTACCATGTTTATTATTTATATTGAGTTTATAATCGAGATTACCAAATATAGGAACTTCAACCGAGAAGATGGGTTTCAATTATCAAGAGCCTGGAATCCAGTGGTTCAATTGTGTAAAAACCCAAAAAGTAGGGAAAAAAGATCGCAAATCGATACAGTGAGTTTTGTGTGTCGAAAGCAAAATCGAGTTGTGAGTGACAGTGTTAGTGGTAACGAATGCAAAAAACGAATAAGAAAGAGGGTAGATCGTTTTGTCTGCTCGTAAACATCCACCCGCAATAACTTCAGTTCATCCGTGATCATGGCGTTTGCAACATCGCCGAAATATCGGAAACTCAATATAAATAATAAACATGGTAAATATCCCGTTTCAAGTGTTAATTATAATGTTAGTAAGCATGTCAGTTTAATGACTTATATCATGGAACATGTAAAACATTCTTTGTTCTGTATGATTTAATTATTTAAACATATATAATAAACGGTACTCGAGCTACACAACGAACAGTTGCTTCAGCACAAATACGCGGAGTAAACCTACATTAAATACGTCAATTTTTGAATCGAAAACATAATTAATCTGCATTTTAGTTAAATTATTTGCAAAAAGCACAATCAGAATCACCAATGGAAATAAATAAATTCTTAAAATTATATAAAATATAAAGTATGAAGCGGGTATTTTCATTTATTACGTATTTGCTGTTCTGGCTGCTGAAAAATATTTCTTTGTCACAAGTAAGAATGTTCCGGAATATTTAGCAATGATCGACTCACGGCCGAGCGACATCATTGAAAATGGACACAAACCATGATCACTTCTAAACTGGTGGTGACCGCCAGATTGAAGACTATTGTTTCAGGAAATCGAGTAGGAAATGGGAAAAGCTCGGTCCTAGCACTCGTGTTAAAGACTGAATTTAGTTTCAATCCGTTTCGAATGTTCATAAAAAATATTTACTAGTTGTGCCGTCGGCTTGGCCCGCATAGTGTTTGGTAAGTATCCCACGGAAGCATTCAGCCGGAATAAAAAGTATTTTATGTATTATTCCAGGTTATAGGTGCACTACAATATCTGTGCGCTAAATTTCATCCAAATCTGTTCATGTGGTTCAGATGACTAACAAATATCCATACATCCATCCATATATCCTCACAAACTTTCGACTTTAGTAGGGTAGGGCACTGATTTACGTAAGGTACGTGGGGCACAAAAAAAAAATTGCGTAAATGCGTCTTATAAATGATAAATGTGTGTGAGTTGTCCCAAGATATTTATATATTATCAAAGAATTGAAAGAAAAAAAACCGAGCAGTTGGTCAAGTTTAACTTTTAAGACTTTTAGTTTTTTATCCATGGCATTGTTACTTACAGGTGAAGTTAATATAAGCGTGTTAAAAATAGCGCCCTCATGACAATAGGTTAAAGCAAAAATGATGTCGATAGGGTCGCCCGCTGTTATATAAAACTGACTAAATTTTCGTATACTATTGGTACACCTGTGCCTTCCCTTTGGAATTAACAGGCGAGTGATGTGATGAGTGTGTTATGAATAATACAGGCCTACAGTAGTGCCAAGTATTGCTATATTGTACCTACGTGTACATAAATCGAGTTTCAGAAAGAGACGTCAATACAACATAACTGTAATGAGTGACAGAGACGAAGCTAAACAAATCTGTAACAAGATGGCTGTCGAGGTTAAACTTGACTACGGACTCGGCTACTTCCGTGTAATTCATTAACAATGTCAACTATAACTTCTCGTACAACTTTAGGCTAACAAATATTGTACATTTGCATAAAAAGCTTTTATTTAGTACTTCATCTATCAACATTGAACTCTTATATAAAATTTCGTTTGCATGGTTACGTTGATGAATTCTCCAATGGAAAACCATCCTGGGTAGAGGATTAAGTCATATGTTGTCATAAAATGTATTGTCATCAGAACCAAAGGTGTTCAAAATTTTATGGAACTAGTTTAAAGTCGAGATTCGAAATAAATACGAAGTAACAGGGCAAATCAAATAAAAGCCTTAATGTATTCGCTTTACGATTGAAAATTATTCTCCTGTCGTTAAGACATACATTAAGGCAATGCTGATTGAATCACTTATCATCCTTGTACTTGACACTGGTGATGTGTGCTACTATGACCTGAATGCAGGTCTCCTCAATAAACCTGTCCGACTGCACTCGATATGCAAACTCCTAAACTCTCCGTAAATACCTATCCGACTGCGCAAAGTGTTTAGGGCAACCTCATCTTCTCTTCTAGACAATTCCACTCATTTTTATCTGACTTCTCTAATCTATACTAATATTATAAAGCTGAAGAGTTTGTTTGTTTGTTTGTTTGATCGCGCTAATCTCAGGGACTACTGGTTGGAATTGGAAAATTCTTTTAGTGTTGGATAGTCCATTTCTTGAGGAAGGCTATAGGCTATATAACATTACGCTACAACTAACGGGTGCTGAGCAGCGTGGCTGAAACCGCGTGGAACAGCTAGTATGTATATATTAGAGAAGTCAGATAAAAATGAGAAGTGATAAAAAAATGATTAAAAAATATTCTTAAAGTGCACAGAGCTCTGTGCACTTTAATTTGAAAATAATACATACATTTATATATAAAATATATATATTTTTTTAATTTAAGTTAATTACTTATTTAGTTTTAATAAGAGCCAGTTTTCGAGGCACTGTATTGAAAAGTAATTGTCCATTCCTGCAACACCAAATTTCATTCAAATAATTGACACCCAGTTCCCGGCACGCCCACTGTGTAATGACCTAGAAATAAGGTCATGCTTTCAATAAACAGAATTTAACCTTATGTTCACTAATAAGCGTTCATGTTAGTCAAGGTTAGCTATAGTTAGGACACAAGTTCATTCTATTGAGAACGCTGAACGCTGTCTCAAATTCTCTTTGATATTCGACACACGACACATATTATGCAATAGAACGGTTCCTTAAGCAACTGAGCTCACCTAGTTAGTACCGATATTGTGAGAAAGCTAGTTACGTCTTCGCGCCTAAATGGCCAAAACCGATTTTTATAAATTTTGGTACAGAGATAGTTTGGACTCTGGAAACGGACCTAAGCTAAGTGACTTAGGTTGAAAGAGGGACAAAGAGTGAAGAAAAGGGGAGAGAGAGATATTTCTAACATACATTACTGTTAATTGATTTATTTTAATAATGCTGTATTTTTTATTTTATAGTATATGTGCCCCGTTTTTTTTATTTATATATTTATTTTTATTGTTATATGTTTACGTCAGGCACGCGGTCCTGCAAGCTTGTGATTGGGTAGGCGCATGGTTCCGTTGTTATATATGCAGTTGTGTCTTCAGTCCACTTTTCCTATACGTATAAGCACTGATGTATTGAAACAGGGTATTGCAGGTATAATAACAGTAGCTTGACAGTTGTTTCCGTTGAGGTTTTCGCTATACAAATGTACCTTCGTGAAACATACTAGAGCTGTAATCGCTGACCGCTGGCACAGGTTCTGTACCGTAGTGATAGATGTTCTTTTTTTAAAATTTTGTCACATTAGGACTTTCTCTTGTATTGTGGGTGCGTTCACAATAATTTTAAGTCACATACATAAACAGCCAGACCCGACAAAACTATCTTTAGGCCTTACAAATATTTGTTCCATAGGGGGATCGAAACCGCGACACGCAGCGTAGAAGTCGATCGCTCAGCCACTGCGTCAACTGTGCCGCCAATACAGAGTACATAAAACAAAGGTTAGACGTAAACAACTATAAACTCCTGCAGCGGATTCAGCGCTGTACTAACACAATCAGGGGGGGGGGGAAGCCCAACATTGAAAACAATGACATTAAATACTGCACCAGCATGACATAGAGCACCCAATTCATCGCAGGCTGTGGAAATATTCCCGTTTAACTTTTTCCACCAATGTAGAATGTGCTGAAAAAAATTGGTTGCCTGTAAAGTCGGTATACGGGCTAAAGTTTTACGTGACAACGACTTTGAGTGGTAAAATAATTTTAATGTGAATATTCATTCGTATAGTAGGAAGAAGGATGATATGTCTGTCTCTCTCGCTCTTAGGCGGGCTAACCATGCCCGAGTGGAAGGGACGCGTGCCTCTCACTCGCTCTCATTGTGAGCGCATAACGTGAGCGGAGCGTAACGCAGTTTCTTGAAGTGTCACCCGGCAAACCAATTTATAAGACGTTGTCACGTCAAAAAGCCTTATCATTTCAATAGCGTTTTAATGCCCTTGCAAAAACTGCAAATAATAATGAGAATTGGCAAAATTTCTTAAATAGCAAATTCTAGAACACTTGACTTCAAAAACCTCGTAAAAATCTTTTGTAATTCTGAATCATTAAGGATGATTTTCCAACAGCCTGACAACTTATATAACGTTAGACAGTAATATAAGTTGTTTTTTTTGTGTTAATTAAGTTATTTAATATAAAAACCATTTTAAAAAACGTGACTCAACAGTGTACGACATATAGTACATAATTATGAAAAAAACAATGAATCCTCTTCAATCGCAATTTTACGTAAAAAAGTTAATAAATCAACCCAAAAATAAAGCTACAATAGATAGAATTCCACACATGCTAACTTTGTACAGATTCTCTAAACACATTTTAAGAATAACTTCGATATCGAGTGAATCTTCGATATTCTGTCATTCCAGGGGCAAAGGGTTGGGGTGGACGGAGAAGAAGGGGGGGTGGGGTGGCTGCGCCAGTATTTCAATTACTATATACGGAAGGTCTAGCTTTTGAACTAATATTGCAGTAGAACGATCAGACGGAATATGTGCAGCGTTTTCATTCGAGGTTTTTGAAATATCACTCGACTGTTTAGTTATTTTGTTAAAGAATGCGGTTTATTATAAACTGACGTATTGACTTTAACTATACATCATAATCTTTTCGTGTTTCATTCCAAGGAAGTATAGATTGTGCACAGCGTTATACTTAAACTTGAACGTATGAGGCCGATGTCACAGACATTTTGAAGTTAGTGTAGCATGTACAGTCAACAAAACAGAAGTAACCAGGCTTGTGTTTTTTAATAAAGGTAAATTTATTTGATAAAAACAAACAGATCATCAAATAAACTAAATTTGTGTTAAAGACTCAAACCGGTTCTTATTAAATCTGACGTTTTTTTTTCTATTGCTGCCTCTACCTGTATATTTTAATGATTATCTAAAGAGTAATTACATCCAAACATAAAATTCACATTATTTTTTAAGTATTGCTACGGCGTAGTCAAACGCTACGAGTAGACGCTACGCCATAGCACTCATCCGCTACGACGCCAGCCGTAGCAACACGAAATTGATAACTTTAAAACTAAAGAGCTTGTATGGCTAAAATGAACCAACCAACTAATATATAAGAAAGTTCAAGATTAGACCGGGGTTACGGGTTGTTCGAAAGAGATACCGCGTGCCGAAACACAAAGAGCGAAAGAAGGAACATGGATCGGTATTAGTCAACGATCGGTTCGGATCGGATCGGTTTTAAAAGTCCGTCATAATAGTGGGGTAATTATTTAATGATTTCCCATCCGAAAAAAAAGAATACATATTATATGCATTATTTGGGCCAACCAACAAAACCGTTACAATATTCTGGACACGATAAACGAATAACGAAATATTCCTCCGTTTCAAATAAATGACGTATTCCGAACTGTACTCCAAAGAATATAATAATATCTATAGTACGGCCAACGAGGAGCGATACGAAAGGTCATTAACCTAAAGAACAACTGTGGCTTTGACAATCTAATATTTAGCTCTTTCTATCTTGTGCCTTTGTCGTAATGTCTCGTTCTCACGGCAAAAACATGACAACGTTAAGACGGGTTCGCCAACATTCGGGCGGCTATTTTAGATGGGGTTTTAGCATGGGTTTTATTTACATTTGGTATCGCTTCTCGTTGGCCGTGCTATACTTTATTATACACCAAAAATTAACGCAACTTATTTACAATATAAATATGGATAACCACCATTTTAACTTAAACAACAAAGAAAGGAGGTTAAAAAAAAACTAGTCTAAAAGCATTCTTCATCCGGACAATTTGACATGTCAAACGGATCGTTTTTATTGATATATCTGGCGTTCGATTCTTTCCAAATTAAAAGGCACAAACTTCACGGCGTTTGACAGCTACGAGTATCACAAATACTCGTCGCTGTCAAAGCGCCGCCGCCGCGTAGCCTGCGCTTTTATCGCATTCAGGCAGTGATCCCATTCAAAGCCGATGACATGTCTGACTAAAGTGAACGAATTGGGCAGCAGTTTAATAAAGTTTGTACTCGTTTGGGTGGCTTATTTTTTTTTGACGTCTGTACAAATGTACAATGAGCAAACGAGATAAATAATCGCAAGATATCGTTGATTTTTTCTTAGAAACTTGAGGACGTGTTTAAAAAAAAATAATCCTACTAATATTATAAATGCGAATGTTTGTGAGGATGTATGAATGTATGGATGTTTGTTAATCTTTCACGTAAAAACGGCTGAAAGGATATTGATGAAATTTTACACAGAGGTAGATTGTAGTGTGGAATAACAAATAGTACACTTTTTTCGACATCACGCGGGCGAAGACGCGGGCGCCAGCTAGTTATTCAATAGAATGTTTGTTTTCTATTAAACAAATTTAACTTTAAAAAAACGTTCAAAGATTTTTAAGAGAATTTCAACTGCATCTGACGAACTTGATAACTTATCTCTTTATTGCTGACTGTATACTTGACTAAGTAATAGATTAAGCACCATTTAGTCAGTTTTGTTAAAAAATACTCCTTTATTTATGAATTATTGTTGTTATACGGTTGGGGTTTAGTTATGTGATTGCAATACACTTTAAAACAACAATTTCACTTTAAAACATAGAAGTATAAATACAGTTATGAAACAAACACATTGCAAAACCTACAAAGACTTCAAACAAAACAAATCCAACAGTTTAAAACACTACTGGTTTAAAAAAATATGTATGCAGACTTTAATTACATTTGCGGCCGCACTGCGGGCTGTGCCTCGGGCCGCGCCTCGAGCCGCACTGACCAAAACAAAACGTATCACATTTTGAAAGGCTTTGAAATAAAGCCAAATCTTTGCACCAGCATAAATGCAGCAAAAGAAGAATTTAAAATTAGAGTGTAGACAGAAATGGAATTCTACCACTTCTATACCACATAACATTTTAGGCCTTTTTCCTCGACTTAAACATACAGAAACATGTGAGCTAAACAAATGATTTTTATTCATTTAGCTCACTTTAACTAAAGATTCGTTTTACAAAATGACGCTACCTTAATATCTGGGGGGTCTAAAATGTCCGGTAACGATGCTACCTTTATGTCTGGGGGTCTAAAATATCCGGAAACGACGCTACCTTAATATCTGGGGGTCTAAAATGTCTGGATAAATTATAAGAGAATATTATTTTATTACTAGCTTCCGCCCGCGACTTCGTGCGCGTGGCATAGTTACTTTGGGCTAACGCTAAATTTAAACCGCGTGATGTTCGTTTAAAAGCTTTCTCTCATCGTAGTAGTAATAGTTATATAGTAGTTGTGCATAGTTATATCGTAGAAAAAAAAAATAATACCTGAATATATTTGTGTATACAGATGACCAATATTGAGAATATACAAATATATTCTCCTTTTTATTTCGTCGGGTTAAAAGTAGGTAGTTTAAATTCATTTCATCACATAATCTAGGCTTAAATACAGTACCAGACCAATTGCAGACGGATAGGCATAGGCACTCGTTGCTTCTCGTAGGTACCGTCGGCAGTGGCAGTTGATCATTTTCAACCTAAGTACTCAGAGCATAAAGCTGAAAAGAGGTCAAACGCCGTTGAAGTAGTCCCTGCATCGCATACGACGCGAGTGTTCTCGGTGCGCTATCCACGCTTTCAGCTGTATTCCACGAACGATTACACATATAAGTGGTCGGAGGACATACTGGCTTTTGGGTTGCAGCATTTTTTTTTAATTATTTATTTTTTTTTGCTTCACCTGTTACTATGTAACCAAATCTTCGAAGTTAAATTTAACTCATTTCCCGGTTTCCGGTTGTGCTGAAATTTCGGATAGGTTCATATTTAGATTTGATGACAATACAAAATCAGCTAAGTGACGTCATTATAACTCGACGTATCTATCCAAATATGGCGGACTGCCAAAGATGGAACACGATTTTTTTTGCATACCCATAATACAGATCAAATGAAAAGGCTTTTTGCGCAGAATAAGAGAAAATGTTTTTGACTAGTATTTTTTTTAAACACATAATTTTTTTTTACAACCGACGCGACGTCGACGTTGGGAAATCTAGAATAAAAGGCGCTGTCAGTTGGGACTGGTCATACTACCATGGTCATTTTTAATTTATTTAGATTTTAAATAAAAAAAAATGCTTTTTATTTACTCTAGACGCTCTTACTGTGCACGTCTTTCTACATCGTTCTCATATATTTGTATAATCTCAACATGAATGATGTAAATACGATTTTGTAAAAATATTATTATTTAAAAGAGTTTCCATGGAGTTTCTTGCCCATTCTTCTCCATAGAGATCAACGCTTTGGAATGGGCAACTGCAGTACTTTCACAAGTTATTATGCCTTGTGACCGGGACTGTAGATTCATTTTGTCCGTGATAAAAGTTTTTGTCGTGATGTGTCGGCATGTAATGGCTTGTCACCCATCCGCTGACCACCCTAAGCAAGCGCGACTTAACCATAAAAAGCAACCCAAGCGGCTGTTTCATTTACCCTCGAGCTCCTAGCAAGTATGCAAATGTCGTCGAAAATCGAATGAGGTTAACAGACATTATATATTGGCATTGTGGTCGGCTCTGGCCCGGATTCAACCGTTATTTTAAACTAACAAGCCGCTGGAGACACTTAAGCCCAGATTTTATCAAAGACCTAAACACCGGGGAGATTTTTATTTGGTAACAGTTAGCTCTCGATTTCTATAATAAAATTAAAAAACAAATTACCTATTTCTTTTTTATTTCGATTTTACACGTTATGCAATGTTATATAGTTGGTGGAGTCCCCTTTTAAACATAGAGATACCTGTTCAAATTCTAGCCAATTAGCATGATGCGCCAGTGCATGTGTGCGGTTGCTGGTGCGGCGGTGGCATACATTTTAGGTTTTTAAATTCGAATATTTTCGTTTTCCCTTTATTTCATAAGTTATTACCAACCATTGAATCGCTGTTATAATTTCAACAAATAATTATTCCGTTTATTTTTAAGATCGGTTATCAAAATGTCATTTACAAAATGAAGCGGAAAATATTTCCAGTTCTGACATTATTTGCACGTTGATGTGTAGTTGTAATTAATATTTTAATGAATACCTGCTGCTCTACAAATTACAAATTGGAAGAGGCTTTCGTCGTGGAGATGTTGTGGAGTCAACACATTGCTTTATATTTAGTATTAATTAACGTTACATATGGTGTTGCACATACAGAGTGTGGAGTGGCTAGAATGGATTAAGTGAGGAATGAGTATATTAGAGGGAGTCGTTTGTCTTGGTATGGACATGTCATGAGGAGGGACGAAGCACATATTATCACTTAAAAAACCTCTTCAGTGGCTATGACGTTTTAATTGTAGTTCTTTTACCCATTTCAAATTCTTGGTACTTAAATACTACATTGCCCTATATTTGCGGATAACAACGTTAATTTTGACACGAAGTAGTCAAAAAATTACACTTTCAACAGAGCGAGTTGTTTAAATTTATGATAGATGAAGACATCAAAACACGAACTGATTGGCACAAAGAAGGACAATTTTTATAGAACAAAGGGGAATGCCCATCTCCCATACAAAAAAATGCCTGAAATAGACAAGAATGAAATCAACACCAAATTATCCTTCAAATCGAACGAAACTCAATGACAATTTCGATAATTATCTAAAACTAGGGAGTACATTGTTCAGAATATTTTTGCTTCATCATTTTGCATTGACAAAGGATTACGTCTCATTCGTGTTACATCGAGATAACAATTAATGCAATGAACAGAATCCATTTTTGTAAAACAATGGGGGACAAGTCCAAAACACAAGCAGAGTCGTCGTATATAGCAGGTTCAAAGTCCGTGTTCAAAAAGCCAAGTCGTCGTGTTAAGCGGGTCCAATTTCAGTCCGGGTTCAAAAATAGGTATCATGTACAGATGGAACATCAAAATATGACCAAAGTCGTCGTAAAATATCATAAATATAAAACACAGTATCGTAATAACTCAACGTAACACAAGCAAAACAATGAATTGTACGATGAAAAAAAATAAACGTCAAAACATTATCGCAAGGTTTTGTCAAACGGTAAAGGCAAAGGACACATCTCATACTGCCTAGGTTATTATCTTTTTTGTAGTTTTAAAAAAATAATTTGATTTTATGTATTTTGATTGGCATACTTAGATTATGAGATTTATAAAATATGTTTTTATAATTAATTATGAAGCTACTTTACGGTTTGCTGATTGATTGTTGATGGATGGTCTAACAAAGATCACAGACCACAGACGGTAAATAGTGGTAATGTCAAATATGAGTGTTCTTGAATGTCATTAAAGAACTGTGCTACGACGGAAATCGAAATAAATACTGAAAAAATAATCACCTTTATACCCTACCTAAACGAACTGAAGAATAAATTGACTTGTATTTTATTCGAAATAGAATTTATCACTATTGGGAGTTGCTGTTCATTTCAAGCATTTTCCTGGCATTCCCCTTTACCGCGAAAAAAGACACACACACACACACACAATGGTGGAGGTGGAGGTTGTTCATTCCAGTTTTGAACAATACATAAAACCAGCTATATTCGCTCCTGGTTATATACTGTGGTGTGTATAGTACGGCCAAAGAGAAGCGATACCAAATGTAAACAAAACCCATGCTAAAACCCCATCTAAAATGGCCGCCCGAATGTTGGCAAACCCGTCTTAACGCTGTCATGTTTTTGCCGGGAGAACGAGACATTACGACAAAGGCACAAGATGGAAAGAGCTAAATATTAGATTGTCAACGCCACATTTGTTCTTTAGGTTAATGGCCTTTCGTATCGCTTCTCGTTGGCCGTACTATAGTCACGTATGCCATCACATCACGTAGTTTAAGTAATGTAAATAAGAGTTGTTCCTAGTTCGTAAGCATACCAACACGTACCAACTATGTATTAATAAGACGACAAATAAAGGAAGTGGATCAGTCGATCCTTGTAGTAGCATACACTATGGCGTTTCTTTGAACCCTCTGAACCCCACACATCACAATACTACCTGGTTGAGACAAACTCGACCTCAAAAACCCTACGACTTCAAAACCATAAACTGTGATTTTTTATTCAATGTCGAAGAAATGGAATTAAATCTGACCTTAAAATGTCCTGGCCAAGAGAGAGATCTTTTCGTGGTCGACATCAGGGGTCGTAAGTTTTCTTCCGATGGATCCATATTTTATGGTAAGAAAGAAAGAAAATAATTTTATTTGGCACTTGCTGAAAGTGCACTAAAAAACAATAAACACAGAAAAAACAACAAAACATAAAATAAATCTTAAATCCAAACACAAAAAGGAGATAATTATTGTGTTGTATTCTCAAGGCTGCGCCAAACAGGCCTAGTTCAGCAAACTGCCGGGCAACTAGTGACCGACGTTGGGCTGAGGGGTGCTGAAATAAGTGGTCCACACTCCCATACTTCAACAGCGAAACAAAAACCGAATGGAATCACCAAACGGATTGTGTAGAACTCAATAAAAAATTACAGAGATAAAAGTTAAGCATTTACGGGAACTTAAAATGGTAATGAATAGATCAAGATTATCGTCCTTTTATGATGCGTTACAACTTAATCTGGGTATTTAATACCTGAAGAAATGAATGGTACACACGACGGCACATCAAACCTATACAAAACCATTTTAACCTGATCTCTCAACTATGGTGTGCGATCCGTAATAGAGAGATCAGGTTATAATAGTTTAGAATAGGTTGTCTGTCACTTTGATTAACTTTTTACTAACTTGTGATTCGTTTACTTCCATGATTATATAATAATTCTGCGTAATAAGCTTAAACTTAGCGTGCCTAAATGTTGTTATATGAACATCACTAAAAACAAAAATGTCTTCAGATTCCATTACTCTCTAAATGATGTCACTTTAAAAAGAGTTACTATGGTTCGAGATCTGGGTGTAATTTTTGATGATAAACTTCATCTTGATTTGCATATCAATAGTATTATTAACAAGGCTTGGCGTATGTACAGATTTGTTATGAGATCAGCCACTGAATTTGTACGCCCTCAGACCTACCTTTATTTATACAAAACCTTAATTAGATCTCAATTAGAGTATGCAGTTGCGGTGTGGGATCCCTTATACATGAAATATTCTAACAGCCTAGAAATGGTACAAAAGAAATTTTTAAAATCTATGAGTTATAGGTGCTTTCACTCTTCTGCGTCGTATGTCGATTCACTACAGAAATACAATCTTCTAAGCCTAACTGGCCGGCGAACATTACTTGGGACTGTGCTCCTGTACGACCTATGCAGGAACACGTATGACTGTTCTGATATATGCAACAGAATTTGTTATTTAGTTCCTAGAAGAACATACTTGCGGGCAGTACGTAAGCAACCGTTGTTTGCAGTGAGAGCATGTCGAACAAAGGCTGGCGTTCGAGCACCGTTGCGACGTCTTGTTGATAATTATAATAAACACTTTCTTGATATCGATTTATTCTGTGCAACTCGTGGAGAATTCCGAAAGTCAACTCATATGGCAATCAAGGAATTAGATATCTTATCCTTTACTCCTTAAATTATTGTGGGTCTTATATTCATAAAAAATCGATGCACTTATTATTATCAAATCACCTTTTTCTTTTTTCATTTATTTGTTTGTTACTTTAGCTTGTTTTGAAGCGCGTTATTATTACTTTGCATGTATGCTGTGAATAACGCTGTTGATTACATAATTGTTAATTTTAAGTTTTGTTTATATTTATGCTTTATTATGTAATTGTTTGTTGTTCCAAATAAAATAAAATAAAAAATTCTGAGAAATAAACGGATCAACAGCTAAACGTTTTCCGAGGTATGGGGTAACTCAGTAAGTAACCGGTGGTCACTTAATCACAGACCAACCAAGGCATGCGCTTTATTATTTAGACACTAGCTCCACTAACATGGCTTAATAATTACTATTTAATAGTAAACATAAATAAAAAGCCCTTCGTTCAAATTAATCTAAAAAATGACTCACATGACTGCCGTTTACTCAGAAGTTACTTTGTTACCTGTTGGAAAAAAATAAAGTTGGAATTATTACTTTTCTATTAATATAAGTGGATATAGAGACACAGAATGATTTTTTTAATGAGAATCTTGATAAAGGCTTATTTGTGCATGGACTGCAACACTCAAAATATATCTTGCCCCTACGCTCTTACCAAAATTGTGCCAGCAGAAAATACTTTTGAATTAACATTAATCAGAAAAGTTTGTATGGCAATAACAAAATGTTCGTTCTGAATACACTGATATAACGTTATTACAACTGTACAATAATATTATGAACTATCTACTAATATTACAGAAAGCATCCTGTTTATATAACTCTCCATTTAAAAATCATCCTGTAATTTCGTCTATGTTAGAGGATAAAAAATATCTTGCATCACGGACGGTATTTTGTATACCGAGTTACCTCCCGTGTAAAGCGTGGAAGACAGTACTAGAATCCTGAGAGCAGTGGGTGACATAAGCTCGCCCAAGATGAAGACACTTTTATCCCCGAGGAGAATTCCGAAAAGTAGACTTTTCACACCTACTACGAAAACCAATTCAATTTTCAAATATGGCATCCCACATCAATATTCTACCGGAGGGGTGCGCTAATGTAAGTAGATTGGGCATTTTATTATTTAATTTTTGGAAAAAAGTTATGTAAATAGGATACATGATAAATGGCCAATTTTTATGAGTTTGTATCCTAGAATGTACAATTGACACAAGATGCATTTGACCACTATGTGGAACTTTCCTGCTTGCAGCACCCGGGCACATTTAGCATTTAAAAACTTTATCTTCCATGGTCCTTTAGTTTTTGTTTTATTCCTATTGGTTGTTAAAATGTGGTCAAACATCAATAATTTTTATAAAAAATAAAAAGGGGCAATAAAATGTGTGCGACGTGTGCACGGGATTTTTTTTTTTAAAATGCGTAGACTTTTTAGGCGATGATCCATTATTAAATTTAAGTCATTCTATAGTTAACATCTGTCTTCAACAACAACAGATCAGAAAACATTTTCTTCTACTATATCAGTATATTATATAAAATTCTCGTGTCACAGTTTTCGTTCCCATACTCCTCCGAAACGGCTGGACCGATTTAAACGTAGTTTTGTGTACATATCGGGTAGGTCTGAGAATCGGCCGACATCTATTTTTCATACCCCTAAGTGAGCAGCGGGTGAAACCGCTGGGCACAGCTAGTATCAGTATACAATTTCTGTTTTTTTAATGAGCAATAAATAAAACTATAAAATGAATTCAAAGCTATAGCTATAGTAACAAAAAAACAAAAAAAAATTGTAAACCTCTGTACAGATTTGATGACACAGTTGAAGCAGTGGCTTGGATGGTGATCGGAGATGGGTGCGATCCCCACACGGTACAAATATTTGTATAGCCTACAGATAGGTTAAATGTTTGTTAGTTAACGCTTCCATGATACAGAAGAAAGTCCTGTTCCTCCGTGAGAGGCAAAGTGTTTAAAAAAAGAATTGATGAAACAACACGCAACCGCAACCGCAACAAAAACACAAAATTAAATATAATTGAACTACATAAAATTGGAAACAAAATATAGCTTTTCGTTCATAACAGAACTTTATCTCGAAACTCTTTTTAAATAACAAATTGAATTCCTCTTACGTATGCCAGTGAGCAACTGAAATATTTATTAAGCGAACGAGACCGCTTCAGAAGCATAACAAAAAATGAATACATCATTTAATTTTATTCGAACGTTCATAAATTATTTCCGAATGCAATGTTTATTTAATGGTTAGCCAGTGATTATTGATAAGAGCATCGTTTTAAAACCGTACAATTTTCCGCTCTAAGATCTTCGCGAAATCAGATTGCGTTTTTTTTAAATTAATTTCCTTTGATTAAAATGTGCAACATTTCTTCGTAATCTTCTGAATGTAGTAGAAATGGAATTAATATTTCTCAGACATGTTATTGAGAGTCCCTGGATACTTTAGATCTAGTTAGAAGGAATAGATTGCAGGATGATATACGGCATGTTTTTATTTTTAGATGACTTCGTGTTACTATCGTCTAGTTGTTATTGCTAGTAAACCTCAAGTAAGGGACAAGAATTGAGAAACTCAAACCAACCCAACCGCTGCTGTAGACGCTCCAGGCGTCGGGTGCCGCGAGACGATTCCCGGCCACCGTAGATACGAGTCTGTCAACGGTGAGCGATGGGTAGCTCACCCGTCCGTCTATTGACGACAGGGCGTGTCGACGCATAATAAAAGCGTGTCTTAAAGTGTCGCTGTAACGATAAGACGGCCTGCAGGGGTTGCGGATTGTTCGAAAGAGATAACGCGGCCCCGGAACATGATAACAGTTTATTAGCACAAAAATTCAAATTTGACACGAGTTTGAGTAGGTACACGTGATGGGCAAATAGGTGTTAAATACAATAATAGCGTGATAAATCAAATGATGGGTAAAGTGAAGTCAATCCAAAATTTGAACATGAAGGGCAAAAGAAGGCAGAAGATGTTCCTTGCGAGGATGCCAGCAGTCCTCCCGCTCCAAGTTAATGGATAATTTCCTATCCGAAAAAAAACGGATAGCACGTGGTCCGGAATAGTGCTCTTGCCACCACTAAACCAATGAGGCATCATAATTATCAGTTCATCAAAATTTCACGGAACCCTGGTCACAATTATACTATCAGTTATAACAATCTCGATGTGCGTTCAATTAATTCGTTCAGAGTGTCTAATTACGTCATCGATGTGAGATACAGCTGATGAGTTGATAAGTGCATTTGTCAATGCTGGATTGGCAAATAAACGCGGGAACTTATGATCCAGTTTTCATTGTAGTGGCTGACGGAATGATTTGCTAATATAAATTGAACTTTGTTTCAGTAGAGTTATATTTTGTTGTAGTGTATGTATTTGTAAATTTCAGTGCTTTGGGTTTCACGCATAAATAGTGAAGTAAATAAAATGGGTTGCTTATCGTTTCTTTATTTGCTTTGTTGCTCTTATAAGTAATTATTGACAACTTTAACGTTTAGATTTTTGATGTCCTATTCGTTTTAGGCCTACTGTCTAGGAGTGCGTAGCTCTCATAGACTTTTCATAATACGCCAAACATTTTGAGCATCCCAGCGTACTGTACCTACCCTGTCTACGAGGCGTATTACACGAGTATGATTCTACGACGAAGACGTTATTTTGACACATTCGAAGTCACCGAATCGTTTAAATGGGAAGTATCAATATATACAACATTATTTTTAGTGTATGCGAAAGCCGAAACACCTGTCCAGTATTTTTATATAAAGAATCTATGCACAACATTTCAAAACTGTATCATGAAAAACCACAAAGTTATTAGCTTGTTATGTTACCTGGATATCCGTACAAATACACTGTCACCAACAACAATGATTTGACAATGAGCTATGAGAATTAATTATTCATTGAAGTATGTGTAATTCCAGAAAAAATGCGAATAACTTTTCTTGTTTGTGTATTTACTTCATAAAACGAAGAAAGCCAACAGCATCGGAATCGAGGTGCTTACAGCTAAACTTTACTGCAAAGTAGAGCATTTTCCCTGGCTTGCAATTTCTCACTAAGAAGAAGGAAACACTAAGAAATTTACGAAGTTCTTAATAAGAAGGATAAATTAAATAACGACGAAAATTTACTATAGTTTAAAACTCTATGTGAAAACTACAAGCAGCTTATTAAATAGTTATGACAAACTTACTTTGCGTTGTTCCCTTCTTTTTTTTAATAACAACAATTTTTAAGACTGCTTCGTTGGTTGTAAGCGTGACCAGTCACGACTTTCGCATTACTGGCAAAAGTGATGTACTATTTAACAGCAGTTTAGGTTTACATGCGCCTTCTTTGCGGATACGAAATCAAATAACTAACCTCGGAGCGGGGGGAGTGTCCGATTTGTACTGACTAAAACCCACCCATGCTCCTTCTTTTGCCCTTTATGTTCCGTGTCCGCGGTGTCTCTTTCGTATAACCCGCAATGGTACGTACGTACCTAACGTATCTAAACACTTGGGTAAGTTTTTCCCCGAAGACTTTAAAGATGATGTAGATATAGAGAGACAGCGCACGCGCAGGGTACTAGCCGTCCGGTGCAACATGATGCTCCATAGATGTTTACGCAGGCCCGTAATGGTGGGTGAGTGAGAGATACTCGCAACAGCATCCTGAGAACTGTAGCGGAGAGATAACTAGATAAGATAGCTCTCGTTTTTAAAATTTATTGTGTAATGGGTAATTGGCACTAGCACTAGACAAAAAGTTATTTAAGTATTAAATTACTAACACTCTATATATCTTGTTGTGTCCATGAAATAAATTCTATTCTATTTTAATCTTTGGGCATAATCTTTTGAAGTTCATCATATCATTAATATAAATATAACGGTATATTGTTCTCTCTCTCAGATAAGAATTTCTTAGGTCAAAAAAACTATTCATTCAAGTATTACATACGACATACTTTTACATTTACATACTTTCAGAAAACATCAGATTGATCCAATAAAACTAATATTGAACTTATCTAAGATTGATTTTAGAATTAAACAGAAAACTAAATTTTATGCAGACAACTACGACACATACTGGAACCGGGACCAGAGAAGATTTTCAAAAATTACAATCACCTTACATCAAACAAGTTCTACAAAATTACAAAAAAAAAAACAAAAAAAAACATTAACACATTTTCTCGAATGAAACACAAACAGATTTTTCATCAAGCGACGAAAACGACATTAAACGGAAAATGCTCGCGTTAAATGATTATGACGTCAAAGGGAGATGAGGAATTTCCTCTGCACACACAGCGCGAACGTTTCCACTAATACGGAATTCCATTCCCGGAAAAAACGGTCGTTGGCGTAGTACAGCACTTGTATAGAATGTGTAAAAGAGTGCAGACTCGAACAAGACAAAAGGAAAACTTTAATAGACACACACGCTTAAATTAAATATTTTTAGTATGCATGTAACCCTATTTCATGGTTAATGTTAATTTGTAATTGAATTATATTTATGTTCTTATCATTTCAATGATGCAAAGATATTTTAAACAAATTTTTGGGGTGGGTAGCTCACCGTCCGTCCGTCTATTGACGACAGGCCGTGTCGGCGGCGCGTTCGTGTTTCACGCGCGCCTCAAAGAGAGTCAGCAAAGCAGAGGGGCTTGCCAGAGCCTCCGCCTGCCGGAGTTGCGGGTTGTTCGAAAGAGATACCGCGGCCTCGGTACGTAAAGAGCAATAGAAGGAACATGGGTGGGTTTTAGTCAGCACAAGTCTGACATGCTCCCCCGCTCCGCCCAGAGCGGGGGAAGTCATTGGATGATTTCCCATTGGCTGTTTTTGACGCATGTTTATACGGCAACCTCGGTGCGCGAATCTGACTCGCTCTTGGCCGTTTTTTTTTTAATAATTGCTTTTTTGTCATCCAAACTAAACAAGTACGCAATGTTTAAAATATCATATGATTTAAAAACATAAAACCTTTACTTTAACTGAAAAGAAATTATCACAGAACCAAAAATAATCATTTTAACAATTTATCACAGCATGGAAAACTTACAGGTTAAATAGAAGCTTAATATCAAAAAATAAAGAACCATAGACAACAGTAGGCCAATCACAAGTCCTCACGTATAATACAAAATGTCAAATCATTCGAAGATTTTTATAAATAGTTAGAACTTTTTAATCCCGCCGCCAATCTCAGACGCTACGTCAGTGATGAGGACAATATTTCTACTTTATTTAATTGTAAGTTTTTTTAGGTTATTTATTTTTATTATAAGAGATAAATAATGTTTCAGGAGAATAATAAATAAATAAACCATTATTTTTGTATTTTTTTTGTTTTATAAGTGAAATGAAAAATTTAAAGAATTTGTGAATAAAATAAAAACCTTTAATTCAAACACATTTCATCACAGAACAAAATATATAAAAAAACACACTGAAAAGAACCAACCAACTAAATAATTGCGTTCTAATACCAAACAATGATAAACTAGGAATAAAGAAGATTTAGTGTAAAAAAAGCTTGTAAAAATGGAGTACGCTTGCATAAATGGTTTGGTTATGTAGAAAGAATAAGTCAAAGCGGATTAACAAATTAAACGTCGATTTACGCATTCCGCAAAAAAAACTCCTTTAAAAAAAAACATTTTTTTTTATTCAAAAGTTCTCATGCAGTTTATTATGTATTTGGAGTTGAAACGAAACTACAATTCAACACCTTCCTTATTAATGTCAAAACCGGGATTTTAATAAATCTGTTTTCTAACCTTCTAGGTCACGTACAAAAGTTACTGCACAGATTGTTTCATTTTAAACGGAACTCGCTTGGTGTCTAGCACACGACTGGTATCAAATGACCTAGATTCATTGACAGGATGTAGTGCCCTTGACAGTGACCTAAGCAGTGCATGTAATCGCCCTTATTCAAAGGACATATCCCTCTGACGTCACTTGGTGGATTCACACGTTCGGCGAAATCAGATTTCGAGGAATCTGTAACAACTATCGAATGCAATTATACTCCGCATCCCTTTCGCGACATCGTGTGCGTCGACCGATGTAATATAAACAGGTTGTAAACTGTTACTAGACCAGATTTCGTCTTAATTCGTTCAGCAGTTTTTATGTGTGTAACAAACATACAAAAGTTCATATTTATTAAAATTACAATAGGATTGCTTGTCATGAGCTAGGAATTAGCGATTTAGAAGAAGTTTTTAAAGGAATATTTAGGTTTTTTTTGTAACTTATTGTTTAGCTCTGATTTTACTTTCTAAATAGATTTTACTGTTATTCAAAGCCAACAAGTTGGAACTTTGCTCTTTATATCGATTCTAAATATCTGTTTCTTTCTGTATTCAGAGATATGACTGAAAGATAGTTTAGTCTTACATGTTAACATTTATTAAATACAATTCCAAGAGAGTCATTTACCTACTTACAAAACAGCTACCCTACTATGACCTCTTAAAGCAATTCTGATTTCGCTGAGGGAAAGAGACAGAGCTATACAGGGTGTCTAGCACCATCTCTTTCACTCAGTGTAATAAGAATTGCTATAAGATGTCATAGTAGCCCTTCTGGTCTCTAATATTTTATCCTAATTGCATCTCATCAAAGACTGTAGCGTAAGTTCTGTAGGCATCTGGCCAGAAGATCAGTGGTCAAAAGTTAATCTATGCGTATGACATTATTTTGCTGTATATGTATATAAAATCCCGACATTGAAATGATTATAACTGGTTCAAAACTAAAATAAAACGAATCAATGTATGTTTACATAGCAGAAGTGAAAGTGAATCCAAAAATACATAAATGTTTGACATTTATAAAGTAACTCTTTTTATTTAGTTTATTACTTTTTCACGGCTAAATGGCTGCTGGGATAGTGATGAAATTTAGCAAAGAGATCAATTTGCAACCTAGGGAAGGACATATGATATCACGCTAAAATCTTAGAGGGGTGAGCAATATTGCATTAAGTCCATACCCTTCTACTGTTTAATGAGTGATTACTGACAATCGTAAGTTAGAAAAGAACGACTATGTTGCACGCAAGAGACATAAGGTTGCGAATGCAAACTTCAAATGGAATTTTAACCTTTTGACTCAAAACGCTTACGAAGTCTAGTATGCTGTAAATGAAGCTGTTACAACTGCCAGCCTCCGTATAAAATAAACATTCTCGTGCTCTCATCTCGTTTATTTACCGAATATTGGGCACGTGTTGGAGTGCGCCGCTTTCAATTTCCTACTGTTGAAATATCAATCGTTTTATTTAATGAATGGACGGCCACACATCAGCTGTCGGTTTCAAGAGCAATACATTGATGTTTGTAAACAATAATTAAGTTGTGAAGTGGCATGTCAACTATATCGGAGTTAAGTGCTTTATGTAAACAAACAACAACTGGAGGTGTTTTATTTATATATAACCATAGTTTTTTTCTTGCTGCTCATTTTTGTTAGTTAGATTTTTTTGCGTGATTTTCCCGGACCATATATATAATTTGTAACTGTTAAGAAAAACTCGCTATTTGCGAATTCATTAGAAGATGCCATGGTTGCTGTGTTTTTACGTTCAGGAAAACTAAGAAACTATAATTGTCCCGATTTCGTAGGGGCTACGCCGTAGCACTTGGTGTCGTAGCAAGTGTTGGCCGTGTTTTAAAAGAAGATGTTTACAATCACTCGAGGTTTTAACCAAAGTGGTTCATTAAAATCGTTTGTTTTGAGTTGTTGTTGCTACAGTTACATGAATTTATGCAAATTGGTATAAGTTTGTCCTAATATTAAGAATCATGGTATTGGCTTGAAACATTCATATGCAGTTAGAGATTATTATGCATGCCGTTTACCTCTTATTAAAAGTAAGTAGTAAGTTATTGAAATCATGTGTTTTGGTCTAGAAGATGCTTATTTGAAGATGTTTAAAAAAGTTTGATAAAAAAGTTTGTTTTGCAAGATTTTTTCTTTGTAATGAACTGACGGATTGTGTCTAAGTTTCCTTGTAATATAAGAGAAATGGGGTTTGTATAATATAAAGTGTTGATGTTTAAATTATGAGGGGTTGCAAAAAAGGGGTTTCTTGTCCATTAGTGCTGTTTCTAAGACTTTTAATGTTATGTCAGCTGTATTTTACCAATGTTTCATTTATTTATTAAGTTTTTAGCGCTTTCGAGTGTTTCAGTGAAACTGGTAGCTTTATTTCTTTAATACCGTTGACAAATTAGTTATTGGTTTAGTCTAAGTTATGTTTTGATATCTGCTAACCTAATCAATGTAAGCGAGAGTTATATTCGCATCACATCGTTACAGATCATTCTTAATATTTCGAGTCACGTCACGTCACGGTTTTTCCTGCAATTTCACTTTGATTTGCCAATGTTTGATAATATATGTCTTGCACAGCTGTGCTATGGTTTACTCGACGATTTAGAAGATGTTTGTTTAACATAGGTAGTGTTTGAGTCGTAATGGTCGGTCGCCAGCGGTAGTATAGATCCGGGGTGGTTAATTGTGTGGTTTTGTAGTCATCTTTAAGGCCTAGTTGAGGTTACTTTCACTCAGTTCAACTTTTAAGGTCTTTAGTTTTCAGCCGAACGTTCCCGTTTTTCATTGAAAAGATTTCAACGCGCTGTGATTTTGCAGTTTGAATGCAGTCCGTTTGTAATGTTTTCAAAACAGGTAAGCTGCGGTTTGGCACTTGGGGTCCCCACAGCCGGATCATTCGCCTTGCAATACATTGCTGTGCTGGGCTGTGGGGCTATGGAGTCAGGACACCTGGATACGTGCCCACACCCGTCGACTCGCTCGTATTGTCCATTTATGATTTACTCGAAGTCTCCGACTACATTGAGGTCATACAACTTGCATTAGCCATCGCCTCGCACATCACTTTGAATTGCTGAGCTTAAATCGCAACATTGCAACGCAAAGCCTTAATACTAAGTTATTGGTATTTGGGTACAGTGTGTCCGGGTCTCGGAATACGAATATAGATCATACCTATACCCGCCTAATTCACAATGGTCTTAATTATTGTGTTACCTAAATTTTGAGAAAATTTAATGGTTTTTAATAACTGTTTTTTTTTGGGATCGGCCCTCTCCCCTCACCCCCTCCCCTGGTTGAATATCGACGGACGCACTTACATAAACGAAACTGTGTCACTGGTTTGTATTGGGCGCGCTGGCTGCTAGTTGGCGCGTACAGGCAGCAACTGGCTGCAGGCAGCTCGGCCGACTCCTGTGTAAGGGAACACGTACCTGGTCGTGGGCTGTATGCAGGGTGTCGGTGTGCGCGGCAGCAGCAGCAGCAGCAGCGGCGCGATTAGCTGCAGAGCATGTCCAGCCGGCCTGTCGGGGTCAATGGGTCAGTGGGTGGGATACACATGGGGTGCGAGCGAGTCCGGGCGGCGAGCCGCTGGGCGTAGTGAGCGAGTGGATCGCGAGCCTGCCGAGCGCGGCCGCGGCACTCGCGCGTTTAATCCTACTCGACTCGTGAACCGAACTCGTACTCGGTCGATGCGGTACCAAAGAGGACTCGCGCATGACTAGATTGGCGTGCGGACGGCCGCACGGGTACCGACCATTGCGCGGCGCGGAACAAGCGCGCAACGATCGATATGACGGGGTGTGCGCTGCGGCGCGCATAGATCCGACCCTCGCGGATATACGACACCCTTTATTTATATGATGACGTTCGAAATCGACGTCATAATGAAAATTGAGGGAGCGTTTTTGGGAGAAACGCTTCAGAAAAGCGGGTCAGCGCGCGCAGCTCGCGGCCGCCCGAGTAACGAGTGCGCGGCCTTAGCGTGCCGCGCGCCAGCCGAGCGCAGAAGTGCAACTGCACCGTGCCAAACGTCATTGATGAAAAGGATGCTCGTTTATTAAGGTCAATGTTAATTAAAACGAAGTAAGGACGACCCAGTTACATTGATTATCAAAATTTTAGGTACAACATGTTTTATGATATATTCAAAAATAATCTAATTACAAAGATGATTGTAATTTATATTGATAATAATAGTTTTACCCTTATTTATTTTTATTTTCATTTTTAAGTGCTTAGGTTACATATTGCTACATTTTCAGGTTAATAAGAAGTTGGCAATTAAACAGCGTACGAGTACGTAACACATTTTCGACGTATTTTATGACATACCTCGTAGATTTGACCATCTGCATTTACTTGTGAGAGGAATTGGAATGTTGTGTTTATTGAGAGGGCAGCGGCCTGAGTGTTAGCAGGCGCGGGTCCGCCTCCGGGAGCTATGGCTTTCTCACTAGCGGCGCAACAGCCGCAGCGCGCAGACGCGAGCGCGCTCCGCCTCACTCGTCGACGCCGGTTTACACAAGTGACTCTCGCGAACTAAACTTCTAAAAGTTGTCTAAAAACTTTTCCGGTACGCCGTGTTTTAGTAATTTATAGTCTTACTACTTATAAAGGACATATACAATGTTATTTAACCTAAAAACTTGAGGTTTTAACAAATTTGTTCGTGATAGTTTGGTAAACTTAGTTTTTTCGAAAAATTAGTTTTAAAACAAAAAAAAATAATGTGTTTTTATTCATTTCAATAAAAATAATGGCAATGGCATCTTAACCCAAAAGTTTTTGAGTAGTTAAAAGGTTAACAAAACTTTTTAGCAAGTTTTAATTAGTGGCTTAACTTACTTTTCCTATCAGTGGTGACGACTGTTGATGGAACATTTACTTTGTCGAACTTAAGTTTTTGTGCACGTAAAAGTGTTTTATTAAACAAAAAATAAAATAGTTTCATAATGTTAAATAAAATCTGATCCTAGGACGATTGACATTTGAAAAAAAAAAGTTTTCAGTACGAAGCGCCAATTGTTATTAGTAGTTTGAACTCCACAAAAAGTTTTTTTTAAATATTTAAGTAGTGTAACTCATTAGTCGCGTCATTTTTGTCTTATTTTTAAAGTACCGTTTTCAACAGAGGGTGTCATAAAAACATTTATATTCATACAACTGTATGCCTATGCGAATTGAAAAAAACGTAAGAGAATTTCGCTGTTCTCTTTTAAGTTTTAATTGTACAGCTTCTGTTTTTCAGCAATTAAATTTCCAATAAGGTAATACTTAGAATTATTTAAAATTATAAAGCAGGTATTTTATTAGTATGTGTCTAATATTAAGATAATATTTTTAATAGTTCAGCTCATAGACGTACAAAATAATACAATTACGAATAAAAAAGCCAGGGTCAGCTACAAAAGCTCAACAAGTTTACTACCATAGTTTTGTAGACACAAAAATAGGCTTCGAAGATCATTGAAATAGTATCGGGGACCAGAAATAGTGGGCCGCGTCAAATTAGAATGTTTTGCTTCTGAATATTGCCACTCGTCACTACTCTGCCGACGCTACATTGGATGTTGTTTGTAAACAAGACGATCTATGCTGTGCAGCATCACATTCACACTTTGAGTTTATTTCTAATTACTGCATGATTTGTAACATACAGATTAATTTTAATACGTAAGCTTCCGTATGAATCAATTATTATTATAGTGTTTATATTTATTTTCTAGTAATTTAATTAAAAAGAAATGATTTAAGGGAACTTATGTAAATTTTAAACCTGATATACAAATACAAGGTGGATGCAACAATAACTGTTTTAGTTGAATTCTGGTCGAGCTTTGCCGTTGAGATAATATGTTTATCACTTTTGAATATATATTCTTTCAGCGCGGAAGGAATTAATTTAATAATATCTAATTACAGAAATGCGGCGCAAGGTTGACCCTCTTCCTGACAAGGAAGTGTTTGGAAAAGAAATGAGATTTATATTTTCTTAATTATTAGTAAGGACACAAACAGGCTTGCCAAACATTTTAGATTATTTCCTAAAAACCGATGGACGTTTGCAACTCAAACTTGTTCTATTTATTATACTGTTTGTTTGTTATATAATTTATTTTATTTTATTTTAAAAATAAATCATGGATTAAAAAAGCACAAGTGTTACTAACGAGCCTGGATTTTTGCTCATTGTATCAGAATCATTTTTCTTTATGCTTTAATTTGTTGCGGGTCGCCAAAGGTTGGGAGATGCTTGAGTCCAGTATTGGCTGACAGGCTGATAAGGATGATTACACTAATAGGTTTACATATCTAAACCAGAGTCAAACAAACGTGCCTATGGCTCTGTTAAATATAGTAAAATGTGGTACCTTAACTGGTCACAAAAATGCTTCAATAAAAAGCCTTTACAAAACCATGACAGAAAAAGGCGGCGGAGCTTTTGAAATTGCTCTTGAAAAATAAATATCTTGGCGACAGTTGCGATAGAAAACTTCGCGGCAATCAGAGCACTTGAACTTATAACTTGGAACTTCCTCTTCGCGCTGCAGTTCCCACATTTATAAAACCAAAACAAACTAAATATGAACCGGACGTTGGCCAGTCAGCCGAGAAGCCATCAGCCAATCACAGAGCTGCACTACCGTATTGGTGAATTTTGTGAAATTAATGTTACAATTCCTGGAAATAAACTCTCACTACTATATTTGTAACGAAGGTTATATTTGCAGCATCCCGCTATTGGCTGGTCCGTAAATATGTATTGAATAACAACTGTTTTTTTTATTTTTATTATATTACATATATTATTTTAATGGTGGGAACTTTTAAATACTTTATGCTTTTATTTGGCAGATATAATAGCCGTGTCTTGCACACAGTCGGTGGATTGCCACCGTGGGATCTGGAGGCGATAGTCCTCGCGCGCCTGAACGAGTGGCGCGCGGATGCACTAAGAATCTCCGCTGCCGCGGCAAATCGCCGCTCAGAGGACAGACCCCCGGTGCGATCTCATGGTGTCATGAAGAGAGCGACGGACACAACCCCATGCAGGGTACGCCACAATAGTGGCGATATGTCCCCTCTTTAAGGAGTTGCTGGAGAGGTGCCATGGCATCCTCAAATTCCGCCCGACGTAGGTCGTCACCGGACACGAAAGTTTTGGGAGTTTACTGCACATACTCGGGCGGAAAAAAACACCAGGGTTTCACCATTGTGACGATCGCCCAGAGGACAAGGTGGAGCACACAGTGACGGTGTGCCCTGTAAGCGGAGCACCGCCGTGTCCTCGTAGAAGCGATCGGCGTGCGAGAGGGAATGAGAAGCGGTCACCTCCTTCTGCAAAGCAGTCATGCTATCGAAGGAGGTGGCCGGGCACATAGAAATACCTTACGATGCTCGTAACATACAATTTTTAACTACCTAAATATTACATGTTTATGTTTTGATAAAGTGATTGTTTACGCGGCTGTCAAGTTTGAGGACCTGCGATTAATTCGATCGCCCTGGCGTCATTTCTCTTTTATTTAGGTTGTGTTTTACCAAAATTTAAACTCAAACTCACTGCTATCTGTAGACCATACAAATATTTGTTCCGTGCGGGAATCGAACAGTCGTCAGTCAATCGCTCAGCCATGTCTACCGTGCCGCTACGTTTAGGACTTATGTAACTACCGAAACGTGGGTGTACTATTAGGTCATATCCTTCACGGATTACAGGCGTAGTGTTATGTATGGCTTAAAAGCTCTCTTTTCGTAGGCTCTTCAATTGTTTAAGGTTGCGTCCAGACTAAGAATCATTTTACAAAAACCAGTTCTATACTGTTTTATGGCATGTTATGTTACAACTGTGGAATCAATTTTAAAAGTAACAGGTTTGTTGTATGAATACTGCCTGCACAAACAGTATTGCTATGTATTTGGTAGGAGGAGAAGTATCTCCTCCATTTTCATGAGTACATGATGCACAAGAAAAATGACGAGAAAGAAAATCTGCGCTCCATCAAGTTATGAAAAACCTTTTCTTTCAAAGAATACTTAAACAGAAAGTTCGCATCTTCGCTGCAATCTTTGAACTTGTTATAGAGGATTTACTTTTCTTCGAAGAGCGGGGAAACTGTTGTGAGCTTATTAGTCCAGTGTAATACCAGAGGGCGGACGTCTTAAACTCATTACGTTTATCAATAGCATATGATTTTCTGGTAAACTTTTTTAACAATTTGGAGTCGATTTTAAAATCAACCGTAACCGCTTCAACCCAGATAAGGAAAAAAGAAAAGTACTTTTTGACTCACAGTACAGATATATGGCGCCGGGCGCCGCGAGACGACTCCCGGCCACCGTAGATGTGGGCCTGTGGGCGGTGCGGGCGGCGGCAATGGATAATTCACCGTCCGTCCGTCGATTGACGACAGGCTGTGTCGAGGGCACGTTCGTGTTTTACGCGCGCCTCAAAGAGAGTCAGCAAAGCACAGGGGCTTTCCAAAGCCTCCGCCTGCCGGGGTTGCGGGTTGTTCGAAAGAGATACCGCGGCCCCGGAACGTAAAGGTCAATAGAAGGAACATGGGTGGGTTTTAGTCAGTACAAGTCTGACATGCCCCCTCGCTCCGCCCAGAGCGGGGGAAGTCATCGGTCAGATGCGAGTCGGACTTGTGTGTGTGTACCTGTACACAAAACATACTTAAAAAATCTCATTCAAATTAAATGAAAACAAAGTAACAACTGCAGTTTTTTGAGGAAGTCAACTGCAGTTTTTTGAGAAAGTCTCTTATCTCAAAAATTCAATATGTAGTCTTGTACAAAATAATTTTCGTTGAAATTTTTTAAGTGTTCTGGTGATATCTGTTTGATTCTTCTAGTTTTTTTTCACCGACTTCCAAAATTAAATTTATTTTTCGTCCTTAGTGGTTGGACGTTTTGTTTTTGCAAAAAAAGAGTTTTTTATTTCACCATTTCTAGTTATGTTATTCTGGTATTTCACACAAATTCTTATCGAGTAATTTTTTTTTTATCGCTACTAAGTGATATAGGCATATCGTCTATTTACATAAGAAAAAAAATTAAGACTCGTATAGTTTTCTCATGGTTACCATTGTGAGAACTTGAAATGGAAGCACACGGGAAACACCAGAAAAAAAAACAATCATACATATAATAAGCCCTTGAATATCAATTAAAAAAGATAAAGGTGCTTGAAGATTGAATAGGCCAGGACGAATACTTTTTTTAATATTCTAACCAAGATGTTTTTGTCTTAATAGCGAAGAATGTTTAACGGATTGGACAACATCTATAGTTCTTTTTCGTGATTATACCACTTGTTATCACTGTCAAAATTACATTCATCTTTATATTCATTTAAATAAGGTCGTTCTTGTGTTGTTTCCACTCACTAGAATGTCAATATAACAATGAACTTTATAACAGTTCTTATAAGGGATATTATTGAGTTGCAGCTGTCAGAAGTTAAATTATAACGTATGCCGACTACGTATAGAGACTGTTTATTGCGAGAACCCACTTGCATGTTAATAATTTTTAATAACCTCCACATCAGCCGGTCGTTCCAACCGTTCTTAAAATAGAATTGGAATCGTGCCTAAATAGTAACAGCCGCTCGAGTCATTCTTCAGGTTCAGCTGCGGTTGCCTAGGACTGTGGATGGGTGGCCATCACTGCATATGTAGGACTCTGGCTCTTTGCCTATAGTCTGACAAACAGTCTTACCAAAGAGTTATTACCCTGTAACTGGGTTGTTTAGGTCAGACGGGCAGAAGCCCCGTATAAAATAGTAGTACAGCTGAACAGACTGCATCTAATAGTAGAAATCGACCTCCACATACCTGTGTAAGAAGCTCAGAAAATAATCCTACTTAATATTCTATAAGCGAAAGTATGTTTGTTTATTCTTATCTTTTATCGTCGAACCCATAATCATGATCATGAACCGATAATCATGGAATTTTGTAGTAACGGACATAGCGCACCTTTTGCCATGAAAAAAAATGCTGTGCCCGAGGGAAACAACAATAACATTGTTATGATAACAGATGGCGCTACGTGTCTTTCGAATCACGTTAGAGTTATGTAGTTTTCGCAGGTAAAGTACGACATAGATTGTTATAGAATAAATAAGGAAAATAGCAAAAGAAAACAACAAAAATCATTCGAAAAAGTTTCACATCCTACCGTGGTGAAAAAGTACATACGTGATAGTTTAAAACCCGTGTTTAAAACTGTCTCAAACTTTCATCTGCTAGGGCCATCTAGTGACGAGTAGCGAAACTAAATATAGCGTAATTATAATAGCAGCATTATTTAACTTCATCTATTATATTATTAAGCCTTTATTGCTGAAACTAAACATAAACTTATAAACAAACAAAATTATAATCTAAAAAACAAATCTATTTCCTCATCAGTCAGTGGTCAGTGTGTCCTATGACACGTAGGCCTCTTCCAGCTGTTTCCAGTCTTTTCTTGACCAGGTAGCTTCTCCGACTTTCCTTATGTCATCCATCCATCTTTTTACGTGGCTGCCTCTTTTCCTTTTAACGTCCCGTGGTTGCCACTCTGTTAGGATTTTAGTCCATTTTGTTCTGCTGTCTCTTGAGACAGCAGAACAAAATGGACTAAAATCCATACATAGAACAACAACAACAGACATAATTATGACAAGTCATATGTCCTGTCCATCTCCATTTCAACTGTCTTACTTTTTTATAATATCTTCCACCTTGATTATGGATCGTATTTATTCGTTTTATCGTACATATACGTACAAAAAAACAGGTCATCTTTTATATTTCCATAAGTGTATATGTATATGTAATACTTTGACGTCATTGTCATTTGTCACAATTTTTTCCCCGTCTGAATAAAAAAAGTATCTGATGCATTTCTTCTCTGAGATTCGAGCTCGTACACACATAAAACTATTTTCCAGTTTAACATGGCCTCGCTTTGTATAAATTTCCCGCACTATTAGGGATCTACATAAACTGGGTTTATATAGCTTCGTTGGTGACTGAGATTACTGAGAGATGTTTCATAAAAAAGCGCTGTAAATCCAAATCGGAGCCCCATCGGTGGTTTAAATCAGCTTAAAACTCTGGCACCAGGCTGAAGCTGTGTAAGGTTCCTAAATACAGTGCCGCGTGGTTATTTAAACGCGTGGCCATAGTTGAAACTAAAAACTGTTACATTGTTTTTTAATACTACCTATCTAATCTACAGACCATTTTAGAAATGTTGACCAAATATACCCTCCTAATTCAATCAGCAAATATCCATGGAGCACTACTTATAGCAGCCCTTTTACAGTACGTTTATGTAAAAGATATTTAATGCGTTGGTAATAAAATTGCTACCACCGACTAGGTCGATAATTAACAATGATGTTTATTCTCACGGATTTATGTTTGTTTTTAGGGTTGCTACTGTGAAACGTTACCAACAATTTTAAAGACTTAGTGTAGGGTCATCGATTACTATGGCATAAAATTATGCAATGAATTTTTTTCAAATCACGATTAGTCAATTATGTTCGCAGTGTAACGTGCACTATGTACGCGAAAGGAGTTGCGTTTAAATGTTGCTCTCAACCTTTTTAAGGTTGCGTTTAAATATTGATCTCAATGCGTATAAATATTTTATTGTTCCGTATCCAAAGGGTAAAACGGGACCCTATTACTAAGACTGCGCTGTCCGTCTGTCTTTCTTTAACAAAGCTGTGTCTCATGAACCATGAAAGATAGACAATTGAAACTTCCACAGATAATAAATTCCCGTTGCCGCTTTAAGAACAAATACTAAAAAACTGGCCAAGAGCGAGTCAGACTCGCGCACCGAGGGTGCCGCACAAACTTGCGACATAAACAGCCATACTTTTTGACTGCGTAAACTTATACGGTTGATCTTTATCAACCCTCTAAGTCTCTTCAGTCTTTGTGCTGTGTAAAGACACAACACAAAGAGACCATAGTATTGACTATATGGTTTTAACTTATCTCGATACCTCCACGCGTTCCCGAGATAAAGGGACTTGACATACAGACAACAAAGTGATCCAATGAGGGTTCCGGTTTTTTTCCTTTTGAGGCACGGAACCTTAAAACAGAATAAAATAAATAGGTATTTAAGGGGGCTCCCTTCCCTATGCAACATACATTATTTTTTAGTTTTATAGATTAGGTTTGGTTAGTTATTAGGTTCTTATATTAGAACAATTCATGCGCAAGGCCGATTAATTATACTAGGCCGGTTTTTTTTTTCAAAATCATAGTAAAAACATTTTACTGATATGACAATTGTACATATTGTGACAGTTTTTATGTGCAGATCTGAACCACATTGATCCGCATGGCATCGCATTTTCCATGCTTCTATCCCTTTCATTCGTTCCAACACATTGATCAACCAAACTTTTTGTTCTCTACAGAGTACAAAAAAAAATCGTATTTCAATTTAAAAAGTAAAGTTTAAACTTGGAGCTTAGAACAAAGAAACGTTCGATTTTTGCCCAGTTCAAACTTTGGATTGATCCAGTAGGTGCAGCGTTTAAGCTTTGAAGTGAAATAAAAAAAATCTATTTTTTAAGTAACTTTGTCCTGTTTTAAACTTAAAACATGCGTGAATGTATATCTATACACGGCGGCCAGGCTGGCGTACAAATCGGTAACGCCTGTTGGGAGTTGTACTGTCTAGAACATGGAATCCAGCCAGACGGGCAGATGCCTTCGGACAAAACCGTCGGCGGAGGTGACGACTCGTTCAACACATTTTTCAGCGAGACCGGCGCTGGTAAGCACGTACCCAGAGCAGTGTTCATTGACCTGGAGCCCACCGTGGTAGACGAGGTGCGTACGGGCACATATCGCCAGCTGTTTCATCCCGAGCAGCTCATCACAGGCAAGGAAGATGCCGCCAACAACTACGCGCGAGGCCACTACACCATCGGCAAAGAGATTGTGGACTTAGTGCTCGACAGGGTACGAAAACTTGCCGACCAGTGCACTGGCCTGCAAGGATTCCTGATTTTTCACTCTTTTGGGGGCGGTACTGGATCAGGTTTCGCGTCCCTACTCATGGAGCGACTTTCTGTCGACTATGGCAAAAAATCAAAATTAGAATTTGCAATCTACCCTGCTCCACAAATCTCAACAGCTGTCGTAGAACCCTACAACTCTATCCTCACCACGCATACTACACTGGAACACTCTGACGCGGCGTTCATGGTGGACAACGAAGCCATCTACGATATATGCCGGAGGAATTTGGACATTGAAAGGCCCACATACACTAATCTAAACCGCCTGATTGGTCAAATAGTGTCATCGATCACCGCATCCCTGAGGTTTGACGGAGCTCTGAATGTGGACTTGACCGAATTCCAGACAAACCTGGTGCCCTATCCTCGGATTCACTTCCCGTTAGTGACTTATGCACCTGTCATTTCCGCTGAGAAGGCGTACCACGAACAGTTATCAGTGGCGGAGATCACCAACGCGTGCTTCGAACCCGCTAATCAGATGGTAAAGTGTGACCCGAGGCACGGTAAGTACATGGCGTGCTGCATGCTGTACCGCGGTGATGTCGTGCCGAAAGATGTAAATGCTGCTATTGGTACTATTAAGACAAAGAGAACTATTCAGTTTGTTGACTGGTGCCCGACTGGGTTTAAGGTGGGCATCAACTACCAGCCCCCGACCGTGGTACCGGGTGGTGACTTGGCTAAGGTGCAGCGCGCTGTCTGTATGCTGTCGAACACGACTGCCATTGCGGAAGCGTGGTCGCGGCTCAACCACAAGTTTGATCTTATGTATGCTAAGCGAGCATTCGTGCACTGGTACGTCGGTGAGGGCATGGAAGAAGGGGAGTTCTCAGAGGCTCGCGAGGATCTGGCCGCGTTGGAAAAGGATTACGAGGAGGTTGGCATGGACTCCGGAGAAGGTGAAGGAGAAGGCGGCGAGGAGTATTAACTCGTTTTTAACAATTTATATTTAGGTCATTTTATTTTTTTAGGTCTAACAATATCTTTAAAATGTTTGGATTTTATACGGAAAAATAAACAAGTGTACTGCATTCAGTTTTCTTTAATTTACCACGGGTATGAAACCTATAAACGTTTACTACTGGAATAACACATATCTTAACATAAAAAAGAAGATACGACTTCTTTTTTCAGGCACTAACCAATCACTTCAAAGTAAGATACACAAATAGAGCAGCGACGCGGATTCCTCGATCAGAATTATATAGTTGTGCGCCTAATCACAAAAGTGTTTCAATAGCTACTAAACATATTGCTGCCACAAAATAACCAGGCGGTATCAATGAAAATACAAAACCAAAATAACCAAATATATAACCGCTGTGTAATAATGATGAGCCTGTGAATTGAGGGACCACACTGCTATATCGCAAAATATAATCGTAGTACCTATCTAGATTTAGACTTATAACAATTTATTGTAGAACCAATCTGGGAATTTGTAAACAAATCTATTAAAAAACTACAGCCCGTAAAGTGCGTTCCCTCAGTCATCACAGGACATCAGCCAAATCTTTTTCAGAGATCTGGCTGACATCCGTAGGTGTCTGAAAAAAGGTATTGTGTTGTAGTCACAATTAGTCGTCGTCAGTGTTTCGAAAGTCTGACAACCAGTCTTACCAAAGGGGTATCGCAATACCCAGTACTAACTGGGTTGTGGAGGTCAGATAGGCAGTCGCTCCATGTAAAATACTGATATTCAGCTGCATCCGGTTAGACTGGAAGCCGACCCCAACATACTTGGGAGAATGCTAGGCAGGTGATGATTGATTGGCGATAGTGGTTACGCGCAATCATCGTACTTATGTATACGCCTGTACTTAACCCAAAATCACAACTTGAAACCAGAGCACACATTACACCACAAGAAAAGAAGTTTTGCATGTCACAAAATTACTAAACACATGTAACACAATACTAGGTACTATGTGCTGTGCTACATAATATTAGGATAGAAACAAATCAAGAAATGCCTGAACCCAGTACCTACTAATATGACGGGCCTGTTGGTCTAGTGGTTAGTGGCCCTGACTGCTGAGCCGGAGGTCGTGGGTTCGATTCCCACCCAGGACAAACTTTGTGTGATGAGCACGATTGTTTGTTCTATGTCTGGGTGTGATTTATCTATAATATGTATGTATTTATATATTATATAAGTATGTACCTATATCAGTTGTCTGGTTACCATAACACAAGCTCTGCTTAGCTTGGGATCAGATAGCCGTGTGTGAGTTGTCCCAAGATATTTATATTTGTTATAATATTGAAATTAAAATCTAATATTGAAACTGGCACAGGCCACTACAAATGTCACTATCGTACACCGAAAGATCAGATCTTCCGTTACGATGATTACGATTCTAAAATTCGTATAAGTAATAATCAGCCAATATTCATTCATCAACTTATAGCGAAATTGATTGCTAAAGAACCAAATCTTAGGTAAGTACGACAGATATACTTAATCTGTAATCCTTACTAATATTATATAAGCGAAAGTGAGTTTGTTTGTTTGTTACCTCTTCACGCTTTAATGGCTATTTTGATGCATTTTGGTACAGAGATAGTTGGGAACCAAGAGACGGACATAGGCTATTTTTTCTTTAAAGTGGGATGTGATGGAGAAAGAGGGAAGAAAAGGGAAAACTGAGTGTTGCTATTACAAATCAATAAGGCGCTAGGGGAACTGTGTTACCCCGAATTTAACGCGAACGAAGCCGCGGGCAAAAGCTAGTGAAAATATAAATTTAATAAATTACTCATAAACCAGGATGACCATAATTAACTCAGACGTCGAGTTGCGGATATAAGCCCGTTATACAATACAATAAATACAAAATACTCATTCTGGTTCCATTAATACGAGTATGATGTCTTGTAATTGTTTAGGTCAGCTTTTGCTCTCGGAGGTCTTAACGCACAAAAGTAGACGAGAAGAAACGAGAACAGTGTGCAGTGTGTCTTGGAATTATTTAGAATAAATAAATTACATGATCATGTATCTCATGATATGTATATGTACCTTGGAATACATAATCAAGTCATACAAACCGAGGCTGAGAGATCAGTAGGCCTACTATGACATCTTAAAGCAGAACTTATTCCACTGAGTGAAAGAGATGGTGCTAGACACCCTGTAAAGCTCTGTCCCTTTCCCTCAGCGGAATAAGTTCTGCTTTAACACGTCATGGTAGGGGGTAGCAGCACTTTTTTAACGTCATTTACAAGTGTAGGGTTTGTAGGGTCGGTAGGGTAGGCTACCGACACTACCGTACAGCATTATACCTACCCCAAGGCTTTAAACTACATTTTATAAGTTACATTTTGACGATGAAAGTAGAAAATACACATTCATTTAAAGAACAGCATAATAAATATAGTATTTTTATAGCTAAAAACAGATTGGACGCTGGTGATGGATGAATGACGAAATTACTTACTTATTTATTTATTTAACATTTATGTACACATAGTAAACCAGACAGGATAAAAAACATTTAAGATTTGAGTACAAAGGTATTGCTTATTTCTTAAGAAATTTCTGCCAGCAGACCTGCGAAAGGAGATATGAGAACGAAATGTAGACGATAGTGTGTGAGAGAGTATTAGAAAAATATGTGTGTGTGCTTTAACCTATTACCTATAGGTACCTACCACAACGTCCCATGCTTTTTACAAAACACAACTAAAACTTTCCCCTCAATCGCTTGAGAATCAGCCACACGCCAACAAAATTAAAATTGACATTGGAGCTCTGCTGTCCATGGGGAAATTGAGCGTGAATTTATAAAACGTACTTAGGTGCTTAGATAGGTAGGTATGCATATCATCATACGCCCGTGGTTGTAGTCCGCCATGCACCTTTTTGCCAAATCGTGTTATTAAACATTCAAACATTTGTTTTGCCTGCCCTATAATAACGAAATGTTTGTCACTCGGTTAACCAGCGCATGAATGAATGAAAAAGGCACATATTATGTAGTACTTCGTTTTACTATTTCAAAGTAAATTTAATTCATTGGTACGGTATTTATTTTTAGTTAGGTTATGTTGTTTTTTGGTAAGTAGATTTGCAGCGTATTTATACTAGCTCGCGGTTTCACCCGCGTAGATCGGGATAAAAAAGCAGCCTATTAGATGTGTTTCCAGATACTAAATTTCATTTAAATCCGGTAAACCAACTTCTCAAATTTTCGCCTTATTATTAGTGTGATTGGGTGTGGTTGTAGCCTTATAGGATCCTCTTAGTACTTTGAAACTTTCTAAGTATTTCTTTTGTTATATTGATAGACATAAAAAATAATTAAAGCTGAATTGTGATCAATCTGACACCTGTAGGCCTACCATGACGTCTTAAAGCAGAACTTATTCCACTGAGGGAAAGAGATGGTACCAGACACCCTGTATAGCTCTGTCTCTCTCTCTCTCAGTGGAATAAGTTCTGCTTTAAAACGTCATGGTAGGGTAGCACAAATCAAATTCCAGGATGCTAAAATGCGCACTTAATGCATTTGATTCGTGATTAACAACAACGCCATCGCCATCTGCATCTGTTCGCACTACGTAAAAGTTTTTCCGCAAGTTGATTAGGTAATTTGCCATATAAACTGTGGTCCAAGAACGTTTATTTATTCTATAAAACTCAAATCACTTGTTGATATTGCTGCTTTTCAATTATCAAAGCTTCTAGAAAATCCTTAAACAGAGACAGCATCTTAAAACGGCACGCTGTGAGGTTAGTCGACCCCCTCTGTAGACCCACAAATATGCGCACATGATTTTCGTTGACTGACGAAGTCCATCGCATACGCGAAACATTTCCACCAGCGGACCCCTGTCCGAGGCCCGTTGGCCCCTAGATCACAAGCCTGCTGATGGCCGTCCTCTTCCTCATGGAGTGGTAGATACATTTATATTTATACATTATTATTTTATCAATAAAACAAACTATATCACTAGTGTATACTTATATAATTTTTAAAATGGCACATAATAGTACATTACGATATTAGTGCGTTAAGATGGTTAAAACATGCGAGTCGGAAATTCAGCCCGAGCCAAAGGCGAGGGCGTAATTGAGCCGAGCGAGATGTTATAACCAATACGCACGTATATCGTACGACGTTTTTTAACACATTTGCGAGGAAACAGAAAAAAAAACATTTTAAATAAACTCAATCTGTGAATGCACACTGTTGCTTTTAACAGCGAGCTAGCGCTGCCTGCTTTTGAATTAGTTGAAATTTGAATAGCAACAGCGCTAAGCGACAAAACCCTTTAAATCAATTAAAAAAAAAGAAAAAGAATAGCAACAGCGCGCTGCTCACTAGCTGGAGTCGTGCGGCGCGCGGCGCGGCGGCGATCAGTTCCAAATTTGAAATGGCAAAAAATACTGTTATGGAATTTGTATGGACTATAACTTAACTATTTGCTTTGATAACACACGCGTTTTTTATGACCCTCTTTACGTATTTAAAACCGGTAGAATTACATCAGCTTTACGAGCAAGGGTGTTAAAAACTCATTATAAAACTATTTAGTAGTACTAAGTCAAAAGTACTGTAAGTAAAAAAGATATGTATGCAGTTCAAAAAAGCATTCAAATGAAAATAATAAATTAGATATTATATTTTTTTGTGAATTTTATTGCTTATTGAATTAATTATTTATTTAAATAAATACAATCATACAAACAACACAAAATGAAATACTGAAGATTATATCTTATAACCCAGGCTTATCTAAATAAAGTACAGTTACTTTGCTTTACTTTCTACTAAAATAGGAAGGTATAAAAAATGCAGTGAAAAAAATAACAAATCTTAAATAATAATATTTATCACATAATAATTATACAATTAAAATTTATTAATAAGAAAATTAATAATATGCGTTCTACTAAGACATAAAATCAATTAAAACACGATCTATGCACTTACAAGCGGCAGACGATGTGGAACTACAAGATACTCAATGGTTATTTTAAAATGAGTAATTATTACAATAATTCACTATAATTATCTAATATATAAAATTCTCGTGTCACAGTTTTCGTTCCCATACTCCGAAACGGCTCGACCGATTCTTATGAAATTTTATATGCATATTCAGTAGGTCTGAGAATCGGCCAACATCTATTTTTCATACCCCTAAGTGAGCAGCGCGTGAAACCGCTGGGCACAGCTAGTAATATTATATATTAGTCTTCTAATTAAATGTATTCACATATAATTCATACAGCTACCGGTGACTGAATTACTCTTACCAACAGCCAAATAAGCCGTTTGTTAATAATGTATTTATAATGTGTAAATTTTAATATGTAAAGAGAAAGGGTCTTGGTATAAATGGCCGTAAGTCCAACAAAATTAAACTTGATCTCTAAGAACAGCACATAATAAGTTCTGTAATTACAAGTACTTACAATTTTAAAAAAAAGCTATAACTTGCGGATTTGATTACAAAAGCTCATTTTTTCTACGTTGAAATCATTTTCTAAATCTAAACACACAGTAATTAATCCGACCTCAGCCGGTGAGATCCTAGAATTGACAAAGGATTGCTAAGGATAAGTTACAAAACCGCGTTGTTAGATTAATATTATTTTTAGTCTGAATTTATTATAGATCAAATGTAAAGTAAAGGCATTTATAGTGTCTAGATTTGTATTCTTCGGCAACTTAGGTAGGTACCTACTAGTTCTTTTAGAATGAATTTAAGTTCTAATAATTGTAAGCTACTATTTGATTCCGAAGATTTCTATGGCTCTATTTTTTATTTGTATTGAAAACATTTTTATTATGATACTACATGCATGGTAAAAAATAGAGCAATAGGGAAAATGGCTAAATCATATGCGGTTTTGCTAATTAACCACGCCAATATTATAACAAACAAAACATAGTTACTAAACAGGAAAATGTATAGATACGCATGAGGTGATTGAGACATACTATGATATGGTCGGCTTGCTGTCTGCGGCATACTAACTAAATGTATTTTATAAGGCACGGCTGCCTATTTATCGACCTAGTAACTGAGTAAATGGATTCTTCGGTAAAACTGGTTATCAGAATAGCAGGTTTTTGGGGCTTTCCGTGAAAACAAAGAAATAGGTACAGACACCTGCACATCAAGCTACTATAATCTGTCAGATTTCTTAGATAGATTTTCGACTTTATTTCTAAAGTATTAGGTTCAAGGTCCATTGGGAAAACTTGTCAGTTTCGGGTAGTTGACCTGCTGGCGTCTGTACATATATAAAAAGACAGCAGGGACCTACGGACTAACGTTCTCTCTGAAATTCTTGGTATGTTATTGATAGTAACCATGGATTGGCCATGTGATTTACCCAATAATAGCCAAAAGCGAAATAAAGAATTTCACTCAGGGTCAATAAATGTCGTCCCAGCCTTGAAGGCGAGTTTGTGAACACAGAAAACTTGTTATATGGGATTTTTAATGTCAATATGTTTATCTTCGGCCCACCGACACGACTGAGGAAATACTTTGAATCCATTTTTTTTTAAATTACCTTGACTTAACAAAATACTTATGCAAAAAAGGTTAAGGATAAATGAATATTTAATCAAAGACAACATTTTAACATATGTACTTTCAATATATTTTTTACCTCTTGCTGAGGTAAAAAATACATTAATCCAACATCGTGCTGTTGCATAAAAACAGTGAGCAAAGGTAATGCACTAATAAACAGGTTTAAAAGAATTATAGAGCGGACTTTGGGAATATTTGACGGGCCTGTTGGTCTAGTGGTTAGTGGCCCTGACTGCTGAGCCGGAGGTCGTGGGTTCGATTCCCACCCAGGACAAACTTTGTGTGATAAGCATGATTGTTTGTTCTGTGTCTGGGTGTGATTTATCTATAATATGTATGTATTTATAAATTATATAAGTATGTATATCAGTTGTCTGGTTACCATAACACAAGCTCTGGGGCCATAGTCTGCTATTACAATAGTGTCAGAATGGTCGATCACTGATCGCATAATAGTTAATTTTGACAAGTCTGGTAATCTGCTACATACTAAACTTATCAAAATCAACCAATAAGCGATCAGTGATCGACCATTCTGACACTATTGTAATAGCAGACTAAGGCCCCTGCTTAGCTTGGGATCAAATAGCCGTGTGTGAGTTGTCCCAAGATTATATTATTTATATTTATTTATTCTCCAACATAAATGATCCTGTTAACTTTTGTTTTTGTCACACGAATGCAAGTAAAAAAAAAAGAAATATTTAATATAAATTGTATAAGTTGTCTACTTTTGGTTTGACCGCTCCTTACAGACACGGGCGAGGCATTCCATAGCCGTACAACTTGAACTGTACAGGATTTGTCGTAGAAACTAGTAGCATGCAAGCATGTCCAGTCTCAGGTTTTCCGATGACCTCAGATATTTATTATGTGTGTTAGGTTAGGAACATAAAACGTTCTTTAAAACAAAGAGGGTTCTAGAATTAAACCTTATTCCTTATTCCTGCGAAGTCTTATGAGAAGCCACTTGATCTTTATATGAAATTCAGACTAGGTACTTACTTAGAGAACACTTTGCCAAGTAAAAGTTTCAAGAATATATTAAAATTTGCTCATTAATAACTACCGGCTGATTGTCAGCAGTTTCATTCATTTCGATTCGTTTTCCTTTCATTTATTTATTCACGTATATAATATTCATACCACAATTTTCGATTTTTCTTTAAGATTACTGAATTACACCCATCTAAATAGAGTATTTAAATTCCCCACCGACGACCTTGGACATTTCCCCACCGACGACTTTAAGGATGATACTGATATTGAGATTCACAGGAGGTCAGAGGATAGCCCGTCGAGCTCGGTGCTCTGACTTAGTGAAAATCACTCTTCTTAAGGCCTGCTTTCAGGGTTTGTACACGAGCAATTTATGGATCAACTACACCAAGAGTTCGCTGCATGTCCTACGCGTTCAATATAATAAAACTCTAAAGATTTTGTTGAGACTGCCCCGTTTCTGTAGTGCTTCGGAAATGTTTACCCAGGTCCACCGGCCCACACTGATAGCTTTCACGGTATATATTATAATTCGCAAAAAAACTGCGTCGCTGCTATGCAGAGTGCGGAGTAGTCGCAGCTATATCCTGAGAGCTGTGGCGGAGAGCTATACTCCAAATTATTGGGCATATTGTTCATCAAGTAGTACAGGCAAAGGATGACAAAGCAGGCCCAGTGGCCTGCTTTGTCATCCTTTGCTTTTATATTTTATTTTTACTATTACTAACACTAGAGTATAAGCCGCTTGTAATACTAACAAAGGATATCCGTTGTTAGAAATAAATAAATTTCAATTACTGAAGTTATTAATCTGTTCAGTAAAAACGTTTATTTTTTTCAATCTACTAAGTATTAAAGTCTGTAAAAAAACGACGAAAATATAAAGCCGTCGCTTGGTAAAAATATCATGGCGATAAACAAGAGACGCCGTTTAGACGTTGTAACTACGAAAATGTGAACATACTATAACAGTGTAAAGTGAGCTGTTTAATATCAGGAGACAATACCTACTTATTAAATAAAGTATAAGACTCGAACCTGTAGCAATACGAATCTAAATTTCAATTATACAAATTAGCAACGACGCACCCCAACAAAACAGGGCACTCTTTAAATATTTCCTTCGGATTTTCCCGTTAAAAACTTTTACAATGTCAACATAAAACATATGGCAAATAACAATGAACCAAAAGATCTTTGCTGGTGCAAGATAATAAAAATACTCAGTTATCAACAACCCTATATATGTTACCATAAATACGACAAATTTTATTAAAATTGCGTTAAGGAACACATAGAGGAACTAGTCCTTTTTATTCCTTAACGCAATTTTAATAAACTTTGATAGCATAGTTACGAAACTTTTGTAACAAACACCATGATGTCAGTCCGTATATCAACGTTGCTACTGTCAGCGCACACGAAATGTATAATACATTTTCTTCACAGTTAAAAATAGCTTTTCCGTGTGATCGCTCTCTGTAGAAGCATGCACCAGTGTAGCATTGTCAAGCATGGTGGACTTCACTTGCACAGTCTCCATTATTTCACTTGAATATTGCTGTTCAGTTCGAGAGTAGGCACTTGTGCAGCAGGGCAGTGGTAAACCTTCAATTAATCTCGCTGGGTTGTTGCACACTGTTTTATCACTGGTTTAAGAGGTAGGTAAGTGAGTCGCCTGTCCGCTAACATAGCGCTCACATATATATGTACATAACGTTCCGTCCCCTTAAGCTAGGTAATACTTTTAACCTATCTTACAGAACTAACTTACTCTATGCTTATTCTACAGTCGATTCTGTTGGATCATCATTTTCATCGTTATCACTAACTGACGTATTGGTCTAACCCGCCTCCAGTATCGGACTAATTGTTTGTCGCCGTACAGGCCATAGCTATCGGTCGCTCTTACAGACTATGTAGTAGTTACTATCTAATTATTAACGCTCCTGGAAGGATCGAAACATTTATAACCTGCCAAATCGAAACTTGTTTTTTTTTTGAAGCTACTGTTCGGTCTTAGAGTCTTACTTCCAAGACAATTAATACCTAAATATTTCTAAATCAAAGAACTAAATGAAATCTAACTTTTCTGGACTTGTGCGCTGAAATTTTCTTTTGGTGCCCATACTTTCAAATATAAATTAACACAATGTAACTTAGATGGTAATTGGCAAGTATGAGACGCGGTGGTGCCCCAGAATCATGGAAATAAAACAAGTATATATGTGAAAACTGAAAACTTTAAGAAAATTTTTGCTTACACAAATAAAGCTGACAAGCCAAACTAAAGTTAAAACTGACCGAGAACATATTTAAACTAAACCTGAACATTAATAACTGCCGGGCGAGTGGCAGCAGTTTCACGAATAGGTTTAACTTTCATTTGTAAATCGCCTTTCCTTTTCCTTTCATTTCTTTTTTTTACGTAGTATTCATACCACAAATCTCTATTTCTCTTTACAATTACTAAATAACCGTTCAGTATTACGGAACTCATTAATCTATTAAGTATAAAAGCAAGAAATTTTATTAATCTACTGGGGTTGTAATTCTGTAAAAGAAACGAACCAAACACAAAACCATCGCTTAGTATAAATATCAAAGTGGCGATGAAGAAGAGACGCGGTTTGTTAGACTTTGTATTTGCGCTCGCGTTGGAACTACGAAAAAGTGAACATATTATTACAATGTAAAGTAAGGTGTTTAATGCTAATGGTATACCAAACATTAATACATTTGTAATATTCGAACCTGTATAAATACGAATTAACACTTGTGAAATACTAAGTAACAACGACGCACCCCAACCAAACAGGGCACTCTTCAAATATTTCCTTCGGATATGCCCGTTAAAAACTTTTACAATGTCAACATAAAACATATGGCAAATAACAATGAACCAAAGGATCTTTGCTGATGCAAGATACATAAAAATACTCACAGTTATTAACAACCCCATATATGTTACCATAAGTACTACACTATAATACCATAGAAAGACGACGAAGTTTAATAAAATTGCGTTAAGGAACACATAGTTCCTATAGTTACGAAACTTTTGTAACAAACACCATGATGTCACTCCATATAACAACGCTGCTGCTGTCAGTGCACACGAAATGTTAAATAATATTTTCTCCACAGCTAAATACAGTTCCTCTGAGGGATCAGTTTCTGTAGAAACATGCACCAGTGTGGTATTGTCTGGCATGGTGGAATTCACTTGCACAGTCTCCATTATTGCACGATAAGGTTATGAATATTTATTTGTAAACACACCTTCACTTATAGCACTGCGATGTCCGTTGAAGGGCTGTGACCCCGGGAGGCTCACAATTAAATTATAGTTATTTTTGCACGCAGGAGACTTTACAGGAAAATAATTTTTATTCTTTAGCCAACGCCTAAAAAGACGTGTTGCTTCCAAGACTTTCGAAAGACCAGTGTAGGTGTTCCGTAAGCAGACGTTTTCCTCAACCAGGGTTTTTCCAAAAAACAGAATTAAACTATACATTTACTATACTTATTACTTAAATACCTCCAAAACTTGATTTAATTTTAGGGTTTCGCTCAACACAAATGGATACAATACAGAACCTTTAGAGGATTCGTTTCTTTTCCGTCGGTGTAGACACAATTTTTTCATACATTTCGTACAGTCTTGTGAAAAAACCCATAAGGCACAAGTCAAAATCGAAATTGTCCGTTTTATAAACCTACTCATTTACTGCCATAAGTATTTTGCTTTGATGTTCAAGGAAAAACAAAAAAAACTAGTTGATTGAGTAGGAATCCGGTTTGATTTGCATTTACTTAATTATTGTACCTGTTAGTTGCGTCATCAACTTATTATCCTCTTGTAGTTATATAAATATACATACACTCAGCGTCACAAAAATCGGACCTCTTCGAAAATAAGTTTCAAGCATATCCCGCCAGCAACGAATAAATATTGGTAAGTACCAATTGAAAGTATAACGACCTTAAAATTAACAATCGTTAGAATTCCCCAACACAACAGATCTCATCAGCACATAACGTTTTTTTTGTCAATAAACTCTTACAACGGCCACTAATTGCACCTCCCTACAAGGGTATAAGACGGGCGACCGACGGGCGGGCCGGCGACGAACGGGTTTAATGTGGGTCAGGGCGGAGGTGTTCGCCGAATACCTGGAGCGTCGATTCCGACCGAACCCTACCAGCTACGTCGAACATGTCGCAACAGTCAAGAAACACCTTGGGGTTTACTTCGCCACGCGGATAGCCCCCGAGGAAGACGCCATATCTTTCCCACCAGGGGAAATCAGACGTGCAATCCTTAAGACACAGCCCAAGAAAGCGCTCGGTGCAGACGGTATCACTAACGTAGCGCTGCGCCAATTGCCGGTCCGAATGGTACCGGCCTTGGCGTGCCTGCAGTACACGGTGATACTGCGCCCGGGACTTTCCTTGATGCGTGGAAGGAGGGGTGTGTAATTATGCTGCCTAAGGCGGGGAAAAACATCCTGATGCCGGAGAGCTATCGGCCTGTCACGCTGCTAGCGACCATTTCCAAGGTGTTTGAAACACTCCTATTACGACATCTCCAGCCACATATCACCAGGCTTGAACAGTTTGGGTTTGAATCGGAAGTGTCGGAACACAGCACGACGCTCCAGCTTTCAAGGGTACTGCACCACAAAGCACAAGCCATGAACAAGAAGGAGTACTCAGTTACAGTATTCCTCGACATGGAGAAGGTCGTCGACCTCGAATGGCACGCTGATCTAATATACAAGCTGTCCACATCCGACACGCCTCGTCGCGTAGTAAAGGTGGCCCAATCCTTCCTTACAGACACGAGCTTCGGCGTGGTGGTTGAGGGAACGCTCTCTAGCGCCAACCCGGTGCTAGCAGGCGTTCCGCAGGGCAGCTGCGTGTCGCTGGCGTGTTACTCACGTTACACCACGACATCCCCACTACGCCAGACGCGACGCTCGCGCTGTACGCCGACGGCGCCGCGTACGTAACAACCTCGCTTAGTGCGAAGTACGCGGCGTATATGATGCAGCGCGCGCTAGATTTGCTGCCAGACTGGGTGTCGGACGTGGCAAGTGGCGGCTGTTGGTGAACGTGGGTAAGACGCAGGCGATGATCACCGGGTCCACGCCTCTACCACCAGCCTCGAGAGCCTGGACGACTTCATACGTTGTCTCACGGGAAAGTTCGCGCGTGCCGACGCATCTGTTTGACCACAAGTCAAGCACATAGCGCCCTGGCACGCGAGCCCCACGAATCGCCTTCCACCGCGATCAGGTAGCGGACATTGACCCCATCTCACTGGATTGGACTCCCGGGTAAACTGTACCAAACTACACACAGCTTCCCACCACAAGAAGACTCCACGCAATTCACATGCACCTCGTGTGCTAAGTTATAGGCATACATTCGCCTCTATACACCCATATAGAATCACGCGTGGAGCCGCGGCGCGGGCTTGCAACCCATGCAAATACTGGGCGGTGTTACACAATACAATACCGCCCACACACTCGCGACGGCTCTTTAGTCCGTAACGCAACCGGCTAGCTCTGGAAACGGGAGGGACGGTAGCCACACATCCATCTTAGGTGCGTCGCAGTCAGCACCTCTGTCGTTGGTCGTCTCCTGCTAGGCCTACTCCGGGTAACCGGACTGACCGCCGAAGTGTCGTGAAGTAAACAGTGTTGTTTTGATACAGCCCTTAAGACGCGCCTACAGAAAACAACATAGCAACCATTCACACAGGCACACATTTGCTATACGTGTGCCATGTCTTTTATTAAGGCCAAATATCGCAACCCAAGGACGGGTCCGTTAGTCCGTTTTAACTTTTTCGCTGCCTACACCTCAGCGTATGAGTCCAAAATGTATGGTATAATTTGGTCTGGGCAGCGAAAGGGTTAACGGGCTCAGGTATGGCTTCCGCGCCCAAAATGCGAAGCCCCGAGATCGCTAGCCGCGCCCCCCTGCAAGGGGCGTAGCGACATCCGATGGTGATCACTCGCGTTAATCAATTCAGATCACGCGCCTACAGGTGGAAAATCATGCGAAACGCGCGTGGTGCCGGGTGAGACGCAAGGTATGACACACTGAGTGTCGCAGTGCCGTGCGTGATTTTGGACAAAAAACATACAGTCAATAGAAATGCAGCATCTTAAATCAGTTCCACACTAATAATACCACTTTTAATATCAAATCAGGCGCGACGCTCTGAACTGCTCTATCAAAACAGCGAACGGCTTTGAATGAAATGAGTCAGAGCCGCCGTGAATCCCCAAAATGCAACTACGCGCGAGAGTGCGTAAAAACCCGCACGATGATGTAGGTGTGCACTCCCGCTAGTTTGCGCTTAGTTGGGTTGGCACGCAACATGCAGCGTGATGCGTGGCAGTGTGATAATCGCCTTAGTATTTTATTTATAAGATAGGTACTAGCTACATTTATCTCTCTTGATACAAAGTGTCCTAAATTTGTAAACAATCTGGATATCTTCAAAAAAATACTTGTTTATCTCTAAAATTTTAGATTTAATCTAGACAAAGTCATGCCAAGTACAAGGTCCCTTACTGCGATTTCTTTATTATTAAATAGTTAATGTTGTGCCAGTCACACAAAATAAAATTAAAGGAAAACTCTGGATAAGACTAATCCAGAGATTTCCCTTAATTTTATTTTGTGGAACGCTTTAAGCTAGATAGAGAATTTCCCATTATAAACAATTATGTGGTTTATCTTCTTTTTTTTTTTATCACAATACACACTCACATTTAAGTACATACTACATTTAAAACTGTTTTACGTCCGTCACATCACCTTATAAGGTCCAGTTGAAAACCAGCGTCGGGCACTAGCTGCTCGGCAGTTTGCTGAACTGGGCCTGTTTGGCGCAGCCATGGGACACACATTATTTTTATTTTTATTTTATTTGTGTTTAGGATTAAGTTTTATAATTTTTTATTAGTGTGTGCATTTATGGCTTGTGCCAAATAAACTTGTTTTCTTTCTTCTTTCTTTAGATTAAATTAGAAGATGTGTCCCACTACGGTGGATTCTTGCAATGACAGTCGATTTTATAATGTACCAATAGTAGAATGGGGTATTACCATATCTCTAATACAGCTGAGACCAGCTGAGGGTTCTTCATCAGATACTTCAGACCTTCAAATTTTGACATCAAATGAAGCGGCCCACCAAGATGAATATCTTTTGTAAAGGCGGAATGTCGATCTCTAATAGTTTGGTTGGGCTCTTGTTTTCTAATCAGGGTCACCAGGTACTCCAGATCTTCGATTATCCTAGTTTTTTTATAGTTTTCTCTTTATATGGCCATTAAACCGTAACTCTGTACCAAATTTCAGCTCTCTGAGTTTATAGTACTACTTCTATTCTGATGATCACGATTGAGTGACATAAATGCGTAACTTACTTTCGCTTCACTTCGGACCTAAATGATTACTGGATGACGAAAATTTCTGCGTTCTGGTCTTATCCAGAAGTTCACAAATAGGGGCCTGAAAATGCGGCAAAATGGTTCCAGTAAAGGATGGTACGGCAGTATATATTTAATAAAGAAAACTAGAAGCAAGTTTCAGAGAGAATTAAAAGATTTATTTATTTGCTTACAACTAACACTTACATAATATCCTATTTAATTAATCTAAGCTACCAATCCATCACCGTCATCATCTGAAAAGAACAAAAATAAATTTTAATAATATACAATACTAGCTTTTGCTCGCGGCTACGTTCGCATTAAAGTCGGGATACCACAGTTACCCTTTCCTGGTTTGCAGGTATCTGCTACCTGCAGTTTTTGCCCTTGCGCCTTATTGATTTGTAATAGCAAAGCTAGGTTTTCCCTTTTCTTCCCTCTTTCTCCCTTATATCCCACTTGAAAAAAGATGTCTGTCTCCTGGGTCCCAACTATCTCTGTACTAAAATTCATCAAAATCGGTTCAGCTATTAAGACGTGAAGAGGTAACAAACAAACAAACTCACTTTCGCTTTTATAATATTAGTAAGGATAAGGTTGAATCTCTATCAAGCAGTGGCGGATTTACTAGCAAACTGGATAGGCTGGACGGAGAAGTCGGCAGAATACAGGAGCGGCAAACGCGAGCCATTTTTGTTATTCATTCTTTTTTATTTACTCTTATTTTATTTTCACTTAACAAGTTAAATCACAATTATCACAGAAATTTATTTAAATGAACAATATACAGGGTGTTTGGAAGATCGATGCAAAGCCGTGAAGCAGACCTAGTATAGACTATTTAGAACCATTTGAACCTAACTTGTCTTCGGCGAAGTGTGACTATTTTTTTTAAATCAAATTTTAATGATTTTTGATGATAATCCTAAAATTTTGCAGTTATTTGCAAATAATTAGTCAGTTTGAAAGATAAATCATTTATTTTTTTAATTTATTTTATTAAAGTAATGTCTGAACAATCAAACGAAACATGATTAAGGCATCTGTGTCATGAGAATTTTTTTTTTTAGACAGTTGAAGTTAATACTTCTGTTTTTAGATTAAGAAAACAGATTTTTGACAGTTTAAAAAAAAATCACGGATCGTGCTTTTTCTGTTCAAACATTTTTAAAGACATGCCTAGTTATTAGACTTTCTTTTGAGGTATCAATTACGCAGATAGCTTACAAATTATTGAAATTAGGATCTACAAACTAAAGTGAGGGAGAAAATTAAAATGTATCGGTGAAACAATTAAAACAAAATTTTAATACAAATCATTTATTTTTCATGTTCAAAATGTCCGCCGCGGTTCCTAACACAAGCACGGGCCCGTCTTCTCACTTCCGTTGTTGTAATTTTCAACTTCATCTCTAGTTTCATTGTTTCAAATGCTGAATTTATTCTCGCAATCAGTTCTTCTTTAGTATTTATCTCTACGTTTGTATAAACTAGTTCCTTGGCCCGACCCCACACGAAAAAGTCAAGCGGCGTTAGATCGGGTGACCGGGCGGGCCAAGGGATTGGTCCGTCTCTGCCGATCCAGCTGTCAGGGAAGCAATTGTTTAAGTGCTCGCGTACATTCAATGTCCAATGCGCTGGACAACCATCTTGTTGGAAAATAATTTCTCGGTCTCCTGTGAATATTAGGGCCCCGGATTCCTCTTCAAGCTCTGGAAAATCATTTTGTAAGAATTCCAAATAACTATTGCCATTCAAATTATCCGGTAAGAAATGGGGCCCAACCAGTGTTCTGCCGATCACTCCGGCCCACACGTTGACCGAGAATTTCCTTTGAAATGACTTCTGCTTTTTCCAATGTGGATTGTTGTGTTTTTCAGCCCATTGATGAAGATTGTGGAAATTAGTTATGCCTTCCCTAGAAAATTTACTTTCGTCTGTCCACAAGATTGACTTCAGAAACCATGCATTTTCAATGTCAGAGTTAAGAAGAAAACGACAAAACTGTATCCTTCTCTGAGGATCTCGCTCTTCAAGACCTTGAACGCCCGTGCCATGATACGCATACCTGTTATTTTGGTGCATTGTATTCCACACTTTCCAATGGGAGATGTTTAAATTTCGAGCTACTTTTCTAGTGCTGGTATGTGGATCAGCTTGAAATGCCGCTAAGATATCTTGTTCGATGTCAGTACCATGTCTACCTGGATTGACTCCAGGTTCCACACGGTGTATCCCATCTGCAGCAAGCCGACGAAATGTGTTGTAAAACACTCTTACGTTCGGTACTCTCCGATTAGGATAGCGTTCTTGGTACATCCGTCGTGCTAAAGATCCATTGCCGTCTGCTCTGCCATACATAAAAACGATGTCAGCATATTCCTCGTTCGAGAAAGTAGCCATAGTCAGTTCTCACAAAAACGGCTGGTAACGCACTAAAAGTTCAACTTAAAATAAAAGTTCAAGAGTCACGTGCAGGAGCGCAAAGGGCTACAACTGAACACGATGAATTGTCACGAAAAAGGAGATAACGTCTAGTCACAAGCGCAGTTGTTACTCGACTGAGTAAACTGGCGTCCCTTCAAAAAAACAGGTAGTTACTGACCCTATCTAAAGAAACACGACCCTATTGTCTTACCAATAAAGTCGTTTTTGCTGTGAAATGTGTTCACGTAACTAGGGGTGCGCGGGCGCTACCTGAAATTGTCAAAGTTATCGCCATCTTATCGCTCGCGTCACGCGTCGGCAGTGTTAGAGAGTCTCCCCTAAATTTTATTTCGAATGTCCAAAATTAAAGTTATCTTCTTATTTTTTTTTAACATAAAATCTATTTTTTAATAAGTATAATAATAAATGTTATTATTTTAAAGCACTAGTCTCGTTTTATCACCCTATTTAAAATGTTTAATTTTCTCCCTCACTTTAGTTTGTAGATCCTAATTTCAATAATTTGTAAGCTATCTGCGTAATTGATACCTCAAAAGAAAGTCTAATAACTAGGCATGTCTTTAAAAATGTTTGAACAGAAAAAGCACGATCCGTGATTTTTTTTTAAACTGTCAAAAATCTGTTTTCTTAATCTAAAAACAGAAGTATTAACTTCAACTGTCTAAAAAAAAAAATTCTCATGACACAGATGCCTTAATCATGTTTCGTTTGATTGTTCAGACATTACTTTAATAAAATAAATTAAAAAAATAAATGATTTATCTTTCAAACTGACTAATTATTTGCAAATAACTGCAAAATTTTAGGATTATCATCAAAAATCATTAAAATTTGATTTAAAAAAAATAGTCACACTTCGCCGAAGACAAGTTAGGTTCAAATGGTTCTAAATAGTCTATACTAGGTCTGCTTCACGGCTTTGCATCGATCTTCCAAACACCCTGTATAATAACAATATTTTGGAGAGTGTGAATAATAATATTGAATTTATTTTTCGTTGCCTTTCTAAGGTACTAAGTATCTACCATTTGAAAAACTCTTTTAGTAGGTAGCCCCTTAAGTAATTTAGTCACCTTTATCTTCAGTGTCCATGGGTTCGGAAGGCTCATGATAAGCCGGGACTAGTGGTGACACCACCACGCCATCCCACACCGTGATCTCAGTTGAGATGTCCTTGCCACCTTCGAAGGGCTGTAGGCCCAGCACGTATCGGTGGCCACCTCGGGCTACTACGCGAAGCAAACTGTGGAGAGAATAGGATTATAATACAATACTCCTTGGTATATAAGACTGGTTGTTAGCTTTTAGGTCCACTGACTACTTGTAACAAACTAACATCAAAGATATACCAATGACAGCAGGGAGCAATAGCGTAACGTACTTTGCGAAGCCCAGAGGAACTTGAAATGTAACAAGGTGGTCATATCTAAACAGCGCGGTTTTTAATTTTTTACTGTTTGCATGTGCAAGTCACTGCACTCACATCTAAGAGGTTCATAGTATCTGTATCGACGGTCCATTTTACCCATATTTAAACTCACGAACAGCTAGAAATAGAACAACTACCTGTTTTGTCTCGTCGATAAAGATATTTGGAGCGCTGGGCTATTGAGTACTGGTCAATTTGGTAGTTTATTTTTGCATGAAGAATATTATAATTTTTATTTTGTCCATCTGTATTTATCTATTATTTTGTAATTTAATCTCTGTATCTATAATTGGAATATTTATTTATATATGTGCTCCGTTCTGTGTCCGTGATACCACTAACTGGCCCTGTCAGAATACCAGCGCTGTGTTATTTTATCCTTAAAATATCGCAGCTTATGCTGAGACAGGGACCTTTTTTGGCCTCGCACAGACAATAACCTTGTCTGTACTATTTTATTTTATTTTGTTACTGTTATACTTGTTTTGTGCGAGTCCCAAATAAGTTTTTCTTTCTTTCTTTTCTTTCTGTATTTTTTTGACGTACTGGCCCACTGCAGGTCAAAGGCTTCCCTGAATTCCTTCCACGAACTCTTTTCTCACGCGACCTTGAACCAGACGGTACGGTAAGCATCTAAATCGTCTGGACGGGCCTCGGCGGATTTGCTCACCTCATCATACGACTGACGTGTCCGCCCGTTTGAATTTGATATTTCCCTTATAAGAGTTCATCTGCATTCGGAAGCCGAGGTCACAATTTTGTCTTGAAGATGATGAGTTGACTCACGTCTGAGCAGTGGCAGCGGCGAGATCCTGCGCGGCGAGATCGAGCGAAGTGTGCGCGCGCGCGTGCGCCGCTTCGCATGGGTCGGCAAGACCTGCGCAGCCCGGCAGGAACAGCCCGCCTGCTAATAGCGATAGGGCACGTCTGCGGAAGAAATATACGTTAACCTCTAGAGCCCCAGCGGCACAAACACGTGCCAGTAAACAAGTATTACCGTTGAACCCCGCTGGCACAAATTTGTGCCACCAAACCCCGACCGATTTAAAACTGTATTTGTAATAAAGTCTTAAAATCGGATTACGCTTACGACAAGAGCCCGTCCGGCGGTGCTTGACGGATAGTTAACGAAAATAATGGCGGACCTTGAGAGGTTAATGGAGCCGCAACTTTGAAAATGGCGGTTGTTAGACAGGCAGGCCATCATTTAATATTTAATGGTCCCATATATAATATTATTTACATTGCTCGTCTAATTCTTTGCTGTTTTTATCTACAACTAGCTGTGCCCAGCAGTTTTACCCACTGCTCAGCTCCTTTTCTGTAGAGGGGTTTGAAAGATAGATAGTAGCTGAATATGCATAAAAAACATCATAAGAATCGTTCGAGCCGTTTCGGAGGAGTATGGAATACGACCATTATTGTCGCACGAGAATTTTATATATTAGTTACTATTATTTGTAACTTAAAAAAATTGTGTGAGATAGCATCATACTGCAACTAAAAAAGTATGAAGTAAACTGCAAAAAAACACTACTTCTACCAATTGAGAAGACTAACTATCGGTATTAGAGTTATTTTCCAGATTCTTTATTTATTTATTTTATTTATCAAAACTTTATGCACATGTATAAAAAACAATGTACAAAGGCGGACTTAATGCATTGGGCTTTATTTTTTATTTTGTTTGTGAAAGTTGGGGAAAAATTTAGTAAATTATTACTTACATTGTTAATCAAACATGCATAATGACGTTGGATATACAGAACACGCTTTATAAGATACAGTCCCACAAAATGCCCTGCCCTTCGCCACATCCTAGTGTTTTAGCTGGAAGAAGAAGCAGCAAAACCAACTCCCCAGCAACACATCTGTCTATCAGGATAGAAGAACTAGATTTTTTTACAATTTCGTTTATCACAAAATATACACAGAAATAATTAATTTATTGTCACATGTCAGCTAGCAAACACCAATTATGTATATAAAAATAATCCTCCAGTCTAACGGGAGTGGGCACACCCTTTAGACTGGAGGATTATTTTTTACGCTTATACGGGCAGTGAAGAAGTCACAGATGAAAAACTAGGACCATAGTGTAAAAGAAATAAGCTAAGCATAAAAATTACTAATCACAGTAATAAAAACCTGGTCACCACAAGCATTACCCGTTAATGTGTATAACGCAAATATCAGCCATTACCTCGCCATATTTGACGGAAGGAGGGCAGGACCTACCGCCAGCAATGACATCTGAGGGAGAATGTCGAACTTGCTGCAGGTTTTTGAGGGCAATAAATATAAAAAATATATTCAGGTCCATGCTCGAGGTCGCTAGTTAACCAGATGCGATTAAATAGATACAAAAAATTTATCCTTACTAATAATTATTATAAAAGCGAAAGTGAGTTTGTTGGTTTGTTTGTTACCTCTTCACGCTTTAATGGCTAAACCTATTTTGATGAATTTTGGTACAGATATAGTTGGGAACCAGGAGACGGACATAGGCTATTTAAAAAAAAAAAAGTGGGATATGAGGGAGAAAGAGGGAAGAAACGAGAAAATTTAGCGTTGCTATAACAAATCAATAAGGCGCTACTGAATTTAACGCGGGCGAAGCCGCGGACAAAAGCTAGTCAAGTATAAAAACAAGTAAAATATAAAACTACATGACGAAGACATGTAACATATTATCAGCGAACTAATATGGAGAAAGAACATGAAAAAAATGCCAAAACCTACAAATAAATTATGAAGCGGGTGGAAGGGGCACATGGTTTATACTATTGTATTGTGATATTATTATATTCTGAATATCACTGTTCTTACTGTAAAGATGGATATTTTGCCTATTATATAAAATATTGGGTAAGATGAATTGAGAATCCAACGTGAGAATATTAATCTCTTTAAAAAAATCTCTCGAAGAAACCCGAGCAGCTGGTAAATTGTATGAACCGCTCATTTCTGCAGAACAAATATATTTAGGATGTCAGTTTTACCCCACAGCAGAATATCGTAGGCCATGACGCTATAACTAAAATATCATCCAATAATGTCATCCTGCCTTATCAACGTCAGTGTATTGTCTAACTTTTCTGACGGTGTATGCGGCCAAACTAAGCCTACCCGCTAGGCTGGATATGTGTGCACTCCATTGTAATTTTGAATCTACTTGTATCCTGTCGTTGTGACGGGCCTGTTGGTCTAGTGGGTAGTGTCCCTGACTGCTGAGCCGGCGGTCGTGGGTTCGATTCCCACCCAGGACAAACTTTGTGTGATTGTTTGTTCTGTGTCTGGGTGTGATTTATCTATAATATGTATGTATTTATAAATTATATAAGTATGTATATCAGTTGTCTGGTTACCATAACACAAGCTCTGCTTAGCTTGGGATCAGATAGCCGTGTGTGAGTTGTCCAAAGATATTTATTTATTTATCCACTACAATACTACTGTCCAGTAACACAGCTGAGTCAACAGTTTTAAGCATCTCATTTCCAAGGACAATGTTGAGACAAATATTTCTAACATTGGGTAAAGCGAATTTAATTTATATTTAGTTTAATTGGAATTAGGAACAAGGTTATTTGCCGTAAACCAATCCGTAACCATTGTTACCGCGCTGTTGACGTCGTTAAAATCTTGTCTATTTCCATCTACTTAAAAAATAAGAGATGTATCATCAGCAAGCAGTACATAGTCACAGTCATAAATACCTTTTAAATAATATGGTAGGTCGTTTTTTTTAACTTAAGATAATTAAAAACATTAACTACATAACAAGGTGTCATGTTGAAAACTAAATATGTGATTACATTTAGGCAAGCTACTATGCATAAGATTTTTAGCTTCGGACGGCGATGAACTTAAGGGACGAGTCGTAGTTATTGGTAAACTGAATAATTATTAAATGCCAATATACCCGTTTCATTGTTTATAATTTTCCTTAGCTCTTACTTTATTATTAGAATTTTAATAGTATCGCTTAAAAATTTAGATTTTACAATTCTTCTCAGACCAATTCATATAGTCTAGCTCGACTTTATAAATGCCTAGTGTAGCCCATTGGTTGAAGGCAACGGAAAGTCCACTAAAGTTAATAGTAAGTAAGTAAAAACTGTAATAATAGATTAAATAAACAAATAATATATATTAATAAATAATATTTAAGCCATATTAATAAATAATATATAAGCTATATTATTCTTAAACTTATTGCACCGACTATCTGTATAAGGCCTGCATTCTATTTGGCGTGGTTTTTTACTTAATGTCATATTAAAGCTAGCTATTAAACCACAGTGTTCTGACGATAACTCATTTAACACTGATTTATTTTCGGCATCACGATCGATGAAAATGCCGTGACTCTAGTTGGTTCAAAAAACAAGTTAGCTAAATTAAAAAAATGTGTGTGTGTCAGCTCCGACGCACGACTGGAGTTTACTCCTTAAGTACGAGTATCTAACCATACGCAAAAATAGTTTATTCAACTGAAAAAAGATTAATATCATATGAAAGGGAAAATTCACAAATTAATGAAAAAAAATAGCAATATAAATACATCGACACTGATAGAAACAAACAAGCCCAATACAAATAGTATATAGGTATAGTCGCCTATACAGCATACCATATGTACGTCTTAATACACTCACAGCCAAATTAGAAAGTTGCACACTAAAGGTGCGCACCAAAAACGTGACACGTTTTCGTTACTTTAGTAGGTTTTACCCTCGGATTTATCTCATACCGGGCGCCTTATATATGAAAATCGATTCTTAAGGAGTAAACTCCAAAAATCTAAACAGGTTGATAAGCCTAATACTTAGTGGAGTAACATCTATAACACTGAAATCTCCGCATAAAATTATATTTCTTTTAAGTACTTGATTTTACGTTATAAATTGAATCCTCCATTGTAAATTCAACACGAGTAAAATACTAGAAGAGGTCTATAAACACATTATAATGTATCGCTCGAGTTCAACACAACACTCAACAGTGCACTCGATGGAAAGATTCGCTAAATCGTTTTTTTTTTTATTTTAACTTGTTTGACACAAGAACTAAAGAAAGAAAGAAAAACTTTTATTTAGGACTCGCACAAAACAAGTAAAACGATAACACAATGAAAAAATAGTACAGACAAGGTTATTGTCTGTGCGAGGCCAAAAAGGTCCCTGTCTCAGCATAAGCTGCGCTATTTTAGGATCAAAAGATAAGATCCTTCGCGAATAACAAATCTTCTCACAAATGCACTCTGTACTGTATAGAATTCATCATTGATATTCACTACTTTATGTTCCTTCAACCAATGTTCTGTTAGACATAATACCTGAACATCATAGTTCTCCAAAACCAAGCTACCCTGACTAGACAGTATTGCAATTAAATTACGACAAAAGCATTTCACGCGCCTTGTATATTGCAGTACAACCACACGTTGTTAGGTGTGCCCTATAACATAGTGTAGCTTGACGAACTTATTACTTGAAGGCAACATTGATAGGCAGAGCCTGGCGCGCCGGGTTGTTCATGATGCAGTGGTGAGCCAGCAGATCGATCATCCAGGGGGACAGAGGTTCGAGTCCTGAGTGTCGCGCGCACATGTCGCGGAGCAGACGGATCAGCACCTGCGAGCATAACAACACAAATGTAGATTTCTATGACTTCAGAAAGGAAAAGGTTCTATGTTCGACAGTTTTTTTGTGCGTTCACCGATTACTCCGGAAAATGTGGACCAATTTTCATAATTCTTTTCTTGTAAATTATACCCTTTTTTTTTCGGGTGGGAAATCATCCAATGACTTCCCCCGCTCTGGGCGGAGCGGGGGGCATGTCAGACTTGTACTGACTAAAACCCACCCATGTTTCTTCTTTTGCCCTTTACGTTCCGAGGCCGCGGTATCTCTTTCGAACAACCCGCAACCCTGGCAGGCGGAGGCTCTGGCAAGCCCCTCTGCTTTGCTGACTCTCTTTGAGGCGCGCGTGAAACACGAACGCGCCGTCGACAAGGCCTGTCGTCAATCGACGTACGGACGGTGAACTACCCATTGCTCACTGCCCACAGACCTGCATCTACGGTGGCCGGAAGTCGTCTCGCGGCGCCCGGCGCCATGGGCGTCTCCCGCGGCGGCTGGGTTGGGCAGATGTTCTCTCCCTCAAACGCCCGGCCACCTCCTTTGCTAGCATTACTGCTTCGCACGCGGTGGTGACCGCTTCCCATTCCCTCTCGCTCCGGACCATGGCCTGAACCAGGGCCGGACGCGAGAGATCGCCGCCGCCGATCGCCTCTAGCTCGGGCACGGCGGTGCTCCGCCCACGCTGGGCAGATCGCCACTGTGTGCTCCACCGTGTCCTCCGGGCGATCGTCACAATGGTGACACCCGGGCCCTTCCTCCCGCCCGATGATGTGCAGGAACCTTCCGAAGCTTCCGTGTCCGGTGAGGACCTGCGTCAGGCGGTAGGTGAGGCCGCCATGACGCCTCTCCAGCCACTCCTCAAAGAGGGGACTTACCGCCACTATTGTGGCGTGCCCTTAAATTATACCCTCCCAGGTATAATTTCGAGGTGGTCCCATAATAATTTAATAATTGATACAAACATTCTTTGATACCAACAAAAAATACCTGCAAATCAGGAAAGGGGAACTGTGTTACCCCGAGCGAGCGAAACCGCGGACAAAAGCTAGTAGTCCTTATTAATATTATAAAAGTGAAAGAGAGTTTCTTGTTTTGTTACTTCTTCACGCCTAAATGGCTAAACTGATTTTGATGAATTTTGTGAGAAAAGAGGGAAGAAAAGGGAAAACTTAGCTTATTGATGACCACCTGTAAGTTTGAGGTTATCCTCCAACCTCATTTGTTGACGTAGTCTATTGCGTTTACCGTCTCTGGGATACCAGTCAGAAACTATTTTACACCATTTATCCCTAGGATCTCTGATTTAGGTTGTCAGGTAATGACTGTGACAAATCTACAAGTGACAGACGATACTTGTACTATTAGGCCCGGCGCCCATTATTGGCATCGGCAAGGAACAGGATTCTTCGGCATCCAACATGCAAGCGCACACTGTCGGAAACTATGCTTTGGCATGCTGCAACGTTCTTAGGAATGACGACGGATCCATAAGCAAGCTATCCCCGAGTGTTGCCTCGAAGCCGGCGGCGTACCGAAGGATGCCGAAGCATCCCGAAGCATTCTCAAGACTGCCGGTACAGCAGCCTCAAGCATACTGAAGCGGTATTTTTATTATTACGACCTATAATGGAAATTTCTACTTTATTGCCATTACGTTAATGTTTATTGCTATTTGCCACCTAAAATCCTCAGTCGTGCCGATTCCGATAATGGGCGCCGGGCCTTAGTGATTCTGTGCCGGGACTAACGCGCTTTCCGAGGCACGGAAGAAACGCGGTATGTAACGTGTGGTCGCCCATCGATGGTCCAACTAAGGCCAGCACGGTTTAACCTCAAGAGCGACCCCAATGGCTTTTAATTTTTGGCATCGAGCTACAAAAACTAGTGATAACTAACCTTGATGGAGGAATGGTGGGCGTTCTCCTCGAACCAGCGGCTGTGGCGGATGGCTGCCAGGTGGCTGCTGATCACCTTGTACTCGAGGTGCACCTTGACACAATCACAATACATCTAATATATAAAATTCTGGTGTCACAATTTTCGTTCCCATACTCCTCCGAAACGGCTAGACCGATTCTTATGAAATTTTGTGAGCATATCGGGTACATCTGAAAATCGGCCAACATTTTTTTTTCATGCCCCTAACAGGGAAGAGTGGTCTGAACAGCGGGTGAAACCGCTGGGCACAGCTAGTATATCTATACTGATATTATAAAACTGAACAGTTAGTTTGGTGGAGCGTGCTAATCTCAGGAATTACTGGTTCTGGTTAGAAATAATGTTCGAACGACGAACGAAAAACGGTGATAACACACTTAGGAGCTCGCGTCCTTATTGGATATACAATCTGTTTGTTAAGGAGGTCCTTAAAAAATAATGAATTTAAAATTAGTATGTTCCTTTGTTCTTTTGTCAAGCCTCATCTTCTGATAGTTGACAGTCATTGATGGAAAGTTTCTCCGATTACATTTTGCAACGATCTAACCCCAGTCGTTTCTTTTATCTTACAGTCCTATAAAAACTGCCTATTTTATCATCTCCACAAATCACAGGGATATTATCTCGCAGCCGCGGTTTTACGTTCTATGCCCTCATTATTATGGTGTTTGCTATTTTAGTCAGTATTAGCGGGACTTTTTTTTTATTGCAACTTGTCTGTACGTACGCATAACGACAAATCAAGTTTTACAAAACCAGTTTATGAAGAGCTGTAGAGCCTCGTAACCAACATCTTGGCAGTCACGGTACGAGTCCATCGAGCAGTATCTAGAACGTAACGGTCTTGTCTGCAAGTGGTGATGCGAGATTGTAATACGATAGCGTGTCCAGAAGCGACTTATAAAGGTGCTCCCTCACCGGGAGCATTCACGTGTACTGTAACATTATAGATTAGACTTCGAGCATTATATCACAACACTACCGCCCTGACTGACGAGCTTTCGCGAGTAATGTAACATTATAGATTCCACTAGGAGTATATGTTTTTAGTTGAGTCCATCAAGATATTACACATTTTTTTTTTTATTATTATTGATAGGCTCGCGTTTGACCACTATCTCACTTGATGGTAAGTGATGATGTGGTCGACGATGAAGCACGCTTACCTAGAAATAACCTATTCACTCTTGACATTCTATTATTACAAGTTACGCATTGTACTGCGAGCAGTACAGCATTACTTCACTCCTTCACTGAAGTAATGTTCAATTCTGTAACGTTACATTACACGCGAATGTTTTCGGTGATCACCTTAACGTTCTGCGAAGTACCAAGACCGACAGCACAGTACGTTGCCCGGAACTAGCTTGCAACATTCGGAAGGTTCTAATCTTCACGTCTTGTGTCAAATTATATCGTCGCTACGTATCAATGCATTTTTTTAATTCCGATTCAGTAATTGTTATGGTTTTAAAAAACGCTATAGGAACACACACTTTAGAGGAATCCAGGAAATCCTGTTTGATAGTTCATTTTTATTATTTATCCAAATAGACTGAAAAGAATCAATCATAATTTTTATTTTTTATTTATTTGGGGCCGACGCAACATTTGTGCTGCTTCCATACATCGCATGACGTTCCTAGCCATACCATTTCACACAGTCCATCCATCGTCTATACATTCATAATCAAAACATTTTTCAATCTTCCATATCACATACCCATACCACGAAGCCGGTTAACCACATGTTTTCGTTACCAGTGTCATATTCTGACTTCTTATTACTCAAACATTTCAAGTTCTTTCCCTTAGCATTACGCCACACTTTCCCTTGACATTCTCAAATTAACTACATGTAATGGCAAAAGCTTCATGCAATGTAATTCCAGAATTTTGTCACGAAGCCACATCAGTTGCTTGCTATTAATGTAATTCTGGCACGATATCTGATACGTAGCGTATCGATGGCAAAAAGTTTTTATGGCAAATGTATTTAGCCCAAAACTCAACCACGCGTACTCCGGCAAGTGAATGTATGAAATAGACCGAAAGTATTCGGGCATGAGGTGCAAGATGGAAAGTGGGCCATTGCATATGGGGGAAACGCCGCATAGGAAGTTGGATATTTGAGAAACGAACATTATTGCAATAGATATACGCCACATATTTTCTGGTAGAACAACGCAAATATTTGGACAAATACGCCAAGTATTGTGACACTTACCTGTGGCTCCAGCTTCCTCAAATTCTGGTGCAGCGTGGTAACGAGCACGCGTGCGCCGGCGCTCGCGCCCTTCACTGTGAAGCCGCGCTCGTGGCACGCGCTCGTCACCAGCGCACTCGGCGCCGGCGCTGGCGTCTCAGCACGCAGCAACTTGTTCAACTCCTCGCACACCTGGAAAACCGGATATTAATTATGATAAAAGGAGAAATAATAAATCTTGAGCATACAGGACTCTTAGCTGCCACGGTTTATATTAAATGCTTTATTCTTGAATTGTAGATTTTTACTTTTACCCTGGGCGCTCTTAAGTATATTCTCAAATACAATATGTATAATGAAGGAAATAAAAAATCTGAATTACGACGATCACACAAAATAAGAAAAAAAAAACATTGCATATACAAAGCAACATAAACATTTTTAAATACACACAGAACAAAAATAATAACTTGCACGCTGTAGCTACGACAAGTAGAACCACTCTCAGCATGATGCTATGCTATGGGAGTCCACAGTACAGCGCTGGTTTTCTGTGGTCAACCCGTGAATTAAACGTAGGAAAGGAAAACTCTTGGCATATATAAATATTTTAAATACATAACTAAAAAAGCGAAACTAAAAAGTATTAATATTACAAAATAAAATAAAACAACATCCCCTCACATCGCCTACGCATCATCTCGAAATGTATGATGTAACATGACCTTTAGAGTTTTTGCCCATTCTTCTCCACATACCTTGTACGCTTTGGAATGGGCATTTTCACAAGTCATTTCGTCTTGTGACTGGGGCTGTAGCTTCATCATTTTGTTTTTGACATTAAAAAAAACTTATAACGGTCGTAACGGTTGTAGCGGTGAGTTTACAATAAACCAAGAATCCCGACGGGAACACAATTGCTGGAAAACTATTTATATTTTTGTGTGAAAATTCGTTTTTGAAGGGTATGTATGTGGGTGACGTTAAAGATTAAGTAATATCATACCTTATTGGAGAGGCCCTCAACAGCCTCCTTAGTAGGTAGAGTCTTCATGATGACTACAATGTCAGCCACATTCTTGCCAGCCATCATTGTCCCTTTCTTGTAGGAACCAACTTGACGGACCTCTTCAAGTTGCTGCCAAGCATTTATTACATATATATATATACATATATAACATTATAAACACTATTAAGCCATAAAGTAAACACAGTACAGTCATAACCAGAAAATTGTATTCATGTACATATATAGTTTGTATGGAAAGTCACAAAGTTAGCTAGTAAAGGATTCTAAACTTGTAAATTTTTTTTTTTTTTTCGTTTTTCGGAATCTTTCCCTGTGTATTTGTGTAACAAACAAGTTGTTCGGCCTGTTGTTTTTACAGAGGTTATATTATAATGCAATTATGTTTAAGTGATTTTTTTTTGAGAAGTATGGAAGAAAAAGACACGCTGTGCTGACCCCAAATAAAGTAATGTCAATGAAGTAATGGTCAAAGTCACTTGTTTTGTCTTCAATATGTCTTGTCGTTTTAATGATACATCAGTATCGAATTCAAATGCTCTAAGCCCTAGAGAATTATACCACAAAAATAAGCATTACTCACACATGCTACGAAGTCACCAGGCGCCACCACGAGGTTGTCCAGCACTGTTTGCAACTTTGTGACAAGACTGAGCACTGCTGACTGTTCAGCAGGTGTTGGGCATAACTCTCCGTGCCTTTTAAGGAGGGCCTGAAAATTGATAACTGTAATTGTTGTAGGTAAACAGGTTTTGATTATAGAACTTGAAGGTGGCCATAGGAACTCTAAAATAGAACAACACAACCCCATTGAATCGTCCAAAACGTCCCAAGGGTTGAATGGTTTAAGGGAGCATAAACATGTCATAATCTACACTAATATTATAAAGAGGAAAGATTTGTTTTTTTTTTTGTTTTTAATGGATAAATTCCAAAACTACTGGACCGATTTTAATAATTCTTTCATCAATCTAAAGTTACAACAGAGGCCATATAAAATCACGCTACAATAAAAAGGACCGGAGCATATATGAAAAATGTTGGATAACTAAAATTTATTACTTTTGGAAGCTTACATTGCGTGCGCTGTGTGAATGGTAATAGTTACACAAAAAATATGTACTACTAAATTATTGCTCTTAAAAAAAGTCTGTGACATATATCTATCTTTAAAGGCTGTAGTAGATATCTAGATTTAAAGACTCACTATAATTTTTTTATGGGAATAATATTTGCTTAAAAATAATGCATGATTTGCGAAGGTGCTTTCATGAACATAGTATTAATCCTGATTAAAATGAATATGTTATTCATCACAAGTATTTAATTTGCCCTTTACATCATTTAATTTCAATTAATATTCTAGGAGAAATCAGTTTTAAAATAACTCAGTAGCGAAAAAATCACGCGGTAGTGAGACCTGCCGCACACCGCCACCGCCGCCAGTTACATGCGAAGTGGGGTTAACCGAAGAGGTGCGGGAGGGGGAGTTTACTTCTAAGAGTGAGGTAAGGTCGAGTCCGGCTCTTTATGCAGCGGACGTGCGTAATATCTATTTTTAACTGGACTAACCCCTCACAACTTATTCACTAAAAATTGGAATGCCAATCATGCTTCTGAGAAATTTAAGCCCTCCTAACATGCGCAATTGGACGAGGCTACTTATAAAATAATTAATTGTGGCGACCATTATTACTGGCCCTGCACCAGGTGAATTAGGTCATATTCCTGAGATTCCAATGATCCCTACTGATTTGACAATAAATTTCCGGTGAAAACATATTTTGTTTTAACAATTTATAAGTCCCAGGGTAAAACTTTCAATTTGGTAGAGATTGACCTACGAAAAGAACGCTTTACCCAAGGGCAACTGCATGTTGCGTTATCATGAGTAGGAACTCCCGAGCATCAATTTATTTTACTGCTACAGAATAAAACTACAACAAATATTGTTTACAGGGAAGCTCTGAGGCGCAAAATTTTATATAGTTCGATTTTTTTACCATACTCAACTAGCAAAGTATACACGGACAACCATGACTTTGTCTGCATATACTTTGCTAGTTGAGTTATAATTTATAAAGATATTGTGTGAATATTCCAAAGTATAACGAATTGTCAAGATAGTAGGAAAAAACCACTGCCATCATCAAGTTGTTTTGGCGTGCGACACAACACCTATTAGTAAACAAACAGTGGATTGTTAAAATATTAGGCAAACCTGTAGTGCTTGACACTAACAACCACACAGTGGTATGGCAGAGTAAGGAACTTCACGGACACTTTTTCCAGGCCTTACCTGGACCCAATGTAGATCCATCAGTGTCCGTAGCCTGGCTACCTTCCTCAACCAGACCTCATAACAATCATAAAGTTATGAGGACGAATAACTACTGGAGTTCATTGTGAAGGATGGCACGGTTGACATAATGTCAGACATGCCACCATCTGGGTGAAGCAATTTGTCACATTATCTGGTAAATATATACTTTTTTCCCATTCAATACTAAATTATTGGCAGTAAGCCAATTATGGACCTGCACAAATACCTAAAAATTAACTTCTAACTGGGCCTCAAATACGATTTTACTAGACTGAGCGTTGAGTTTACCTAAGTATTAAACTGGTTGAGCATTTGATTAAGCATTATGTTTTCATACACCTTGCTGAAAATTGGCAAAACAGATACGGGCTATGGGCCTATAGTTGTCGGTATCTTTACTGTCCCTGGATTTAAAAAGTGTTATTACTTCTTTATTTACATTGTTTATAATATGACCCGGAATACTTAACTTGCTAATTGAGTTATTATTAAATCTATCTAAATTGCTGGCTGCTATTTGTCTAGTCTGTATTAGAAGTTTTTGAAATTTTAAGTTGGACGTGAAAGCAACGGACCAGCTGCTGTGATCTGAATGGAGGTAATTTTCAATTAATTTATTGAAGTAGTTGCTGCAACAAAACACATTATCAATACACATAGCAGTATTGGTAGTAATTTGGGTTGGTTCTGAAAACACATTTGACAAATTAAATGATTATGAATAAAAATCTGCTGCTATTTGCATTTTTCTCTAAAGTTGTTGATAATTTGGGGGGTCTACAAACGCACACTATTACATGGTTATCTAGCTCAATACAAGACAATTCAATTCAAATTCAATGTAGGTCAATTACTGAATGACATGTCATGTTTCAGACTTATTATGCCAAGTATTGATTTGGTTCCCAAGAACTTGAGTAAGCCAAGTCGAGCTTCAACATGTTTTGATGCCAAATTGAAATGCAATGCATGAATGAAGTTTTATGCAGTAGTTCTATACTAATTAGCAAGCTGTCCCTGAAAGAGCCATCACACCGAGACGTAAAACAAGAACGAAATAATTTAAATTTACCTGTGTTAGAGCAGATTCATCCGGAGGAGGCTTGCATCGAGGAAACACCGGTTCAGCAAGCACCAGGTCGAATGGGGGCCTCAGCATCAAGATGCGAGGCCTGTTAAACGGGGGTCGCCCCATACCACCGCGTATGCCCATACCTCGACTTCCACGACCGCCACCACGAACCATATTTTCCTTTAACCCCAGAATATCTTGAATATTATTACTTCGTTGAAAGCCGTAGTTACCACTTATTGTACTCAAATTAAAGGTATAATGTAATATTATAACCCACACGCTGAGTGAGCGTAACACCCCTACGAAGATCTTCGAATATCGCAAAATTAATTGTTTTGTCCCAAGTTTTCTGTAAGATATTTTCAAAAATAAAACACGCACAAAATGGTATAATCGACGCGGATCATTTTTGACAGATTCAGTTCAGTGTCAAGTGTGTCAACAGGATCTTTTTTTTTATACGTCCTAAGGATGGCTATTTGTCTTTCGACCATCTTGTCTAGTCTTACGCCCGTGTTTTCGCGCAAATTAAGTTTTATGCTAAAATGGTTTTCGTATGTGTATTTCATAGTTGTTTAATTTTTTTATGTCTTTCGTAATTATGTCAACCGTTAAGGTGTCCACTCAACCAGTTATGAAATGGCGCGACGCTTTTTTCGCGACGCTCACGATTTATCACTACAATTTCAGACTTATTTGCAACGATAGTCCTGTCAGTAACGCTAGATTGATCCCAATACAACGAGCTACCATCTTCGAAAACTGGGTCGGGCACATACTTATAGTAGGTGCGTCACTTTTGATACCACAAGGTTGTACTTCAAAACAAGTTACTGGTGGATGATCCTGGCAACGAGGTTGCGTGTGTGCAAGTATTCTCCGTTAATTAGACGAGAACACCCAGAAATAATGTGATGGATCAATTCTCCCGGACGGTGGTACAGACGTCAGCAGGTCAAGCTATCCGAAACTGTCAATTTTTCCCAATGAACCTTGAACTTATTACTTTAGAAATAAAGTCGAAAATCTGTCAAAGAAATCTGACAGATTGTATAGTAGTTTAATGTGCAGGCGCCTGTACTTAAATAATATGTTTTCTCTGCTTGATCAAAATCTATTGTTATTTCAACTAAAAAGGCTGCAAGTGCTTTTACATCTCTTGTTGCCTGGCATATGATAAAAAGTAAACTATGCTTACAACTTACATGCACACAGCTTCCAACGGTGCGGCAGCCGTATAAACTTATGCAGTAATACTGTTCACTGCCTATCCAAACTAATATTATCCAAACTTCCAAACTAATGTTATAAATTCGAAAGTAACTCTGTCTGTCTGTCTGTCTTTCTGTATGTCTGTACGTCTGTCTGTCTGTACGTCTGTCTGTCTGTATGTCTGTCTGTCTGACTGTCTTTCTGTCTGTCTTTTCTTCACGCTTAATCTACTGAACCGATTTGTGTGAAATTTGTTACAGACATTGTTTGGAACTTGAGAAAAGACATAGGATAGTTTTTATTACTAAAAATAAAATTTATTCCGGACATACAGCGCCATCTATTGGTCAAAAGTCGGCATAAATTCAGTACTATAAATGTCGAGCTGTTAATATGCTCCGTGCTGCCGGAAGTCACTATTCCACGCGAATGAAGTCGCGAGCAAAAGCTAGTCTACTAATATATGCGTTACTAATATATTGTTTCTTACGGAGATGTCGCGACTTTTTCTTTCGGCCTCTTATTAGTATCTTGTTTTCAATAACTTGTTGGTGTTGGTATATTTCGATTCGATATGATAAGCTCCATTCAAAACATGGCAAACGACCTAGCTATTTCTCAAGTGGTACGATCCTAACGTAAATAACATTAATTCTTCATTACGTTATTCTTATTATATTCTTCTTATGCGATGGTTTATCGCAGAGTCAAAGAAACGCTGAAAAAGGCGCTTCAGGAATTGAAATATGGTGGGGATTTTTAAGTCTAAGTTTAGACTGTCATTACGGCCGTAAGGCTCCGTGACTTTACGTAGGAATCGCTTTTGAAGGCTCTGCATCCTATGGTTAAGCGGGTTTGGAGTGGGCCATACACGACACAGGCGTATGCCATGATGGGACGGATAAAGACCACCGCAGTATAAAGATACAATTTGCACTTAGTTTTATTAAACCGCGGTTCGGACTAGATAGCCGCCTGACTTTTTGACAGCAACCTGCATGCCTACTACGGGAGGTAGTGCAGCTCTACGTTCCACTTCGGAGTACACTATATTGAAGTGACGCTTAGCTACTGGTTGCAGGCTGGAGGAGCACTGAGAATTCTAACTGTCAGCTAGGCATTTTGCCTTTTCAGAGTCCTCAAACGTGACTCGTTTATCAGGACGAGTGAGCTGCGGCATCGAAGCCTCGTCGGTGTCAAGCCCATGCACTTGTTTTTATCTAGCTACCAAATATGCGAGAGATGTTTCATAGAGCTATACAAACATTTATTGTGCTTGTACCACACGTTTCAAAAATACCAAAAACTTCAATTTTATTAGTAAGCTTTTAAATGTAATTTTTTTTCCCCATGGAATATAAAAATACATATTTTAGATAGTAGGATTGTTCTTCAATTTAAAAACTGATTTGGTCTTTGTACGCGAACTTGGATTACGATAACATAGATTGATGTGGATTTTTGATAACTTACGATTGGATTTTTTGTGGATGGCTAAGCTGGTTCGAAAATGTTTGCCATTAAAAGGAAAAAAACAACTCGATCTACCCATAGATTTACCAACCTAACTTTATATTCAACTGTCAATGTCAACAAAAACAAGTGACGAGCGCGGGAAAAATAGAAAAGAAACGACGGTTGCTGTTAGTTGGGTAGAGTTCACGAATTGCGAATGGCTTAGAACAAATTCAAGCCTTTTCCAGTGATTCACTAAACAAAAAGTCTTAGTTTTCGTTCATTTAGTTCAGTGGTGAACAATGCTAGTTAATAAAATTGTTTTGGTCCAGCATTCGGTGATTCGGTCATATGGGGTGTTTTCACGGCACTCCTGTAGCGGCAGCGGGTTATTTTGTTACTGGGTGGTATAAATTGGTATTGTTGCATTCGAATCCAACCTCGACACGAATAATTGATTTCTTTTAGTTCTTTCTATAACAAAATGATAAAAAAAAACGAAAGTTTTGTCGAATTTCGATAGGTTTTCTATTGTCTGGTGTCTTCTTTCGGTTCTTTGTCGGTTTTCTTTCCACTCCCTAAGGAAATGCAAGCTAAGTGGAAAGGATTGATCATCTATTGTTTGTGTAGTGCGCCATTCAATATCTCGAGACTTTTCAGGTCCCTAGGACAGCTCCATTAGACTTTCAAGAAAAGATCAAAAAAATATTTCTTGTCACTATGCCATCAATTTGTTTATATTAGGATGTCTTAATTATGTATATTATATGTGTGTATTGTACTAGTCAAATATTAATGGTGTAATACTAATAATACTTAATTCTACAAGTTTTGCACTGTTTCTGTACTTTAAGGGATGAATGTAATTATGTTCCACTTTCTCCTTACTGAATCGAGCAGTCGTCTTTCTTTAGATGTCATTTCAGTTAAGTTAATTTATTCTCACCTCTCTTTTCATTTATTCTCATCTCTCAACAAAGTTAATTTATCTATATATATAATAATAGTTTATTTTCATACAACCTTATTGAAAAAACAACAGGTTATTAAAACATCTCTTTTAAACTAGGTAGTATGTTCTAATAATTGTCATTGTATGGTATTCATTCAAATCATATACTTAGGTCTTTTTTATCTTATGAACCATAGACAACTTTATGGAATTCTCAAACCAGTAACAATTTGAGTACATTTTGTAAATCTTACTATTGATACAAGTATATATAAGGAAAGTTAATTCTGCTGAGAGGTTGCTCTTGTATTTTACCTGTCTTAATGAGTTTTATATTGCTAAATGGATTGGTGTTCACAGCTCAACATCCAAAGTGCATACCTATTTTGCATTAAATGTTGCGATTTGTATGTGATTATGTTGTGTGTGTGGGGGTATGACATTCACTGAAAGAAGTTGTGGTTTTACTGATTCACTAAACTGAAAGTTGGGTACCTACTATGGCTATCTTAGAATTCCTGAACTTATTTGGTTCTTTTTTTGCATCAACTTCTTTACTGCCAGTCTGTTTTTGGCCTAACTCTGAGGTTGCGGTGGTGCCTCATCTAGTTTTACAAAAAAAGACATGTTTGTTTTTTACAAACACATGTAATTTTTTGAAAAACTACCTACTTGCAAAATAAATGTCATTTATCATTCAGTGGCACTATACAATGTGGTAACTGGTAACATGGCCAGTCACAGAGTACATAGTATATAGTGACATAGAGACGTCACTCACACATTTTGTAGCGCCCTCTGGTAATAAGTAAGTACAACTTTTCATGAAGATACATATGTATAACTAAACCTTCATATCTGTAGTAGGAATTGTAAAATCTGGGGGCTTTGTATTGTTTGTTGTATTTTCTTAGTTTATGTAGTAGGTTTGTAAAATAAAACATAAATCCTTTATTTTAATCTTTTTTTACAATATTTTAATGCCAACTCCTAAATCTTATCTTCCACACAACATAATCTTGATCCACATAGTAATTTATTTGTATCTTTACACCAATTGTAAATGAATAAATTAGTGCACAAATCTTCATTTTTTTTTAATTATTTGCACTTTGTGGCCGTTGAATTTAATAAAACTATAATCACTTTCAATTTTAAGTCAATATAATTCACTTGCAAAGAGAAAAAACGGATATGGATACTTTGAAAACGAATTAGTTTGTCATTTGCTCGCGTTGCGTTCCTTTATTACCATTCAGAGCTGTTTAAAAATAATATGGATATTTTGCATTTGTCGAAGATTTTATCCACTTAAACATCGTCGGACATTATTTGTTTCTATTTCTCATATAAATATTTTGATAATTTAATAAAAACCTGAGTAAAATGGATCTTATTTTTGGACTTTCCCAATGAACATCTTGAGAAAAGCACCATCTACCGTTAAATAAGTCAAACTCTTGATATTCCTTTAGGAATAAATTAAAAATTTATTAAACTGAGTGTGTCCCTCCAAAGGCAGATGTCTACTCTTATTGGTCGGTTATAAATCGGTCACTTTGTTTCTAAGTTATAGCACCGTTTGGCCAGTCTCATGGATACATTACAGTGTTGAAGACAAGTTTTTTGGTTCCCTTTTATAGTCTGTTATTTGTTGGTTTAATTATTATGATATATATAAAGTTTGATTTGAGATTAGTAATTATAATTTGTCTTATCTCTTTGTGCATATCTGAAAAGGCAGAAAGTGTGCCGTAAATATCATTAAAAATAAAACATTAGTTTTATTTTCTTTTGCTTTGTGTTGATATACTCATCATTTTACTGCCAATATCTTGTCTCCATTCCAAGTTTTTAGGGTTTCGTAGTCAACTAGGAACCCTTATAGTTTCGCCATGTCGTCTGTCCGTCCGTCCGTCCGTCCTCGCTTAATCTCTGTGACCGTTAGCACTAGAAAGCTGAAATTTGGTACCAATATGTATATCAATCACGCCGACAAAGTGGTAAAATAAAAATTGAAAAAAAAAAATTATTAGGTTAGCCACCCTATATGTAAAGTGGGCAGTGATTCTTTTTGTATGTCAACCCTAACGTTTTATATATTGTTGGAAAGGTATTTAAAAATGAATAGGGGTTTACTAAAATCATTTTTTGATAATGTCAATAATTTCGCAAATAATCGCTCCAAAAGTAAAAAACAATGTATCCCCCCCTCTAACTTTTAAACCATAAGTTTAGAAAATATGAATAAAATCTGAAAAGTAGAACTTTATAAGGACTTTCTAGGAAAATTATTTTGAACTTGATTGACACAACAGTTTTTGTACAAAAAAGACAAAAAGTTGTACAAAATAATTTCCGGACTAAGTTTGTAGTATAATCGTATATGCAAGCATTTTTTTAACTTCGTTTACATATTTATTATCCTGAACGTATCTTTTTTCAAACAAAAAAAGAATTATTGAAATCTGTTCTCGCAATCCAAAATTACCACCGAAAACTTCTTGCAAGTCTTTGTATGAATTACACACTGAGTTGAATTCACTTCATTTAATGTAAATGGTAATAGGATATAAATATAAAATATAAAATAGATAGAAATATAAAATACACATCTTATTAATTTCCTACATTTTTGAACCGGTTCTTGTAAGACTCGTATAACAACTGAACCCCAATTTTCTTATAACAAAAGACTCTTGTCAATCAAAACATTCCGTGTTTAAAATACATTTCTTCCTTTTACCAAAGACAAATACATAGTAAAATTCCTTTCTTTAACAGCAATGAGTTCTCGATAAAATTTCAGAAATATCATATTAGTTGATAAGCTTATTTTTTTTTACTGATGTCCGTAAGACTTGAGACACGCTTTGATTTCGTCAGCATATACCATCATATCAGTACTGCCTAGCACGTCTTCTTAAATGCGCGTTAATGCCTATAACGGTTTTTATGGCACACTCGTCTCGTAAACCTGCCGCCTGGCTAGGCCAGGCCAGACCTTTCAGAGTCAGAGTCGGAACTTAGAACATTCAGTTTGAGTGATCGGTAACGTCTTTTAGCCAACTACATAAAAAACAAGGCTACCAACATAAAAAATTAAAGTAGCACTGACAATTATAACCATAACCTTGAAGAGGAGAACTGTCATGAATAGGGATTCGCAACATCTAAAAATCATTATCGATATTTAGAGCTCATCGATATCGATGAAATGTATTCGTTGTAAATTACACGGGGTTCATAACTTACACATTTTTTATAAAAAAGGTAAAATAAAACACGGGCTTATTTTGTTATTTATTTATTTAACACTATTAGGCACAAATGTACAGAGGTAGACTTAACAGGTTAGCTGTCCGATGAGGCACATGTGCCTCATGGGTGATTGCACTAGTACGTCCATGAGGCATATGTGCCTCATGGCCAGTGATGTAGATAATGCAATCGGTCTATCGATGATTTCTTTTAATAATTATATTATTTGTAGCATTAGTAAATTATACTACAACCACATGCTACCAAACAATTTATTATTGAACTTAAACAAAAAATAAATTTCACTTAAAAATTAACATTAACCTTATTCAAACACAAAATTATTCTTTCACCGATGTTACTATTATTGTGAGACCCTTTGAACTAGGGTTGCCAACAAAAATAAGAAAACTAGCCTATTATCATCAAAACCGAAATGGCGATTGTAGACCTGCGATTATATTCCCTCATGTATGTTTTTCTTTAAAAAATAGCATACAATATGAAATGTTACATATTGTACACTCAGTTGATACCATTTTAGCCTATTTTCCAGCATCTTTGGATGATAAATTTTCATTGCGTTTCTTTGCGTAACATCCACTGCAACATTTTCTTTTTATTTTATTATTACGCTGTCGTGGCATAGTAGTCAAAAATGACTTGTGGACGGATTTGCTGTTTTCATTAGTGATGACGATGATGTAGATATTTGCAATAATTCTTTGACAATTTGTTCTTGGCCAGAAAGAATTGATAGTTTGTTACTCCCTGTCCTCACGAAACTCATGGTAAATCATCACGGAATTTATAATCGAAATACAGAGAAGATCAGCTGCTATTTTTTTATACCAGATGATTGTTTTTCTTATGGGCGTATAATAGCTTGCCAGCTGATCAGATAAATCGATTCCCTTTTTGCCCTTATTATAGTCCAGTATCATGAGTGGTTTTGGTTTTGAATTTCGACCAGGCGTTACTGCCACATCGTGATTATGGCAGGTTTCGTCTGTCTTTTCATTTTAAAACTGTAATATTTCCTTTTTGTTGTGCAGCAATTTCACCTTGTTTGAGTTCTGCAGCCATTACGTCTTTAGGTAGACCTTTTCTATTTGTCCTTATTGTCCCACACAAATCTGTGCCTCGGCTCTTCATGTACATCGCCAAGGGAGTACTAGTGTAAAAATTATCAGTTATTATAAGACGACCTTCATCCAGGAGATCATCGCTTAATTTTACTACAATACTCCCTGAAACATCAAGATTGAAAAGTTTTTCAGTTTTGCCGGAATAAATCAAATAACTCCATGTATACCCTTCGGATGTACAAAGTTTGTAAATTTTTAACCCATATTTATGAGCCTTCGTTGGTATATATTGTCGAAAAAACAACCTTCCTTGAAAAGGCACGATTGACTCGTCAACCACAACAACAGCATCTGGTGTGTAAATTTTCCGAAAGTTTGCTATAATGAGATCAACAAGAGGTTGAATTTTGTAGAGTCTATTATTTGGATCTCTGACCGCAAGATTATCACAAAAGTGCCAACATCTCAAGATATTTGTAAACCTGTTGTACGATATGTCAATATTGTGAAAAAGAGGGTGATAATACAGGGAGCTCTTTTTCCAATACGATTCTAATGACGGCATTACTATGATACCTGTTAATAAGTAAATGCCAATGAATTTCAAAATTACGGTTTCATCAACATCAGTCCATCTATGTATGCGACTATGGGTGTTATGAGATCGATCTTCCTTTAAGTGTCTGGCATAATTATTTGTCTGTGTTATCATTAGCTGAATAACATCGTCATTTATAATATTTCGAAAAATAGTAAATATCGTAATATCGTATAGTAAATAGTTAATATATAATATAAGTACTATGATTAAACAATTCTTGTTGTTTACGTTGTGGTGATACTTTAAACACTTCTCGTGTTATATCTTATTTGAGTAGACCATTGATCCTCATTTTCATTCACTCGCGGCCCACTACTTGAAGTTGCATTTGTTGATGACAATGCTATATATTCTGAAATATTTTGGATTGTCTCAACTTCACTATAATAACAATCATCTTGCTCTACGCGTAAAGTATAATTACGCTCTTCTATAAAGTCAAAATTTTCCTCTGTAACGGATTCTTCTATAATTCTACGAAGAATTTCGTTATCCATATTCTCCTCCATTTTCAAATGAATGACAACAAACAATGACAGGAGCGGCTCGATGCATACTAATAACAAGTTTTTGTTAGAATTTTCTTATTTTCCACACATGATGTTTGAATGAAAACTACTGACTTACATTCACATTCACTCCATTTTATTTGATTAAACCATAATATTAAAAATAAGGGTATCAAAATAAAGCGTACAGCTCAATACTCATAGAACAAGTGAAAATTTTTCTAAGACAAGACTCATGTCAATTCTTAACATTCTGAGTTTAAAATACATTTTCTTTTTATACCAAAGACAGTTAAAATTTCTTTCTCTAACAGTTTTACTAGTAAGGAGTATTTATTTTAAAGAAAGAGGAGACTTTTTCAAGTACGTACGTACTTAGAACGATTCACTTCCTATTTTACGAATATGTTGAGTGGTTTTACGATAGGTTGTCAAGAAATAACATCGTTTCCCTATTACATACTTCACATTTCTACATCTTGAAAAATAAATCTCCAGCACAACAGCGGCAATATAATTGTCGCCAATCAACGATATCACTAGGTAGGTGGTAACAAAAATGGTTCACACATTGTTGGCACCTTTTTGCAGGATTCATTTCTTCATCCCTGAGCGAAATCGCTTCATCAGGGATTGTTCTAAAAAATAATTCTGTAAATATGGTTCTTGGTAAATTCAACCGGTATAAAAGTAATTTAATATTATCCGCCTGAAAACAAACACAAGTGTCAAGTAGTAGCGCAGACAGTGTTAGAATTTTCTTATTTTCCACACATTATGTTGAAGGAAAACCACTGACTTACATTCACTCCATTATATTTAATTATTTAAAAACCATAATAAGAAAAACAAGGGTATCAAAATAAAATGTACATCTCAAGACTCATAGAACAACTGAACTATTTTCTAAGACAAGACTCTTGTCAATACTAAACATTCTGAGTTTAAAATACGTTTTTCTTTTTATACCAAAGACAATTAAAATTTCTTTCTCTAACATCCCCTCTAAATTTTATATAACTCAAATAATATCTAATTTAAATCACCTTACATAAAACTGTAACAATCATTTAGGACAACCTGTTGATAACTTCAACAATACTCAACATAGGCCCATCATAGGCCCAACAACACATCACATAATAAAAAAATAAAAACCCATAGTAGTATACACTACTTAACATTAAATTCTACATACTATATTAAACCTCCCCTTTAAATATAAAATTTCAAATTAACATCCGAGACCTCCTTAAAACTAAACTTAAACCTAAATTTCAAATTAAATTCCCAAAACATTAATATCTAATATCAATCATAGTTAAAACTAATATACCACTAAGCTCACTTTATTAAAGTTCTCATTAAAGGACCATGGGAAGAAACGTCCCCACCAACCAACAGATTAGAAACACGTGTCATTTGAAAGATCTACTCCAATGGAGAACTTTTTACTATGGCGACAAATGTCAAATACATGGGGTTTAGGTTTTATGATATATTGTTTTTTATATATTTATTTCTCTTTTACTAACACATTTCCTTAGTGTGCGAATTGCGATGTATAGGGTTAAAACTTAGTGACAGATATATTTGCTATGAGGATCGGGACGGTAGCGTTCTTCGCAAGAAGATTATGTGCGGAGTTCCGCAGGGATCTGTTTTAAGACTTCTCTTATGGAACCTCGCTTACGATGTGGTTCTGCGTATTGATCTCCCCGTTGGCGTTAATATTAATTGCTTCGCGGATGACACCCTGGGCTTAGCTGGCGGGGACACTGCTGAAGAGACTATTCAGCTTGCAAAGCTGGGACTAGAAAAGGTTGTGGCGTCGATCCGCGAAGTGGGTCTAGAGGTACGCCACCTAAAACTGAGGCACTTTGGTTCCATAAGCTGCCAAGGACCAGAGAGCCACCCAGCTTGTCAGTCAGAGTCGGAGAAGCGTAAGTTCAGGAGGGACGAAATAAAGTTTTTAAGTTTATTAAGTCGCTTGCCCTGACTTTGGACGTTCGGTGGGAATTTGAAGAGCACTTCGAGCGCCCAGTTACCTGAGTTGGATAGGTAGTAAGCGCTTTGCACAGGCTGGTTCCCAATCTTGGGGGGCAATGCGAAGAAGTTTGCCGCCTTTACGCGGGGGTTGTGCGATCGATGGTCCTTTATAGGGCGAGTGTTTGGTTAAATAGGCTGTCAGACCTCCGACGCTCTAGGACTAAAATTAACAGTCTGCAGCGGAAAAAAGCATTCCGCATGGCACGAAGATACCATATTGTGTCCTTTGAGGTAACAACTCTCCTGCCACGTTTCCCACCGCTGGATAGATCTTGGTAGATATGGACGCGAGGGTTTTCAGTCGAATTTGCGTCATCCGCCATAGTGGTGATAATGTGCAAGGATTCACAGGGAATCACGGTTGCTTCAGTGAGTACCTGAATAGGATTGGAAGAGAGGCCACGGCAAGCTGTCATCATTGTGGCGGCGGTTTGGACTCTGCCCAGTATACGTTCGACTTGGAACGAAGGGTCTCTGCCAGTTGTAGTTGGGGCTATGCTGGCGAACTCTGACAACTGGAGAGGCGTAACCTCATTCGGCGAGACAGAGATAGTACAGAAGGAGGCTGCCGAACGGGATCGTGAGAGGGCAGATTGCAGTAGGGGAAGAAGTCGAGGAGGCAACCGTCTCGCCGCTTAACACGCCGAAACCCCACCTACACTTAAAGCAGGTAGGACTTCGAGGTCACGGGCGTTCAGAGTGGGGACTCTGAGCGTTCAGTGAGAGACCTCACAGATGACCGGCAGCACCGTGGTCACGTGCTGTCGTGCATACATGCACAGCGAGGCTCAGGGGTGACCTATGTGTAGTCGCTACATTGATGTGCCTTAATAGGCGTAGCACAGAGGGGGCTCTGGACCGGTCAATCGGTCCGGAGACCGGTCATCACCGGGGTGGTTTTAGTGCGGTAAAACTCCTACACTCTCCGGTCTTGTCCCCAAAGACCGGTCGCCTTTTGAAAGTTTCCCCCCGACAGCAAAAAAAGGGAGCTATCATATTAAGCTTACGATTGTCTACGATCAATAGCACATTATATCCATTGTATGGTATATGGGGTTAGAATACTTCGCACCAGCACAAATGCATAATAGTACTTCAAATCTGAGGGGGCCAAAAGCCTCCTGTCGTAGGCTCTTTGCCTGAGTCGTGCGGTCCATGGACCTTTACGAGGCCCCGGTATGGACGCGTTTTTTAGGGCGGCGTGCCGCCCACTACCTGAACGCGCCCCAAAAGGTGGTAGCCATCAGGCTAATTCGACGATGCTGCACGATTTCCAGCGAGGCGGTAAGCCTCCTTGGCGTATTCACCGTGGGATTTGGAGTTGATAGTCCTTACAAGCCTGTATAAGTGGCACTACACCGGGGATAGACTTCCGGTGCGATCTCATGGTGGCATGGAGAGAGTGACTGTCGCAACCCCGTGCAGGGCACGCCACAATAGTGGCGGTAAGTCCCCTCTTTGAGGAGTGGCTGGAGGCGCAGTGGCGTCCTCACCTACCGCCTGACGGCGGTCCTCACCGGACACGGAAGTTTCAGGAGGTTCCTGCACATAATCGGGCGGGACGAAACGCCCGGGTGTCACCATTGTGACGATCACCCGGAGGACACAGTGCCGGTCTGCCCAGCTTGGGGGGAGCGGTTCAGTCCATGGTCCAGAGCGAGAGGGAATGGAAAACGGTCCTCCTTCTGCGAAGCAGTAATGCTAGCTATAGTGAAGGAGGTGGCCGGGCGTTTGAGGGAGAGAACCTCAAACCAACCCAGCCGCCGCGGAAGACGCCACGGACGTCGGGTGCCGCGAGACGACTCTTGGCCACCGTAGATGCGGGCCTGTGGACGGTGAGCAATGGGTAGCTCACTGTGCGTCCGTCTATTGACGACAAACCGTGTCGACAGCGCATTAGCGTTCCAAATGATCCAAATGATTTCCCATCCGCAAATAAAAAGTTAGAAGTGTATCGTTTGACATGCTTTAGATGTACTTACTAATAAGTTAAAATGTATATTAATCAACTGATAACTGTTAATGTTTTTCAAAGATTTTCCGTTTGAGAACCAAATATTTTTTTGTATAGAATCGTCATTTGTTTACGTGAAAATATGCTTTTTGTTTGTAGAAAATAATGAATTTTCTTTTAAAGTAAAATATTTTTTAAAAATAAACCCAATTGATTTTGAAACTAACACAGGTACTTTAGACTTTTCTGGGTCCCAGTGAACAAATCGAGATGCATCCCAAGTCTGTTGAAGGGTGGGGACGGGGTTCATACAAAATCCCCCATGGTCCTTTACTAAACACTCACTAAGTGTCTTTTTAAACGTAGAAACTTTGTTCTGTCTAATCCTTTTGACAAAATATCAGCAATATTAGAATTGGTTGGACAATAGAAAATTTCAATTAAATTTTGTTCAATTTTTTCCTTAATAAAATGATATTTAACATCTATGTGTTTGCTTCGTCGATTTAAAATTCCATTTTTGATTAAAACAATAGCTGATTGATTATCGACGAATAATTGTGTTTTAGGTATAAGTCCTGTAATTTCTTTAATCAAACTTTGGACATAAAGTAAATCTTTGATACATTCTGCGGCAGAGATATATTCTGCTTCTGTACTGGAGAGAGCGGTATAATCTATTGTAATACCTTATTTAAACAGTATTTTTTTAAATTATTTGAAGTGGATTCACCACCATTATCGCACCTGGTTTTTAGGTTTGGTTTTCAGATAAGTTTATGTAATTATTTTTGTGAAAGCTTCGCTTTTAGATCTAAGAAGATAATTTTTTGCAAAATGTGTATAGTCATCTAAAAATGTGATAAAATATTTATAACCATCATAAGTATCAGAATGTCTCAAAATCCATATTTGTTCAAACCTTTTTCAAATTATTGTTTAATTCATAAAATTGAAACAGAATACAAAATTTTAATAAGCAAAGAAAATGCCGTAAAATTCGAACACACATGCATTCGAATTTTGACGGCATGGTTGGTGCTGCGTGTCGCGGGTTCGATTTCCGCACGGAACAAATATTTGTATGGCCTACAGGTAGTTGTCTCGGGTCTGGCTGTTTGTATTAGAATCTTCGTATTTTATGGGCGCGCAGTGGAAGCGTGCTGGGCCCATAACTTGTTAAAATCTTCTCATTTTTATACAGGATGTGGAAGCCTCAACAATGAAACACTGATTCACATTCACTTCATATTTAATTTAAAAGGCAATAGCAAAAACAACTTTTAGAATATCAAAATAAAATAAACATCTTTGTAAAATTCTACGAACAAGTGAACAAATTTTCTTATGACAAAAGGCTCTTATCAATCAAAACGTTCCGTGTTTAAAATACATTTCTTCTTTTTACCAAAGACAATTACATAGTAAAATTTTTCTCTAACAGTTGGTGCATGTGAATTTAAATGTTTGTAAACACACCCATGGTATACGAGAAATTCCTAGTGTGTGGTAACGTTTTTTTTTTATCTAAGACATCATAACGGGTGGTTGTAAAAAAAAATTTGATGTGTGTATATTATAAGGGCGAAATTTGGTATCGTGTATGTTTGTCACTCCTTGACGCCCAACGTCCGGACTGATATAGATAAAAATTGGTATGTGTAGCTTATATCTTGGGACTTTTTTAGCATTCAACGCAATCTCTAAATTCCACCGCCTATAATCAAAATCATGAGATGAGAATAAACTAAATGTCACCTCGATGCGCGCAGGTGCAAAGCGCAGATGGATGCTGCGCAGGTTATTGATTGACTTGATAGAATAGACCCGCCTTCAGCTTGCAGCGGGTCCACCCCAGTCGCCGGGTGGGCGGTGAAGCGGTCGGTGCTTCCGCTAATTTCTAACTGGTTTTTTTTTAGTTTTGGTGCTACGTCTGAAAGTGAGTGATATCATAACTCTCTGCATTCTGGAAACAAACATGTTGTGGGATGTGAAAAATTTAGAAAGACAGGTACATGCATCTACTGCTGGGCTTCTTAAATCGCATGCCTCTTAATTCGACATTCGTCAACTCTCATCCAGTTGATTCCAGCCACCCTGCGAAATTCGTTGCTACGCGGAGCCTGAAGGAATCCCACCTTTCGCTTGGCATAGACTGGTCTCTACTCAAGAACACATCTACCTTAATGGTCATCGGCCGGCTCACTTCACTTTAGCTTACTTATTCTCTGAGCCATGTCGAAACTCTGGTACTCTTCATCACCTCGTTTCCGCTGCTATTCCTCAAAGAAACTCGTTTAATGTCTCGTTGGGCGACATTGAGTTAGCACCAACCCTACCATAGGTGTCCACATTTCGGCCTCGGAAGTACACAGGACGCACTAGTTGTAGACATTAGTCTTTAGACTCTGTGGAATATGCAATAAGAAGATCCGACGTAGCTTCTCGAACGCTTCCCAGCTCAGCTGAATTCTTCTGGTAGCCTTCATCTCAAAGTTGTTCTTACCAAATTGCAGTGTTTGTCCGAGGTACTCTCCAGCAACCCTGAGAGAACCGCCTATTAAAATAGGTACTGGGGCTGTTAGAATTTTCTTTTTTTCCTCACATGATGTTGAAGGAAAACCACTGACTTACATTCACTCCATTATATTTAATTATTTAAAAACCATAATAGGAAAAACAAGGGTATCAAAATAAAATGTACATCTCAAGACTCATAGAACAACTGAACTATTTTCTAAGACAAGACTCTTGTCAATACTAAACATTCTGAGTTTAAAATACGTTTTTCTTTTTATACCAAAGACAATTAAAATTTCTCTTTCCGTGTTTAAAAAACTATTTCCTCCTTTTCCAAAGACAATCTATCTAATATATAAAATTCTCGTGTCACAGTTTTCGTTCCCATACTCCTCCGAAACGGCTGGACCGATTTAAACGAAATTTTGTGTACATATCGGGTAGGTCTGACAATCGGCCAACATCTATTTTTCAGACCCCTAAATGAGCAGCGGGTGAAACCGCTGGGCACAGCTAGTTACATAATAAAATTCTTTTCTATAACAAGATGTACCTTAACAAATCGACTGAGTGTTTTTGATATAAGTATTTTTGAAGGTGGAAACTTGAGTGTTTATACTACGTATATTTCTTTTTTCAGAAATACGTTATCTCAGGATATACTGCAGAAAATAAGTTTCGTCAAGAGTACTGGGACTTAAAACTTAGAAGAAACTAGGTCCTGCCTCGAGTGATTTTGTGATGTGAGTATAACATTAATAATTTTACTCAAAAATGCATGTAATGTTGTCATTATTTTGACAACCTTGTTTGAGCAAAGTCGACCTTGCCGTTCTGTTTCAAGGAGCGGTCGGCAAAGTTTTGCTGGCCGCTCCAACAGGCCGGCAATGTTTTGCCGACCGCTATTTTGACGTTTCAACGTTTTAAAAAACCAATTCTAAAAAGATTTTATTTAAAACACAGCTGTTTGTACGTCTAAAGGTAAAAAAAAAAGATTTAAAAGATTTTATTCCATATTAGGCTGTATAATTACAACTACCATTGATAAAAAAAAAAACAAAGAGGTAACAAAAGCGCGGTTCAGCGAAAATTTTGATTTATTTACTAAAAGTGACTTTTTTGCTAAAAATGAGCTCTCAAAGCGAAAATTCTTCCGATTCAATGTGTTTAACACCGCCAGACATTAAAGATGAAGCTAAATTAGTGGTTTAAAATTTGATGCCGCGAAACTCAAAGGAAAATTATAAGCTTGCATATGAAAAATTTGTGCAGTGGAAAATCAGTAGGAAATCTAAATCTTTATCCGAAAATGTTTTTCTTGCGTATTTCAATGATCTTTCCAACAAAATGAAGCCTTCGTCTCTCTGGAATACCTATTCAATGTTAAAGTGCATGGTTCTGATAAAGCACAATTTGAACATTAAAAATTACCACAATTTAACGAGTAAGTATGCTAAAACGACAGTCAGACGGATATAAATGATCGACCTACGGTCTCGGCCTTTATCTCAGCTCATCCATCAAGTGCTGATGATGGCCGACGCTGCGCTGTCGGCCATCATCAGCGCGACCAGCAAAGTAGTCATTATAGACCGCGGCAGTAATGTACTATTAAGTAATATTATTAAGGTTCCGAACAAAAACGGAAATCGAATCCTTTCAAATCTCATTTTTTTTCTTGTCCGTCTGTCACAAAAGGTTTTTTGAGATGTTTACGTAAGAAATGTGGCATAATGTTAGATTTTCATGACAAGCGCAAAAATCACTAGACCAAAGGCTCTAAATTGCTTTAAATTTCTAAGTCATATGATTTTTATTGTATTTAGCACCCTTGACGATGGTGGTTAAAACCAGACACATCACACATTTACATCAGACATCTAGACTTAAAACGCTGTAGTGCTTTCACATAGACCAAAATTAAAATAGGTATACTAAAACTGTATAGATTGCTGGAATACATGATAAAAAATCTATGGTCTTAATATTTGATTTGCAGTTTGAATGTAATGTATGTAATGAATGCGTTGTAATGGTGGAAATCATGTTTTTGAATTACAAAATTAAAATTTATGTGCACGTTTCGACCTACATTTGGCATATTTTTTTAAAAGTTTTTATTGCCTTTAAACAAAGCGATCAATAAATAAAAGTTTTTTTTTATTGTTTCAGAAATCTTGATCTGATTATGAACCTTATTGCTGTGAACGAGGAAAACTGCTTTTTCATGAAAATGATAATGGTGCGGCTCAATAAAATTGATAAAAACAATTTCATAGTGATCTAATTTAAGTATCTAAACTATTTCCTATTAATGTCAGTGATTCGAACGTGAACTACCTACACGTACCTTACTCTTTAAATATAATTTAAAAAAATGTTATAATTTCATGTTAATTGTATAAACTTATTCTGCTGCAACTGTGTGGGTGTACAAAACAGCGTAACTACATACAAAGCTGGCGTAAAAATGAAGCGACGTCGTAGCACAACTTTGCCTTCATCGGTGAGCCACCGCTTCTCGCCGTACACAGACTGCGATTCCCGCATTACCGACTTTCGCGGGAATGGCATGAATGAACAAATTTTAAAAATCCGCCTTCTTATTGAAAAACATCGTGAATATAGCAAGCCGTTGGTTCTCTGCTTTCTTGAGTATTTTAAAGATGGTACTTGTAAATCATGGTCGAAGATGATTGACATACTAATCAGAAAAGGACTGTCGGAACAAGTAGCGATCACGATCAAGAAATTGACGTGTGGCGGAACTGTCTTCGGAAAAGATAACCACTTAACAAATCTTTGGTTCGGCCATCAAAGAGGCGTAAGACAGTATCAGTTACTGGAAAATAGAACTTTGGATATAGACGCCATCGAAGATTTAATTGACACTACGGACGAATGGAACGGTGGAATTGATTTAGATGGCAGTAAACTAAAAGTTATACAATATGCGGATGAAACCACATTAGTAGCTTCAAACGAAGAGGAACTAGCTATATTGCTTAAGAAAATCGAGGAGGTGACTATCAATTACGGAGTAAGAATCAATTGTTTCACGACAAAACTCATGGTAGTTGATAGAGCCAATGTCTTAAAGAGATGTGAGGAACTGGAAGGTTATGAGAGAGTGAATGAAATAATTTACCTTGGCTCCTTAATATCTAACGACGGAACTTGCACTGCAGAAATTAATCGGAGGATTCACATGGCATCATTTGCTATGTCCGTGGTTCTTGATCAGTGGAAGGCACTAAATATTCAATGCCAAGAACAAAGAAAAGAATGTGTCACTGACATCGTGTTTCCTATACTCAGGTATGCTAGTGAAACATGGACTTTAAAGAGCCAGGATCGCAGAATAATAGATATGTTCGAGATGAACTGCTGGCGAAAGGTATTGGATATACCTCGGCCATGTAAGAGAACCAATTTGACGATACGAAGAAAGTTAAAAATAACAAAGAAACTGTCAACTTGGTGCCAGCTAAAGGCCATTGGCTTCTTCGGACATGTTGTGTGCGAGCCTAATAGAAACCTGGTGCGAGATCTTTTACTATGTCCCCTAAACAATCCAAATGAAAAGCGATGCAAGGGAAGACCACATAAAGGATGGGCATCACCAATAAGGAAAAAAATTGGTAGTAGTAATTTAGAAATAGCCATCAGAATGGCCCACGATCGCATACGTTGGCGCCTACTTTCGCATGGCGAGCCCATTTTGATTTAAAAGAATGCTCGATTTATACTTATCGAAATAACTATAAAATTTTATCATTATTCGATTAAACACGTAGTTATATAATTATTATGTATTAACGTAGTAATTGTTATCAATGCCGTAATTCTTATCCCGGCCAATGCTAATGTCTGTCTTGCGAGGACATTTTCATTAAATTCATATATTTATCGTGTGGTGCATACAAATAAATCTAAATATGATTTTGTGCCTGAGCAGGATATAACTCAAAGCTGTTATATTCTACAGAAAATTATGACGTTTTACAATAATGGCCGTATGGTACCCGGCAAAAACCAACCCCTTTTATCCCATGGGGTGTAGTAGAAGACGACTAAGGGGAACAGACAGAATTATAGAAAAAAAAAGTAACCCACTAATGGTGCTGATTCCACACCCTCCTGATGCAGGAGTGGAGCAAATTAAATATTCTGCTTACCTTCTTACGACTTACGTAGGACTCTTACTCGATCATAAAGACAACGTAAGATCGTAAATTCGTCAATTTTATGTTCATCAAATGACTATGGTGCATAGGAATTAAAAAAAATATAAGTACATATGTGCAGACAATTTAAAATGTTTTTGCTAATTAAGCAAAATTATAATACAATTTTGGTCATTTATCTTTAAAATCAAATTATAACAATTGCTCTAACTTTTAAAGAGTGGGGAATCAAGCCCATATGCCGAGTGTTTTCTGCGTTAATAATTATGTTACCCGGCAAAGAATAATAGATCACCCCCTTTCATCCCATGGGGTGTCTTATAAGGCGACTAAGAGATCAAATAGAATGAATGAAGTGATGAGATTTGGATTTGGGTAAGCAGCGAAATCAAAAGTAGACAGACTCAACAATAATATCACTTGAATAGAAACCTCAACCAAATAGCCGTGTCGTTAAGAAGTTAATGTAAAAAGACGGTAGACCGGTTTGGTTATTCAGAGTGGCTATCTTAACCTTGTGCGTGTTAAAAAATAAAAGCAAAAAAACAATGTGAATGAGCTTTGTGTATAGCATTTCTGCGTTTAGCTATATTGTATATACTTTAGTGCAAAAAATATATATAATATAAATATAAAGAATACACTATAATTAATTATATACATATTATTTATATTAATAAAATTTAATTTAAAGAATACACGGACTAGCTGTACGGCAAAATATACATTTAATAGTAATGTACGCGACCAATAACATCCGTCAGCCGTCATCTACGTCTAATGTTAAGAATACAGGTACATACTTATATAATTATATGAATATTTTCTATGCATGCAAGTGAAACATCTACTTAGGGTTATTGGTATTCAAAATAGCTAAATGTTTATTGAAATGTAATATCATTTTTCAGTTTCTTAAACATCAGTCGGAGCATGAAAAATCATACCTAATATTCGATTTTTTGGTTCCATTATAACATGTACACATTTAAAAAGAAATGTATCTCTATCTTCTGCAGTTACTCCGCTATAAAAATAAGATCGTAAATGAGTTTATTAATGATGGAGAAAACAATATTTGTCATTTTCCGATTCTCTTGGCTCCAGGGCCAACAATGTGCGGGTGCAGAACTATGTCCTTTGGTACGAATGTTTAATTATATTTCCAACTAGCGATCTGTTAAAATCTTTGCATTTTTACAGAATGTTATAACCTCTGGATTTGATTATAAAAACACACAGAGTTTAATTCACTTCATTTAATGTAAATGGTAATAGGAATACAACTGCTAAAATATAAAATACACATCTTATCAATTACCTACATTTTTGAACCGGTTCTTGTAAAACTCTTATAACAACTGAACTCTAATTTTCTTATGACAAAAGGCTCTTGTCAATCAATGAATCAAACATCCCGTGTTTAAAAAAATATTTCTTCCTTTTCCAAAGACAATTATATAGTAAAATTCCTTTCTATGACACGATCCGCCCCGGCTTCGCACAGTTGCAATTTAAATACTAAAAAACATATTACCTTCGTCTTGAGAAGCGACTTTATTTTATACTACGTAAAGATAAGATATTGTTATTGTCGTTAGGACTAGTCGGTAAGTTAAAAGTTTATTATTAATAATAAAGTTTATTCACAAAAATGTTAATATTACTTCACTTTAGTGCTTAACCTACAGATACTTTTTTGTACATAAAAGTATTAGCATTTGCGGCCGAACTAGGCATAACCGTACTGTCTTTCAGCCCACAACGTTAATTCCCCTGTGTTACATTTGGAATTAAAGTTATGTATTTAAGTTAATCCATGTTTAAATGTACGTGTCTAATATAACACAGTGTGATAAAATAAATTAGAAAAAAAAAATGAATAAAAAGAAATGTAACGAATTAAGATGATAAGATATTAGGTTATAAATAGAATACTTACTTGTATGTCACTCGTATCTGCCTGACAGGATGTGATTACTACGTGCTTCGGAGAGCACGTTAAGACGTCAGTTCCGCCTTTAAAAAAAACCTTTGGCAGTCGTTACGGGGGCATAAGCTCGATATTTAATGTTTCGTGGGAAAAATCGAAGACAGAGATTTTTTATTGGTTATGTGTGTTAGAATTTTCTTATTTTCCACACATGATGTTTAATGAAAACCACTGACTTACATTCACATTCACTCCATTTTATTTGATTAAACCATAATATTAAAAATAAGGGTATCAAAATAAATCGTACAGATCAATACTCATAGAACAACTGAAAAATTTTCTAAGACAAGACTCTTGTCAATCCTTAACATTCTGAGTTTAAAATACATTTTCTATACCAAAGACGATTAAAATTTCTTTCTCTAACATCCCCTCTAAATTTTATATAACTCAAATAATATCACCTTACATAAAACTTTAACAATTATTTAGGACAACCTGTTAATAACTTCAACAACACTCAACATAGGTCGATCATAGGCCCAACCCACTTAATACAAATGTAAAAACACATAGTAGTATACACTATTCAACATTAAATACTACTAGTTTCTTCAATCAACTTGTCTGCATCTTCAAATAACTTGTTTCCATCTAAGTTATTATTTAATTCATCAAAAACATACAAAAACTTCCCCGCTCAAACTGACATTCACCATCAGTTGTTTTGCTTCTTACAAAATTTCTCCCAACTTCTTCAACAACATACAAAACTTTAAAAAAATTGACATTCAACATCAATTGTTTTTTTTTTCTTCTCCTTCTTACAAAATCTGGAGTTTTCTACTCCCAACTCTTCTTCAGCAACATATAAAACAACTTATAAAACAATTGACATACAACATCAATTGTTTTTCTTCACCCAACTTTAACTTCTTCTTCTTACAAAATCCGGAGTTTCCACTCCCAACTCTTTCTTCTTCTTCTTAAAAAACCCGGAGTTTCCACTCCCAACTCTATCATCTTCTTCTTCTTAAAAAACCCGGAGTTTCCACTCCCAACTCTTTCTTCTTCTTCTTATAAAATCTTGTCTTTCTACTTCAAATAATTTACTCAAATCTATAACTCTTGCACTCTAGTTACATTATTTTAAAAACTCCGAAACATCCTTTGCCGATTCACTTTCGATTCCAAATCATAGAATCAATAATTTTATTGTCGCGCAGTGGAAGCGTGCTGGGCCCATAACCTGTTAGAATTTTCTTATTTTCCACACATGATGTTTAATGAAAACCACTGACTTACATTCACATTCACTCCATTTTATTTGATTAAACCATAATATTAAAAATAAGGGTATCAAAATAAAGCGTACAGCTCAATACTCATAGAACAACTGAAAAATTTTCTAAGACAAGACTCTTGTCAATCCTTAACATTCTGAGTTTAAAAAACATTTTCTTTTTATACCAAAGACAATTAAAATTTCTTTCTCTAACAGTAGGAAGCCAGAAATCTCGTCTGTAATGTCTACATTTAATAATTTCCTTAATATTAATAGAATAATATATTTGGGCTAGTTGTATCAGTCGGATAATTGCTCGAAAAGATTGCTTCTAAAAAAATAAGTTTTAAGGCATCCACAGTTTAAATGAGTGTATAAGGTATATTTCTTATTTTTAATTCGATTATAATCTCGGGTTTGTTTTGTTCTGAATAATTCATTTTGTTTAGTTTACTTTATCCATTGTAGGAACATTATGGGTTTAGTAATGAGATTAAATTACTTTTTGTAAATTTATACGAACTATTTAAGATGTTTGTAACTATAAGTGAGTATATATATAAGTTCTTAACAGCCTGACAGCTGAGGAATGCGTAATTATTGAGTTAGGTTGATGGTAAGTTAAGGATGTGATGGAAATGTGAATAAATATGTTGTTGTTGTATGTTTGAAACCTGAATGTCGACATCGTAAGTCTGCAGGTCTCAAGTGTTTTAATGCGTGTCCAGCCGCTAGTATATTGGCCTGGCGACTGGTGTGAGTTATAACTCACACCTTTGGCTTGAGGATATATACCCCATTTAGGCAGTTGTAAAATTTTCAAGTCATTTCAGTCTTGGTAAATTCTGCGTCGTTTAGGGTTGTCGTTTAGTTCTATTTCATGAATGTTGCTTCATTGGATAAAAAATGTAAGAGTTGCAATTTTGTCTCGTATTTTTTTTATATTTTTATGGCATCATACTTCCGGTGGAATTGAACAGCTATAAAACACTATTAGACATTTGAATATTAATATATCACTCTATATTTTATAAACATTTCCTAAAATAAACTACATTTTGTATCTGGAAACTCTTCAAAAACCAAACAAGAAGTGAACTATAATTTTCTGACAAGAAGCTCTTGTCAATAACAACCGTTCTGTATTTAAAAACCATTTCTTCCTTTTACCAAAGATAATAAAATTCCTTTCTTTTGACAGTGAATGCATGGGTCAAGAATTTAGGACGGCCTCAATTTGAGCCAATATCGTGTTAAATTCCTCGTATATTAGATTCACGTTACCACCTGTGGGGTACGAGCTTGGGCTTAGGATGTCGCTGGAGGATGAAACCAAAGATGACACGGTTGGCGCAGTGGCTGAGCGATCGACTGCTGCGCTGCGTGTCGCGGGTTCGATTCCCGCAAGGAACAAATATTTGTATGACCTACAGATAGTTGTTCCGAGTCTGGCTGTTCGTGTATGTGAGTTTACATGTTTGTAAACGCACCTACAATATAGGAGAAATTCCTAGGGTGGGGTAACGTCTTTTTAAAAAGAAAAAAAAAAAACTTGGATTTCTAGGGACAGGTATACCGATGAAGAGTGCAGCTGTTAAGCCGTACCATCCTTTACTGGAACCATTTCGCCGCATTTTCAGGCCCCTATTAGAGAACCTCTGGATAAGACTAGAATCTTGGATTTCTAGCGACTGCAAGTATACTGATGAAGAGCGGGAAGGGGGAATAGAGGGGGTAACAGCAGCTGCTAAGCCGTACTAACATCCTTTACTGGAACCATTTCGCCGCATTTGCAGGCCCCTATTAGAGAACCTCTGGATAACACTACAACGTAGAAATTTTCGTCATCCAGTAAGCTATAATTACGTACTTAAAATCCGAAATTTCAAGTATGTGAGCCATTAAGTTCCGAAGTTCATTTACATGATCATCAAAATAGAACTAGTAGTTCCCATAAACTCAAAGAGCTGAAATTTGGTACAGAATTAGGGTTTAATGGCCACATTAAAGGAAAACTAGAATAACTGAAGATTTGAAGTACCTGGTGACCCTGATTAGAAAGAAAAAGACCAACCAAACTATTAGAGATCGACATACAGCCTTTACAAAAAATATAAAAACGTCATCAGTTCTCAAGAACCCATGAATCGGAGAATCTTCTCGCATCAGGTCGAGCATAATTCTTGCGTCTGATGTATTTGCTGTATAAGGTCCCATAGCATCTAGTATGTAGCCATCGGTACAAACCAATAGAAAGGGTTTAACTAAGTTCCGAAACTTATAGAGACTGTAAGTTTTTAGTTGAAAAAGGAAATTGGAACTCTTCTGCAGATAAATATATGTTCCGTCACATACGAAAATAGCTGTGGGATCATTTTGATTACCACCGAAAAAATGGCTTGGGATAGGAAGACTTCTATCTTCTCTTGTAATATGATTTAAGCCCAAATGCTGTGGCACAAAATCATTAATTAAGCATTCCCTAGCTATTGCCAATATCCTTTCTAATGTTCACCTCGACATATTGTATTTAGTGGCTAAGCGCTCATTTGGTTCACCGGTTCTTATTTTAGTCAAGTTAATTCCAAGAACCGTGGCAGGACGTTCTGATCTATCACGCAGAGAAGGCGTTTGGTCTAAAATAATATTAAATTGATATTTAGAAAGACCCGTCCAAAAGTGGAATACGTTGTCATCTATTTGTTCGATATTTTCAAAATCAAATTGATTTCTGTGTTTCGAACACAGAAATCAATTTGATTTTGACCCCATTTGTACAGATTCATCATTCCAACAATATGAGCAGCATTAAAGTTTTCGAGTGTTAGTTAAGTCTTCCCAATCATTTCTCATAAAATGAGGATTGCAAACCCGAGCTAATTCCGGTATGTAAAAATTATAATTATGCAAAAGCTTAGCATATGGTGGAACAATGTGAGTCACCCCATTTCTGCAGTTTGGAAAAACACAATGTCTGGCTGTATTTGATGCTCGCGAATATCCACTAGGAGCAACAAAACCGGTACACAATTGTGGACCCGCAATATCTCTCTGGTCTGCCTCTCCTTCAACTTGATGGGGAACGTGATCATGAACGTGATCATGAACTGCTTGATCTTCCACTGGTTGATCTTGCACGGGTTTGTCATCCACTGGTTGATGTAGTATATGTTGGTTTAGTACAGGCGGGTTTGCTATAGGTTGGTTGTGCAATTGACGATCAAATCTCATCCAGCAAGCATGGCATATGTCCCTTGAGCCATCAAAACTAATCTGAAACAATTCATAAAAAATTGCAATACTGAGAAATATCAATCATCATCATTATCTTCACATTAATCGAAAAACTTCCACTGTCAGCGTACAAAGATCTTCGTTTCGACGGCACGGTTGGCACAGTGGCTGAGCGATTGACTGTTGCGCTGCGTGTTGCGGGTTCGATTCTCGCACGGCACAAATATTTGTATGGCCTACAGATAGTTGTTCCGGGTCTGGCTGTTTGTGTACGTGAATTTAAATGTTTGTAAATGAACCCACGATACAGGAAAAATTCCTGGTGTGGAGAAAAGTTTAAAAAAAAAATGACACACATCGTTTTGCTACTTCTTGGCAGCGTGCCGTACCGCCGGACCTTAATTTTTAGTAAAAACGACCAGCTGCAATTCCCCACAAACAAAAAACGTAAATATATATATATATAAAACGTATGCAAGAACTGCGGCCCATGACTGCGATCATGGTCACTGACAAGAGCATGGTTGAAAGTTTCTCTCTCTGTCGCTGTCTCATAGTCGAGGTATGGTAAGTATGTATAATAACAGTGTAGCTTACTTATTACCTCGTGTGGAATCATTTCTTGCAATAATAATGCTGCATGATCGCGATTTCTTTCTAGAAAGACCGATGTCAATATGTGTTTTCGTCGACGTAACACAGATAGATTACACGACACACATCTATTTTGTCTTTCCATTTCAATGTTAAGTCAATCGTCAAGCAAAGCCAATAGTCCATAAAACGCTTACAAGTAGTCGATAAAATGATATATAACAGAAACACCACCTGTGTTTCTGTTAAACGCACAGATCGAAATGACGGATGACGCACGACTTGAGGTCTGAACCTAACTTTTTTTTTTATAAAAAAATGGAATCTCGCAGTTGAACCTAAGAGGTTGTCGTCTGCTTTACCGGACAAAACCTGTAGATGCCTCGAGAGTGAGGCCTCGAGCCAGGGGAAAAAACTTAAAAGCTTAGCGACTACACGGTATGGGCAGCCCCTGTCGGTTACGAGCCTCGGCTTAGAGCGTCGCTGGGGGAGGACAGCAAAGGGACAGGATAAGCTTGAAAATGCGCTTCGGGAATTGAAGGAAGGTGGAGATATTTAAATCTAAAGGCTCCGTGATTTTACTCTGCATCCTATGGGTTTTGGAGTGGGAAAAGACGACACAGGCGTATGCCATGTTGGGACGGAGCGTTTTGACAGCAACCTACATCAGGGTCTTTTACGGGAGGTAGTGCAGCTCTACGTTCGACTTTAGACATCACCATATCGAGGTGACGCTTGGCTACTTGTTGCGAGCTGGGGGAGCACTGAGATTCCAAACTGTCGGCTAGGCATTCTGCCTTTTCAGAGTCGTTGAATGCGACTCGTTTATCAGGACGAGTGAGCGGAGGCATCGAAGCATCGTCGGTGCCTACCCAACTACCTGTTTTTATCTATCTGGAAAAGTGTGTGTGCGAGAGATATTTCGTAGAGCTATACAAACATTTATTGTGCTTGTACACGTTTCAACAATGCTAAAAACTTGTTTTATTAACTTTTAAATGTTGAATAACTTTTTTTCCCATGGTATATTTAAAAAAAAAATTACATATTTTAGAAGGTGGGATTGAGTTCTTCAATTTAAAACTAATTTGGTCCGTGTACGCAAAATTTTATTAGGTGGGTCAAAAACGCCCCATGACCTTTGGACGGTGATTAAAAAATCTTCCTGCATATAATCCAAAAATCGACTTTGTTTGCATTTGAATTTTCTTCCTCTAGCTTACTGACGAAAATGTCGACGTTTTGGAATGAATTGCACCGAAAGATCGTCGGTGTCGGAAATACTGTCCTGTGACAGTTTGGTCAGCAGTATCAGGTTAGAGCATAGATAACTATTAGTACTAACGTATAGATGACCAACTCTCGATTTTGTACTTTATAGCGCCATCTAGTGCTCAGAGCCCGTACTACTTAGTAGCAAATCTATACGTACTTACATAGATAGATGTATCGATGACGTAGGCCATGTTATACATTCGTGTATTTACCGGATGATTCTTTTTTACCGCCAGGAAAATAAAGAGACACACAACTTTTTCTATGGGACCAATAGAAAAAGTAGTTGTATTTGAGCACTAGAATTAGCCTCACTTTTCCTGACGGTAAAAAAATCATCCGGTAAATACACGAATGCATAATATAGTATATGTAAGCAGCATGATTTAGATCCCTTTACGACTTGTGTGGCGTCAGTAAGAAGGCGCATAAGTCTCAAGTTTTTTTAAGTAACCTTCAAATTGTTTATCTTTTCTTTCTTTCTTTTTTCTCGGATTATGTTCCCTTTTCGTTTGTAATGTGTACATCAATTTGCATTTTACTGCAAGCTAAATAGTTTTAGTTAACTATTTGTTTAGCCTTTATATTTGACTTTGTTTATGTAACCTTTTTATATCAAGTTCGGTTAATTTGTAAAGTGCTATTTCTGCTCACAATTCATTTTCTATTTTTAGGCTGGTACTATACTTGAGGACTTGTAATTGGCTCGTTTTTATCTATGCTTTATTTCCTCCATACTGTAATAAATAAATATAAGATGCAAAATGGTTTATTCTAATAAAAATCAAATATGAAAGTCAAAAATGTACAAAAAAAAAGATCCCACATAAAGAAGGATCTTTTATTTTGTACATTTTTAGCAAAAGCAACTGGAAGATTTTAAATAAAAACATATCTAACAACAATTGCATATGAAACAATTGCCCATCAAAATTTACCCTTTTTATTTTACTTAGAATCGTCATTTTTGAGATAGAGAATTCAAAAAGTTAAAACAGATGTTTGGACGGGAGCGTGGAATAATACTCGACTAGTTTACTTCTAAATATTTTTATTGAGTTAAGAGGAAGCAAAGCTTTGCAGTAATACAATAAAGTCATTGTAAGAGTGATAAATAACAAACCCCAATTGCATGGAATCTAGAAACCACAACCTGATCCATATGTGGCGTCCTTAGAGTTGTCACGTATATACATATAGCGTGAAAGTAGAATGAAAAAACAAAGGTAAGAACGCGGTAACGATCTTAAGCGACTGTTGATTGACTGTTCGGAGGTTGGCGTGAACTTCGGCTGGAGCGGGACGCGGCAGGCGGTGCCGGGCGCGGGGTTCGGGGTGCGGTAAACCAACAGGATTCCGCAGGCTGCGGAGCGCTCGAGCATTGTGACAACACGCCGCCTGATAGCGCTTTCACACCAACATGTAGAAAAGGAGCCGGCAGAGTTTCCGCTGTAATATTAATTAATAAATAAGTTTTGTGGGTCAATAAATATTGACGCCACAGATGTAAACTATAAAACCAGTTATCATCATTAAGTTCTGAAAGTTTTTGTTCCTGAAACAAAATTTTATCGCCATACCTCAACTTTAATTATACCATAATGGTGCTAAAATCTAGAGATAGTTGTTTTTTTTGCAAATAGGTTAGTAAATTTTAATTCCTCAAATGAACAGTCACCGTTATTTTTAATGTTTGAAGTTAATTCGTGGTGAGTTTGTCCAAATAAGCCAGAAAAACGCTTTGGGATAAAGATTTCGATTTTCTTTCATTCTACCATTGAAAAAAATTTCATAGGTTTTTAAATACCATTCTTTCAATTTTGGAGGCAACAAGTTTTCTATTACGGCTCTTACCGCCTCTTGAATTTGAGGTGGCGTTATAGTAAGTTCATCACACTCATTGTCTTTACTTCAACTCATATTGCCAAATAGGTACAATTAATAGAAAAAATTTTTTTCACGCATTAAATTTTTCATTTAGGTTTTTCTTTACACAGCTTAATATTGATAGCTATTTGTAAATTAAAATGAAACCTTTGATCAGTTACCTCTCTGGTTGCCATGTTTCGGACTAAACGATCGTCCTATTAAATTGCACGACGGATATGTCGCTATAATATGGTCGCTAAAACAAGACAGATATGGATTTTCATACAACTTTTGCCGGTTGCTGCTCACGTGTATTTGGCCAGTGCAACGATTCCGATTTATATTGAGGACGGTTGCCAAAATAATGTTCAAATTTTCAAGTATGTTTGAGAAAAAGGCTGATTCTGTTTCGCGCTTAGTTTGTGTTGTATTTTAACTGCAGCAATAGTACTCTTTCGAGTATGATTTTTGATACTGCTTATAAATTGATGAAATTCATCACCTCTTTCGATACTTTTTATCCAATAAAAATAAAGTCTTTGTGCTATGATTAACAGTAACAATTTCATTTTCTGTCGAAGATAAACTACAAACAAAACAAAATTGCAACATTACTAATATTGGATTTAATATCATTAAGTACCTAGAAGACAAAATAAATGCATTTCAATTTTGTAGTTACTTAAGTGTCTACTGCGTTATATGCAGCTATTTTTTCAGAACAAGTTGACTTCTAAATGTTATGAATATTTTGATTGTTCGAGACTAGTTCAAAGTAGAAATATCATAGATCGTCATGGCCACGTAATGTAAGACATGAACACACCATTTTTTTTATACTGGAGGCACCTTTAAATTCTCACTTTTTACCCGGTAGTAATTGCAAATTACCCACCCAGGTAATTATAAAGTTGTTACCAAAATGCGGTACGGGTATCTACTTGTCCCTCGATTATTAAAAAGGCATAAACATCTCACAGTCTTACCAAGTAGCAGGTATTGGTGTGAGATCCGCAGTGCAGCTACGTTGTCTTAATCATTCGAGGTACGTGGTTCCTAGACGCACCGGTTCTGAGACTGGATGACCTGAAAAAAAAGGTGTCCTTTGAGTAAGTGGTTTAAAAGTCTCAACCGATTGGCGCACATCTAAAAACAGTTAGTGTCTTGACACTGTAAGAACTAGCTTGCTACATTCGCAGCAGGTAAGTAAGCACAGCCCGCTTAGCTTAGCTAGACTTAGCTGTGTATCTATCAACATCTTCTTCCGCATTCTTCTGTAGGTGGGTTGCCTTGGCTGGATCGTAATCACCCAAACCCTGGACATGCTCTACTTCAGTTGACTAGCCTGGATAATAAAAGAAAATCAAGAATCACCATGGTAAAACAGGTCTAAAATTTAATAAGAATCAGTTACATTTTTATTTATCAAATACACAGCTCCATTATGGCATGGTATGGAGTTAATAATCATTCTTCAGAGTTGACTGTGGTTTAAAAAGTTAATACCTATTATTAAAAACTATATTAATACCTACATAGTATTCCGATATAGTAATGATATTAGTAGTACACGCATCGCTTGAAAAACATTCGGAATGAATTTTTTTAACTTAACGACTGGCTCTATGTTATAAACTGTTGAAAAAGAGACACAAGTTACTTACCAGATGACATAATAATATGAAGTCGTTTTGGCAGGTTCTTCGCCTTAAACCTACAATTGTTATCCTAGAATAAAGGTATAGTTATATTAAACAAATATGATTTGTTGAGAAAAATATTTCAGTAAATTCCTTATACTGCAATTATATACCAAAAAAACCTTTTGTACGGACAGTATTTACCACCTCTTGTCTTCCTGCTCATTCTTACCATCTCTTGTCTACTTGCTAGTCCTTACCAGCTCTTGTCTTCCTGCTAGTCCTTACCACCTCTTGACTTCCCTGCGTGTCTTTGCCACCATTTGTCTCCCCGCTTGTCCATTCCGCCTGTTGTCACCCGGCAGCATCCATTCATGAAGTTAACGAATAATAAGCTTACATAAATTTTATTTAAACCGGTAGTTACATAAATTTTATTTAAACCGGTAGTTAAAATTTTATTGTGGTTTTCGCCACGTCTTACCTCACAGCTGGTCTTCATCAAGTTTTGTTACCTCGCTACTTCTTACCAACTCGTTTTTCTATGATTGCTTTCACCACCTCTTGTCTCCCTGCTAGTCCTTACCACCTCTTGTCTTCCAGTTAGTCCTTACCACCTCTTGTCTTCCAGTTAGTCCTAACCACCTCTTGTCTTCCAGTTAGTCCTTACCACCTCTTGTCTTCCAGTTAGTCGTTGCTACCTCTTGTCTTCTATTGTCCTTGCTACCATTTGTCTCCCTGCTTATCCGTACCGCCTGTTATCACCCAGCAGCATCCATTCATGTAACGAATAATAAACGTAACATGAAGTCCAAACTCAAAATTTTAAATAACCTGGTAGTTAAAATTTTATGGCGGTCCTCGCCAGCTCTTACCTCGATTTTGCACATCGTCACATCTTGTCTACCCGTTGGTTCTTACCACCCGTCGTTTCCACGGTTGTCCTCGCCACCTCTTGTCTTCCTGCATGTCCTTACCACCTTTCGTGTCCCTGCTAGTCCTCACCACCTCTTGTCTCTCTGCTGATCCTGGCCACATTTTGACTTCCTTGCATATCCTCGCCGCCTCTTCTCTCCCTGCTTGTCTAAGCCGCCTGTTGTCACCCGGCAGCATTCATTTATAAATGTAACGAATAAGCTTACATGAAATCTAAGTCATCATTTTATATAACCTGGTAGTTCAAATATTATGGTTGACCTCGCCAGCTCTTACCTCGCTGCTGATCCTCATCAGATTTTGTTTTCTTGCTGATACTTACCACCTCTTTCCTTCACCGTTGTCCTTGTCACCTCTTGTCTCCATAGTTGTCCTCGCCACCTCTTGTCTCCCTGCTAGTCCTTACCACTTCTAGCTCCCTGCTAATCCTTACCACCTCTTGTACTCTCTACGTGTCCTCTCCGCCACTAATTATCTCCCTGCTTGTCCGAGCCGCCTGTTGTCACCCGGCAGCATTCATTCATAAAGGTAACAAATAATAAGCTTACATGAAATCTAAGTCAACATTTTATGTAACCTGGTAGTTAAAATATTATGGCGGTCCTCGCCAGCTCTTACCTCGCTGCTGGTCCTCGTCACATCTTGTCTACCCGTTGGTTCTTACCACCCGTCGTCTCCATGGTTGTCCTCGCCATCTCTTGTCTTCCTGCATGTCCTTACCACCTTTCGTGTCCCTGCTAGTCCTCACCACCTCTTGTCTCTCTGCTGATCCTGGCCACATTTTGACTTCCTTGCATATCCTCGCCGCCTCTTCACTCCCTGCTTGCTAGAGCCGCCTGTTGTGACCCGGCAGCATTCCTTAATAAACGTAACGAATAATAAGCTTACATGAAGTCGTAAGTCAACGTTTTATGTAACCTGGTAGTTCAAATATTATGGTTGTCCTCGCCAGCTCTTACCTTGCTGCTGATCCTCATCACATTTTGGTTTTTCGCTGATTCTTACCACTTCTTTTCTTTACCGTTGTCCTCGCCACCTCTTGTCTCCATGGTTGTCCTCGCCACCTCTTGTCTCCATGGTTGTCCTCGCCACCTCTTGTCTCCATGCTAGTCCTTACCACCTCTTGTCTTCCAGTTGGTCGTGACCACCACTTGTCTCCCTGCTTGTCCGAGCCGCCTGTTGTCACCCGGCAGCATTCATTCATAAAGGTAAGAAATAATAAGCTTACATGAAATCTAAGTCAACATTTTATGTAATCTGGTAGTTAAAATGTTATGGTGGTCTTCGCCAGCTCTTACCTCGTTGCTAATTTTCATCACATCTTGTTTTCTCGCTGATTTTTACCACCTCTTTCCTTCGTGGTTGTTCTTGCCATCTCTTCTCTCCATGGTTGTCCTCGCCACCTCTTGTCTCCCTGCTAGTCCTTACCACCTCTAGGTCCCTGCTAGTCTGTACCACCTCTTGTCTCCCTGCTAGTCCTCGCCACCTCTTGTCTCCCTGCTAGTCCTCGCCACCTCTTGTCTCCCTGCTAGTCCTCGCCACCTCTTGTCTCCCTGCTAGTCCTTACCACCTCTAGCTTCCTGCTAATCCTTACCACCTCTTGTCTCCCTGCTAGTCCTCGCCACCTCTTGTCTCCCTGCTAGTCCTCGCCACCTCTTGTCTCCCTGCTAGTCCTTACCACCACTTGTCTCCCTGCTTGTCCGAGCCGCCTGTTGTCGCCCGGCAGCATGCATTCATAAAGTTAACGAATAATAACTTACATGAAGTCTAAATCAACATTTGATGTAATCTGGTAGTCAAAATGTTATGGTGGTCTTCGCCAGCTCTTACCTCGCTGCTGATCTTCATCACATCTTGTTTTCTCGCTGATTCTTACCACCTCTTTCTTACGTGGTTGTTCTTGCCACCTCTTGTCTTCATGGTTGTCCTCGCCACCTCTTGTCTCCCTGCTAGTCTTTACCACCTCTAGCTCCCTGCTAATCCTTACCACCTTTAGCTCCCTGGTAATCATTACCACCTCTTGTCTTCTCTACGTGTCCTCGCCACCTCTTGTCTCCCGGCTAGTCCCACCTCTAGCTCCCTGGTAATCCTTACCACCTCTTGTCTTCTCTACGTGTCCTCGCCGCCTCTGCTCTCCCTGCATGCTAGAGCCGCCTGTTGTCACCCGGCAGCATTCATTCACAAAGGTAACGAATAATAAGCTTACATGAAGTCGTAAGTAAACATTTTATGTAACCTGGTAGTTTAAATTCTATGGTGGTCCTCGCCATCTCTTACCTCGCTGCTGATCTTCGTCACATCTTGTTTTCTCTCTAATTCTTACCACCTCTTGTCCTCCTGTTGGTCTTGGCCACCCCTGGTCTTCCCTGCGTGTCCTTGCCACTACTTGTCTAAGCCGCCTTTACCCTGCAGCATCCATCCATAAAGGTGATGATAATGCAGGCCTGCAAAAATCCAAATCAAAAGGTTCTTTCACAGACTGTTTTCCCAAAAAAACAGTCGTCAAGTTAAAGAACGTTAACCAATTGCGAATTCCTAACCAGTCCTGTGTTTTTCAAACGATGCGAGTGTAAATTATACCACTTTACAGTACTTACTGACGTTGATTGTGCGCGTTTAATTACTATGAATATTCCTTTTCCTTACTTCGTCGACTTCCAGTCTAATTAGATGCAGCTGAATACCATTTTTTACATGGAACGACTGCCTATCTAACTCTACATCCAAGTTATTTACTAATAACTTGGATGTAGAGTTAGATCGGTCGGTTGGTAAGATTGTCGGGCAAGTCACTACCAGAAAAGACTGTTAAAAACAGCCGGGATCAACGGCTTAACGTTCTAAACGAGCCACGGAGGAAACTTGGTAAGTAATAGATGGTCATCCATCTCTGACAGTAAGTCTACTAAGGGGCATCATATTTTCCCATACCTAAGGGTGGTAAAACATTGGTACTCAACTGCATCCAGTTTTTGGAGGTTTACTTTGTAAGCCGTTCCCAACATAGTTGAAAAATCCTGGGCTGATGATAAAGCCTTTAAAAACCTCACTGGAAGGCTCCGGTCCAGAATAATTGCTACGACACATGAAAATGTATAAATTTATATCGTGTGGCCCGTCAGTTCGAGACAGGTGCAGTTGATGCTGAAACATACAATAGGAACATAGAGTTAATTGAACTACGCGCGCTTGCTCGCTGCTTTGGCACACTGCTATATATTCGCATTTTCTTACATCAGAGAGTGTAAGTTAACAGTACTTACTTACTGTGTCTTCTTTTCTGCTGTGGTGTTAAATTCTATTGTGAGCAATCATTGAGTAGCAACCTGGATTCCTATCTCTGTCACTTGCTTCATCTAAGTTCAAGTAGATGTAGTTGACGGCAAACAGGAAAGTAGATACTGCAACCTACAATATGAATTATACATATTTTAATTATTTATTTAAAAAAGAACCGGCTATGTGCATGTCGGACTTGCTGACACAGCTTCCGTAGCTCTGAACAATACAGTAACAATATTTTAACGCTCATTCGTATGTAATTTTACACTAAACAGCAAAGCGAAAATTATGTTCTCATTGTGTGTCAACGAAAAACAAATTTACTTTCACAGTTTTACGAAAAAATCCCGTATCTCAAAAACTAACGATTAAATCTTTTTCAAATCAATTTTCGTTGAAAGTTTTTCTATGTTCTACACAGACTTTGCTTTTTAGAATTTTCCTATAACTTTAGAAAATGGAGGGGACACACAATGTTTACGACTTACGAAACAATCTTGTCATCAACCATTAACTTAAGAGAAAAATATTTCAGGAATTCAATTATATTTTTCAAGACCAATCGATAGAAACCCCACACAGTTAAACCGCAGTTACCCCACATAGATTGAGGTAATAACAAACATGGTAATATCCCGTTTCATGTGTTAATTATAATAAATAAGATGATCGCAAAATTAAACTTAATATCAATTTAAATATAATCCAGTGATTGTATCGGTTAGTGCAGTGTTAAGTCGGATAGAATCGGTAGCAATACTTTTGGTGACGGCTAGGATTTGTGAATTTTCTTAATTTTTTTTAGACGTCATAATATGTACATATTTTAACAGTAGGTACTATGTTAAACATTAGTTTAGTATAGGTATACATCTCGTTGTGGCAAACACAAAACGACCTCGAAGTTACATTCGTGTAGTGGCTATTTTGTTATTTCACCACATCGCGTTCTGGCAATGAGTATATGCAGAACGCATGAATTTTTCAGTCAGTCGCGACACGATGTGTAAATAGAACTCGTCGACAATGAAAATCCAAGATGGCAGATTTGAAAATTCTCTGGCGGACTTGAAAATTCTCATAATTTCGAAGTTATTTTGGAGTTTTCGGAGCGCTGTTAACGATGTCATAATGATTTTTGACATCCACCATCTTAGATTGTTATTTTGGCCTCAATCTATTGATAAATAATTCAATCGTGTACTACTTACAATGAGAACTAATAAAGGAGACTGCAAACGAGCGTTCTTTTAAACGTAACGCAACGACGTTACGTAGCCGCCGTTGATTCCATAGATTAATTATAGAATATGCAATAACTCAACTATATACCGTCAATCACATCACAAAAACAAACACAATGTCACACGATTTACACACATGTTTATCATTCAAAAATTCCACTAAAAATCTCACGAAAATCTCCATTCCTATTGTAGATTATATCAATTAAATATTTCAATCGGTTGCAATAATAATATCGATTAAAGCGCGGCGCGTTGCTACTCTCTTGTTTCTAGCACCATACAAAACTGTCTGTGACTGTGTCTCGCTACACCCACGAATATATCAAAAATAGTATATATAATAAATCACATAGATTTCAAAAGTCACGTCAGTTTTTCATTGATTCCTATGATAAATCAAAGAAAAGCACCAAATAACCAAAACAAAATTAAGATGCAGTTCCACGATGAGATTCGCCTTCGGTATCGAAAGACATTAAATTCTCCGACTGCGAGCTGAAAGAACCGATTGGGGTCGATATCACGCATGCGCTAAAACGCATAACGCAGCTGACTTGCTGCAGCTATAGTCTAAGATCCCGATATAAAACGACCTTCACCGAGAGGCTTATTTAATTAAACGTATTTTATATTTCATTTAATATGTCAATAATTCAGGTTTACAAAATTTTAACACAAAATATTATATAAATAACAAATTGTAATGTAAAGCAATGCCAAAAAAAACATAATTATATAAACAAAGTAAAGTTTAGTCGGACTCAGAAAATAACACAACAGTACTTTATTACAGACATAAATTCCTGTCTGCCAGGTGGCCAGGTACTCATTTACTGTGTAGTTTGTAACTGTAAGTTTTATTTAAAAGTAAATTATTCAATTGTTTTATTTTTTACATTAAAGTCGTTGCAGTTTAATTAAGATTTAGGCAGTTTGTAGTTTATCTGTGTAGTCCAATAAAATGTTAAAAATTTTTTAGGCCTTTTTGGTGGATAATCATCAAATAACTTTCGGCGTGTCAGACTTTTACTGACTAAAACCCACCCATGTTCCTTCTATTGCCCTTTACGTTTCGGGATTTTTTAGGCCTTACCCTGCATTTTTTAGAGGACGAATTTTTTTTTTATGTTTATGGTGGCTCAGTGTAAAGATCCCATCTTGAAAATAGGGGTTGAAATGGCTATTACGATAAATTTCTTAAACTATTAATTGTCTGACAAAAAAAAAACAATCAAGACAAGTATCTTTGTGTCATAGAACCATAAACACCTGTACAGAAATTCAGACAAAAATTCCTATTTTTGGAATTTAATTTACAACAAAAACCTGAACAGTATTTTTTATCCGACAAATAGTTTAAGAAATATATCTTAAAACCATTTCAACCCCTATTTTCAAGATGGCGGCTGTGGGACAAGGGTGGCGACCCCATTAACTTGGTTGTAACTTTACACGGACACCCTTCTTTAAAAAAAAAATTAGGTCCCTAAAAACCGCAACCCCAAATGCAACTTTTCAATGGACTTGTTATATTTTGGAATATGTCTTTTTTTGTTGTCAACGTGTTATCTTATTCCTATGCACCGCGCTGTTACCGGTTTCAACCAAGTTAAAGTATATTTTGACAAAAATAGCCAACTCATATATCTACAGGCAGGGCAAGCGAAGCTTGGCAAAGAACGGCTTATAGCTCCATGCTTTGAATGCTGCGTGTTGCAATAACACACTTTTTTATCTCTTAATACTGAGTCTTTTATTTCTGGAATTATGTGATCCCGTATTTAGCAAAGATGTAACTAACATATGAATAATACGCCGTAGCCAAGGCATCCTATTTTGCATACAAGATTGCGTAAAGCATATAATGCTGACTCAGTCGTTTACATATTAGTGTGAGTTTTCTATGAGATATCCCTTTCCAGTCCAATCAATCACCTAGTCCATGTTCTAAAATTTTGTCAAGTCGTTTCTGATCCATAATTAATGTCAGGTGTTTTATGATTTGTTATTAATACCCGAATACAGAGGATTATCAAATCTAGACAGTAGATTATCTTCTCTCAAGTAGCCTCGCATCAATAATACCACTAAAAACTACAATAAAATTGATTTTTAACCTGTAATTCTTGGTTAGCAGTTTCAAAAAGGGTCTTAATATAGTGATTATTACAATTACTACCCGGAGATGTTAGTAGATCTGTTTATTCAATGTATGGCGCCTCGTTGGTGCTAAAGCTTTACAAGTTATACTCTACTCACGTCTATTTGCTGTCAGCGGCGATGTGGAGGCTGAACAAAAAAAAACACTCCTTGGCTATTTAACTTACCTGAATTAACCGCAAACCATCACTCTTACGTTTGTATTTTGCTTTATATACTTAAATAAATTATTTCTTCTTTATTTTCATTCTAGAAATACTATGATATGTACACTGTTCACTGTTGTGTTCACTGTGTCGTTCGCGTTTTGTTTTTAATAGTTTTTCACCGCAAAGTCAGTACGATCTTACGAAGTCAGTAAGATCGCGTCGTTGGAACAAGTTTTGACAAATCCTTTCTTATTTTGTTTTTAGGTAGAACTGTAATATAAGGCTTATCGTATATTTGACTACAAAGTTGCAAGCAAAATAAATTATTAGTAATTTCTGTCTGAAGAAGTTCTAAACCACTTGCTCAGTTACAAAATAAAAAGTATGTTAAAACACCCGTAAAAAAGCTGAAAGGATTTTTTTTCTTCTCTTTAGTTTTTCGGTTTTTGTTCTAATACATACGGGGCATCTTCTAGACACATAAATATTCTCTGTGAAATGGATTCGACTCGTTAGTCCGACCAATCACAGGACTTAAACATTTTTACTTATGGTCGATTTATCGGAGAAATGGAAATGGATTTATGATTTCTTTTTGGAACCTTTTATTTTCTTGCGCTTTGAAATCCTCAATAACCTTCTTCTGGGCGGAGCTGGGTGTGTGTCAGAGTTTTACTGACTAAAACCCAACCATGTTCCTTCTTTTGCTTCGAAGAAAGAGGTGACCGGTTTCCATTCGCCCTCGCTCCGGACCATGGACTTAACCAGGGCCGGAGGCGTGACTTCGTCGCCTCTGATCGCTTCTACGAAGACACAGCGGTACTCCGCCCATGCTGGGTATTCCACCACAGACTGGAAACCCTGGAACCTTTTTGGTTTCTTCTTAGAAAATTAATGTTAATGATTAGATTACGGGATTTACGGGAGGCAGCATATATGGCGTTTTAGCGAACAATATTTATCCGAATATAATATTTACTGATCATTTTAATTAACATGTCGAATTTCAAGTTATTTTATATCAACAAAATCGGCACTATAAAACAGAGAACCTAAAAAAACTTAGTTGCTTAAAAGTCAGGAGAACACTCTCCCTATTTACAAACAGCTGAGTTTTTTTTTATAAAATAACATGTTCTTAATTTATTTCATTATAGTTTTTTTTTATTATGTTTTTTTTTATAATAAAATAAAGTCTTATATACGTACATACATACGTTACTATTTAGAAAAATCATCAGTCTCTTAGTAAGAGACTTACTGCCCTATGATCTTTTAATTTGGTAGCATATATTCAACACGCTAGAGGTCAGTGTTTTCCCGTTAGCAATCAATGGAAATAATTTTGGTTTTTTTTTTTAACTAGAAAGAATTACAATTTTTCTGGATAAAACTTGGATTTATCCAAATTCTAATTTAAGAAGTCCATTTTTTGACAGTACGTTATATTCTTTTCATGACAACAGTTTTGCAACGCCCACGACGTCCCGCCTCTCGATGATCTTGTTATAATTGGTATGGACTAGGGCATGCACTTCCAACAAGACATTGAGCCGCTTGTGTAACATTTTATCGGACGAAATACAAATGCGGGTTAACCGTGCTACTTGGCTAATGAGGTACGTAAGTCGCGATGGATAATTTAAGAAATTTCGCATGCCTAAATTTGGTAGAACACAGTAAACTACGCACTCACGTAACACCCAGAAATGGATTATATATATTTTTTGTTCAGCAATAAAGCTTTGACTTAGATACCTACTAACTCTAAACTTGTACTCTCAAAAAAAAAACAAACATAAAAAATGTCTATTGGTCCTTTTTTGTACTATCCACGTTGACGAAAAAAAGTCGTAAAACATCTGTGATTATTAACTCAAACTATTTTTTTCAGTTATCCTATTACAAGCACTTATGAATGTTGAATAATCAAAAAGGTGATGCTACAGTCCCAGTCACTAGGCATTATAACTTGTGAAAGTATTGCAGCATTTTCACGAGTCATTCCCCCGAATACTGAAACGTCACTCAAAATTTAAGTCCCACTTAAATTTAACAGAGACTCAGAAGTGACGTTTGACCATACAAAATCTAAAGTTTAAGAGCTGCTCAAATGTTAAGCAGCCCTCACATTTTGAGTGACGTTTCAGTATTCGGGGGTAAATGTAGTTCCCATACTAAAGGGTAAATCTCTGTGGAGAAGAATAGTCATGAAACTCTATGGAAAGCCTTTAAATCAAAATATTGGTTCCGTCATTCATGTTGAGGTTAAACGAACGACGTCAAATAATAGAGCCTGATATTGTGAATGTCCACATTCACAATCTCAGGCTCTATTTTACGTTTTGTGAAGTTTTAAGTCCAGTTCTGTTCACGATTAAGAATACCATTGATAAAGTATAAAATGACTAAGTTTTAATAAAAAAATTGCATCAAAATGATTATAAAACTTAATTTCGGACTACATAGGTCACATTGTGTTAGTGTTTAACTTTAGCAGCTATGTTTAAGTTCAAGACCCGTGTAAGCCATGTAGCTTTATCCAACATTTCAGCAAACACCCTCAAGATACTGTTGCTTCTTCTCACTCCACGTTACTTACTTTTAAACAATCACCCTGAAAGGCGAGTAATTATTAAGTGAAATAAGTTTATTTTATAACTTGAACGTAATGCAACTTTAGAAAGCATTTATGTTATGGTTATTCTATTATTAAATATGATTTGAGACGGTAAAAATTACTTGTATACTATACTTACTATTTTCCATTCGTTCTCATTTATAGTTTCTTCATTTTCATAATAGTGAAATATTAAATCTAAAAGAAAACTTATGTGTTCTTGAAAAAAGCAACGGCAACCAGTACTTAAATAATTTAAATAAAGACGCTGGCATTGATCTTATCCCAAAAATTCCTTAATAAGTGTTATACTAAACTTGTTTTTTAAAAGACCTATCAAAGTAAAGGAACCACAGCAATTGGAACCATTTATCGTGGTAGATTTTTGTGACAACGATACACGTATTGTATTACCATCTTGTCACTTGTGCCGTGGAAGCATATTTTATGTAGACGGTACATTTCTCAGCTGACCAGCATCATTTGAGCTTTTATATACTATAGATCCACATCTTCTGTTTCAAACGTGATCCCAGTGATTTATGTCCAATGATTTATGAATCAGAAAGTTACATAATAATGTTTAACATGATTAAATCATAAATACCAGGAATGTTGCTCATTTCATGACGGATAGTAAAACAGCTTCATGGTAGCATTAGAAGTGGTTCACTACACTTACACCTCATTTTTCCAGGGTTCTGTGGAGGAAATTCAAGGAGAAACAGTTGGGCTTACATCCAAAACAAAATACCAAATCATAACCTGGCCGACTGACCAGCGCGAAAATCAAGCACTACATAGAGCGACAATGGTTAGTGACTGAAGATTTTATGGCAAAAATCACCTTCGGGGAAAAAAATCGAACGACAAAATGCCGGTCGGTAACAAACACCAATGTAAACTCCTAAATTTGCTGCAAAAAGACGCAATTTTTTTTTCATAGAATATTAAACTATGGGCAATTATTAATCTTTTAAAAACAACTTTGAGGCTCTGAGCGTCGAGCCTTAACGTGTCTGCCCTTCATGGCGCAAGCGTGATTTTATCGACCGACTGTCCCCCCTTCCAGCAGCGGAAACTGCCCAGCGCCACAGTATCCAGGAGTTGTGATAGGTGACAGATCGCCTTTTTGACAACTGTTAAAGCTTCTTTAAACAAGTATGTGTTTTTTTATTATATTTGTGCTATACAGGAACAGGAGTAGAATCGTGTGAATTATAAGTGGATCAGTGTTATAACTTAGATTTGAATTTCAAACTATTGAAATTGGTTTGACGGTTTCAATAATTCTCAAATCAAGTTTTATAAAGACTGGTGTATTTGTGTTGTATTCAACTTGTGAGGCAAATATAACACAAGGAAGTTTGTCCCGAACAAAGTCCACTGTAGTATATTTAGTTTGAGTAACGAATGTCTCCAGTTGAGTTGACACCGACTGGTTAATCAGAATCCAGCTGGAAAAGCACCGGGCGTCGGGAGCGACACGACGACACCAAGCCACCGTAGCTGTGCGTGCTTGTTTGTGGACAGTGAGCAATGGGCAGCTCATCACCTCTCCGTCTAGCGTTGCCATGCCGTGCCATCGGCGCGGTCGTGTTCCACGTTCGTTTCCAAAATATTCCAGCAAATCTGAGGGGCCCGTCAGGGCGATATCTTAATACCAATCTGACGAAATTTTACAGATTGTTTGTTTACACGAGTATCGATTTCATTGCATTATTGGTATATTGAAGGCGTGGCCATTGTCAAATGCAAGATGGACGCCGATGACCGTGCATTGCAATACGCATGTGCAGTGTTACCCGAAATTAAACTGTGCAGCGATTGGCTGACGTTAATGGATCGATTTCAATAGACGAAAATTGTGTGAGGGACAAAGAGCACCACAAATATACTGTTTTTTTTTTCAGAAAACTCACGCGGAAATCCGGTGAAGATGGTGCAATTCGACTTCAAGACTGCGGATGCCACTGTAAGTACATATATCAGCACATAACAATAAACAAGCTGCGGGCGTTTGTCACTAGACAACGATTTGTTAGAACCTAGTGATAAGTATTGGATTACGATTTTCTTGATCTAAACCTGAATATCACTCATCAATATTGTCATGCACTCTGTGCTTAAGTTACAAAATACATTATGTGTGATATCTATTAGTCCAGTATTAGTACACGCAGATTTTTTTTATATGTAACGTCATGTTTGAACCAGCTACTGATACGACTTCACTCACACAACACAAATATTGGTATAATATTTGTGTTTTATCGATATAAAACGTAAACACTTTTTAGTAATATTAAATTCTGATATGAATTGCTGGAATTCAATATTTTATTTTTTTCCTTTTTTCAGCAACTGATGAATGAGATCATCCGTATCACGCTCACTGAATATAATGCTTTGGGTAAGTATTTTAATTTATCTTTTATTCCACTTATATCTAGCTCTGAAGATAGAAATCACTGCTGATGATTATGGGGATGTCGTTGTTAGGTGTTTGTTTCAGATACCGCGGCCCCTGAACATAAAGGGCAACAGAAGAACCATGGGCGAGTTTTAGTCAGTAAATGTCTAACCACCACCTGGAGAGGGGGGGGGGGTTTTGATTGTTTGTTCCCATTCGATAAAAAAAGTTTTTAATTCCTGCCTTCAGAAACAACTGTATCTAGCTTATCTACTGACGGTACTACAATACAATCATTTTGGTTATAGGCCACAAGATTTCTAATCCTGTTCCTGAGGAAGAGGAACAAGAGATGATGGACGAAATGATGGAGAAGTATTTGGATAATGAACGTATCCTGGACGTGTACTTTGCAAGACTGAAATATTTGCTGAGGAAATCGCCACCCGGACGAAAGGAACTACAGAGAAAACAACGCCAGATTGAGGACCTGATCAGAAAAAACGGTCTCGAATAAACATTGTAAGGAAAACCCGGTGAATAATGAACCTATAGGCACATGTTTGTTTGAGCAAGTTTAACTCGTTTTATTTTCATAAGTGCCTAAGATTTATCTTATACCCGAATATTTTATACTTGTTTGAGTTTAATATAATTGCTTAAAATGAGTTTTTAAAGACTGTCATAACTTATGTTACCTAGAAATAAAACAACATATGTTTTTTTTTTCGGTAAATCTCTCTTGTGAGTGCAGTTATGAGTAGATTGAATTCCTTTGGTGTCTAATTGTAAGTTTTTTATTTACTGTGTGTATTTTTAAAAGTTTGTTAATAAGATAGGGTGGTAGCCGTATTGAGATAATAAGATGAGGCACAATAAACTCAGCATTCTTAGGATTAAAGGAGACATCACAAAAATTAACTACGCGCATTCATCAAACATAGCAATGAATAGTTTTAATATTACAAATTGACTTTGCTCATTTGTTTAGAAAGTAGCGAGAACTTAGTGAGACAGGGTAGGATTAGGTCTCAATTTTTCTTTTTTATTCACTTTACATTTAGTTTACGTTTCTATTTGTTGAAATGAAAATTCTCGAGGTGTGCGTAGCTCTAAGTAGCATATTCCTTTCATTGTTTTTTTTTTTAAGTTGTTTCATGTTGAATCGGTAAGTAATAAATATTTATATCTACGTAGAAGTAAAAGGTCATTGAACTGTAATGTTCACCTCATCATATTTAAAGGACTTTTAGAAAATATAGTGTTTTAGATTGATTAGTAACAAGAAATATCTGATTTACTAGATTTATATTCACTTTTATCAATCACCTAAAGAATAATTAAGGAATTACGAAAATTTCCTTGTAAGATGACGAGCATTTTGTGGATACAAATCCCCTTATGTAATTTAGTGTTGTTTTTTTCTATTACCCTTCCAAAGACAAGTATAGATACAATTAGTCTGTGGAGATCTTCATGTATTTAAAGTGCAATACAAAAACAACTATAATTTAATGTTAGGCTTAACGCCCGTCTCTTGGAAGGGACTTAGCAGGGTCTACGACTGACGTGTTTCGAAAAGTACTCTATATTTTATAATGAATTATTGAAATCTTAAAATATTTTTACGAACAAAATTGAAGTAGGTTCTAATTAAGACTTTAAGCATTATTCAATCTATCATGTTATTATTATTTTTAGTTTTTAACAAAATAGATGTTTTTTTTTGTTTTTTTACCAAGCATAATAGTCAGTACACTTCACCCTTTTTTGTATTCTGTATTTTTTTAAATAAACTTATACTTGTATAAGACCCATAATTTGATTAAGGGCTGATTTTTCAATAGTCAAATAACTTTTATCTGAGTAATAAAAATGGCGGTTTAACAGCTTGTCTATAGAAAATATGTCAAATCACTATTTTTATTCCTCCGATAAAAGTTATCTGACTATTGAAAAATCAGCCCTAAGCATACAACTTCATTGCCTCAAAATACATTAAACGTAATTAGATGCCGAATATAACGTTATTATTAAATACTGATAATGATATTATTATAACTATGTGTGATTTTAATTTTAAATAAACAGGTGTGGTTAACGCTTTTATTTAATCTGACCTAAACTAATTGCTTGTATGCCTAGCATATACAAACTACTGACATCAATACTAGCCAACTAACTGCACGGCCATTGCCAAGAGAACAACATCATGGCGATAGAACAACGAGGGTGCAGGCGCGAAGCCCGGGGCTGTAAAGACAATTTTGGAGGACGCACATTAGTCCGCAAAGAATTTAAGTATGGCGTCGATAGATTTTTCAGAAGGCGTGCAATAGCGTGTCTCATGAATGGCTCCTGAAAGTCCTTGATATTTACAACTGGCCGCCCATGATCACGACTTTTCTTGAAATTGCTATGCCTACTACTACCTAGTGATTATGTTAGCTCGTGGAACCAACGAGTTCTTAACTACTGACCCATTTATATTAAGCGGTTCATATTTTAGGGTGACTCTCTTTCGCTGTTGCTGTTCTGCCTGGTTTTAAATCTAAAGCGACAAGTGTACGATCAGAATAGGATGCAGGCATAAAATCAGCCATTTGTCATCCATTTTTATGGGATGGAAACCAGTTAAACTAAAACCTTTACAAATATAGTTTGGTGTGAAGGCAAGAGGAAAAGCTTTCCCACCAAGCCAGCCATATCATATGTTAATGGTTTCCCCACATGACCTGGAGACATTAATAATTCGTTAGTTACTATATGTCTAGTGGTGGTTGCATATACACAATTAATTTTGACCGTTTGTATTGCCGGCACTGATATATGACTTACATGATTGTTAATTATGAGAATAACAGGTTCTTCTTTGGTAGGTTTTGCATATTTGATAAAATGCTGGAGGAATGTCACAAACATGGACTCGTTTGACCAACCTCCATCTGGTTGGTCAAACGCTTGGCACTTCCAATAGGCCTTCAGGAGCTCCAGTTATCATATAATAAAAAAAAATATAGTCCACCAGACTCTCTTTGGTGCGACCAAAAACTTGATAAACTGCAGTTTTCGTGTATCTTGCTTAACGACGCGAGTCTGACAACCAGTAAGGGTATGATATTACGCTGCATCTGGTAAGCCGACCCCAACATTGAGAAAACGCTAGGCTGATGATGGCTTTAAATGACGCAAAGTTGTTTTTGGTAATCTAAAATGTTTGGAAGCACCGAAAGTGCAGATTTTTGTCTCCTTAATCATTTTAATAGCATTTGTCAGAACATCCAAATTAATAAGCGTCCTTTTCTTCTTCTCTTTACTTCTCGGCATGATTTCCAAAAAAATAAAGATATTTGATTAGGAATATATTACGTAAGTGTGAAATAATTTAATAAAATATTCTCCATCCAGTACAACATCAGATTGTACCTTTGCCAGTGACCAAAGAACAACTCATCGACAGTAACCGAGGTACAACACTACTCTAACTTCAACAAAACAGTAAATTTAAAATAGTCTAGAGGTTTCTTTTTTTTTGGGGATGGGAAATCATCAAATAACTTCCCTCGCTCTGTCAGACTTGTACTGACTAAAACCCACCTACGTTCTTTCTATTGCCCTTTACGTTCCGGGGCCGCGGTATCTCTTTCGAACAACCCGCAACTCCAGCAGGCGGTGACCCTGGCCAGCCCCTCAGCTTTGCTGACATCTCTTTGAAGCGCGCGTGGAACACTAACGCGATGTCAAGAGGTTACGTCTCTCGTAAGTTTTTTATTGTGTTGACACTTGTTAAATAAAAGAACCGATAGCATATAACAGCTAAGTGACTATTTAAAAACGTTTAAAACTATCAGAATTATAATATTTTCTCTCGCTGTCCGTCCATCACCACATTCAGATCCATCACTCTTTTAGTCACATGTTCTTCATTACATGTCCATACCAAGACAAACGACTCAGGCGTAACTTTCAAAATTCCTCTAATACATATACTCATTCCTTACTTTATGCATTCTTGTCACTCCACACATCCATCTCAATATTGTCATCTCTGCTACATGCAATCGTTTTTCATCCACCTTTGTTACAGCCCAGCATTCCATACAGTACAACAGGTTTTATCACGGACTTGAATATTTTCCCCTTGACTTGAGGGGCATCAGTGGGTCACAAGTTGTTCCAGTGACTTGTCGCCATTTCATCCAACCTGCGTTGATCCAGTGCCTTACGTCATAGGGCATAGGACTGGAGAGACCGCCGAAATCGCAAAAGAAGTATTCTGTTAGTTCTACTTAATTTCAGGGCAACTTTCTCCAGTCTTTGCCACCACACTTCTAATCTGCTCTGAACCTCTTGGCCGCTCTCGGCAACCAACAGAATGTCATCGGCAAACAACATGCACCAGTTAGCCTCTTCCTGGATGTCCAACGTGAGGGCGTCCATTATCACCAGGAAAAGGTTTGGTGGAGACCGACAGCCACATTGAATATGTGCCCGCTGTGGATCGGACTTGGGTACTGCATCGACTGTACATGGCACGGATCAACTGCACATACTTCCCAGGGACACCTTTTTCCTTAAGAGCCCACCATAAAACCGTACGGGGTAATATGCCTGTTCGAGGTCGATAAACACCAAGGGCAAGTTCTTATGTGCACTTCTGTATTTTTTGCACAACTGGCGGATAGCGACACGTGTACAAGCCTACAAGGTATAGAAATACATCATATAAACTTATAGTCTAGTGTACCAATTATGTTATACGTCGTAAGTCGATAGGTAGGAACTTGACATGGTTTTATAATGCAGGAACATTGTAAACATGTATGGTAACAAATTTAGTGTGATTGTGATAAGAGATTATATTGTAAGCCTTATGATAGTGTTGAGGAACCAACTTGCGTAGCTTGACCAGTTTCATTTCTATGCTACTAAGAATAGACTCAACTCTTTTTATACATCTCGAGGTATCTTCTGCCCGAGCAAGTGGCGATCCGTAGACTCAAGTTTTTGGAGAGACAAACACATAGAAATTCTTTCCATGGCAACGGGGAAGAGCAATCCTTTCGGATTTTCTTTCATGCTACTCTGCCTAAAAAATAAATAAATGCGTAAATGTCAATTTTACAGTCACAGATAGATTAAACCCAAGCGAAGTTACAATTTACTAGTAGTTTTGATCAAGTGAAAGTAAAGGCAATAACGAGGCCAGTTAGTAGTAACTAGTCAGTTCCAAATATCATGGTATTGAGACCCATCGAAAGAATATTTTCAAAATTGAACTTTTTGCGTGAATTACGTTTCTTGAGAATTACAGCAATGTTTTTGCATAACCGTTTCTAATCCCCCCGTAACTCTTTCATTACAACACACAATTTAAGAAAGCCATGTTTAATTTTCTGTATTATGTGCCAATACTAATGTTACAAATACACGTAAGTTTGTTGGGACCTAATCCAATCGCATATACTGAGACTTCATTATGTGAGCTGACACGAACCGAAAGTCTATATAAAACCGTTTCTAGTTTAATCAAATTTTAATTATATCAACAGGATAGTTTAACAGCACTGGTTTTAAAATAATGTATTTGGATATCAGAGAAAGTATTGTTTCAATCGTTGAAAAAAATATTAACAAATCGTAGGTATAAAAGCCAGTATATATGACTGAGAATAAATAAAATGCATCTTTATATAATACTGCTGATCTGTAGTTTTAGTGTAGCTCTTGTTCAGACGCAATTATGGGAATTTCTGGACAGTGTCATCAAAATTACTCATGAAGCAATCGTTCCTGTAGACGCACGTCTGGATATATTTCAATTGGCTCGGAAATATGGATATGTTCTAGAAAAACACACAGTGACGACCGAGGACGGATACATATTGAATTTTCATAGAATCCCAAACCGTCAAAGACGAAAAAGGCCAATCGTGTTTCTAATGCATGGGATCTTAGAAAGTTCAGACACGTGGGTGTTAATGGGACCTGACAAAGCCCTAGCATATGTTCTGGCGGACCAAGGTTTTGATGTTTGGATGGGTAACGCTAGAGGTAACAAACACGCACAAACGCACACTACTCTGAACTCCTCCATGACAGAATACTGGAATTTCTCGTGGGAAGAGATCGCGATATACGATTTGCCCGCCATGATCAACTACATCCTCGCAAAGACAGGATTCGACCATCTGTACTACGTTGGGCATTCACAAGGCACTACCGTCGGCTACGTTTTGTGCTCGATGAAGCCAGAATATAATAACAAAATTAAAATAATGTTTTCGTTAGCGCCAGAAGCGTGGATGGGCCACGTTAAAAGTCCGATAGTCCGAATGTTTTCACCCGCTCACGATATTTTAGGACACATCCTGAAGGACTTTAACGCTTATTCAGCAGGCATCGATTTGTTTAATAGAGTATCAGCTTTTATATGCGGTGTTATGGCAGGAAGATGTGATAACATATTATACTTGTTGTCGGGACATGAAACTAAAATCAACGCAACTTTTTTATCTGTTATATTGGGACACACGCCCTCTGGTTCGTCTACGAAGCAATTCGTTCATTACGGGCAGTTGGTCCAGTCACATCGGTTCTGCAGGTACGATTTAGGGGTAAAAGGGAATATGAACAAATATAGAGAAACTATCCCGCCTGATTATGATCTGGATTTTGTGACAGTACCAGTGGTGTTATTTTATAGTCCAAAAGATTGGTTGTCGGACATGAAGGACGTTGCAATTCTAAAGCGAAATCTTCCAAATGTGAATGAATCAATATTCATAAATGACTTTACCCATTTGGATTATGTTTACGCCTCGGATGCAGTTGATGTTGTGTATGGTAGAATTGTCACTAAAATCAATGACTCTGAAAACTATTACCACCAATTAGACATTAAAGCAGGATAAATGCATAGGACTATGTGCGGAAACCAGACCTCCGTAGAAACGGTTTCACACAAAAAAGAAAGGTAAATGCAGCCCATGTGTAGAGTAAAGCAACTTAATACAGACAAGTATTTTTAATGAGAAATTACGGTTGTGCTGTTTGTATAATTTGTTAAATAAACGACTAAACATTTTCAATGTTTTATTTTTGTACTAGCTGCGCCGCAGGGTTTTACTCGCGTGATGTTATTCTAATATGTAAGCTATATTATTGTGAAGTTTCATCGAAATCTATTCAGTAGATTTTGCGTGAAAGCAAAACAAACATATTTACATACATCCTCACAAACTTTCGCTATTATAACATTAATATGATTCATATCGCAATGCACTTTATACACGCAGTTTCTTTTAGATAATATCGGAAATGAAATATTTCTGCAGTGATCTGATGTAGGACCCAGCTAAAGTCCTAAATAGAAAGCAAACCAAGAAGCAAGAAATAAACAAAAACTACAGGTAGTAGGTAAGTACATTTAAATCAGGAAAGGGAAACTGTGTTACCCCGAATTTAACGCGAGCGAAGCCGCGGGCAAAAGCTAGTAACATTATAAAGGCCAATGTTTGTAAGGATGGATGTATGGATGTTTGTTACACTTTCACGTCAAAACGGCTGAACGGATCTTGATGATATTTGGACACACAGACATAGATTACTCAGGTAGTGGTGGGAAACCAAGGGAAGGTAATGTAAGAGCCTGTGAAGTCGGAGATAGGTGTGACTTAGGGTGAGCCTGTGAAGTCGGAGATAGGTGTGACTCAGGGTACATCGGTGTTCAACATACGGTTCTCGCTACTGCTGAATGACTTGCTAGACTGCTATGACTCGCTGTGACTGACGCGGAAGTTTTAATGTACGCTGATGATGTGGCAGCGCTGGTGACAGCAGGGTCAGGGGATCAGCTACCTGTCCGCTCGATAGTTGGCGTTGACGTCGAAATAGATCGCGCTATGGTTACGTTACATGCAATAGTATAAGATTAGAACAAAGTTAGTGAATAAAAACCAGCCTAGATCAGGACACAATTTGTCGTTTCATTGCAAACCCTATTAGTGTTCATATAAGGTTCACCTTATTACCAACTCGGTAATAAACACTCACAATGTGCGTCTCATCCGTGCCTCGTACATTGCGTGCACGGTACGGTCCCGCCACGGTCTAGTTTAAATCATGTTTAAATGTTTATTTATATATTCAGAAGTGGGCATATAAATAACTACTACTAGTCTTATACAAATAGGATGCATATGTTGTGCAAAGAGTTGAGAGCCTATTGACAGAAATTCTTGATCTAGGCTAGCTCTGACAAATATCATTTTTTTTTATCAAAATGCAATCCTTATCTGTTAAATGGGGTTGCAGGTTTACGGCGCATGTGTAGATTTATTGAGCTTTTCAACGGGGCTATGTTTTGACCGCCAGCCTACTTGCCGTCAGTCCACCTGTTGACCGGCTCCGAATCAGTTCTGTGTTTGATCTTCTTGTTTCTGCTTTGCAAGTAAGTAAAGCATTACACACAAATATTATCTTAGGGTGATAAAAGTAAGAAGAAGTAATCTAGGCGTTCTTTGAATTTTCTACTAACTAGTCGTAATATGTTTTTAAGAAATTATTTTCCGCGCTTTTTGTAAAAACGCGTAGTATATATCCAGAAAAATAAGCAAGCATGGACGGCTGATTTTAATGTACCTATATAGCTACTGAGAACCGGTAGCCAAATAATAATATTGTTTGTTTAGACATTAACAATGTCAGTGTTCAGTTAAAACAATCAAAACTATGTTGTAAAATTTCAACAAATTTTGGATCCGTTTCTAATATAGTTGATAAAAGAAATCAAAAAAGATGTATGAAGATGTAACATATTTTAGTTTTAATCACTTGAAAATATTTTTGTGTATTTTCCAGGTCCAGTGCATCTCAGAGCTGATGGAATACGCTGTAGATTTTGTGAGCAACCACTTTTTGGATACCTCTTCAAAATGTTGGTAAGTTCTCGATTTCACCTAGCATAACATTGCTATCCCCGATGTCCTATATAAAATAATTTTGTTTATTTTTCAGGTCCAGTGCATCTCAGAGCTGATGGAATACGCTGTAGACTTTTTGAGCAACCACTTTTTGGATACCTCTTCTAAATGATGGTAAGTTCTCGATTTCACATCATAACATAGCTATCCCCGACATCCTTACTTCCTTACTAAATTATAAAAGCGAAAGTGAGTTTGTTTGTTTATTTGTTACCTCTTCCCGCTTTAATGGCTAAACCGATTTTGATGAATTTTGGTACAGAGATAGTTGGGAACCAGGAGACGGATAGGCTAATTTTTATTTAAAAAATGTGGGATGTGCGGGAGAAAGAGGGAAGAAAGGAGAAAACTTAGCGTTGCTATAACAAATCAATAAGGCGCAAGGGGAACTGTTTTACCCCAAATTTAACGCGGGCTGAAGCTAGTAAAATATATTTTTTTATATTTTTCAGGTCCAATGCGTCGCAGAGGGATGATGAACTATGTGGCAGACTTTGTGAGCAACCAATTTTTGGCTACACCGTCAAAGATTTGGTAAGTTACAGATTTCACATAGCATGACATAGCTATATGCCCGATAAATAATTTTATGTATTTTTGAAAAATAGTAACGTCAAAAGTATTATATCATCGCTCTGAGATAGAGCGACAACTTTTTGGGTACCAATTGTTTGTAAATTTTTTTGAAGTTGAAGTTCAATGTAAAAACATTTTTATGTATTTTCCAGTGCCCGGTACGCTCAGAGCGGTGATGGACTACGAGGCAGATATAGTAAACAAGTACTTCGAAGTGTTTGTAAGTTTTCTATTCTTCATAATTAACATCACCAGTAATCCCCGAAGTCTCTGTAATTGGGAGCGAGCCTATTGCTATAAATCGGGCAAAAAGCCTACCTCCGTGGCTGGCACTAAGAAAATATTAACGGGAAAACCCAATAACGTATTGACCCGAACTGGGTATCAAAACCAAGACCTCATGCTCATCAGTAGCAATAGCGACCTAGTCGCGTTAAGATTTTAACAAATATTTGAGTTAAAAAGAAAAAATACATTTATTAGATTTCTAGAACTATTTTGAAATTAAGACTGACAAAGCGCGGGAAGAAAAGTAATTAAATCATAGTTTTATAGTGATTAATGTCAAAAATAGCCTAACATAACACTCACAGAAAGTGTATTGAAAAACGTCGTTTGATTCACGTGAGATTTTCTCACTGCTGTTCTCGGATCCATAACACTCTTGCCTAAAGCCTCGTGAGTGAATTCTGCCTCGGTCGCAATGACAAACTTTCCTCACCAGAATAAAAATGTACTATTATAACATACTTTTTTGAAACAGATTTTCTGATAATCCTCCGAGTAATTGACCCTTTCTGTGAGTAAATTAACAAACATCTTTGTTTTCGTGACAGGCGAGAGTTAAAAACAAGTCGGGTTTGACAGTTTGACGGGTCTGTTGGTCTAGTGGTTAGTGGCCCTGACTGCTGTGCCGGAGGTCGTGGGTTCGATTCCCACTCAGGACGAACTTTGTGTGATGAGCATGATTGTTTGTTCTGTGTCTGGGTGTGATTTATCTATAACTAGCTGTGCCCGGCATGCGTTGCAATGCAAGTTTGTATCTTTCTACCTACCCTACCTACCCCCTACGTACCTACCCTACTTCTCTAACCGGGATGAAAAGTATCCTATGTCCGTCTCCTGGTTCTAAGCTACCTCCTCACCAATTTCCAGCTGAATCGGTTCAGCCGTTCTTGAGTTATAAGTGGAGTAACTAACACGACTTTCTTTTATATATATAAGATATGTATGTATTTATAAATTATATAAGTATGTATATCAGTTGTCTGGTTACCATAACACAAGCTCTGCTTAGCTTGGGATCAGATAGCCGTGTGTGAGTTGTCCCAAGAAATTTATTATTATTATTTATTTGTTATTTAAGTCAATAAAAAAATCTACGTTTACACGGTTAACATTGATTATTAAAGGCGACCTTCTACAGAATTCCTGCATGCAGCTTGGAGACTCTCAACTAGAGGATAACTTTTAACCTGGAAACCGACGATGAAGAATCTGCTCGGAGAGAGCTCTCTCGCCTCGACCAGCTATTGAAGTTGCTGAAAAAGAAACACAATGGAAGGCCTGTGATCCAGGTGATCTCGGAAACAATTAAATCGTCAATGTCACCTTTTATAATATACATTTTATTAAGTTTTCCCCGCCCTAGGAATTTCTCCTGTATCATGAGTGCGTTTACAAATATTTAAACTCAAGTACACAAACTACCCGTAGGTTTTGTTCTGTGCGGGTATAGAACCCGCGACAGGCAGCGCAGCAATCGATCGTTTAGTCACTGCGCCAATCGTGCCGTGAAATTAAATAAAAATAAATAAACTGTTGGTTTGTTACAGTTGTACATTTTAAATCATGATACTGTAGTATTAGACAATTATTTAGATTCGGTCAAATCGGTACAGAGAAATTACGGGCCGGATACGGAAACAGAAAATATGCAGATACAGACAGATATTTCTGTATAGACGTGGCATCCGTATCTGGCATACTTTTCCGGAACCGGGTTTGCATTTTTTTATGCGTTCTGACTTTCTAACCAGGATTAATTTTAACAATACATACAGTAAATAAACATTACATCACGCCTGTGCCTCATTTATTTCTTAAAACCCTTTAGGTTAGTAAAATTACATGCACTAAGTGCGTGCTAAAATCAATTTTAAAGGTTTTACACATAGATACCGCTCACAATGTTAGTACCAATGGATCTAAATATGGATGTGACAAGATATCCAGGTGGAGAAGGTAAAATGAGGGACTTTTTTGGTAAAAATTCATAGTACTAAGAAACCATAGACAAGGAGAAATAGGAGCAGTTTAGAGATGCATTTGCTGTGTAGTAAGTTAAGTACATTAATGTTTATCAGAAGTAAATAACAAAATGATAAAAAACGACTAGACTCTCGCCACCTGCAGTTGACCGTTGATTCAGAGAATTTCACAAAATGATAAATAAATTTCCTAAAAATGAAATAGAGCAAAAATGGTGCAAGTGGCATCGGTGAACTAAACCCATATATAATTGAAATCAGTTTTTTCATCAGGTTGTTATGGCGCATAAAATCCTACAAATCATTTGAAATAAACTATATAAATAACGATTGTATATACTAGAAAGAATGTCGGTGATTGACACATACACCGATTTAAAGCTTCATAAAAGATGTTTTTTTTTGTTAAGAATTGTCTGCTTACCCATTAAATAATAATAATAAAATATTGTCTTTAAAAGTTAGCGAACAGATCGTTACAACTCATAATAACTAATGCAAGCAAATTATAGGACATGTCAGCTGGCCCGTTTAAGAATTATAGCCGTGAAGGTTACGCCTATCTTTATTAATTATGAAGGTTTCGTTCTACTCATACTAATAAATTTTGTTTGTACATATTTATCTCCTAGTATTTTAAATAAAATGAAGAATTTAATTTTCAAAAAATATATATTTTTATGCGATTTCATAGGTTTTACGTAATTAAAAAAGCATCAAATACAACAATTTATTTATTTTACAAACAACCTTATATACTGATTTAAGATGGTATCATGAACAGAAGCAACCACGTCACCCCATTTTTGTATTTGGTCAGGTAAACGGGTAATTTGTCTTTGACACCTACATTTCTTATTTTGATTACACAATGTAAAAAAAAATGTTATTATTACGTCTCTACGTAAACAAAGCCTTTTCATAAAGCCTTTCACAAAAAAAAATAAGTTTCCGAATTGGAATTATTCGACTAATTCTCGAAACCGATTAAATTTGTTGCTCTCGCAACACTTACCTACAAGTGACAAGTGCTAGTTGGTAACTGAATGAATAGAACGTTGCACGCGTTTGTAACGTGCGGTGCGGGACAAAAACAATATAGTTGCGTATAATAAATTAAGTTATTCGATAGTAAATAAGTGAAAGATGAACTTGGATAAAATTAAGAAATTTTACCAAGACCTTGGTATTGAAGACATGTCACCTTGGTATGAGAGGTATAAGAAGACTAATCGTTTACACCTAACAAGACTCCGCGAAACTGTCCGATCACTTAAGGACATAATAACGCACCATAAGATGAAGCTATCAGATGAAGAATATATGTCAACAGTTACTCTTGGAAAAAAAGCGGAACTGATACATGAAATAAAAACATGTGAAACAAATATAGAAGCATTTGAAATAAAGATTGAGCAGCAGGAAACCTGGTTCCCATGTGACGACGATACGTCCGATGAGGATGAAGAGGAGGCGGAGAATATCCGGCGAAGAATGATCCTCCAAATCGCCATCTTCAAGGCATTGAATGACCACGAAAATAAGAACGCGGAGGGAATAGAAAATAAAATGTGGAACGTGAACCCTGACGAGGGCGGAAACGTTGATGCTTAAGGTATCAGTATGTGTCTTATTAAAGTCATGCATAAACAATACTTCCATACAAAACAAAAGATTAATATCGAATCATCGAAAAAACATTTTTGGGAGCAAGAGCAACCTTAGTTAAACTACGCAAGATTAGGTGCTGTAATTACACTATTCTTCCTTGAGACTACAGTATCTGTACCATTCACAACCAATTCAGTAGGTATTTATCTTTTTATTGTTTTTGAAAACATGCAAATTCCTTGTTTTTTTTTAAACATTGTTTTCTTAACTATTTAATTTGTTCTCGCCGAAGCTTTTTTATTAGTTGAAATTAACATCAATAAAACTCACTTAATAACAATTTTTTTTTCTTACATTTCATTCCATTTAGTACTTTTCTGGGTTTTCCCAGAAAATAGATAATTTTCAACTTAAACGTTTTGTTGATATGTTTCAGTGTTTACATTTTTGGTCACTAATTAATTTTATTCATTTGATTTTTCTAATGACATCTCAATCTCTCAATTAAAATCTCATATCACACTATTATACCACAATATATTTAGTTACATAATCGAGAATACTATATTATAGCGCATCAGAAAAAAACAAACTTCTAAGAAAAACTAAAATGTTGTTGTACCGCGGAAATTGTTTTTATGATTTGATTCCCACATCTTTAGGAAACCAACTGTAACATTGTTCCACCTTTTAGTTTAATTGTACTCGACTAATAAAACGGACTCATGTGCCTTATGTAAGGTACGGAATCATTAAAAGCAGAATATTTTGGTCTCTCAAGATCCTTACGTACAAAAAAGTTTAATGAAAAATGCGACAAAAAGGCGATCGTAATTTGGCAAAATGAAATTGCTATCAAATCCTTACTTTAAGAAAAAAAATCCTTACTTAAAAAGAAAGTGAGTTTGTTTGTTTGTTACGTCTTCACGCCTAAATGTTAGTTGGGACCCTGGCGACGGACACAGGCTTTTTTTTTAAAGAGTGAGAAAGAGGGAAGAAAAGGGAAAACTTAGCATTGCTATTACAATAAATAAAACGCTAGGGCAAATACTACAGGTAGCAGGTATCTGTAAATCAGGAAAGGGGAACCCCGAATTTAATGCGGGCAAAAGCTTGTATTATATAAAAATATCTATATTTGTAAAATTGTATTTTACTCAACCTGTACCTAGTTTTTCGCTAGGCACATAATGTGCAAATATTGAAAAACTTTGAAGTTTAAAGTCAAACAATGCGGTAATCCGCAATGATAAAATAAATATGGATTTTTGTAACACGAAGAACATTAATATTTGATATAATTAATAAAGCCTAATAACGTCATCTTGTTTTACAGATGACTTAAAGTACGTCGCGTCGTTCGTCACCCTCTGCGACGCCGTCGTACAAAGTACCTGCTCTCAGTGGCAAATTGTTGCCATGAAGAAAGTAAAGTTCATCAAAATTGTATATTTATCGGGTACTCATAAAACTGTAATTAATTATCACAAATTATTTGAGACGGTAACACAATAAATAACATTATTTTTATCGTCTAAAATTGTGTATACTTCTACATATAGGGTATATTTTTAGCACCGTAGGACCTACAACATAATAACGAATAACCTACATTCCCAGAAACTAATGTAAACACTGTAACTTACAAATCAGCACAAATAAAATATGTACAGATTAAAACAATATGTTAAAAAAAACCTGTCCATTCGTGAGGGTATTATTAGGTATCGAGATTAGGTTCTATTTATATAATTCGTTTAAGGTAACAATATAGAGGAGCTCGTGGCTAAATAATAGCAGCCGCTCAGGTCGATCTTTAGGTTAAGCCGCGCTTGCCTAGGTTGGTCTGTGGATACCGAGTTTCCTCCGTGCCTCGGAAAGCACGTTAAGCTGTTGGTCCCAGCTATCATTTGTAGATCTTTGACAGTCTTTACAGGTAGTCAGTGTTCCGAAAATCTGACAACCAGTCTTATCGGGTATCCTATTACCCAGTAGTAACTGGGTTGTGGACGTCAGATAGGCAGTCGGTCTATGTAAAAAACTGATATTCAGCTGCATCCAGTTAGACTGGAAGCCGACCCCAACATGGTTGGGAAAAGGCTAGGCAGATGATGTTTAAGGTAACAATATAATACATTAAATTAAATCTACTTAAGTGAGGATAACCTGCATGGGCACACAGGGGCGCGGGGGGCATCTCTCCGGTCGCTTCTCGGGTAGTGACATCATAAACAAACAATTGACGGTCGAACATAATAATATCAAAGATGATGTTGTCAAGTGTTAAAAGTTTGTAGAAATAGGGGTAAAGGCGGTAATTTAGGACACACATCATGCATTTTGTATTCATGATTTTATTAACTTTCATGAATATTTTATTTGTAAGGTATACCAAAATGGCCCTTTCGGGTTGCAAAAGGTTTTTTTTAACATATTGTATATCCTCCAAACGGGGCAATAGATTGAACGGTTAAGTCCGTTAGAAATCTAAGCTATATGTTTTAATATTTTAGAAAAGTAGAATAAGAAATATAAATATAATTGTGTCCTTGTGTCAAGGTATATGGTGTTGTTGTGTTTTAAATTAGGGCGAACTTTATGTGACTGGTGTATGAAATAGCAAAACGCTATAATTTTTTTTTGTCTTGGAGAATCAGCATTTGCTCGTTTTATACTTCGAAAATCTGTTGATTATCGCTACTATTCTTTCAGTTTTTTTGCACATGAAACCAAGGAAATTGCAATTAAAAAATGCATTGCAATTGCTGATCAACCTATATACAACCCATATCAAGTATTTTTTATTTTTTTGGGAAATGTGGTGGACGTGTATGCTTTTTCTGTAATATCATAATACATTATGAGATGCATAAATTTGGCTTATAATCATTCCGGATTTACATTTGAAAGTACTGTGTGTATATTTGTCCCGTCAATAATAAAAAAAATCAAAATCATCGTATTTTTATTACAAATACCTTCTCCTTACGTCGTAGACGACGAAAACTAAATTTTATTGTTCACATCGTGAAAGACTCACAGCTAGCGAAGGAGGCGGCCCGGCGTTGAGGGAAAGAACCTCAAACCAACCCAGCCGCCGCGGGAGACGCCCGGGCACCGTAGATGCGCGCCTGTGGACGGTGAGCAATGGGTACCTCACCGTCTGGCCCTCTATTGACGACAGGCCGTGTCGACGGCGCGTTAGTGTCTCACGCGCGCCTCAAAGAGATGTCAGCAAAGCAGAGGGTCCAGCCGTAGATTCCAAAAGCGCTATTCAATACCTAGCTCGATGCATCTCGAATAGTCGAGGCACGCCGGTAGCCTATAGCATCTTGAAATCACTCATTGCATTAGCAGCGAATAAGTTTGAAATTGTTTTACAATGGATACCGTCCCATATCGGTTGTTTTGTGGAAAAATACTTTGAAAGTCGCTCGCTCACTAAAGAAATTTGGTATAGAACAATACATCTTGGATTAGGGCTAATCCAAGATGTATTGTTCTATACCAAATTTCTAAACGGGCGTTTACCATGTTTTGTGAAATTGGTCTTTACAAGAAAAACCCTCGTAACAGCTATGAGACTTCGTTCCGGGCCTTTAACCAGTTTTGCATATCTTGTGGGAAAAACAACATCAATTAACTGTACAGAGTGCGTGCTAGTTGAAGACGTGTGTCCTAGTGGAATATGTCAGGAACGAAGCCGAACGAAGCCGTTGTTCTATTTATGATTTTATATTTGGTTGAGACTGGTTTATGTAACCGTATTCTGACCTGAGGAGGCCAAAATGTTATTTAAATTAGTTAGCAGCATAACGGCCGAATACTGAAACGCCACTCAAATATCAAACTTATCTAAATGCAACTTAAAGTTAAGCATCCCTTAAATTTAAATGCTATACTCAAACGCCACTCAAGCAATTTGAAACCATGATTAGGCAAGCAGTCCTCAAATGTTTACATAATGGCAACATCCTGCTAGAAAAATTGTACTCAGAACGTTCTCAGTCACTAAGTATAATTTTATCTATATGAAGGCAGTTCATGTACTTGTAATTATTTGATAGATGACCAACAAGCTGCAACATTCATCATACCCCAAGAAAAGCATGCATCCAACATCATCCTCAGCTGGTAATTATCTAATTAATTGTTCTTTGCTAGTGGTATAAGATTTTCAATAATTTTGCAATAATTACATTTTTCAGGACGATTGAAGATATTGAAATCTACACATACTACAGTGAAACAGCAATATTTCGGACAAAACTTAGAAATGCCAAATTAGAAACCAAACAGCTCATGAACAAGAACAAAATTGAAATGAATCTGTACAAAATAAAAATGCAGTATTGGAAATTGAGACTACAGAAACTAAAATATAAATCAAAATACACCTATTATTAAGTGGAAAAATGTGTATTTATTAAATTGGTCCTTACTATAAAGTTTTGATTGGTCCCAAGCCCTATAGGTTGTTGTACCATAGATTCCTCCTCAACATAGGGTAAGGAAATATCCTCATCCAAAAGTTCATCCGATCGTGATAAGCAATATTATGAAGCACTGCACATGCTACAATGACCGGTGGGATATTTTGTATTTTTAGGGCCATGCCATTTTGAAGGCAAGGAAATCTTCTTTTCAGAACACCAAAGAGCCTTTCCACAGGATTTCCGGTGCTTATTTGGGAGCGATGGTAAGCTTCTTCAGCAGCTGTCCCTGTATTTAATAATAGGGTTAGTAAATAAGGACGACATGGATAACCATTGTCCCCAAGAATAATACATGACCCAAAGTCCCCACGCTCTAATTGGGTACACAGTGGTGAATCATTAAATATGGTACTGTCATGCTCAGAACCTGGCCATCTAGCAATGACATTCCTAATGCGCAGTCTTGCATCGCACACCATTTGCACATTTAAAGAAAAATAGCCTTTTCTGTTCCGATAAATTTCAGATTGGGCCCCTCCTGAAAAAAAATTATAGTTGTATTATGTGTCAATAAAGCTAACTTTACTATGTATAGTACTGTCAATGGTAATGTTACACAGACTTACCTGCCGTGTAATATTAGCATTATTAATCAGACATAACATTTGGGGACATAATTAACAGTGAAGTTGGCAAGCACATACCTGGAGAATTAATTTTGATATGAGTGCAGTCAACAGCTCCCACAACTCTTGGAAATACTGCTATTGCGAAGAACTCATTGGCCACAACTGGAAATTCTTCCTGTGTTGGCATATGTATAAAGCTTGACTTCAAGCTGGCTATTTTGGCCGTCACTCTATGCACTATCCTATGCACCGTTGGTTGTTCAACCTCAAAAATATCACCTATTACGCGTTGATAGCTGCCTGTTGCATAATAACGGAGAGCTATTAAAATTTGGTTCACTGGCTGTATGGCTCGGTTTTTTTTGTCAACGACTTAATGGTACTACCGAAAACAGAGTCCAAATATAATACTGTTTCTTTCGAGAGGCGAAACCTTTAAACAAACTCCATGTCGTGGTACTTTTCAAAAGCGTTGAACTTTTCTTCATTTCGGCGGCTTACAGTTGTACTTTCGTGATCCGAAAGCGAATACAATGACGATAAAGACATTTTAACACTTTTGTACACAAGGAATCCAAGTTTTAATAGATTTGTCTTGATTTGAGGGACCTCGCGACCGTGCTCAAATCTAAGGGCTGCTCAAATCAGTTTGACAGGTCATTTGACAATTAAATAGCGTTGAGTAGCGTTTCTGTATACGATTTTTAAACTAAGTGGTCTTTGAGTACCACTTAATTTAAGGTGCACTTAAATTTAACAGATACTTAGAATTGACGTTTGAGAATACGAAAACAAAGTTTAAGAGCTGCTCAAACGTTTAAGCAGCCCTTAAATATTTGAGTGGCGTTTCAGTATTCGGCTGTAAGTTTTGTTTATTTATTTTGTTATATTTTTGTATGTGCATCGATAGAGATGGCATGATCATGTTTGATCAAATTTTCCTTTATTAATAAATATAGATAAAAAAGCCATATATTGCTTTTTTCAGCTTACTTACTTTGCTCTGGTTAACTTTGTGACAAAACTCCCAGGTTGCTCCATATACAGATCTTCCTCCAAATCACCACTAAGGAATGCTGTTGTAAATGTTGTAATGTCTATATGGTGCACATTTGAACCCATTTCTGCAAATAAACCTAGCAGTAAACGAATCGAAGATAATTTGACAACTGGAGCAAAAGTTTGTTCTCTTTCTCCAAACTTTAGTAATTATAACTCTTCGCAACGAGGTTTGTGGGACTTTGCCATCACAAATTTTTAGTTTTAATAGTATTATAACGTTAATATCTCTTTGACCATAAACTAATTCCCAGGTTTTATTCTTCATACGGGAGTATTATTATTGTTTTATGGTTTTTTTATTATTATTGTTTTTTATCCACAAATCCCTATCAGAACGGTCCGTCGCTTCCTTAACTGAGCTTGGGTTCGGATTATTCTGTATTTGGTTATAATATACCATGTCCTCATTTCTTTTAGATCTTCGATTTCTGAGAGGGTAGCGCCTAACAACTGGCTGGTCTTTCTCTACTGGTTCAGGATTCTCACAAATTATTTAATTTGGAACCTCTGTATCTATAAAGTCAAGAAACTCTTCTTCGGTACCATTTTCTGCCGACGTTGTCGTCTCTGACTTTTCTAAGCTACTTCCGAAAGGTAAACTTCATTATGAGTGTCAGCCCTTGAAGTCTTCTCATCAAGGTACAACATGTCATACAAAGGATTTTTTACTTCAACTGATTTTATCCTGGAAGTCACATTAGAATGCTTACCACCGAGGAATTCATCTTACAGTTCGATGGTCTTGATCCTCTCATTAAAAACGGCATCACGTGCATTTATTATTTTACGCGGATTCTTTAATTCGACAAACCTGTACCCTTTTGTAACCAACGAAGACAAGTTCACAGGTCTTTTAGTTGAACTTCTTTCGACTACAATCCTTTATAAGTACCTGTGCTGTGGAACCAAACACTCTCACGTTTGTCACATCCACACAACGGTTTGTCCAAACTTCTTTGCCACAAGAGCCATAGCCGGCGATCCATTTTTTAAATAAATCACAGTAGAAACCGCATTCCCTCAAAATTTCTCACTTAATATTAATGTCGCGAAGCATACATCTAACCATCTCAGTAATTGTGCGAATACTCCTCTCCGCAACACCGTTCTGCTGTGGTGTGTAAGAGGCACTTGACTGATGCACTATTCCACACATGGCTACAGACCCCTTTGTCTGAAAACCTTTATAAGTATACTCTGTCCCATTATCACTCCTCAGCCGCTTAACCCTTTCAGGACCACAAGAGTATGGGAGGTAAAGTTATCATTTTGACTAGTGAAGATGATACATAGAGCTTCAAATAAACATATTTTGAAATGAAAATACTGAAACCTGTAATGGGTTTCCTAATTTTTTTTGGGACACATATGTCCCTATGGTCGTCTTTGGTCATGAATAGCAAAGAATTTTACAAAAACGAAACGCAGTGTTTATTATACTTACATTTATTATTTAATGAAATATTATACTTATTTTAATAAAAATAATGAATTAAAACTAGTAATTATGGTAGGCAGCGAAACAATTTCTATCATTAGTGTAGCAGATGTATTTTACAAGATACACAGGTGTTACTTACTCTGGACGCTCTTACTGTGCACGTCTTTCTACATCGTTCTCACATATTTGTATAATCTCAACACGAATGATGTAAATACTATTTTGTAAAAATATTAGAATTTAAAAGAGTGTCCATGGAGTTTCTTGCCCATTCTTCTCCATAGAGATCAACGCTTTGGAATGGGCAACTGCAGTACTTTCACAAGTTATTATGCCTTGTGACCGGGACTGTAGATTCATTTTGTTTCTTGACATTCAAAAGTGCCTGTAATGGTCTAATTGAAATAAATGATTTGATTTGATTTGAATTGTTTGTACGATTGTCTTTTTTTGGCACAATTTACGCATCGCTTTCTATTATTCACCTTCTCCATTGCATGTATAGGTAATTGTCGCTTTAGGGATTTCCAAACTGCACTTGATCTTGAAGTAGGAACGTCTCGTTGCCTGTTGGTAAAACCATTGATCAAGCACCGGGCTACGACTTGTCTGAACTGCAGGCTGGTCAAGACTTCCTTCCATTTTATTTTCATCATGAAGCTTAGTGTAAATAGCAAATGAGTTATTGACGGATATATCAAATAAGTCAAAGAACAGACGAAGATAATATTTAATTTTCGATCTCCGATCAATTTCGTAGCAGACCTTACGTTGATCCATAAGGTCAACTCCACCCATATTTTTATTGTAATGTGATACAATGTTAGTCTATCAATTTTCTCAGAGGATCCAACTTTTTAGCGTTTTACAATATTTGTTTCTACAGGAGATAGAAAGTTTGTCAGCAAATGTACTGCTCTGTTGTCCACCCATTTCACGTAACTTATGCCTTGAAAACTAGTGGTATAAATATCGCCACGCTTAATTTTTTTGTCAACTGGTGCAGTTTTTGGTAGATTTCTCCATTATTACAAAAATGTAAGTTCCTACGTATTTCTTCAAATCGAACCCTAGGCATAACACTTGATATGTAAGGTAATCTCGTAGAGATGGCAAAATATGGTAACCCATAACTAAGTTCATACCAAGAAATGCCTTCATTTCGTAAGTCTGAACCGAGAATTCTCGTCCATTTTGGTGAGCGTACCGTTCTGATTCTGATACATCATTTCAACTAATATATCAAACTTTGTTGTTGAAAGAAATATTTTGAAAGGAGTCAACATATCGCCTTCAATATCTTGACAGATTTGCACCTTACCAAATTCGTAGTCCACACTAGCGAAAGCATTTGGAACGTATGTTCTCTGGTTCCATTTGAAAGCAGGTTGATAGTTGCCAAGTGGTGTAGGGATATGTTCTACAGCAGAACTTGAAGGCTCTGGTGACAATCTCCGTGATTCTTGACATCGAGGAGACGTATCTTCAATCTCCACATCGAGTACGCCTTGGTCAACATCTTGCGACAAAAGCCTTTGGTCTTCTTCGTCGAGCAACAAATTGTCCTCGTTGTCACCCATTAAAATGTGTTGGATTTCATGTTCTCGGAGTTCAAAAACTCCCAAGTCCCCGGCAAAACATAATCTGCAATCAAAAAAAATATAAATATGTGGGTAATGATACAAACACGTAACTGCAATATATTTATAGAAATATACCCTCAAAGGCGATAGGGACACCGGTGTCCCTTTATGTTTACAACTACTTAGCAAAGTAATTAACATGAACATTTATATAATGATAGTAAATAATAAAAATAAACTTACCAGAGAATAGATATTTCACAATATAAAAGGTTGAAAACTATTTTTTCACTTCAAAACACGGTTACAAATTTTTAGGTTTTAGCGCCAAATGAACAGTCAATTTCGAAAGACCACAGACAAAGATTGACGGCTCGGATAATGTGTTGCCAGCAATAAAAAATGAAACTATACGTAAAAAGTCTTATCTCAAGTAAAATAACATCCATAAGTATTTTAGTTATTTAGTTATCTTATATTTTTGCCTTGGGACAAATGTGTCCCCGTGGTCGTCAAAGGGTTAAGCTTCCTATCAATCTGGTTTTTTACTATTTTTTTTTAAACTTCTGTAGCACTTCATAATATGATTTCAAAATAAATCGGTTGAAATCATCGATAAATAACAGAAAATATCTATTGTAAGTCTCCATATTGTCAAGACCAGCTACATTATTATGAACTAATTCCAGATAATATAATATCAGAAGCTCTGAAACCTTTTTCCTCTGTAGAAAATTTCTACACACATTGTTTTCCTTGACTGCAATGAACACAAGGATCATTCTTAACCCTCTTATGACAATATTTTTCAAAATCTCCATTCGAGGAGCAGGTAAGTGGCCCAACCAACTGTGCCACAGTTCGACATTTTCTGTCTCCTTTTTTGCGGATGGGAATACATGAAATAACTTCCCCCACTTGGGGCTGAGCGAAGGGGTTTTATTCCGGGTAGTTCGAAAGAGAAACCGCGGCCTCGGAACAAAAAGGGCAATAAAAGGAACATGGGTGGATTTTAATCAGTACAAGTCCGACGCTCCGCTCAAAGCGGGGAAGTTATTTGATGACGCTAACACTGCTTATGATTAAGATCGTAATTTGCAAGTATTTTTCTAGGTTTATACCCTCGATACACATTTCCCTTAAATGAATGAAAAAATAGTCCCACATTCAGAATACTCGGATACCTTGCCCTTGAATACTTGCTCGATTTTCTTACCTATAAGAATGTGAACAATGAAAAGGCCTCATTTCGTTAGACGCACAGCAACAGCTAACATGGCAAATATTTTAGATGTGGATAAAGAGTTCACATACAGTGATTACGGAGAAATATTAATATATGGGTTGTATTGGCCCTGGCCAACGGTGCACTATATTTTATTGGACATTTGTTTTTTATGTAATAGTGTAATTTCGGATGCCGGACGTCCATACCATATGATCGTGGATATGAACGTTCAGTTAAATTTGGTGGGATTTTTGGATAATATAAACAATTGGTGTGAAGTGTGCCACGCGTGTGTTTATACACATTACCCGATTTTCGAGTGTCACGTCTGCGTTGGAAACTAAAGGTATGCGATAAAAGAGCTTTAGTCTTAACAAAAGCTCGTCTAAAAAGGGGTTTAAAAATTAACAATAATTGTCTATACCTTCATTAGTTTTTTAATAACATAGGTTAGATTATAGATATATAGATTTTGAAAAAAAAACTCAGGTAATTAGAACTTGATAAAAATACGCTAATTTTGGGTTTCCCTAGCACATTCCTTTTTTTGTAAACAGACATTAATATCGAGTATAATTTATTTACATTAGAAATATAAAAATAAATAGGGGTTATTCAGAAAGATTGATTAATGAAAACAAAACTAGAGTTACATTTAAACATATTAATTTATAGTAAAAATATTTTGTGTGTATAGTGTCGCACACACCACATTGATGGCAACTCCAGCCGCCAGAAGGGGTCCTCTGGCGGCTGGAGTTGCCCTTCGGCAGCCGGCGGCAGCGCAAGAAAATTGTAGTGAGTATTTATAACCTATTTAAAATCAAGCAATGAATATAACATTTTGAAAAATCCTAACTTTCACATTAAATAATGTTATAATTATAATGCTTTTCAATTAATTTCTATATATTTACTAACTACAAACAATAATTACTTTTAAACCGATTTGGAAAAAAAGAGCTTCTCAATTCGATTGTTTTTTTTTTTTGTTTTAGATAAATAGTATAGAATATATCTACACTATTTATCCAAATAAAAAGAAACACTATATATATAATAAAGTGTACAGACTGACAAACGTCATTCGATTTATCCGTGGATTGTGGGCCGATTTTCAAAGTTATTTTTATGTAGAAGGAAGACCCATTTAATTTTATTTATATTGCTTGAAAGTTATTTTCTTTAATACATATTTTTTTCTATACATTTTTTTGGACGGTATCCTTACTAATATTATTAAAGCGAAAGTGAGTTTGTTACCTCTTCACGCTTTAATGGCTAAACCGATTTTGATGAATTTTGGTACAGATATAGTTGGGAACCAGGAGACAGACATAGGCAAATTTTTATTAAAAAAGTGGGATATATAACTTAGCGTTGCTATTACAGATCAATCAGGCGCAAGAGCAAAAACTGCATGTCTGCTTGGTGTGTTATACCGAATATAACGCGAGCAAAGCTGCGGGTGAAAGCTAGTGCTTATTTATTTTAGTACGAGTAGAAATGAAAACGCGATAAGAAATGTGAGCTATCATCTTAGCACAACTAAAATGTCTGAAATAAAAACTTTGCAGAAGTCGGTGACAGATTCATGGTTTTTTTGCCACCGACGACGTCCAGAAGCAAATTAATTTTATGTCTTTTAAGCAAAAAAGTATCAATTAATATTTACTTGAATCTGGCTCTACACATACAAAGAAATGTTATAACGAACACTATAAATGATTTGTGTAAAAAGAACCCCTAAGAAGCCGGATGGAGCAGTTGCTCTGTCCGAGTGAAAAATATCAGACCAAAACATTTTCCTGATGACGCACGTGCTTACGTATACGGGAAATGTTTTCGCCCTCAACGTGACTTGAACCTTAGCCTTTGATCTTGTAGAGCTTTTGTTGTCCAAGCAATGCCAACGTGACGGGTTTCAAACAATTACGTAAGAAACCCTATGAATGTTACCTACCTTTTTTTTGGCGTGGGAAATCATCAAATAACTTCCCCTGCTCTGGGCGGAGCGGGGGGGACTGTCAGACTTGTACTGACTAAAACCCACCCATGTTCCTTCCATTGCTCTTTACGTTCCGGGGCCGCGGTATCTCTTTCGAACAACCCGTAACCCCGGCAGGCCAAAGCCTTGGCAGGCCCATCTGCTTTGCTGACGTCTCTTTTGAGGCGCTCGTGAAACACTAACGCACCGTCGACACGGCCTGTCGTGAATAGATGGCCGGACGGTGAGCTACCCATTGCTCACCGTCCACAGGCCTGCATCTACGGTGGCCGGAAGTCGTCTCGCGGCTATCGGGGCGTCTCCCGCGGCGGCTTTGAGGTTCTTTCCCTGAAACGCCCGGCCACCTCCTTCGCTAGCATGACTGCTTTGCAGAAAGAGGTGACGCTTCCTATTCCCTCTCACTCCAGACCATGGAAAGAACCAGGGCCGGATGGGAGAGATCGTCGCCGCCGATCACCTTTACGAGGGCACGACGGTGCTCCGCTTAAGCTGGGCAGACCGCCACTGTGTGCTTCACCGTGTCCTTCGGGCGACCGTCACAATGGTGACAACTGGGCGTTTCCTCCCACCCGATTATTTTATGATCATTATGCATGATCTCATTATGATTGATATGATTTCATTATGTATGATCAGAAACCTCCCGAAACTTCCGTGACTCCATGGCGCCTCTCCAGCCACTTCTCAACGAGGGGACCTACCGCCACTATCGTGGCGTGCCCTGCACGGGGTTGCGACAGTCGCTCTTTCCATGCCACCATGACATCGCACCGGAGGTCTGTCCGCTGAGCGGCAATTTGCCGCGGTAGCGGAGTATCCCCCCGGTGTAGTGCCTCCGCGCGCCACTCATACAGGCGCGCGGGGACTATCGCCTGCAGGTCCGCCTCCCACGGTGGTAATCCGGCAAGGTGGCTCACCTTTTGGGGCGCGTTTCAGATAGTGGGCGCCGCGCCGCCCTAAAGAACGCGCCTATACCTGGGCCCCATATAAAGCCATGGACCGCACGCCTCCGGCATAAAGCCTACGGCAGGGGGCTTTTGGCTCCCTCAGATTGGGCAGAAGTCGCTTGAAAGCAGCCCCGGCCCGTCCGAGTTTGCCTGCTCCTCATAATTCCACCGGCTGTCGAGGACGATTCCCAGGTACTTCATCGTCGACCCGACGCCGGCGTATTCCCGCGGCCATGAAAGACCAATTTTTTTTTCTTGGTTTGTGATAGACCATGGCCATGGATTTGTGCAATGTCACCTGGAGACCCAGGAGTCGGATCGTTGCCGCGACTATCACAACCCCGCGTGTCATTGTTTGGCCGCTGCGTTGGTTGAACAAAGCTTTCAGTTTTTTTAAATGATGTAAAAAAGGATGACTGATGTAATAGATGAAACTAAATGTTCCACGTCTTGATTATTCTTAACATCTTTGGCAAACAAAAAACAACTAAATTTTTATCTACAATTCTATCCATTTTCAGTTTCTCAAACATTTGTCTTCATTTATTCATAAATTGATAACGAAGAAATATTTGAACTTGTGCTTTTAATGTTACTTTACCATTATGTAGTTAAAATGAAAATGAAATCTTTATTTGTAGACATTGGTTATACTGGGGTGACAAATATAATATAGCGAGTCCATCTCTGTCTTGTGTTGAAGCTTACAAATTGAAGCAAGTGTACCATAAAAAGGGCTTATAATAAATATTCATGTAGAGAAATAGATATTACAAAAGATAACACAATGTCAGTTTGATAAAAATAACCATTCAATAGTATGTCACGTAATCATAGGAAAAGATATTTAAATAGTCGTTAATTGTGTAATAACATTTTGGAACTAGAAATTCGATAAACATTTTTTGAATAGATCTTTATTGTTAAGAACTATTATGTGTATAGATAATTTATTATAGATTTTGGGCCGTACATGACAGATTTTTAGTGAAAATGGCTTTTTTGTGTCACACGACACAAAAACTATTTTTAAACTATTTAAAAATATTTTTAAAACTATTTTTTGTAGCACTTGTTTTTTGGGTGATTATGTAGATGTAGATTTGCTTTGTCATAGTTGGATACTCCATATACATATACAACGTGTCCGGTCATGGACTAGCGATATTCTAGATACTTATGTAACGAGTGTTTTAATATACTATTACGCTACACACTTGGGTCTAATTCACTTTCCCGCTTTTTGGTAGCAATTTTGAGATATTCTCTATGCTTGTACAAAAAATATCTCATACACTCATACATATCTCTCAAAGTGTTGGTCTTACTGAGACGACAATAAGTTTAATCAGAGGGCTACAATATTGTCTATCGTTTAAATTAAAAAAATGATGGGCTTACATTTTCGTAACTTCAGAAAACAAAATTAAAGTCCAAAAAAAGTATGCAAATCTACGAAAGTTTTGTAAACTTTTTTGTGAAAAAGGTGGTGTTTTTTTTGGAAATCAATAAATTTTAGTACTATAGTGTATTCACGGAGACGAGTTAGTATAGCGCCTTCTCTATCGCACATTATCATACAAATGACAAAGACAAAAAAGTCATTTTTAGGGTTAGTGGGCGTTAACAATACCTTAGAAATGTAAATGTGCGTTCACACTGCGCTTCTTAAAAGTGCGCTTAGTTTATTCCTGCGGCTCCGTCTGTCGTATAAATTGAGAGGCATTTATTTGATAGAATTTTTTTATGGTTACCTACTTTTTTATTTAACTGATGGATATTAAGGAAAGAAATATAATCGAGAATTAATGATAAAAATTTCTTTATTTTATTATAATATCTACCTATACAAGTTTATAACATATTATTTTCTTTAAAATCTTATCTAGAGTAGGTATTTCATTGTCCACAAATTGTGGACTATATTTCTGATAGCACATTTTGTAAAGTTATCAATTGTATCAACAATTGACATTGAGATTTTAGCTCTAGAACACCTAAATAAGATACAACGGCTTTGAGAAGGGGTCACCCTTGGAGGCCGAAGACTCTGCAATTCTCATTGCGTGGTACATTTATTTAAAATCATAGTCTTCTCGGTAGACAAAAAAGCCCGCCGTTTTCTTTTCTCAGCAGGTTATTCGATATCCGCCATTAAATCAATCAAAGTAATCAATCATAAAATCCAATACACCAGCCGGTTCACAAGTTGAGCGTACAGTCACGAGTAAGAGCACGTCTGCACAGTACGGGAAGTATTAGTAGACTAAAAAGTACTTGTACTGTGTACACCGCCTTAGCGTTTATCACTGACCAATTGCAGTTAAAAAAATGTGTGAGTGAGATGGCGCTCTACTAACTCGTCTCCGTGAATACACTATAGAATATTTGTTATGTAAGTATATAGAATATGCTGCATATGCTATCGCAGTTTACCTACCAATTAACATGGTTATGAGACATAACGGGATTTTCGCTTGAGGTTTAGATTAAAATGAAATCTATATTGCGGTCTTCTCAATACAAACTTTCGTTAATAAGGGTAAACGGTCACTGCAGGATATTCATGATGCTTGAAATCCAATCAATGTGTACAACTTACATTAAGTGATGATTACCCTTAATGACCAACAAGAAGTACGCTGTTACTTTTACTGTCGTTGGCCTCCAGTTGAGCTCCAGTTCCACGTGGTTACCCGCGTTCGAATGTGTCTTTGCCAAGTTGTCTTTGTTTACTAAGAGACCATTTCTTTTTTTTTTTTAAATAACGTAAAGACCGTGTCATGTTAAGATTTGCCTTAATAATATTCAAAGCGTCCTTATTTCCTCATTAATATTGGGAAATAATAATATTTTGCCCCTTCTGCCTCTCTTCTTCTTTTCATCATTATTTTGGATTGATTGAATTCCTTTACCCTCTAATTAAGTGACGAAAGCCGTCTTTGTTCCAACTCCATTATAAGAAATGACCACCATATTGCAAATATAATTATAGAAATGTACTTACGCATATCAAGTTGGGAATACACCAGTTGCCAACTATCGTTTCTAATAAGCATATTAATCGTATAATTTGTGAATTTAATTGAATAATTAAAAGGAATATAATTAATAAGAACCATGTTTTATTGATTTACAGTTGCCACAAATGTCCTGCACCACTACAGTACGACAAGCAAGCATTGTTAAGTCTAATGAAAATAAAAGATTGCATGCATCGGAGATGAGAATGTAGAGATGGTGATGGTGCGGCAAGGTTGATAGTAAGAAAATGTGGATATTACAAGTGTCACTGGCGCAATTTTTTGAAAATCTTAAGAGAATGGACTGTCTTGGTTTAGACATGTGATTATGGGACGAATCGCATTTGATGAGTGATGAGATATGTAATAACACTCGATTCAAAGCTACAATGGGGTCCGCATATAACATCTCTTGCAGGACGCCTTAGTTCAGCAGCATATGCTGTTAGAAAAATCCGTCAGTTTACTGATGTTGATACCGCGAGACTAGTCTATTTTAGTTATTTTCATAGTATAATGTCATACGGTATTTTACTTTGGGGACGGGCTGCAGACATCGAGTCTATATTTATTCTGCAGAAAAGAGCCATTAGAGCCATATATAACCTACGTAGGCGAGATTCTTTAAGGGAACAGTTTAAGGATATTAACATCATGACAGTACCTTGTCAATATATTTATGAAAACATCATGTATGTCAGGAAAAACTCGCATCTTTTTAGTAAAAGAGGTGACAGACACAATTATAATACTAGAAATAGGGACCAATTAGTTCAACCAGGTTTCAGGTTAGCTAAAGTAGACTCATCTTTCATGGGGTACTGTTTGAAATGCTACAATAAAATACCTCCCCACATTCTTCAACTGAATGAAACGAAATTTAAATCTTGTATTAAACGCACACTATGTAGGCAAGCATATTATAAGTTGGGGGATTATATGGATGATAAAAATGCTTGGCTCAATGCTGGTCCTGCTCCTCAAGCATAGGGGTAAACTTATTACTAAGTATCCGAAGCTATAATGGAAGCTGCAGAAGATTGTAAGACTATCTTTGCAATGTATAGAATCAATTCTCTAGTATTGTATAATTATTAAGCCCATATGTGAGTGCTATGTATTATCATTGACTTGACGAAGCCCTGGTGGTTAATAGTGTCATGCTCACTTAAATGTCTCGCTGATGGTGGCGGGTGTGTCGGGTCATTTAGCTCCCTTCAAAATGGTCGAGCTGAATGGGGCTGATCCATACGTCTTGTTCGTGAACGGGCGCTGTCAGTTGGGACTGGTCATTTTTTAACTACCACGGTCATTTTTATTTTATTTAGATTTAAATTGAATTTTGTTTTTTATTTACTCTGGACGCTCTTACTGTGCACGTCTTTCTACATCGTTCTCACATATTTGTATAATCTCAACACGAATGATGTAAATACTATTTTGTAAAAATATTAGAATTTAAAAGAGTGCCCATGGAGTTTCTTTCCCATTCTTATCCATAGAGATCAACGCTTTGGAATGGGCAACTGCAGTACTTTCACAAGTTATCATGCCTTGTGACCGGGACTGTAGATTCATTTTGTTTCTTGACATTCAAAAGTGCCTGTAATGGTCTAATTGAAATAAATGATTTGATTTGATTGATTTGATTTGATGAATGTAGATAGTTTCCCCGAGCTTTGTTACATTTAGTTTGGGGTCAGTGCAGTCTTGTCTATTCTTCCATTTTTCTAAAGCCGTAGATATATAACGTTAAATATTGACGTGTACGTGAATAGTGCGTAACAGTTAGAATCTTAATGAAAACTACCCTGATAAGCATTATTATATTTTGTATTTAGTATAGGTAATGTTTAGTATGAACGTGCCTTTTTAACTTTGTATTCACTGATTTTAATTGGATAAGAGAACTATATCTGCCGACCAATTCTTTGAAAGTTTGGTCAAAACATTATCTAATCCTTACTTATTATCCTACTAATTTTATAAATGCGAAAGATTGTGAGTATGGATGTATGTTTGATCCTCTTTCACGAAAAAAACTATTGAACGGATCTTGATGAAATTTGGCACAGAAGTAGATAGTGGTCTGGAATAACACATAGGATACTTTTTTATCATCACGCGAAAGCTGCGCCGCGCAGCTAGTAATATTATAAAAGCGAAAGAGAGTTTATTTGTGCAGTACGTCTTTATGCCTAAATGGCAAAACCGATTATGATGAATTTAAGGTACATACATCGTCTCCAGGATCCCAACTCCCACTTCTTTTCTCATGCTGTCTTAAACCAGCCTTGGTGGCGTCCACGCGACACCGTCCATCTCCTGGCACCCATTGACTGTACCTCGCCTTACTTTTTGTGCTGTTACTCACTTTTATTGTTCGAGTACATATTTCGTATTTTTATTGATTTATTTACATACGAACTTTTGCCCGCGGCTTCGCTCGCGTTAAATTCGGTATAACACAGTACCCTTACGCGTTATTGATTTGTAATAGCAACGCTAAGTTTTCCCTTTTCTTCCCTCTTTCTTCCTCACTTTATTAAAAAAAACTATCTAAGCGTGAAGAGGTAACCAACAAACAAATAAACAAACTCACTTTCGCTTTTATAATATTAGTAAGGATAGTTTACATTTTTAAATAATTTGTAATAAAAACATTAAAAAAAATAGTAGCCCACCAGTATCGGGAACAGGGTTCAAGCTACGGTCAGGGCTCCAGAGAAAGGAACCTCCTAACAATACGAGCCCAGGAGTACCGCTTTCTGAATCAAACCCTTGATCCAGCTGTCTAACGAGAGCCTCCTCAGGTATTGGTCGAAGGTCTTGGCAATTAAGCCATAGGCAGATATGAGTATCGATACAATGATCTCTGAATCCACATCCCACATGTCGACAACTTCGCGAGCCAAGTCAATATACTTGATTTGCTTATCTTTCTCTGCTTTCACGAGGTTCTCGTCACGCGGACAGTTATGTCAACAATCATTGGGCGCCGCTTTGAACGGTCCACCATCACTGTATCAGGCTTATTGGGAAAAATAGTCCTGTCGGAGATGATGGATCGAATCCAGTACAATATGATATTTCCATGTTCAAGAAGTGGGTCGGACACATACCTGTAGTACGGCGCTTCTGATTCCACAAGGCTGTATTTTAGAGCAAGTTGCTGATGGATAATCCTGGCTACAAGCAAGTCAAGTACAAATGTTATTATTAAATTAAAGTTTATAATGTAGCAACCGTTTTATACTATTATAATAAACTGTTTTCCCTTAAAGTTTCGTTTTTTATTTCCGCTAGTGTCCTAGTGTCTTGCATTTTTCTTATTAAAGTTTTTAAACTAATAAATCTAATCAAGCGCGATTCGGACTCGCGCACCTGTAACTAATAAAGTTACCAACATTACTCTAACTAAAAGATAAACTGAGTTGAAAGACAAACTTAACTTTGCCGTTCAAATATTTATATATGTAGTAGTTCTTGCCAACATTCATGATGAAACAGAAAGTAGCCCATATATTTTAATTCCCTCCGCAAAGTTTCAGTTGTGGTGCAATCGGGTAGGTTATAGTGCCTGCATGGAATTCTATCACTTCACTTGAGCGACGCTTCAGTTTTGCGAGACGCGGTAAGTTGCGTCCATGCCATAAGAAAACTAGTGGCATATTTGGATGAAGATGTAACCTAGCTGATTTTGGCCACAGCGACTGGATTCTACCTAGGGTAGTCGTAAAGAGCCTTGACTTTGATACGCCAACCACTTGAGAGCAGTTTAGTTCTCACAAAGCGGACATGTCTGATCACCATATAAGTGAAATGTAATGATTAATTTATTTGAATTGGGTAGCGGTGGTTATGACCCAGTTAAGCGCTCAATATTTAATAATAATTATATTAAAAAAACGAATATAATTTTCAGGTTTCGTTAGCTGTAACATTTTCTAAATAACTACCTAAAACAGTTTTATTTGTACGCGGCATCGGAGCTGAGGGATGCTAGAATCCGGGTGCGGTGGAATTAGATATTTCTGCGTATGTATATTTGTTATGTGAAGGTGACCCAATATTGCAGTGCGCATGCATCAATCAATATCGACTCTTCAGACGAGCGAAGCCGCAACGGCGCACTGCACAGCTGCACTTTTCCAAGTCATTTGTTGCCTGTACAAACACAGAATAAATAGTACTAACAATGTTTTCTATGCCTTTAAACGAACTTGTACATTAGACGTAGAAGCACAAAAACATTAAGGCCAATGTACTAAAAAAGCGGCACAATTCAATTTTTGTGTGTTTACTTCCTTAGGGTTAAGTCTTTCAACGTCTGCCAACCAGAGCACAAATTGTTAATCACTGGCGAACTCATTGTAGTATTTACTACTGCGCCTCCATCGACAAGAACATTAGAAGTAAAAAACAGAATCAAGACAACAATAGATACCGTGTCGACGGCGCGTTAGTGTTCTACGGGCACCTCAAAGAAATGTCAGCAAAGCAGATGGGCCTGCCAGGGTTGCGGGTTGTTTGAAAGATAACATTGAGAAAAAACATTGAAAAATAGTTGCAAGGTTAAGATTGGTTGTCGTCGGTCGTCGGCCAAAGAACCGGCAGGAAACTCTCTGAAAAATGTTTGGTTTCATAATGTTACGTTATTGTGTTTCATCAAGTCGTCATCTGCCTAGCCTTTTCCTTACTATGTTGGGGTCGGCTTCCAGTCTAACCGGATATAGCTGGAAACCAGTATTTTATATGGAGCAACTGCTATGTAACCTTCACAACCCAGTTAGTACTGGGTAATACAATACCCCTTGGTAATACTGGTTTTCAGACTTTCAAGACACTGACTACCTGTGACGTCTGATAAAGATTTACAAATGACAGCCGGCACCAACAGCTTAATGTGATTTCTGAGGTACGGAGGAAACTCGGTTTGAATGGGTAGTCACCCATCCACAGAACAACCCAGGCAAGTGCGGTTTAGCTAAAAATCGACCCGAGCGGCTGCTATTATTTAACTATGAGTCCCGCTATTGTCTTTCAGTAAGTATAAGTACTTAATTATGAAAGAAAACCGTAGGCCTGACAACAAGTGGATATTTTTTAAGAAAATTGTGAACTAAAGAATATTTTTAAGTACCAGCTACATGGAAGGTTTATGATTTACGGTCTTATCCTATCCGTGGGTTTATAAATCAAGTAAGTACTAACCACAAATGCATTCAAGAGTCCTGAAACTACGTTACGAACATCAATGTCACAGATTGTTCATTAACTTTACTAATTTTAATGATGAAAGCGTAAGTGTGTTTGTTTGTTATTTCTTACGCTTTAACAGCTAAGCCGATTATGATGAATTTTGGTACAGAGATAGCTGGGATACCAGGAGACGTACATAGGCATTTTTTTTAAAGTGGGCTTTGAGGGAGAAAGAGGGAAGAAAAGAGAAAACTTAGCGTTGCTATTACATCAATAAGGCGCTAGGGCAAAAACTGAAGGTAGCAGGTAACTGCAAATCATGAAAGGGGAACTGTTTTATCCCGATTTTAACGCGAGCGAAGATGCGGGCTAAAGCCAGCAGTGATATAAGAAGAAGATACTGTGTGCGCATTGCATTTCCTTATCGTTATTAAGTGACAAGTGTCATCTCTGTCATTTTATCAATGTTTTAAGTAAGTTTTAAGCTTAATATTTATCCAAACATATCTAAAGAAGAAACGAAACAAACGGTCCACCTAAATTCTAGAACACAACATGTAGGAGAATCAATAACGGAATATTCAACAGATTCTTACCTCATTCGTTCATGACTGCTACTTTAATGCAGTGATTACAATAGAATATCAAAACGTATCTGCGTACTTAACTCCAACAAATGATTTTGTTGGAGTTAAGTACGCAGATACGTTTACGTTACAGAGAAACGTCCATTTTTCCAACAGTCGTCCTCTGATGAGGACGACTGTTGGAAAAATGGACGTTTCTCTAAAATATACTTTTAATTGAGCAAACTCTCTTGAAAATGCAGAATAAACTTCCTACGCGGTCGAAAAAAAAGCGTGCTTGCTTTCTTTTAACGCTGTTACGCAAGCAGTCCCCTCAGGAGACCTCGAACACCAGTGTCCGTCGCTGCGTATCAAAATAACCGCAGAAAATGTTTGTGGAGGTAGTTTACATCAAAGAATAAAATTGCATTGAAAGAAGGACTGCCAACTTTAAGAGCAAAGTTGGCAGTCCTTCTTTCAATGCAATTTTATTATAATAGAAGAGACATTTTGCTAAACGTTGTCGTTTCAATCAAACGCAACGAAACACTGACGCTGCTGCTAGGGCGGATGCTACACTTAACAACAATCTCTGCTGCTGCACTAACAAGCTTACGGAAAGCAACAATGCCAATCATTATAGAAAACATACGTGGTGGATACGGGAAGTTCAATTAGCTTCATAGGCAAAAACCTAGCACAAACCATGAAACTCAAAAGGAAGCCATGTAATCAAGCCGTGACTCAAATACTAAATAGCGGTTACAATCAGGTCAAAATCCTTCCCAAAGAATAGATTTATACGGCATTCAGAAGTATGCGGAAACCTGTACCAATTTACTATTTGCAATAACGAAAGGACTCTTCACTCATTTTAAATCACATTGTCTTTTATAGAATTAAACATGAGCTTTTATTATCATTTCAAAAAATAATGCTAAAACTTGTTACATTTTTACGATCTATATTCTCCAAAGATCTGACCTTCAGAGGATCCTCCGATAGTCCATCTTGGAAAATCACCTGAACGAGTTCCCAAAGGTATAGTTTTATATCCAGTTATGAATCGAGGACATTTTGACGCCTTGGATTTATCTGACATAGGATTGCCTCCTGCTATCTTAAACACAGTTAACGATACCTTGACAGGGCAACGCCCACCTCCCACAACCTCATGCCCTGAGTCATGCAGCCCAGTCTCAGATGAATTGACCAAGCTTCTGGGTGAACTAAAGAATTACTGGTTGCAATTAGAGGATCCATTAGATAAAGGAATCTTGGAAGTGATGAAGGCAATTAGCCTCTTGAGTCAGGATACCAGGAATGATTTGAATGGAAAGTATAGACACCTGGTCAGGAGCAGTGGGGATGATATGCCTCAGTTATTAGATGAGCTGGTTGGGATATGTCTACTTGGACCAAAAACCTTGATTGCAGCATTGAAAATATCCTTAGTGGCTTATACTGCAGCACTGGCAAGAAATGCTGAAAATACTGTAACAGAGATTGCAACAGCTTCAACAGATTTTAGGACCGTTGTTGAGATGGTTTTATCTCAAACAGAATTCTTTTCAGGCTTCTCTTGAGCATCGTCTTTGGCTTGGAACAACCTAGCCTCTGGGATGACAGCCTATACTTCAGAACTTGATAAGAAGACCTTGAAACTCACCCAGTTGTCCAATCCCCCTCGACAAGAGACTTACAGAACCCCATCAACAGCTTCAAGTCACAATCCAGACTCTCATGCTGGAACGAGATTAATCATGACACCAGGATTCTCTTATACATTTCAGGTTGGAACTTTGAAGTACGGTCTAGATGGGAATTTGGGATTTGTTGCATCCACAAAAGAAGGGATCCCATTGGCCAAATTGGTTGAGAGTATCAAGAAACCTAAACCTCTTGAGATGCTTCTGAATAAAGATCTGAGTTCTATCATTCATATCATTAACAATACTGAGTTGACATCATGTTATGGGAGCTGGAGCATTGAGTTGAGGATTAAGAAACTCCATGAAATCAACACAACCATACCCGACATGAACAACCAATGGATCAAATCTGAATCCCCATAGATGACAGCAAGACTTGAGTATGTACACCAGTTCATCACACTCATCCTCTTATTATACTTGATTCCAGACATCTGCATGCCTAATGATTACTTCATTAGTCAGATTTTTACTTTTATATTGTAACCCTGCTGAATTCAAAGACCTCAGACCTATAAGTCTTCTACCTTGTCTATCTAAAATATTGGAAAAAGGCAGTGTGTCAACAAGTTTCTCATAGTTCAGAAAAAAAAACTATTGGAACTACAGTCAGGGTTCCATAAGCAACGTGGCACCTGCACGGCTTTGTTGGATGTGACAGATAACATCCTTGCTTCGCAAGACAAAGACCTATGCACACTCTTAGTCCTGTTGGACTTCTCGGGGCTTTCGACTGTATAAACAATTATAATATATAAACATTTATCTGTTCCTAGCCAAGTTACAATACTATGGATTTGACCGCGAATCAATAGGTTGGTTCCAAAGTTACGTCAGCAATCGAGAACAACGTGTCGAAATACGTCTGAGCGATGGAACAAATCTTGCCTCGTCACTAGTCTCTGTAAACAAGAGGGAGCCTTAAAGGAACTGAATGAGGATAACATGCTGGGCCGAAAGGAAAGGTTTAGTACTTAATCTGACCAAAACTAAATACATGCTACTCGGAACCAAGCACTAAGTAAATGCTTGCCTCCAGAGCTCAAAGTTACTCTACTGGGTGAGTCGGTCAGGGCGAGTCAGGGAGGCACGAAATCTGGGTCTGTTTATGGATGCTGAGCTGAAGTACGAGTGTCACGTGGCAGAGTCGGTGTGAAACTGCTTTTATAGGCTCAACGTCCTGCATAACATAAGGCCGTATCTGTCGGAAGAGCTGCGTATTCGACTGGTTGAGCCACTAGTACTCTCTAACCTGAACTACGGAGATACCGTTTTCGGTCCTCGATTACTGGCAACGACTGAGCGACTGATCCAGAGAGTGCAAAACGCTTGTGCGCGATTTTGCCTCTCAGTTCCGCCTAGAACTCATATAAGACCTTTTTTAAATAAACACTCCATTCTTAAAATGAAGTCCACTTTTTGGGGTTTCAAATCTCTCAGACAAGTGTCCACACTAGACATGGATAGAGTCTACCACAGCTCATGCCTCCACACAAGTCTACGAAAGCACATAACAATATTTAGATATTTTCAATAATATCGTAAGTCTTCCCCTACTATAATAATATAATTGATACTGATTTTTTTCTCCTGACATATTTCACAGGCTAAAATAAAAAAAAAATTCAGACAAGTACATCCATAATAATAATAATAATAATAACCCCACTTCTGTATCTCTACGTTGACGGCGTGGTGGGGCTTGCGCGCTCCAATGAACCCTAGATCTGTTTCGGTAGGGTTTACTTTGCTGTTATAGTTTTAGGGGGAGGAGCCAGACTAAGCGAGATACAATCCAAGCCAAGGTTGCACACGCCGAGGGCTGCATGGCTAGGGGAGAGGCTAGTCGCTAGTGTGCCAACTCTGGAAAATAGGGGACCTCCAGTTTTACACACCCTTGCCACAGTGAACGCAGGGCTCTGCTGTGGTTGACTTTATAAGTCCCTAGCTACTCGTGGGAATAACATGAATACAAGATCGAAATCAAAAAAACAACTTCAGGCAAATCTGCCTCAGATTGATGACGAAAATTCACAATTCTCTTCGTCATCACCTTCATCTCTTTTCTCATCAACCCCATCATCTTCACAATCTTTTCGCGTCACTCCGACACAATCATCTTCATCAATCAGTGTACAGTCAGTGGATGTTGTACAGGAGACAAATCTTGTCGACGACACTGTACCCGCTACTAAGACTGCAACAACGCGTAGGAAATGGAGTATTGAAATGAATAAATTCATCCTACGCACATATCTACATCTTACTCATATGGAATCCGACAAAAATGCATACCTTCCATCGCTTCACACACAATTTTTAGAGAAATACCCAGATATGCAAGTAGGCCGACAAAGAATAGGAGACCAACGAAGAGCTATAGTTCAAAAGAAATTATTACCACAGGAAACTATAGATCAGATTTATGAGGAAGTCAGAACCGAATTAGAAATGGTACATACTCAAATACAGCTACACTCCACGCCAGTCCGAACAACAACAATTAACACACAATCTGGTCAGCGTATGAAATGGACAAAAGAATATAATGAATCCGTTATGAGAGTATATTACACCGTCACACAATTAGAAGCAAATAAAACTGCTTATAGAAAACAGTTACATGAGGAATTTACAAATATTTACCCAGAATTATCACATTTAACAGAACAAAGATTATCTGACCAAGTGCGAGCTATTATAAACAACAAGTATATACACGTCAATAGATTAGAAGAGATTAAAAAGCAAATAGCTGAAGAATTAGGTATTAATAACACTAACACACAAAACAGTGATGACATAGATGACGTTAATTTAAACACACAATCACAGAATGTATTAGGACAATCGGATGAATACATTCATACAGAAAATACCCAATTTACAAATACTCACATCTTTGATACACCTGCAAACACTTCTACAAGAGATATATTCTCAAATGAGAGAATAGATGACCCCGGTATCATGCCTAGCACGCCCCAAAATACAGAAGTAGATAACTTCTTGAACAGCATAGAAATTGGTCTAGCTGGATCTACTCAAACTAACACTGGTGCTTTATTAGAAACAAACCCAGAAATAGAAACCACATTTCAACAAGCTCAACAACTCTTCTCTGAAACACACCCCACTGATAGGCCATACATTCCTAAACAAAAGACGTCTAGAAAGTTTTCTGCCATAGTCACTTATATTAATAATATTATTCTCCCTAAGACCGTAAATAAAGATACCGAGTTCATTCAATTACAGACAATAATTTACTGTTCTGCATGGACTGCAGCTAAATGCAACGGAGCAAAAATACTAGACTATTCACAAAGTGAACGCCGCACATATAAACAGAGAAAACCAAATTGGCAAAAACGACTAGAAAAAAAGATCGCAAATCTAAGAGCGAATATAGGTAGGCTGACGCATTTCATGAATGGTAGCAGAAGTCAAAAGTTAATAACAGCAGTAGAAGCAATAAAAATTAAGTACAAATTACACGCACAGCACGAAAATTCAAATACACGTTTAGAACACTTCTTGGACACTTTAAAACAAAAATTAAACGCGGCGGCCAGTCGGCTTAAAAGATATATCACATGCACAAACCGCAAAAAAGAAAACACAAAATTTTGTAACAACGAAAAAATATTTTATAGGAATCTTTCATCAAATAACAGAGAGAACAGCACGCAAACCTTAGAGACACCCCCTTCTGGGGCATTACGAAACTTTTGGGCAAACATTTGGGAAAATCCAGTAAACCATAATTATCATGCCGACTGGATCAAACAAGTAACACCAGAAATCCCTGCCATGGAGTTCCACTTCATACCAATAAACACTTTTATAGACGTCATCAAACGTACACACAACTGGAAATCTCCAGGCACAGATAATATTCACAACTATTGGTATAAAAAATTCACTGCCATTTACCCATTCATACATCATCACTTAAACACATTTATTCAATCACCCCATCTACTTCCAAGATACATAACTCAAGGAGTAACATACATGATTCCTAAGGACATGACTAACACTACAGACCCAGCCAAATATCGACCAATCACTTGCCTACAAACTCTTTATAAAATCTTAACAGCCTGTATAAGTGAAACGATATACGAACACTTAACTAAACACAACATACTTGCAGAGCAACAAAAGGGATGCCGTAAAAATAGCCAAGGATGCAAAGAGCAACTTACTATTGACGCGGTTGCAATGAACAGGGCAGTCAAAAGCAAAAAAGATATTTATACCATGTTCATAGATTATCAAAAGGCCTTTGATTCAGTCCCACATAGTTGGTTGTTACATATATTAAATGTATATAATATCCACCCCACACTCAGAATTTTCTTAGAATCTGCCATGCAAAATTGGCAAACTGTCCTTAAAATAAATCAAGCCTCTACAACTCTGACCACTGAGCCAATACACATAAAACGTGGAATTTTCCAAGGCGATGCCCTAAGCCCTTTGTGGTTTTGCATGGCACTTAATCCACTTTCACATCTATTAGACAAAACTAATGTAGGATTCACATTGACAAGCGATAACACACAATTCACCTTAACACACCTCATGTATATGGACGATATAAAATTATATGCAGCAGATAAAAATTCACTCTTTCATTTAGCAGACACCACACAAGAGTTTTCCAACGATATAAGCATGCAATTTGGAGTAGACAAATGCAAAATTTTATCTGTTTGTGCAGGAAAAATCCAAAGTAATAGTTACCCTCTCGGATCAGGTGAATCTATTGAGCCAATGGATGAACACAGCACATATAAATACTTAGGCTTCAAACAATCCAGACAAATAGAACAAAAGATGATAAAAGTTGAACTGCTGAAAAAAATTACACATAGACTTAACCTAATTTTGAAAAGCAATCTCAACTCTAGAAACACAATTAAAGCCATTAATACATTTGCCATACCAATTCTAACATATTCTTTCGGAATCATACGGTGGTCAAAAACTGACATCAGAAAACTACAACGCACTATTAATACACTCTTGACAAAAAATAGAAAACACCACCCTAAATCATGTATACAGCGACTTACACTACCACGCCAAGAAGGGGGAAGGGGATTGGTAGACATACACAATTTGCACAATAAACAGATAGCTTCACTCAGATTTTACTTCCATAACAAATCAGTACATTCATCACTACACAAACATGTTACAGAAGCAGATAAAAAGCTTACACCACTCAACCTACAAAGTAGAAACACTCAAATTAATGAAAGCATTACAAGCACACAGCAAAAAATCGCAGTTTGGTCCGGAAAAGCTTTACACGGGAGACATCGAGCCTGCCTGAGCCAGCCACACGTCGACAAAGCTAAGTCGAACGAATGGCTCAAACGAGGTGAATTGTTTCCTGAAACTGAAGGTTTCATGCTTGCGATCCAAGATCAGATAATAGCTACTCGCAATTACAGGAAGTACATAATAAAAGATCCAAACCAGCCGACAGACATGTGTAGACACTGCAACAGTGCCTCTGAGACCATCCAACACATAACAGGGGCCTGTAAATCACTCGCTCAGACAGATTATTATAAACATCGACATGACCAGGTTGCTGCAATTATACACCAACACTTAGCACACATATATAATCTTATAGGAGAGATGATTCCATATTATAAATACAAGCCGGAAGTCATTTTAGAAAACAATAATCAAAAAATCTATTGGGATCGGACAATAATTACAGACAAAACCATACATTACAACAGACCTGATATCACCGTTCATGATAAAATTAATAAAACAGTTTATTTAATTGATATAGCCATACCCAACTCACACAACATTCAAACAACAATATCAGATAAACTTAGTAAGTACCAAGACCTCGCCATAGAGCTAAAAACCCAATGGAATGCACAAACTGTACACATAGTCCCAATAGTACTCTCATCGACCGGTGTAATACCAAAATCTCTTACACAAAGTCTTACCACTCTACACATGCCATCCCACACACTCTACATGTTACAAAAAGCTTCAATCCTGAACACCTGCCGCATCACTCGTAAATTTCTGACTTCTTCCACGTTATCATCCACTTTTTCAATTTAAATTTTTCCTTACATACTTGGCTCCGGCCCGTGTGTAAGGTAACGTTCTCTCTCTAAAGAGAAGAAAAATAAAAAACTCTATAAATAATAATAATAATAAAATAGCTTTATTTATTCCACAAAAAAATAAATTCCATGCAATGTATGATAGGGTTGCCAATTATTTAAGCAAAAAATTAAAATTGAATCATTACATTATACAATAATAATAATACATCAACCCTTCTTTCACAAACAAAAATTAAATAGTTAATAATTAAAAACAAATAAATAGTTACTAATCGCTTCATAATTAAGAATTTATAAACTCTTCATAATATTTATTCGAATACTAAATATATGAAAATAATTAACATGATAAACATTTTAAAATAACATTAACGTAATAGTAAAAATTAACATATTTAAAAAATAATAATTTTTCATGCATATTAATTTGTGGACCCCCTCAGGGTAAAAGCCTCCTCCAAAGAATTCCATTTTTTTCTGTTTTTGGCGGTAGTCATCCAGTCACTGCTTACGTACGCCACAATCTCATCTTGCCACCGGGCGCACGGGCGACCTCTCTTTCTTACGCCAAATGGTCCTTTCCATTTTGTGATGTTGATTGTCCATCTACTGTCACCATATCTCGCCACATGACCAGCCCACCTCCATTTTAGACTTAGAGAGAAATGTAGAGCATCTTTTATATTGGTTATCTTCCGAATATCTGTGTTTCGTACTCTGTCTCGAAGTTTTATATTTAAACAGCTCCTCTCCATTGCCCTCTGTGTGGTCTGTATTTTGTGTCTTACCTTGCGGTCATAGATCCACGTTTGGCAACCATAGGTAAGACATGGCAAAATTGTGGTGTCTAAAATTATCTTTTTCATCTTAACTGGTAGTTGTGACTTGAGAATCTCCTTTTGTGCCCAGTACTTCTTCCATGTTATGGCTACTCTTCTGTCTATTTCCTCTATATTTCGGTCTTTTCGAAATGAAATTTGTTTCCCGAGGTAAGTATAGCTCTCTACGTGCTCGAGTGGCACATCAATAACCAGTATTGGTGTTAATTTACTGTTAGTCATGACTTTGGTTTTCTCTAAGTTCATTTCCAGGCCCGCGTAAGCACTAGCAGTTTGAAGTTCATTAATCATTCTGTTGAGCCTATATGGGCATTCAGAGAACACGACGATGTCATCCGCAAAGCGTAGATGGCTTAAGTGAACCCCATTCACATTTATTCCTTGCTTTGACCACTCTAAGTTTTCCATTACGTTTTGTAGGACTGCAATAAATAGTTTCGGCGAGATGGGGTCGCCTTGCCTAACTCCTCGGTTTATGCTGATCCTGGTGCCCGCTCTATCTAGTCTTACTCTACTTGTACCGTCAGCATATATATTTTTAATAATGTTTATGTATGTTGCATTAATATTTTGTTTGTTTAGTGCTTCCCAGATGCTAATGTGAGAGATAGAGTCGAAAGCTTTCTTATAGTCTATAAATGCTATATAGAGGGGTTTATTATATTCTATATATTTCTCGATGGCGTGGTCTATGGTGTGAATGTGATCTATAGTGCTAAAACCACTTCGAAATCCCGCTTGTTCTATAGGTTGGCATTGGTCTATTTGTAAAGATATTCTTTGTAGTAAACAGGATGCGAAGAGCTTATATAAGCAAGACATAAGGCTTATCGGACGATAATTTCCAATGTCTTTTGGATCTCCCTTTTTATATAATAAAATGATTTCCGATTCTTTCCATTGCTGCGGTACAGATTCTTCTTTGAGAATTTTATTAAATAATATTGTAAGGGGTGTTATTAGAAGTTTTCTGCCGTATTTGATGCATTCATTGTTTAAACCATCTGGTCCTGAGCTCTTATCATATCATATCATCCATAGGGGTTAGTAAAAAGACATCATTAATATAAAGATATAATAAAGAGTTAAAATACATAGTATAATTAAATAAAAATAAAGTCGAATATATGTTTACTGAATACTATTAAAATCACGACATGACCATCGAAATGTATCTTTGCAACAGTCTAGTAATGTTTGATTAAACTATCGTGAGTTGATAAAATTACCCTGGACCACAATATGGTAAGATTATTGATTAAAAATGAATAAATATAAAATAAATATCTTGGGACAACTCACACACGGCTATCTGATCCCAAGCTAAGCAGAGCTTGTGTTATGGTAACCAGACAACTGATATACATACTTATATAATTAATAAATACATACATATTATAGATAAATCACACCCAGACACAGAACAAACAATCATGCTCATCACACAAAGTTTGTCCTGGGTGGGAATCGAACCCACGACCTCCGGCTCAGCAGTCAAGGCCACTAACGACTAGACCAACAGGCCCGAATCATCACTTAGTATTTTGGAACAAGATCTCACTAAAATATTGCAAAGTAATGGTCGTGTGTTGAATGGGAGAGGAACAAATATGTTCCGTAGTGCGGACCACATCAAATGCAACCAAAATATTTTAATGGAATTCGTATTAATTTATTAATTATCACATCAACTTTAAAATTCACAAGAGATATGTTTCTTATACTAAACAGTTCTTATCTGTGCTACACATCAAAAGGTAAATCTTAATATAAAGTGTAAATCATCTGATATTATGCTTATTAAATTGTTATCTAAAAGTTATACATTTAATAAATATGAGGCTCGGGCGGAAGACAAAAATATAAATTTAGACAAACATACGTAATGTATATACAAATGTAAATGGAAGTAATGAGGATTACTAAAACTAATTATAGTTAGTGCATTCGTCAACTCAGGAAGGGTTTGCGGAATTAATAATATCGACCTCCAAGTGCCAAAAGGCAGGAAATAGTATCACGCCGATGGCGACGGCAGTCACTCGTTTTGGTGTTCGAACGACGCCAGTGTAAAGGTTGAAACACACTACTTTGTTTCACGTGAGATGCATATCGGTTTCATACATTGAGTATGGTTTGAAACACGACGCAGCAGTATTATTTCTTTAACGCTGTCTCAAATACACAACCCAGGCTACCCCTCCCACATGATTTTTAGTCCATCACCTTACAATAACCTAAAATAAATATGTTTTAAAATCAAATATTTTTTCAGTCTCAACAAATCTTACCCACGTTTTTTAAATTGTTATATTCTAAAAATCTAAATGATTGAGCCGCATCCACGAGCCTAGATATAAAATGAATATTCAAGCTAAAGTTGTTTAAGAATTTAACACGTCTGGCTTCCTGATAAATAGACTCTGCCTACCAACCTACATAAGCCGGGCACATTTACTTAAGATAGCACCTAGTTTACGGTTGATCGATAACTCCGACCGATCAGATCCATTTTGTGGTGCAGAATCAGGTTGTCGATTTACAATAAGTTTCAAAAGGACACCAATGGTCGGTCAGTCATCGAATGATTGCAATTTGGAGAAAGAGTAACTAAATTGTTTAGACAACCCCAAATCCGTGCCTTTAGCAGTTTTATGCAAATGTCTTAAATATTAAATACCAACAAAGCACTTATATGCCGGAGGCGTTACAACATTGATAGGTACAGGTAATGCAGGTAAACAGCTATTTAAGTTATTTATTAACTATTCATCAATCGGCCAATTTATATTTATTTATGCTTCCAATTTTTGTATTGCACTGACCACTACTTTTTATATCTAACTTATTCAAAACGCCTACGATATTGTCTATTATAAATCTAGAAGGTTAATTAATGTTGTTGTGTTTTGGTTAAAACCGACTGGGATCGCTTTAATCTGATGTTGTATTTTGTGTTACAGTCTGCCATGCGCTAAATCATTTTTTATTTATTCGAAAGTAAATAAAAATGTTAATCTCGAAATGTGGTGTGAGCTCATCTTATTGCGAAACCTTAAAATATATTGTCTTATCACCGCGCGACACATAGTGTTATCAACTGACTTTGTCCAACCCGCTGTCATTCCATTAGTGGAGTGATGGTACAGCGTTGGCGCGGTTTACTGGTGATTCGGATCGATTAGTAGTTGCATGGTCAAACCTTCCGCTCTTTGATGTCACCATAGAGAAAACATCGTACTCCTCGCAAATCATTGAATCAGAATCTTCTGATTCATTTAGATCGGGTATGGTTCCCTTGTTTTCAATCTTGTTGTACTTAGTGTTTTTTAACACCTTTAGATCAGTTTTGGGGCGCTTGCATTCAGTTTTATGAGAACAAGTCCCATTTGATTCCTTTATATCAACTATGGTTTGCTTGCTTTTAATCTTATCGTTTTTAATGTTTTTTAACATTTTGAAATCTGATTTGGGGCGCTTGCATTCTGTCTTTTGAGAACTAGTCTCATTTGATTCATATATATCAGCTATGGTTCGCTTGCTTTTAATCTTATCGTATTTAGTGCTTTTTAACACTTTTAGATCTGCTTTGGGGCGCTTGGATTCAGTCTTATGAGAACTAGTCTCATTTGATTCTTTTATAACAGCTATTGTTCGCTTGCTTTTAATCTTATCGTATTTAGAGCTTTTTAACACATTTAGATTTGTTTTGGGGCGTTTGCATTCAGTCTTAGGAGAGCTAGTCTCAGTTGATTCATTAACATCAGTTATGGTCCGCTTGCTTTTAGTCTTGTCGCATTTAGTGCCTTTTAAAACCTTTATATCAGTTTCGGAGTGCTTGCATTCAGTTTTATGAGAGCTAGTCTCTTTTGAATCAGATTTATTTTGCTTGATTTTATTCTGGTCTGTGTTCGTGCTCTCTGAATACGTTACAGTTTTAACTGAGTTAGTCTCTATAGAATCATGTACATCAGTTTTAGTTCGCTTTCTATTATCTTTATCTGAGTCAGTATTCTTTGCATACTTAACGGGAGTTTTCGGGGGCTTGAATTCAATTTCACTGGTCTTAGTCTTTGAGTCGGTTTTAATTAGCTTCCTTTCATTTTTACCTGAGTTAGTACTCTTTGCATACATTACGGGAGTTTTCGGGCGCTTGAATTCAGTTTCAACAGTGTTGGTCTGTTTTGAATCATGTACATCAGTTTTAGTTTGCTTCCTTATATCTTTATCTGAGTTAGTACCCTTTGCATACTTAACGGGAGTTTTCGGGCGCTTGAATTCAGTTTCACCAGTCTTAGTCTTTGAGTCGGTTTTAATTAGCTTCTTTTCATTTTTATCTGAGTTAGTATCCTTTGCATTCATTACGGGAATTTTCGGGCGCTTGAATTCAGTTTCAACTGAGTTAGTTTCTTTTGAATCATTGGCATCGGTTTTAATTACCTTCTTTGTATTTATATCTGAGCTAGTATCCATTACATACTTTGCGGGAGTTTTCGGGCGCTTGAATTCAGTTTCATCAGAATAAGTTTCTTTTGAATCTTTTACATCTGTGTTAAGCGCCTCGTGGTGATCATGAGTTGGTAAAAGTGGCTCAAAATTAGTTGTGGGCCAAGTTTGTGTTGCTGATGAAATTGCTCTTGGTTTGACTTGCAAAATGGGTGGAGATTTGGTCCCATACATTGATCTAACATTTGCGACGTAGCTATTAAAGCTGTACACATCCGTTGTATCAGCTTCACGCCGTACCACTGGATCTAGAATTAGAAAAAAAAACACATCACAGGCTGCTTATTTACATACATAGACTAACTGCGCGCCGCATTTTTATCCAAGTAGCCCAGAATAAAAAGTAGCCTATATGCTAATCCAAAATACAAGCTATCTTGATATCAAATTTCATCCGAACCCGTTAAGCTGTTTGAATGTGAAAGAGTAATTTAAATAGACACACATACAAACATTCGCCTTTATAATATTAGTGTGATAATAGGCGTACTATTGTAATATTATTTTATTTGAAACTACAAACAATGACATAATAAAGCATAAAGATAAATAAAATTTTATCTGATGTTGGCCAAAAATGTTGTCTAAAATTAAATTATATTATTATTAAGTCTTACCAAATTACTAGTGTACTGACTAAAGATGGATGGATTGTGTAAGAAATGATATGAAGGAGAAAGGAGTAAAACGTGTTTTGCCGATCCCAAATAGAATGGGACAAAGGCAGGAAAATGATGATGAATGATTTCCTAAAATTATACACCCACTTTTTTGATGGGTCCAATTTCAGCGGACAATGACAAAAATGTCGAGCAGTCGACAAAAATCATTTATTTCAATTAGACCATTACAGGCTCTTGTCCCTTCCAGCACTTTTGTCCAGGTCACAAGACATAATAACTTGTGAAAATACTGTAGTTGCCCTTTTAAAAGCGTTGATCTTCATGGAGAAGAATAGGCTAGAAACACCATGGACACTCTTTTAAATTAGAATATTAATTGATGGACGGTAATAAAAAATGAGTATGCAATTAAGGTTGTATAACTGTTACCGACAACTCTGATCATTTAGGAATGTTATTATTATTATGAATATCGTTGTAGGTTACTGTTACTATTTGTCATTATGGGAAACCTCTTGGATTTATAGAAATTTTACACTTTGTTTTGCTTAGTCTGGATTTCTTGTTAATCAGATTTAAAAAAAATCCTCGTTGCTCCACACTAGGAATTTCTCCTGTATCGTAGGTGCGTTTACAAACATTTAAACTCACACAAACAGCCAGACCCGAATCAACTATTTGTAGGCCATACAAATACATGTTCTGTGCGAGAATCGAACCCGCGAAACGCAGCGCAGCAGTCAATCGCTCAGCCACTGCGTCCAATTACAACACAAGCCCGCCACAACACGGTTATTATAAAAGCCTAGAAACGTAAAATCGTGATACTTACATCTTCTTCCCGATCCACATTGCTGCTTCAATTTCAAAAATAGTTCCGTCACCTGAAAACAATCGATTTCACCATAAACAACACAGTTTTATCATAAACCTACCTATCTAACGATTCATTTGGGAGCTTAACGACACCGGTATTAGCGCGGAGCGTTGTTCGCGGGGCGCGTGTGGCATGCTACTCGCTAGCAACAATCCAAAATTCAACCTCGATGTTTTATTTTTGGCACTGAAGGCTTGTAAGAAGAAGTAGTCTTGTTTACAATTAATCAAACTTTAAAAACTTTGCAAAGACTCGCAGATAGGTTAAAAACAGACACTGCGCGGCAGGACTCCGCAAAGCAGTTATTCGAGTGGTCAATAAAAACGCTAATTGTAATTGATATTGTTTGTTAGTTTGTTACCATTTCATGACTTACCGGCTGATGGGATCAAAATGAAATTTGGCAAGGAGATAGATTTCAACATGGAGAAGGATGGCGCGGAAGGAGGCTAAGCAATAATATCACGCTTATACCTTGCGGGGGTAAGCAATACTGCATTATGTTCAAATTACTCAACTGTTTGACAACTATCATTACATACAGTAGAATAGAGCGGCTATAAGACGAGGCAAATTGCAAACATAACGCGTATGAAGTCGCGGGTAACTGTCAGTTATGTACATAACTAAGTGTTCGCAATGTAACTTATAGGATATAGAAAGCTAATAATTTACTTAAACAAGCACTCGTTTATCCTAATCTAAACTTATATTATAGAATTATTAAAATCTATCTAATATTATAAATGTGAAAGTATGTTTGTTTGTTTGTTACCTTTCACGGTTAAACCACTGAACTGATCATGCAGAAATTTTGCATTCACATTGTCAGGTGCAGAGAAACGGACAAAGGGTCCTTTTCATCTCGAAAAAAGTCACGTACCCGAGGGATCAACAATAACATTTTAATGGTAATAGGTGGCCCTACGAGTCTGTCGTGGTTAAAAGAGCAAGCTGAACACAGCCCGAATTGATTGTCATATTTTAAATTATCGAAAGTGAAACTGTTCGCAAATGCAATTAATAAAATAGACTAACTATAACTACCTAACATTAGTTTTGATCATATTCTATTTTAACTTTTATAATGAGAGAAAATTAACTGTTAAGGTGATTTTTTGTTTCACCTTACGCTTAAATAATATAGATATTTTATTGCTAACAAAATAGTATAAACATTAGCTTAGCCAAAGAACGTTTTTACTTTAAGCGGTTTCTATTCCACTCAATCTGTGTGGTGCTTTCTTAAAAAGACCATTTCAGACACTATCTGCATAGCCCTCATGTAAGTTGACCAAGATTATTTCGTCTGGACTTTAAAAGAGACTATGACCTCTGAGTTTGTTTCGGCTGTTTCTTCTCAGAGTAGTCGGGTACGAAACACCGGCCTCATCTAGTTTAAAAAAAATTACGTGTAAAAGTGTTTGTGAAAACCTACTTGCAAAATAAACATCATTTATTATATCCCACCCATCTTCTAACAGTCCGCCTGTTAGTCGAGTGGTCGCAAGCAGGGAAGGCTAGGTTCTATTCCCGGGTCGGGTAAAGTGTTATTGGGTTTCCCTAAAGGAATTTCTTAGTAGCAGTCTAGATTTGTGCCTTTTTTATGGCAATAGGCGCCGGAATTACATGGGGTAAGGTTAAACATAACTGGCTAACTGTGGGAGTTCTATTGGGTACTCTTCTGTGTATCTTCTTCTTAATCCTTCGGGAATTACAGATCACCAGATAATGATGTTATGTACATTTTGACAACTACGAAATAGGCAGCACAGAGCTCTATGATGCCTATTTACTGTTGTCTATCGCAATATATTTAGAGTTTTCATTCAGTTTGCATTAAACTATAAACTTAGGCAGTAATACTTGATCCATTCGTTTCATATTTATATTAGGTTTTTATTCAGTTTTATCCTCAATCCTATTACAAATTGCAAACAAATGGAAACTCAGCTGTTACCCGCGGTGAAATACAATATTTGAGTTATTTTATCATGCCAGGGGATCACTGTTTTTTCCAGGGATTAGATGCAGCCTATATGTTAATCCAGAATATAAGCTATCTTTATACCAAACCGTCCATATCCATACAAGTCGTTTGAGCGTTAAAGAGTAACAAACGTACACACACAAACAAACTTTCGCCTTTTATGAGTGTGTTATAACTAAGCTAGCCAGGCACTTAATAAATTAGTTTTAAAATTATATGAGGTGTCAATTTAGTTTTCTAGTAACCCATTGTAATATGTACATAGTTATATTTTTTTACGGTGGGTCAAGGGGTAGCTGGGTAAAGGTTACGAAAAGTATTTAGTAAGGTATGTAGATATTAGTACTAACCTGGGCTGTAGTATATCTATTGTTATACGCTCGGTGCATGATCAATAAACTGATCTTTAAAATTGGTAGACGATTCACATTATAGGTTAGCTGTGAGTTGGTTACCTGGAACACACAAACAATAAATATTAGAACAAAGGAATCCACTGCACACAAAGTTGAATTCCGCGGCCATTTTGAATTGGCGCGCCGACGTCAGTAATAATTTCATAAAATCCATCGTTTTAAGAAAGTTGTCAAAAACCATTCTAATATTTCACGTTCACTCACTTATTTCGACTTAAGCTAAACCATGTCAAGAACCAAAAAAAAACACTTACTAAACAATTTAACGATACACTGTAAGCACAGGAATCAAGGATAACGGATGTGTACTGCCGCATAGAACTCGTCCGCCTGGACCGTTGGATCACGAACGCATGCGCGAGCAATATGTGAGTGAAGCGACGTGCTCATGGATGTCGATGAACCAAAGTGTCACATTACACTAATAAAAGGCTTTAAGAGTTTATATAATAATAGTATAGATATATTTATTGTTAAAATATCAAGTTTGGAAGCAGCACAAGCCCAACGAATTTTCAAATGAGTCCAGTACCACGTCAACCGAAAAAAATGGCTTAAATGTCTTATTAATAAAATTTGTCATTGAGGTGTGTCTAAATGGAATATCTTATATGGTTCTACGAGTAACGCGCTGAATGAGAAGATCTAATATAGAATTCAACGCGCAGAAAGCATATAAATGTACTGGACTGACGCGATGCCTGCGCAAGCGAAGGCTGCGCCAGTGTGTAGCCCTGATGCGTGGCGCCCTAGGCCTCGGCCTGTCAGCTGTGACCTTGACATTTTGCTGTTTTGTAAATATGTTTCCTGTGAGTTTTATAGTGTTTAGTTATGAGTGCGGGGTGAATTTAGTTTGGGTTTTTATTAGGAAGCTTGGTATTGGTAGTGACGCCAGTAGACCCAGTCAACCTTTCGCATCTATTGATGAGTAGGTGATGACATGTTCCCAATGAACGTTCATTTCCAGGAACGTTTATTTCAAAGGCGGTTGGGATTAAGGATACATTATGGCAACGTTAGCAAGCTTCAATATACTCAGTATCGGAAAAAAGTGTTCCTCAGGGTGAAATACGTGTCCTTATGTGTAACGCGGTATATACGACGTCTGATCCAGGAGTTATTATAGTGCTTGCACTACAAACATTTCCGGAAATTCTTGAAAGTTGATAAAAATCTAGCAACTATAAAATATATTAACTTAGATAACTGTGTGAATCCGGCCGATATTTTAGATTCAAAATAACCTGTTCAGGGGAGCTCTCAGGATACTGGTCAGCAGTAATGCGGTAGCGCCATACTCTCCAGAAATTCTTTCAGCGACTGCGGATGGTCTCACCTTCACCGACTCTTCCTATCCGGATTTAACTACTTTACTGTTACAGTCCCCTGTTGATTGTAGCCGCGAGTACCGCCGCCTGCACATTTAAAATATCTGTTAAGTTCAAACGCAGGAGAAATTGGTAAGTCGTTTTTGGTTGAACTTGCGGCACTGATTAACTCAACGGTGTAAACGATATCGTCGTCAATACTTTGTACGGGGCTAACCTATGTTCCCTGTGCAAGAAAGGCAGCGGCACTTGTCCCATTGCCGTTGGTTGTACCCATAGACGTATGGCATCCCAAATTTGCTATCAGTTCTATGGCAATATGCTTACATCAAAGTTAGTAAATAGGTGCATCAGCTTTATTAATAAAACAATGTGTCTCTATCATAGATAGTTGAAACGCCTTACGGACTTACAAGGTTCACTCCAAAGTAAAGCGTCACAACACTAGCATGTTTTATTGATTGTTCGCTTCAACCTAGAGCGGATACAAATCTGAACTGAAATTAAAAACTATCAATCTGATATCAAATGCATTTAAAAAACGATATTATTTAAAAATGCGATATAAAACTTCTTTCATGATAACACTGAGCGCTAATACTTGTTCGATATTTATACAATCAGGAAATACGCCTTTCGTTTAATCGATGTTGCCCGTTTTAACTCTAAGATCAGCATATTTCATGTCACACAATCAGTTGTTATAAATATCTGTTATGTGTTCTTGCTGTATCTGTGTAATTTGCAATATACGTATCAACTATCGTATATCAAGACAAATTATCATTTGAATATCGTGGACTTTTGCATGTCTCATCAGACACCTCTCTTCTAGCAATAAGAAGAGCTAGTCAAACTTAATTAAATTAACTATGTTTGACTGGCTAATAAGGCAATTATCTGAAAGAACCTACATCAAGGTGCTGTTACTGTGGATGGCTCCGGGGAACAGTGTTTTTTTTTTTATTTCATGAAATAATTCAGTTTGCGTAAAACGGACTGTCGTAATAGTCATGAGGTTTAGTCCTCGCGTCTCTTGCATTTGGTTGTGGTTTTAAATCCGGGCTAGTACCAATGAAACGTTTTCATTTAATAAGTACTTTCTAGCTTTATCTTGTAAACCACCGATGTCTGTGCATCGGTGGATCCAAATATATCCAAGATTGATTAGTGGAATAGTCGCAGTACCGTAAATAAAAAATCTGATTTGCAATATAAATTTAATAAGTACGATCCCTTTGCAGTCCGCTCTCTGTGAGACATGTCTTAGACCAGGGGTTCTCATTCAGAATACCTACCTGGCTATGCATGTCTAAGAATAGACAGAAGCGATGGGTTTATCAAAAAACGTTTGGAGTGGTTTTTAGAAAGCAAAAACCTGCTAGCTACATCACAGTTTAGTTTTAGAAAGGGTAAAAATACGATTGACAGCCTCAGTGTGTTTATAATTGATATTTTCATAGCCTTTTCTTCGGTCAGCTTATGATAATGTATCTGTCCTGGAACAAAAGTTGTATTTTTTACAATTTCCAAAAATGTTGGCTGTTTTTATAATTAACATGCTTTCAGAGAGATCTCTACACATTAAAGGGTGTAGGTACATGTGGGTACATGTACCTACACCCTTTAATATTTAGTATGGAAAAGTCTCCCTCAGGTAGTTATTCCACTTCTCTATAACATTTACATTTATAATTTAGAATGCTCTCTAAATAAACTTTTGTACCACAACACAAACTCGCAATATTTTTAAATAGCTATCATTTAAAATTATTGCAAGTTTGGCCAGATGGCGTATCGTTTAGACGGTTTCTTTACATTAATAAAGTTAAAGATTGCGCTGAAAGTATTAACATGATAAGTAAAACGAAACTAAATAGAGGCTGCCTCAATACCGCAGAGGTCCCTCAATGCCCTGCATGTCTAATACAACAATGAATTTTGAATGTTGTTAGGGCTGCCCGCTTTTGTAGTCCCTCTGGTATGGTTGCGGAGGCCAGGTTGGTTGGCTTCCATGCCATAGTGCGCAAGCGGCTCGCATCGTTATGAGACAGGTTCAAGGGTAACAGCATCTTTCAGATCATTGCAAACAAGCAAGATTCCAATATTATAAGAAAATTTATTCTTGCTCATGTAGGATACATCTTATTTTGTTTTTATAATAATAACTAGCTTTTGCCCGCGGCTTCGCTCGCGTTAAATTTGGGGTATCACAGTTACCCTCCTCCAGATTTGTACGTACCTGCTACCTGTAGTTTTTGCCCTTGCGCCTTATTTATTGTAATAGCAAAGCTGAGCTTACCTTTTTCTTCCCTCTTTCTCCCTCATATCTCACTTAAAAAAAAAAACTATATCCATATCCAGAGTGCCAAGTATCTCTGTACCTACCAAAATTAATTAAAAATCGGTTTATCCATTTAGGCGTGAAGACGTTACAAACAAACTCACTTTCGCTTTTATAATATTAGTAAGGATATTAAAACGTTTTCCAAGCAACAAGTAATGGTAGCAAGTAAACACATCTGCAAAACGTGCGAAATCTCGGTCACGTGCGCACCCTTCGTTTAGTAAAGAACTCACCCCTCGCCCTTGACTTTGAAGGTTCATTGTATACGTGCGCTGTTTAGAAAATCAATTAACAAGCAGGTAGCAAATATGTGGAATTAAATGACTTCAGACGTTCAATAAAGAAATGTATGTACAGAACTATTGAAATACCACCTTGAACTCATGCACGCCTAGTACAATAACTAATTATTGCAAGAAATACCAGAAGGGCTTCTACTACTACTACTGCTGAGGGAAAGAGACAGAGCTATACAGGGTGTCTAGCACCATCTCTTTCACTCAGTGGAATAAGAATTGCTATAAGAGGTCATAGTATGGCTACAGGTACTTGGTTTTGGTAACTGTAAAACAGATTTTGATTACGGACCCAATAGTAAACACAACAACAAAAAATGGTAATTATTTCAACATTGTGCATTTTTGTAATAAAAAATGTGGATGCATGTTTAATATTAACGTTTATATATATTTTTTATATTTTACAAGTTTCATTTATTAAAAAAAAAATACAACCGTAAATATCTACTCTTGTGAGAACGTAAATAATATAAATAGTAAGTTGGAATGTAATTCGAAATACGGTGCGTTCAATAACTGCATGATGACTTATAAGAAAATAAAAATCTTTTCAACTTTTAATTCCCATAATCTAGTCATTCAATATTTTTTAGATAATCTTCTTATAAACTCTTAGTATAATAAACATTAACTCGCAATTGAATGATACTTCGTTAATTTATAAATAGTTTGGGTCCAATCTCGCCCTGGTCCTTTAATACTAATTAATATAAATTATCTTTATTCATATTCATATACCTAAACATCAGGTCAATAGAGCGAAGCCATGGTGCTCAAAGAGAATCTCTAGGTTCCCTTGTCTTCTTTAACATAAGCCACGAGTACCTATCTGCCCCCGTATACGGACCTACCTATCAATTCGACTCAAATGATCTCTTTAAGAACGGACTCTCATGTCACACAATTGTTACAACATTATCTTTCACGGTTTTCTGGTATGAGTGCTAAATGCGTCAGTCCAGTTTTTATAATATGTATGTCCATGGTCATCTCTTGCTATTCCTATTAAAACAGAAATTGTCCGTGTTACGGTATCAAAATAAAAATGGATGGCAACAAGGCATTTAACACAGAACCAAATGTAAGTTAACAGGATTTTTCTTAATCCATAACTGCATAGCTTATGAAAAGTTTAAAAATCTATTTATAAACAACTACAACTACCAGGAAGGCAATTTTAATGTTTTGAGTCCAAGTTTTCTCACGATATTTTCCATTTGCCGATTTCAGTGGTTGATCATTAAATGGTTAGTTTCTGGTCAATGGGCCATACAATACTAGAATTAAACGTGAGAGTAACATTTTATATTTTACTCAGGTGGTATTTCTCCAAACAGAAAGAGGGCGACCACTACTAGCCAGACAAGGACATTTATATGCTTTGCATAAAGAGTCTTTGAGTCAAAAATGGCAGCAGCACGCAGGGAATATATCAATGTATAACAGGTATCACCTATACATTAATAAAATAGAAAACAATTATAAATATAAACTAGAGGGGAGAGAAAAGTTAGAGTGCCAAGCAAGGATTACCCTTTGTACTTGCGGTGTGTTATATACACAGCCAATAGTGGCCAAGAACGGAGATATCGAAATACAGCTGTTAGTAGGTGGATTGGCCAGATCTAATAACAAGCTTAATAGATCAGGAGTAGCAACTGAATTAGAATTGGACTCACTAGTCTGTGACATAGCTGTACATCATAACATAGATCAAGAAGTTTTATTACATTCTTTCACTAAGGCTAAGAGTTCATTAAAAAACAAATATGGAGAAGAATATAACCTACTTGGATGCCATCAACAGCCTTAACCTTCCTAATGAAGACAATACTGAAGTGATTAAGACAGCTGGTGTGACACCACAAAGTGTCATATCAAGCACCCAATTCAAGTCATATGTTGTTTTAGGAATAACACCTGAAGAATTCTCTAACAGCTATGCAGCTGTTGAATTTGAAGGGCAACATTTGCTCAGTATTGTAAGGACTTACTAGAAGTTCTAGAAGATGGTAAGCCATCTAAGGCCTTAGAGTTTTGTTCAGAGATTTTGTTTGAAATTGGGCCAAATCTAAGAAATGAGAAGAAGACAAAAGGAGACAAGATGGTCAGATTTAATTTCTGCTATTCTAAGACAGTTGGAGATAAAACTTCTTCTTATGATGACACCTTTGTGTGGTGCTATCTTTTCAAGGGATTGCATTAACCCAATATCTGAAAGATTGAATACCACACCAGAAAAACGTAATAAATCAATTAAGATTGGTAAAGTCTGGATATGTAAGCAGAGAAATATTTGTAGATAGATCACTAAAATAACGGGTCCTGAAACGAATATTTTAAGGGGGAAGAAACAACACTACATAAAATTCTATGCTAAAGTGAGTCAATGGTAAAAGTAACACTTGTACCACATATTTTTGAAACAATTACGGCCGAGAAAACGAATGCTGGTTTAAATTGGGTTGGTTCTGTTCCCGCATTCAAAAGCGTTAAAACAATTATGTACCGCGCGAGGAATGCAGCACTAGAGGTCCCAAAAACTCGTTTCCAAAACAGAAATGAGTTAATTATTCCCATGAAATACGCAACCGATTTTTTATTATTTGATACTGGGGCTGAATCCGGAAGAATAATTGCTTTTGCAACAAATACATCCAGAAAACTTATTTCAAAATTACAAAGTTTTTTTTTGTGATGGTACTTTTAGAAGTTGCCTTTTTTACCCACTCTACTGCATACATGGAGATATTGGCAGCACACGAACTGAAACCCATATTGTTTCGTTAGTATATATTTTGATGCACAACAAAAAACAAATCAGAGAACGTATGTTTAATAACTACGCTTAAATCTACCAGAGTGGGAACCTAATCTTATAATATTCGACTCGAATTAACGCCATTAAAACAGTATTCCCATCAGCACAAATTCAGGGCTGTAATTTTTATTTTAAGCAGGCAATTTCAAAAAAGGCTACATCTATATGCTTATCGAGCAATGAAGGAAAAAGGCATATTGCGATGTGCGCTACACTAGCCTATCTAAAACAAGAAGATGCAGAAGAAGGCTGGTTGGTCATTATGGAGACAGCAAATTCTAATGAGATTTACACCGATTTTAATGACTAGTTTGTGTCAACATGGCTAGATAACCAATATATGAGAGGAATTTGGAATTGTTACCGCGCTAGTCACAGAACTATAAATGGCGCGGAATCGTGGCACAAACGCCTTAATAATTGGATGCAATTCAGCAAGCTAGAACTTCTGGATTTTCTTGAAATAATCAGGGAGGAAAATGAAAACCAAAGGAGGAAATTGCCAAAATAGTGGATGATTTTAAAAATTCTCGTTTATCACTTATCGAAACCATTTTAATTTATCTTTGTGAACTTATTTTCGAGTTATGTAAATAGCATAATATTTTGTTAAATAGATTTAAGATTAATTTACTCGTTAGATATGGTATTTCATATTTTTAAAATAGGTTCATAACAATGCCTCAGTTTCATTTAATCTTATCACGAACTTGTTAACACTAATAAGAATACTTAATAATTAATTCTTATTAGTTTTAGTAATATTAATTATTATAAACCTGAGTGAGGCACACCGAACCTGGGAAATGTACGCGCTCCCACTCCAAATAAGTGTCGTCCCCCAGATCTTCTGCAACCTATAACAGCGCTAGCCAACAAATTACAATTGCATTTTTTTTATTGAAAATATTTTATTTTGTTAGTTATTTATGATAGCCTAGTACTACATATGTATAAAACGATTAAATTTTTATTTATATTGAATTCTTTTTCAAATTGAAGTTGTTATAAATAAATTGATTTAATTTATACACGTATTTTTATTACTAACTGTACTTTTTGACAAGCAAATTTATACTGGTGACGAATCGGGACTAGCAATATTAAATAAAAATTCATTTGTTTTCTTATGATGACGAATCGGGAAATCTTGTATGGAAAAAGAATTGGTGACCAATCGCAATCGCAACAGTGACGAGTCGGGTATAACTCGATGTATGTTCTATTATTGTTTGCTTTACAAATTTTATTTGTATAAGAATACATTGTTACGTCCTTAACTCATCTCTTAAGGGGGAACATTTACGTTGTCCGTTTATAATTGCTCTCCAAACAACTGCGTTTAACCCTCACCAGGTATGAACACGTAGTAATCTTAGTGAAGAAAACTTGTTAAACAGCTCAAGACGTTGCGAACAACAGATCGAACTTGCTACACAAAGGGGTTGAGCCAGTGATATTATAAATGTGAACAAGTAGTACTTGTTAGATTCCCACTTTGGTACTTCGTGCGTTCACCCCAAGTTTCAACAGAGAAGCTCGCCCTTGACCTTAAAAGGTTTCCCTAGCGGCCGCTGCTTAGCAACACTCAGCCTTGGATACATTCTCTGGGTCACTGGTACCTTTTACGCCTGTTTTATATTAAATGTTTAAGAACGGGTCAATACTATTATAGAGTACGTTTTACTTTAAGGGTTAACCATTGTGTTGTGCCTCGCTTTGAAGCTCATTGCGTTGCGCTTGATAATTAACATATATAACCTTTTAGACTGGTTTTCGTACAATAATAAATGGCAAAGAGTTACTGGAGATCCTTCGACCTCACGGCAGGGTTGTTGTCATCCTGATTCATCAATATTCACCAATGGCTGGCGGCAGTCTGCCACATCTATTTTGTGTTAATAGTTCTAATGTGTACTTACTGTACCGTGCCCTATCGTTTTCAAATTATAAATGCTTTTTTTTAAATCTGATTGTTATTCAATAAGTTGACAAAAATAGCTGACATTTGAAGGTGAGAAATGATCGCGGAAAACACCAAATATTAAACAAACTAGCTTTTGCCTTATTTATTGTAATAGCAATGCAATGTTTTCCCCTTTTTCCCTTTTCCCCAAAAAAAGATTGAGTTATGAGGGAGAAAGAGGGAAGCCTCTTTCTCCCTCATAACTCAATCTTTTTTTAATAAAATGGCCTATGTTCGGCTCCAGGGTCCACACTTAAATTCATCAACATCGGTTAAGCCATTTAGGCGTGGAGAAGAAACAAACAAATAAACAAACGCACTTTCGCTTTCATAATATTAATAAGGATTAATTGTAGTTTTGAATGATTCCTGTGTCATGTCTGTGATCAATAAACATGAGATACGAGATAATGAACTATTACTTATTGATCAACTGGCCGCGATTACATGTACAGTACAGAATATTTCTCGCCCCAAATGCCTTATCGATTATCGTCTAGACTTAACTTACGGGAATAATTAGTTTATTTAATGGCACAATGCGCTGTTGGCATAAAAATCTCAGCAAAACCCGTTCATATTTCTGGTTGCAAACAAAGGCATTCTTGGGACCCCTTCAATGCATTATATGATCCCCTCATTACAGCTGCGTGCTAACTGTGAACTCTGACCTTGAATAGTAACGTGTATTATTGCTAGTACCAGCTCTTTTGCATGGCCTTATGCAAAATAGGGACGAAAGCATAAATAACTTAAAATCAATGGAGGGGCGATACGAGGCAAATTTTAGAAATGGATTTGACCCCATGTTGGTACTAAATATTCGGATTAAGATATTGTAACCGGTAATAACGGTCGTGTACTTTCTGCATAGAGAGGGGCGTCTGTCATTGGTTGACGTAATGCATCGTGTGACTCTAATAAATGAAGCCAATCTTATTAAGGGTAAGGGTAGTGAAGGGTGGTTGGTAAATCCTAACTGTCATTCGTGCAACTGTTAGAAATTGTTATTAATTGATATCAAAATAAATTGTATACCTCTTTTGTATATGTATACCTCTATGATGTCTGTCTGTACACACTGTCTATGGAAATAAAAGAAATACTTTCACTTTTGTCAACCGACGTTCTTGTGTTTTAATAGGTTATGGGCCCAGTCCCGAAAAAAATGAATTTGCAATAGTTATTGTTAGTATTTTCGTCTGCAGTACTTAAAAGATGAGTTCCAATTTTCTGGCGAATGTACCGAAGCTGAAAGGTCGTGAAAATTACGACGACTGGGCGTTCGCAGTTGAAAACTTGCTGATCTGATACTTGAAGGCGCCGACAAATACATCAAGAGCCTGCAGTAGCTGGAGCTGCAGTAGCAGGAGATGGGGCAGATGCCAAAACACGGGCAAAAGTGACATTGACAATAGATTCATCACTATATGCACATAAAGCATGCAAAGACCACGAAAAAGTTCTAAGATTTAGTTGCGGAGGCAGATCTTATAGATGGTGTTCACAAGTTGAATTTAAAATCAACAAAGAACTGTTTATTAACATCATCAGTGGCTGATAAAGACACTTGGCACAGGCGACTAGAAGCCAATCTTATTAGGGGTAAGAGTAGTGAAGTGGTTGGTAAATCCTAACTGTCATTCGTGCAACTGTTAGAAATAAAACAGTGGATAGCGTATACAAATTAACTATGATGAAGCGAAGTTGCCTTGGGGTCACTTTAGCTAAAACCTGGCTAAACAAATTGGTCCCTATTTTTTGTATTATATTAGCGTCTGTCACCTCTTTTACTAAATAGATGCACATTTTTCCTGACGGACATCATGTTTTCATAGTATAGATTTATATATGACTTTGATGGCTCTTTTCTTCAGAATAAATATAGAAACGATGTTTGCAGCCCGTCCCCAAAGTAAAATACCATACGATATTTTACTGACGCAGAAGTGAACTGTTCTTTCTAATGGCATATACAGATGAACTAAGTTGTCTTGTTAGTGATGTTATATGCGGACCCAACTGTAGCCTTGAGTCGTGCGTTATCCCCGGAAAACAGTTTTTTGAGTTATCTCTCATGACTCACTCATCATGAAACTTCAGAAACTACAAGTGTAAGGAGTCTCAGATTTTGCATGGAGGATCCTTTCAGGACATATGTGCTCACTAAAACTAAAGGATTTGGCTTAGTTTAACAATTAAGGGGGTGAAACAAATTGGCAAAGTTCGTATGGGAAAAAGCGATTCCTTTGCCGTAGTGACTTGGAATGTTTCATTCTTTTACGTAATTAATAGACTTATAATATCACTTTAGGACACTAAAGAGTTGAGCAGTAGGCGAAATCGCTGGGCACAGCTAGTCTTCTATGTATAAAATGCATATCTCTTTTTTTCAATGGAGATGATATGCTAAAATGACTTCAAGTAAAATTGTTACTTGACAAGAACTTAAAAGGATGGAAATAAAAACTTAACAAAAAAAACCGATGAACGATGAAATGTTTTTTTACTAACGGCAGAAGTGTTTCTATTCGGCAAGAGTTTTTCCGGCTGTGTGTACAAAGTGTTACATAATTAAGGGTGTGCATCAAACTGAACCACGTTTTCTATAGGACAAATAAAGCCTCTCACCTGCTATCGGTTCACTATACTATTTTTTTTTGTCTGACACACTTTATGTAATTATTCATTAGGCAGCATTAGTGCAGGGTTCGCAAGGATCCAAATGCAGTGCAAAAACACACGTTCCGAATTATTGAATTATTATCTGCCTAGCCTTTTTCCAACTATGTTGGGGTCGGCTTCCAGTTTTACCGAAGCAGCTGAATAGCAGTATTGTACATGGAGCGACTGCTTATCTGACCTCCATAACCCAGCTAGTACTGGGTAATACGATACCTCTTAGTAAGACTGGTTGTCAGACTTTCGGGACACTGACTAGCTGTAACGACTGTCAAAGATCTACAAATCACAGCCGGGTCCAGAGGCTTAACGTGCTTTGCGAGGCACGGAAGTAGCTCGGTATGTAACGGGTGGTCACCCATTCACAGACCAACTTAGGCAAGCACTTTTTAATCCAAAGATCGACCTGAGCGGCTGCCACGAGCTCCTCTGACTAAAACCCAATTATTGAATATACATTTTTTTATGTTCCTTCTATTGCCCTTTACGATCCGGGGCCACGGTATCTCTTTCGAACAATCCGCAACCCCGGATTGAATTTACCTTACATTAAATTATTATAGCTGTACTCATGTCCAACATTTGCGAATCAATCAACATCCAGGGGGGAATACAACCCTCAGTTAGAGTACGTAGGTAGTGTAGTCAATTAGAAGTAGCCATGGTAACCGACAGACTAACAGAGGGTCTGCAGCTTAGTATCTAGTAGTATTGAGGGTCGCTATGGAAATGAGGAAACTGTAGGCGGCGGCGGACCAACTGTAAGGGTCCCGTATCATCATAACTACATGTAGTTTACTTTAATTTATTAAAAATCGATTAAATTTTAGTTGAAAGTTGAACTTTTTGTTTTTTTTAATAGTTTTCTATAACATGCTTCTAAATATTTAAAATTTATTATAGAACAGTGGGTCTATAATAAATTTTATTGTACTGAAAATTTCAAAACATGTTTATTTAAAATGACAAATATTTTGGCAAACTCCCAAAGATGCTCTTTATTTTTATGCATTAACAGAAGGCTGTCTAGAGGTGGTAATTGAGTCCCGTTAAATATAAAATATACTCGTCTATATGCCTCAAGGTTGAGCAAAGAGTTGACGCCCACATTTCCCCATGTAATGGGGCCAGCTAGCGACCATTAATCCAGACTAGACGAATTTACTGATTTCACAAAAAAGTGAAGCCGGTCTTGGGATCGAATCTAGGACCTCACGAACAGCATCTCCATAACCGATGACTAGGGCAACGACGCACTAAAAACGTATATAGATCAGACACAGAACCCCAAATAGCCACCCTCGAGCCATAGGGAGAAAGGGGGTAGACAAGGAGGCTGATATTGATTTATAAGCCCGTCGTAATTGACTTGCCTAGCAACCCTCCGAATACTTACTGCGCAATACTACGGACTTTGATTTATTTCATACCCGTGACTGTGTTGCGTGAATGCGAAGGGGGCAGACAGGGACGACAGGAAGGATTGTATTGATTAATAAGTTTCCCTGTTAGTTTGCTGCGTAGTACTTTTTGTTGTGATTCATAATAATAAACTTGATTTTCAGTATATTGACTTGGCTCGCGAGGTTGTCGACATGTGGGATGTGGACTCAGCGATCATTGTGCCGATAGTCGTATCTGCCAATGGCTTAATTGCCAAGAGCCTCGACCAATACCTGAGGAGGCTCTCGTTAGGCAGCTGGATCAAGGGCTTAATACAGAAAGCGGTCCTGGACACGGCTCGTATTGTTAGGAGGTTCCTTTCTCTGGAGCCCTGACCGCTGATAGCTTAGACCCTGTTCCCGATACCGGTGGGCTACTGTTTTTATATTTTTTTTTATGATTTTAAGAAATATTTAAAAATGTAATTGTATGTATAGAAAACAATAAATGGACGAGAATTTGAATTGAAATAATAATAATAAAAACGCATTTGTTTGCGCCTGTCTGCCACATTACACCATGGAATTATGAAGATAAAATTAAAAATTCTTGTCACATAGTAACTAGATCCCTAAACCTTACACAGCTTTGCCTGAAGAGACCTACTTACTATTTTGCTCATGCGAGTGGAACTTGTAATTCAAAAGTATTTCCAATTTTGAGACATATTCATGTTAAAGCACAAAAGTTTGATGAAAGTTAAAGTTTCACTTCAAAAAAATATTCGAAAAATAAACATTTTTGTCATTGTTTCTCTTTTTTGTCTTCCTGAGATTCTTGGGGTTGCTATTTTATTTATTCTGTGCTCCTTAATACTACCTTCCTAAATATGTCGTTCGACCTGACAAATCTATCATACGATCTTGAAAGCTAATGGCAAGGCCTGTCTATTTCAAACTGATTGACTCATTCTATAACGTCCTATCTTGCCGGATTTAGCTTAATGAAGAATTTCTCGGTACTGTTGAGAAAAAGAATTTGTAGTATATTTTTGAACTTGCGCTATGGCAACAAATCTTTGTGTTTTGTAAGTAAGTACCTGAAATAATAAAGGATATTTGTAAACATAACCTTTGTAATCCCAGAAGGCAGGCGAGCACCTTCTACTGAATAAATGGCACACGACATTTCAACATTAATTGTTCCTAAAAATATAGGCTTGTTGAGCTGACGAGTTTTTCAAGCCTAATTCAGCATTTGTTTCATAAGAGAACGCTGCAATGATCATACACAAGAATAACATTCATAACATCACGCCTGTAACTCTCGAAGGGTAATTAGCACCCCGGGGTTACGGGTAGTTCGAAAGAGATTCCGCGGCACTGGAACAAAAAAGGCAATAGAAGGAACATGAGTGGGTTTTACTCAGTACAAGTCTGACACTCCCCTCCAGTCCGCCCAGAGCGGGGGAAGTTATTTGATGATTTCCCATCCGGAAAACGGTGTATTAATACACCTCTTTCTATGACTGTTATTAACTATAAGGCAGGCTAAGACAGTTGAATAGGGCACGACACAATAGTGGCGGTAAGTCCCCTCTTTGAGGAGTGGCGGGAGAGGCGCCATGGCGTCCTCATCTACCGCCTGACGCAGGTCCTCCCCGGACACGGAAGCTTCGGGAGGTTCCTACACATGATCGGGCGGGAGGAAACGCCCGGGTGTCGCCATTGTGACGATCGCCCGAAGGACACAGTGGAGCACACAGTGGCGGTCTACCCAGCTTGCGCGGAGCACCGCCGTGCCCTCGTAGAGGCGATCGGCGGCGGCGATCTCTCGCTTCCGGCCCTGGTTGAGTCCATGGTCCGGAGCGAGAGGGAATGGGAAGCGGTCACCTCTTTTTGCGAAGCAGTCATGCTAGCGAAGGAGGTGGCCGGGCGTTTGAGGGAGAGAACCTCAAACTAACCCAGCCGCCGCGGGAGACGCCACGGGCGTCAGGCGCCGCGAGACGGCTCCTGGCCACCGTAGATACGGGCCTGTGGACGGTGAGCAATGGGTAGCTCACCGTCCTTCCATCTATTGACGACAGGCCGTGTCGTCTCAAAGAGATGTCAGCAAAGCAGTGAGGCCTGCCAGGGCCAACGCCTGCCGGGGTTGCGGGTTCTTCGAAAGAGATACCGCGGCTCCGGAACATAAAGGGCAATGGAAGGAACATTTGTGGGTTTTAGTCAGTACAAGTCTGACACCCCCCCCCCCTAGCCACCCAGAGCGAGGGAGGTTCTTTGATGATTTCGCACCCAAAAAAAAGACATTTGAAATTTTAATTGTAAGACTTCTTTTCATGAAAAGAGTTGCGTGTAAATAAATTAAACATACAAAAGTTATTTGATCGATTTAAAACCGAAGCAGGTTGCGCTGATCTCAAATATAATGGAAGGGCAGAAATATGGTGAAACTCAATGCACCAGAGATACTTTTGTTATTTGTTTCCGCTATTTGTTCAATGCTTCACCCCCGACGCACAATGCGAAGGGCCTGAGGGGGTTTGAGAGGGGAGCTCGGCGGGTCACGCGCCTTGCGGACAGCTGCCGCACCAAATATGGAATGCGTTATGCATGTCCCGACCAATGACAGGGCTACAGCACAGGCGTATCCATATTTTTTTCTATGAATAGGGCGGAGCTTTTGTCTACGTGTATTGATTTACGCGCTGTTGATTTGGGTCTCTTGGTGATTATAGGTTGGTAGGCATGAAGGCTAACATGAGCAACCTTCAAATACCACCGTTTAGGGGATAACACGAAAGTAACGGTACTTACTCATTGTTTATTCTTGTGTTATCTATGTATGAGGACCCAAAAGATCCGATTAAAAAATGCATAAATACCTGGCCAATTGCGTGCCGGACACGCACACAGAGTGTGAGACATCACACAGTAAACAAATATTTAAAATATATAAAGGGACATAGGACTTGGCCATTATCAGACGTCTCTGTGTTTATCGCGACTGATTAGCTATCGTGGGTAGGAGGACAAGGAGAAATCAAACCGTAACCGTGGGCTTAGTATTATACTAACGAAATCATGATCAGAACTTTATTTAACTATTTATGTACACACAGCAGACCAGACAGGAAAAAAAATTGAGTACAAAGATAACTTTAATTACATGTAAGGAAAATGTATTTCCTCTTTACTAGAAACTCTTTACTAGAGACTGCCGTCTTCAACGCTGTCAGTTATGTCAAAGAGCTCTGCTCTATTTTATCTATGTTGACCATGAATCTTCATAAAATTAAAGAGAATTAAAACTCTTAATTATTATTGTAAAATAAGAAAGGAAGCGGTACAAACTATTAATGTCGTTTCTTTACAGGTTTGTCCTTTTATTATATTAAAACACTGTTATTTTTATGTAAAACTCGATTTAAAAGTGTATTGAAATAAACTTTTCTTTACAGACAAAGCAACGCATTTTTGTACCAATCCAATTACTCATTATATATATAAAGTATAGTGACGCTCCACCGAACACGTCTTGCTTCAGCGTGATGCGAACGGATTCTTACTCGTCCGACGGTCGCGTGCAAAAGATCCCGGAGTTGCGTTAGAGCAAAATACGTCAACCCACGTTTGTCCAAATGTTAGTTTTTTTTCTTAACGATTCTTGACACTCCTAAAACATATTTATATTAATGCAAGCTCTTAAAAGAAACCTGATAACACTTCTCGCCCAATTGGGCCAATTGCATGCGATTGCTTTACCAATGATACATTCTATACTTAGTCTTTAGAAACAATATGTTATATGATCTTCCCAGTGTTAGCTATTGTAATTTTTTTGTTTGAATGATCTAATTAAAATTTATTCTATTAGTTATGTATTTGAGTAAATGTTTTATGTTGTAAAGTTGCCATGCGTCCAACAACAACTAATAATCGTGTAGTTTCTCTTGGATTACTTTTCTATGTTCATTTGGAGACATGGTAGTTGAGTTTGAGCATTTGTCAAGTGAAGACGTGATAATTGCACATGTATACGGTGTTATTACTTTCAATAAAGTATTTATAAAGTAATATAGACTTTGGTTTTTTTACACCGTTATAGTGGATTACACCAGTATTATCCAATGATTATTATAAATAGGGGTTAGGCACGCATGGTAAGGCTCTGCAGTCGTACCTTTTAGAAGAAAAAATATACCACGCCTGTTTTCATCCACGGGATAGTCCGGTTAAGCAGAAAAGAACTTAACAGGGAGTAGATTTGCGAGTGGCCCTATTAAAAAAACGCGTCGGTACCATTAGCACTCAATTATTCGCAGCGAACGCACGTATTCTGGAGGCGCACGGCATTACATAAAACTAAATTTAATTTATTTATATTTTAGGGTTTGTAGGTGAATAATTTATTTTTAATACAATTAAGTATACGATAAGTTTAGATTCAGTTTAGTATAGGATAGTTTGTTTACAAGTTAGATGACCACATTTTAATAGTTATGCTGATTAAGTTAAGTAAATGTAAGTTAGACTCATATTTTCACTGAAATAAACAATTTAAAATTTTAATTTAATTTACTTCTTAGTTTTTATGCTTAGGTTTATAAGTTAGTTTTTCTTGTGTACATGTATGTTTGTTACATAAGTCAGTAAGAAATAAAACAAGATCTACTTCTTTATCTAGAAATAAGAAAGCCTCAAAAAAAATCCAACATCTCCCAGTGCAGCAGAAGTTTTAAAAGGATGAGGTTAGTAAGATCACAGGCAATTGAAGAAGATAGTGAGGCGAGACTCGCATCTCAGGAACTTCAGGCTAGAAACTTCGGCAAATTTAAAAGTCGACGTAACCATAAATCTTCTCGGCATAGGTGATAGTGTTATTATTCCTGGGTTTCCTCTGATTCTAAACAATTTTCCCTTTAGTTTTAAACGAGTTCAGTGAGCCTATGTTTCGCGACGACAATTAACAAAGGCCAAGGTCAGACGCTACAAGTAGTGTGTAGATATAAGTGTTAGCAGTTTTGCGCACGCTCAGCTTTATGGCTCTGCCACGTGTTAGCGATCCTAACTGACTGTTTGATCCCCGAGGGCTACACGTGTAATATCGTGTATAGAGAAGCATTACTTTGTAAACAAACGATACAATTAACTATAGATACAAACAACATTAAATTAATAAACTTCTATAGTTGTAAATATTTCATAAGAAATTCAAAATACAAATAACACATGTTGGGTTTGAACTTACAATCACAGTGCTCTAACCAATTGAGCTACACTGTTATGGGACTCTGATGCCAGAGTCATTCAAAGTTTTCAAACCATTTCATCGAAGATGCAGAGATAATGTATAACGGAGTACATTTGAAACCACTGCCTTAGGTATTTATAAAAAAAAAGAATTTTGTATAATTTTACTAGGAATGTCAGATCAGTATCAGATCGTTTCGACATCCACGCGGACGAAGCCGCAGGCACAACTAGTATATTCGTATAGATTTACTCTGGACGCTCTTACTGTGCACGTCTTTCTACATCGTTCTCTCATATTTGTATAATCTCAACTTGAGTGATGTAAATACGATTTAGGTACAGAAAAACCACAAAATTTATTGATTAAATCAATTAATATTTACAAACTATAAATAGACACAAACTAATAATAAAAATATGTACAATGGTAAATTACAGGGTGCCAAAAAATTTGTCCACATCGCAGTCAACAGGAAAAGTGCCCAGATACGGTTCTGAATTATAATTTTACTAGCTTTTGCCCGCGGCTTCGCTCGTGTTAAATTCGGGGTAACACAGTTGCCCTTGCGCCTTATTGATTTGTAATAGCAACGCTAAGTTTTCCCTTTTCTTCCCTGTTTCTCCCTCACATCCCACTTTTTTCAAAAAAATATTAGCCTATGTCCGTCTCCTGGTTCCCAACTATATCTGTACCAAAATTCATCAAAATCGGTTTAGCCATTAAAGCGTGAAGAGGTAACAAACAAACTCACTTTCGCTTTTATAATATTAGTAAGGATTAAATATTATAATTTAAAAGGATAGGAAAGGATACTTCATAGACACCTATGGAGTTACTTGTCATTCTTCTCTATAGAGATCAACGCTTTGGAATGGGGAACTACAGTACTTTCAAAAGTTATTATGCCTTGTGACCGGGACTGTAGCTTCATCATTTTGTTTCTTGACATTCAGAAGTGCTTGTAATGGTCTAACTGAAATAAATTATAACAGTGGCTACAATATAAAGTGTAAGTCACTATGACTAACAATCATAAAATAAAAAAAGACCGACATTATGACACTGAAACGCTATAGAATTGTGAATGCGCTAAAGAAGTGAATACTCACTTGTTGCGTCTCAAGTTCAAGGTTTTTGTTCTCTGAACTAAGGTTGAGTAGGGGAAACCGGGGGTTCATGAGGCGTAATAGATTATGCTAAGCGCACCCACAACTTCGCGTGCCCGAGAACTTGGCGCCAGTTGGCAGGATTCCAATGTTCCGCAATTCCGCAGGGAATCGAGAATGGAATACGTTTTCACTTGAAAAATGTGTACACATGATACACTTTAACAGTTTTTTTATGGGCCCTATCAAAACGCCACTTTTACTTTCTAGATAAAAGTTTTCTAGTAATTGGAAGCGGCCCTTAGTTTATTTTCATTAGGTTTAGTTACTTGTAGGTCTAAGCTTAAGTTATGTTGTAAACATATTGTTGGTAAACGAAGGGGCCAACCTACATGCCATTCATTAACTTTGTTTTTATAATTTTTAAGAGATCAATGTCAAAATGCCTAAAATATCACGGATCAAACGAACACATTAGCAAAGAATTGAAAGAATGCAATTCTTGTGAGTATTTCTGTGTCCAACATGACATCAAAACAGTGTTTAAAAAATTGTTAAGTAAATAGAACATATAATATACTTGTTTAGACACAGACAGACATACGAACGACGACTCCCTCGTCAACTTTCTAGGGACTATCAATTACTATTAATTTGTTCCTAAATTAATGTGTAACCTGTACAGGCTTCTTAAGAAGGAGTTTAATTGGAAGTGAGACAATAACTGTGAGTCAGCTTTTAAAATAATTAAAAATATTTTGATTAGTACTGATGTTCTGGCTCATTACGAACCTGACAAACCTTTTTTTTTACTTGTGATGCGAGCTCGAGGGGCATAGGCGGAGTACTAAGTCAGATGTGCGAGCACAACGACAGTGGCACGATCGGAGCACGGAAGCGACCTGACGTGTATTTTTCGCGCGCGCTTTCAACAGCTGAAAAGCATTACTCACAAACTGAGCGGGGAGGCTTTAGCTATTGTATTCTGCTTCGAAAAATTACACCAACATTAATACGGGCGACATTTTAAATTACGCACGGACCACAAACCGTTGGTTACTATTTTTGGGCCTAAACAGGGTATACCATTGATGACTGCGAGCCGGTTACAAAGGTGGGCTATAAAAAGGTCAGCCTATACATATGATATCGAGTATGTCACTTCAAAGCAGAATGGGGTAGATGGGTTGTCGCGGTTGCCAGCTCTTTCCAATACTAAACAACAAGTCGTATTTACTTTTTGCCCAAAATGCCATGTTGCCATTGGATTATAACGAGATTAAAAGACAGACGAACAGAGACCAGTTGCTAGGCCGAGTTTTAAGATATCTCACTGACGAATGGCCTTCTGATAATGAAATAAAATCACTCAAAACCCTATTGCAATCACACGAAAAATTAGGTTGTGTAATTGTATAGCGCGTGTAGGGAAAAGGTTTTAATCGATTTACATGAGGCAAATATGGGCATTGTTAAAACTAAAGCTTTTGCTAGGAGCGAATACTCAACTCCACCCAGCGTCCAGTCTATATTTAGTTTGTTTTTGGTTGCAATTTTTGAAGTTATACTTCTTTTGGCGCGATGGAGAAAAATGATGAGAGTGAATTTTTACGATGACAGCGTGAAGTTAGTTGTAGGTGGCATGAAAATCGATAGCTATGTTCAAGTTATATATTCTAGTATTTTTATATTTAGAACTTGTGTTTCGTAACAGTACAATTAAACAGTGTGAATAAAATAAATATTATTCTGGTGTTTTTATTAAATCAATTTCACAAACGACGGTAATAGTATTACTTATAATTTAATTTAATCTTTGATCTTAACTATTTGTTAAAGAATCATGACAATCAACGGTACTGGTTTTTCTCATGCATCAAGATAAAAATTATATTACAATTATTTTCTTTATTTTTAAAGTCATTCTGTAATTAGAATACCAATTTTGTATAGAAGTTTATTTTTGTAAACATAATAAGTTATGAAATTGATTTGATAAAATGAATTACCCACTGCCGGCTGTTCTTACGTTAAAGTGTTGCCATAATCAAAATAAGTAAATATATTGACAAATCGAATCGTTTTTTTTTTGTATACGTTTACAAAGAAAAAAGAAGTATAACTTCTAACGCGTGTACATAAGTACACACACTATTTTTTTATTTTATGTTAATAAGAACGCCCTCTGTTAATTAACATACTGTATACCCACAGTGAAAACTGCTTATATCTTTATTTCTAGTTTTAGCTGCTCACGCTAGAAGTTTATGCTATGACATAGACAGCAATGCTGTTGAAAACTTTCACAGCATTGTTGCCAGATTTGTGGGAGGAAAAAGGATTATTTTTTTTTAAAAAAAAAGCTCTTACAGTACAAGGTGTTTCGCAGCGGCATTACAATTTAATACAAGAAAGACGGTTACCAAATTATACGAATCTTTGAATAAAGGTAATAGTCCCATGGGAAAGTTGTCACTATTGGAGCGAAGCAATGCAAAAAAACCGACAAAACGTTGTAGTAGGGGAGCCCACGATGCTAAATGGGGATTTACTCGAGCGTCGTAGAGACCTATTGGGATGCAAAGCTTAGATGATAAGAAGAAAAAAATGTTAAATGATATATACCGTTACATCGGTGGGGGAAGCGGCTATAGATTTTTAAATATGTAAAAAAAAACTGTTGCATGGACATCCTCGAGCGCGTCAGATATTGATAGCATCAATGCCCTATGTATTTTTAATAATGTACGTATGTTAATCTGATCGTTTGCATGATGGGGGTGGTTGTATTTAAGGGTTGAAAATGAAAAAAAAAAAATTTAGTCGAGCGCGTCAGATTTTCTAAGGGAGTGTTAAGTGCACCAAAAAAAAGCTCTCATTCACTAATCTGACGATTTCGATGGGACGCAAACTCGCGGCCATTTTCATAATGTGCAAAAAAAAATCGCCATTTTGAAATACTCACGCGCGTCAGATTAAGATATATGTGGTTAATATTTATGTTCTAAACGTACTGTCTCATAATCTGACGATTATGTAGAGGGATTCGCCTAATCTGACAAAAAAAAATTGAAAAACGGTTCACCTTAAAGGCCATCCCTGCAACTTCTACACAGACTTAATCATTTTATTATAAATATTTAATAAATGAAGTCATATTAGCACTTACTCGTCTGTCGATGTACCAGCAACCTCAGTAGACAAGGAATCAACAGTACCATGTACTTCGGAACACTCTCCAGAATCAGGAGCATGTGTTTCGGAGCTATTTCCCGAAACTTCCGGTGTATTGTCATGTTCCACTACACTTTGATTTTGTAAATACTGAAAGTCTCGCGGTATTTTAATTGCAGTAAATAATTTATAGCATTGTGCGTGATATAAATCATTTAATGATGATTCCATTGACAATTCGAGGTTATCATATGTTACTCGAGTCTTTCGGATAACCGGCTTGCGCCGACGATATTCCAAAATATTTACACATTTTTTTAATGTTTCTACCGTAAATTTAATTGTTTTTTGTAACGTACTTTCACCACAAAACACACATTTCAAATCAATATCACTCATATTAAATGTTTATAAACTTTAATTCACTCAAATAATATTAAAATAGCAAAAAAAACCAAAACGTTGGAAACACGTTGTAAACAGTATGCTATGCTACGAACGAGTCTTTATGATCAGCTGTGATGGCGTCATGGCAACAGAAACCAGAGTGGGGACGGAGTGAGAGAGTAATAGATAGAGAAAGAGTGAGAGAGGAATAGAAACGCGGAGAAGGAAATGTAGGCATCACGCAGCTGCACGCATTTAACTTTATCGACGAATTTTTGTTATTTCGGCTTGTGGAAATCGTCAGATTATATATTTTTCATTATTCTTGAATTATTTCCTTCAAAATAAAAAAAATTTAGCTACGCTCGAGAATGTCGAGATGACGTTTTTTTTTACAACTTTGTTGCCCTCCCCTTTTTTACGTCACTCTCAAATTGTCAGATTAGTGGAATATACAACTATACTATACTTTTTGGGGTGTAATTAACTCACCCTACCTTAATCTGACGCGCTCGAGAATTTCTGATGGTCAATTTTTTTTTACTAATCTGATCCTGTATCCTTCACGGGCGGCCTTATATATGGGCCACATGTTCTGTGGAGGTACTTAACTGGGTACAAGGTATCCCCCTGTATATTAATCTGCCGCGCTTTAGTAAATCCCGAAATCCCCGCTTGGGCTCCCCTACTATTGATTTAATACGGGTACAACAAAAAATTATGATTATGGTCCATACTGCATTAAACCTGACATGAATTTAGACGTAATTAAAACTAAATAACGGTATCTGGAAAACCTAAAAAAGACCAGCACAGAAATTTTAGGAAAAAGGTACCATTCTTCAAGGAAGAAATAGCGAATGACTCGAATTACGCAGGTCGTTGTTAATGGCAGAGTTATTAAAATGAAACCTGATGCGAGCTGTTCAACCATAGATAAAGATCGTTAGATCTTATTTTATCTGTTAAACATGGCCGAGAACAGACTGCAGAGCAAAGAATGAATATTATTCCCTGCAGTTTATTTTTAGATAAAAATTACCGTACCTTGGAGCAACACCTGATGTCATATGCGTAGAACACGCGCGCATGCTTATAGGAGTAAAATGTCTTTTTGCAGTCTGACCAAAAGAAAAAAAATCCCTTAAAAAAAATTGAGATGTTTGTGATAGCTTCTGGAAAAATATATGGAGGAAAAATTAACAACATTCTATATAGGTTGTTTTCTTCTCCAATTAATTGATCCACGCCATCAACGTAACTTACCTATAAGACACCTGCCACAAATTCAAGAAGCTATAAAAAAAGAAAAGAAACACTTTTCACTTCTTTTTATTATGGTATTTATTGCGTCGGAGATTTCTTAAATTTTTGTTTTTCAATAATTAAATTTGTATCTTCTTGTGTTAACCTTCTTCTTTCGAGAGACTGTTGAGTGAGAGTTGACAAACAACAACATAAATAATATATATATATATTTACAAAATTTCTTTCGTTATTTAATTTTTTTTTTTATCTTCGACCTTTTGTTAGACTGCTGCAGTCTAACAAAAAGATAACGTTCAAAGTTGTAATTCCGAGTTTCATTTTTAGTGTCACTTGTAAAAATATTCAGAGGACCGAAGATCTATTACAGATATTTGAATTTTGCTGAAGTGTAAGAGGCAAAAATAAAAAAAATTAACTGTTTATCACATCAATTCATAACTTTATTTCAGATTTTTTTTTCAGTAGGTAGTATACAATTACGGTTACAAGACGCTTGTTTACATACATGTTTTATTAAATCAAAAACAGAGAAAGTTCACAAGTTACAACTCCAGATTAAAAGTAATATGCGGAAATTATGTATTTTTTTTCATGAAATCACAAATAATACATTGATTGTTTAAAAATTGGAACGTGAGTCAGAATTTAATGATTCTGAAAAACAAGACCACAAGTTAAATCAAAATAAACATGTAGGACATATATTTTAATTTTCCTTTTCCTGAGAAGTCTTATTATGTAAGTATATTTAGCTTAATTTATAAATTGAAATTTATTTCAATGCATAGCAAAAAAGACATTTATAGAATATATAATTAATAAATATATATAATTATATTATAATTCTGAAACTGTACATCTACAAACCTTTGAAATTAAGTACTTACTTGTATTATATGCCTGATAGCCAAAACACCATTATTATCAATATAATCTTAATAATTCTTATACATACTTAGATCTGATAAATGATCTGTCACTCTAAAACTATTGATGACTTAATTACACTAAGTTACATTAGACTTTACCAAAAAAAAATATATATGGGTTAAAGTTAACGCTAATTATGTTACCTGAATAAACTGCTTTTCTCTTTATAACTTAGTTACGTACATAGCCACTACAACTTTTGCAGATCCAGGTTGTTATGCATGACCAGCATCTTTTCATCCCCCTTAAGGAGTGAATGGCTTAATCACTTTTAAATATTTATAGCTTTATTACATCAAGAAACTACCCGCGTTAAACATTACCAAAAATAATTTCGAGTAAAGTTATTGCTTATTATGTTGTATGATTAAACTATTTTTCTCTTACCAACATACTTACATAAAAGTTGCAATTTTTGCGGTAGAAAGTAAATGGGGAAGACTAGCATCTTATCTTGCAGCTTATGAAGTGAATTGCTTTGTCACTCCAAAATTCTTTTTTGGTTAAGGGTAAAAAATCAGTTTGTCGACTCAATTTTTATAACGGGTTGTTTAAAGTTGTTACGCGGGCACATACATGACAAGTTTATCCGACCACATTGATAACGCGTTAGTGGTTGTTTTTTTATTGTTGTTTTTATTATCAATGATAATTATCATTTCAAACTCTACTAGTAACCCACGATTAAATGAAAGCACTACCTACATCCTACTAATCCTACCATAATATTATAAATGCGAATGTTTGTGAGGGTTTATGGATATTTGTTAACTCTTCACGTCAAAACGGCTTAACGGTTCTTGATTTAATTTAGCACAGAGGTAGATTATAGTCTGGTATAACACAACGGATATAATTTTTATATAAAGCGGGCGCCATCTAATTAACATATTTTGTACAATTGTAAAAATGTATGTCCGATACTAGTGTTCTTTGTAATTGGTCGCGGTTAGAGGTCCCAGAAAAAGAAAAAATAAACAAACGAATTAAAAATATAACTAAAGTTGATTGGTGTTCATAGTGATTTTGTTTGAAGTTTCGTTGATTATAATATTAACTGTTTCATACGGCCCGCATTGTGAGGGGGTTTCAGTCTCTGGAGCCCTAACCACCGGTAGCTTGGACCCTGCTCCCGATACCGGCGGAGACCTATATTTATATTTTTAAATGTTTTTTTAAGAAATATTTAAAAATACATTTATAAGTGTTACAAATGAATAAAGGAAGCAATACTATTGCATACCTTCCATTTAGATTGCCTTATGTCAATTTAATACTTAGTTGTAATAATAAAGTGTTTTATCCAAAATATGCAAGTTTTTTCCTAGCTCCAATGTTGCAGTTTGTGTTTTAATCGAAATCGGGACCTCCTTTGAGTTATATTTCCCTAAGCTTCATTCTTCAGTTTCGTATTTAAGTTTTCACGCCTACTTGAGGTAATCACCGATCAATTAACACTACGTATAGAACGTAGTGTAAAGTTTTTTTCCTTAAAATCTGAATAAAAACTAAATCTGTATCTCAACTAGTCGTCTTCGAATCAAACGTTGATGTAAATTAAGTATTTAATCATCATTAAATTTAATTTGGAAGACTAATGTTAAATATCTACAAATCCTCCTTCCATAACTTATCCCAATACACTCAAATATCTAATACGTCTTATATGCCTACAATAATTTACTTACATAATAACCGCATCTATTCTAAAGCTCACTAAAGCTTTGATTCCTAAGTTATTATCTATCAGATGGCCAATCTGTATGTTTCAAGCCAATGTACAACTTAAAACTAATGTGTAATTTCTTTATAAAATGAAACTGGAAACATCATGATAAATTCTAATTTCATTTTTTTTTTTACATTTTAATGGAACATTCATTTGATAGCATTTTTTTTTTTTGTAGCGCCTGTATTATTTGATTTACTATTTAATTTAAAACTTAATCTTTTTGATTGCGTTATTTTTTTAATTTGATCAGTAGCCCCAAAGCTACGTAGTCATATACAGTGTCAGCTACATACTGTGTAAGTCTTCAATAATATGTTTTGGCAACTAAGGGCAAAAAGTATTAAAGACAAATAAATAAGAATACAGGTGAGCTTTTAATAACCTTGATGCTGCCAGATTCACCTTCAAGAATTAACTTTTTTCCAATAATTATGCTAAAACACTACATTTTCATCTCGACAACAATTCACCATCAAATCTCTTTATGTGTAAAACAGATTCGTCCGTAACCTTGAGAAACATCAGAACCTGGCGATATATAAACATACGTGTTGCAACTAGCACACGTACCAATACTACGATATAGGTGAAATGTTGCGAAATTCCTTTAATTTATGTAATTAGATTTAGACTAAACGAAGTTATTATTTCTCTAGTGGCGACACGAGAGCCCTTATATTATTTATAAAGTATATTATTATATCATCAATCACCGACCAGCGTGAGTACCCCCCTTTTACTACTTTATTGTTATGCATGTGAGTTACAAGCTGATTTCATTTCAATTCATTTTTAATGATAGATAGGAAAACAGCTTAAGTGCTGTCGAAACTATGAATGATAATTTCTGCTTACTTTTACACTTTAGACACTATAGTAAATTGCAGAAATATAAATTTCGACTTGTGGATAAAATCTTTTAATCGAGACAGAGGACCATAGTTTTTAATTTTACTGTATTTTATCGCTACTGCTATTGTAATCCTACATAATACGTTTGATAAACGTAAATCAGAAAATTGTAACCGGAAACACGAAACACAGAACATTTTTTTTTTTATACTTAGACTTGGTGTTTTGGTTATCAAGCATCACATTTAAACAACTATTAATAATTATGCTGCATAAAGTAAGATCAGCTTCACACTAAATGGTTACTAAAACGGATACACATGGTTAAATACCGCTAAGATTAGAACGAGCAACATGAGACATAAGGCCCCAAGAATGCAATCCCATTTCTATGGATACTAACTGAGATAAATACGGAAAATAAAAGATACACAATACTATATAAGTACAGGGTCCGCAGAGCATAAACTCGCGAAATGTAATACGCAATCAATCATCAACCATGTGTGAGTACATATCGTGCGAAACGCCATCTTAATGTAACATCGCGTTTCCGTTGTTACGTGCAACTATCGAGAGCAAATGTCATAACTATTAAGAATATCAAAAGCTACACAAAAGACGAGGAAAACAAATATTTACGTTTATTCTGGGTCCTGCTCGTTCACGTACTTTTCAAACCTTTCAATCTTAGAGCCCTTCCTTATGTTGCTGTTCTCTAATAGACACATAATATTTATATGAGAGTTAGATTCTCGAAATCCACTTATGGGCAAGAAATCACGTTTAAAAATGTAGTTTAATAAAAGTATAGTGTGTAATTTCGATTAAAAAGAGCCTACAATAATTACGATGCTGTAGTAAGTAGATATGTTCCGCGGACAAGCCAGCATTAATGAGAAGCGCAAATTAATTACACCGTGACCCATAGTGTAAATACTTCGTTATTCTTGCACAGCTCATTTGGACACGAGCGAATTTTATTTTATTTGGGATTTACAATCTAACTTTCCGATGACAATAAATTTAACTTTCCGATGACAATAAATCTCTGGTTAAAACACAACATTATAACAATATCGAACTCTTCATCCACTGTTTCAAAAATCATTACTAGGAACTGAGTTCAGAATGCGATATATTTGAAGCTGCAATTTGCACCTTCAAATAAATTCACATTCTGAAGTCAGTTCCCAGTTGGTATGGTATTGTTTACTTGGTGTCGTGCATGTATTTTATCAATGTTTTCAGTTGCTTAGACTTTGACCAAACCATAGGCGGTTACCATCACGATGGTAGTGGTCTGATGTTGCTGTTATCTGTTTGAACACACCAGTTGATCTTCTTCAGCTGTTTGCCTAAGGATATAAAGGCTTTATTTTAGAAACACATGTAGGGATAAACGGTACTACTTAGTGTGGAAATGAGTATTTTAACGTGAAACTTACACCGCAACGAGCAGTCTTCACACCCACCGGCAAACTAGGAGAGGAAAAGTGCTGCACGTCGGCGTAGTGTGAGATGCCGCGTAGCTGCAGGGCTTCAGTGGTTCACGATGCAGACACACTATCTGTTAAATAAAGCTATCTTTTATGAACTTGAAACATTAATTACCTCCCACGCTCATTGAAAATAAGTTACTAATAATAAGGTACTAGACTAGCTTCTTTGCTATGAGCTAGTTCAGACAACACCACTTATATATGTAATACTTTCACAACGTACCCTTTTCATTGTAACCAGATTCCATTAATCATATCTGGACGGCTATAAATAAAAGCTTTGGGTTGGAACAGTGGTGCATGCGCAATCTATAGGATGTTCTGTAGACGGGCGTAGTGTAAAAATGTTATGGCTACATTTACACATAAAAAATCCCCATAATTACCCGAGTTTTTAACGTATCCATGATGAAGAAAAAGATTGAAATGCGATGAAAATGTAACACTAATCAATAAACAAATGTCTACTTTAGGAAAAAAAAAACATGTTTTTAAAATAAAATTAATTTGAAATTAGAATTCTTAGCCAAACAAAAATTATTTTAATTTGAAATGGCCAGTACTGCAGAACGGTAATTTCATAGGTAAAGACCTATTCAAAATGAAGCGAAACACATATTTAGTAATAGTAGGGGAGCCCAAGCGGGGATTTCGGGATTTATTAAAGCGCGGCAGATTAATATACAGGGGGATACCTTGTACCCAGTTAAGTACCTCCACAGAACATGAGGCCCATATATAAGGCCGCCCGTGAAGGATACAGGATCAGATTAGTAAAAAAAAATTGACCATCTGAAATTCTCGAGCGCTCTCTCACTCTTTCTCTATCTATTACTCTCTCACTCCGTCCCCACTCTGGTTTCTGTTGCCATGACGCCATCACAGCTGATCATAAAGACTCGTTCGTGGCATACTGTTTACAACGTGTTTCCAACGTTTTGTTTTTTTTTTTGCTATTTTAATATTATTTGAGTGAATTAAAGTTTATAAACATTTAATATGAGTGATATTAATTTGAAATGTGTGTTTTGTGGTGAAAGTACGTTACAAAAAACAATTAAATTTACGGTAGAAACATTAAAAAAATGTGTAAATATTTTGGAATATCGTCGGAGCAAGCCGGTTATCCGAAAGACTCGAGTAACATATGATAACCTCGAATTGTCGATGGAATCATCATTGAATGATTTATATCACGCACAATGCTATAAATTATTTACTGCAATTAAAATACCGCGAGACTTTCAGTATTTACAAAATCAAAGTGTAGTGGAACATGACAATACACCGGAAGTTTCGGGAAATTCCTAAAATAGTGTTCTATGAAACTTCTATCAGACTTTCGAGCTGGGAGAGCTCAAATGCATAGAAATATTATTTCTTTGAACTCAGCGAGCTCAAAATATCACATCAATTTTAAGCGCCCAGGAATGGAATTAGCGAGAAGTTGCAGGGATGGCCTTTAAGGTGAACCGTTTTTCTAATTTTTTTTTTGTCAGATTAGGCGAATCCCTCTACATAATCGTCAGATTATGAGACAGTACGTTTAGAACATAAATATTAACCACATATATCTTAATCTGACGCGCTTGAGTATTTCAAAATGGCGATTTTATTTTGCACATTATGAAAATGGCCGCTAGTTTGCGTCCCATCGAAATCGTCAGATTAGTGAATGAGAGCTTTTTTTTGGTGCACTTAACACTCCCTTAGAAAATCTGACGCGCTCGACTAAATTTTTTTTTTCATTTTCAACCCTTAAATACAACCACCCCCATCATGCAAACGATCAGATTAACATACGTACATTATTAAAAATACATAGGGCATTGATGCTATCAATATCTGACGCGCTCGAGGATGTCCATGCAACAGTTTTTTTTTACATATTTAAAAATCTATAGCCGCTTCCCCCACCGATGTAACGGTATATATCATATAACATTTTTTTCTTCTTATCATCTAAGCTTTGCATCCCAATAGGTCTCTACGACGCTCGAGTAAATCCCCATTTAGCATCGTGGGCTCCCCTACTATAATATCATTAAACAAGTCGCACAATCAAGACACTCACATAAACAAATCAAAGACCGGTACAGAACATTGGTACAGTGTTACCAAACGTAAATACAAAATATTAGTTATATTCGCTTACGTATTGCAGGTTCTTATTGGGGTTTGATCAACAATGTCGTCCTTTATTAGGTGCTTTGAGACTTCAAGTTCGTGAAAGCAGACGTTTAATTTGATAAATTTCCGTCAAATATATTTTGCCGTCTTGTTAATATTTCAAGAGGTTTTATCGATTCTTGCGCGATGTTGTTGAGTCTCTTCGGCTGCCGTCTTTAACTGGGCATACTCCAGCGTGGGCTATTTCCGCAACATTTACTTCTACGAAGATATACAGAAATAGTTATAATCTGCACAACTCCAAAAGACAGTCAATAATATCGGAATCACAGAAAACCACCACAGTATCAAACACATCACATTCAGTTCCTCTACAAACGTTAAAAACACCCTTGAAAACAAGATCCACAGACTGCTGACGACTATTCCGACAGCAAATAAGATGTGTTCGTTCAGCTCGCCGGCTGAACATTCGTCAAGGAGTTTCCTGAACCAGGCAGAATACTGAGATGAACCTTCATCTCGTAAGTCGATATCACGCACGCGCTCTGCTTGTGCGTAACTTGCAAGGCCTTATAAACTCCGCCCGTTTCTAGGCGTGGTCAATTTCAAATAAAATAAAATGACACTAATGTCCTATGCCGTACGGTCGATATTTGAGTGAGGTGTTATAATCGTCCGAAAGACATGAATTGCCAAAAGCGCTCAAAAACGGGGCCACTTAAGTTGACGCAACTATTAACTTCAGAAAAAAATTTCTGTTGCCTGTTGTAGCAACAAAAACATTATATGAAAATTGACATAAACAGCTAATTTTGAGTTGCCGGTTGCCGCAAATCGGTGACCAAAGTTGCTCTGTCTGCGTGGGGCCCTAATCCAAAGCGTGGTGGAAAGATTGTGATGACGCCAGAATGGCAGTTAGTGTGTTATGTATGTTTAATGTATTTTATATTTCTAAATTAATCTTTGCTAACTTACTTTAAGGTCTCGACAAAAAAGCACTTCCTATAAATATGTATATACGAAAACCCGCCATATTGTCGAAATCGTCGCATATGTTCGAACAACATCTCTCATTAACGACTTAGACTAATGCCACATTTGAAAAAATAACTGGGTGATTATTGGGTTTACAAAACAAACGGACCCACCCTATATGTATATCTATCTGGCAATGGTACTTTATACCGAAGGGCGGTAGCCGGTGGCGGTGGTGAGGGTGGAGCGCAGGCGGGAACTAGCTAGTTGCTAGTAGAGCGTGAGAAGCGCTCGACGTGTATCAGCGTTTAGCGTGCAATAGTATGATTGCCCGCAAAAAAAAAATATAACATAGAAGAATTAATAAGACTTGTGAAAAAAAACGAGTCCCTTTACGACATAAGTCATAAAAATTACAAGAACCCTAGCCTCAAATCTCAAACGTGGGAAGCTATTGCAAAACAGTTGAATGGAACAAGTAAGTGTCGTTTCATCTCATTAAATGAATATCAGAGTATACTTAACCCCTAGTCTTACCTATTTGCCAATTGACGTTATCCTTTAAATTATCTCTTAATTGTAAATTAATTCGATCTGTTATTTTTTACACAAACCTGTTAATAGTTATCGTTGTCACTTCAACAAGAACCAATAATTCTCATGTTGATCGTATCTTTTCAGGTGAAAATTGTTAACTCAAATGGAAAACTGTAAGAGATAGTTATATAAAGTACAAAAGGCAGTTAAAAAATTCAGATGGCACTAAAGAGATCGACTACATCTGGAGAACCAATTTGGATTTTTAGATGATCATAATATTAACCGGAAAAGTATTTATAGTAACGTTCGTAAGCAGAAATCGGAAACAGAATTACGGGTTTCAGACGAATCAACACATGGAATAATGTCTTCACCCCCTTCTGTAGCGCCATTAGTGTCATTTACTATGGGGAGAGATTTTCAGTCCAAACAGGCCTCACAAATCGATGAAGAGCCAAGAACGCATATTATGGAAAAAGACGCCACTGACCAACTTTTCTTGAGTTATTGTAAAAAATTCAAGAAATTTCCAAAGAGGCAGCAAACCGAAATGAAGTTGAAACCTGACAAGTTATTTGCGAATGCAGAACTGCAACAATTGGATGAAGAAGAACAATATATGAAGGAAATGGATGGATACGGCCTTAGAATAGAAAATAGAGTGCACAACCATTTGTTACGGAATTTTAGTGGAAGGTAGTGTACAGACTCAACTGTTCCATCGACAGAAAGGAAATTATTAACAGTAGAGCGAATGAAACGACTCCGAACTGCAATTAGATCAGCTGCACGCTTTAGAAACGCCCAAAATTCTACATTGTCGGACAAGATCATCGGCTTAAAAAAAGATATACATATTAAATAGCCCAAAACATATTTTCGGCGATCACAAAGAATGTGAAACATATTATTGTACTGCTGAAAAGAAAACGGAAGAAAAACTAGTAGCAAAGGCAAAAAAAATGGAAACTATAACACAAATTGCGTTACATTCAAAAAGTTTGCTTTTTAATTTGACCAATAACAGGGCTGAATAATTTAAAAGCATTGTAGCCAAACATGTTAGAGGCAAGCGCGTTAGCTATGTATTAAAAAAATCTTACCCAGCACGATGTAACGCTGCTGTTGTTTATTCTAATTCCGCACGGCCACAATACGTGTTATATAAATCAAAGTTTAACAGAAGTCCAGTTATTATTTGAAATCTTTACATAAATCGCTTTGTTAATTGTCTGATATGCTACTTGCAACAACTTACTCTTAACAATGTGTTAATTACCCATCATTTACAGGAAGCTCATAGAAGCGTATTGAAATGACTCTTTTGCAAAAGAGGTTAAGGGGGCTTAGACAAAGTAACATCGCTTCGTATCGAAACGATATCTAAGTTCGTCATCGATTTCTTTTTGCGCTAAAAAGCAAAAATATTGGTTTTGGTATCGAAAATTTTGCTGTCAGTGTCAGTCAAGAAAATCAAATCGGATCAATCCCGCGAGTTACTTATTGCTGTTTTCAAATTTTATTTACTAATAAGAATAGGTAAGTGAGTTGTTGGCGATCGCCGTACTAAAATCGTTTTGTTTAAGTGAAATCATACATTTAAAGAGCCGCTAAAGTATTTTAAGTCATAATAAAAATGTTTGATTTTTTTTCAACAAAGGTTTGGGTGGATTGGAAGTCGAAGACAAAAAAAAGGCATTGGCCATAAAGCATCATGCAAGTGGGACTAGAGGTGGGCCAGCAAGCGGGCAAACATTATCAGCTAGCGATGAAAGAGTGCTGGCTATAATGGGTCCTTTAGCAGTAGCAGGACAAAACTCTGTAGAAGAGCTAGGATTTAATGTAAGTACCACCTTCAAGGCAGACGTCTTATAAAATATTCCTATAAACATTGGTCAACCAAGTAACTTTACTCAGTTAACATGAAAGACAACATTTCATTTTTTGTTAAATTAGTTTTAACTTTGTTAAACATATATGACTGAAAAAACTTTGCTATAATTTTTAAATAAAAACGTACTAAAAATAATAAACTTGTTCAGTAATAAATAATTTGACGTACATCTACCACTTATTTTTATTAAATCTAGCACTGACATTTTTTTTCAGAGATCCATAAATACTGCACAAGATGATCCTGCCGCCCAAGATGATCCCGTCACCCAAGATTATTTGGAAATTGTAGATGGTAAGTCTAAAGACTTAAAATCTTACTTCTTACTAATATTATAAACATGGAAGTTTGTTTGGATGGAAGGATTTTTATTATTCTGTCACGCAAAAACTACTAAACCAATTTGGATAAAATTTAGTACACAGATAGTTTAAACCCAGATTAGCACATAGGATAGTTTTTATTCCGATTATTTGCGAAGCCGCTGGCAACAGCTAGTATACTATTTATTTGTTGTGTATTATGTGGAATATAAAATTATCTAAAATTCGTAGAGAACCTCAGTTTTACTATTTATATTCTATACCTGTGTGCCAATTTTCATCGAAATCTGTACAGCCGTTTTTGTATGATTGAGTAACTATTAAACTTCCAAACCTCCACATTTTATAATATAAGCAGGATTTGATTTAAGAAAAAAAAATTAACAAACAAAGGATCAGTAAACTGTCCAAAATAACACTCATTTTCTTTTGCAGAACTATCCACTTCACAGCCCTCAAATAATTGGCTTCCGCTCGTGCTCAATCAGACTTCGGCTCAACGATGACAGACTGTTGCGCCAGCCCTACCAGCCACATCAGCCCCGGCAGCGCCATCCCCGCCAGCCCAGTCCCCGCCAACCCCTGCAGTGCCCCCGGGGAAGTCTACGAGGCGAAGGCGGCCACCTGCCCCCTGCACGTCTGCTATTTCTCCATTTACCAGGCGTCGTCCGCGGTTGAGGTCGCCAGCGACACCGCAGTCAACAGCTGCCTCTCCCGACCGTCCTCTTTTGCGCGTCCGCCGTAAGCGAGTTTACGGCCGTGGAGTTACGACGCCTGGAGCTGGAGGAAGCCCGGATTAGGCTCCACCAAGAGCATTGGAGATTTAGCACGAACGGAACCAGGTTTTAGCTCATTACTAAACGTCGCTCAAGCTTGGCTTGACTATTATCGCAGTAGGGACAATACAGAAAAGCTGTACAATGAGTAGTTCAGCAATTGTCTTGTCCCTATTGCTATAGTAATCAAAGGTTTTTTAGTATGTATGTCCGAAGCCTTAGGCATTCTGCATCTCAGACTGCGAGGTGAGGAATTCCTAAAGCTGTTTAAGATGTTAAGTTTGCAGCAGTTGACGTATGAAGGCTGATTAATATAATTATTATGTTATTAGAGAGAAAAAAAATGTTATAGAGTGTATCAAGTGGCTTAATAAAAATATTAAAATATTTAATAGTAATTTTTATTTATTCACCTATATTACATCCTACTTACATTCCAAGTAACATTAAATCTGATTAAAGTCAAGAGGCTGATTGTAGATATAAAATAATAATTAATATATATATAAATACTAGCTGTGCCCAGCGGTTTCACCCGCTGCTCACTTAGGGGTCTGAAAAATAGATGTTGGTCGATTCTCAGACCTACCCGATATGTACACAAAATTTCGTTTAAATCGGTCCAGCCGTTTCGGAGGAGTATGGGAACGAAAACTGTGACACGAGAATTTTATATATTAGATTACATCCTACTAACTAAACGATTGCGCATAGCCCTGCCTCGAATTACATCGTTTTGGTTTTCATTGGAGGTGCTATACTGTACAGCATGATCTTCACTATCTTGTACCCCTGCAGCTGGCATATCACTTGGAGGTGGTATTCTAGCATCTAATGCAATGTTGTGCAGCACACAACATGCATTAGTGATTTTGCTAGCTATGTAAGGGTGATAGTGAAGAACTCTGTGTCGAAGCATACACCTCCAACGAGCCTTAAGAAGACCTGGCTTGGACATGACGTCGTGTGTACACCTCTACCTGGGATCCTGGTTCTGCATTCAATATAGGAACACTATCCACCTGCTGACCATCCAACTGTGATTAAGGGCGTTCACAACCTCCCTGATGCAGCGACTTGTTGTCAAATGCTGGCCCACACCCACAATTTTGTGGTGTGACCCAGTAGCTAAAAAGTTAAGAGCACACAGCTCCTGAAAAATATAATAATACATTGATAAGTTTACCTATTGATATAATGGATCTTTTATTGTTCATGCTGTGCGTCTGTAGAATGCACTTCCATACTCTTTGCGTGATAGTCCTTCGTTAGAAGTGTTCAAGAAAGGAATAAAGAAAGGTTCCCTGTCTGTTGATTGATGATTATATGTACTTATTTATTTACTTATGTATTACCGTTATTGTATAGTTTGCAATATTGTTTTTAATTTAAGTTATAAATGTATTGTTATTGCACATAAGCATATTATTATCCTTATTTTATGTTGGGCCACTCGCAGTTCAACTCTCTTGAGTTGTTATACTGCTTTTAATCGGACTTGCCTGTAGTGACCTCAATAAATTAAGGCACCCAACCAGGGCTACAAAGACTACAATATACTAAATGACCGCTCGCTAAGGGCACCCCCTGTGGGGTATGGACCTAGCCTTTTTTTTCGGGTGGGAAATCATCCAATGACTTCCCCCGCTCTGGGCGGCGCGGGGGGGCATGTCAGACTTGTACTGACTAAAACCCACCCATGGTTCTTCTATTGCCCTTTACGTTCCGGGGCCGCGGTATCTCTTTCGAACAACCCGCAACCCTGGCAGGTTGAGGCTCTGGCAAGCGCCTTTGCTTTGCTGACATCTCTTTGAGGCGCGCGTGAAACACGAACGCGCCGTCGACACGGCCTGTCGTCAATCGACGGACGGACGGTGAGCTACCCATTGGTCACCGTCCACAGGCCCGAGTCGTCTCGCGGCGCCCGGCGCCCGTATGGACCTCGCCTTAGGGCGTCATTGAGGGAGGGCAACAATTGAGGGCAACAACAATGGGTCGATTATTTAGGGACTTTACCTATACAGCAGTTAAAATAAAGTATTGTGTGGTACAACAATATTTTTGTTGTATAGTAGGTACCTATAATATACATAATTAACCAGACGAATATGCTTTAACTCAAGTTATGAGGAACAACAACCAACAACATTAAGTAGGTGCCTACTTACCTGCAAAACCTAGTACTTATATTGTTTTATTAATGTAAATTTTCTTACCTTTATTTCCAAGGGAATCTCAGGGGATCCTTTTAATCCTGCATGAGCTTTTAGATCCATGCATAACTTCTTAAATGTTCTTGTAGTAGCATATGTATATCCCGACATATCGTTTCGATAACTACAACGTTTTAGCATTCGTTTCGTTATCTTTATTGACGATCACGATCGAGGCGAAGACGAACACTGAAAGTGCTACTTGTCTTACTTGAATAATAATAATGTTTATGGTTTCGTTATGAAATGTAACATTGTCTACCAAATTGTGATAACGATGTCGATTTACCACGTGACTTAGCGCGGCTTATGTCAATCTCATACATTTTAGTCTTTTCTAACTTCGTTATCGTTTTCAAATTGTTACTTTGTGTAAGCCCCAAGGTGAAAAAATACCGGCCGCCTTATATATGAAAATCGATTCTTAAGGAGTAAACTCCAAAAACCTCCAAGAACAAGTGTGTATTTACACTACGCTTTCACACTTTCAACTATTTGTTGTACATATTATTTGACTAAAAAAAATGTTTGAATTTTATGTTTTTTTTTTTTTATTATTGATAGGCTCGCGTTTGACCACTATCTCACCTGATGGTAAGTGATGATGTGGTCGACGATGAAGCACGCTTACCTAGAAATAACCTATTCACTCTTGACTTGAAGACCCCCAGGTTATAGCTGTCAGGAAATACAGACTCCGGCAGGGAATTCCACTCCTTAGCAGTACGCACAATGAAGGTATTCCCAAACCGTTTAGTGCGTGTGGGTGGGATGTCTACCATGTAACGGTGGCGCATCGCCGTACGTCTTGTAGTCCTATGATGGAACGGGCTTGGCGGAATTAGGCTGTGCAATTCCATCGCACACTCTCCGAAATGTAACCGATAGAAAACCGAAAGGCTGGCAACGCGCCGGCGATGCTACAGGCTCTGGAGCTTTGACTCAACCAGCGCGTCGTTGCCGATGAGCCTCTTGGCTCGTTTCTCTATAGACTCTAGCGCTTCAAGCTGGTATTTGGCGGATCCGTCCCAGAGATGAGAACAGTATTCCACACACGATCGAACTTGCGCTTGATATAAGTTCAGCAACTGTTCCGGTGTGAAATACTGTCTCACCTTTGCTAGGATACCCAACTTCTTAGCAGCCAGTTTAGCCTTAGCCTCGATATGTTATAGGTAAATTATCGACAAGAAATTGAAAGGGATACTGTACTTCAGGCAGAGAGTGCACTTTGGCTAGAACTACGGCGGTGTTTATTGACAACATCTTCATTCGCCTAAGTGTGCATAAGGCGATCAACTATTAGCCCAGCACCATTATTAAAACAATTTCTTTACTCATACTCTTTGGACCATATCCCCGGTATTCAACATGGTAAAGAAAACGAAAAAGTGGCCTTGCAAAATACAAAAATGCGGATTATTTGTTGATGAGGAGTTATTTTTCTTGGGTTAATCTAATGGTAGTACAAACTACCATTAGATTTCTTGCTTAGTTACACGAGCAAGTATAAGAATTTTCATAAAAAAAAAAAACAATGTATATTAAATTCCATTAATAAGTAATATTAGAGTATTGAGTCAAATTCTTATGATTACAGGTGCTTCGCCAGATGGTCTGATCGCATTCGCATCTGATTTGATCTGATGGCATCGTCGAAATTAACCGTATAGTTCGGTACGGACCCCTTCGGGGGCTCGACATTCAAACCTCCGCTGGCTCGGTACTGGCCCCGAAAGGGGTCGGACATTTAAGTCATATGACCTCCTCATTATTTTTGTAAATATTTTATTTTCTGGTTAATAAATAATATGGGTGTGCATTCATTAAGATAGTAGAATAAAAAACTCATATGTAAACGTCATTACAAGTTCTTTAATTATTGAGGAAGTTTCTTAATTAAGTCTTATAAAATCCAAATGCGTAAATTACGATCATCGCCATTTTGAAGGCAGTGTAGGTCGACGCTAAAAATCATAAAAAAATAGGTTTTCGGACATTTAAACTCCACATTATTGGGCATGATTAACGTGTCCTTTTATTACGTAAAGAAATCATTCGTAATTGAACTTATATTAGTAGTGGTAATGATACATTTTGAAATCTAAAGTCGAAGTTTCGCGCCAATCGTGCTTGTTTACATTTTTAATTCCACATTATATCATATATTCACGAATAGATTCTATAACAACTGACACAAATATCATTTCAAATATTATAAATAACATGACAATGCCCAGCAGGCCTACCACCAACTTTCAGTGAACCATTCACTTCCGATGCAATCCAGTATAAGTACCTAAACTAAATCGCGCAGATTCGTACCATGAAGTGCCTTTAGCTGACAGGCGTTTGAATCTCTCGCGGACTGAATAAAAGATCGAAATAGGCGATAAGTATGACGCTGTACTGGGAGGCCTACCATGAACTGTTATTGCGATTCAATGATGACCTAAAATAAACTATTTCGCTATTTCATACCACAATATCCTTAATAGGATCCAGTTTAGTCAACACCAAATCAAGTCGACAATTGCTTCGCAAACTGTTTTCGTTCACTCATTTTTCATACCATGAGGTGACCTATCGACCTGAAATAGATAGCTTATATGTCAAAGTAGCCAATTCAAAAAAAGTTGTTATTTCTTGGCGTGAAATGAGTCATTTGGTAAATATCTCTATAAAATTGTGATAATATACGTAATTTAAGGTATATCAGTCATTATTCGTATTACTTATTAATATAACTTCAAATAATACTAATAAAATTAAGTAAAGAACTTACAACAATTAAAAGAAGGATGGTCATTTCGTACCGTACACTACGAAATGATGGCGTCCTAACATGCCATTAATATGTAGGTATATGAAAAATACCGGTATTTTTGAAGGTCTTAAAATACACAAGAAACATAATTTTAATTAAATCTAACCTACCATTAGGTACACTTCCTCTCATTTACTCTTCTAACCTACCATTATTCGGTTTGTCAATACATTATGCAACTTACGTATTGAAGACTGAAAGAATAAGTATTTAGCGACTAACTCTCTTCAGCCAGACTTTTCCCATACATTGAATTATTGTGGTTTGTGTGATGTTACGTCATCTTTGGTTTTCTACAGCACTCGTTATGCAGGTTAGAGCAAATTAAGAGTAGTTTTCACTGAATTATCGGTCAAAATCCGTCGTTAAAGCGGACCAGTCTCCATGAGTCGGCTTGACACGGTGGTCGACCAATTCACAGACAAACGGTTGGTGAGATTTAAAAGATGTCCGTTTTTTGGTTCTTCTGATTCTGAGTAATCGAAATAAATATAAACGGCATCTTGATTACCTGCTCGCTTAATACTAAGTACACTTTTAGACTGCGCCGCGTCGAGTCAGGTAAAAAGTAGTTGTTGATTTCAACCTCAAAGTATTGATGAGATAATTATAAAGAAAAACCGTGGCTATTTAAATATGATTTTCAAACAGGATAGTGCTTATAATATAAAAACAAACCTGCTGCTTTATCTTGGGACATGAAAAAAAAAGTCAAATCCAGCTTCTATAGAAATTTGCCCATTGTTCTTTCAAAACTGCTGCTAAATCTGACAAGAGTAGAGGTGCGTTCCTAACTCGTCTTAAACAATTTATTTTAACAACAACACTAAGCAATCCTTTTATATTTCTAAATTAAATAATTATATAAACTACTATTATTTAATAAGTACTAAAAATGGCGTAATGGTATATAATTTGAATCTAGAAAACGTAATTTGAAAATGTTTTTGCTGTATCTTTTATACAGATTCAGAGTTTCGAAACGCAACGCATATGGTGCGAGTAAAAGAGACAGACTTGTGTAACAATTGTAGAGCGTCATCTCTTTCTCACACCGCGGACCACAGACAAATTTCGATCTTTCATTCAGTCCGTGGGAGATTCAAACTACTGTCAGCTAGAGGCACTTCATGGTACGAATCTGCGTAGGTACTTATACTGGATTGCATCGGAAGTGAATGCTTAACTAAAGCGTAATTCACACATAGATCGGGCGCGGGTCGGGCGCGTTTCGAGACGGGAGTACAGCGGGTCTAGTTCTTTGTATTTATATGAAAGACATCACACTGAAAGCGTGTGCTGGTCGGCCGCGGGGAGGGTCGTGCGCGGGAGCGCCGCCCGTCGCCCGCCACTACAAACAGCGCGCGGGTGCGCGGGTCGGGAGCGGGCATAACGTCGTTCTATTCTTCGTAATTAATACACGTACTCTACGTAAGGCACTCACACTGGCGCGTGTGCGGGTCGTGCGCTGCGCAGGTTGCGAGTTTGTTTTGTGAATATTTACAAAAAAAAAAAACGATTTTACTATGGATCTCAATGAAAAAATTATTGAATGTGTTCGTAAACATAGTTGTTTGTACGAACCAAGTGATAAAAACTACAGAAACGCTGTAGTTGTTGCTGGCCTCCAATTTGTATCGAGTTTAAATACTCTTGTTCTTAGTTTATCATTATCATACAACTCTTCAAAACTCGCCCTTGACATGTGAAAATATTTGTAAAATCTATCTTCGTACGTTTCACGTACGTTATATTGTAGACTTTTTTTACTGATTTCATGAAACCAGATTCTTTTTCGTTTCTGTGCTCTTCTTTTCAAAATAAGTAGAAATAATAACTCTTCGTCCGCGTTAGCAGGCAACACTGCATTTGTTGCCTGCTGAATCCGCTTTCGCTAACATGGCATGCTCGCGGCGTACCCGCCGACGACCCGCGCCCGCGTTTTGTGTGAGGGCGACGAACAGCGCGTGTCACGCGAGAGACGACCCGCGTCCGCACCCGCTCTGTGTGTGTATTGCACTTAAAAGTTGATGGTAGGCTTAGTTGCATAAGTCTGTCTCTTTTACTCGCACCATATGCGTTGCGTTTCGAAACATAATCTGTATATCTGTATCTCATGTCAGATTTGACTACTTAGCTACTGTTTTAAAAGTTTAATAATTGTTGTTGCTTGAGAGTTCTACTAATTTTATTACTATATTTAAAGTTATATTAATTAATAATACGAATAATGACGTAAGTATTCTTTTAGAGTTTATGTAATATAGAAATTAGGTGGTTCTTCTAGCCGGTCGGCGACCATCAAATCATTGTACCGATAGTAACGGACTAATCGCAAAGAGCCTTGACCAACACTTTAATACCTTCCCGTGGCGTTTCTCCAGCCACTCCTCAAAGAGGGATTGTACCGCCCGCTTACTTTGTTATCTTAAATGCCCAGCAAACCTAAATGCCAAAGTAATTTAAGTGTTTTTTTATACAGTGATATATCGCGTCGAAGAGTATCATATAATCAACTGGAGCAGCTATGGGAATTTTTAAATAAAAACAAAGCCATAGCAACAGGCTATAATAAAACATCCCAGGCTAGGGAGTTTTCAAAAAGAATGTGGGTTGAAATAGCCCAGAATTTAAATTCCCATGGTGATGGTGCCAATAAAGATTGGAAAGGATGGTGCAAAGTAAAAAGAATTCATATTCACTAATTATTATGATTATGTAAAAAAAAAACTTTGAAACTTATCAATAATGTATATTTTTAGTATTGGAATGATTACAAATGTAAATTTTAAAAAAAAATCTACAAAAATATCTTTCTTCATTTTCAACGGGTCTAACTATTGCTATTTGTGTGCAGCCTATGCACCCCAGTACACCGGGGATGTGAAATTTTTCATAAAACCTGAAATAAAGTTTGTGTATACAAATTACTATTAAACAGGTGTACCTGGTTTTTAATAGTAAGGAATAAAGATAACAAAATAATTTAACCTTGCCCTTATTTTATTTCTTTCATAATTTTTTTTTGGAAAAGTAAAATATTTTTTTCTCATCTCAGGAGAATCAATCCATGTCGTTACTTTTGCTATTGCAGAGGAAACTGTTTGTTGAGCTATAGAGTGAGCACTGATGTTTCCGATGGGTCTTTGATATGACCCTGTCGCATAGAACGACAGTGTAGTCAAAACCTAAAACAAAAATGCAAATTAGTGTAACAGAATAATTTACTAGGGGTACTTAGGTGCAAATAACTTATTTTAATGTGCCTTAAAATGATTATCGTTTTACCTTTGTTTCTACTGATAAATCATTAGATTTTGTTGGATTTTTCAACAATGGCCTCAGTTCATCACACAATTCTAATACCAACTGTTTAGACAGCCGATATCTCTTTATAAATTCTGCATCTTCCAATTCAAAAGGGTCCGATTGTTCCCGTGTCATTCGTCTTTTTTGTCGACGTATTGCGTCTATTTCAGTATCATTTTCCATAAATTCAAAAAGAACTAATTCATCAGACATCTACAATGAAAAATAGCTATATAAATCACTTTTTTACATTTAACTCATCAGAAACACTAAATATTCAACTGAAAAACCTTGGATTACGTATATTATCACAATACTCAGCTTCAACTCTTCAATAATGGTTTCTGTGGACGACAGATACCACAATTTTGCCAATAACACGTGTACTGGTAATAAAATAACAAACGCTGGAGAATCGCAAACGCAAGTAATCACAGTAATTCAAAAATTATAAAAACAATAAAGGTATTTCTTTGCAGATTTAGATTATGAATTCATGACAGAATGACAGAAACAGAAAAGAGATATGATGCTCTGTGGAAAAGAGACTAAAAGCAAAAAAAAACGATCCAAAAAGTTTCAACTTAATTTTTTTATTTTCTATGAATTTACATAGTTTGAAAACAAAACGAGAAAATATGAGATAGATGATGATATGAGGAGGAATGATTTCATGAAAAGAGAACCGCAATTTGGGAAAGGAGAAAAATAAATCGTCCACGTTTCCTTCATCCAAACAACAAGGTTTGTTGGGTATCTCAGGAGATATTCAATCTCCAAAAAGAAAGACGAGAGAATTGAAGGTAGGCACGAAGAAGACAAGAAAGTTCTAAATTAGAACGCCGACATGAGTCAAAGATGGAAGATAATTGGTCCAGCTCACCAAGCAAGGGATGATCATAATTTTGCACCAGTTTAAAAATAAATCTCAATCAATAAACTCAACTTGCATAGCATTAATAGGAGACGACTTCATCGCCCCAAGAATAATACGTAAACACTGATTGAATTTCATCAAGTTTTAGATGGTCAGATTTATTACAAGGATCTAATAAAAACATACCATAATCAAAGTGACTACGAACTATAGCATTGTAAATCAGTTTACAATGAAAATTAGCTATAGAAATCACTTTTTTAGGTTTAACTCATCAGAAACACTAAATATTCACCTGAAATACCTTCAATTACGTATACTATCACAATTTTTATAAAGTTATTAACAAAATGACTCATTTCACGCCAAGAAATAGGAACTTTTTTTCAATTGGTACTTCATGGTATGAAAAATGAATGAACGAAAACAGTTTGCGCAATTGTCGACTTGATTTGGCGTTGCCTAAACTGGATCGTATTAAGGATATTGTGGTATGAAATAGCAAATCAGTTTATTTTAGGTCATCAATTGAATCGCAATAACAGTTCATGGTAGGCCTCCAGATCTTATCGTAATTTGCGATAATAGGACCAATAACACGGAATATTCATAACCACTACTAAATTCACTTTCGAAATTGACGTCCATTTCTTTTTTTTTAAATTTTGTGATGTGTAAATACGATTATTTCAATCGATTATTTTCTTGTAAATCATTCAACTCGAATAATTAAATTAAGGAATATCAGAAATTGATAGATGAAAATAAAAATTAATTTTGTAATACGTGTAAAATACTATAAATATTGATTATAATATTTTTTACGCCACTAAAACCGATTCAAAAACAAACAGTACAAACTGATCTATGGCTAAATTCGCGCCAATTTTATTTTCAGATAAAAATTCAAAAATGGAATGCGCTCGCTGTTCAAATTTATATTAAAATGTTTATTTGCTATTTTATTAATAATTTAGTTTTATACTTACTATTTGAATGTGAATTGCAAATAGAAATAAATAAGGTTGAATATAGAACGCGCCAATTATGATCTTGGTAAGCACATTAAAAATATCAGCTAAGATAAATTACATTTGTTCGACAAAATTGTTTGGTTGGATTGGTTATTTGAAAAGCGTATTCATTCTTTCCTAAAACATGGCTCGTAGGCCAAAGTGTTCTTGGAGTGGAAGCCTTGGGGTAAAAATGGCCTATAGAGGAAGAGCACAACTGAGATGGAAACACGACACCAAGAAAACTCTCTGGATTTTTCTTGATGTCGTGTACCGGGGTTATTTTTTGGGTGGGAACTTCCCCCGCTCTGGGCAAAACGGGGGGGAGTGTCAGACTAGTACTGACTAAAACCCACCCATGCTCCTTCTATTGCATAACCCTGACACTCCCCCCGCTTCGTCTAAAGCGGGGGAAGTGAGGCGCTCCTCAAACCAAGCCAGCCACCGCGGGAGACGCTACAGGCATCGGGCGTCGGGTGTCTATATCAATATTTTAGGGCCCCGATGTGTGCGGAGTCCCTGTCCGTCTAAAACAAGGCTCTACTGCGGAGGCATGGCTTTTTAGGTGCGGTACGGTATGGTTGTGCACGCTGGGGTGCCTGACTAGTTACCTACAGAATTAGCATTACCTCCTACAAAAATGGCTGCCATTTTCATTCATCGTCATTCAAGAAAACAGTCAAAACCTTTAACCGCGAAACCGTTTGACAGCAAAATGTACAGACGCCTGCAGGTCAAGCTACCCGAAACTGTCAATTTTTCCCAATCAACCTTGAACCTAATACTTTAGAAATAAAGTCGAAAATCTATCAAAGAAATCTGACAGATTGTAGTAGCTTGATGTGCAGGCGTCTGTACCTCAAATCTTGGCGCATAAGAAAATAATTATAGCATAACAAAAAAGCACGTGACAAAATATTTGAACAACTATAATATCAATAGTAGAATAATATGCAATCTCCATAGGTAAATTCCTCAATGGTCCCAAAACTTTTTTTTAAAGTTTACTCCATTTCGATTATCGATTAGGTTGAATGCAACTTTTTAATCGTAATGATGAAACTTAGATTTACGGTCAGCACTAAGAAATGTCATGTTGCAACACAGTTTTTAGTATTTTTTTGTCGAGATTTGTATCGTGTTTTATTTTGAATTTATATGTAAAATGGCAAAAATAAGAATGCAGATGGAATGTCACTGTTTTTATTTTGGATTTCTGATTTTATAATCAAAGGGTTGTCTTGTGTATGTGCATTATTTCCAGCGTTTTTAAAGTACCTAATTTTTGGAAGGGTGTAATAATATGTATTTTACACACATTTTACAATAGATTGACGCCGTTTTATCGACCTTATGATGTTTTTGGAAATATAAACCTCAAACTTATCATATGATACAGCCCCGGTGACTTATTTTTAATAACAAAATTGAATGCTGTAAATTGATGAAAATTCTTGAATATCATGACAATTCGCGTCACCCCACCGATTCAGCTGATGTGTCATGTGTCAAAATCCTGTCGTGCAGAGTGGTTAAATGCCCCAGTTCGGATTTGAATTAGACGCAGATGTTGCTGTAAGCCAAAAAAAAAAATTAAGAAAAAATCGACGCCATGACAGGTATTTTCAAATACAGGGCCAGCTACACATATCAAACAGAAACTACTGTCAGTTTGCTGTGTGGACAGGGAAAAAGCACAAATTAAAAACTTGATATTCAGGGACGATACATTTTGGAGCCAAAATATGGAACATCCGCTAGTCAGTTTTTATAATACATGTAAATCAAGGTCCATGAAACTTAGAAACGACAAACATAAACAAAAAATACACGATTTGTTTTATTTCCTTTTTACCTTACCGTTTTAAATAATCTCAATGCTTATTAATTAGAATTAACAAAATGTTGACTAAAAAATAGACTTTAAGCACATACTAATAAAACAGAAAATCTGGCAAAGGTATCAAAATTATCAATGCCCGCTGTATGATATGAGCCCGTACGCGCTCAACACAGACGGCTGTGTGCTATAAAGCTGTGTGAGTACTTTTGAAGTACTTTTATAATTTATAGGTATTATTAATTATAGTAGTTATAGGTTTTTATTTTTAAGTGAAGTAGGTATAGGTAGATAGTATTGGACAGGCGTTTTAACAAGCGTTTAGGTAGGCACTTGGATTTTTAAGTGTAAGGTAGCTATAGTTAGGACCTCTGACGTAGCTTATTTTGTTATGTAACTAAATGCCTTTCAGTTATTTTCATGAATCCTTACTAACCTCGTAAAAGCGACAGTGAGTTTGTTACGGCTTCACGCCTAAATGACCGAACCGATTTTGATGAATTTTGGTACAGAGATAGTTGGGAGACGGAAATAGGCAATTCTTTTTTAAAGTGACAAAAAGGGTAGAAAGAGGGAAGGAAAGGGGAGAGAAAGATATTTTTTTTTAGATCATTACGCAGGTTAAAGTTAGCGTTAGCCCAAAGTAACTATGCCACGCGGGCAAAGTAGCGGGCGGTAACTAGTGGAGAATAAAAATGAAAAAAAAAACCCGCCGCTTGCTCCCTTTTTTCTAAATTTAATAGCCTTTTGATTTGTTTTGTTCGTTTATTCATAATTGACTGAACAAATCGTCGCACCCCGTGCACGTAATAACTTAGGGTGAGGGATTAATAATCCAACGCTAAGGACTGTTTGCACAATACACTCGAGTTCTATCTAACATCATAAACGATAATTGTGTGTGCGGCGTGTCTCCACAAACAATGGCCCATCGTCCAGCTTGCAATGCATGCCCTGACATCTGCGCACTTGATGATCAGCGAGCGGGCTTCGCATAGATGAATTTAGTGTTTTTTACATATACCTCTCGCGTCCGGCCCTGGAGGGTCTGTGGACGGTGAGCAATAAAGCAACCGGGGCCTGCCCGAGAGCTACTGCCTGCTGAGACAGCGTGCTGTTCGAAAGGAATACTGCGGCTCTGGAACACAAAAGCCCAGAGAAGCAACATGGGTGAGATTTATTCGGTACAAGTCTGGCACCTCCCCCCCCCCCTATTCCGCCTAGAGAAGCAGAAGTTATTTGATGATTTCCCATGCCCAAATAAAGAAGCTATCAAAAAAGGAATTGCCAACATACGCTTTTCATTTCGAAAAAGCTAGTATAAACGTGTTTACAAAGTGTTATGTATGCGTACGAGGCGCGCATCACACATGCGCGCCTTCTAGTGTAGCGACGTGTAGATCTCACAATAAAGAGTGCGTTGCTAGCCACCTAGTCTAGTCAACATGTTCAAAAACGTGTTAAATAGAAATAAAGCTCCTAAAAATATGTGCGATGGCTCATTCGATTCGGAATGACGTCTAGAAAAATGTTTTTTAAGGGTATATTAGCACATAAAAAATTGCGATTGTTATTAACAAAATAAGATAAAAAAAAAAGGTATTTCGTTTTTCCTTAATAACTTTTAGAATAATAATATTTAAGGAATTTTGAAAAAAGATCCTAAAAGAGGAGAAAATTTCCAATAAAAAAGTTCTAACTCCCGGAACTCTATCTATATTATTTATAATTTTTTTTTAACGCTGAAAATAGGGCTCCGCGAGGGTGTTACGGCATAGGCGCGCCGCCTAAAAAGCCGGTATATCACCTAAAATATTTTTTTTTTAATATTAAATGACAAATTAAAAATTTGAAAAAATTGTGGTGTAATGTAGACACTTGAACGAAAAAAACCTGGGCGAAAAAAAATTTTTTTGTCGATTTTTCAAAAAGTTACATCATTGTTAATTAACCAATTTTTTTCCAATCTCTGTTTTTATAAATTACGGCATAACAATTAAAATAATTGATCTATAAATTTTTCGCTTCGTGGAGCTCTTTTTATTTAGGTACTTAATAAAGATATGCAAAAAAAATTAATTAAAGTTAATTATTTTGTTAATTATAATTTTTTTAAATTAACTAAAAATGAAATTTCTAAAAAATGTTATTAAAAAAATTTTTTTTTGGTAATGTATTATGATTGCTGTTTTCGCATCTAATATAGCTATTAATTAACAATGGAAAAAAAATTTTTACGTCATTTGTTAAGAAATTGTTTATAAACAAATAGACTATTTTGGGATTTTTAAAAAAAAATTTTTTACTATCTTATAGCATAGGTGGAATAATGATTTTTTAAAAAAAATTTTTTTCTTAAATAATTTTTTTTATTGTTTATAATCGTTTTTTTCATATTTCAATTGTTTAAATAATTAGTTAAGAAATTATTTTATTCTTAAAAATAATCATTGACCCTTTTCAATGGAATGACAGAGAAATAATTTTTTTTTATAATTAATTTAATTGTTTATTAACTTAACAATTTGTTATAAACAAATTATATTAAACGTTATATTTTTTTTCGAAAACTTCAAAAAATTACAAAAACAACCATATATAACAAAGTTTAGAAAAAAAATTTTTTGTATTTTTTACAACACTTTTAAATATTACATAATAATGAAATTACAGCCGTTACATTATTTGTCAAGTTAATAATTGCTATAACTTTTAAACTATTAGAGATACGGTAAAGAACATTCAGATCATTTTTGTTAAGGATTTATTTATCTTTAAATAGAATTCAAAATCGATTCTGTAACTATTATTTATCATTTGTTATAAGCATTTATTTATAAAAATTGTAGATTTTTTTTTCATTTTTTAAAATTCCATAGATTATAAATTGTTAAATAATATAGATACAGCTACGGACTCAAGATCTTTTTTATTTTATGATAAAATATCTTTCTAATTACGCATTAACAATTGTAGTTGTAGTAAAAACGGGATAAAATGCACAAGATCTTGTAAAGGGTGTAAAGGAGAAACTTGTAGTAATGCGTCCGACCTGGTCGAAAACATAGAGAACAGCGAAGAAAATGACGAAGAAGAAGACGATGATAACTTCGGATGTAACATGATTGACGACGCTCGAAGCCAAAAAAGTACGAAGTATCGTCAGATCATTCAAGACATATATGGATCTGACGATTCCGATTTAGTTATTAGTATAGTATAGTATTTAGTTTAAAAGTTATAGCAATTATTAACTTGACAAATAATGTAACGGCTGTAATTTCATTATTATGTAATATTTAAAAGTGTTGTAAAAAATACAAAAAAAAATTTTTCTAAACTTTGTTATATATGGTTGTTTTTGTAATTTTTTGAAGTTTTCGAAAAAAAATATAACGTTTAATATAATTTGTTTATAACAAATTGTTAAGTTAATAAACAATTAAATTAATTATAAAAAAAAATTATTTCTCTGTCATTCCATTGAAAAGGGTCAATGATTATTTTTAAGAATAAAATAATTTCTTAACTAATTATTTAAACAATTGAAATATGAAAAAAACGATTATAAACAATAAAAAAATTTATTTAACAAAAAATTTTTTTTTTTAAAATCATTATTCCACCTATGCTATAAGATAGTAAAAAAAATTTTTTTAAAAATCCCAAAATAGTCTATTTGTTTATAAACAATTTCTTAACAAATGACGTAAAATTTTTTTTTCCATTGTTAATTAATAGCTATATTAGATGCAAAAACAGCAATAATAATACATTACCAAAAAAAAATTTTTTTAATAACATTTTTTAGAAATTTCATTTTTAGTTAATTTAAAAAAATTATAATTAACAAAATAATTAACTTTAATTAATTTTTTTTGCATATCTTTATTAAGTACCTAAATAAAAAGAGCTCCACGAAGCGAAAAATTTATAGATCAATTATTTTAATTGTTATGCCGTAATTTATAAAAACAGAGATTGGAAAAAAATTGGTTAATTAACAATGATGTAACTTTTTGAAAAATCGACAAAAAAATTTTTTTTCGCCCAGGTTTTTTTCGTTCAAGTGTCTACATTACACCACAATTTTTTCAAATTTTTAATTTGTCATTTAATATTAAAAAAAAAATATTTTAGGTGATATACCGGCTTTTTAGGCGGCGCGCCTATGCCGTAACACCCTCGCGGAGCCCTATTTTCAGCGTTAAAAAAAAATTATAAATAATATAGATAGAGTTCCGGGAGTTAGAACTTTTTTATTGGAAATTTTCTCCTCTTTTAGGATCTTTTTTCAAAATTCCTTAAATATTATTATTCTAAAAGTTATTAAGGAAAAACGAAATACCTTTTTTTTTTATCTTATTTTGTTAATAACAATCGCAATTTTTTATGTGCTAATATACCCTTAAAAAACATTTTTCTAGACGTCATTCCGAATCGAATGAGCCATCGCACATATTTTTAGGAGCTTTATTTCTATTTAACACGTTTTTGAACATGTTGACTAGACTAACCAAGCGTTTCACTTGTGACACGTGTACGTACCTAACATTGGCGACGAGAATTTTTCTGCAAATCTAAAATGTACAGACGTGGAAGACGTACAACGGACGCATAGCCCAATATTTCGTGGCAAATGAAATTGACGACAAGACTGATGCCGCGGGGTTAAAACGAAAGGCCATCTTGCTCAGCGCACTCACGGAGGCTACCTACAAATTAGCAACGGATTTAGTCCTACCAAAACCTGTTGAAAATGTGCCCTACGAAAACCTTTTAACTATTTTGGACAACCATTTCACCCCCAAATGTGTCGGATTTGGGGACCGTCACAATTTTTATGCGGCGTCACAACAGGCCGGGGAAACTTATTCACAATGGGCAGCGAGATTGCGAGGGCTCACAGAAAAATGTGCTTTTCTCAACGTGGAGGAGGCACTCCGTGACAAGTTTCTCATGGGGATGCAGCCTGGACAGGAGAAGGAGAAGCTGTATACGAAAGACCTGGGCGACCTCACTCTGGCCAAGGTCGTGGAGATGGCTGAGAACCTGCGGAGTTCGCGCGCCGCTGACGCGGCCAGTGCGGGAGCACAGGCGCAGGCGTCTGTGGCAGACCAGCAGCTATACAAGATAGCTGATAAAGTGAAAAGTGGTGTCAGTGGTATTGCAGCAAAGGTCAAATGTAGTGTTTGTGGGTTTTCAAACCGGCAGACTGTAGGTTTGCAAATTACAGTTGCAAAAAGTGTCACGTGAAAGGCCACCTGCGAAAAATGTGTCCGAAAGTACAGTACGTGCAGGTGGATGACGGGGACAAGGGTGAAGTTGACGATGACGGTAAGCTGTTCCACATCCGTTCTCTCAGGGGAGAACCCATGGTGGAAACTGTTTGGATTAATAATGTGCCATTCAAATTTGAAATTGATAGCGGATCCGCAGTAACCGTGGTTTCGGAAGCATTTTATATAACACATTTCAAAAAGGTGCCTTTATCAAGTACAAGTAAACATGATATTATAATGGCGGCAAAATAGTGTGCCTAGGTACGTTGCGTCTACCGATACGTTACGCGGAACGAACAAATGTTATGTACCTATATGTGGTCCGCGACGGTAGGCCACCCATTCTTGGTCGAGATTTCTTATCATTGTTTCGATTACAGTTAATACCGGTCAACTTTTGTGGAACTCCAAGAATTGCAACTGCAATACCCGAAGTTATTTTCAAATGGACTGGGTAAATTTAATAAATACGAAATAAAACTATCGTTGAAGGTAGGAGCAAAACCGTTTTTTTGTAAAGCTCGTCCCGTAGCGTTTGCGTTGCGTTGCGTGCTATGGTCGATAAAGAAATCGATAGGTTGGTCAGTTTAGGTATCCTAGAATCCGTTGAATATTCGGAATACGCTTCACAGATAGTACCAGTTCTAAAGCAAAACGGGACTGTAAGACTGTGTGCTGACTATTCAGTCAGCATAAATAAACAGCTACAAGTAGAACAGTATCCGCTACCCACAACTAACGAACTATTTACAAAGTTACACGGGCGTCAACAGTTCAGCAAACTTGATTTATCTATGGCTTATAACCAATTAGTATTAGACGATGAGTCAAAAAACCTAACCTGCATCAATACAAACCGCGGGCTATATAGATTTAAACGTTTAGTGTTTGGGTTAGCCAGCGCGCCGTCTATTTTTCAGCGAGCTATCGAGGGCTTGCTATCCGGTATAGATGGAGTGTTGTGCCTGCTAGATGATATTTTAATAACTACTAAGGATGTTAAATTGTATATTAATTGTATTGTACTTGTATTTGTGTAGTTTTGGACGTGTAGATCTCACAATAAAGAGTGCGTTGCTAGCCACCAAGCGTTTCACTTGTGACACGTGTACGTACCTAACACAAAGCCAGCCAATTATCCTGTCTGTTGGCATCGGATTATGGCAATTAGAGTCACCCGATATTAACATAGCCACCACGTCAATATCGGGTGACAAGGGATCGCCACGTGCTGTTCACCTACGCAAAAGTTGTTCGATACCTAGTCCCCTATTTACGAACCCTTCGATTCGGAGTCGGTCTGACTCGCTTTCTTTGTGTTAGAAAAAAGATAAAAAGACGACTTGCCGAATCGAAACCAATTCGAAGCGATTGTGAAAACGGGGCAATTATTATTTTTTAGCTCCTTGATAGCAATCGTTTCATTTAACTTTAAGCTCTTCTGTGTTGGTTTGAAGTCTTTTGATAGCTGGGGTTTTAGTTATGAGATTTTGTGAGGTGAGGGGCTTTTGTAATTGAATGGTTTTCAACTGATATCTCGTACTAATGAATTTTTCATTGATATTCTTCATCGAGCTTCATTATTGGTTTTTTTGTCACGTAGAGACGATTCTATCCACAAAATAAATACGAATTAACATCAACATTTGACCAACCGCCGTGTAAATCAAAACGTGATGTAAATTAGTTGGCTCGATAAAAAGAAATCACGAATGTCACACTAACTTACGATTTCAATCGAGTGCTTCTATGAAGTACGTTTTGAAAAAGCATTTGAAAGTAAAAAGAAAAAAATACTACTAAAATAGAAATTCTACTTTTACGAGACTGCGGAATCGACGACCGACCAGACCCGCCGAGAAAAAAAACATCGCGGTGAAGGAAACTTTAATTAGTACTGGAAGCAGCGATGACACTTGCCCGTGAAAAAAAATTTACAAGTGATTCGTGAGTTAAAAAAGGGAAATATCTTGGCATAATTATAGACTCTGCTTCCAAAAATTATAGATAGCACATAATTAACAAATATACAGTCCTTACCAACTTTATTGATTTGTTCAAAGTAAATCGGACAATTCAATAAGTTTCGTACAAAATTCACCCCTGAAGAAACACGCTTGTGTGGCATTGTCGTTGACGGCAGCCGAATATATTACAATTTGGGAGGCAACCAAGAAGGCAGTTCACTTGCGGCAGCTGAATACATTTATAAGGAGTGAATCTCTTCAGTCTATTTGCATATTTGTAGACAATCAGAGTGGCATTAGACTTGCATATAACCCCGTAGCGCATAGAAGGACGAAACAAATAGACATAAGGGCGCACTTTGTCAGAGATTGCATTTCTAAGAATGTTGTACGTTTGGACTATGTGCGTACGCAAGACAACCCAGCAGATGTGCTAACAAAACCATTACGTCGTGTGGCAATTACCAAAACTGTGCGCAACCTGAGTTTGGGTGTGTGTGGTGAAGTATGTTGTGAGGATATCGGATGATAGATGTTGTTTGAAAAGTGTAAAAAACTTTTTGGATTATCATTCGATATTTTAAACATGTGCTATTTTTTGTAATGACTTTGTAATTTTTCACTTGCAATAAATTTTATAGTCATCTAGTTATATATCATCAAGACCCTCAATGACTGACAAAGTAGCCACTTCAATCGATCTATCACAGCCCTTGGGTACTGCGTGGTGAAACAAAACTGAAAGCGAGAGGCCCTCAACATTGATGCGGGCTAACAACCTGGGAAACGCGTTCTACTTACCCCCTAATGATGTCCGTCAGATAAACTAAGGTTTCAGGCTAGCTAGACTGCCGGCTCAATGTCGGTCCTGCTGCACAACCATAGGGGCAAACTAAAAGATCAGCATCTCAAGTAATTGTGACCTGCAAAATATTGTAAGACTATCTTTGTATAGACTCAATTTCCTAGTTTTGTATAATTGTAATGCCCATGTTTGAGTACTATGTACTTTTATTGACGCAACCTCTTTTGTTCAGAAACCACCAGGGCAGCACAACATTTAAATTTGTATGTCTCGCTGATGGTGGCGGGTGTGTCGGATCATTTAATTTTAGCTCCCTTCAAAATAATTGTGCCGATTGGAGCTGATCCATGCGACATGTTCGTGAATGGGCGCTGTCAGTTAGTTGGGACTGGTCATCTTTTGGCTGCCGTATTTTTTAGGAACTGGTGAATTGTTGTTAAGTTCAAAGTCACAGTTACTCCGGACATCATCATCTGCCTAGCCTTTTCCTAACTATGTTGGGGTCGGCTTCCAGTCTAACCGGATGCAGCTGAATATCAGTATTTGACATGGAGCGACTGCCTATCTGACCTCCACAACCCAGTTAGTACTGGGTAAGACTGATTGTCAGCCTTTCGAAACACTGACTACCTATAACGACTGTCAAAGATCTACACATGACAGCCGAGACCAGCGGATTAACGTGCATTCCGAGGCACGGAGGATACTCAGTATGTAACGGGTGGTCACCCATCCACAGACCAACCTAGGCAAGCGTGGCTTAACATAAAGATCGACTTGAGCTATTATTTAGCCACGAGCTCCTCCAATACAGTAACTCCGAACAAACAATAATATTAATATCGGTTTGAAAATATCTGTAGCGGCTGATTCCTAAGGGAGTGCGGGGTCGGGCACAAGTCATGTCGCTCGCCCACCGCTCTGCTGGCTGCAAGGTGATGACGTATATGGCGTGCATGCCACCTGTGCGTGCTGACTGCGTGTTTGTTGGGGGTCGATTCCACACAGACACAGCGGCTAAACTTATATTTGGTCGGCTAAAATAGGTAAACTCTGTGAATTGAAATCAATCGCTTTGTTTTTCAATTTTGCGGAAATCTGCGAGTAGCAAAAAAAGCAGTTTATCACACCAATGAATATTGTTTATTTCAGAAATAGTTTTATTTATTAGGTTACATGTGATTAGTAGCTTAATACAAAGATACGCCACCCCAAAAAGGCAAGACCGCTATTTTTAATAATGAATACACGGATGAGAATGACAAAAACTACGATAGTGAATAAGAATGAATGTATTATCTAAGAATTGTAATAACATAGTTTCAGTAAGCACCGTGTCTTAAGCTATTTTTTTACAATTCCTAAATATTTTATTTGTAACTACTGAGACAAATTACAACTGTTTACTCCATAGTTAAGTTTTTGTTTTTAGTAAAGTTACAAGGTAGTAAATACGTGTAAAGATAAAGTCATAAAGATCATAACTTATTTTTAGCCCTAACATAGGTACAAGATTTTTATTATATCAAAAATAGGGAGAGTTTACATTTTGAGCATTGGACTCTAAGGTGATAATTATAACTAGTATATATAAACATGAAAATGTAGATCGAAATACAACGAAATCATAAAGATGAGTTATATAATAATAAACGACTAGAACTTGAAAATAATATGACAGTGATTTTTTAAGAGGTCCACTAGTGCCAAGTGTTTTAAGTAACTTGTCCATTACTGCCTACAGCCAACGAAATATTGTTTTAGTTATTTCAAAAACAGAGATATTATATATATTTTTTTTATAATTTCTTGTGATAAACGGAATTGTATAAAATCTGGTTCTTCTAACCTGACAGACAGATGTGTTGCTGGGGAGTTTGTCCCGCCACTTCTTCTTCCCAGCTAAAACACTAGGAAGTGGCGAAGGGCAGGGCGTTTTTGTGGGACTGTCTCTTGTAATCTGACGTTCAAAAAGTGCTGATTATCAGCCTAATTTGAAAAAATGTCTTTTGATTTTGATTTTCACATTTTGTGCTAATAACACGAAATTGATAACATTGAAATGTAAAAAAATTAAGGGTATATTTTTTTAATATAAACTTGCTCACTTTTGACCTTCTAACCTTGAACCAACTTATCTAAGGACAGAGCTAAGATCAACGATGGGAAGAGTTAACCCAAAAGATGCCAACGAAATAAATTAATTATAAAATTTAGATAAAAAGGCCATACAAGACAATAAGTTTACTTTATAACTAAAACATCGAGATATAATGTAACTTGCACTTCTTTATCTGCGACATGACATAATATGTATGGCTATTTTAATTTATAAATTGAAATCATGTATATCGTTGCTTCAATTCCAAATTATCACAAATAGAAAATCGCGAATATGTTTTTATTACAAGAATACAATTGTAATCCTATTTTGATATTTGAAAGAGACACCCGTTGAACTTGCACTCTAAGGCTAAGCGCGCACCGCGATAAAAATTCGTTGCGATTTTATTTTCGCAATGCGCGGATTGTAGTGTATTTCTGTGGTTCACAGATTTGCGATATTTTTTCGCAACGATTTTTTTATCGTAGTGCGCGCTCGCCCTAAGATACCAAAAAGAATATTATAATAATTTGTTTTGAATTTTCGTTGTAGAAGAGCGATATATGGTCTAAACTACGATATTTGAGTTGAGCGTCGACTAACTGAAAGCATGTTTTAACGCTTCTAACGAAGTATAATATGACTATATTTGATATAAAACAAGAAAGCTGATAAAAATAATACTTATATTCTTTTTATCAGCTGTCCTGTAAAAAAGATTTATTTTGGTTTCTGGTAGTTTGTTTTATTTGAAGCAACGATATATGTGTAGAGAAAAATACATTTATGGAATATAATTTAACTGTACGAGTACAAAATATTACATCTTTAAACTTTTAAATTAAGTACTTACTTGTTGTATATGCTTGATAACCAAACACTATTCTTAGCAATAAATCATGTTATTTTTAAACATATTTAGTTTTAATATAATATTACAAAATCAAATAAGCTAGTTGAACGATATCGCTCCTTATTTTAGGAACTATCGATGATAAATCGTGACGATAATGCACAAAATAGAATAATTACCCATGATTATTTAAATTAAAGGTAACGTCTTATGTACTTACATAAACAGAAAATATTTGCGGTACTAGGCATGTATGCATGACCAGCATCTTTTCGAACCCCATAAGGATATTCAATCCTTTGTCACTCTAAAACTATTTATGACTTAATTACACTGAGACACTACCTACGTTACATTAAACATTAGCAAAAACAATTTGAAGTTAACGTTTCTTATGTTACCTGATTAAAATACTTTATACTAATACTTGTTTTTTTCCTCCCCTATTTCAATTAGCATTAGGATATATTTTTTTTAAGTTTGTTATGTAGACTCAATTTTATTTGCAGTTGATTTTAAACCAGAAATATTTTAATATTTGATGTTTTGAGTAAACTGTATCGTATTCTCTTCTACTCTATTTATATTAAATCTCTTTATAACTTATTTACTTACATAGCCACTACAATTTTTGCAGTACCAGGTTGGCATGCATGACCAGCGTCTTTTCATCCCCCGTAAGGAGTGAATGGCTTAATCATTTTTAACTATTTATGACTTAATTACACTAAGGTAAGACCTACTTAACATTAAACATTACCAAAACTAATTTAGATTAAACTACTTATCTCTGTGTAAGTTACTTACACACACTAAATTTTTTGCCGTACCAGGTTTAACTCACATGACCAGCTTTTTTTCACCCCCATAAGGAGTGAATGGCTTTGTCACTCTAAAACTATTTATGACTTTATTACACTGAGATATTAGCCTACGTAACATTAAACATATCTACCCTACTATTTAGATCCAGTCAACACCACCTTGTATAATGAAACCTCTCAGAACTATTAAAAGAAATTAGAATTGGTCAAATGAAAGAACAATGCCACCTAGTGCGCCACGTTGTAACTTAGAATAAAATAAAACTAATAATCTATACGTACTGCTATAATAAATTACTATTAAACCTTTTTTCGCCATTTCACCAGGTTTTTACGTTTTAACCTACTCAACTCGCTAAACTTTTTACCCACTTGCGCATGATCAGCATCTTTTCACTCCGTGAGGATTTAATGGCCTAGCCATTTCGAAACTTTATAAAACTAATTTAAATATTTTACAATAAAACAGTCAAATGTATGTACTATCATGTAAGACCTCAGCAAACTTATACACCGATATGTATACCAATGCCTTACTTATTACCTACTTAATTAAGTTGTGAACCTATATAACACCTCAAAGTAACTACATACTTTAAAAATCGAAAGAATCCGTTATTAAAAGACAAAAATTGTAATGATTCGTAAAGAACACGTTTCCTGATGAATTTCGCAAGAATTATTTGTTTTATTTTTTTTCTACTCTCATCTGCGTCAAGAGAGAATTCATTCAAGGATCAAAGTGAACTAAGTGTAACGTTTGGTGTTGATATTAAACTTGTTTAATGAAATATCATTTTTAAGATAAATGATGATCATTTTTTTTTTAAATAAAGTATTAGGCATTTTGAAAAGTTTGACTATGGAATTATATTAAAACGGACATTATTATTTTTCAAGTGGGTGTCATCGGCCAAATCCGAAACTGTGAGGATTAGTAAATGCATTGTTTTAAAGGCTTACGTTTTGCTTAAACTCACCAGGTTTGAAGCGGTTATGCGGCCCAGCATGGAGCACGCTTGCCTAGAAGATACCCATTCCCACATTTAGATTATAATGAACAGAAAGACCGTCAGTGAAATTCACAAACTGGCTGTTCGTACCATAAACGTTTGTTCGTACGCTCAAAGGTGACTCCAGCCCGATTTTGAAAGAAAGGATCATTGGACTTCTGAAAAATCGAAATTTATAGACAAAAATCGTACCCGTCTATTTTGGAAAAGACATCCTACATAATCATTTTATAGTGACGCTACTGAGTATCAATTTTCACAAAGAAAATGTTATTACAATCGACCTATACTCAAATATAAAATCGCAATGAACAAATGATCCGTAGAGCACGTATGAAACGAAGCTTTGTTTAATAATTTTCGAGTTACCGAATATAAATATTTTGCATACTACACGGTTTATTTGATTTCGAGCACATGGCGTCTCAAAAAATATATGCCTTAAACTTATTTCCAGATTTATATATGATTTGTTTTCAGGAATCACCTTTTCCCATACAAACTTTTTTACTCCCTTAAGGATTGATGCAAAATCCCGTCTGAGTTAGCACCTATATAGGCATTTTAAAAGGATGAAAAATTTAGGACTCCTATCACTTGTACGTTCTGATATCTCATGATGAGTGAGTCAATGGTGTTCTCTTTTATATATAGATGACAAGAAATCGCATCTCCCAACACTACTAATATGCCTAATAAATCTACAATAATTTACTTACATAATAACCGCATCTATTCTAAAGCTCACTAAAGCTGTGAATCCTAACTTAGTATCTATCAGATGGCCAATCTGTATTTTTCAAGCCAATGTACATCTTACAACTAATATAAAATATTACTGCATACATTGAAATGAAACTAGATGTTATCATAATTCAGAAAGTATGTACCCAAATTAATACTTCTGTGTCTCAAAAACACGCTAAGCCGTTGTTCACGACTGTCATTTGTAAATCTTCGACAGTCGTTGTAGACAAGGTTGTCCAATTGATATACAATAGTAGATTATTAACCAAGGGGATAAAGCAGTGTCTTCTGTCGTGGGTGACGATTTAAATCGCGAGTGTAACGAAGGACTCGAGGTTTACTCCCGAGCGCAGCGAGGGTGTTAAAAACTTAAATCACGAGCGAAGCGAGGGATTTAAGACGAGTCCTTCGTTACACTCGCGATTTAAGTTTACCCAAGACTAAGACAGCTTTATCACCGAGGAAAATACTCTACTTTTCGTACCATTTGCGAAAAAAATTAACACAGTAATAATATGAGATAAGCATTTATTAAAGATAATGACATTAAAAGTAAAAGTTAAGATTCAAACATTGGTCCAATCCTTACTAATATTATAAAAGCGAAAGTGAGTTTGTTTGTTTGTTTATTTGTTTGTTTGTTTGTTTGTTACCTCTTCACGCTTTAATGGCTAAACCGATTGTGATGAATTTTGGTACAAAGATAGTTGGGAACCAGGAGACGGACATAGGCTAATTTTTATTTAAAAAAGTGGGATGTAAGGGAGAATGAGGGAAGAAAAGGGAAAACTTAGCGTTGCTATTACAAATCAATAAGGCGCAAGGAGAACTGTGTTACCCCAATTTAACGCGGGCGAAGCCGCGGGCGAAAGCTAGTTTTCATATAAATAAGAATAGTTAAGATACTTTGTGTATAAATAGATTTATAGATTTTGATATTTCATAATAAAATTATTTTGAATTTTAATTTAACAATGTATTTTTAGAACATTTACTTATTTATAAAAATAAACTTAACGTTTATGTATTTGAAGAAAACAAAATCGCGGCAAATTCCTAGACTATTATGTTTTGTCGGAAAAGCAAAGGCATCAAGCTCATACGACCTCGTCGGTTTTGGTAATTTTATTTAATAATCATAACTGCATATTAATTGCGTGTTCCTTTTTAAAAAACGATGCTTAATGCTTTATATACCTACAAACTCAATGGTGTAAACACAGATGTAGTTCAGTAATAAGTATTCCAATTTTAAATCACATTCTCTCCCTAGGGGATGAATGAAATTCAGTACAACTTTCTTTCCCTGTTTTTGACAGATTAAAAATGACTATCGTTATGTTCGCTTTTTGTGGCATTGAATGTCACTTTTTTGAGCAAGTGGTACAAAAATACTTATTCGGTATTCATAATGATTCAGTTACTTCTAAAAAAATGTAAGTATTTAAAATCGAATGTTCATGAAAGGAAACACAAACCTTTTACTGTTCGGCGGGACTTATTATAAAAGCGAAAGTGAGTTTGTTTGTTTGTTTGTTTATTACCTCTTCACGCCTTAATGGCTGAACCGATTTGGATGAATTTTGGTACAGAGATAGTTGGGAACCAGGAGACGGACATAGGCTAATATTTTTTTGAAAAAAGTGGGATGTGAGGGAGAAAGAGGGAAGAGAAGGTAAAACTTAGCGTTGCTATTACAAATCAATAAGGCGCAAGGGGAACTGTTTTACCCCAAATTTAACGCGGGCGAAGCCGCGGGCGAAAGCTAGTTTTCATATAAATAAGAATAGTTAAGATACTTTGTGTATAAATAGATTTATAGATTTTGATATTTCATAATAAAATTATTTTGAATTTTAACCGACTTCAAAAAGGAGGAGGTTCGTCTGTTTTATATTATTGCACATTGTTCTTCAGGTTTATTTACGTAAGTTTATTTTTAGTCTAGGAATTTCATTACAATAAGTAAGCTCTTTATAATACCTATTAAGTTGTTAAACGACTTCAAAAAAAGGAGGTTCTCAATTCGGCCGGTATGTTTTTCGGTTTGTTTTTATTTGCGTAAGAGAAGTATTAACAAAAAAAAAATATTTAATGCTTTTTATGTTTTGAAGTCGGTTTTTATCATTTGTATTTTAAATTAAAGCAAAGCATTTATTTTACTGAGTTCTGGTTAGTGAGCTCAAAACCAAGAAGTATCAGTACTGAGTTGTGGAGGGTAGATAGGCAGTTCCTCCATGTAAAATACAGGCATTCAGCTGCATCTGTTAACACTGGAAGCCTACCACATAGGAAAAGGCTACTAGGCAAATAATGATGTATAACTGTAATCTACAATTAAATAACGAAATATGCCACTGATAAAAACTATTTATTGCTGCGTCGATATTCTGAATTAAGATTTACTATTCTTTTTTCCTACGTTATTATTCTACGAGAACTATATTTTTATATCACAAACTAATTTCATTTCAATATAATTGTTTTGATCAATATAGCTAACTATTATAATATAATCTGTTTATTATCCACTAATTGCTACCTTTTGTTATCGATTTCGCAAAATGTACAACTTACAAGCTAAACTTATAATATACACATGTCCTCAGAAAAATCGATACATTTCCGTTTTTACGGTTTCTCTCATGGTGGTAAATAAATAAAAAAAACTAATAACGTTCAAAATTAAGGTTACTTTTGTTAATCTTATAAATGAAATGATGCACTGTTTTGAGATAAAATGTGTTTAGAGTTGGAGGCCATTTCACCTTTGAAAATTAAAACTTAGCGTTTTGAAAAGTTTTTTTTTTTAAACATATGGATACTTCGCCCGCAGAAACTGCTGAAGTAGTGGCTTTGCGGGATTCTAGACTTAATCAGCGTGTTGTCTGAATGATTGCATCTATGCCTATCGTCTGTTCATAGAGTCTGCAAACGCTATCGGGAGATTGGTTTGTTTAACTGCCGTTCAGGATTCATTTCATATCTATTTCCTACGTACATCCTAATTATTTCTAATTTCGTTAAACTACCTTACAAACAAACTATTCTACTCATAACACACCTTTAGTTCCTCTACCTGTGACTTACTCAGTAACTAACAAACGAAGTATATTAAATACCTTAGCAGTTAAATTAGACCAACTTTCCAATTTCCATTTCAGCTGAAATTATGCATACATGTTTAGCTTGGATGGTATATGGCAAGGTAAGTTAAATATCGTTATTTTAAATCCAATATTGCGAAACAGTTTTTTTATATAAATAAATTAAGAAATGGGTAACAAATTAAAAAAAAACTTTAGTTAAACTTTAATATTTTTCTACTGTATTTTTTTAGAAGACAGTAAATTACCTCAATCGAGGGGTTACGTTAAAATGTATAACAGCAGCTGACTATAGTAATCACATTTCAAATAAATGTCAATTCACAAAGTTATAATTTGCTGTTTTTAAATATAAGTTAAATTTAATCTTTTCGGTTCAAAATCAACACGTATTTTTTTATAAAAATAAAATAACATACCAGAATCAGAGGTTGATGATTTAAATATAGAAAAAGAGCATTTACAGATAAAACTGCAGATTGACAAGAACTAGCTGCTTTACTATTGCTGTGACAATAATTCAATGTTTAAAAAATACAGTAATCGAAAATCTCCAGAATTTGTCACTTCAGGTTGTTTTTGGCATTTAAAAAGTTTTAGCCCCTCTTCTAACCTTCAACCATCGGTGCGCGAGCCTGACTCGATCTTGGCCGGTTATTATATTTGTAAATGGTTTTTACCGTTTCTTAGGAAGATAAAAAAAAAAAATTTAAATTATAGACTTTTATTTGTTATTATAGTTCGTTTCTTATCGTTATGTTAAATCCTTTAAAATACCAAACAAATAAATCTAGAAAGCAATGTATATGGGTCAATACCCGGAAACATGCAACACGCCTGTCATGTCGTCACAGCATAATAATTCAAGTATTTTTTTTTCTACCAAGACCTGGTGTTTTGGTTATCAAGCACATTTAAGAAACTATGTAGAAAGTTACATGTAAAAATCTTTAATGATGCAGCATAAAGTAAGATCAGCTTCACACTAAAATGATTACATACTAAAACGGATACACATAGTTAAATACAGCTAAGATTAGAACGAGCAACATGAGACATAAGGCCCCAAGAATGCAATCCCATTTCTATGGATACTAACTGAGATAAATACAGAAAAGAACAAAGAAACATAGTATACTATATAGGTACTGACACTTTCCGCAGAATATATAAACTCGTAGATATTTAATACGCGGGTATCAAAGAAACAGTTGTGCTTTTCTGAGTGAGTACAACACAACGTGCGACTTTATGATCCGCTGCGGGCTGCTGTCGAGATGTTGAACAACTTACGTCTGCGATCTATTCTAAGTATTCCAAGTGTTAGAAATGTAAATAACTATTAATAATATGAATGGAAAGCACAAAAGACAAGGAAAGAAATTATTTTAATTTTCCCCTCGCCTTGTATTCAAACCCTTCCTATCTTAGAGCCCTGTCTTTTGCTGCTGTTCTCCAGTACACACATAATATATATTAATGAGAGAGCTAGATTCGTCCGTGATTTACCCATAAGACAAAAATGGTTTTGAAATTCTGAACCTAGTTCAATAAACGAAAAAATGTAAAAATAATATTATTGCTCTTTGAAAAGAGCTTGTTCAGCATAGTAGCCAGCACTGATGAGAAGGGCAAATTATTTACACCACGACCCATTAGTCGTTGTGTTAAAACTTCTTAATTCTTAAGATTCAGGTCGAAATTATAAATTTTTCATGGCAATAAATCTTGCAATCCAAACAGTGAAATCCTTAGTCGCAAACTGAGGGCAGACGCCTGTGACGGAAAGACGTCTATATAACAACATTATATCGAAGTTTTAAGCAACCTATAAAAAAAATTCGGGTTCAGAATTTCAAGTTCACATTGTAATATGTTTACTTAGTATCGTGCATGTCCTTTATACATGTTTTCAGCTGCTTCGTGAAGCTGTCCATACGAAAGGCGAGGAATCATCAAGATGGTAGTGTTCTGGTTGTGCTGCTAACTGATTGAACGCACAATAGGACCTCTGCAGCCGTGAGTAGTACCTACGGATAGAGAAAGTTTATTTTAGAAACACTCTTAAGCGCGACGTTGTAACTTAGTGAAGAACTGTCTCTTGGTCATTGTTAAATAGGTTGTCAAAGTAACAAACAGAGTATGGTGAAATTGGGTATGAGATCCGCGAAGCTGCAGGGCGTCGGACAGAACACCACTTATGCCACCGTTTGATGAAATTTTCATTGTAAACAGATTTCATTAATGGTATCTAGACAAAAGCTTTGGGTTCGAACACTGGCGCATTCGCAGTCAATAAGATGCTCTTTGTACGGGCGTAGCGCTGTAGCATCAGAGGCCATTTTGAACAACTCTTCAGTAATCTCAAGGACCCAAGTGTTTATCCCCCTATAATCCGTTTATTTACTTAAAGCATAAAAGTCCTGTCTAGAAACCCGGTCGTTAAAGCAGGAATATTTCGTCGAAACGATTGACGCAGTTAAGCTTGGCTGCTGCTCCTAGTATCAATGGGTTTATGATACCATACAGAAATCTGTGGTTATGAGACTAACTTTTGTAAAAGTCTACAAGGCTAAATGTATGTTTCCGCCGAGAATCCGATCAATTTATTGTTCGACGCGTAAACGAAGGGAATCTATTAGCATCAACCGCCAGGAAAACGTCGCTGAATTTAGTGAATCTGGATGGAAATACTCAATCAGGCGTACAGCACCTGGTCAGGTAACGACCTGACCAGGTGCTGGGGGCTACAGTGACCAGAACATGGTTTAGCTACATTGCTCACATACTTCACACGCGGCACGCGGCTACACTAAAAAAAAGTGAAATACGATGATTTTGCTAATAAAACGAAATAATTACTGATTAATCGCTTACGTATTTGCAGGGTGCGGATCTTGTATCTTGATTTTAGTCCTTTCGTCTTTTTCTTATAAGGCGCATTGAGATTAAAAGTTCGTAAAACCACTCGATTTATCAAATAATCTTTAATCCAAATATCTTTTGCCCATCTGTTAAAATTTCAAATGGTTGTATCGATCCGTGCGCTATGCTGTTGTCTCTTCGGCCGCCATCTTGAACAGCGCAGATCCCAGCGTGGCTAGCCGCTATTCTCGCAAAGATATTAGAAATAGTTTATATAATCTGCACAACTCCAAAAGTCTGTCAATAATAACGGAATCACAGAAAACCACCACAGTATCAAACACATCACATTAAATTCCACTACAAATATTAATAATACTCTTGAACACGGATTCAACCGACTGCTCACGATTATATCGCCGACGAGCTGAATAGACACTGCATCATGCAGAATACTGAGATGAAGCTTTCATCTCGTGGGTCGATATCACGCACGCGCATTGCAGCTGCGTTACTTGCAAGTCTGCAAAGCTCCGCCTATTTCTAGGCGTGGTAAATTTTTAACTAAAATAATATTAATGTCTATGACATACGGTTGATATTTGCATGAACTGCAATATCTGTTCGACGGACATGAAACGTGGAAGGTGCAAAAACGAGAAAACTTCAAAAAAAAATCTAAGCTTCCAATTGTAACAATTTTTGTAGCGCCAAAAAAAAACAGTTCATTTAAAATAAACTATGTGATTAATTATTGTATTTATTACAAACAGCTTAAACTTGTTAAAAAAATCAAATTTTACCTAACAAAAACATACTAACAACTGGACAATAACTTTACTTTAACAATGTTCCAAAAAGAACCTTTTTTATACAGATTATATTTTTTATTTCAGCGTTTTTAGTTATGGTATGATCATATATTACATAATTCTATATCGAGTATTCATTTTTCATTATTACTAAAAGATTAGCAGGTCACCTATATAGACATAGAAGAAAAAATAGGCGATAACTCATAAACTATCCAAACAATGTAAATAAATTGATATGGGACCACCTCAGCAGTATAACCCTTTCGATCTTATAATTATGAAAATCTGTCCACAGTTGGCGGAGTAACGGTAAACATACGTAAAAAAATATTGAAATCGTTTAAAAACGCGCTTATTTTTTTTTTCGGATATAACTAAATCGGCCCAGTGAAGAAAAAGTTAAAGTGTCAAGCTTCATTACCGTCAACTAATTCTAGGAAATTAAAACATGTCCTATTTTAAAGCTTATTTAAAAAGAGCTTTGCATTATTAAGGACAAAAAGTTAAAGGCCATAATTTGTAATTATCAAATCATTTATTTCAATTAGACCATTACAGGCACTTTTGAATGTCAAGAAACAAAATGGATCTACAGTCCCGGTCACAAGGCATAATAACTTGTCAAAGTACTGTATGTATATTGCCCATTCCAAAGCGTTGATCTCTATGGATAAGAATGGGCAAGAAACTCCATGGACACTCTATAGTCTATACAATGCAAAGATAGTCTTACAATCTTCTGCAGCTTCCACTATAACTTCGGATACTAATCAATGAGTTTACCCCTAATACCCCTATGCTTGTGGAGCAGGACCAGCATTGAGCCAAGCATTTTTATCATCAACTAGCTGTGCCCCTATGCGTTGCTATGCAATTTTCTACCTTTCTACCTACCCTACCTCTTCTTGCCTTCTGCTATAAACCTCACGGAGCCCGAGACCTTTCCAACGAATACAAAACCGTGGAAATCGGTTCGTGCGTTCTGGAGTTATAGCGTCAGGAAGGAAAACCCGACTTATTTTTATATAGTAGATATAATCCCCCAACTTATAATATGCTTGCCTACATAATGTGCGTATAAATACAAGATTTAAATTTCGTCTCATTTAGTTGAAGAATGTGGGGAGATATTTTTAACCGACTTCCCAAAAAGGAGGCGGTTATCAATTCGGCCGGTATGTTTTTTTTATTGTAGTATTTCAAACAGTACCCCATAAAAGATGAGTCTACTTTAGCTAACCTGAAACCCGGCTGAACCAATTCGTCCTTATTTCTAGTATTATACTATCTAGCAAAAACAGGACTCCAAACTATGCTCAGATGGTTAAAGGCAAATAAACTTACTATAAATCTTGCTAAAATTAAGTGTTTGACTTTCTGAAGACTAAAACTAAATTTCCAGTACTAGGAACAAGAAAAATCATAGCCCATGTTTGTCGTGATAAGGCTATTGCAAATAATACTAGTGATTGGAGCTGTACTCACCTGGAGCAAGTTACATGAATTAAATATTTGGGTGTCTGGGTTGACGAGAATCTGAACTGGCATACTCATACTGAGCTTCTTTCCAATCGTTTAAGAAAGTTAATGCCTATCTTTAAAAAGGTTCGACATATTAAAGACAAACACAACTTGAAGGTCATTTACTATTCATTGTGTAAATCTATACTTGAATCTTACAATCTCTAGTCTGGGGGGGAGCAACCATAAATCGCACCTTATAGCTGTTGAACAATCACAAAGAGCTGTACTTAAAGTCCTTACTGGCGAATCTAGACTTTACCCAACAGTCACACTTTACAAAGATGTAGGAGCTCTCACCGTCTGGCAGCTAAAAGCCGAAACCTAAAGTACAGCCATACAACTATCCCAAAATGTAAATCTAACAATAACAAACGAAGACAAGATAACATTTTCCAAATAACACCTCATAACACAGTATTTCATCGTCATCCCTACATAGCAGCTCCTTGCCTATATAATATTAAAACTATTAGAAAAGTAATCCTTCACAGTTAAGATCTTTAAGTTTACAAAACCGTAAAATACTTCCTCACCTTAGATTACACAGAAACTAGCTTAATTTGCATGGTTTTGCTTTGTTTGTGAGGTAATGCGCCAGCGCCAGCAGCCTGAACTATAGCGAATGTGGGTGTTTTTATGTATATGTATATATTTAATATGTATTTGCAACTCTGTTGACTGTAGTGGGGTGTGAAATTTGCATGGTTTTGCTTGCAGGTGATTAAAAGGAGATGGTAGTGGTGGATTGAAACGTTCTTTAAATAAAAATTGATTCATTTTTCACAAAGAAACCAAGGCTTGAGATTGCTCACTCGAAAAATTCACCTTGAACAACTACAGATGACAATTATAATTGTATTGCCATTGCTTCTGCTTCTACAGCTTCGTTGCCTACATTAACCATAGATGAAGAAAAACCATGCTCTTCTGTTACGAACGATATTAAGCCTACAATATGTACATCGACTTCTGATTCTGATCAGATAAAGACTTCACTTTCTCAACCTAAGTTTGCTTCAGATATTGCTTGTTATAAACTAATATTAAATTTTCATTCAAAATGCACACAAAGTATGCATTTGCACGCAGATAAGCCAATCGCCCCTAAGATGACCCACTGACCAATTTTTACTATAAACTTACAACTGCTGTTATTTTTTTTTTGTAATTGGCTTTGTCTGCTACTGCTAGTGTGCTTCTACTTTTCAACATTATTATTCAGGGCATAAGGTTGAAAAGCTGTTGACCGTCATTGAACATGGTATTACATTTCTTTATGGTGTGTGTTATTAATATTTATGAAAATAAAGTATATCAAGTATGTGTAATAACATGTATTAACATATATTACAGTGACCAGTCAGACATACAGGTAGAGCTGCAACCGTAAGTATACATTGTATTTACTTATACCTGCAAAGATAATTATAATGTATTGCAATTAAATACTACATTAGAATCATTGATTTTAAATCAACAAGCCGAGGACAGTGAAAGTGGACGAGGACGCGGATTTGGACGGTCCCCCGTTCTGTATGGCAGCCCGGAAGAGCCTCTGCCGTAAATATAATAATTTTGCTTAACATTTTCCATGAAATACAATGTGTTGCAGCGAAATACATTAGAAACTTTGATTTCAGATCAACCAGTGGAGGAAATGGCCGCGGATGCGGACGGGGACGTAGACGTGGGTCCAATAGGCCGGAGGAGCATATACCGTAAATATAATTAAGCTTTTTAAAGTTGCATTTTAGGTTACATTACTGGTATTTATTGTTTTTATCTTAGTTTAACAAAAGCAGTGAATGTAAACGAAGATGTGTATTGTGTCTTGATTGTTTTTAATAGGTTATTATTTTATTTTTGCAGTCTAAAGTTAGGGCGGAAAATACTCTGACTAAGCGCCGAATAAATGCGTTACCCGTTGAAGTTCGGCAAGAGTTAATATGTCGCAAGCGACAAGCTCAGCTTCAACGGGTCCTCCTGCCTGATGCGCCCCCGCGAAAAAGAGGAAGGAAGATATAGGTGAAAATATAGATAATTCAACTAAAGCTATGTTGCTTGAAAAGCATTGGCAGCCTCCCCCTAATTACACTTTCCCGCATTGTGTTGTTAATAAAAAAGGAAAGCAAACAAAATAATATGCTCAGAAGGCTTGTTTTGTCGCATAAAGACCAGTCTTTACTGCAAATACTGTGCTTTGTTTGTCGTAGCTACTGGAGGTGGTATACAGACAAAAACACCTTTATGTCGATTCGTTAAAGAACCATTAAAAGCTTTCGATAATTTTGAAAATGGTGTTTTGCTAACACACCAGCGAAACAAAGATCACGAATTAAGCTGTCGAAGCGGGGAAGAACTTGTTATTGAGTTTTCATAAACCAGATATTAACATTATGAACCAAGTAAATAATCAAAGACTGAAACAAATAAATGAAAATAGAGAACGTTTGCGACCAATCGTAAAAACTATAATATTTTGTGGCCAACAAAATATATGGTTACGTGGTCATCGCGACTGTTGTGTAGGTACGTAGGGACACAAGTGAAACTACTGACAGCTAAAAGCACACTGGTTTATTCGTAGGTCGGGGCAGCGCAGGAGTGCGGGCCACGCACACATATAACATACTGACATACACATATATAACATTTCCTCCCCTTATTTGACCAAATATTACAAGTCATAGGAAGGGTTTGTAATCTACCCTGGGAATGTTTCTCAATAACCGATCAGGATTCCTTGAAACCGGATCTGACAATACCTCTGCGTCTGCAGGTGGTGGTGATTGCAGGTTTGCCTCATCAGGTTCCTCTCTTGCGGGACTTTGAACCTGTGGGTTGCTTGTTGTCGGTTCGTTATGACAGCTGTTATTGTCGTCGAAGTCGTAATGATATTGTGGCAGTTGAGAACCATTACCCTTACTACCTTTATATAACGATTTTAACAAAGCTTTCCGCCTGCCCGTTACTTTCTGGATTATAGGCTGGTGACGTCAAATGGTCGATGCCGTTCCTTGAACAAAAGTTCTTAAATTCAAATGACGTAAACGCGGTTCCATTGTCACTTACTATTGTATGTGGAAGTCCATATTTGGACATAAAATCGTACAGCTTCCCTATGACGTTTGTGGAAGTTGTAGACATAGTAACGTCGTACAACTCCACCCATTTGGTGTGTGCGTCTACAACCACGAGAAACATCTGATTATTTAACGGGCCTAGGAAGTCAATGTGTATTCTATAGAATGGCTCTGGCGGGTATCGCCACGGAGCAATCGGTGTTCGCGGCGGGGACGGCCGTAACTGTTGACAGATGTCACACGAGTTAATCATTGCCTCCAACGCTGCGTCAACCCCTGGGAACCAAAATCGTGATCTAACCTCTGCTTTGGTTTTCACAATGCCCAAGTGCGAATTATGTAATTCGTGTAAAAGTTTTGAGCGCAACGTTTCCGGAATAACAACCTTATGCCCTCTCATTAGACAACCATTTTCGTATGATAATTGTGTCTTACACAAAAAATATGGTTTTATACACAAATCCGAAAGTAAGTGTAATTAATTACTTTCACTAAAGTGATATCTTTTGCAGTTTCTTTTTGCAGTACATCCAGCGTCACTGGCATACTACCTTCAACCACAAAATTAACATAAGCGGCCCGGTCGATAGGCGCTGCGGCTGCAGCCGCGTGCGCGCAGCTGTCCCCCCGCTCCTCTACCGATTCTCGCTCGTCATGTAAACTCGCTCGAGACAAATAATCTGCGTTATTATCGGCACTTCGGACATACTCGATCGAATAATTGTACGCGCTTAAAAACATTGCATATCTTTGTAGCCTGTTGGCCGATACCTCAGGTATGCCCTTATGGGGACCAAAGATAGAAATTAAGGGTTTGTGGTCAGTACGTAATGTAAACGGTTCAGATCTGCCATATAAATGTTGATGAAAACGCTTTACACCAAATATGATCGCCGTGGCTTCTTTCTGTATTTGCGAGTATCGTTTTTCGGCTGATGAGAGCGTGCGGGACGCGAACGACATAGGTCGTTCTAACCCATCGCTGCATACTTGCGACAAAATAGCTCCTAACCCGTACGGAGAAGCATCTACCGTCAATATTATTTTATAATTTGGATCAAAATGTGTTAACACTTGTTCCGACGTTAAACATTTTTTTATTACATTGAAAGCATTCCGATGAATTGCTGACCAGTGCCACTTAACTCCTTTCTTTAATAGATCATACAATGGACTTAGTATGCTAGACGCTCGAGGAACGAAATTCCGATAGTAGTTAACAAGTCCTAAGAATGATTGCAAGGTGTTGACATTAGTTGGAACGGGAGCGTCAACAATGGCTTTTACTTTAGTCGGGTCTTTCTTTAACCCGTTCTTGTTGATAACATATCCTAGGTAATTTATTTCATCTTTAAAAAATTCACATTTGTCCTTTCGCAATGTTAATCCCGCGTCCTGAAGCCTTTTGAGAACTATATGTAGTTTTTCAATGTGTAAATCCTCAGTTCGTGCTGTTATCAATACATCGTCTAACAGGCATAACACTCCATCTAATCCAGACAAAAGAGTTTCCATTGCGCGCTGAAATATAGACGGTGCGCTCGACAACCCGAATACGAGACGAGTGTAGTTGAACAATCCCCGCTGAGTGTTAATACATGTAATTTTTTGTGACTCATCATCAAGCAAAAGTTGATTGTAGGCCATGGACAAATCAATTTTCGAAAACTGCTGGCCCCCGTGTAATTTTGAAAATAATTCGTGAACCGTCGGCAAAGGATACTGTTCTATTATTAATTGTTTATTAATGGTCCCCGAATAATCCGCACATAATCTAACAGAACCATCGCGTTTGAGTACGGGCACAATAGGTGATGCATAGTCCGAATATTTAACCGGTTTTAACACTCCTAGCTTTAATAAACGTAATAGTAATAGTAAATTGCTGAACTACGATAGCATAGTAGCCGATGAAGGGAATTTTAGAGCCCTTTTAAAATTCCGTATTGATTCTGGCGATATTGCATTGTAGCAACATTTAGAATCTTCAAAATCCAACGCCACGTACATCAGCAAGACTGTACAAAATGAGTTGATAGATGTTTGCGCAGAAATCATCCAGGAAAACATTTTACAGAATGTGCGGGAAGCTTAATATTTTTCAATTTTTTCGTTGAAACAATAGATATCTCACAGCTGAGCCTATCATTCCGATATTTGCATGATGATATTATTAAGGAACATTTTGTGTCTTTTTGTGATACCTACGATGCTCTGAAGACAACGATTCAGGTGATATAGAGCCTCGATTGACAGGTGTAGCATTGGCGAAAATCGTCGAAAACCTGTGTACCAAATTTAACTTAGATTTATCTTGCTGTAAATTAATGCTATTTAAAATATTTATTTACTGCATGGCAATCATTGTTTATAATCATTTGCCAAATAATATCCAAGATTTACCAATATCGTTGTTTAAAAGGGTATAGACTAGACTGCTATTAGCGAAAAATTATTACAGTGTTAGACAATATTTAGAGGATAAGTCGTTAGTAACATAAAAAACCCCCTTATGTCACCAAATCCAGCAATTAAATATTCAATGTTATCCAATATTATTACTACAATACAATTTCAATATTCAAATTTATTCAATTCAAATTTCATGATCACTAACAGTTTTATAATATAAGTCTTGATTATTATTTTTGTGGAAATAATTGTACGTCATAGTATGGCAGGATATGCTGGAACTAATATTATAACATCTAATGTACCATATTCTTACAAATAAATATTTTTGATTTGATTTGTATTGGAACTGACAGCTGCTCCGTTATGGCATCAGATTCAAATGGTGCAGTGCAACAATTGATGAAAATAGCCATTCGCGCTAAACGTTACCCGTGCAACAATATTGTGCTCAATAAATAACTCATTGGCAAGATCATCCAAAGTAGTCCTGGCGCAATACATCTGACATAATGAGAAAAGTTGTGGCATTTGCCAATGCATCCGCTAAAAGGCATGATTTTTTTTAAATAGAACTCTGAGCTGCCATGCAAGGTATTTGTGAGACACGTTGGGTAGAGAGGCATGATGGGGCATCTTCAATTTCAAGGAGACAACTTACTCAAATTTGTAGCGCTCTGGAGATTTCTGCTTGGCAAGACAATAAAACTGCCAATGATGCGCATTGCTTGCTGCAAACATTGCGCAGTTATGACTTTATGATATCCTCCATCTGTTTTAAGTGATGTATTAGGTGGGTACTTCCAATGATGTATAAAACTATAGATACGGTGTCCGCACTCTAAAATGGCAACATGAAATGAAGCCAATTGGCCACATTGCGTTCAGTCACGCACCAACCTATCGCGCGACGCTGTTTGTTTTTAATTTATATCTTGTGTGAAAACCTGTGCAAAACATAAAGAAAACATGCCGTCGTGTGTTTTCAGAGGATGTACAAATTATACCCCAAAAGTTAAAGATCAAAATGTGTCATTTCACGCGTAAGTTTACAAAACTACATTATTTTATTTTGTACGACGCTGCGTATTTTCGCCGTTTTTAAGCGCCGAGATGTTGGTTGATAACGTGTCTATAATAATATATAATACGTCATTGGGTACTTCCAAATTTTTTTTCTTATTGTTTGGCAAATGAATATATACGAGTATACTAAACCTACTTTAAAATTTATGTTACGACTGCATAGCGTTTATATTAAGTTATAAATGCTTAGTTCATGCACTACACAGTACACAGTCACTTACTTTTTATTTTTCAGGTACTACTGTATCTTTAAGCAGAATACTGCAATCGCGCTCAATTGATTTAAAAAAGCTACGGACGCTATTAATGATACTATAAGTGTTTTACAAAATAAAAGAGAAAATGTGGAAGTAATCTACCGACAGCTTTTTGAAGAGGCTAAGAAGTAGCTGAACAGCTAGATGTAGTAATAAAATGGCCCAGAACTGTGTCAAAACAAATACATAAGATCAATAACCAACCTGCTCAATCTGCTGAAGAGTATTTCCGCAGAGCTATATACATCCTTCTTCTAGATTCAATAAAAAGTGATCTCCAGGATTGCCTGTCTCCTGAAGTACTTAATTTGATTCAGCTAAGCGTTTACATGCTGTTAACGCATACGTTAACACCTCCGATGCACACATGCATCATCAACAAGAGGGGAGCGGGCGGCGGAGTAGCAGAGCGGCTCCACGACGCGACGACGGCGCGCGCTCCATACTAGCTTCAACAACGCGACCACGATCGCATGATTTTTATTTTAAGTTCAAGTTTTGACCACCATTGTAGAACATCTAATATAACCCTGAAATACAGTCTGCTTTTAATTCCAACTGGCCCTATCTACATGCCAAAAAGCAAATACCTATAGCCATGAAGACATTGAAACTGTGAAACATCTAGCTAGCGACTATACATCTATATATTATATATATATATCTATTTATATAAAAGAAAGTCGTGTTAGTTACTCCACTTATAACTCAAGAACGGCTGAACCGATTTAGCTGAAAATTGGTGAGGAGGTAGCTTAGAACCAGGAGACGGACATAAGATACTTTTCATCCCGAGTAGGGTAGGTAGAAAGATCCAAAATTGCATTGCAACGCATGCAGGGGCACAGCTAGTTCTATATATATAAAAGAAAGTCGTGTTAGTTACTCCACTTATAACTCAAGAACGGCTGAACCGATTTAGCTGAAAATTGGTGAGGAGGTAGCTTAGAACCAGGAGACGGACATAGGATATATGTATGATAGGACTTTTCAGCCCGGTAAGAGAAGTAGGGTAGGTAGGGTAGGTAGAAAGATACAAAATTGCATTGCAACGCATGCCGGGGGCACAGCTAGTTATTAATAAGTAACATTCCAGTTTCTGTCATTGTAATTGAATATCGGCTGCGGATGGTGATGTGGCAGCAGAGCCAGGACATACCGCAGTCAATTACTGTAGCCCTACTATGACCTCTTAAAGCAATTCTTATTCCGCTGAGGGAAAGAGACAGAGCTATACAGGGTGTCTAGCACCATCTCTTTCACTCAGTGGAATAAGAATTGCTATAAGATGTCATAGTAGCCCTTCTGATCTTATTTTAAATTGTGACATCGATATGTATCCTAATATAAGAATGTTTTTATGTATTATGGCTACACTACCTGTCAGTGTAGCGGCGACAGCAGAAAGATCATTTTCTCTACGTTGCGCGGAATTAAATTGTGACTAGGTCTTCAATGGTTGAAGATCGCCTAACTGGACTGGCACTTCTCCACGTTCATAAAAACGTACCCATAGACGAAAATGACGTAATAACGCGTTTCAAAGTTCAAACAAAACCTTTAGTTTCTCGCTTTACATGCATGTCCGCACATTTGTGAGCATTTTCAGCTTGAGCGATGAGTGTTTGTAATGAATTGAGTTCTGGGAGCTACTGGCATATTTATTCAAAACTTTAAGCTTATAATGTACATTTATGCGGACTTAATACCAATAGCATTCTTTACCAGTCAACGCTTGGGCGATGCAGACACAAACTGTGGGAGGTGCAAATGAGAAATTGTGAATTAAACATTTTTGTATTTTCTTACATAGTTATGTTTATAGATTTAATGAGCTGGATCGTGAATGTATGTTTTGTTTTTTATATTTAATAAAAACAGGTTTATGTGTACTAATGTACTTTATTTCAGACATCAATAAATTTCATTTCACAATATTTCAGAGTAGCATAAGTACATACAAAGTAAATCCTTTTTAAAGGAATATATTTAATAGCACAGTCCATAGACATCCTTAGAAAGGAAGGGCTTACACTAACATACAAAAGTATATATATCATAATTTTCAGGCATCGTTCACATATTTAATATGAAACTTTTCCAAGACAATATACCTTGTCGGATCAAAAATCACATTAACCCCTTTAAAACAAGTTTTGTCTTCTCCACATACTAACCAAATTGAATTATTAGAAAGGGCTTTCGGAAACTTGTTTTTGTTGTTGTGATTAAAAAGGTAATATTGATCAAAATGTAGTACGATTTTTTATTTAATTCAAATGATTTATATACTTTTTTTAAGATTTACAATGTTTTTCATTTAACAATCTGAAAAAGAGGTTTTTGAGAACACTTTAAGACGAAAAGTTATTTGTTAAAACACATATTGAACCGTTCACACCATCTATCCGTATATTTAATTTTAGAGTTTATACATTCTGAGTTTTTATTTAATGATAATGATGTTTATCTTTCCGTAGAATTTGACAAAGTGAGAAAATATTTTATAAGACATTCGCAATCTAAAGATGTCACATCAAGTTTTGTGCACAGTTTCATAATTGTTAAATACACATACTGTTCCTACAGTAAACATGGGAGTCAGTGGATGTAGGAGATAAACATGTCACCTCTATGAGAAAGATTTTAAAAAAATCACATTGATTTTATATTGACTAATCAGAACTCGTCTACGATAAGTATTATTTTTATCCAGATAAAGTGAATTAAATACATCAATACAACATGTAGTACGTAAAACCTCCAAAACATACAATTTTAAAACACTTAGAACATCAAGATATTTCTGCAATTATCGTAAACTAGTAATTATTCTTCTATCGTTTTACTTATGTCCCAATATTGTATGTTTTACTACTCTCTATATAATTCAAAATATATTTTTTTTTTCATTCTAACAACAAATACTTGCTTTATATGCTTGATAACCAGTCACAAAACACCACCAACTAAACATCAATGTTATATTGTATCCATTAAACATAGAAATACCTAATACAAAAATGTACGACGAGAATATTGCATCTTCGAAGATATACAATTATAATTTTTTTTTTTATATTAGTCCTAACGAAACGATGCTATGCTAGAAGATTATTGTGTCTGCCAATATATGTCATATTTACAAATTATACTGTTTTTGTATTATCGAGTAGATCGCGTCTCAGAATATTAAAAAACTTTTATTTTTGAATTTCTCGTCTTCGAAGTTAAAATATAATTTGATAACTTTAGCTCATATATCCGCTTTTTTATTCAGATTTAAAACTATCGTTCCGAAACTCATTATGCCTTCTTTAATTTGCTTACATAATAACCGCATCTATTCTAAAGCTCACTAAAGCTTTGATTTCTAACTTATTATCTATCAGATGGCCAATCTGTATGTTTCAAGCCAATGTACAACTTACAACTAATAGTTTATTACCGCGGAAGGTCATTGAAATGAAAGTAAATGTTATTATTTTTCAGATAAATTATGTTTAATCGACAAAATAAGTTAAAAAAGAAGGGGAAATTTTTATTATTGATGTTAATTACTTTAATCTACAATTTAATAAGGATATATGCTTGAAGTCAATAAATATTTGTGGCGGCGATACTATCAGATTGTACGTTTATTTGCGTAATATCTTAACTAACTTAAATATTTCACAATTTCATTTCATTTCAATATAGTTATTCTAATATAATCTCTTTATTAGCCACTAATCGCGTCCGTTTGCTTCGGGTTCCGCAAAATGTACAACTTACAAGCTAAGCTAAAGAATATAATTAATTGAATATATTTTAAAATAACGAATATATCTGTATTATTGTTTTTTTTAATATACATATTTATAAATCAAAGGAAAATACATTTACCCCAAATTTCAAATCATAACACAATACATATTATTTGCAAATGCTTTTCGCTATAAAGCAAACTGTCCAACTGTTCTTAATTACCTATACTTATAAGTTTCCTCGGTTGCCCCATACTGCTATCCTACTTATTTGCTAATAATTTGTCTATCTACCTTACAAACGCATAAACTATTAAACTCTTGTATGTCTAAACTTATATATTCATAAAAATATAGCTTCTTTCTATTGTATTTCTTATGGAAGAAAAGAGTGACAGATATCAAATTACCTAACTCTGAGGATTAGAAATTTTAAATAAAAGATCAAATGAAGAGTTTTAAGGACGCCAACTCCAAGTTTAGCATTTCTATTTCAAATATGATACAAGACGAACAAAAAAAAAACGTAATATCTGTTGTTTTTGGTCTTGTATTGTCTTTTCGATTCAAAACTAAAGAGACGTAATTATTTTATTAAAAAAACTTAGCTATTTATATTCAAATAGAAATGTAGCAGAAGCAAGGGTTGATGGTTGTTTTTTTTATCAAATCCACTGATTACTCCCAGAAAAGAATAAAATAGAATAGCCTCACTTAATGCAAACAGAGTAACATCGGCTCATTAGCAAGCAGCATAATGTCTCTCATCATATATTTAAAAACCCTCTTCGCTTCTTTTGTTATATCGATCTTAACTACTTACTAATAAATTTAATTTTACGTTACGCAAGTTTTATGTTATATATCCAAGAGATATCACGCGGATACAGTAACTTATCTAATAAGACGCGTCGTACGGCCGTCTCCTGCTTTTTTTCACCCCTCTTAAGGATGAATGAGCGTTGGCATACTTACAAACTACCAATTCAACCAATAACTATATAAAAGAGAATAACGCTAACAGAGTAACATCGGTTTATTAGCTGCATGATGTCACTCATATATTTTAGAACCCTCTTGACTTCCCTATGTAAGTATGTCGATACTTAATTACTCACTAATTTACTTATTTTTATTTTACGTAAGTTTTATGTTATATATCCAAGAGATACCACTCGCATACTTTAACTTATCTAATAAGACGCGTCCGTCGACCGGTGCCTGCTTCTTTTCACCCCTCTAAGGATGAATGAGCGTAGCTTTGGCATACTTATAAACTACCTATTCAATATAGAAAACTATCGTTCCGTTATAGTATTTTAATACATTAAGAGACGAAGAAACAATAACTTAACTACTGCTATTACGAGTCAATAAATATACAAAATAACCATTCGAGAAAAGTATAAATACTTACTGAGAGATAAATGAATCATCATCATTAATGAGAAAGACAGACAAACACAGTTTTAAAAAAAATGTGTTTACGATTAAGAAATATTATATTTTAATAATTGAGTTTTGTAAACGTTTCCACTAATAGGTATAACATTTGTTTTCGTGATGTGTATAAATTTTTGTAGTCCCTATAATAAATAAATCAACTGACACTTATTTAAATAAACGTCAGCAATTGACCCTTTATGACCGTAAACTAAACATGGAGTAAGGACTCTTTCGAACCAACGTCAACTACTAGGAAATCTGTTTCCTACTTCGGTCAATAATATATTGATCGAAGGTTTCCTACAACTGTTTACAGGTGCACATGCAAATGCAATCCCGAACTACTTTTTTGCTCCCAATCTACACGGCCAATTAAGTAGATATTTGGTATACATGAACTGTTGAGGCTCAATTACGAACGTGGAATGGTTTTTCTAGAAAATCGGTAATCGATAACTAACTTTTGGTGGGTAAAATGCGTAGTGTTACCATGTAAAGATTGGATACACGTGAAGTGAATGATTTCTGCTTACTCTTGGAGGTCTATTTGGACACTTTAGTGGTTGCCCAGAAATGTAAATTTGGCAAATAGCCCCTGGGTGTGAGTATGCATAAGAGTCATCATTACTTCTGAAACGGGTGACGTAGTCATACCATGATGGCGGTGCCTTATGGCAGGGTAAACCTCTTAGATTTCAAATGACGGTTCGTATTGAGTTTTAAGTGATTATGTAGGCTATGAGTGCACGAGCTATGGAATGGATGGAGCACGACTTGCTTGTGATCTTCATACAAGTCTTTCCAACTTCTTGGGACTACGGACCCTTCTGCTGCTGTTTAACTGACTGACTGCGCCTGTTACAATTGCGAAACGCTCTTGACCGGATGTTTTTTAACTCTCAGTAAGGCGATACAAGATTATTTACTTATTATTCGAAGAACTAACCAAAGCTAAGAGAAAAGAATCGTAAATATAGACGACTATTCTAAATCGAGCTGCTGCCTGAATCCGGCTAGTCGTCGCATTTATCTACATAATTATTTATCGCGCGTAAATCTGTTCTGTAATATTTACATCTTATTTAATACCTACGCTAAGACACTACTTTTATATCGCAAAACGACACCATCATTTTTATATTTACATACCTTACCAGTAGGCTGCGCGGTACCCAGGGGGTCTACCGTTAAACCTACTTACTAATGCACTATTTATCGTACGGTGACCCAGCATCTATCCATCAAGGATGAATGAGCATAGCAAGTCTATAACTACCTACTCAAGTAATTCTAGAATAAATAATGCTAGTTTATTAAATAGCTATTTAATTTTAAGATTAAATATAATAATTATGTATTTCTACCTAATTAAAAGTGTCACGGTCAAAATGTGCGAAAGACCAAAAGATATTATTAAACCAGCGTTAAAACGACTACACGATTTAATACTGCGCGCAACAATCTCTTTAATTTATGTGTGAATAAATAGTATCCGGAAGATGCACTTTTTTATAATTTTATCAATTATGAATAGCAAAAGCACAGAAAGTATTCATGGTCAGTACAATGACATATCTAATTTCATGACTATATATATAAAGAAAATCTCACATCAGAGTCAGGCCGCAAGGAGATTTTCTTTACAAATGTCGTGTGGGCGACGCGCCTAACGCGCCCGCGCCGCGACTGCGCCTCGACTCTTGGTCGTGTGGGCGACGCGCCTAATGGTGTTTTTAAGATCTTGCAACTTTTCCGAAAATGATTTTGCAATATTATTATGCCTGAAGAGTTAAAGGTGTACTTAATGGTACAACCCACATATTTTTGACGGTATTTCGGAACACCGTCATTGGCTGAATCGAGTTAAAAAAAATCTGTTGTAGTTTCTAATAAAATTGAGAAAATAGATATTCATTTCATACAAGAATTATAATATTTTTTTTGTTTTACGGAATTGACCATGAACCTAAAATCTGTGCATTTACGCTTAAAACATATTCCTTTTAGTAAACTTACAAGATGCGATTATTAAAACTAATAAAAATTTTAGGTATTTTTTTGTGTTCATATGTAATATTTTTTTTAAACCTTGTCGTAAAATTCTTAATTATTTGACCAACATGACCTAGCTATACTTATTTTTGGCCGTGCTTTAACCACGTGAAGATTAAACAGGATTGTCAGATGTCAGAAATAAACACGATTTATCACGTGTGCTTTTTGCAGGACGAAAAAATATTATAAATAATGTTTCCAATAATGGATTGAAACTAATCAAATGTTTTTCTTTTTACAAATTCTTGTACTATCTGATCTTAGCCATAATAAAAATACACGTTTTGCTATTAACTAATTAATAAGGGATTAAATTAAATAATTAATTAGGAGGGAGTAGAGTAGTTTAATAACTCAAGACGTATCACCAAGGATAGTAATATTAAAGTTTCCTAAAACACCTCACGTGATCAAAGGATGGCTCTTATGTATCCATTTTTTAAACATTGACGTAAAACTAATTATCCTATTAGTCTAAAATCCCGCCTGAATCCGACCATAACTGTTTCCCGAATATAAAATATTTTTTCACAATCTTAACTATTAGCAATATTTTTTTTTTTGTACTAAGATATCTAAAAAAGTATTTTATATTCAGTGAAAGTCGATCTTAGGCAGATGTTCAGAAAATGTATAAATTATTTTTTACTAACACGCATTTATGGTTGTTCTATATATATTTTATAGTTTTTTATCGCTACTACTATTGCAATCCTGCACAATAACGTTTCTAATTAGTTCTATTTCATTATAGTTAGTATATTATCGTTAAATCCTTTAAAATAAATACAATTGACTACAACGCGATGTATATGGGTCAATTGTTAACGGAAACGTCGTGTCAAAACCTGGTGTTTTGGTTATCAAGCACTTTTAAAAAACTATGGAAAAAATAACATGTGAAATTCCTTTATTATGGAGCATAAAGTAAGATCAGCCTAACACTAAAATAATTACATACTAAAACGGATACACATTGTTAAATACCGCTAAGATTAGAACGAGCAACATGAGACATAAGGCCCCAAGAATGCAATCCCATTTCTATGGATACTAACTGAGATAAATACAGAAAAGAACAAAGAAACATAGTATACTATATAGGTACTGAGACTTTCCGCAGAATATATAAATTCGTAGATATATAATACGCGGGTATCAAAGAAACAGTTGTGCTTTTCTGAGTGAGTACAACACAACGTGCGACTTTATGCAGCGGGCTGCTGTCGAGATGTTGAAAAACTTACGCCTGCATTCTATTTACGGCATTCTAAGTGTTGGAAATGTACATAACTATTAAGAATATGAATGGAAAGCTACCCAAAAGACGAGGAAAACAATTATTTGAATTTTCCCTTTGCCTAGTCTGGGTCTTGCCCGTTCACTCTCATAGATCTTTAAACCTTTCAATCTTAGAGCCTTGCCTTTTGTTACTGTTCTCCAATAGACACATAATACATGGATGAGGGAGCTAGATTCTCCCGTAATCTATCTATAGGTCAAAAAAATATGTAGTAATTCTGAACTTCGGTCAATAAATGTAAAATGTTTAAATGCCTTTTGGAATGACTATGTTCAGCGGATCCAGCACTAATGAGAAGCGCGAAGTATTGATACTGCGACCCTGGTCATGTGTCACTCGTGGTCATCATAGGTTCCAAGGACACGACGAGAAATTTGTCGAAGAAGATTTGTCTAAATTTTAGATGGATGTAAATCTTACAGTAGAGTCCTCTGTCGCGTACTGAAGGCACGCGCCTGAGTTAGAAAGCCGCTTACATAATTATAAGAGCCACATCATATGGAATTGTTTATCTACCGGTTAAAAAAATCACTTATTGGAACTGAGTTCAGAATTAGATGCATTTGAAGTTGCAATATTTGGTATCGTACATTACTTGGTGTCGTACATGTCCTTAATGCGTGTCTTCAGCTGTTTAGTATAGCTATCCAGACGATAAGCGTTTTCTTCAAGTTTGCCCACCATCACGTCAATGTCATCCACTTGCGCAAGTAACGGTCTGATAGTGCTGCCATCTGTTACAACAAATAAAAAAATGATTATATCGCTGTCCCGGGTTCGTATACTCGTAGATCAGGTGGTGCTATATTTGAATGTATCTAACTAAGGGAATCAGTGATAGTGTAAATGTGATTTTGTGTGCTCACACACAGAACGTTAACTTCGGTTTCACTGGATTTTACGTTAAGATACTTTTCTTTTAAAATGCATCAAACAATCAGATTTTTACTTACATATATCGTTGTACTCTGTCAGTGTTCTGTTCAAATTCAAGGCTAGATTACGCAAGTCTGTGTACTTGGTAATAGCCGTACGATTTATTTCCTCCAGGAGAATGTAATGATCCTAAGGACAAAGAAAGAAGATATTTTTGTTAACAAACCCTTAAAGAAGCATTTATTTTAGAGTATTCCTTTGCGAACATTAGCATTTTTTTTATTAGAACTAGACAACTACTAGACCCTTTAACTGTGACTTAGGCTTTTTTTATGAATGGCATCTTACAGTTCAACTCTCACTGTTTCTTTAATTTATAAGTGTTCAGATATTTTTAAACAGGTGAGAACTTACCCCGCCACAAGCTATTTCGCCTTGTAAGTATTCGTTAGTACGTTTGAAGAGAAGCGTAGCCAGACGACTCAGAGTAGGATCATGAGGATCCAAGACCTCAAAGCTGGAGTGTGTTGGAGATCCGTACATATCTGTTAACAAAACAACTCCATGAGAATCTTATACAACATCAAAAGTGTAAGTAACGTGTATTATGTTACGATTAAACACGCAAGAGCTAATGATAAAAACACAAGAAAAATTGTCTTTTTATGCTCCTCATTATCATGATGCACAGACTTGGTCTTTGACTAATATCTAGAGTTCTTCGTGGAAATCGAGATCAGAGTGAGAGAAATGATTTGTTAGAACCCAGAGATCTGGCGTTTCTGGCGGGCCTGTTGGTCTAGTGGTTAGTGGCCCTGACTGCTGAGCCGGAGGTTGTGGGTTCGATTCCCACTCAGGACAAACTTTGGGTGATGAGCATGATTGTTTGTTCTGTGTCTGGGTGTGATTTATCTATAATATGTATATATTTATAAATTATATAAGTATGTATATCAGTTGCCTGTTTACCATAACACAAGCTCTGCTTAGCTTGGGATCAGAAAGCCGTGTGTGAGTTGCCCAAGATATTTATTTTATTATTATTTATTTTAGAGATTGGACGGGGTCGCGGCCGACCTAGAAGAAGTTATCGAAGTGCCTTAGACGGCTTCTTCATAAATTGGCAGAAGAAGCACAACATCGAGAGAAATAACAAGTTCTCAAGTATTTGATTAATGACAATGGCAGGTAATTAAATTAAAAGTTACCAAACTAGATACCAATTTAAAAAGGTGATTTTTATAAAGGTTTACATTCAGGCATGCATGTGCGGTCTATGCAATGCTATTTTCGGGAAAGAAAGGTACAATGTCAGTCGTCGCTATCTTAAATGTTACGCAGTTAACCCTAAAACATGTGCGTGTTACAACGTCAACGGCGACCATCTGTAATGACCTTACCCTTCGAAGAATCAAGTAGACTTCAATTGGTTAAACAAATTATTACTCACAATGCAACTAGCTAATTATAGTAGGGGAGCCCAAGCGGGGATTTCGGGATTTACTAAAGCGCGGCAGATTAATATACAGGGGGATACCTTGTACCCAGTTAAGTACCTCCACAGAACATGAGGCCCATATATAAGGCCGCCCGTGAAGGATACAGGATCAGATTAGTAAAAAAAAATTGACCATCAGAAATTCTCGAGCGTGAGCGTAGAGCGTAGGGTGAGTTAATTACACCCTAAAAAGTGTATATTCCACTAATCTGACAATTTGAGAGTGACGTAAAAAAAGGGGAGGGCAACAAAGTTGTAAAAAAAAACGTCATCTCGACATTCTCGAGCGTAGCTAAATTTTTTTTTATTTTCAAGGAAATAATTCAAGAATAATGAAAAATATATAATCTGACGATTTCCACAAGCCGAAATAACAAAAATTCGTCGATAAAGTTAAATGCGTGCAGCTGCGTGATGCCTACATTTCCTTCTCCGCGTTTCTATTCCTCTCGCACTCTTTCTCTATCTATTACTCTCTCACTCCGTCCCTACTCTGGTTTCTGTTGCCATGACGCCATCACAGCTGATCATAAAGACTCGTTCGTGGCATACTGTTTACAACGTGTTTCCAACGTTTTGGTTTTTTTTGCTATTTTAAAATTATTTGAGTGAATTAAAGTTTATAAACATTTAATATGAGTGATATTAATTTGAAATGTGTGTTTTGTGGTGAAAGTACGTTACAAAAAACAATTAAATTTACGGTAGAAACATTAAAAAAATGTGTAAATATTTTGGAATATCGTCGGAGCAAGCCGGTTATCCGAAAGACTCGAGTAACATATGATAACCTCGAATTGTCGATGGAATCATCATTAAATGATTTATATCACGCACAATGCTATAAATTATTTACTGCAATTAAAATACCACGAGACTTTCAGTATTTACAAAATCAAAGTGTAGTGGAACATGACAATACACCGGAAGTTTCGGGAAATAGCTCCGAAACACATGCTCCTGATTCTGGAGAGTGTTCCGAAGCACATGGTACTGTTGATTCCTTGTCTACTGAGGTTGCTGGTACATCGACAGACGAGTAAGAGCTCTTTTTTAAATATTTTTTTTTTATAAATAGGTACATGTATTTTACTGAAAAAGCATACACTTATTTATTTTCATGCTACTTCCTGAGCTTTTCAATTAGTTAAGTTCAATGATTTAAAAAAATAAAAAATTTTTTTTTTTTTTTTGGAAGTGATTTTTTGGGAATAACTTTTAACCGGCTTTATCGATCAACTCCAAAAACTGATCCGCCTTTGAGCTTAAAAAACTACGTCGATCGCCACCAAGCTGGTCAAAAGCGGTTGATTCGTTCGAGAGATATCGTGAACGAAAGAAACCGAAAACGAAAAAGTGTTTCTTCGGGATTACTCCGAAATTTGTGGTTCAATCAATTAAAATTGCAAAATTACTTATAAGTATGATAAAACTGCGTCGAATGCCGCCAACCGTGTGAAAATCGGTTGATCCATTCAAAAGTTATTGCGGTTTGAAAATTCCAAAAATAGTGTTCTATGAAACTTCTATCAGACTTTCGAGCTGGGAGAGCTCAAATGCATAGAAATATTATTTCTTTGAACTCAGCGAGCTCAAAATATCACATAAATTATATTTTGAGCTCAAAAATGTCATAAGTACAATTTTAAGCGCCCAGGAATGGAATTAGCGAGAAGTTGCAGGGATGGCCTTTAAAGTAAACCGTTTTTCTAATTGTTTTTTGTCAGATTAGGCGAATCCCTCTACATAATCGTCAGATTATGAGACAGTACGTTTAGAACATAAATATTAACCACATATATCTTAATCTGACGCGCTTGAGTATTTCAAAATGGCGATTTTTTTTTTGCACATTATGAAAATGGCCGCGAGTTTGCGTCCCATCGAAATCGTCAGATTAGTGAATGAGAGCTTTTTTTTGGTGCACTTAGAAAATCTGACGCGCTCGACTAAATTTTTTTTTTTTCATTTTCAACCCTTAAATACAACCACCCCCATCATGCAAACGATCAGATTAACATACGTACATTATTAAAAATACATAGGGCATTGATGCTATCAATATCTGACGCGCTCGAGGATGTCCATGCAACAGTTTTTTTTTACATATTTAAAAATCTATAGCCGCTTCCCCCACCGATGTAACGGTATATATCATATTACATTTTTTTCTTCTTATCATCTAAGCTTTGCATCCCAATAGGTGTCTACGACGCTCGAGTAAATCCCCATTTAGCATCGTGGGCTCCCCTACTATTACAGTCATTTTAACGCGAACGATCAAAGGCCCATTATTTAAAATACACTCGACCTTAAGAATTTATTATTATTTTATTAGTGATAAGTAATATTTACTTTTGACAAAGACATCGCACGCATCACATCCCACCTCAATGGAATTTTATTTATTATTAATAAATAATAGTTATTGTAATTCAATACCACACAAAAATTCATGAACACACATGAGAACACTAAAACAAAAGATGATTACGTTTGCAAATCCCGTTACTAATTTTCCATGATGGCTGCCACGCATGCGCAGTGCAACTGCATGAACCACCCATAGACCACCATTTTTTTCACGTGTCCGACAAAGCGTCCAGGGTTTTTGAGAAGTTAGTTTCTTACCCAAATAAAATTCTTGATTTCGCAATACTCTTCAAGGTATTCAAACAAAGAACTAAATCTCCGATCTAATCTTGATCACCACATTCACCAAATATATTACATTTAAAACATTGGTTTCAGATTTTTTACACACGTATCACTCCTTAATGAACATCAATGTACAGACGCCTGCACATCAAGCTACTACAATCTGTCAGGTTTCTTTGACAGATTTTCGACTTTATTTCTAAAGCATTAATTAGGTTCAAGGTTTATTGGGAAAAATTGACAGTTTCGGGTAGCTTGACCTGCTGGCGTCTGTACATGCTAACAGTCACTAAGCACATCACATCAACCATTGAAGTAAATAAATGCGAGACAACGCAAAAAATACTGGCCGAATCACTTTTTCGAACCGGAGACAACAGGGGTCTTGAAAAAGGCTACTGCAAAATGTCCAGCCAAACAATTCCACGCATGCGCAGTAGTTGCACTTAACAACGTTAACCATTTGCAATACTTGATGGCTCCCTTCAACGCAGTAACACGGAGCACTCACAGTACCCAACACTCCCCCTTCCCTTCAACATTGATCGGTTGAAAGCGGGGTCGAAGCATGACGAATGGGGGTGCGGTGCAAGGGTTGTTTGAGGAAGGGGGTGCAATGCAAGGGATTATTGACAAAGGGGGTGTGGTGCGCGGAGATTTAAATATGCGGGTTTTATTACAGGGCGGAACGTGAGGCTTGGGGGCTTCGAAATTTACGAAATCGATACGAGATATGCGCGTTGTAGTAGCGCAACAGCCGCCATCTTGATTTTCCGGGAAACTACGCTCTTTGGTCTCCCGCAGGTATTAATATTATTACATAATATTTGAGTGGAAAGTCTGTTTTGAAAATACTACATTCTTAATATTTTCTACATACTGTTTTATAACATAGTAATATAAGACTGTGTTACAAATTTGTAGAAAACTTTTTGGATCATCATTTTGATATTTAAAACATGTGCATGTTTTGTAATGACTTGTCATTTCTCACTTGCATTTGTTTTTCTCTGATCAAACAACGTTTTACTTTCTTTACATAGTCATCTAGGTATATATCATCAAGAGGTTATGGCCGTTTCCACGAAATTCGTCATTAAGAAACTCTGTGGCCTAGATGACTAGTCTACGTGGAAATTTGCAATAAAAATTATTCTCATACGAGAAAAGTTGTTCACGTATACATAAAAATACCCGGATTCCGACTCCACCGCCATCGAGAAGGACCAAGAGGCACTAACTTTGATTTGTCTGCATGTGGAACCTACACTTTATGCATATGTACAAGATTCAAAGTATACCGAAGACGCTTGGGATAGCTTAGCGAAAGCGTTTGAGGACAAAGTCGCAAATCGAGGTGAGGAACCGAGAACAGCAGTGGAACAAAAGGTACTTTTGTCATTAATCACTTAGCAAAAATAACTGCATTAAAAAAAAGTATTATTTTCCTGTGCTTTATCTTCTCAGGCTAAGGGAAACACAAAGGTGTGATACCGGTAAACAGCGTAATATTAAAAAAGGGGTTCAAATATTATTTTCATTTAAAACTCAAATAATGTCAATTTATTGTTATAAGCAAACATATGGGTTGAAATCAGAAAAAAAATGTGATAAAGGAGAAAAAAGCACGCTTGTTAAATACGTTATATGTGCGTAACCCAATGGTAGACAGTGCTCGTCTATAATATAATATAATAATTTGTTCGCTTGTCTATAATATAATAATAAAACCTTTAGTACATACCGACGTAAATTTTAATTCAATAAAACCTTGTTAAACTTGTTTTAAAATTTAAAAATATCATATAAATATATATATATACCTATCACATAAGTAATATAATATAAATGATATGTAACAGAAAATTGTAAACTGAAAAAAAAAACCAACTAACTTTAGGATGCCACCGTATATGCAACTCTCAATTAATGTAACAACGTAATATGTGATCTTTAATGATGCGCCGATAACAGAATCTGGATCATAATTCAAAGGCAATGCAAACACAAAATATAATAAAGGTTTGCACACAATTTTGTCTTGATCTGTACGTTACTATTACTAAACAATTTTACACTAAAAATATTATAAAAATGTAAACCAGAAGATAAAGTTTATCACCGGTATCATGTCTGAACTGCAACAAATAGCGAAGAAAGATAGATGCAAAAAAATATACAGTGATCGATAATGACGCATGCGCTTCAATGACTGCACAATGTCGCATCTTGCATCGCCGGTACCAAGAATATCTAACTCTTGTCATGAATGCTTTTGAACAAATTACGTCAACATTAGACAGTACCTTTATACATACCCAGATACATAACTACACAACATAACTGCATGAAACACAAACACAATTGAAACGAATCTGCGACGGAACTACATTTTTAGAGATAGACTCGCAATCACCAAGTATAATCATTACTAATATTCGCCAAAAAGTCATAACTATCAGTTCGTTAATTGCGGAGCCTATCACCCGTACGCTGCCACGAGGACTAGAGAGTAGTGAGGATACCTAACTAGCCGCTAAGAACGTTTGATACGATCGATACCACGCAAGCGCACTGCTCTGCAGAGGGCGGAATCGGACGCATCGGCGCCATCTTTTATCTATTTCCTATCTCCTACTGTTCAATAATTATGTTCTTGTTAAATATACCCCCTTTCCGAATCAGCTAATTACATAATATATTTCTGAATCGGATATAATTATGTGAGTTCCAAAAAAGTTAATTTCAATCATTGATATGACGTAGGTACTGATGTTTCAAAATAGAACTTTTGACGAAATAATGGGCACATTATTGTAAAGTGTGTACGTAGGTAAAAACCCCGTCAAGAGCGTGTGTGGTGGAAATTTTGGTTTTAACACTTTCGTTTTGCAGTAGTCATTGAACTGATTACCTAAAAGCCCTTAATTAAAACGGATCATCTGAACATCAAATCCGTACCGTTAACAAGGCCGGACAAAGGCTAGAAAGGCAGTCGTCCTGACAAAACAGGACGTATGGCAATCCTACTTTAGTGGAATAAAGTAAAAGACGTCGCATACTCCGCGGCCCCGACCTATCGTGGTAAGCAACTTCGTAGCAAAAAATTACAACAAGTTGCTTGATATGTTGGTACTCAAAAACTTGAAGCCGAAATTTTGCCTTTTCAGCTACGTTCGCAATGTGTTGCACGTATATATACGTGTCATCTAGACATTAGTCGTCCCTTACCTACTGCTTAGTATTCTGTAATATTCACGCTTCTTGTAGAAACGTGGTCTTTACTTTTAAATATCACCCCGTTTGGTGTTAAATACTAATAAAGGTAATTATTTTTTAAGGTTCCGTCCCCCATACGAAAAACGGAATTTTTGGGATCACTCGTTGTCTGTCTGTCAATCCCCTTTTCTTAAGAAAGGCATTAAGTTGAAATTTTATGAAATACTTGGGTCTACCTACAGAACGTTGGTACGAAGGACGGTCATTGATGAGGAAGAAAATTCGAACCTGCCTAGTCTTTTTCCAACTGTTGGGCTTCTAGTCTAACTTGATGCTAAATATCAGTATTTTACAAGAAGCAACTACGGTTATAAAATAAATTGAACATGAACATCATTTTTAAATGCAAAATTAAAATTACTTCTTGATAAGAGCTTACGAACTTGAATGTTTGAGACCAGATTTTTGCTATAGATAAGCTATCAAGATTCAAGTTTGGACGGAACCTTCGGTGCGCGAGTCAGACTAGCATTTGCCCGATTTTTGTTTCCTAAAGTATAAGATATCCAAAAAATATCTATTTAATACCAACAAATTTCAAGAAAACCATTAAAGTCAATAATTGATTAATTTTATTTTTACGTGTCATATCTGAGTGCGGCCATACGTCTTATAAAAAGTAAAGATATCATAACTAAAAACAAACGAAACCACCATTTTGAATCTCGGAAGGCGGGGCAGCTCAGCTAGTCACTGCAGTTGCATTAGATCAATACCGCACATGCGCACCGCTCTTCCATGTTTTGCGTATAAAGCCACCATTTTGATAATTCAACTTATCTGCGGAAACCCACCACCATCTTATTAGATTTAACTATTTTCGATATTCTAAATCACTCTACGCATAGTTTTTAAGAAACCTGACTAAAAATTTGATAGTCATCATAACGAAAAATCCCTATACAATATTGTAATCACAGGCACTAGGCATTCTAAAAATAACTCGGTCGTTTGAAGAGATCGATATGGAGCATGCGCGTTGACATCGTTACGTCTTCACCATTTAAGAAACAAAGAAACCGGCGTTTCCGCCGAAAGGTCTATAAAGCTAACATTGATTCAGTTGGCATGTATTTACATGCCAACCGAATCAATGTCATGGTTGACCTCTAGCCCTCTAAAGTTTCCTTCGGCCAGAACCTCCTATAAAACAATAACATATCTGTAGCAAAAACAACCACTAACTTACCTTCTTCTTCGTTACAACCTTCATAAGTGTTGTTATAGTAGAGATCTCGGCAGTAATCGATAGGGTCCTGCTTATTTGCTTCAGCCTCCTCTAGCATACGTTCATAATTACGAAAAGCTACACACAGCTTACAATCGGGAAAAAATATCTCCGGAGTATACATGGCGGCGCGGTTACTCAGTGGTTCGGTTAAGATCAAAGTGTAATTACTCCACGGCGCTATTTACGCGGACGACCGATCAGTCGGCAGAGCTAGCGGAAACTGAACGAGATGGGGCTCGAGCAAGACGCAGTAAAATTTCCAAGGGGTCGATACCAGTTACGCATGCGCTTTGGTCAAACGGAGGGTGTAGTTCCATAACGGACACAGAGCGACTTTAATGACCGTTTTGTAAGGTTCAAATTAGAGAAGCAAAATAAGATCATGAATGCGTACCTGTATAACAGTCTAGTATTTTGAGCCTTATATTTAAGACAATAAAGTTGAGTTCTAAACTGTTTTCAAGTATGGTGGTTATGGCCTCGGATTTAGAAGGTCGGGTTAACCCTACGCAGACGGTACTGGGGGGTCTGACGATCTCCAGGTTTAAATTGAATTATAGCTGCTACAGCACCCTATTGTACTTTTTGGGTGCGTGTTCTTAGTTTTATCAATATTTATTCTATTAATTTCGAAAACATACCGCGCTCTTTTGCGAGTTTTAGTTCATTTCAGTCTATATACATATTGAGTTAATGAGGCAAATGACTTCGGTACAAAAATATTAATCATTGCTTTAGATGAAGCTAAGAGAAAACTCCGAATATTAAAATCTTCTTTCAGTGATGCCAAAACCATTTCAGCAACTGTATGTGATACAACTAGAGATTAATCGATCTGATGGTGTAGATTACATAGTACGTCTAATTTATGCTTTTATGAATAAAAAGGATACACAAACATAGACAATATTGTTCACTACAATCAAAACCTGTATTCCTGAAAAGGAACCACACAAATATAAAACAGATTATGAACTGAATATCCAATTTAAAGATTGTTTTAATCATTACTCTAAAGCGATATGGAAAAAAAAGAAAAAAGGTTGTACAATGTACGTGGCAATTAGTTATCTTTGTTGACAAGTGATAACATTGCATAGAGCCTTAATGCCCTATAAATTCGAAAATGGTTGAGTTGTAGCTACAAGAAGAATCGTTTGTAGATTTATGGTGTGGGAGTGATTAAATACACCGAACTACTAACAACGTCGAAGGATGAAACCATAAACTCAAAAATAAGAACTACAAAAGTAAGAATACTGAATATTATGCATAACGTGTCTTAGTGGAAGACGCTAGTAGGTACAGTGTTAGAATGCAACAATGTGATAAAAATGTTTTACTCCAAGTAATCAAAATTTTAAAAGATTAAAGAAAAAAGCAAATGGATAAAGTATGTTTTGAAACAACTTAAAAAGAAATCTCTGTAGGACTGTGTTTGGAAAAGCATCGAATTAAGTGTTAATAGTTTACTTGACCTACGCAACTTGTGTACACAATGAGATGATATGAATTCATTCATTGACCGTCCATGGTGGCATCTATTCTCAGTCGTCACCGTCGCCGGCTTTGTCACCACCGGTGAAGAAAAGTAAAAAATTACCGAGTATCACCTCTTCCCGTTACGTAGGGGTCCGCTTTCTTAATCCTTCGGGACTAAAGAAAAAAAAGTCTAGCTTCCAACCTTCGACAAAAACAGCAGATTTTACAACTGTGAAACATTATGTGCAAATAAAGAAGTTACGGCTCTAACAATAAAGACGCAAACCCAAATATCATGTACGGAGTAATTTGCTTCTCCCAAGAAAAATATAATTTAACAGCCTCGGCCTTAAAACATTTATAAAAAAAAATAGTGAAATACTTAACCGAAACTACATTGTATCAGTAATAAAATTTCCAAGACCATGTGTGAAAATATTCTGAAAAATTAATAGATGGAAAATGAAAATAAAATGCAGGAAAATGGAAAACAACAGTTACACCGTATTATGATCACAAGATCGGCGGCTCGACATAATGCTCGCTCTTTCCACCTCAGGGCTCGTCCGCTCAGCTCCGCCTCGCCGCCGCCGGGACTCAGCCTCGTCGTGAGAGCTGTGACACCGGCCATGGCACTTGCGTCGAGCTCGAGCGACGAGTATTTTTCCCCGCCTACGACCACCTAATTCGACGACGGAGAGGACGCCGGACACCGGACGGTTTAGAACCTCGGGGCCCACCCGCCTCTGATAAAGTCCCAGCTCCCGGCGGAAGTGTGCAACGCATGCGATGGACTCAATCCATCAATGATAACGTCATGCGATCTTACTATGGGGCTAGAGGGAGGAAACAACCTGACCGCATACCGTGTTCGGATGATCTCTCTGTTTCAGGGAGCCTACTCTAATTCTACGTAAAACGAAATTGCGGCCGAAACTTCGAATGTTTGTTACCACGGTTTCACTCAATTAGAAATTTCGGACGTCCGAAGTTTATTTGAAGAAACGTCAAATTATACAGATTTGTCTCGGAATTTTAACTTCAATTTTATAAAACCAAAACTGTTGTAGTTTTCGTAAGAGTGAATTATTGTGAATATATGCTTAAAATGGCTGTGAGATTTCTTATAATAGAGGCTCTACGTGAAGAACGTATAGAGCGCAGAAAGAACCGGCGCCGCTTGCGCAATCTTATTGGTATTAAACAGAATTCCCGAGATTGAGTTTATAGGAAATTATAGACTCAGTCTGCAATTGTTTGAAGAGCTGTGCTGAGAATTGGTGCTTTTGTTACCCCCAAAGGCAAGGCGTCATTGAATCGTGCCCACAATGAAGGTAGGAAGTGTTTGTTTATGATGTTATTGTTCAATAAAACTGCATTTCACTGTTCATAATATCATCCTATCATATTTTTAGATCCTTACGGCTTTGAATTTTTATGCCCGCGGAAGTTACCAAGGGTCTGTAGGGCATAATATTGATGGGCCCATGGCACAACAGGCTGTATCTCGTTGTTTAAAGCAGGTCACAACCATGAACCACAATCAATTCACCACATTCATAGAAAATATATAAAATTATACACACACAAAATAGTAATTAAAGAAATCTATTGTAGTTAGGGTTACCACACGACAGGCGTTTGCCGCATTTGACAGACATTTTAAGGATTAGACAGGCGTGTGGCCTCTGGCCGGCATTGTTTTGAGCCAGGCATTTTTAAATTTAATTTTTTTTAAGGGTCTCAAGTTCTGATTTAGCTTCATCTATAGAATTTCTCTCTAAGCTGAATATCAGTGTTGACGACGTGAACCTGTTTGACGAATACGAAGTTCTAAAAGAACATTTTAGAATTTCTGATGACATTTTTTTTTCTGAAAGCTTAACTACACAGTGTGGTGCAATTTTCTCAAAGGTAGGGAAGTGAAAAGTGACATTACAAAATTCATGAAATGCGAACAATGCGAACGTAGAACGTGCGTTTTCTCTCGTCCGACGACCAGTGGAGTAAAGAAAGAAATCGGCTGACAATTGAATCAGTAAAAGCAATATTGATTACTCGGGAAAATTACAAAACTGTAACTTGTTTATATATTCTCGTTTATATATTGGAAAAGAAAGAACTATTGAAAAAATAATGTCCTCTGACAAATATCAGTAATAAATATCCTACCTACTTCATAATTACCTGTTTGTTACTTATTACCTACAGCGTTTGGTTTTAGACAGGCGTTTTTATGCGTATCATAGACAGGCATCTTACTATTTACATATGGTAACCCTAATTGTAGTTGAACATTATTATACCTTTAATAATGTTTCAGATTTTATGACAAGTAAGTATAGACTTCCTGGTGTGAGTATTGACTGCACTCATATTCCTTCACAGCGTGAGGAACAAAACCTTAATCGAAAACATTTTCATTCAATCAACACTAAAGTTGTCACTATAATAAATTTAATTGTTTTGTTTGTGTTTCTCACGGTTTTTGATACATATAACTAAGATGCTCTTTATTATATTGATCATTGAATGACTTTTTTTCCAGATTTGTGACAGTCACTGTTACATCACAATAATGTGGATGCTTCTTATGGTGGAGCACACAATTTATATATTTGGAGAGACTGTGAGATAAGAGGCCATTTGGAGGGTCTCTAAAATTAGACAGTTGATCTGTAAGGTTTGTTTGAATTCAAAGTTTGTGTAATCATATTACAATTAATGCTACATTAATAATATTTTTTTTTTAAATTTTTGGTGATTCTGGTTATGCGCTAAGGGAGCATATGATGACACAAGACGATAATGATGTTGGTCCTGAATGAAGGTAAGTATAATAAACATACAATAGCGTGCACATTTCACCATAGAGCGCATATTTGGAATTTTAAAAGGTTGATAGAGATGTCTTTTGGCAGCTTGAGACTTGAGCTTTATTACTGTCCAGAAACAGCAGGTAAAATTATAATAGCCTGCTGTGTTTTACATAACTTATGTATAAATAAGGGCTGGCAGAAAACGAAACTGACGGACAGACTGAGATAAAGGAACTATTATTCTCTAGCTATTAAATTTCAAATGTCAAAAATAATATTTTAATCCAATATGTTAACACCACGTGAATGAAGCAGAAAAAAATCATTTAATGTCTTCTCTGCAACGTGACACTAGTGATACCATCACGTTAATATTCTGAGTTATATTTATCGACTCGTAGACTTGTGTTGACGTAAAAAATTCCAACCCCACTCAAGTTGTGAAACATTATATGTACTTATAAAAGTTCCACCATATCTAAAAGAATTTTAAAGGCTTCATTCACTACAACGTGACACATCACTTTGTTATTCTGAGTTATTGATGGACTCAGGGACGGCCACCTCCATGTCAAGGTAAGTTTCCAACCCTAAGCAAGTTGGGAAACATTACATTTACACAAGTTAATTAATTCCAAAACATCATAAAACAAAACGTCAAAACCACCTGAACGAACCAAAAAGTTAAATTTAAATGTCTCTGTACAACGTATAACATCACGTTGATATTTCGAGTTATTTAGTATACACAATAAACATACATATATAGGTGACACTAGATAAAATGTTCCTTTTCCACCTCGAACTTTGGCAATGGCACGATTTCCAATGATGACTGTATACTTTAGATGCACCAGAAATTTTGTAGTCGTTATAGAGAATCCATTATCACCAAATAACTACAGTAAACGTACTAAATTTAACAACCCACAATGTTTTTGTCTTAATAAAATTGTATAGAAAATGAAAGAGCACTTTTATGTTAATTGCTACCATGTATAAGCATTTGGATTTCATATTTTAGTTTAAAACATCATGCGGCACGTTAAGAACAAATTAACTAGAGAAAATATACTAAAAAAAAAGAGAAAAACCGAAAAGCTCGCTTGGCCAGAATTAAGTGACCCTACTAGTAATACTAGTGATACTAGCGGAATACAAAGAAAAACAAAACATCAATATATTAGCAATATAGTAAAACGAGTCTTTATCTAAAACCGATGCCATGGTACATATGGATCAGGGCACGCCACAATAGTGGCGGTACGTCCCCTCATTGAGGAGTGGCTGGAGAGGCGTAATGGGTTCCTCACCTACCGCCTGACGCAGGTCCTCACCTGACACGGAAGTTTCAGGTTACAGTTTCAGGACACGCAAATGTCACCATTGGGCCTCACGCCCGGAGGACACGGTGGAGCACACAATGGCGGTTTGCCCAGCGCGGTGGCCGAGCTAGAGGTGATCGGCGGCGGAGTACTCTCGCGTTCGGCCCTGGTTCAGCCCATGGTCCGGAGCGAGAGGGAATAGGAAGCGGTCACTTCCTTCTGCAAAGCAGTGATGCTAGGAGGAGGTGGCCGAGCATTTGAGAACGAGAACCTCAAACCAACCCAGCCGCCGAGGGAGACGCCCCGAACGTCGGGCGCCGCAAGACGACTCCGGCCACCGTAGTTGCGGGCTGTCCGTCTATTGACGACAGGCCGTGTCGACGGCGCGTTAGTGTTCCACGCGCGCCTCAAAGAGATGTCGGCAAAGCAGAGGGGCCTGCCATATGCCAGGGCCTCCGCCTGCCGGGGTTGCGGGTTGTTCGAAAGAGATGCCGCGGCCCCGGAACGTAAAGGGTAATAGAAGGAACATGGCTGGGTTTTAGTCAGTACAAGTCTGACACTCCCAATTTATTTGATGATTTATCACAAGAAAAAATATTGGCGATTTGCTTTTTGTTTGATGATGAAGACGGTGAATTGAGAGTGACTTTCGTCAAAATAAGGAACCAGAATGGCACACTATTTAAATTGGATGAAAAAGATGTGTCAGATGTTCCAGTGGATCAAATAATAACGTACCCAACCTCATAATAACAAAAGGCAACAGAGTTATTTACCAATCTAAGGAAAAAGATGTTTTCGAATAATTATTTCTAGTTTTTTGGGGCAAAGTTCATTATATTTACTTGATTTATTCGTTTATAAATAGGAGAATCAACAGCTTTAAGAAATAGATAAACAATAAATAGAAAAATACATATTGTTATGTGAAGTTACCTCAAAATAATACTAAAGCTGTTTAGAAGACTAAGATAGTATTTTCTCCAAGTATTCATTATTATTTTTAATTGCTTTTATATTTTGAATACTTAAAAAATATGTGCCATTATTAAATCCTGAGAGACTTGTGCTAAGTTCTATTAATTTCCATTATAATTCTTAAGAAATTGTGTTTTTTATCAGTACTATGTTACCCTCGTCAATCCCCTGGCAGTCAAATTCTGTTTTTTCTAAATATCTCACAATCTACATAAAAAAGTGACTGGCCCGATTTGGAACATATATTTATTATATCTAATATATAAAATTCTCGTGTCACAATTTTCGTTTCCATACTCCTCCGAAACGGCTGGACCGATTTAAACGAAATTTTGTGTACATATCGGGTAGGTCTGAGAATCGGCCAACATCTATTTTTCATACCCCTAAGTGAGCAGCGGGTGAAACCGCTGGGCACAGCTAGTTATAATATATATTATAAACACCCGAATTTGAAGAGATTTGATTTAGTAACAGCTACCCTACCATGACGTGTTAAAGCAGAACTTATTCCGCTGAGGGAAAGGGACAGAGCTATACAGGGAGTCTAGCACCATCTCTTTCACTCAGTGGAATAAGTTCTGCTTTAAGGCGCAGATATACGACTTTTAATGATTTTATATTGAACATCACGTCTAAACTTGTAGTCTTATTTCTTTGAAAAAAATATATGTTATACTAGATTTAATTCATGATTTGATATGTGAAAACGTGAAATTATATTTTAATAACATAGTGTAATTAATTTGTAAAGTATTGTCTAACGTGGACAAAAAAATGATAATCACGCAAAAACTATGGGGCGTATTTACATGAAACTTTATTCATATAAAAGACAATTTAATGACCCATATTTTAGTATACGGCTTTTATTTGTATTGTGTTTGATAAATCAAGGTGGGTTGTTTTTTCCAATAATCTTGGTGCGCGTTGAAGCGGGGCTCTGGCGGGCGACGGGCAGCAATGTATGGCTGACTACTGTCAAGGTTAGACGCAGTTAATGTCGCCTTAAGATGTCATAGTAGGCCTACTGTAGTAAACAAAATATACTTAAGAGTTACCCAACTTTTGTAGAATCACCCATGTAAATGAAAGTCTGGTTAGTTACACCATTTATAAGTCAAAAACGATTTGTCTTTTACTGGATAACATAAGGATAATGGCGTACAATGATGATGGTACATATATGTATCAACTTTTGAGTGATTTTCAAAAGTGAATGTCTAATATTCTATTACGAACTGCTGCACCATACTTGGTTATAATGTTTTTTCAATCCACTGCAGGATGTAACACTTAAACTTAAGTTACATGTTACACTTAGCCCAATGTGGAGTTTTGGACCAGTGAGGAGCCATGGTAGGTAAAATAAAAAAACAATAGAAATAACAAAAACCATGAATAAAGCAATCTTCAACAGAAGTTCAATTATAAAAAATTGAAACAAGCCACCAACATTAATATCAATATAAATAAGTACTATACATAATTATTTTTGTGCAAAATACTAATTAAATTAATGTATGACGTTGCTACCAAGTACCAAGGTCCCTGACACCTAACCACTTTTAAGAGACAAAAAGATGACAATTGGTCAGGCGCTTGTGTGCTCGATGGTACATTATAATTAATCATGCCCACCACCTATTACTAGGTCCAAACAATGTTAAGTAGTCAAAAGACAAAAACTTTGATTTGACTAAGTAGTCAAATCAAAGTTTAGTAGTAGTAGTTTTTTTACCATCACTACAAAAAGAAAAGGTTTGAAGCTAAGTGATACTGCTCTATGTAATATGTTATAGAGCAGAATCACTTGGCTTCACACCTTTTTGATATTATAATAATTTTGATAATCCAAACTTGGGGCTAAACAAAATTGATGTTATGTCCATAAGCCTGGCCATGGTTTGCAGATTGCAGCAGAGACAATTTGATGACAATGCTTTTTTCCCTACTACTACAAAAAAGGAGCTGAATGTCTGAATGTCATCTATATCAAGATTATTTCTTTGCTCACTGTTACTTGTCTCCAGAATTTTGCTTAATCAGTTTTACCATGGCCAGAATATCCAAAACTACAACAATTATAATGTTGCATTGATTGTCATTTTGTAATTGCAATTGTGTATGCATATCTTTTCTAATAATATATATATATATTTATATTTTTTTCTACTGATATATTAATGGCTGTGTAAATAAATATTTTTTATAGTAAGTACTAAATATAATAAATAATTTCTTTTGAACTTCACAAAATTTGTATTCACAAGGTGTTTTATATCAATCAAGCAGTGCGACAAGTAGGACCATTTTGGAATGAGTATCAACCGCCAGTATGGCATTTCCAAGCAGGAGCGAGATATCATTTATATGGAGTGCATCAAAGATATGGATCCGAAAACACCTAGCAACTCATATACCAAAAATCATATACAATACCAACTATAGAAACATGAGTAAAATCGATCTTGTCAGTAACACACCCACACACAATAGCAGGGCCTACTAAGCCCTTTACTCCATCAGAAAATAGCAACAGATGGCCCAATAACACAACATGTCCACTATGGTGTCATCAATTTAGCCAACATGGAGACCAAAATAACTACTGCTAACAAGCAGATAGCATCATTGCAGACAGGCCGTCTGCAGTAACACCACCTGTTGTCAGGGTTCCTTACTATGTTGCTCCTCTATTCAATCAGCACCCTTTCCTTCCAGTTTCCAGAGCACAGAAGCTGGAGAGATGGCAACCATAAGAAGGATACTTGTGTTGGACTAAATATAACACCTAAATAGTATCTTATTATGCTAAATATAATGCTTTATATTTAAAGATAATAAAATCAATAATTTTGAGAATTCCAGTTAGAATTAAGATCTTTTCAAATTATGTGACAATACATGCAAGGAGTGCAGTGGAACACATCATCATTATCATTCATTCATTACATTATTTATTTGGGTTTTATGCAGCTTAATCATGTTTCCTTTCCTACCCCTATGTAAAACTTAATAGTAATTTTGTGGACTCTGATTATTGTAATAGCGATAGTTGTATCTGACAATGGTTGAATTGCCAATAGCCTTAACCAACACCCGAGGAGGCTATCGTTAGAAAGCTGGATCAAGGGCTTGATACAGAAAGCGGTATTCCTGGACACGACTTATATTATTAGGAGGTTCCTCTCTTTGGAGCCCAGTAGGATACTATTTTTTTTGTATTTTTAATTGTTTGTACGTTTGTTTGTTTTTTTTTTAAATAGCCAATATGTAAAAATAAAAAAAAGTGTGAAAAATAAATAAATGAAAACAAAATGTAATCAGTGGTGCTAGATAAATTCAAAATCATCACATTTATTACAAAGACCATTTGAACGAACCATTGATTCTTTTCTAAACAAAACAATGAATTAACTACTGTAGTTGCCCATTGATAGGGTTGAAACAAGATACAAAACAATCACAGGATCTTAAAAAAGAATCTTTTACTGTATTTCTAGCATAATTCTACATATATGTGGAAAACAATTAAGCAATACCATAATAATACATATGAAAATAAATACTTTGTAAATTGAATGGTCATTTCAACCTTCATTGAATGTTTAAACATAAGCTTTGAACTCAAGCTGCAAGAGATTACTTGTATTGGATATTATAATAACCAAAGAATAAAATTACAATAACTGAATCGAGCAAGATTCCAATAACTAAATCTAACAAGATTCCAGTAACTGAATCAAATAAGCTTCGAGTAAAAAATAGGTAAGACAAAATTGGTTTTGGTGGAAGAATTTCAAATCCATGAATATGAAATAATATGAACACATTGATCATAATATTATAAAAAATATATAAATAGATAGCTGACGGGCATCAGCATAGTTATCTCTTGTATTTGATACGCAAAAGAAAAGCTAATGATTTTGTAGCAAACAAATTACCAACGGCGCCGTTTTCTCCACCATTTACGTAGATATTTTATATCAATTTGAGAACTTCTAATTGACTTTATGAAACGACAACTAACACAATTGTACATTTTTTGAGAAACAGAAAAGTTAGCTATTTCTTTTTTAAACTAACCTTTGTTGCGGTTGTCTCGATTCCATCTCTCTTCGTCAGACATTTTCAAAATTTACACGAATATATGAATTCCAAATTTGAAAATTTAAGAGTCTGAATTGCAATCCCCTACACTCGTTTTTAGCACTATTACAATGAAAACTAACAAAACATAATTGTACTTTTGTGTGTCTTCATTGATTATTTTGACAGAAACAGATTACAGAACATTTTCGAAACATTTTTGATATTTCAGTAGCTACTGTCGACATCTCTCGATAAAGAATGTACTTTTTTCCAAAAGTTGTATCCATTTTGCCAATAGAGAGCATCCCAGAGAGTAAAACTTGCTCTTTGGCCAAACCCCGTTAATGTAACGATTCGATCGTATTTAAAATTTCTTAGGATTAGGATAAATTCGTCAGTCAAAGGCCGAATCATGCTATTAATTAGTTTATTTGTATGACTGAAGACTCGTGTAAGACTTCCTCTGAGGTTTGGTTAGCCAAGCAGGCCGGGGGTCTTGAATTCAATTGAGGTCACAATTACAGGCTAGTTCAGTTGCGCAGAAAAACAACTCAACAGGAGTTGAAATGTGAGTGGCCATGCCAAAAAAAATGTACCATAAACCATAACTTAACGTCATTCTAGTGTCAAATCACCACAAATAGACATAACATAACCTACACGACGTATTTACATTTACAATTTTATTTAAAGGGATATTATTAATTTATAAAATAACGATATGTAACAATCGTATCGATTCTCTGTTATTGTGTACAAAATATCCAAAAATTGAGGCACTCATAACCATTACACATGTAGCATAGCCTCTGAATGCATTGTGGGACTGTATCAGTTTCATAAGAATTTTTAGTAGCTCATCCGACAACACAAGGCGTTAAGGCATAAATTTTAAACTTTTTGAGATTGACAATACCAACCCTCATTATGGAGATTAATCAATAAACTACAATAAAGATGCAAATTAAACAATGTTGCTTAATTTGCATCAGCTAATACATATTATATATATATTTTCTATAAAGAATTGTTCTTCCTGCAATACCAAAATATTGTGGAGTTTATACGTTCGTCTAGCAGTGGTTAACCAAGTGTCTTTAGTTTTTTTTTCGAATGTAAATCAATATGTCTTAGTAACAGCAATCAGCAAATCTCTTAGTAACAGCAATAGAATGATTCTATTAATACGGGTACTGTACGAAAAATGTACCTATAATTATTAATATGCTTACCGTTACCAAAATTCTTATTTTCATAAATTTATTACACCCTGCGCACATTCCTAAATGTGTGACCAGCAATACGTATTTCAAAATTTTTATCTTTCTAATTACGTTTCATATAAGTATAGAAATTAAATAAAATAAGATTTTTGAAGAAGAACATATAGGACCAACTACTTCAGAAACTTTATTATATATATTTTAATTAATTACAAGTCTATTATCCCGCATAACAAACATAGGTAGTTAAAACATATATAACATCACATGTAAACAAAATTGACTTGTACCCACTACATAGAATACTAATACTTAATACAAAGAATGTTCAACAGGCAAGTCACACAACATCCTTATCCTTACTTCCTTACTAATAATTATTATAAAAGCGAAAGTGAGTTTGTTTGTTTGTTACCTCTTCACGCTTTAATGGCTAAACCGAGTGATGAATTTTAGTACATAGATAGTTGGGAACCAGGAGACGGACATAGGCTAATTTTTATTTAAAAAAAGTCGGATGTGAGGGAAGAAAAGGGAAAACTTAGCATTGCTATTACAAATCAATAAGGCGCAAGGGGAACTGTATTACCCCAAATTTAACGCGGGCGAAGCCGCGGACGAAAGCTAGTTAACTATAATAATAAAGAAATCGCAGAAAGGGACCTTAGACTTGTTACTACTTTGTCTAGAATTCATTACTTTTTAGAGTTAAACAAGCAGCTCCATCGAGAGTTGCCTAGTTTGTTACTGAATGTTTTTGGTGGGATTTAATTATACTAGAACATACTAATATTTTTCACATTTTTTACACATCCAATAAGTTTTACGTGGACAACGCTTCGATCCGGTATTGTATAACGGGCTGGTGTCCGCAACTCCACGCGTATTTTGTTACGTGTTAGTGTATTGTATTGTAAAATGGGCTGATGTCAGTAACTTCACGTCTGAGGCGGTAATATTATTCGATCCACCCCAGCTCCACGAGAAACGTCAGCAGCGCCTTGGTGTTGCTCCCTGCTGCCCCCTACCCCGAAATCCTTGGTGATTTCGTCGTTCGGATCACCACGAAATGCTAATCCACGGGATGATAAAAATTTAATCACTGTGACCACTTTTTTTTTAAATTGGAAGTGCTGGGCCCCTAGGCACTGGCCTAAAGTGCCTTATGGATAATACGGCACTGGCTGTCTGTGACTCTTAAGACAAAGAGGTGTTTATTAAAAGAACCGTGGCCAGTAATGGCTGCTGTAATTGTGCGCAGCTGTGGTTTTGTCATCCGAAGCGCCTGTTTAGTGAAGCGGCCGTCGATACTAGGAAGAGCTTCTTTGGCTTGCCTGCACTCACCGTGGTCCAGCCACAGTTGCGCTTCCTTACCAGTGTACGTAGGTACCCAAATGGTAGTGGTACGATAGGTGCGGGGCCCACTGGTACCATGCTCGATCCCCTTCTAGCAAGTTCGTCCGCAGCGTCGTTGCCTCGGGAGTCGCCGTGTCCTTCCCGTATATTTCAAATGATGCCATTCACAACAATAATCACATCCCATACTTGTTTTCACTTTTTCTTCATCATCTACTGTGGTAGGTATCTAAATTTTGTTTACACGAAGGACATTCCCATTCGTTTAATTTTTTTTGTCTCGTAAACTTTTTCCACTATTTTCCAAGCATCAGCCGTAAAATATTTTTTCATTAAATTAATTATCTCTTGCTTTTCTAAAACTGCAAATGATAGGTAGGTACATTATCATAAATTCTTTCCACTTCATCTTCTTGAATTACATGATTAGTTATTATTATAATATATACTTTAGTCACAGTTTCATTAATTACAAAATAATTCTTCTTGACAAACGGTTGAATTGATTTTTTCTTCTTAGGTAAACCAATCGCTGTTTGCGTTGCTCCTTTCGGTCGTCCTCGTTGTCTCATAGCCGGTTGGACAATTATATTCTCCAATTTTTTTTTTTATCAACATTAACGCTATTTGATACATTTGATAATGTTGTAGAAGGCCCAGGAGATGGTGATGTCTTCCTTTTTTTTAAAAGAATTAATATTGTCTTCATTTATATTACTTACATTTAGAAATAGATAGAGTAAGTATTGACTGTCGATGACAACAGAATGACAACAAGATTTTGAGTCCGTTATGGATGACGATGGTGATATTTCTAGCTTATTATTATTATTACTAACTCGAAAAATTTCGATACGCATCGAGTACACCACTCAAATTTTTCATCCGTTGTAAGTACAAATCGTTACTATTTTCTGCAACCAAGCCTGGAAGATCTTTTATTAAAAGTGAAGCCTTCTTAAACTTTTCGTGGTGAGAAAGAATTTTTCTTTGATATTGATGGGATGAAATAATACATTCTGGTATCTCAGCTTGAACATATTTTTTTTAACTCGTTGAGTTTTAAAGTAATATTTTTTGTCCTACGATCCAAGCAAATCTTTTCTTCGTAAAGATCAATATTTTTCAGTTTCCTGACAGCAAATATATGCCTGAAAACACCAATGAAATGATAAAATTTTTTGTGTAATTGTATTCCACCAACTTCATTCGCGTCTTCTCCGTTTTGGTCTTCCTCTTTGCCTACATCGCTTTCATATTCTTCTTCGGAATCTGAAGAATATATTATCACCAGTATTAAAATTTAAAAAAAATACAATTATATGTTAAGAATTATATATATATATATATACTAGCTGTGCTCCGGCATGCGTTGCAATGCCATTTTCTACCTTTCTACCTACCTGTTTACCCTACATATCCTACCTACTCCTACCCTACATACCCTACCTACCCCTACTCTACATACCCTACCTACCCTACATACCCTACCTACTCCTACTCTACATACCCTACCTACCCTACATACCCTACCTACCCTACATACCCTACATACCCTACCTACCCTACATACCCTACCTATCCTACATACCCTACATACTCTACCTACCCTACATACCCTACCTACCCTATCTTTTAAGTTGGATCAAACTACACATGGTGTGCGAATTTTATTATAACCGGTTAAGTGATTTAGGAGTCCATTGAGGACAAACATTGTGACACGAGATTTATATATATTAAGATTAATTTAATAATTACCCATTTTGTAAGATATTTATACCTACAAGCTAAATAAATTTTGAGAGTGATGACAAATGTCATCCACAAAGTCGATAAAACTAACAATGATTTCAAGACAGGAGAACGAATGTCGTCCAGGATCAGCTCTTCGAAGCGCACGCCTTCCACCATCGGGCTCGTCGCTCAGCTCCGCCTCGCAGCCTCTTCGTAAGTGCTGTGACACCGGCCGTGGCAGTTGCATCGAGCTCGAGCGACGAGTATTCTTCCCCGCCCACGACACCACCACCAGTTCGTCGACGAGGAAGACGCCGGCCGCCGGACGGCTTAGGACCTCGGGGCCCACCTGCCTCTGATAGGGTCCCAGCTCTCAGCGGAAGTGTGCAGCGCATACGATGGACTTAATCCATCAATAATTTAAGTAATTCATTATTATTAATTAATCAACCGTATTCGTAGGTACAAGCGGCGGGTGGAACGATACACTTTGAATCGCACATTCCAAAGCGATGAAAGGTGGGTTTATTATAGGAGCATGGGAGCGACCGAACCAAGGTGTGTCTAACATGAGCCTACCGGATGATGACGCCATGTGTTTGTTTTGTAAAGAAAATTATCTCAAAATTATAAAAAAACTAGCTGTGCCCAGCGGTTTCACCCGCTGCTCAGTTAGGGACATGAAAAATAGATGTTAGCCGATTCTCAGACCTACCCGATATGCACACAAAATTTCGTTCAAATCGGTCCAGCTGTTTTGGAGGAGTATGGGAACGAAAACTGTGACACGAGAACTTTATATATTAGATAATAATATCCGTATGAATACATTCACCACAAAAAAAAAATGAATAATGTTGGCAACACCGAGTGAAGCTACTGAGGACGGCGGTCAGGGAGGAGGGACCGAGCTGATGCCGGTGGACATGGCGTGATGATCGCCCCTTTTTCAACGAGCGACCTCGACGCGTACACTTGTGCTGTGCTTACATTTGCATATTATTACTGATTAGTTATCAAGTGTAAATTGATTATCTGTATTTAAATTTAAATTATACTCAAGTTAATTACCAAGTTTATTTTGTTCAAGAGCCCTAAATAATAGAATACCTGCATTATTTTAACATCAGAAGTGGGATATAATATCTAGTGCCAGTTCCCAACCCACATAATGGGTAAACGAAAAAGCAAAAGTAAGCGCAATCATAAAGCCAAACACGCCAGATACACGTCGAGTAGCAGCAGTTCAAGCACGGAAAGCAGCAGCAGCGGCACAGTGACGCCGCCGCTCCCGTCTCGATCTCAAAAACGGGTAAAGTCAACAACGACTGTGAGTACAAATTTGAATACCCTCCATAATATGATACCTGAGTTTGACCCTTTGAGTGATAATGTAATCTCATGGCTGAACGTAATCGAATCTTATGCATCAACATTCAAATGGTCTGACAGTATTGTTCGTTATCAAGCCCTTAATAAGCTCAAAGGTTCCGCTAAAACGTGGTACGAGTCTATATTACGTAACGATCACATGTGGACGTCTTGGTTATGGAAAGACTGGAAAGAACGGATTTCTATAACGTTCAAAGTAAAAAGGAACATGTTCGAATTACTGCGAGAAATTATTGACCGGAAACCTATTGATAATCAGTCCTTATATGATTTCTTTTTTGAACAAAAGGCAAAAATTGATAATTTGTGTTTAAATTTCTCCGAAAATGATATTATTTCTATTATATTAGGTAAATATTAAAGGGGCATCGACAAATAATGTTCCACAAACCGTAACTTCCGTTACACTACCCACAAGTTCGGCAAATCAAAACAATACCAATATACCATTAGGTCGTAAATTGATAGAATGTTACAATTGTGGCGGTAATCACAAACGAATTCAGTGTACAGTTAAATGTGAATTTTGTGGTAAAAGAGGGCATTCGGAAAGTTCTTGTTACCATAAAAAAAATGCGAAGGTAGAAAAATCAAACTCCACCACAGATAAACAGGAAACAAAATTCGTGCAACAGACAAACGCCAAAGATAAATTTTGTAAGAAAATAAGTATTGGTGGTCTTTTACACGAAGCTTTCATAGATACAGGCAGTAGTTGTTCGATAATAAAGTCTGATTTTGCTGAGAAATATAATTTTGTGATAACTCAACTACCCTCGCCTGTTATCTTGCAAGGGTTTTCAAAGGATAGTATTAAGACAGTGACAAATAAGGTTCGAGTGAACATCAGATTAGATTCAGCTTGCATTAATGATATTGAGATGTATGTTCTCGACGAATTATCTGGTTGTGACGTATTGATTGGTCGTAACGTAACAGAAAGATCTGATTTGATGTATACTCGAATAGGTGATACACTAACATTTCAAAATATCACTAATCCAGAGAACGTTTGTAATATAGTAGACAAATCGCTTCTAAACATGGATACTGGTTCACATAGTAACGAACTAATGTTATTGTTAAATAAATATAGGCAGTGCATAGCCTCAAATATAAGACAATTGGGTAAGGTAGAAGGTCATGAGATGATTATTAATGTGAGTGATGACAAACCAGTTCAATTTAGGCCATATAGGACGTGTAATTCAGATAGAATCGTTATTAGGGAGATGGTAAATGAACTTTTAGAGAACGGTATCATACGAGAAAGTAAATCAGCTTACGCTAGCCCGGTTTTACTTGTAAATAAAAAGAATGGTGAAAAAAGATTGTGTATTGACTACAGAGCGTTAAATAAATTAACTATAAAAGATAAATACCCAATCCCACGGATAGAGGATCTAATTGACCGACTTCAAGGTTGTACATTTTTCTCTTGTTTTGATTTAAAAAGTGGTTATTATCAAATTAAAATGTCCCAGGCGTCTATCCACAAGACAGCTTTCATAACGGAAGACGGTCATTACGAATTTTTGCGAATGCCGTTCGGTTTAGCCAACGCCCCTTCGTGCTTCCAACAAATGATGGATAAAGTAATAGGTAACATGAGATTTGGAAATATTATTAATTATCTTGATGATACTTTGCTTGTAAGTAGAACGGCAGAAGATAACTTAATTCTTATTGAAAAGGTTCTCTGCATTTTTAAAGAAAACGGTCTTACAATTAATTTAAAGAAATGTCACTTTCTCAAAAGAGAAATAGACTTTTTAGGATACCGAGTAAATTTTGAAGGCCTCAAACCTAGCGAGAATAAAGTAAAAGCTGTAAAAGAATTCCCTACCCCCAAAACGGTCCACCAACTTCGTCAATTCCTTGGCCTTATAAGTTATTTTCGTAAATTTATTAAGAATTGTGCCATGCTATCTAGTCCTCTTACTAAGTTATTAAAAAAAGATACCCCATGGAAATGGACCTCCGAACAAGAAAATGCCTTTCTTGTCTTAAAAGGCGCTCTTACTTCTAACAATGTTTTAATAGTGTATGACCCTAACAAACAAAGTGTACTTTACACGGATGCAAGTAGAGACGGAATCGCTGGTATCTTGATGCAGGTTACCGATTGTGGTGAGAAGCCAGTTCATTTTTATAGCCGTCAGACTACAGAGGATGAAAAGAAATATCACTCGTTTGAATTAGAATTATTGGCAATAGTACAATCTTTAGAAAAGTTTAGGCATTATCTTCTAGGCACTCATTTTCGAATAGTAACCGATTGTACTGCTGTACGTTACGCATTGACTAAAAAAGATATCATTGCCAGAATATCTCGCTGGGTTTTGTCTACGCAAGAATATTCATTCGACGTTATTCATAGAGAAGGTAGTCGGATGCAGCATGTAGACGCTCTGAGCAGGAATCCATTGGATTCTGGTGAAAAATCGGAGGCTGAGGTAGTTATGTCCATAACCGAAGCCGATTGGTTGCTCTCTGTACAGTTGCAAGACCCTCACATAGAAAACATTAGAGAAATATTAGCATCTGGAGAAGTGTACAAAAATAAGGAAATATTTGATAAATATGAACTTTTAGGTAACAAAGTGTACCGACGTACTAGTCAAGGTCGTCGTTGGGTTGTACCTAAAAAGTGTATATGGCAAATAATTAAATACAACCACGATGACCTTGGTCATTTTTCAGTTGACAAGACGGTAGAAAGAATATCGTGTAGGTATTGGTTTAGACGCTTACGACATACAGTAAAGAAGTACATTAAAAATTGTTTGTACTGTGTCTATTATAAGTGTAAAGGCGGGCCAAAAGAAGGCGAGTTATATTCGATACCAAAATATGCACAACCATTCCATACCTTACACGTAGACCATCTAGGACCTTTTGTCACTACACAAAATAACAATAAATATCTGCTGGTGATAGTAGATTCTTTTACTAAATTTGTATTTATCACGGCGGTACCTAATACAGAGTCTAGCTATGTAGTCAATGAACTAGGAAATATTTCCAAAATATTTGGTAACCCTCGGAGACTTATTACGGATGCTGGATCGGCTTTTACATGTAAAATATTTGATGAATATTGTATTTCTAAAAATATTAGGTTACACACAATCGCTACGGGCATGCCTCGTTCTAACGGTCAAGTCGAAAGGTTTAATAAGACTATATTAGAATCTATGAAAACTATGGGAGCCGATTTAGATGAGGACCATTGGGATGAATGTATACCACCATTACAACAAGCTATAAACAGTACTTACCACAAAACAATAAAAGCCGTCCCTTGTGAAGTGTTCTTGGGCTATAGACTGCGTACAGATAGTGATAGTTTGGGACCTGAGCTGGGAGACGTTAATGGGCATACGATTGACGTGACCAAATTACGAAGGGATGCATCTGAAAATCTAAATAAGAATGCAATATCGCAGAAAAAACGATTTGATCAGAGCCGCACTAAAGCAAAATCGTATCATGAAGGTGAACTAGTTCTAATCAAAATTCAAAGTCAAACTAACGATGGGCGGAGCAAGAAGCTACTGCCAACATTTAAGGGTCCATTTCAAATAAAGAAGTACTTAGGACAAGACCGGTATCAAATAGAAGATATGAGAGGAAGCGAGAGATCAAAAAAAAAATATGAAGGAGTGGCCGCTGCGGAGAATATTAAACCATGGATCAAAATCGATAATTGGTCTATAGAATAGGACGCGTGTTGGCAAGGTAAATAAATTGTTCAGACATTTACTCACACATAGTTCTTATTATTTTATAAAATTGTGTGCAACAGGGTAAAATATAAATGTATATATGTGCTGGTTTGCCAGACATTAAAACAGTATTCACTATCCCGGGTAGAAGTGGTGTGCTGAAGCAATTACTGCCTAAGACTAAAGGAGTAAACTGAAACAGGCACTACTTCGGACTAAAGGAGTGAAAAACTCGTTTACAGATTTTGTCTAAGCCTAAAGACTAAGCTGTTAGTTGGTTCAACCAGTACATAAGGAAACTGTGGGTCTCACAAAGTTTCCCAAGCATAAAGGAGAGAATAAGAAATGATAAAGTTCACGGATTAAAGGCAACGTAAGTTCAATATTACTAGAATACTTTCTTATATTTGTTTTATTTCTAGATATTGACTCCGGTGTGCAAAGTATGGGTTGGAGCGTGCCTGAGGACATGCACGATGCAGGAGGGCCGTGTTGGCAACACCGAGTGAAGCTACTGAGGACGGCGGTCAGGGAGGAGGGACCGAGCTGATGCCGGTGGACATGGCGTGATGATCGCCCCTTTTTCAACGAGCGACCTCGACGCGTACACTTGTGCTGTGCTTACATTTGCATATTATTACTGATTAGTTATCAAGTGTAAATTGATTATCTGTATTTAAATTTAAATTATACTCAAGTTAATTACCAAGTTTATTTTGTTCAAGAGCCCTAAATAATAGAATACCTGCATTATTTTAACAATAAATGTCATCTCATCATCTGCCTAACCTTTTCCCAACTATGTTGGGGTCGGCTTACAGTCTAACCGGATGCAGCTGAATATCTGTATTTTACATGGAGCGACTGCCTATCTGACCTCCACAACCCAGTTAATACTGGGTTATACGATACCCCTTGGTAAGACTGGTTCTCAGACTTTCGGAACACTGACTACCTGTAACGACTGTCAAAGATCTACAAATGACAGCCGGGACCAACGGTTTAACGTGCTTTCCGAGGCACGGACGAAACTCGGTATGTAACGGGTGGTCACCCATCCACAGACCAACCTAGGCAAGCGCAGCTTAACCTTAAGATCGACCCGAGCGGCTGCTATTATTTATATATTTTTTTTTAATAAATGTACGAATAAATATACGATCAATAGAAAACTCGAAAAGAATTTGTGTCCGATACTATCATGAGACAACTAAGAAGTGTGAACTAAGCTGTTTAGATCGACTTCCAAAAAAACACTAAATACATGGAAAATAAATTTACCGTCGGTGACTTTTGTTTGATGCATTGTTTTTTTTGGTTTGTAATTTAGATAGTGCAAATGTTCAGCATAAGAACAATTACCACAATTATTTTTGCTTGACTGCACATTTACAACAAAAGTAGGAATCCATGTTGTACAGCCAACAGTTGTTGTATGCCCATTTTTAAGCAGAATTAAATTATTTTCGTCATTGACCTCATAAAATATTCTGACCATATGAAGTCAGAACCATAATACCTTGATGTAAATCTATCCCAGAGGAAACATTTTTTTATAAGTTAACCCTGCAAATGTTGCATGTAAATATCAACATATACAGGGACTTAAGTGAACCCTCAGTTTGAACTGCTTGTGATCAAGGTCATCAATATCATCACTAGATGCTCCAACATTTTCAGGTTGGTGATTGAGCTTGTCCATACTCCTATTCGATTTGATTCTTACATCCACTATCCAGAGGCACCCTGTTTAGTTTCGGCACCCTCAGGCAGGTAGCCATGAAGCATTGAGCCAAAATCTATCTATGTTATTCTAATAAAGTGGCCATAGATTTTCTTTAAATATATGTTATATAAGATGTGTTTAAAAAGCTTGAAAAACAATTAAAAGTATATTTTCAATTATTTTTTTGCATTAAAATTAAAATTGCAATAGTTTTAAGTACCTTGAATTTTGGACAAAAATACATTTAGGAGCATAGAAATATTAAAAACTCGTATACCCGTTATAGAGTACAATCTTTATTCCGTTTATTCATTTAAACACATATAATTTTACACTTGAAATAAGAAAAACATAGAAAAAAAAACTTAAAAATGCATTAAAGACAATGACGTCAAATTCAATAATACCGCCTTTTTGTAACGTTGCCTGCGCAAAAACTTAAATAAGTACTAATTACGGAAAACTACCATTATGTATACCTACTACATCGCGAGGAATTAATTAAATAAACCCTGTGATTAGTTCTCATGTGGTTTTCACACTTTGAGTTAAATAAAATTTGACTTATTAATCATTTGCACTAAGTTTGCTTTTTTGGTAAATAAAAAAGCAAATCTATTGATTTAACGTTGCCTGCGCAAAAACTTAAATAAGTACTAATTTCGGAAAACTACTATTATGTATACCTACTACATCGCGAGGTATAAATTATGTAAGCCCTGTTATTAGTTCTCATGTAGTTTTCACACTTTGAGTTAAATCAAATAAAATTTAACTTATTAATCATCTGCATTAGTTTGCTTTTTTATATTCCCTGGTAAATAGAAAATTAAATAAATTGCCTTTCCAATGATACCGTATGATCATATGTCTCCCATTGATTATGTAAAAAAGGGTTATTAAAATGACTATGAAGGGAATTCTTACAGAGGTGCGTTTTTTTGTGACGCCGAGTGTATTTGATGCTTTGCTGGAAATATCTGGTGATTCGTCGGAATAGGATTATACTACATCTCGCAAAGCTCATTCCCTTGCTTTAAACATTCAAAATTATATTTGCTGTTTCTTAAGAAATAAGGTATTATAAGAAAACATGAATTATCCTTTTTTTGACGCATATTGTAGGGCGGCCTAATCGGTATTGCACGCGTGTGACGAGACACCTAGCGGCGGGCTTGGTTCCACCGCACTATTCGATTTATGAGGGTGGGTTATTCCAATCATCAAAAACTCGGGCAACCGACCTTTGAGTCCATTTTATCTGGAAATTGTGCAGTCCGTCCGGTCCTGAAGATTTCTAATTATGCTACAGGCGGTCTGCACAGACTACCTCCTTCGCTAGCATGACTGCTTCGCAGAAAGAAGTGACTACTTCCCATTCCCTCTCGCTTCGGACTATGGACCGAACCAGGGCTAGACGCGAGAGATCGCCGCCGCCGATTGCCTCTATGATGGCACGCGGTGGTGCTCTGCCCAAGCCGGACAGACCGCCACTGTGTGCTCCACCGTGTCCTCCGGGCGATCGTCACGTCATTATGGTGATACTCGGGCTTTTCCTCCCGCCCGATTATATGCAGGAACGTCACGAAACTTCCGTGTCCAGTGACGACCTGCGTCAGACGGTAGGTGAGGACGCCATCGTACTTCTCCAGCCACTCCTCAAAGAAAAAACTTACCGCCACTATTGTGGCTTGCCCTGGACGGGGTTGCAACAGTCGCTCTCTCCATGCCACCATGTGATCGCATCAGAGCTCTGTCCGCTGGGCGGCGATCTGCCGCGGCAGCAGAGATTCCCCCCGCTGTAGTGGACGGAGAGTCCGCAGGGTATAAACGTATGGCGTTATCATATTCATAAGGTAGACGCGAGTCAGGCACACCTAGGTCTAGTTGCTCCTATGATTTGCACACCCACCTTGCATCGCTTTGAAATGTGGATAATAAAGTATGTATCGTTCCACCCACCTCTTATACCTCGAATACGGTTTGCCGATGAGCGTTCTAGCCACATTAACAATTAACTGATAAGATATTATAGGAGCAACTTTCTTTCCAGGAGGTCTTTCGATATTAATGCTACAATGTAATAGTGCGAATGTTCTACTAATACCTACGGCTAAAATGAGCTACTTCAATTAAATCAATAGAATTCAGGGAATTCCATCTGAATCTGAAGGACTAGTTAAAGATTTCGCATTGAACGCAAAACGTTTTTGAGGAAAAATAATTACGCATTAGCTTCAGTTGAACGGGCCAATCCTACTAATAATGCGAATGTGAGTGAGGATTGATGGATGAATAGATGTATGCATGTTTGTTTGTTATTTTTTGTCCTCAAAACGGCTGAAAGGATCTTGATGAAATTTGGCAGATATAATATGGTCTTGAATAACACATGGGATACTTTTTTTTCGATCATCTTGCGGGCGAAGCCGCGGGCTCTAGGTAGTTCAATAATTTGGATTTGATATTGTAACAGTAAACATTGTTCTTGGTATTGGAAAAGGACTAAAATTTTCGTACATTTACAAACACTTGCCCTACTGGCTTGGCTGTAACTGTATATTTTATAAACTGTAGTTCCCCCGGCAGTACAGTTTATAAAATATTCCACAATACTATTTTATTTTGTGTAACTAAACTTACTATTTCAGTCAATTATTTAAATACTTTGTATTTAAGCATTGAATCCATTTGCATCCTTCCTTGGTACAGTTGTGAATAGCTTTTTTTGCGAGTGTCCATAATCAGAATTAACACCAGTCTTGCTCGAATAGAACCACGCAGCACTGATTTCTTGACAACGTTTACCATTTTCTATATTTTTTGTTATATGGTAACATTTTAACTAACGAGCAGAGCAAGTTGGATAAACTCCGTCCGTCCGCCGTCTACTCGTCCGTCCGTCAGTTCAGCACAGTTGAGCAGTAAAGTGCTTCGTTCAATGACGTTACTGACATTCGTGAAATAAAAGCTAAAACCAACGTCCATTTTAATATATTGAGAGAAAATGGATCGCTTGCGAGTGCGTGTGAACTTTAAATATGTAACCAGTGTGTTTCTATTGGTGTTTGCTGTCAGCCAGTCTACGAACGGTATGTTGCAACTTTTCTGTCTACGTAATGAAAACAATGCATCGTTTTATTTAAGTTAGATTCTTTGAATGCAGTGCTATCTCAATAGTTAGGCAAATCCATTTATGGCATGATTGTATCTGTCCACGCAAATTAATTTACAAAAGTTTTATACCTTTATCAGAAATAAGTTTTTAGGTCACGATATTATTTCGTCCATAAGAAGCGAAAGAAACCTTGAAAGCCTTTAGGCTGTTCTTTTTTGTTAGCAAGTTTCAATACGTCATCTTTCGTGATTTGGTTATTTCGCGCTTATTCTATTACATTTGTTAATTCCGATATTTACAACTACTTGTTGCTTCGGACAGCGTGTGTTCTGCAAAATAAATGCGCACCTGTTAGTATGTGTCACTATTGTACCTACACTCAACAGGTTAATGGTTGTCGAGTTTCACACGAGAATTCATTGATATGAAATTCTTGGAATAGGATAACTATCTCAATTTGATAACGTAAGTCAGTAAGTAATTATACACACAACTATGCTCCTCACTTTAATTTTGTTTTGAAGATGTTTCAAAAACTTCTAGAAGTTATTCCTTATAATTAAAAAATCCTTTGTTTTTCAGTTGTTATTGTAATGACAAGTATTAAATCTACTCATTCAGACAATTTAACTACATCCTGTCTGCAAAATAATGTAAATCAAATTCGAAATTTGAATGTATTTTAGTGTACTACAGGCATAACATATTGGCCAACATTTCCTGGATGCAATTATTAGATTGACCAACACTTTAGGTTTCAATGAATGGTTGTCTATTACTTTATTATTACTATTTAGCTTTCTAATCTACAAGACATATTGTAGGAGCTACAAATATGAACTTCTTAAACATGCCATAAACAATATTAAAATTAAAAAAGTAATCCTTTGTTTCCATCATATAATATTCATACTAAATAAGACAGACTGTTAAGTGGCACATGAAAAGAGTTCCTGGAAAGATATGGGTGAGGTATTTGCCCGGCTGTGGAACACAAACAGTTAAAAATAATGATTGGCTAATGTTATGAAAATAAATTAATTAATGTTTACACACTGTGTTAATGTGCTGTAGTAGCTATGACAAATATTTCTGCATTTTATTTACCCTTGGCAGACATTTGAGCTACTTCTAACACATAGACAGAGGCCAGCAGACTGTTCAGAAAGCTTAATATCATGAAGGGTAGTAGGTTACTAGAACAAGCCAAGCTTTAAGCTGTGTTGACTGTGCATTTGTGTTTTGCGTGTCTCAAAGAGATTCCTGCAAATCAGAGTAAGAGTAGCCTGCCAGGGCCACTACCTAGTTATGTGCACTGCTAGGGTAATGTGCTTTAAAAAAAACTGCAACCCCGGAATACTAAGGGTAAAGAAAGAACATGTATGGGCTTAGTCTTCTGCTCTGCCCCGAGTGGGAAATGTTAATGTTTGGTAATGTTGTAGCTAAGGCTTGTATAACAGTACCTATACTATTTATTAACCCCTATTAACTAGCCTTTCTGTATTCCATCCCAAAGATCTTTGGCATATTTTTAGTATTTGTCTGCATTAGTCTTGTTTATGGATTTGTAAGTACCCCATAGTTTTATGAGTGTGAAAAAACCACATAAAAGCTTAGTTACTACTCTTTACGGAAAAATAATATACCTATTCTTTTTCTTCCAACTACATATGTGCTTATCTAATATATTTTCCTTGTAATAAAATTTATTTTTTATTGACCATATCCAGATTGGTTATATTAAAGTTTTCCTCCTCCTTTGTAGAAATGTGGACTTTATTTTTATTAATCTTCTTACATTTCAAATATTATGATAATGTTTACTTGACAAATTCATTACTATTAATCAGATCACTGTTTTCAGGACTACCAAATCTAAAAAAGAATTACATAAAAAAATAGCCAGGATATAACCAAATTGACATTTAGTAATTGATAGGAATTGGGGCTGTAAATTGTGATAACATTAGTGTAGGATGTCAGTATCTGCTGTTAAAACTAAATGACGTTTTTAGCTTTTTATTTTTTCTTTTATTCTACAATAGCAATAGAGATACAAATGGTGTAACTTCAATACAGTAACATCCACACAAAACATTTCCCTTAGTGCATCTAGTTGCATATTCTCTTGTCACTGTAGTTGGTGGTCTTGTGATGTCATGCAAAGATATTGATCAATTACATAATGTAACTTGCAAGTTATTGATAAAAACTTAAGATTTAATCTCATATCAGAAAATGTGACAATATTCTATTGACACTTGAAGGCAACTATTTGGAATGCTTGCTTTGATCCTGCTTAATTTACCATGGTAAAACAAAAAATAAAATACTGTTTCCACAATTTGGTACCATATTATTTTTAAATAAACCTGTTCGAGAAAGATTATGCTTATTCTAGTTGACAAGAGCCATTTGCATTTAATCTTATGAAAGAGAGGCCTTTTTCCATACAGTGAGACAACCTATGCTGCAAATAAATACCTTTAAGAGAGGCCACCAAATAGTGGTTTTCGTTAACATCTATGTTAACCAAAACCAGTATTTGGTGGCGGCATGCGCCTGTGCCCTACTTTACATCAAAATACTGATCAATTTCTCGAAATACCTTAAATAATAGTTTACCTCAATTATCAATGTACCATATTGTTTTTGTCGGGGTTTTTCTGCCTGGTTGAGGTCGTTGAACTGAGATCAGGACCTCTAGACGGTGCGATGCGGCCCGACAAGTTGTGGTGACGTAGTGAGGAGCATAAACTCAAGGTTGATTTTTCGTGTCTTAAAATCGTAACTACCTTCTTTATATTTGTGAATTGGGCGTGAAAAAACGCAAGTCTAGTAAGACTTACACTAAAGTTTTTAGAAACTTCTTGTTGATCCATGCTCGCTACCGCTGTACAGTGCCGACATGACGCGTCAAACGTTAACATCAACAATTTGCTTTCCGCAGAAAGAGCATTTCAATAGAATCGTAAGATCAAAATGCGTCAGTGTTTACTAGAATGCCATAAGTACCTATCAATATCTGGGAGAGCTTACGCATTTTGCTTGTTGTAACTCTGTCGTTTTCAGGGAATCGTTGCTAAAAATTGGAAAATATGTATTTGATCATATTCCTTAACTTTAAAAACTGACAATGTCATGGCAAGGCATACAGTGGTAAGACGTACGAAGTAGCGGGTAACAACTAGTTATCATCAATCAAATGTATGTTGAGATGATGCAACATCGCAATTACTAACTTTTGGGTCCAGCGATTCTAAAAACAAATTGTACTTGGCGGTATATTAGGAAAAAGATCAATAAAAGGTCTACCCAACATATTCGGCCATGTATCCGCCGTTACAGTTTTGTAGGTACCTATTTGCAGTCATTGCCACATTGGTTCAAATTGGTTCACTCCATTTGGTCGTAGGTGGCTAATGTGGCAATATGCACGGCTGGGTTTATTTATAAGAGTTTTTTTTTTCTGTATTTGTGTAGGTAGGTAGAAACTTGAAGATTAAAATGTAATGTGGTTAACGTGGTCGATAAATAATGTCTCCTAATGCACTTAACATCATTTAGGCGTTGTTCATGGTAATGTTGTTTTTGCGTATGGGCAGCATAAAGGTACATGTTTACCTAAAACAAATTGTTAGCATTCTATAGCGATTTCAGCAAAACAGAACGGCCCGTTAGGGTTAGTACCACTACCTGCCGGGGCTGCAGGTTGTTCGAAAGAGATACCGCGGCCCCGGGACACAAGTACAATTCAAATACAACAGGAACTAGGTATTTCAGCTATGACTACTTTTCACTATTATAGTTCCCGAGGTTCATTATGAGTTGAGAGTTTGTTTTATATTGAAACTGTTTGTAACAAAAACTTACATTCACAAATTACATCTTCAAGGTCATATATAATAATTTGCAAGTAATGTTATTCACACTGAATATTAATTATAATTATTTAGTATCAGCATTGTTGTTATATTAAGTTTACTCTCACACACGTTCCTATTTTTATTTTCTTAGTCAGCGTATAGATAGACTCCCGAGGCGCGGACTCTGTGCCTCGCTCTTGGTCCTGGCTTTCAATTTGTAAAACTTTTAAAAATATGCATTATTTTCTATTATAATCCTATATCAAACTTTTTAATAGAAAAAGATACCTACTTCATAACAGGAATGCAAGAAGTTAAATTGGATCGAAAGCAACAGCCACTGCAGATAAACAATTCATCTTGCGCATTCTTTTTATGCTATCATCACCAATGTTTTTTTTTATAATTCCATTGTTATGTTTATCTCTTGTTTATTGTAAAACGTACGTGCTGCTACATATTAATTCATATTATGAATATATACATTCCTGCTATCACTAATCAGTAATTAAAGAAAAGAGTACCTACGTAGCTAATTCCATATTTGGTTTTGTAAAATGTTTACTTACAGTGAACAACAGAATCGTTATCATAGCTACGTTATGTTCAGAAGTTTTTACAATTTGACATACATTGATTAAGAAATGACAGATGCGTGTGTAGTGTCGCAAAGTCGCACATTTATCCAAAACCCTGCACAATCATCACAATATCTATCTGTTTTTAATTTTTTTTTTTCAGTCAATACCAATTCTAATTGAACTGACTATAAAATGTATATTATGAATTAGGTGCAAGTATTTCTCGAGCGAGGGGTATCGGTATCATAAAGAGACCTACTGGATTCGCCACTTGAAACTTTTTAAGTTTTTTTTCTCTGTTATTCGCCGTTGTTACTGGCGATTATGATTCTCCTGCACTGTCATCTCAATATGTATATTTTAGTTCATAAAATTACTCTTTTTTAGTTCATAAAATGTTTTTCAACGGTCATCTCAGCGTTTATTCTTTACACTTTACAGTATAGCCGTCGTGTTTTTAGTCTTCAATCAAAAAGCCAGTGGTTGGGAGTCGTGTACGTCGTTTATATTGCGAATTTGTGACCAGTTTACGAATTGTACCGTAATTCATATTATTATCCTATTATGATTCTGCCAATCTGGCTTTTTCTGGCCCCCTGTTTGTCTTTCTTCACACAACTCGGGCGCGTCCTGGCAGCGGATAGACGCGGTTAAGACGTAGGGTAAGTTCGCCCTTTCGCGTCCATCGCCCGGTTCGCGTCCATTTTACGGATCTCCCTTTAAAAATGCTTGAAAATAAGTATAATCACACAATAATAATATGGAAAAAAATGACCGCTAATACCTCAACGTATAAGAGATATGCACATATAGACAAAAGTTCCACCCGCCCCGCTAATCCTGTCTAGAAAAAATATTTTGTCACGGTTGTTCAACAGCAGAGTGCGGACTCGCGGGATTTAGATAAAAAAATAGTGTGCAGCGGTGCGTTTAACGGTAAGTATTTTATTATTTTATGTGATATTTACGAAACATAGCTGTGTCTAGACATTAATAATGAAAAAACGAATACTGTGAATTATTAATTTGTTTGTTTTTTTTAAAGTTAACAGTTAAAATAAGGTGGACGCGAATTACAACACCGAATTTATAAAACGTGCACTTTGCGTCCGCAGTGGACGCGAACTCGTCTAATTATGTTTTCTTTAGTTGTTTATTTTTATGTGATTAAAATATGAAAGAGAAATTGGATTTTGGTTTATTTTAACACTTATAGTATGCAATTGTAATAACCAATTTGCGTCCACATTATTATGATTGTAGTAAAAGATAGACAATATCGATTTAATCGATTACACGTGGACGCAAACTAGACCTACAGGGATAATATTGTATAGCAAATTACGTCCATTTTTTCATTTATTAGAAATGATAGCATAAATATATTTTATTTATATTTTTTTAATAATTTAAAATGTATAGTACAGTTTTGATTAAGACTGTGAGTTTAAAATTCAATTTTTACTAGTGCAATGAAGTGCGTAATAATTCTTTATGTTTTCCTATTTAAGACGAGTTCTTCGGAGATAAGAAAGAAGAAGGAAAAGAAAACCTATACAGAAAAAAAAATAAAAAAAGCGTTAAGTGAGTTTCGTGAAAAGAAGAAATCGATAAGACAAATATGCAGACCAGATGGAGTAAAAAAACCGGAACCAGAACCACCGCTAAGGGTAGATGGTGAAAAAAGGTAGTTCAATGGCTTCTTAACACATCGATGTTGAGAAGAATAAACATGTGTTTTATTGTATTTTTATAATGCTAATTAATGTTGATTTATTATAACTTAAATCTTAAATAAATAAATTGTTAAAATCCAGTGTTTCTTAAATTGTATTAACAATATCACCCCTATATTCCTTTTTTAAACTGGTGGACGCCAAATGGTCCACTGGTGGACGCAATTTGGATTTTGTGGACGCAAAGTGGGTAAAAAGCCTAATTTTGGAATTTGTCTATTTTAAATAAAAACACAAGGAGTTTCGAACAAAACTGAAAGCTAATCTTAAAATAGACTATATAATGAACGCATTACGTTGATTGTTTCATTGAAACTAGTGCTGGGACATTTTTATTTTCTCCTTCAAACTTGCCAACTGCACTAAATGGACGCAAACAGGCGAAATGACCCTACTTGAACAGGCAAGGACAACGCTTGCTATCAAAACGTAGTGCGATGTTCGGGGATTTGGACATAGACGAATCATTATTATTTCTGCTTATTTTTAACTAGCTTTTCTCCGCGGTTTCACCCAAGCTGCTCAGCACCTGATGGTCGTAGCGTGATGTTATATAGCCTATAGCCTTCCTCAAGAAATGGACTATCCGACACTAAAAGAATTTTCCAATTCCAACCAGTAGTCCCTGAGATTAGTGCGTTCAAACAAACAAACAAACTCTTCAGCTTTATAATATTAGTATAGATAGATAAAAAAAGTGCTCTCACACTCACAGGAAAAAGAATATGGGTTCACGAAATTAAAAAAAGACACCACAACATGGAGGATATCATCGCCTGTGTTCAGTATCGTAAGCGGCTTGTTTCGTTTAGTATTATTTCTAAGTCAAAACAAGTTTGAAAGAGTTACAAGAAAAAGTGAATCTACTCGTATTTTTACCAAAGAAAGTTCGCAGCGTGCGAACGTCCGGTGTGGCTTCCGTGCGATTTCCGACCAGGGCTTCTGGCTATATTAAATATATATATTACCCTCTGTTCTCCCGACTTGACCCGCACCCAGTGTGTGCTGTATTAAACTTTCTTTCATTCATCTCAAAACTATAAACATGCAATGCTTCATTTCCCCACATTTTTGCAAGGTATAATGAATGTTATTCATGTATTTATTTATTTGAAAATAGTTAATGGCGTGCAATCAATACCCATTCAATCTATGGTTGAGATACGGGCATTGTGTCCGCAAGGTCTTTTAATAAAGCAGACTAAATGAGGCTGTGACTTGACCCGCATAATAGGCAGAATGTCTATATTTAGGCCATTTTTCAAGAGGGTTAACCATTGTCAATATTAAGGCGAAAGACATGGACTGCTGGACTGAGGCTTCATCATCCCCCGAACAGTTAACTTAAGACAAAACAACATTGAGCCAGAATTAAGTTACTAATTTGATTAAAACATGTTAACGAATATTTACTATCACAGACAGATGATTAGAATGTTTGACGTTTGTAGTTTAAAAAACAAATTTACTTATTTATTTTTATTCTTTTGGTTAGCTATCTTCGGTCGTTTATTGTTCCATATATTCTGGGCGCGAGTTGTTTATTTACTTAACTTGGAGGTTATCAAGCTCTTAACCAAAACTTTACAAAAAAAGATAATTCAACTAATTTGTGATGTTTAATTATTTTGACTTAGGGGAGGTATCTCTGACCTACAGATAGGACTACATGAATTCATAATGAGACATATGGAGATATAACTAATTTAAATAAATATCTAATCTAATATAATATAAAATTCTCGTGTCACAGTTTTCGTTCCTATACTCCTCCGAAACGGCTGGACCGATTTAAACGAAATTTTGTGTACATATCGGGTAGGTCTGAGAATCGGCCAAAATCTATTTTTCATAGCGCTAAGTAGGCAGCGTGTGAAACCGCTGGGCACAGCTAGTCTAATATATAAAATTCTCGTGTCACAGTTTTCGTTCCCATACTCCTCCGAAACGGCTGGACCGATTTAAATGAAATTTTGTGTACATATCGGGTAGGTCTGAGAATCGGCCAACATCTATTTTTCATACCCCTAAGTGAGCAGCGGGTGAAACCGCTGGGCTCAGCTAGAATTCCATATAATTATGCAGACCTTTGCTTGGAAGCAAGTGACGTGGTTTCACTCCTTATATGACTCGAAAAATTATGTGAGCGGCCTATACCTACGTATCTTTTCCGGGTTTGAATTACAAACTGACAAGCTTACCAAAAGTTATCGTAACATCGTCACAATAGTCTATTTCTCTATGGTTTGCCAAGGTGTGTTTAAATTATTGGACATATTCCTTTCCCAGCCGACTCACCAGATCACCACGGGAAAAAATAAAGCCTGAACAAATATTTTTTTGACATAAAGTGCTTAATTTTCATATTTTTCATGTAGAACCTGCATTCCTTAAATACTTTAAGTAATACGTAGTATTACATCACCTTATGGAATTGTTGGTCACTGATTAATGCTGGCTCTTTACGTATTACTCTTTTAATAAGATATATCACCTCATTTAACAAACGTTACATATTGTACATAAACTATGATTTTGAAATTCACTAGATGACAATATTTTGATTTCAAAGAATGACCATCGAATTTCCAACCCTTTCTTCTCCATGTAGATCTACGCTTCGGCAAGGGCAACCACATTTATTTTACAATTATAAAGCCATGGGACTGCTCTTTAGCGTCATCTTATTATTTTGTTTTTATGTCCATAAAGAAAAAATATGAAATTAATAAAATTCATAAAGAGAAAGAGTCGTCATTCATTTTGGGCACGAACGACACGTCCACGTGACTGGATACATTGAGCTATTTACAAACCTTCATTGTATGTATATAAAAGCTCTTTCTGAACAGGTTAACCAGATTCTGCGTAGATAGATATGATCACTCTCTAAGTCAGTAGTCTACAAAACCCTTAAGGCTAGAGTTCTGTTAACATCACTAAAGCGAGTCACGCTTCGAGAACACTACGCAGCATGAAATTCTAATTAAAACATGCGCATGCTCATCCACACATCTTCATTATTTATTTATTTACTCACGTTATTGTGGAAATTTATTTATGTAATAATTTATTTACACACAGGAGAAAACATAAAGAAATATCATAACAAAACATACAGTACGAAGGCACAGCTTATTTCAAAATAAATGTCTACCTAGAAACGTACACTTTAGTGTGTGAGATTAGGAAGAGAATAGCTTTTAAAATATGAATGTCTTAACCTAAATATTAAATACAAGTAATTATATTATAAACGTGTAAAAAAACATGGCGCTAAAATAAATAGGTAAACAAATTTGTAAATACTTTTGAGTGAAGTGCTAATGCTCTTTAAATCTTGTCTAAAACTGATTTATTATACCTGAACATGTTTCATAGATAAATTCTATACTTTCACTAATGTGTTTCATAAGAAAATTGTTTCTAAACAAACCCTAAATATTTTTTTATTTGCCAAATACCTAATTAATGATGAATCATCCATAATCCTTTGGAAACAGTCAACGCCAAAGGAAAAAATGGGTAATACCTCCGGTTTTCCTTGTCTGACTCATACTTATTTCAGTTCACATAACCCTCCCTCTATGGCTAAAAGCCAACACATTACACCGAATAAAGAATTTCTTGCCAATGCGATAAGGGTAGAGAACAAACTTGTAAGTGTAATTTAAAATCTCATTTCATGAGGCGGATAATGTCTTGCAAACTCCCTCTGTTAATTAAACAAACAATTATTCTTGAAACAGCTTGTATAGAGGCGGATTTAATGTCAAAGAGATTTCATTCGACATTTGACGGGCCTCTTGGTCTAGTGGTTAGTGGCCCCGACTGCTGAGCCGGAGGTCGTGGGTTCGATTACCACCCAGGACAAACTTTGGGTGATGAGCATGATTGTTTGTTCTGTGTCTGGGTGTGATTTATCTATAATATGTATGTATTTATAAATTATATAAGTATGTATATCAGTTGTCTGGTTACCATAACACAAGCTCTGCTTAGCTTGTCCCAAGATTTTTATTTATTATTCATAGTATTTCTCTTTTCACGTTCCAAAGGGCTGTGCAGTGCGCGAAATATAAGTTGCTAATCGAAAAATGTGTACAAAACGATCTCAGTGAACGTCATTTCAGGAAATGGCCTTAGTAGGCGCCAATGGTCCGTTACATTACTTCTGGTTTACAAAATACGTTGTTTTAGTGGTCTTCTTTCTTTTAATTATTTTATCGGATAATTTATATAAAATAATTATAACTTTTCTTCTTATTAATTGAATACTTTACTCTGCTGTATGTGCATTTTGCTTTTGCTTATATGCCTATATATGTTCATTTTGACTGTCTATGAACGCGAAATTAACCATAGATGGGATGACAACTGGTTAGATGTAAGAGGAATGCTCACTTATCTTTATCGTGTAGTTATTGCTTAACTTGGTGTCAGAGTCCTGGTGTCCTGGTGACTAATGTCTCGTGATAACTACCTACTCGGTATGTATAGGTACCCTCGATTCACACACAATGTTCTATGAGTAAGCAAATCCATTGTGCATGGAATTTTAATTAAATACTAGTACTAATGTCTTATCTGTCCAGTTCTTTGTACTTATGAATGCGCGCAATTGCGCATATATAAATAATATATGAGTTAATTGAACTGGCTCACTCACTTCAAATAACTAAGTGAGAAAGAAGGCGCTAATTAAAAACTACAACTAAAAGGATTAAATAACTTCGTAGTGTACAAACAAACTTGATCTATCAGACAAGCTCGGTCACCAAAACAATGAAAACAACAAGTAAAATAACAAGCCGACGAAAGTAGCAGTAATAATAACGAACAACCACTTGACGCTAACACAATTTTAATCAGAAATACACATGGGGAGTCCACAGTCACAAATTAAACAGCATAACCAACAACGAACGTTTTAATTGAAAAGACAGGAAATACCCTATTGTGAATTAAACCTAGTTCTCATAGTCGTACTAATTTCTACGTGTTTTGACTGCAAAATGTAATCATAACAGTGGTCAATGACATGTGTGACTGTGAACCGCGGGTTATCCAAACTCTTGTAAACTAGTAAGTACTTTGAGGCAATAATACGTGCTGATAACCCTCTCGTTAATGTGAACTTATATCTGCAACTGTTTTTTTTAAATTGTCTGTGGGGATTTTACAATCACTAAATCACGGACTTCCTTTAGATAGTTTCCTTGTTCTTTGTAGATTCTGTTATGTCTGAGCTGTTTCCTCATTTAAACTCCTCGACGTTTTAAATCAAGTCGTTAGTTTCTTGTCTTGGTTAGACATTCAACTACACATCAGTGGTAACAATTTAAAATGAGTGTTAATAAACGCGAGTTCTATTTATTAGCATTACTATCCTCGAAATTAACTTGTCTTATGAATTACGTCAGCCACTATCAATGGGAGTCTAAAAATGGCTTATAACTTATACACTTATAAATATACTGTAACCACTATAGTTGTTATCTCTGTTTGTGACATATATAATGAAATAATAATAACAATCTTTATTGTACTTAAGCCTTCATATAAAAGCAAAATGAAGTTTAACATGATTAGGCTAAGCAGCTTATACCAAATTTAGGAAACATTGAAACCGTGACCTTAAATCTAGATGAGTACCTGTGTCTCATAGATAAGTATCCCTCCGCGGACAATGTTAGTATCCTAACGTATTGGATTGAACAATTACCTACTTTACATCATAACAAAAACGTCAAAAACAATATACAAAATAAATTAAAATTGCAGTAATGTGTGGTGGTGTGATCATCCATATTATAATCGAGCAGTAAGCGTTTTCTTTTTTGGTTATCAGACTACTTGGCTTAGGTAAATGTATTCTTAGACACAGTGTATTCTCTCCCCGACTATGTGCACGTTGAGCGGTTTACTAGTATACTGCAATCTATAAAATACGATGTTATATTCGCATAGATTCAGTAAATTTACGTCCAGGTAAAAACATCCTTACTAATATTATAAAAGCGAAAGTGAGTTTGTTTGTTTGTTACCTCTTCACGCTTTAATGGCTAAACCGATTTTGATGAAATTTGGTACAGGGATAGTTGGGAACCAGGAGACGGACATAGGCTAATATTTTTTTGAAAAAAGTGGGATGTGAGGGGGAAAGAGGGAAGAAAAGGGAAAACTTAGCGTTGCTATTACAAATCAATAAGGCGCAAGGGGAATTGTGTTACCCCAAATTTAACGCGGGCGAAAGCTAGTAAACAAATAAATCCACTGAAGCTCCCAGTAAGCTCTAATTATTTTCAGAAAGAAGTGTAAACAAGTAAAGACTCAAGCATTTTCGTGAATCACGTTACAATTCGTAAAATGGTCGCAGAAGCAATTAATGTTATTAGTTTTCACTTTGTGATTTGGATTATTATTCTATTATTATTATGATTCTGCTCAGGGCCACCTTTATAGATCCCCTGAACGGCGTGTTGGGACGCTCCATAATGGAAAACCTCCCATTCTGCCTCTCTAAACGTACAATCGGATTGGTTCATTGATAATAACATAGCATGTGAGAGTCAATTTAGCGAAATAAACCCTCACTAATGTGTAGGCGAAGCCATATCAACTTGTCACTCTTGTACTGGTTGTGATCAAGCTTTAATAACATGATTACTTCTGATGTTCCTGCTAAACCTACTTAGTCAATTCATATCAAATTCAAACTTTACGAATGCGTAAGTGATTCGGTAAAGTTACTATTTCGCGATTATATTTGTGTAAATCCATCGCTTTGAACTAGGCGAGATCTAAATCCAGAGAACACACAAGAACTTTGTCGTGGTGCTTTGTTCTGAGCTGACATTCGTCGTTTCCCATCAAAGGCCATAGTATTACCTACCAACAAAGTCAATACAAGCAACTGGGCACGAGTAACGCACGCCACCGGATGTTCCTCACCGTTTTAACCTAACCGCATCCTAGGATAGGATAGGGTACTTCAGTTTTTAGTACTGCCACCATCCCGATTCTTAATTAGTTGGTAGTTCTAATCTATATAACCCAGTGTTTCCTTACGGAAATAATATTAAATTTAACTAAGCTGACACTAACTAACTAGGTATACGTACATTAACTTATAAAAATAAAGTGACTAACTTTACAACGAAATATAATTAATGAATCGGATAGAATTTAAATTTCAAATTGTGGCGGATTTTAGTTCATTGTTAGGTTGTATGTTAATGTACACGTACCTAGTTAGTTATGTTATGAGGAATAGATACAATATTATTACTTTACGAAAAAGTAAAATATTTACATAACAAATTGGGTAAGTGAGCATACGTACAGACATAACTGCGACCATGCGCAGAAACCATAGAGGATATTCAAATATGGATGGCAGTTAAAAGTATTAGGCATATTTTTGACGTAACTTTTATGACTGGAACGATCCATGCTATAGTAATTCAATACTATTTACAATAGGGTTGCCTGTGAATTAATTATTGTTCCTACATAATAATTTAAGCGAAGCGAACGTGTCTTTTTGACGATTTTTTTTAGCAGTCATGATTTTACTCACAAACTTAATAGCTATCGAGGTCAATTGTTTTGATTGAATTGATATCATCGCTTTTTGAGAAGCACGAGAACGAAATATTAAACCACTTTGTAATCCTACTGAGACTAGCTACAATAATACAACAGATTATTATTTTGCTTACAGCATGGAACGTGGAATATGCCCTGGACAGCGGTAGCTCAAGTCCGTTCCGCTACGAAATTAACACGTTGAAGCACGACCGTCAGCGCAGAGATATACAGCCTCCAGCTGTGCCCACGCTGCTCACCTCGGCAGCCCCCGTCCCGATCGATACCGCACCAAAAACCAACAGTTCTGCGACGAATGCAACGCCGGGGTCTAACAAGACTGCTAATACTACTGAAAGTAAGTGGTATTTATTCTATCACGTGTTTCTACACTCGGAGTCACAAAAATCGTACTTCACTACATTTAAGAACTTCCAGACTTCAACATACGTTGAACCCAGTTAATATTGGTATCCACTGAAATTATGCTTATGACCTTCTTATGTTTAAATCAACCATAGTTAGATTTCCTAAATAACACAACACTTCAGAGTACGAGCCGTACAAAAACCGTTGTTAAAATAAGTAATAAGTACACTAATTGGGCCTTCTTGACCTGGGTCTGTCAAATGTTAGGCCGACCGGCTAAGCAGACAGATGCCATTCACAAAAAAATATGCGTAAACAGCTCCAGCAAGAAAATACCACTGCAGATGAAGCCGCTCAAGTTATTTCTCTGTTGCAATCAGGGATGCGGCAGTGTGATGTGGTTAGATAACTGAATTTAAACCGTTCTGCCGTTCCTCGAGTGTTCCAACGGTTCCAAGAGACTGGTAGCTTTATTCGAAGACGTGGATCTGGCAGACAAACGTTGTTTCCCAGAACCATTCGCATCTGTAAGAGACAATCGTTTCATTGTGTCGACAACTTTATGCAATCAGTTATCCAATGCTTTTGAATTGAAGTGCAACAATTTGTGCGTAGAACTTCTGTAAGCGCCTCCACTGTTAGAAGAAGGTTACGGGAGGACAAAATTGGTGTCTACAGAGCTGCCACAGGCCCAAAACAGGGTCTATTTGCAAGAGGTTGGGATCCCTGTTATGCTCTGGCCAGATGGAAGTCCAGATCTGAACACTATCAAAGACCTATAGGACGAGCTGAAACGGCAAGTGCGGCCACGAGATCCTGCCATACTACTCTTCAAGACTTGGGGATAAACGTTACTTTTCCTTGTTTATAATTTACTCGCTATATTTTATGCCTTTATACAAAAAAATAACCCTCTACTTTTTCTGTAAGCTAAATAAATTGCCATTCAAATACTATACCAGTCATACTCTTACCATTGATTAAATATGGTAAAAGTATTTTGAAGGAAATCTTTACAGAGGTGCGATTTTTGTGACGCCGAGTGTATTTACTATTTATTATAAATCCTTATAACCTTGCGACTCATACATTTAGTTTTAAGGAGTTTGTTGCAATTATTTAACCAAAATTACAATCCAAATTCTTCTCAGCGTCTCTTTGCACCGCAAATAAGAAAACAAGTAAACATTATATACAAATAATATACTTTCAGCTTCAAAGATAGCGTCATTTATTATTTATTAAGTGTTATCATGTTTTTCTGACAGTTATAGCGTGACTTCTAAGAATAGGGCTTGCATAATACGTTCGTTGTCTCTTACATTTTAAATTACCTTTCCTGAAAGGTTACGTATCGTTTCCATCGCTGCCTTTGTATTTTAAATGCACTTCAAAAAATCGTTTGTTTCTGGGTTTGCGTGTCGTCTTAATTTTTAATAGGTTTTATCCAATTCTGTACTGCTGAATTACCTGTATGAAACGACAGTACACTTCTCCACATGGCTTTAAAGTGACATTTAGTATTCAGAAGAATCGTAGCACATTTTTACAGGTTCTGTATTGAATCTATCTAGACTTTTCTATAGATATAAACCAAGAAATATGTATGAGGCAAGGAAACCGGCATCTCCCCGAGTAGGTAATAAATTATCCCATGGGAATTTTTTACCGGGACAAAAATAGTACCTATATGGCCTAATCCACGCCATGGTCTATCCGTATGCCAAAGTTCATCGAAATCCTTTCAACAATTGAGGTGAAGAAAAACGTCGGCAAACAGATCTAAAATTTGAATACATTTGATATCTACCATCCCACACTGCCAGCGTAGTGAGGTACAGTCCTCATAGAGAGTGGTGGTGTGGTTCACAGCACTGGGGACATTATTTGCCAAACTAGGCAAGCAGTCATTCGCGGGAGTTCTCGAGAAATGTAAATTTTTGGAAACCCCGCCTTGGGGATTACTCATACAATGTAATAAGCTAAAAAGAAATGGCTTTGTATATTTTTTTGGAAATATTATACTACTTAAATGATAAATGAGGCAACTAAATATGTTTTTTTTAAACTAAAAAGTTTGTTTCATAACATCACTTCACAGGCACAAACGTTTAGCACGTTTACAGATCATAATTCGGTTAATTCCTTTTTTAGATTTAATTAATTAAATAAAATAAAAAAACATTTGATATTACATTTTTGTTGGAAACATCTGGGGTTCCTAAATGGCCAGTTAAGCAGAATCATAATAGGTAAGTAATATGAATTACGTTACCATTCGTAAAATAGTCTGAAAATGACAAATCACATTATTAACTTGCGTCTGTGACCATTTCAAGAGTTTTAACGTAATTCATATTATTATCCTGCTATGATTCTGCTAAAGCCTTTTAAGAAAAAAAACTCTGTTCTATAATAAATAACTATTCATCAGAGGGAATATCCAATGCAAAAACAACTGACTTTTCAACCTGATACGTATTTTCCTTGTTATCAGAAATATGATCAACTAGCTTTTGCCCGCGGCTTCGCTCGCGTTAAATTCGGGGTAACACAGTTCCCCTTGCGCCTTATTGATTTGTAATAGCAACGCTAAGTTTTCCCTTTTCTTCCCTCTATCTCCCTCACATCCCATTTTTTTCAAAAAAATATTAGCCTATGTCCGTCTCCTGGTTCCCAACTATCTCTGTACCAAAATTCATCGAAATCGGTTAAGCCATTAAAGCGTGAAGAGGTAACAAACAAACAGACAAACTCACTTTCGCTTTTATAATATTAGTAAGGATGTTATCGCGACTGGTACGAAACAAGTTTTAAAACTGGTAAAATCATGATAGAGGATAAAATGAGAAATTAAACTCAGGATTTTGTATCGGAAGGTAGCACCTGCGATGATGATGACGTCATTTTCGTATAAATTGTTGAATCGCCAGCAGCAGTACTTCACAGTGATTTAATATAATTCCAAGAATTTGTGTCAAATGTCTTCTCTTTTAACTTTTTTTACTCAGTAGTCTGAATAAGGTCATACACGAAATCCATATTTATCAAACAACATTATATCCGATGAATGGACAAATTTTATTATAATAGTATCGATCGACTTAATTCTGCAATATAAATTATTTTTTAATTGGCATGCGGGAGACCTCTCGATCCTATGAAATTTCCTTTCTCAGCTCATTCTTGTACTTTCCAAATACCCTCATTAAATTGTCAAAAAATGTTATAGCACTTGGTTCCCACACACACTTTCATCTCGACAGCTGAATCCGAAAGGAAACGTTGTTTTCATTGTTCAACTCTTCTCTTAAATATAATTAAATGAATGTATATATTTGAACAATGCGCTGAATTGTATTAATTAAATGAAGTTCAGATTTCCAACAGGATTACAGGGTTTTTAATCAATGCATGGAAACGAATTTGCCACCTCAACCTAATCCTTACTTCCTTACTATCTTTACTAATATTATAAAAGCGAGAATGAAGTTGAGTTGATGAAAATGAGTTTGTTTATTTGTTTGTTACGTATTTTCGGGGGTTCTAAAATGGCCGCCTCAGAAGAATCATAATAGGATAAAAATATGAATTACGTTAAAATTCTTAAAATGGTTACAAACGCAGTTAATGTCGTGAATTGTCATTTTGTGACAATTTTACCAATAGTAATGGTAATTCATAGTATTAACCTATCTATTATGAATCGGCTTAAGCGATCATTTTAGACCCCCAGCACTTTAAAAAGTATAACTCTCCTCCTTTCGGCAGTCGGATAGAAAACAGTTGGGTGTAATATTCTCTATGGGTACAATATTTCCATTAAAGTCACTAAACATTGTTTTAATGTTTCACGGTTTCTAGCTATAAACTGTTACTTACGGGATATTGGATCTTTGGGAGTACATAATAAAAGCAAATCACGGAAATTATTCCGTAAGTGACAGTTTAATTACTAGAACTGAGTTTTGACTACTGATACATATGAATTAAAAATTTCAAGGTTTCATTTATTTCGAATATGTCTCTCGAGGCTAACAGCTGAATCATCACATCGCTCTTCTTAATTTATTCACATATAGATATTAAAGAAACGTCATGCCATTATAAGCATTTGTCATTTGGCATAATTAAATATATTATGTATATATTTGAATACACAACTGTTTAAATTTATGTTTTCGTCGGCATAGCGAATGCCTGTATTAATTATGCTTACAAGGCTGGGTGATGCTGGCGTGGTTTTTTTGTTTTGTATTTCCGGTTTCAGTTATATTAATGTTTCCATCTTCATAAAATTAACTGATCATAACCTGTAGTCAGATTCAGTTCAGATTTTAATACGATACTGGTATTTAGGAACATGGTTTATTATTTAAAAAAATAGAATAATATATCTTTATAATCGTTAACTGATAGAACCAGGCTTATTTTAAGTATTCTGTAAGGCATCTAGTCATTGAGATATTCTACTAGAAGCCATAAAACATTTTACTGTGTTACTGTTTGAAAGTATATACATAATTTAAACGAGACAAACATGTAGCTTGTTGAATAATAATTACATCAAAATTCTAGTATTAGAAACTGAGTTTTAAAAATATTATAATACGTACGAAGGTTAAAAATATCGTCGAGTTCGACGCTCCAAAAAAATTAATGTTGATTATTTAATTGATTTGATGCAGTTGCCATTTGGCGTATTAATTAAAATATACCTTAACATTATATTTTGGAATATCTATCCTTATAAACCGAGTCGGTTAGGTTTAATTGGCTGCCAACAAGTTTCCACACGCCGATTATAATTCATACAACTTTATTATTAGGTGTTTAATACCTAAACCTTAGCATGGTATCGAAACATTAACGTCGCTACTTATCCTTAATGCTAATTAAAACAATACAAAAAAACTTTAAGCATAAAGATAAAGAATAATTATCTATAGTTAGTATAGTAAGTACCTTTACAAACACGCATGTCTTATATATTTCCATAAATTTTTATGAAAAATAGCAAATATAGAGAGAGGGATCTATTTATACGAGGCAGTACCCCAACCTTTGGTTCAACAGGAAAACTGCCTTAATTTCGATTTACAATTAAAGTCTTAAAAATAATTTATGGTAAAAAATCGCGTTAAAATATTAATAATGCGACTTCTGGTTGTAAATAATAAAGAATATTCTATCCTATAAATATTTCATGAAAAGTATGAACATCATTATAATTATTATGATGATAAAAATAGTACCGGTATGGATTTGCCGACTGCAGCACACTTACCAAAAAATGTGTCTTTTTCCTGTAGTTATTAGTGAGGTAAGGCAAGGGGCACATTCCCATTATTTTTTATTTATTTCGTCTGTTATCTCCCTCAAGGCCCTGTGTCAATATGCTAACCTGTGTTAAGAAAGAATGCATGGCGAACTGTAGTTGCGAATGCGAAGTAGTTGTATGCACACCATAAGTTTTTTATATATATAAAAAAATATTTAATTTTTATACATTTTTACTTTATATTGTATCAATTTTTAATTTGTTTCTTTTCTGAGTGCTTTTCTTTAACTTGTGTGTTAATAATTTAGATATTATTTAAAAATTATGTGATGATTGTTTGTGCAAAGGAAAGGGGGAATTATCTAAGAAGGCTTACCTACACAAGAAGAATTTGTCGCGCGTGTCTGACGCGTAATATGTTATATCAAACTTCACAAAAGCTGTGCGTACTATGTATGCTCAATTTTGCTCTGCGTTCACTTCATAGGCTTTGCTTTTAATTTGATTCAAATAATTTACGAATGGTTATACGTAACGTATAACTTTATGTCGAATGTCTTCTTTTCCCTAGTCTTTACTGTCTTTATTTCATGTATTGCTTTTATTTGTATGGTATAGTATATGCTGGTGATAATATATGTGCATAAGTAATCGTTATTTTTTTACTGCATGACTCTCATTTATCACATTAAAAATGACCAAAAAAAATGGCTTTTGTATTGTATACTAGCTTCGTCGGCGGCGGCGTGGCATAGTTAGTTTGGGCTAACGCTAACTTGAACGCGCTTGATGATCGAAAAAATAATCTTTCTCTCCACTTTTCTTTCTTGTTTCTTCACCTTGTCTCACTATTTTTTTTTTAATTTTTCTATGTTCGTCTCCAGGGTCCCAAATATCTATTTATCAAAATCATCAAAATCGGTTGAGCCATTTAGGTGTAAAAAAGTAACAAACAAACTCACTTTCGCTTTGATAATATTTTACTTCTCAGCGAATTACACTTAAATCTCCGTAACCTTTTCGTAAACGAGTTTTGTATGATTATGTCTTTAATCGTCCTTCCTCCTAGTAATATTATATATTAATTTAAAAGCACTGAACAGGCAGGATATTTTTCGACTTTGTGCAGTACATTAGCACATTTATTTAATTCACCACAAAATATTTAGTTACAAAATATAGATTACATTTAAAAAACCATCAGTTCTACGTAAAGATTTTTTAGGTTTTATTTGAGTCTAAATTGTGGCACAAGGAATTTGGGGAAAGTATAAAAGCGACTATACATTCGTAGATATTCGCCACCCTGGTTCCCATTAAATTAATTTAAGGTCACCTCAGGATAGTCCGGATTAGCAGTAGGTTCCATCCACCATCTAGAGTTAAACTGCCAGTGGCCATATAAAAAAAAACATAAATGGACATTCGCCAAGATGTGACATACACCCGGTTGTGTCGACTGCAAGTTTAAAATCTGCAAAAGATTATAATTATGCATCAAGTGGTCAAGTAGAGCTGATTATAGCTACTCTTGAAAGTAATGATGTGTAATGTGTGAATGCTCAATAAGAGAATGATGTTTTTCAAACAATTGAAGAACAATACTCAATACCGGAACAGTCCCATCCTGTGCATTAAGAGAATTATGTTACTGTTTAATAACATAACTATTTAACTTGTCATCGTTAGATCACAGCGCGTCACTCTTACTGGATGTTGAATTTTGATATTGCAAACATATCGGGAATTGGTGACTAAAAAGACCACAGACGCACTTTCTGCACCTTACGAATTGTAGCGTAAATCATATTATTCTTCTATTACGATGGCATTATAAGCTCAACCGACTCGAAATTATCAACATGTCAATAAGCAAGTCTATTGATCTAATGGCTATTAAGTTTTTGTCAACCAGGTAGTTGAAGAAGGTTTCTAGTCAAGTTATATAGCCAATATAAGTTAGGTATTTTAATTTTCATCAATGGTCTACGATCTAAGCAGGTGTTTAGGCACACGGTGAGTAAATACGCCATTTATTTGCTATTACAATAAAAAAGGCGCAAGGGCAAAAACTATAGGTAGCAGGTACCTGCAAATCAGAAAAGGGGAACTGTGTTACCCCGAATGTCTAGTGAAATAGCGTGTTGGCTGTGTTTACAACTTAACAGTAATTTATCATTTTTAAATAAACACTAAAGGCGTTATTCCGTTTATTTTACCTTTATTGCTTGGTCCATAACAGAAATGTGCAATTTTAGTAGACGTTTTAATGTACGGTTTTAACTAGAAAACGTATGAATATTAATATGGATGGGTATTGTACAAGGAGAAAAGCCAAATAAACGATGGATGGACTGTGTGAAGGGTGATGTGGCAAGAAAGTAGGTGTCTGATGAAATAACGAATATTAGAGGAGAATGGAAGAAGATAAGATGCGGCGACCCCACATTACTAGGGATAAGGACAGGAGAATGATTATGAACTTCAGTACGTGTGTTTCAGTTGGCAAACAATTCAAGTTGACAAAAGAATATCAGCCGAGAGCCGTATCGCCGGTTGGAAAGCGTAGGGAATTCACATTGCTATGACAAACTTACATACAGTCCAATGTAATACTTATAGTGTTATGTTGTAAGTAGTTTTACAAGCTTTTATTTAACTTGCAATGTTCGCATGTATGATCTACACAAAAATTATGTAGATCAAATATTGCAACTGAATTTTTAAATGTCCGTAATTCGATCGCGAATAGCTTCGTCCTGCAGAATCCTCCGAAAATCGACCAATCATCTGAGGGTCGTGGGGATTGGATCATTCCGATCCACATGTATTGGTTCGAATTCCACCTGAGTTCAAATCGAAGATAGGTATTGTTTGTTTTATAATGTCGTATTCAATTTATTATTTAATTTGTATTCAGAATGGTGACATGTATAATGTTTATTTTTTAATGTATCTTATAATTCTACTTAGATTTTTATTTGTGTTTGAAGCCTTTTTAGAAAAAATAAATACAACAGTTATCCTCAACTAAATAAGCTGAAAATTTGCATACACTTTTAGTTTGGAAGACAATGCATGGTTAGCCGAAGTGACGTGATGTCCTTCTAAATGTATTATGGCAAACTCTCAGAGATGGCGTTTTAGTTAATGAATGCTTGGTTTTTTATATATTTAAGCTTGTTTTTTCGGTATGGCGTGTAGTAACAATACCTAATATCTTGATACAATCACGGGGCCAAAAATATCCACAAAAACCACTATCAAAGTCAAGCCTATTTAGTAAAGTGACCTTTATTTTCGCCACTTTCTGTCAGATATTTATCATCTGTGAAAAGATTAAGGATACCAATGCACGTTTGAAATAAACAAACGTATTGATCTTTCAGTTTACCATGGAGCGGCGAATGAATATTTAAATAGAAAATTACAGGGCAAACGACAGTAATTATAGTAACAGGCGACATAATATAGGAAAAACAAAAAATATATAAAATGTAACAAAGTTACAAAACTAGGAGTGAAAGAAAATTAAGGAACCATTGAATTAGCAGTACCAGTTTGTAGACACATTCGATACATTTGATGAAAACCAAAATGATATGTCTAAAGATTCGGTCAAACTGATACGGACTAATGACTGACGCGGTAACGGACACCAGACTCGCTATCTCTGTACTTATGATGGTCCTGAAATATCCGAAAACTGTGTCCGCAGCCAGTCTGCAGTCCGTCCGTACCGCTTTGTCCAGACCATAAACATTAAATCCTATTTATCCTTACTAATATTATAAAAGCGAAAGTGAGTTTGTTTGTTTGTTACCTGTTCACGCCTAAATGGCTAAACCGATTTTGATGAATTTTGGTACAGAGATAGTTGGGACCCTGGAGACGGACATGCTTCTTTTAAAAAAAAAGAGTGACAGATGAGGGAGAAAGAGGGAAAAATGGTAAAACATATCATTGCTATTACAATAAATAAGACGCTGGGGCAAAAAGTACAGGTGGCAGGTACCTGCAAATCAGGAAAGGGGAACTGTCTTATCCCGAATTTAACGCGGGCGAAAGCTAGTATTAAATAAAAAGAAAAAATTACATATCAAGGACGATATTTAAGGATGATATTTATTCTAGTATTTTTTCTTGGACATTAAAATAAAGCTCCAACGCATTTGAATATCAATAAAACATCTTTTTATTCTGTTGCTTTTATCTCGTTGTTGTGGATCCCGAATGAATGGACTCCATTGGCGAATGGCAATAATGAGCCAATAAGATTCGTATTGAAAGTTGTAGTTTTCCTTCTTGATACTAATAATTATTAATACATAGTTACATACTCAATAATATATAGATTGATTACGTCACGTTGATGTCATCAAGATACTGACTCAAAATATTATCGTATTTTTCAATTGGGAACTACTAATCTGCTAGAATAGGATGAGCTTGTCACAAAAACGTTTTGCTTGGCACTAGCAAAGAGAGGCCTATATCCGGCATTGGGTAAGGTCGGGCTGTGGATGATGAATCTGCCTTGTGTGGATGATGAATGTCCTTCGTCCTAAATTATCAAAGCTTGTAGTTTAGCAACATTATTCCATGCGTAGATCCCGTTGTTGATAAGGCAGTTTTCACTAGATACATTTTAATGCGGAACTGATTATAATATAAAATTATTGAAATATTGAATAGGTCCCGCCTGCTTTCAAACGAAGTTCCCTTTAATATAATAAGATGAGTTTATTTTTGTAATATGGCGTCTGGTTGTCGCCATATTGAATTTTAATAACGGCCATGCAGCGACACTCGCAAGACAAATCAATTGACATAGTAATCTTTAAAATCGACCCACTTCTCTCTAGAGAGCCATAGAGTAACAAACATAATACATACCAAAAAAAAAAAATTTGGAATGTCTTAGACGGTGTCTTGGTAGCTTAGTGGTCAAAGCATTCTCCCTGTAAGAGAAAGATCGCGGGTTCAAGTCCCGCCTGAGACATTTCACTTTTTCTAATTTATTTCGATAATACATACCTATGGTCATAAACATATTATTACGGCCACGGCCTGTTGGGGCTGCAGGTTGTTCGAAAGAGTGACCGCGGCCCTGGACTACAAAGGGCAAAAGAAGGAACATGATGGGTTTCAGTCAGTATATGTCTGACACTCGCCCCTCCTGGCCGGGGAAAACATAAAACCTTTAAAAAATAAAACTTCCTGTGCGCCACGCGATTGGGTAAAAATAATGAAAATTCAAAATGTTTTACTTGTGAGTTAGCTACATATTTTTTTACGACGACATAGTAATTAAGTTCACTCGTTCTTCTGGTTTCTATGCCAATATGAAGACCTACACCTTAGGTGTAACAATCGGTGTCGCTTGCCATCATAACTGTATGCTCTCATCAAATTACCAGCTCTAAACTATTATGTGTATGAGATCTCCAAACTATTTTGAGCAAATGTGGTCAATAAATGCTCATGCCTTCTCTGTTTAAAAAGAGTGCTCGGCCAATAATGGACTTCAAAGTTTTACGAATATCGTATGGTATGACGTTGCAGCATGATCATTAAAGTAAATGCTTTGTTTATCAATTATCTCGATTCTTGCAATTATGTGACCTTTACAGATGTCGTTCATTGTAATAAAATCTAATCGTTAGTTTAATAGGTAGGTACAGCATCCTACTTGTTTCGCTAAATGTTTTCTTATAAATTAAAAAACGGTCACTGTTGATGCTTCTGAGATTACACATTGAAAGCGATTCTGAGAAGCCAATTCAAATTACACTTCATAAAAACAGTCGAAAAAACCTCGCCAGTCGTTCATATACGTTAAATTGATAATGCAAACTATAATGTGTAGTTATGTATATAGGTAGCGATAGCGACGGATTGCATATCGTTCATAGGCATCGTAAAAACCCGTTAGAATCGATGTTATAGGCAGGCACGTTATATAAGAAGGTGAATTGATGCAGATACCTGATCTGCGCGTTTTTCCTTGAATCTTGTGGGAAATAAGCAAGATCCAATATTATCCATATATGATGCGCTTACCAATATAATTTTAAATAAAAGAGAAGAAAGATGGGACACCGATTGACCTATCAACACCCAGCCCATATCTACCAACTGTATTTGTTTAAATAATTTTCTACTGAAATACTATCAATACATACAATATGTATAGTCGGCAGTGGCTGGTAATCTGACGACCTCGATGGTCCAGCCCACGGTCAACGCATCGCCTCACAAACCAGTCTGACATATTCTTTTATTAATAACGAGTACCAGTTATGTTGCTAGTAAGTGATTACGACTCTGTTCGTGATTTTTGCAAGAATGTCGTGTCGTATCATTTTAGCATTTCTTAATTTTGCGATCACTTTGTATCCGATTTGGTTTTATAAAAATTAAGTTCATTTTGGGGTTTGTTAAAAGAAACATCACAACTTATTGTTGTATTTACTCCTTCGTTCTACAGCTAGGCAAAAAAACTGCTTTCTTGTTACTTAATTCGGTCTCCATTGTATTTTTTTTTAATCTTTCTTCTTACACTTACTAATATTGTAAATGCGAATGCTTGTTGTGAGGATGGATGGCTGTATGGATGTTTGTTACTCTTTATACGTCAAAACGGCTGAACGGGTTTTTATGAAATTTGGCACAGAGTTAGATTATGGTCTGGAGTAATACTTAGGATACTTTTTCTTTCAATATCACGCGGGTGAAGCCGCGGGCGCCAGCTAGTCAAAAATTAAACAAACGATAGTGAATAAAAAGTTATTGGTGATGATAATCTTGTATCATAATATATTTCTCTGCAAATAAATAAGCAAGCAAACATGCAGCAGGCATGGTTTCTGTCATGGCTCGGCTCTCTCGGTCCGGCGAATGTATGTACTAAATAATAAAAATATACATAAAAATTTTCAACATTAAGATTCTGCCAGATATAGGGCACCATTTCGCTGTGTTATAGATTGAAGAAATACTTTGTTCTTTGTAACCTCTCATAATGATTTTAAATGAATAAAGGACCCATCAACGAATCAATCATCAACATTGCGCTCATGATCACTATGCCAACGAATAAATAACGTCTAATTTTCGAACATACTAACAAACTTGACCTGCGCCTACACATAGAGCTAGCTCAATTGGCAAACGCACGAATAGCTGGTGTGTGTGCACGCATATCACTAAACGAGAGTATTTATTTGTGTGTCTCTCTGACCCAAGCCGAATATTTAAGTTTGATTGTTTTTGTCTTTGTTATATATTTGCTATAAATAAATATATACCAAATGTACTTAGAATAATAATCCTATTTGGGAACGATAGCTCAGGAACTGGGGTTTTGTGATTTATGACAATAAGATGTCCAACGACATCCTTGCAGCTCTTGGGCCTCAAATTTAGCTTTTGAGATTCTGCCAGTTTTGAGTTATTTTTAAGACAATCGCTTAAAACGAACGCTTTGCCTGCAAAATTGGTGGAAAGACTTCTCGGATTATTATTTGTTTGTCATAGTTCTGCACAGTTTCAACTGGTGTAAAAGATGTCCGTCTTGCCGTAATCCGGTGTTCTAATAAAAAATGTTGTACGACAATATTTTGCTGTGTAGGTGTGATCATAGGCAAACCTGAATTCAGAATTTAACATTTTGTAAGAAGTTTAAATCCTTTTACCTTGAGAACAAAAGCTATTAGGCTCAACGTGCACAAAGGTACTCAAGTGCGATGTTTTGTACTCAAAACACTAATGTGTAGCTAGAATGACACAAAAACAGAATTTTGCGGCGATCCGTACAGCACCTGCTAACTATGCCATGAACCTGGGTTTAGGAACATCTCAAAATATTTCGATATCATCGCATTAGTATATCAGGATTGAATGATCTCCAGTTCTGGAGCCATACCTATAGAGAGTGTGTTCCTTTTAGTCTGATCCGACATTCGGTATCTCGGTTTACTTATGCAAAGCGGTGGCGAAACAGGTGGAACAGTTAAGCACAGAATTAACACTAGAACAGCATTGCCCTTAATTTCATAGTGACCTGCTTTCTCGTATGGATCAGAAGGTTGGCCGACAAAAGGGATGATTTAAAAGCAGTTACATGTTGCTGAGGTGAAAATGGGGGATTTGTGGTGTAACGCAAATGTGTAGAATGAGAACAGGGGCCTTAGTCTGCTATTACAATAGTGTCAGAATGGTCGATCACTGATCGCATAATGGTTGATTTTGCTAATTTTGGTAATCTGCTACATACTAAACTTGTCAAAATCAACCATTATGCGATCAGTGATCGACCATTCTGACACTATTGTAATAGCAGACTTAGGCCCCTGGAAGCTTTAAAGTGGCGCCGTTGACTGAGAAGTTGTTTGGTAATCGGATATCTCGGTATATACACGTGATGGGAAGGAATGAACAACAATAATAATAGAATTTTGGAACCAACATTACGAATAAAAACGTGAAACTCACATCAAAATGCTATGTATGTAATATAAAGGTCCCACGCCTCGTTTATTCAACATATTGTGATGGACAGACGTAATGCAAAACACTAAGACTAAGTAGCAGTGTTAATTTGAAGTGACACTACTCGCTTATCTCCTTTTTACATATTATGTGTGATGACAATGAAGGAGTGTCAGCTGTGTTAGTATTCAGATGATCTCTGAAACATGTATTGTGACGTGGAACGTTAATCAAGCGTGTAAGACTCGGTACAGACTGTCGCATCGCGATGCTTTAGCAATAATGTACGCTCATTGTTAGTAAGCATGGCGACCAATCCAGCTATACAAAACCAGTATAAGAGGGTATAAGTCTATGTACAGGAAATCTACAAAAGCGACACCATGTTATACTGGAAATGTATAGATTATTGTGCGGCCTTGTGTACCACAATCATGTTCAATCCAAATCTCGCTTTATCGAGTATTATTACGACGTTGCTGTGTCGTTTACAATACAATGCAGTAGAATAAAGATCCGTACCATTATTTCCGTTTCTAAAAAAAAAAAATAACGATTGTAACACCGTCTCAAATGGGAAATTACTCACTCCTAACCGCAGTAAACAAATTCACTGGCTGGTTAATTGATATTTGAAATGCCTTGAATATATGCTCATGTTATGATTAAGAATTGTCTATGCAGATCGTATGTCTAGCAGTTCGAAAGCGCGGTCATCTGTCGTGAGCCTAAGGTCCCCAGCAGTGCAGTTCCACGTTGCGGGTTGAACTGCCTATTAGCGTCCTCTGACCATATTACTCAATTGATTCTTGTAAATAACGGTCTATATTTACAACAGAAACTGATGGTGATTATTCTAAATTGACTAATTTACGATGTGGCTAGTTATGTAGACACCACGCGGACGGGAGTCACTTTCTTCCATGCTTGTCATCTTGGATACAGTCGACTATTTCAATCGTGACAGTCATACGATAGCTACACGTCTCTAAACAAGATTTTTCTTTACAACGCATATTCGAACAAGTCGTTTCAGAGCATGTTTACTATTTAGTCAACAAACGGGCGTCAGAGTAAACAAACGGATAGGCTAACTAACAATGGAATTGGATAGTAGATGTGCTAAATGAGATAACAGTTTAGATAACTATTTGTTGTTGTGAGCTAGAACAAGTAATTCTTAAGTTATAACTGCACTAATAAACGCTCTATCGCTCGTGGGTTTGAGTGGTCGCGACGGCTAAGCATGAGCTCTTGAGTTCGATTCCGGGGTTGGCCAAGGTGTTATTGGGTTTTTTAATCGGAAAAATTTCTGTAGCTGAATTCGTGCCGGGTTAATGGCAAGAAGCTCACCACCTTTTACATGCGACTTACAAAACAAACCTGGCGAAATCTGGGTGTACTATTAGCCACACTTCTAGTTATCCCTTCGTGAGTTACAGGCGTGATGTTATTTATACAAATACAGTTATGGAGTTGTTTCAGTGAAACATTCGTTAATTTTTGATTGGTAACCATAGTCAAACACTCGGGCTCTATAGGATCGATTCGATAGCATTCATAATTAAACGTTTAGCACGTCAAACTGCATTGTTCTGTTTCAAGGTGCCTAAACGGGTTTTCATGACTGAATTTGTGACGGTCACATGTAGTGGATTATAATAATATGTCGTACCAAATGGTCATGCCTGCCAACCTGGACTAGACCTAGGATACATTATTATGGTCACAAGTAAAGCCGGAATCAGATACTTCCGTTTCTGTTTATTTTTGACTTCTTACATTCAGCATCTTTCACTTAAGTGTATCTGAACACAAAATCAATCTTATTGAATGTGCGACCAATGTACATTCATTCACGCGTGTGTTGCATCTGATGTTCGATGTCGGACCGCCATACTTGCATATGTAATGTAGTTTATATGTAAATATTAATTTTATGATTTATCATATCGCGTGCAGTAGTATGCATTCAATTAATCGTAATGGATGATTCCATGAAACCCTTTGTTCGAACTACTAGTGCCCCTAATCTTGAGAACATCGTGGTAATTGATTCTCAAGGCGATGGCGATTCACAATGTGCGATTTGTATTGATTTGTATATTTATTGCTTGCACACGTTGTTACACTGATAAATAAAAAGAAAACAGTAACAAAGAATTCGACTAAGTGTATAATATGGTGCGGCAAACACAGGTAGCAAAAATAAAATTAAAGTAAAAGACAAGAAAAGGTACAGAAATAACAGATAACAATATATATTCTTTACAATGTTTACGACGGTGTGCTTAGTATCCACACGTACTGATAAATGAAACGTCATTATGTTATATTATGTTGAATAGTGTGGAAGGACCTCGTGGCTGAATAATAAGAGCCACTCTTGATGTTTTCTTTCGTATGGTAGGTGTCTTAATCCAAAATGTTCTTAGATATATTTCATGAAAATTTGCTTAGCTATTGGAAGATAATAACTTCATTTCTAGTTGACGGATACTATTTATTATAACCTAACTGCTCGTCCCACGGCTCACCCGCTTAGACCGGAATATAAAGCAGCTTATGTGTAAATCCAGGTAAAATCATATAAACATACACATAGGCATACAAACTTTCGCATTTATAATATTGTGCTTTAAAATCCTGTCATTTGTCAATGATATTACAATAGTCTGATAAATCTTGACCCTATGCACAGGCATCACCAAGATCATGCAAGATATGCAACCCGCCAAAAATATAGAATCAGCTCGCATATTTATTCTTATCTTATTTATAAAAATAATTATTTTTAATAATTTCGAACCCTGAATTGAATACACCTTGGGGTGCAATATATTAATTTATAAACCGTAAAAAGAGAGTATTGAACCGTGTAAAGAGTTAGTATTTTAATGCTAGTTTCTCATAAATATGATAAAATAAAAACATGATTTTGTAACTCAAACTCAGTTATCGTGGCATGTCTCAACGTACTAAGCCGAAAGCAAATGTTTACAAGCAGACAGGTCAACATTGCCTTGAATGACGTAAAAAGGAAAAAATGCTAAACACAGCGCGCAATTGATTTTCAATTGCAACAATATTCACAATAGTGCACGTAAAGCGCAATTCGATATAAACATCGGTGTAGGATGTGTTGGTCTATAAATACAGGTAAATTCATGTACATCACGCTTCGCCACGCCAAGTATCCGCTTAGGGGACGCGGACGGTAGTACTTGCGTATCAGAGTTGTAACTCTGTAATAGCTTATGTATTGGTTCTGTATAGGTAATTTTAACACAATCCTTACTAATCCTTAAAATCTAATTATTTAAATGAACTAAATATTATCTAACTATTATGAATAAATTATGTATATTTTTTTTTAATAAACCATTTCATATTTCACCAAGTCCATAACTATAATATTATGACACTCATTCTCTCAGTCATTTGTAGTCTTGCGTTGTTATGATAATATTCGGAAGACGCTTTGGTGGAAACATAATACCGTAATAACAGAAAACCATATTCCATGAATTTTGTATAAATATGCACAAATGAACTCATAGCTACGAAACACATTCTATTAACTAAACATTTTAAATTAATAAGCTTATTATTATTTTTTTATTAAAAAAAAAACCGTAAACTTGCAAAGAGGGAAGAAGCTAGCTAGTTTGTCGACCTGTTTTCATGATAATTTTTTGCCTACCTAGTTAAAGATTAAGCCAGTTCTATACTTCTAGATAGCATTCAACGAAACCATAAAATTCTATGTTACATTGTCACCTGTTCAATATTGAAAGAGGTATCATGTCGTTTGCAAAGAAGTACACGGTCGCCATTATAATTATCTCCAGTCAAGGAAAGAGCCTGTTGAAAAGCAACCTGTAGTGAAAGTATGGCAGGCGTAACCACATGAATATTTAAATTATGAGAACTTTAATACTGTAGAACAATTTCCTAGACTATTCCGATTTTTAACTGACTTCTTCAAGAAGGAGGTTAGCAATTCAACTGTCCTTTTTTTGGTACAGTTGCTATTTAGCGATTTCTCTGACAATTTTCAAAATTATTTTTTATTGAAAGGGTGTACTCCCGAGACGGTCAAATAACAATTTTATTTTTATCACTGGAGTAATGTATGAGTTATCTTCTACATTATGAGGGTGCGTTTTTATGCTCATTGATTTTTTCAAGATTGTAACGTGTTCAGTAACTCATAATTCGTTTAAATACGAGGTTTCATTGTTATTAGACAATTGGTTTTTGAACCATTGTCAACCAATCAACATAATCGAGAGTGAAAAGTGATATATGGAAAAATTGAATATCGTGGCGTTATAAAGTTCTTTAGCAAGCAAGGAGAATCAGTTCTGACGTTCCGTAGTAAATGTGTATTGCAATACCCAAAATCTCGAGAACACAAAACTTTAAGCTTGTAAATGTGAAAGAGAAAATAATAAAAAAATATCAATATTCAACTGAGTCCTAGGAAAATTTACAGCCCGTCGAATATTCGTGCAGTATTAGGTACAATGTTTTTTGACTAAAATCAGTAAGTAGATATAATTTGCAGTTATTTTTACTGTAAAATAATACTGGTTATATGCGTAGTATCTACTTATTTGTTTATCCTTTTTCAACGCCTGGTCTACCAGGCGTTGAAAAAAGGTCTCTTTTTGCGGGTAATAAGCAGGATTTCAAATGTGAGCTCGCCATAGCACGCTCAATTACTTTTTGTAGTATATTTTCAGGCATGTAAACCCCGATTCATGTTTTTTGGACGACCTCAGTCGAATAAAAATGTATATTGATACACCTTAATGTATAGTCTTACGTATGAAATGATAGTAGACCACTCTTCTGCATCACCACCCAAGTTATTGCCTTAGAAGTGCAAGGCCAAATAAAATATGATTTGTGTAAGGATTACTGTAAGAATAAATAAAAAAAATGGTGTTATAAGGTTTGTTTGATTTATTTATTTCACTAATGCATAGGCTTATTCTCTTGTGTTACCAATCAGACTATATCTAGAGGCTCCTCTGTCCCCCGGCATGGTAGTTAACTCATGCGCAACGGCATTGTTTACAACGGATAGAATGAGTTCTGGTTATGTTGTGTCAATGGAGTAACTTTCGTTTATTCACCATTATTATGATAACAACACTTTATTGTTAAATGCCTCAATGAATGACTACGTTGGTTGAGAAACATGAGTTACATGAGAGAGAATGTGGACCGTAATGTACAAAGCGGGGCCTTCGAATTTTGATTTGAGTGCAGTGGTAAATAAACAAAATAAATAGGCAGAAGGCTTTTAACAGTCGAGTCGTCCATTCGAACTCATGAAGTAAAAAAAAAATGGATGTGTGTATTTACAAATCAAACTAGCGTTGCTCAATCAAACTCGTTTTGCGGCATTCATCTAAGAAGATATTGTTTTTGTTTCCCCGCAGTTACAACCTTAAACAAGTTGTGACGCTTGTTTTCCAAATCCAGGAAAAGATATGTTAACGACATGCATGTGCATAAAACATGAATACAAGAACGTCATGTATAATCGCATACTTGTTGACCATGTTCAGACATGTCTGGTCACACATTTTGACAAAGATTTGCATACCACTAGTCTTTGTGACTAGCTCTCGGTGTAAGTTATAAGCGAGGGTAAATACAACATGAGGATTGCATATGTCATATCATATCTCACTTGTCGGCAAAACAAACTTCACTGGGATTTTCTGTGAGAAAAGTACATAAATACTAATATTGGCGAAATAAGTACATAAATACTAATATTGGCGAAATCCTTACTAATATTATAAAAGCGTAAGTGAGTTTGTTTGTTTGTTACCTCTTCACGCTTTAATGGCTAAACCGATTGTGATGAATTTTGGTACATAGATAGTTGGGACCCTGGAGACGGATATAGGATAATTTTTAAAAGAAGTGAGAAAATGGGGAGAAAGAGGGAAGAAAAGGGGAGAGAAAGTTTTTTTTTCAATTATCACGCGGGTTAAAGTAGCGTTAGCCCAAACTAACTATTCCACGTGGACCAAGTTCCGGGCCGAAGCTAGTAAAATAATATTTTATAAAACATTTATTTATTTCAGGCTTATATTATAAGCCTGAAATAAATAAATATTTTTACATGACATCAGGGTCACTTCTTGCATCATTATTTCAATAATTTTAAGAGGTGTCGCGCGAAATAATACATTCAATGTAAATACTGTTTGTCACACCACTTGTTTGTATCGTGATAGCTTATTTAAATAATTTCATATTCTTGTTTTATTCAATTTGTTTGAATTTAGCTTGTGTGTTTTCCGCTTTTTTGTTTTACCTGCCCGGCCTCATAAAAGATAACTTCACGGTTGTCTGAAGTACCAGCAGCAGCTGAATTGCGTCCTTTGCTGTTTAATTATTCGTAAACAAAAATGAATTCTTTACAAAAAGTACTATTAGTACTCATTAGGGTGATGGGAATTAAATATACTTTCTGCATAACTCCGTCTCTTTCTCATATCTCATATAAGTCTGATTAAAATTTGACGGGCCTGTTGGTCCAGTGGTTAGTGGCCCTGACTGCTGAGCCGGAGGTCGTGGGTTCGATTCCCACCCAGGACAAACTTTGTGTGATGAGCGTGTTTGTTTGTTCTGTATCTGGGTGTGATTTATCTATAATATGTATGTATTTATAAATTATATAAGTATGTATATCAGTTGTCTGGTTACCATAACACAAGCTCTGCTTAGCTTGGGATCAGATAGCCGTGTGTGAATTGTCCCAAGATATTTATTTATTTATTTAAAATAATATTGCTTCAAGAAGCGATGGTCCAGATAAATAAAAATATTTTCTTGCGGAAATCATAATGGAAACCTAAGTAAAGCTTATTTTATTTATGGTATTATTAATTAAGACCTTTGCACCGGCAAGCAATTTGTTCTTAACAAAAGTGAGCGTCGGCTATGTGATATCTGTGTTGAAAGAGTTATGACGTGTCAAGTACCACAGATCTAAATAAAATTATCCTAGATGTCTATTACATGTTGTTTCTAAACATATATTTAATCCTGAGTAATTATAATGATTGCTGAGCGCAGATAAATTATGATAACAGTATTAAATCAAGAGCGTAACGGAAGAGGGAACAATATCAGGGTTCGAATATCAATGCTGAAAAAATACAAGAAAACAATTTATTTTTAAATTGTTTTTGTTGTAAGAACAATTTATTTCTAGATTGTTTTTGTTGTTAAGAACAATTTATTTCCCAATTGTTTTTCACTAAGACCTTTGGGTTTCTTTTTCGGTAGTTTCGTAACCGCTACCTAGTGTTATAGTGAAATAGTAAAATCAAAATAAATGTGCAAAATAGTACACGTTTGGATACGTTCTCAAACTGCACATTGCTTTCGGATATACCTACCTACCCTGTGAAGTGTTTTGTGATAACAATATAATTATCGCTTTGATTGAATTTTATTTTAAATTAACGTATTTGTGTTTGTGAATACAGGACTAAGGAACTGTTCCATGATGTCAAAAGACTAACTAGTCACTTATTAAAACATGTAAATCCTAATGTTTACGAAATAATGTTGCCTTTGCGCCAATGCTAATTAATCATTAGTAACCGAAAGTGTCTTTCTTTAACAAATAAAGCGACATTGCTGCAACTTGGCAAAAAAAAAGGCTTTAAGCGAACGACACGCTAAGATGAAACGCGTCAAACTATTTCGCTGGTGCTTAACTTTTGCTTTACAAAGTGAATTAGAATTGTCTATCAACAGTACAGGTGTTCATAATTCGACACTTTGTCAGGCTGTTTACCTCTTAAATATTTTAAATCACTTTTTTCTTTTGAACTGTTTACGACTAGGTGGAGGCATATCGCAGTCCACTGCAAGACGTAAGACTCTCCCAAAGAGCGCTACCACATCATGTTATCCAGTTTCACCTACCGTTTATTTTATTTCGTCGGTATCCACTCCAGGATTCGGGTGCTCCACCGGCTGGCTTGCCAGCCTACTACTTAAGCTTACTTACTCTGCAAGCTATATCTGTTACTCTAGAGAGAAGACCGATTTGTAAATAACTATGTATCTCTATTTTTCGCAGATGCAGCAACACCGACGGCGATTTCGGTGACTCAGATCCCGCTGTTGGGCGTGAACGGCTCCGGGATCCTTCATGTGAACCTCACGGGAAATCTCCCCAGTAATCTGACGGATAACCTGCCTAAAGTCAGCGACCCCATCGTACCTGACGATAGTACGTATAAACTAGTTTATTTCTTTTTCATTCGCTTTGAGCGAAGTGGGTGGAAGACAATAAAAAGATCGAAGCGCGCGATGCGGAAAAATGGGAACTAACGTATGTACTTAACTGAACTATCATTGTATTAGTATAAGGAGATTGGCAAACATCCATGGTAAAACATTCTTTAGGGTAAAGTCGGCGAACAATCGTGTCCGTTTAATTAAATCACCCCAAAATTTTATTACATAACTAACGACGGAAACATAAAAATAAATGTTTATCATGAAAAAAAATAAAAGATAAATAAGTGTAAAAAATAACATTTCTGATTAAAGGATATAGATTTGTTGGTTTTGTTTTTGCAGAGTAAAAAGGACCATAAATGTTTATTTAATTGGTAAGGTCAGAAAACATTAGGTAGATCAGTATTCTCAACGCATAAAGACAAAATCGAATTAAATATAAATACGTTTTTTGCTATCTGTATATCGTTTCAGTCCGCAGTGGCCGATTTTCACTAAAGTCCTTTGTGATTTGATTGATTGCAATGGGGTAAATTTCTTCAAAGTATTATGTCATGACGTACTTTTTTCGCATATAACCCCGGGCACTTCGTCTAACCCACTGCTGTTCTAGACTCTTTTATGAGGGATATTTTTCATTGTTCACGTAATACAGCAATGCGGTTCTTATCTTCCACGTAACTGTTAACCCAAAAACATTTGGCATTGGTACGAAACGAGTAGATTCAATCTGTTAGTATATTAAATTAATAGAGGAAATAAAACGTTCACACGTAACGTACGTGTTCCAAAATCTAGAAGTGCAAGGCAAGTAGCCTTGCACTTCTAGATTTTGAAACTTTTTTTCAGTCACTTTGAGTCAGATTGATGGTTAAATATCTGCACTACTACACCCCTATAAGTGGAATAGTATCTTACCCGTAGGTCGGGGAAACAGTCGCTGGCAGGTGCACTTTTTTAATGTCATTTACTCCAATTTCATCAAAAAAATATTTTTGATAACTGCGAAAAATCAAGCGGATTTTGCTATAGAGCCCCTCAGAAACTGCGGTACCCACCTACATAAGAACCTACACTACATGCTACGAACGTACCTCAGACATCCCTAATAAATAGCATTAGGTCCACGCTATTGTACCAGTCATTTTAGTGTCAGAATGTCTCCGGTCATCAAGCTGACGTGTACAAGCAAAACACCCACTTACACGTGCAGGTAGTTGTATTGATGTTACCGATTTAACAGACTGCATTGCCTTTTGTTCTCATAACGTTGCACTGCGCCACGTAAACTGATAAAATTAAGTGATAAAAATCATTGCATGAGTGTTTTTACAGAGACAAGGTCAGTTGGTTCTTCAACTGGTTATTATTCCTCAAACGTTGATAAAAAAGTATTATATTACGATGCACGATGTAAAGGTCATAGCCCTTTTCTCCTAGGATGATATCAAACTTATCTTTACTTTATAGTCACCAGAAATCCATTTAGATTTAATGTAAAACTTTATAATAGTATTGTTATGACTGGCTAATAAATCTATGATTCACCTTGCAAATTGATTGAGTAGTGGTTTCATAACATTTGATGACTAACATTAAAATTACATCAAATTAAAATCAGATAGATCCTGGACTGTTAGCAGGATGTGTGTTTGTAGGTGATATTTCTCACTCAATTAAACAGAAGAAGACTGATTTATTTATAGACACCGTTAAGGATTATGAAGGTCATGTTTTAAGAAGTAGTTAAGTGTCACTAGTGAAACAATAGTCATCATATCCCTACTCATGTCCTATTCTATTTGGGGTCTGCGCAACACATTACCTTTCCCCATTTCATTTCCAAGACGTCACGGTATCATTTACTCCTTTCTTTTTCATCTATACGCAATCCATACATCTTTTCTTCCATTAAGAATTTTTTTTCCTACTTTGCTAGGATGGATAGGCTAGTTATGTGATACTATTCAAATAGTGTCAGATAAAGTATAACAGGTTTTTAATAAAGTTAACGACTTTCCTCATTCAAAACCCTAATTCCTTCGCTTCAAGGTGTATCAGAGACGCGATAAAAAGTGAAATCAGTTTGCTTTCGCGACGCGATGTGGAAAATTTACGAATTTGTGACGGTAGCTGTGACCTGTATTGGACAGATTAGAATACAATTATCTTCTGTTGGACTTGTTGTTTATTTAGCTAAACGTGATCAGCATTGCCTTCTCATTAGCCTCTTATCATAATGTAACGATACCTATATCTACCCTATCGATCTTCTCTCTCGTCTCGTCTTGAGCCAACGTGGTGATTAATGCTCGTGCCTTCTCTGTTTTGGAAGAAGCCTTTGTCCAGCAGTGGGACAGTAATAGGCTGGTATTATTATTGTACCTGCCCTATACATACCTCATCAGCTGCCTACCCTTTTATTATATACTTGGGGTATATTAGGATAGGGTCAGCTGCCGATCTCACTGGGACCAGCTGAGGACCAGATTTTTACATTACATTTTATTATGGAGTAATTATTGATACATGTATACAGCTCTGTGAAAAAATCTATACGGTTGCTCCCGATGACCTAGAATCATGAAATTTGGCAAGAAGCAACATCATACGGCACTAAGTTAAAGAAAAAAAATCAAAGAAGAGCGTAAAATTCTAGAAACATCACAAAAAATACGCTATTACAAACCTATGTGTGTACTAACCGCGACCTATGTCGATGTACAAGTTTTCCAACAGCAAAGATACTACAGTTTATCTTTTCGTTTGAACCATGTTCGTTGCTTTCATAAGTTTCCTATTCGTTTTGTACGAAACCCTTTTTAAAGTTGTTGAACGTAATACTGGGCAGTAAAGAGCGAACAAAGTAATTATATACGGTCATTCGGCACGCGTTATACTAGACAAGAGGCAAAAAACAAAGTCGTTTTTGAACGAGAAATGTGTATACAGTAACTTTAGAAACATCTCGAAACGTATCCATTATTTATTACTAGCTTTTGCCCGCGGCTTCGCCCGCGTTAAATTTGGGGTAACACAATTCCCCTTGCGCCTTATTGATTTGTAATAGCAACGCTAAGTTTTCCCTTTTCTTCCCTCTTTCTCCCTCACATCCCACTTTTTTCAAAAAAATATTAGCCTATGTCCGTCTCCTGGTTCCCAACTATCTCTGTACCAAAATTCATCAAAATCGGTTTAGCCATTAAAGCGTGAAGAGGTAACAAACAAACAAACAAACAAACAAACTCACTTTCGCTTTTATAATATTAGTAAGGATAACAATCACTGTACCTGCAGGAAAATTTCCATGATTCTTCCATGATTGTGTTTATAGGCGCAGTGTATAGACATTAAAAAAATATTACGGTTTTCCATGTTTATGATCGAACAGAAATTGCTGATAACTCATCATTGTGGTAATCGGATTGAATTATCGGACAGAGCGAGATTTTTAATTATGCCAAACTATAATTTCCATAAAAACCCCTGTCACAGACGGACAAGAAAGTATTCGTATAAAGATTCCGTAGAAGATATGTAAAAAAATATATTTTTCTTAGCATATTAACATCGTGTCACTGTCGAAACCACCCAAACATTTTCAGTGAAATTGTGAATTTGAATAGTCGAAGCTTTAAACATAGAATAGTTATGGATTTGTTTGGCGGTACCGTGCGAATAATTTGTAATGCCAGGGTTAGTAAAACCATAATATTTATAATTGGGTATTATTTACAGATTATTCTTTGGTTGAATCACTCCGAGATTTTTCGTGGAGGTAGGAACTAATAGTATTGTAAACAAAACTGCCCCTGGCAACTAGCCAACGTGCAGAAATGAACAAGAGAATATGTTTTAATATGTATTAAGCTGTTTATGTAAAAATGCCCAGAAAAATGTGGCGTATGTGCGAAAAATAGCCTGGATATTTCACATATTTTATAAAATATTACAAATTAGGGATGATGAAGTATACACAATATTGTGTTGCTTTGTAAACAAACAAAAGACGGCGACAAAGTTTTTTTTAAACAGTGAATACCTCTTCTATTTATTTTTCAAATCAAACAATTCTCTGATTCACACAATTTACCATACGAGTTCTGTTGACACGAATTAGTTTCGTCATCTCTCACCCACAGCGCCACCTATGCAGGAACACAAATATATTCTTAAATAATTGGTCACTTTTTCTTATTTTTCTCGTGCTTACTAGTATGACACACAAAACTAACCACCGCCGCCGACTAGAGAAAAGTTAGTAAACATTATTGTCCACAACCGGCTTTGTTGTGTTAAGTTAGGTAATATCACAAGCCCAATATATCAAACTAAAAAATAATTTTATTAAAATTTGTAATTTTATTATTCCATCGGATATATAAAGTTCCATCAATAGGTAATTATTTTTCTCCCATTCTTCCAGATTTTACTGATATATTCAAAGAAACGCCTGAAAGAATTTTGGCGGAGCAGAACCTGGCTAATTTGACATACGTAAGTAAACTTTTCAAATATTATACTTAAACAAATATCATTTTATTTTCTAATTCTTCTCAGCAAACCAACAGGGTGTGTTTGTTTTTTCAAAGAAGCATAAATAAATGAAAGCATTGAATACCCATATCACGAATGCATAAAAATAACGAGTCCACCATATTGGATTTAGAATGACGTCAGTTAGCTAACTATGCATTGTCATCCAAACTGAACGTCTAGATAAAGCTAATAAAAGAGTCTACAAGGCCACATCGAATCTGTATGCTTATTCTTACTTCACTACCAGGGTAGGCAGTGAATTAAGAATAGGCATACAGATTAGAATAGACATTACATAATAAATTGTTTTGTGTCTACCACGCAGTGGTTTGTTGAGACAGCCACATTTACCCCCTAGCAGTATAGAGTCCCTCTCGGTCAGGGCCGCCAATCTCGGGATATGTTTTAGTGCATAGGTTTGTAGGCGCTGGTGCACTCTCCTAAACCGATGGGGCGGCTATCCGACACGACCGCAGAGAGGAGGCGCAGGACCAACTGCTTAACGTAGTTTACCGGTACTGTGCTTACGACCAAATTTAGGGAAAGTTACCATTGAAAATGTGGTAACCTGCCATTTAAGCAGATATGTCAATGACAACTAAATTTAGTCAGCCGCCATTTTCGGAATAAATTCTAGGAATGTGAGTGAAAAACGTATCAAAATCCCAATGTAATGATACGCTAAAGTCGTAAAGTGTTGAGGTTAAGCCGCGCTTTGTTAAGTTGGTCTGTGGATGGGTAACCACCGAGTTTTCTCTTGCCTCGGAAAGCACGTGACAGCCGTTGGCCACGACTGTCATTTGTGGATCTTTGGCAGTCGTAAGAGATAGTCAGTGACTCAATAATCCGACAGCCAGTTCTACAAAGAAGTATCGTATTATCCAGTTATTAACTGGGTTGTGGATATGGGCAGTCGCTCCATGTAAGATTCGGTAAGACTGGAAGCCGACCCCAATAGGTAGATGATCATACTAGAAGTAATATGATCATTGCAGTTTGTCTTCTTCATCTTTCAAACCTTTATCAGACACCTCTCAGTCCTTTCCTACTTCTAAGCGAATAACTCAGATCCTTGCCCTTATTAATATAAAGCATTGCATTGCGTTCCAGGACCACCACAACTTCTACAACAGCACGTTTATCGGCAATCAAGGGTTCTTCAAGGAGCACTGGGCAAACATTACCATCAACAAGGCGGAGGTCCATCAAGTGCTGAGCAACTCACACCGGAGAGCCACTGTGAGTGTAATCTCTTCCTGAAGTCATTTTGGTTCTAGGACACAGTTCACCGTTTTGTAAGCAGTGGTATGACATAATCTATACTAATATTATAAAGCTGAAGAGTTTGTTTGTTTAAACGCGCTAATCTCAAGGATTACTGGTTGGAATTGGAAAATTCTTTTAGTGTTGGATAGTCCATTTCTTGAGGAAGGCTATTGGCTATATAACATCACGCTACGACCAACCGGTGCTGAGCAGCGTTGGTGAAGCCGCGTGGAACAGCTAGTCATTGATATCATGCGATCTTCTGTGTGGAGTAAGAAATGCGCGAAAGACATTATGCTACTGTATCAAGTAAACCACTTACCTAAGTTTGAAGTGACCTCTACTAAACTGCTATTAAATAATTTGGCCTACCTGCCTAAAATTTCGCTAAAATTCTTTAGAGATATGCATTGTACGGAGCGTGCAACACGTAATATTTATAGATGGGTGTCTGCGCGGGGTTCTGGAAAAAAGTAACGTGTGCAACGTATCTACGCTCTTAGCAACTGGACATTAAACTGTCTAATGTCCTGTTAATTGTTTATTAATGCCTTATAATTAACACTTGAAACGGGATATTTACCATGTTTATTATTTATATTGAGTTTCCGATATTTCGGCGATGTTGCAAACGCCATGATCACGGATGAACTGAAGTTATTGCGGGTGGATGTTTACGAGCAGACAAAACGATCTACCCTCTTTCTTATTAGTTTTTTAAGTGTTAATTATAATGTTAGTAACCATGTCAGTTTAAAGACTTATATTAATGCCTTGTAGTAGTTAAGTTAATTAATGTCTAATTTAAACAGCCTGTCGTACAAAGTTGCATTTACTCTGAACTAGATGAAACACAACCCTAATTTCGAAAAGCGAACGACTGTATAATCGAGCTCGTACCACAATTTGTCTACTTACAACAGTTGTTGAATTCTTAGATGATTTAGATTCAAGTTTTTTTATTTGTCAAATAAACATTGATAATTCTTAACGGGAATAAATTGGCTTCAAAGGTTGATTCATTTATATCAAAGAACCTCGTTCAATATCTTAGGAAGCTCTCATTGTTGCGGGTTGTTCGAAAAATATACGCGGCCCCGAAACAAAAAGGGCATAAGATGGAACATGGATGGGTTTTAGTCAGTGAAAGTCTTACACCCGCCCTGTATAATATAACTAGCTGTTCCACGCGGTTTCACCCACGCTGCTCAGCACCTGTTGGTCGTAGCGTGATGTTATATAGCCTATAGCCTTCCTCAAGAAATGGACTATCCAACACTAAAAATTTTTCAATTCCAACCAGTAGTCCCTGAGCTTAGCGCGTTCAAACAAACAAACTCTTCAGCTTTATAATATTAGTATAAATATAATATATAATCATATAAAATATCTTACTCATATTATAAATGCGAATGTTTGTGAGGATGTATGGATGTTTGTTACTCTTTCACGTCCAAACGGCTGAACGGATCTTGATGAAATTTGGCACAGAGGTAGATTATGGTCTGGATTAACACATATGATACTTTTTTTTATCACGCGGGTGAACCCGCAGGCCCCGGCTAGTAAATTATGAAGTCAAGGAACATAAACATGATGTATAATAAAACTTGCAGTCAATCCAACTGAGCTTCGATTTCCCGTTCTACGGGCACAACATCCGCAACGTGACGGTGGCCACCGGCGGGTTCATCTACACGGGCGAGCACGTGCACAACTGGCTGGCTGCCACGCAGTACATCGCGCCGCTCATGGGCAACTTCGACACGACGCTCACCAACGATAGCAAGATCAAGCTCTATGATGATGGTGAGTAAGCTCAACATTGTGACGTAATATTGCGTCTGTAATCACCAAAATGTTAAGCAGACGGGTAATACTCTGGGCGCAGATGCCGGTAGACAGTGAGCAATGGTTAGCTCACCTTCTGCCCGTCCTGTGACGATAGGCCGAGTCATCGGAGCGTTAGTAGATATGTTAGCAAAGCAGAGTGGCCTGCCAGGGCCACCGCCTTATGATAAAGGCTCATTCACTGTTACATAAGTAAGGTAAAAGGACCTCGCACACTACGCGGCTTGGCTGCACAAGCTTCGACCATCAAGAAAGTTTGGTCATATTACGTAAAGTGCGAGGTCCTTTTACCGCATGAAATAGTGAATGAGAGTTTTATCATCATACTGGAACAAATTGATCTCGATCCGTGCTAGCTGCATGTCGATTGTTTGATTATTACATGGACATATGAACCCAGATGTGAAATACGACTGGCGTTATTTGCGATTTGTAATTGTCCAATGACGCCACCTTGGACGACAGTGTGAATACGAAGTTAAAAAAAAATCGTTTCCACCTTTCTTAAAAGTCCTTTACTGATTATTTCAGGAGAGAAGTTCACTGCATTTTGGGAGAACGTGACTCTGCAAGAGGACACGACGAAGAAGTTCACATTCGCGGTCACCCTTTATAAGAACGGAAACATCATATTCGCGTACAAGGACATACCCATGTACGTGCAGGAGATCAACGATACGGAACACCCTGTGAAAGTCGGCATCAGTGACGCCTACCTTACTGACAAGATTGTCTTCTGTAAGTATACGTGTTTTAAAGTTTATCTGAGGGCGAACATTGTTAGCAAAGCAGGTGGCCGGGCATTTGAGGGAGAGAACATCTGCCCAACCCAGCTGCCGCGGGAGACCCCCGGGCGCCGGGCGCCGCGAGACGACTCCCGGCCACCGTAGATGCGGGCTGTGGGCGGTGAGCAATGGGTAGTTCACCGTCCGTACGTCGATTGACGACAGGCCGTGTCGACGGCGCGTTCGTGTTTCACGCGCGCCTCAAAGAGAGTCGGCAAAGCAGAGGGGCTTGCCAGAGCCTCCGCCTGCCGGGGTTGCGGGTTGTTCGAAAGAGATACCGCGGCCTCGGAACGTAAAGGGCAATAGAAGGAACATGGGTGGGTTTTAGTCAGTACAAGTCTGACATGAGAAGTCATTGGATGATTTCCCACCCAAAAAAAAGGGCGAACATTGTGAATTTAAAAGCTTGTTCTCAAGAACGTTATGCTTTTGAAGATTTTCACTTGTTTCCATTGTTGCCAGCTTTGCCATTTATCAAAACAGGTTTTGTGTGTGGCTGCTTTAAGTTTGTTTTTATAATGTAATAAACATTTCATTTATATTTTAAAGTTGTAAACAGAGATACTCTTAGATAGATAGATAGACAATGAGGTGATCCTATAACTATGGACTACTGTAACTATCCTATATACTATACTTTAAATCATGAGAAAAATGTTTTTGCGAGCTAATTTACTTTTTAATTTTGTTTCAGAATATATTCTTTTATAGTTACGTACCTCAAAAGGAAAAACGGAACTCTTTTTTTCCGGGTGGGAAATCATCAAATGAACTTCCCCCGCGGAGCCGTGCGGCATGTCAGACTTTTACTGACTAAAACCCACCCATGTTCTTTCTATTGCCCTTTACGTTCCTATTGGATCAATTTGTTGTCCGTCTGTTTTTGTCAAGACACTTTATCTCTGAGAAAGGGGGGATATCGAGTTGAAATTAAAACTAGTCAACTCTGTGGTCACTTAGTGCTGTGGAACAATCAACCCTCGTAGGTTTACGCAGTCCAAAGATATGGCTGTTTATGTGGCAAGCTTTAAGAGTATCCTCGGTGCTTGAGTTTGACTCGCTCTTGGTCGGTTTTTCACTATTTCTAAGCGATACTTATAATCCTTACTAATATTATAAAAGCGACAGTGAGTTTATTTATTTGTTTGTTACGTGTTCACGCCTTAATGGCTAAACCGATTTTGATGAATTTTTGTGCTGAGATAGTTGGGACCCTGGAGACGGACATAGATTATATTTTTTTTAAGTTTGAGATATGAGGGAGAAAGAGGAAATAAAACGGAAAACAGCATTACTATTTATTTACTACAGATAGCAGGTACCATGGGGTCTCATTGCGAAGAAAGAAAAAGTAGTTCAAAAAAACATCACTAGATGGCGTTATGTGTATCGATTTGTTTTTGAAGTTTGTGTAACTGTTTAAATTTGACCATGGAAGAAGTATATTCTTGTTTTTAAAAATCCCCATAACACAAAAAACAGGAATAATGGGCTCCTAGTTCCAAATTCCATGATTTTTCTAAATAATATTATGGTGTTGGCTCTGGTGAGAACAATTTGTACTACGTTGTGGTTAGGTAACTCATTTGCTGTTATTTCTATGAATAGATGGCGTTGTTTTCATTTTCTGAGTTTTACTACACAGCTCAATATTACCATTTACCATACCTATTTTGATAGAATGAAATATTATGAAATACAAACTATCTATACCTACTTATAATAAATCTGTAGAGAGGTCAATTTTGTACATGAAATATATTTCCAAAATAACTATCAGAGGGTGATTAGTGATCGATACTGATGCCAAAAATGCAATCAGTAATATTTTTGTCTGTATGTTCGTTATAGAAACAAAAACGGATTTTAACGAAACTTGGTCAAATTATTCTTTATTCTCCTGGGCAGGTTATAATATACTTTTCATCACGCTACGATCAATAGGAGCAGAGCAGTGAAGGGAAATGTTGGGAAAACGGGAGAAGTTACTCCATTTATTAAGCTTCTGTCGCGTGTATAGCCTTAATGGTTAAAGCTACACAGAAATCATGTATGACGGAAATATTCTCCTTAAAATTATATAAAAAATAATCATACGACAGCATATGTCTATCTTTAATGGTTAACTCACAATAACACGTGTAACTCCCGATAGCTAAGCAATTCGGAGCTTTCTGATTATATTTGTCTACTCTTACGTTTAATAACACTCTCACTCATCTCTTATTAAAAATAGTTAACATTATTACCTATACAATAAAAAAATAATCATATATATCGGTAATTATAAAGCTGAAGAGTTTGTTTGTTTGAACGCGCTAATCTCAGGAACTACTGGTTGGAATTGGAAAATTCTTTTAGTGTTGGATAGTTCATTTCTTGAGGAAGGCTATATAACATCACGCTATGACCAACAGGTGCTGAGCAGCGCGGGTGAAACCGTGGGGAACAGCTAGTCATATATATCGGTAAAGAAACACCAAAGTTATACATGAAATACGCTAATAAGCCATCGCGCATGAATACTGGATCATGCCATAAGGATTATTTTTGTGTGCGCTCGACGCGGCTACCGTAATATTTGGCTGTTGATGCGAATAGACGTTCAGAGTGTTCGGCCTTATTGACAGACAATGCTTATCACCGCGACTTTTAGTCTTTAAATAATTTATTTTTAGATTTCTTTTGTTGTTATTTAATAAAATAGGTACTTATTAGTTATTTTGGTAGTGTTTAAATAGGTAATCGTTCAAATTACAAATTATTAATAGTTTACATTTAATATCTTTTTAGGTAAAGTAGGTAGGTACGCATAGATTTTTAGATAGGTAGGTACCGAGTTTTGGTTAATTTAAGTTAAGTTTTTTTATATCAAGTAGGTAAAAGCGTAGGTAGGTACTTTTATTAATTATATTAAAGGTATTATTAATTAAGCATAGTAGTGATAGGTTTTTATCACAGTTTTAATTTTTAAGTGATGTAGGTATAGGTAGATAGTATTGGAGAGGCGTTTTAGCTTTATTTTCATTTCTTTTTTTGTACAACACGCAAGGTCATCCGCACTCTATCGTCTAGCGCCCAAGATTCGAGCCGGTAAGTATACTTACCTACTTTTGTAGGTGCCAACACAACATACAAATATTACTACCTACTTAGTTAAGTAACAACTTGTATTTAAAATAAAATAAAAATATTCTACACACTCCTGAGTCTGTTAAAAAATAACTCCCTGCTTAAAATCATCTAATTTGCAGCAAATATCATTTCAAGAGCTACCTACCTATTTCGATATTATAATCATCAGCCTAGCTTTTTCCCAACTATGTTGGGGTCAGCTTCCAGTCTAACCGGATGCAGCTGAATATCAGTAGGTACCTATTTTCAGTAGGTACCTATTTTATATGGAGCGCCGTGCGACTGCCTATCTAACCTCCACAATTTGAGGAGGAGCACAACCCAGTTAGTACCTACCTACTGGGTACCTAATACCATACCCCTTGGTAAGACTGGTTGTCAGACTTTCGGGACACTGACTACCTGTAACGACTGTCAAAGATCTACAAATGACAGCCGGAACCAACGGCTTAACGTGCTTTCCGAGGCACGGAGAAAACTCGGTATGTAACGGGTGGTCACCCATCCACAGACCAACCTAGGCAAGCGCAGCTTAACCTAAAGAACAACCCGAGCGGTTGCTATTTTTAGCCACGAGCTCCTCTATTCGCTATTTCGATATTATAAATAACTTTGATTGACTTAGATACTTGATACCTAATTATCAAAATTTGCGTTGACTTTTACGCTGAACCTAACAAATACCTCAGTTTACCGAAAAACATGTAGCTATACCCCACGCCTCAGATAATATAATACTAGGCATGAAAGAACGTGAATTTATTAATGGCGATTGCCGAGTGACTGACGACGTAAGCTTCAAGGTCAAAGGGCTATATACCTACCTTAGTTTACAGTACAAAAGTATAGTTTGGTTTTATCGCCATCTATTGGTTCTCTGTAAAATAAACTGAACTTGAGCTATCGCTCGCTGCAAGCACCATCTAGCGCCGTTGTGAGTAAAAAAAAATAGCCCGGATAGCCCGGAGAAATGAGCAAGTTATGGCGGTCGCGTTTCTTTGTATGAGATGGAGTATCTGTACGTTAGTATTATATTATCTGTGCAGGTACCTATAAATTAGAAAACTTAATTTAAATGTTTTGTGTTATTGCGTTTACAGTTCATTTGTCTTACGTAAGGTTTTTTTTTTACTTTAATTTGATACTTAAAATATCATGAATGAGGTTAGGTTGGAGGTGAGCAAGTCGCTCACGTGGTCACTCGCTCTGGAAGCGGGGGGGGCGGGGGCCACACATCCTACCGCGGGAGCGCCGAGTCGGCACCTCTGTCGCTGGTCGTCCTCCGCTGGGCCTCCCTCGGGTAACCGGGGGTCTCACTCGGCGGGGACTTGATCGCCGGAGGTGTCGTGAAGCAAGCAGTGGCTGTCTCACAGCGCTGTAGCGCCCCTGCGGTAACACACACCGCAATTAACAATACTAAAACTAAAATTTTCAAATATTACCAAAAACGAAACATTTGAAGTAGTACAGTTATATAACAAGATAGCCGCATGTATTACGAGCCTACACTGATTAAATGCATTCAAGACCCAATTACGTTAATATTTAATAGCAAATAATACCCTTCTCAGAAATGCACTGAATGGGTGTACAAAAGTATAAAACATAAAACAAAAAAAAATTAAGCAGTGCCGAATCTATTAATCATCAAAATTAGCATAAGACTCTAGTAGCTAAATAACTGACTGTATTATTAAAAAAAAACTATTTAAACTTAAAATCCAATATACATATAATCCAATATAAAATAAAATATTCAAAAATACAAACAGCTATAAGAATAATAGAAAAAACGAAGAAAAAAACTTTGCCCACACTTGGACTTCTCCTGTATCATAGGTGCGTTTACAACTATAGTAATCAATACAAATATTTGTACCGTGCGGAAATCGAAACCACGACACGCAGCACAGTTTTCGATCGTTCAGCAACTGCACCAACGGTGCCGTCAATATATTAGGTCTTTACCTATGAAATTGCCGCTCTGCAATACTGGCCATTTCAAATCAAAATAATTTTTGTTTGGTTAAGAATTCTAATTTCAAATTCATTTTATTTTAAAAACATGGTTTGTTTTCATACCCGAGAGGCAGAACAAAATGCCTTTGAAGAATTTTTTGCCTCCCGTCCGGCTGATTTCTTTAAGAAGGGCATCAATAAACTGCCACTGCGTTGGCAAAGATGCATTGATTGCATGGGTGATTACTTCGATTAATACAATTAAAAATACATAAAAAAATTCGTTTAAATTTTTTATACAAAACGGCAATTTCATAAGTAAACACCTATTATACTATGTACTCACAAAGAGCAATTATTTTTTATTTAAAAAGAGTGGGATATGAGCGAGAGACGGGAGAAACGGGAAAACTTAGCGTTGCTATTACAAATGAATAAGGCGCTACCGAATTAAACGCGAGCGAAGCCGCAGGCAAAAGCTAGTTTACTTATAATAACTTCAAATATTTCCAGATGTACGTCGCAAGACTATCTACGAGTACCACCGCATCTCGTACAAGGACCATCAGATCACCAACAACACCGTGCTCCTGATGACCGCATTACCCACCTGCCTGCAGTACGACACGTGTGACTCGTGCCTGAATCACGACACCGGCTTCAACGTGAGTACACACCCTCACTATACCGTCTGGAAAATATGGCTCCAACAGTGTTTTATTTACCAAGCAGATCATATTAAATACATTGTGGCACACACTAGTTATTCGTGATAGTGTGGGAGGTCCTGTAGTCAACTAAGTATTATTAGGGAAGTGTAACAGAATAAAAAACCAATCAGAATTTTTGCGTAAAGAGCAACAAACATACACACATCCTCACAAACTTTCGCTCTGAGTTTGTTTCGGTTGTTTCTTCTCAGAGTAGTCGGATACGAAACACCGGACTCATCTAGTTTAAAAAAAAGACGTGTAAAAGTGTTTGTGAAAACCTACTTGCAAAATAAACATCATTTAGTAATATTAAGTAGAATTTTAATATATGATTTTGTTTGCCATTTTCAGTGCACATGGTGTCCTCAGATTCAGAAGTGTTCAAGTGGTACCGATAGGAATAAGCAGGATTGGTTGCTAAGAAGTAAGTGGTTATTGATATATGGTTTTTATTAATAAACCAACCGGCGGGTCCACGACTTTGCAGTGTGGGCCGTGCGTTAAACTAACCGATCCCATAGCTAGATTACGTGACGCGGTCACAAAGGAACAATCATAAAATGTTCACACAAGATACTTGCTACACATTCTATCTCACATCGCTGGTTTAAACATAGCCATATACGCCTTTCATACTTCTGTACTACTTTGTGACGAGATAACAATCAATCAATCATTTATTTCGTAGAACATAGGTGGGCTTACTGGTAGTATAATAAGAATAAGTAGGCAAAAAACTAGCAAAATAACACAATTGTAAATTAAATAAAATTAGCCTAAAAGTTCAGATAAGATCTGTGGTTTTGACTGTCAGGTATTATCAGACGTTAAATAATTAAAATACGTTTATTTGGCACATGCTACCAGTGCCATAACATGGAAGAACTTTATGTATTTATGTACTTTACTAGCTGTGCCCAGCGGTTTCACCAGCTGCCCACTTAGGGGTTTGAAAAATAGATGTTGGCCGATTCTCAGACCTACCCGATATGTACACAAAATTTCGAACTTGTATCATTATATTTCATAAGAAATAATGAGGAGCAAAGTACATTAGGCTGTCAAATTACATAATAAATACACAGTTAAGAGGTGCTAAACGGCTTAAAATGAAGAATGTTTACGACTATCAACAAGCCCATTTAAAATCTGGCCTGTCTTAAGAGTAAAATATTTTCATAGTCTAATGGAATCCTCGATTGTGCCCACATTGTTTTGTTATTATAATTAATGTCCCAGCAGACGTTTCAGCATTTTTGCAGCACTACTGTAGGAGTGTCATAAATGTTATCTGTGCTACCAACCCCGTGCCCATACCGCAACCCTGTATGGGCCCTGTGCCCTGCCTGGCCTGTTGCGGGTTGTTCGAAAGAGATAGTGCAGCCCCGGAACATAAAGGGCGAAAGAAAGAACTTGGGTGTCAGTCAATAAACGTCTGATACTCCCCCCCTGCGCTCTGCCCGGAGTGGGGAAGTTATAATGATATCTCATCCGAAAAAATATAAGTGTTCATAGAGTATGACGTTTTAAAGGAAGCCTTGGGTCGAGTGTTAGCAGAACATTTGTCACAAACGTCTTTTTTTTTTCGGGTGGGAAATGACTTCCACCGCTCTGGGCGGAGCGGGGGGGCATGTCAGACTTTTACTGACTAAAACCCAGCCATGTTCCTTCTGTTGCCCTTTATGATCTGGACCGCGGTATCTCTTTCGAACAACCCGCAACCCCGGCAGGTCACAAACTTCTTACGTCTTTAAAAAAGAAATCATTAAAGAGTTTTGTATTTTTCTTATGCTTACCGTTCTTAGCATTGTTTATTTTTAATGTTTGTCATTAGTTTTCCGTACTGCATCGTTTATCTGATCACAATAATTCCCTAATTTTGAATTAAATTGCTATTTTCAACAGAATGCGAGAAAACAACAATAGTGAACGCGACAGGTTGCGCCGCGACGCGTGTGGATGCCCCGACGGACTCGAGCGGGGTGCCGGCGACCGGTAACACGGCATACACCACCGACCAGCAGAACACGCGACTTGACACCATCGTCAACACACGTACGTAGCTAACCAGCATTATTATTCCGCTTTTTTATTTTCCTAGGTCTTTATTTATACATACCTAAGTAGATACAGACTTTACAAATGATCTGGATGACACAATGGTTTATTTTTTACATAGGCTTAATATATCGCCTTTACAAACATCAAAACATGTAATTATTACCTTATTTTATAATAAACAACTAATTGATTTTTATCGATTAAATTTTTAAAGTGTGTACTGTGCAGGTATTCCGCCTATTGTTTACCTAACTTTGTTGGGGTCAACTTCTATTCTATCCCTATGCTGCTTAATACCAGTATTTTACATGGAGCAAGCTGCCTATTTCACCACAATTTAGCTACTAGGTATTAGGCTACCTCTTGGTAAGACTAGTTGTCGGACTATAATGCATTTGTGTAATAGGGAATATGCATGTAATTTTTTCTTAACATTAATTAATGAAAAGCAATACTAACAACCCAAGAAATGTATTAAAATTTTAAGTTCAACTACTGCTTTTGAAAAAAATAACACTACAATTTTACAAACAAACTTCAGATGAGCCAACCTTAGACCTATTTTCAAATCTTAATTTTAACCCTTATAGATTAAAACTACAAATTGTATGCACTTTATTCAAACAAAAATTACAATTACAATTATGATAGTAAATACTTAGCGTAATATTAAATACTTTATAAATAAAGGTGTTTCCATGACATATCGCTCTTGAAGTCACTACCGGCATTATCTCAGATGATGCGTTTTGAGTTTGCGTTACGTTTCACTAAAAACACGTCACATAAAATACTAAGATAAGATAAATAGAAAATAAAATAAGTGTACTACAGTTAAATTTAATTAATTTATCACAATAAATCAAATTCAATATCATGTTGAATTTGAGTTATTGTATGTTTGTGTATGTGTTATAATATTGTATTAGGTAAAGGAATCTATGGGTCTTTCTGCCACCTGAAACGAAGTTCCGGGTGGCAAAACCGTTTTATTAATTATTTTTACCTTTTTATTTATTCTTTTACATGAATATTCAATGTTCAAAGCATAGAATAAGGCATATGAAAAAGGAATAAAAAGGTTTCGCATGACATGGATATTCCCTATTGTTTGTGACAATAGAAGTATATAATTTTCTTATACGACGCACATTATCCAATCATCAACATACAATCTGAAACACCGGCAAATTGTAAAAACGTAAGATTAAAAAAATAGTTTTTTATCTTTGGCTTAACGCAAATATTTTTCTATCGCCCAGAGCCGGATTCCGCGAAACCAAAGGAAGCTCAAATGGTCCAGTCAGAAGAGCCGGTGCCGCGCGTGGCCCATTCCCCGCTGGGGGGTGCAGTTGCCGCCTTCATAGCGATCACCCTCATCTGCGCGGCCGCGTCGTGGATCTTCTACGCGTTCAAGAACCCACACACGCGTAGTGGACAACTACTTATTAAGGTAATAACGTAATCGGCTTGTTCGAGCGACCACTGGGCATGTACATGAGGTCCTAGGTTCAAATCTTAGGTCTTATTAAGTGTTTTCGGGTTTTTCACCAGGAATATCTCAGTAGTAGTGTCTGAATTTGTGGTCAATGGCTGCCTAACCATTCAGAGATTACATTATGTTTTACCCATTTGCCATATATTATATCATTAGTATCTAACGACTGTCGATGTGCAGAATGAGTTGTAAAGCGTAATCCAACATGCGATCCCAAAGCGGGTTGGTAGTCACATGTCCTCGATTATGGTTACTATCAGGGATCGTTATAGTTAGAACTTATTAGTCTAAACTAAAATATCTCCCATATAAAATCCCAGAACGAGTGAGAGACAACATCGATGGTTACTACCTTTTTAGTATAGTAAAGTAATAGTTGTCCAGCAATTTCAATCAACCCGGATCGAAACCACCGGGCTGGCTCACTACCGGGTCACATCAACGCAGACTATCTAAGTACAAAGACTATATTCATAGAGAATTAGTCATTTATAAAAAATATAAAAACAGTGATGTGTATTGAACACATCATTAGTTTTATTATTGGGCAAACATTTTTATTAATAAAGCCTTATTAAAACCGTTATTTCCTGTATTATAAGAACTTGTTCACACGACATTTTGTACGCTTTTTGCGGAAGCGAAACCAACGCTTTATTTTAGTGTTAGTAGTACAACATGTACACTTTTTGTGTATCTGTCTGTAAGTACAAAATTCAGAGTGCTTACGACGCATTCGACTCCTTGGTTGGTTTTGTTTTTTAAACCACCCAGAAATAAAAACTTTGGTTATAATTTTACTTTAAAATGCTGGTTTAATTTTGGTGATCATTTACTATTTTTGTCTGCTATTTGTTGTTTGTATTCTGCTATATCTAAGGGTAAGTTAAACATAAGCCAATAATAATGTTCCCTGTTCTAGTACCGACCGTCACAATGGAACTGGCGCCGCGGCGAGGCTCGCTACACGGCCGCCACCATCCACATGTAACCGCTCCCGCACCAACTCGCGCCGTTCTGCGCAACGTGCTAACTGTCACGTCACAGGTTTGTCGCCCACACTCGTACAATTGTGACTCGTGAGCGTAGCTACACTATCATTTACGAAGTCCGTTATGAAATACCAAACTGACCAAAACATCAAATAAAATTGTTCAATACGTCTGTCTATACCCGTAGAAATAGCATAAGAACTTATTAAATAAGGGGACGCAAGAAAATCAATAAAAACGTACAGATATATTTCTAGCTACGCCCATATTTATTCTAATAAATAAGAAACATCGGGCAAAGAAACATAAAAATAAAAAGAATATGAAGAGACCTTTGTTTTTTTATATTTAAGACTATACAGACAATTAAATAAATTTGAAAATGGACGAATTGACTCCATTTTTATTAAACTTATCATAGGGTTATGTGGGAACAATAAAATAACAGTCGGTTAAACATATGTGAATACGGTTGCATACCGCAGTTATAAAATTTTACAGTAAAGGTGACAGTAGGAAAGTTAAGGTGTTGAATACAACTTTTAGTTCTATTGTACACACTACATACATGTGGGTGGACTATTGGGTAGGGTAGAGTGGTAGCCATTGAACCACCAAAAGTTTGAAGAGCTCTAGCTAGCTCGTTGTTTCAGTCTAAGAAAATATTTTTATTTCAGAAGATAGGTTATTTATTAAGCTGTCGAATTGCGTCAAACAAAATGGAAAATATTTGCTATTGCCTAATTTATACAGGTTTTTGTAAAACGAGGGTAATGGTTCATAGCGTACTCCTAAGGGTACATAATGAACCGGGGGGGTGGTATTAAATGAACCAGGTGGTACGCAATGAATCACGGTAATTTAAAAACCGGTAATTGTTAGTTTTAAAATGGAAAATAAATACAACATTTATAAGTTTCCATATTTATTAAGTTTAAGATTATATAAAAATCACACAATCAGTCTTAAAACTAATTTTTTAACATTAATTATAAACTTTTAACAGATAATTCAGGGTGTCTTGCTCTAAACCCTCTCATCCAATCTCGGCCTGCCATTTCATGAACTTCCCACGATGGTGGCATTTCGATTTTGTTAATCACTGCCATTTGGTATGCAATTCTGCGACAATCGTTAGAAGAAGAATTTATTTGCACAATCCAATAAATATTCCTTTATGCTGTCTTCTTGTTGGTCAGTAAAAATTTTACTTGCATCGTAATGGGGCTCTAGTCTACACGACGGGTTGTTCTTGTATTTTGAGATGTATATTCGCAGTGTTGGATAGGGAAGGTTGCAGTCTTTGGCTGCTTTTCGAATGCTTAGTCCAGACAAATGTTTTTCTATACCTTTTTGTATAGCTTCTCCGGTGTGAAACCCTTTTTTACGAGCTTCCCTCCCTACCGTGTTTCGTCCCATGCTGAAATAGACAAATAGTGATTAATTAATTATACGTACTCATTTACACTTAGAGATTGACTAGAATATTACTCCCTACCCGTTTATATAGCATAATACAAAGCACTTAGATGTGGTACACAATGAACCATGGTTCATTGCTTACCCAGGATAAATGGCTCACAGCGTACCCACCTCCTCTTACGAAATGTTAGGTTATGTTTTATACAAAAACCGTTGAGAATTAATTCCAAAAAATAGTCTCAAATAAGCCTAAAGACCTACAATACACATACAATTCACACAAAGTTAAGTACGACTTATATTATTAAAGTAACTACAAAAAGAAACTCACGTTTTTTTCGTCGTTTTTGCTTTCGTAAACACGAGGACGCGGCTCACGCGTACGTATATCGCGACAAGCGCGCGGCGACTGGACCAAACTTCACGATGTGGCAAGCGAGTCTCGACATGATTTTTGCGCGAGCTGGCAGCGTTGCGTATAGCCCGTAGGTGTTATGGTTCATAGTGTACACGTGGTTCATTGGCTACCACCCTACCCTACCTCTGTCTCACCCTTCGATCCTCGAAGCGTGACGTTATGTAATATATAATAAACCTGTTAGAACCGACCACGCCCCCGAGAAGTTAGATCTAATTCTACTTTGTCCGATGTTTGTTTGATATTGCCAGTTGTGGAGTAAAAGTTCGAATTTTAAACTACCACTTATACTGGTTGAGTGGATTGCCACGCTGCTTAGAATAACATTGTTTTAAATAATTTAGTTTGAACACTTGCACTAGAGACACGTTTTCGATGTATGTAGCTACACAGGGTTGTTTAACATTGTCTTTTGGGTAGAACACTTGTAATTAATATTCAGCTGATGTATACATACAAGTAGGTAATGATATTATTAAGATAACTCTACACTTATACATATCTGTAATTACAAATTATTGAAACGATATAATTCATTTTTTTAATATTCATTTACACATAAAATAAAATATCCTTTTGGAGGTTGTAAATTTAATGTATGCCATGATCATTTAGTATCACGGCATACGACATAATTCGTAATTGGTGATTTTAAAAAAGAATAAATTATTATGAATTTGGTCATGTTGGTTAAATAGATATTAAGTTATGGCGCTCATCAGAAACGTGGACAGGCCCACGACAATACGCAGCCAATAACTATTTTTATTTTACCTTTAATGTAATCCGTCTCACGCTATTATATTAATGCCTTGAGAGTAATAATTGTTAAACCCCTTTACAGTATCTACACTTGTGGGTTCTGACGCAGACTGCCGCAATTCGCTAAATGTCTACACGACGCCAAACGCCAACTTCGCAGAACGTTAACTTTTCAAAAAGTCAATATATTCGAGGTATACACGCGATATAGAATTTATTCTACTATTTTCTAATACAAATAATCATAATTTTAATAATCCGCCTGTAGACATCAACATAAGAACATGAGTACGCACAAACAAATAAAATGTAAATATGGTGAGTCACATTTGCCAAAAAAAAAACAATTGCAGTATATGGGGTGAATTTTCCAAGTGGTCGAGGATGTTTGCATCCGGAACTATAAGGAATAGCGAAAAATACTCAAAGGAGTTCGAGCCCGTTATTGAAAAAAAAAACTAAAACTGCAACCAAGGATTTTTGTGAAAACTATAGTCCTAGGCAACAGAACAGTTGATTTTGAAAAAAAAAAATATAATTACACCATTCGTTAGTGCCTAGAGCAATAAAAATCGTCGTCCGAACCGTATGGCCATGACAAAAAGCCGTCTTTGTAGAGTTCAATGACAAGACGATATGTGGCAACATAGTTGGTATGGATATTAAGACTAGCACTGTTATATTAGTCACATTTAACATACTGGCCATAGGGCAAAATACTACTAAATAATATAACTAAAGGATCCCCACCTGCCTAGCCTGTTCTCAACTATGTTGGGGGCGGCTGCCATACTCACCGGATTTAGCTAAATACCTGTACTTTGCGTGGGGCGACTGCCTATCTGGTCTCCACAACCAAGTTAATAACGGGGTGTAAACAGTAATACTAACATACAAAATAATAATTAGAATTTCGAGCCATTGACTACCTGTAACGACTGTCTAATGTCCACAAATGACAGCCGGTACCAACGCCCCTGTATGTATCTACAAACTAACTAAGGTTAGCGCGGCTTAACCCCACGAAATATAAATAATAGATATCGATAAATGCATAAGTTTTGTATTCGAACTTCGCTTCGGTGGTGTGGTTACCAAAAAAAAATAAACGACACACCAGTTGTGTGGTGTGGTTTAGACGTGTCGTTAGCGACACACAAAAAGAGGCCTGCCAAGTGAAAAAGTAAATAAAAAATGAAAAACAATTTAGAATATTTCAGTGTTGAGTGAGAACAAAAAAAAAAATTGTTGTCACTTTGACAAGGCAGGCGTACTTTTTTATTTATTTATTATTTGTTTTATACTTGGTGAATGTAGATTAATATGTTTCGCCATATTTACATTATATTTGTTGCCTACATAAGAAGAAATATGCAAGTAATAAAATAGTTTCAAAAAAATGCTTTATCCTGTACCATTATGCAATTATTTAATGTTTTTGAGGAAGGAACGTTATAAGGTAATGCCGGTAGTGGCGTGTAGCGTGGTAGCTATGGGTCAAAAACACTTATTTGACATAAAATTCTGGTAAGATTAAAAAAATAATGTTTTTGCTTAAATAAAGCACAATACAAGTTGTAAAATTATAGTAAAGAGCGAAAAACAATCTCCCCTTTAAATCTATTTTTTTATCATGGCCGTTACACACAACGCTTTTACAAGCATTTGAACTGTCATAGAAAATTGTAGAAGTTCAATTTTATTAAATTGTTGTTTTCTTGGGTCGTTCGTTAAATAAATAAGTATTCAAATATAGTAAACATTACTTGCATATTCTATTTCAGATTATTAATATTAGAAATTACTAGATTACCTTCTATAAACTTTATGAAGTAAATATTCGAAGATGCCGTTTTGCGTCATGTTGGCATGTCAGAACTATCATAAAGAACACGTTTTATTGACATTGCATACAATTTTAATGCAGCCTGTAGAAACTTGTTATAGATATACAAAATACTAGCCAACTTAATAGTAATATAAGTACGTTCTAAACAAATTGTGGACAACACATACTCTTGGACCAATTTATATATGTTGGATAAATATTATTTATACACCCATGTGTATTTCAAATTTGCAAAGTGCCTTTGTTTCATAATTATGGTTTGAATTAGTTAGCACGTTACGCAGTATGGAAAGTTAATTTTAAGAGTAACTTATAGAACAAATGTCTGTCAACAGGAGAGTTATATAAATAAGCTTGGATTGGACAAAACTTTATTTGTACTTACTATTTAGAGAAATTAGAATCATGTTTAATATGTTTGTTTATATCTAGCCTGCTCTGTCCCACCCCTGAGCTAAGGTGTCTTTCAAATTTATATTATACTAGCCGGTGCCCCCGGCTTCGCCCGCGTGATATCGAAAAAAAAACCTAGACTAGCTATCAAGCTCTGTACCAAATTCCATCAAGATCCGTTCAGCCGTTTTGACGTGATATAGTAATAAACAACCATTCGATGGATTAAAAAAAAACTGTTGGTTTAAAAATATTTTTTACTAATGATAATTTATAAATCGATTTTGTTCTATAAGTTATTTTTAACACATCACATAAAAAGTTTGTTTATATGAATCCATGTGCCTTTTAAGAGTTCCGTAAGTATGGAGGAATCCGTCCTCGGTTTTATTAGTTTTTTTTATAGTGATATGGAGGTACCTGCCGCAAATCATAGAAACGTAATAAAGTGTTAAAAAGTACTCTGTCGTAGCAACGGCACAACTGTCTCTTGAAGTTCGACGTATCTTATTACTGTACCGAAACATGATTTTGATGATAACTATCATTGTTGCGTGGCTGATTGAAGTGTTGCTTCTCTCTATGATTTGAGGCACCAGTTTCATTATGATAACGGTACCTATTAGCCTAACGCGCTCACAATCGCAATTAATTGTCAATTCAGAATCTTGATCAATATGGTATTTGGAGTTATTTGCTCACGTTTTTGTGGCCATACACTTGTATTGTCATTGAGGTCATAAGTCGGAGGTGTTTGGTTTTCATTGAAGTTGTATTCAAGATCGCGGCTTTTTTTCTGTTTCCGTAGATTTCTATGAATAATCTTTGATATTTCGAAGATACAGATAAAATACTTTTTTTTTTTAATAATTTATGTCTGTTTACAATAATGAATAAAACTAATCGATAACTCTTGTCTATGTTCCGAGCACCTTTCGATTAAAAGTGAAAACATATCGAGTAGATTTACTTTGGCCGATGTTGGGGCGACTCTAAATAAATGTACAAAACTTAAGAATCTCTTATCCACTTATCAGTATATTCTGTACTTTTTCACATATTTTTATGAAGAAAGTGTTATTATAGATCGTTATTTACATACACATGAAAATCGTGATCTGGCCATTATGCCTCAAAATCAGAGACATGTTTAAAGACGTCATTTCTATTGGCATATATTGTTTTTATTAATAAATAATGACAGATAATAGAGTTCCATAGATCTTATTGCTTTGTATTCTCTTATAATATTGTTTATCATGGCTCGAAAAGAAAAATCGAACTGTTTATTTTTGTGAATTTATACCTTTTTCTCAACTTTAAATATTATATTTGTATTATATTGTCTCTTAAATACACTAAAAAGACTCATTTCAAAACATATTATTGGCGATTTACTTAATTTTATTTTTTGTTATTTTGGCTTTTTGAGTTGATTTTATATCAAATTATTAATAGTGATTAGTGAAATTATTTGGAAATTACAATGAAGTTTTTGAATTTTTTTAATCGTATGCAAAAGTATTAAAATATGTATTGTGTAATCACTTTAATGTCGGGTGAAGGGTAAAAGTAGAATATCATTTTTTTATAATGTAAAACAAAACAGACACCACGCGTAAGGTTAAATCTTGTAGTTTTACACATTTGTATTAATATAAAAATTCTAACAATTTAGCCATTAAATGGCCTTAGTGTAAGGCAATGTGTGGTCTTTAATAATTTATGAAAATATCCCTTACGGAACTCGTCGTGTACGAAGTGCATTGCGACCTAAATTTCAAGCCGTACGTCGTTTGGTGTTATTAGTGTTATAAAATAGTGATATTATTATGTAAAATATATTAACGTATGTTACTCTACTTTGGGAAGTTTTTTTATTATTATTTTTTTAACTCATAACAATCACTTTTTCGTAAAATCTGTACACCAAAGAACTTGAATCGCGTTCGATAAGAGTCTGTAAAGTGTCGCTCAATCATCAATCGATTAGATATGTAATGTAAACATGGAACTATTGTAAATTATAATTTTAAGATACTATTCCGACGTTTTCTTTTGTATTAAGGGACCATAATGAAAGTCTACAATAAAACATGCCGTTGGATGAAATTGTTGTCATTTATTTCACACTACTTCCCCGCCAAATTATATACAGAAAATTTTAAATTTGTTCGGCACATTATGAACTTTATAAAACAAAGTCCAATTACATAGATTGCTATTCATGCTCAATATGTACCTTTTTATACACAGCATTGTTATAAGGTGGAAAAAGTCGTGCTGAATTATAACAAAAATGTTTATTCGTTTCGAAGTTCCTTGTAACTTTTTAACACAATTTTTTGTGGTATAGCCACTTAATCAATTCATTATAAGTAATCAAGAAAAGGATATTCTAACAACACAAATATATATGTTGATACCCACTTATTTTAGATATCGGCTCGTAAATATTGGGATGTCTGGGTATGGTCGGTATTCAGCAGAGTTTAATGAAAACTAATATTTATGAATAGCTGTTCCTCGCGGTTTCACCCACGCTGCTCAGCACCTGTTGATCGTAGCGTGATGTTATATAGCCTATAGCCTTCCTCAAGAAATGGACTATCGAACACTAAAAGAATTTTCCAATTCCAACCAGTAGTCCCTGATATTAGCGCGTTCAAACAAACAAACAAACTCTTCAGCTTTATAATATTAGTATAGATTTAGACTTGAAATGTTTTGTTTTTTTAACGAAAAGAACGAAAATCTAAATTGAGGTGAAGTTGTGTAGATTATTAAATAATTACGCATTGTTAATGTTACTTAATATTTAGTTACATCGTTTAATAATTAAAACATCTAAATATTAATATTTAATGTACCCGCCATTACTTTCGATGCAGTCAAGTGGTTTACGCTTGGACCCTACAATATTACAACATATTTCGGTTCCTCTTACATATTATAGATAAATCACACAAAGTTTGTCCTGGGTGGGAATCGACCCCCGACTCAGCAGTCAGGGCCACTAACCACTAGACCAACAGGCCCGTCAAAAAAGGGCATATATTTCCCACACGTTCAAGCAATGTTTTTAATTTTTGGATGCTCCTCTCATCCTGTCACTCCCACCTTTGCAACAACAATTATCTCCGGATAATTGTGAAACAATCTGTTCAACAAGTATAAGTATCAACTTATCACCTGGATAAATGTACACGCACAGTAGATGGCATGACATCTTATTCTTGTTTGTGTCGTTCTAAGCCGACAGCGTGGACGGCACGGCGAGCGGTTTGCACTGAAGTATCGAATAATTCAGCAATATCTCGTTAGTGTGAAACGGGTGATACCATACCATTCGTTTCAAATTCGCCAACTATTTGTCGTCGCTGTGCCTTGCTAATAAGCTACGGCCTTCCACTTATCTGTCGACTAGCAAGGCTACCACCGTCTTGTTTACATCTTTAAATTAAGCTACTTACAGTATTCCTCTAACTAAAACATAAAAAAGTCAGACGAGAGATTAGAACTGTAGAGAAAAAAGCATCTCATCCCTCTACACTTCAGCCAGATAGAACACCTGTCACCTGGGTACGAACTATAGTGGGCATTAGTGGGGCTATTGCAGGTTTCTGGTTTGCCGCTGTAAATATACCTAATCTGGCCAAATGGGGTATCCTGGATCCATCGCAAACACAATGCCAATGTGGTGCCTCTTTGCAAGGTATTCTACACCTCCTGTCCTGCCCATAGTGCCCAACCACTTGCACTTATCAGAATTTGAGCGTAGCAAATGTTATAGCTGTGTAGACGGCTAGGTACATACTGGTCTAACACAATATGAGTTTCATCGACATGAAAAGAAGTTTTCATACTGAATATGCTGGCTGCAAAACCCTCTGGGTTCCTCTACCAATTGTGCTGATACATCCAATCAGATTGCTACTAGCTACGATTCTCGAAATCATGGTTGTCGAGCAGGATCGTTACTTCGAGTAGAACAATCATAAAGATTTTACTTTGAATTTAATGGAAAACTACTAGGTGTCTTTTTATTCTTATCCAAAAGTTTTATAAGACGTACGTTTTCTTTTAGCATTGTAATTGGTAAGTTACATACCTAATCTTGAACACTGGGTTTTATTGTCCGTACTTAATAGGTACTGTATTTCCATTTCGGACAATACAGGCTGCATTTTTATCCACATGTGTTAAACACAAATAAAAGTATCGCGTAAAGTATCGCGGTCAGCCACTGTTCGCAACGCTTATCGGGCCATTGTTCTCACTAATCATCTGCAGGTGGCAGACAACATTAGCGATTCCGGATCAATCTTGTAAATGTAACACACTGCAATGGACCTGTTGTTAATAATACTTCTTGCCATCTCCGCAGATGCGAGAAAGTTCTGTGCGAAAACAAAAGCGCCTGTAGAAATAGGTGAATGGACATACATCCTTAAACATTTGGATTCGGCCGTGGTAGAGAACCCGCCCGTAACTATAAATGAGGGGCAAGTGTATGTGTATCAAAATGAATTTACTAATTACACGATTAAATATATTCACGTGGCCAACTTGGCAGTGAAGACGTGCGGAGCGAGTGCAACGATCAAAAGCGGCGGCATCGGCAGTTCGTCCGTCTTGATAGTACTGAAAGCGCCGATCAACCAAGGGATCAGGTCTGTGGTCGACATCTGGGGCGAAAAGAATACTGCCAACAATATGACGGACAGGACAAGGCGCCAACGCAATAAGGCAATGAACATGAATTTACTGTATTCATTCAAAAACATACGAGCCTTGAGTCACAATAGACCAAAACATAAATATATTTAAAACCTGTTTTATATGAATGTATCATTGTACCTACTGTTTCTAATTTTCTATTAAAAACGTACTTTTAGAGAATATTTCATTTCATTGACGTGTGCGAGTATCTGGATATTTTACAGGACCCACGAAACCATTACGCCATCACCAACATAAGCAACTGTGTCGTAAGTACAAGTTCTTCTGAAATCATCAAATATTTTTATTAAGAAAGGCCGGACCTCGGATCTTCTTTTAGTATTGTGTTGCCAACTATATATTTAGTAGTAAACAATTATGAGAAACCAACAGCAATGGTGGGCATTTTATTGATTCCATGTTTTTATCTTGTTTAGGCACTAAGTAATTAAACTTGCCCTTAGTTTAGTTAAATCGTATTTAAATGATAGACAGCAGCAAGTACAAATAAATGGTGTCAATTCAATGGGTTTAAATGTAAAGATGGGTGTACCACAAGGATCGATATTAGGTCCCTTCCTCTTTTTAGTATATATAAATGATCTACCCCATTTGTTTAAAAACCAACCACAAATGGTGTTATTTGCTGACGATACCTCTTTAATATTTAAGATAAACAGGCGTGCCACAAATCTTGACGACGTAAATAATGCCCTAATGCAGGTACATAATTGGTTTACCGCTAATAATTTAGTATTAAATGGGAAAAAAACGAAGTGCATAAGATTTGCTCTACCAAATGTCAAAAACAGTGTGTGTGACATAGTATTGAATCAAGAGAAACTAGAATTCGTCGAAAAAACTGTTTTCTTGGGAATAACACTCGATTCAAAGCTACAATGGGGTCCGCATATAACATCTCTTGCAGGACGCCTTAGTTCAGCAGCATATGCTGTTAGAAAAATCCGTCAGTTTACTGATGTAGATACCGCGAGACTAGTCTATTTTAGTTATTTTCATAGTATAATGTCATACGGTATTTTACTTTGGGGACGGGCTGCAGACATCGAGTCTATATTTATTCTGCAGAAAAGAGCCATCAGGGCCATATATAACCTACGTAGGCGAGATTCTTTAAGGGAACAGTTTAAGGATATTAACATCATGACAGTACCTTGTCAATATATTTATGAAAACATCATGTATGTCAGGAAAAACTTGCATCTTTTTAGTAAAAGAGGTGACAGACACAATTATAATACTAGAAATAGGGACCAATTAGTTCAACCAGGTTTCAGGTTAGCTAAAGTAGACTCATCTTTCATGGGGTACTGTTTAAAATGCTACAATAAAATACCTCCCCACATTCTTCAACTGAATGAAACGAAATTTAAATCTTGTATTAAACGCACACTATGTAGGCAAGCATATTACAAGTTGGGGGATTATATTGATGATAAAAATGCTTGGCTTAATGCTAGTCCTGCTCCACAAGCATAGGGATAAACTCATTGGTTAGTATCCGAAGCTATAGTGGAAGCTGCAGAAGATTGTAAGACTATCTTTGCAATGTATAGAATCAATTCTCTAGTATTGTATAATTATTAAGCCCATATATGAGTGCTATGTATTATCATTGACTTGACGAAGCCCTGGTGGTTGATAGTGTCATGCTCACTTAAATGTCTCACTGATGGTGGCGGGTGTGTCGGGTCATTTAGCTCCCTTCAAAATGGTCGAGCTGAATGGGGCTGATCCATACGTCATGTTCGTGAACGGGCGCTGTCAGTTGAGACTGGTCATTTTTTAGCTACTACGGTTCATTTTTAAACTTATTTAGATTTAAAATTAAATTTTGCTTTTTATTTACTCTGGACGCTCTTACTGTGCACGCCTTTTTACATCGTTCTCACATATTTGTATAATCTCAACATGAATGATGTAAACACGATTTTGTAAAAATATTATAATTTAAAAGAGTGTCCATGGAGTTTCTTGCCCATTCTTCTCCATAGAGATCAACGCTTTGGAATGGGCAACTACAGTACTTTCACAAGTTATTATGCCTTGTGACCGGGACTGTAGATTCATTTTGTTTCTTGACTTTCAAAAGTGCCTGTAATGGTCTAATTGAAATAAATGATTTGATTTGATTTGATTTGATTTAATAATTACATCGAAAAAACACAGAGTTTTAAATCAAACACAAATATAACAAACGTTAAATTACTTTATTTCATAAAAATACGTTTACAATACAGACATACATTTGTCAACTTACGATTAAACTTACAGCAGAGTTAAAATAACAGACTAACATATAATACACTATGTATATAATATATACTTTGTATATATCTACTAACCAATTTGGATATTAATTCATTTTTGACTAGACGTGGCAGATTTTTTTCAAGACCATTTCATATAATCATAAAAAAATAAATAGACAATTATTACAAATGTGAAAATTTATAACCAAATATTATATGTGTATATATTAACTTGTGCCAATTAACTCAGCGATTACAATAATAATAGATTATCTTAACATTATGTTTATTGCATTTATAATTAATATTTTGTTTATCTTAATTATATATTATGCAGTGTATGACATTATTATTAATAATAATAAAATATGACATTTGTGTCAACAATTTGTGACATTCGATGCTCTATGATAATAATGTTTAATATATGAATTATAAATAATATATTTTATGCGATACTATATTCTATTACCAATTCAGTTACATCTTACCATCTAAATAAAGCTACTTGTTAGATACAAATATACCTTGTAAAGACAAAATGTCTCGTTGTATATTGACATGTATAGTAAGTTTAAAAACTACGATTAATTGCATTCACGTACAATATGTGTATATTGAAAAAGGGTACATGTATAGTAAAATTATTATATTTCATTATAATATTCTAGTTTATCATTACGATAAGAGACAGAGATTTTCTTTATATACAACATTCAGATCTCTAAATTGTGAACAGAATATATATGTTGTTGTAAGTTTTTATTTTTTTGTATTGGCAAAGTGATTGCCCTATAATTGTATAAAAATTTTGCCAGCTTCATCATTACCTGAATTAATCTTAAGTCCCACCTTAATAAGGGCTCGAGTACCTATATTGTATGTTTCTGTATACAAGGTATGTACTAGCGTTTTCGCGAGCAGTAGATATCTTAAGATAACACAAGATCTGTTCATGTACTAACCCTCGCTCATAGGTCCGACTAGTATTACTAAATAGATTTATTTCTTTGTTCGTTACTTTCCCGGCATTCAGTCGATGGTCTCTCCTCAGACTCAGTCACCACAATATAGGAGAAAATGACAAAATCAAGGTTTAATACACAAAATAGGCCTTTGACTTGACAGAAACACCCATGGAATTATCTTTGCGTCCGCCCTTTAACAATAATCGAACAGGTGACATCAGGCTAGGCGAAGATTAAGAAATACCAGGGATAATTCTATCAAGTAGTTATAATGTTGGCATGATGTACCTACACCCACTGATATACGCCCGCTGCTGGGGATCCGGCCTCCATTTTGGGAGAAGGAGTGGGCTACTTTCTACGCTTCCCATTTCAAAATAATGCATCACTTCTAGATCCAACTATGTTATTTTCTACCAATCAAACCGTGTCCTATTTAAAGTGTCGCAACGCTGACACTTGTCCGTCGTGTGTATTTTGTTTTTGAACGGCGTCCTTACAGAGGATCACCTCTACAGAGGACCGGACGCTTTGGTTAAGATGCGGGGTCATGCTCGCGAAAAGTTTAGGATGTGGACCATGCTTGCTAGTGTGAGCTACCAGGGTGTAAACAGGTTTCTTTTTCTGTTTTTCGTCACCAAACAACTTTGACAGTTTCTACAGTCACAGTCAAAATACCTGCGTAAACTACTAGAGCCAAAACGAAATCATTGCACCCTTTATGGCATTCAAGCGTTTCCTTTTAGTTTCTCTTTGGTATAATCAATCATTTTAAATCTCGCCGAAACTCTTCAATCATATATTTTATTTTTAAAAATGTCAGTTCTTCGTTCTAAGACAAGTTCCTATACAGGATCAAATAACAATTACCTCGTGAATCTTTACAGCCAAGTTTAGCTGTTTACCTATATCTTCCATATCTGTGAAATTTGTTAAAAACCCTTTCTATACTTCAGATACGCCCTGGCTTTGCCCATACTACAGAATAAGTAATAGATCCTTATTAACAAGAATGCTATTTCCAGTACTAGTCTATTCTATATTGCCCGAGCACCAAGTAACATTACCACCCCATCCCTTTTTATACTTGAAAGGACTTACATTAATGTTACGTATTTTTTATACATATCATACTGCTGACGTTTTTGTACAGTAATTCATTTGTTTTTTATTTTGGCAGCGAGCTAGGACACTTTGCCGACTTTTGATACTTGCATTGACGCCGAAACATGTATCGGGTATTAGATATATTTTTGTTTTACATTCTCATTGATAATTAGAGAACTGATGCGTTTTTGTTAAATACATATTTGATTCAGGCTATGCTGTACTGTTGCAATACGTATACACGACGCGAGAGCCAAGAAATTGCTGAGAAAACTCAGGACCGAGCCAAGCAGAAAAGTCTCAAGAAAGATATTGATGGCAATTCGCCAAGAAAACGTTACGAAGAAGAAAATTCTAGTCTACGATTGAGTTTTAAATTAAAATGCTGCCGCAGTGCTCATCATAAGACAAGGATATCTACAAATATTATTACTAATCATAAACAAGATTAATTTTAAATAAATATAGAAAATATAGCATCAGTACATGCATATTCCATATATTTATAGCTATTTACAAATGGACACCTTGGAGTGGTTGGACGTGTGGCTAAGTTACAAGTCATCGGTTACAAATTCTTAACGCCGTGGAAATGGCGAAGCTTTCGGCTGTCAAAATGGAATACTCTGAAAAGTCACCCGATAAGGTGAAGTTCTAGGGCCTACATAAACTAAGGCAAGTAGCTTCTTTAGTTATTTTATTATACCGCCAAGAACCATGGGAATGGGCAATAGATATGCAATGGTTACAACTGTTTATTTATAAGAAAACGAAAAAAAAACGGAGAGATGATGGTAACACTATTGACACAATTTTTAATCTTTCTTTCTAACAAAATTGTAATTTTTGTAGGTTTTTATTTTATATTATACACAGTAATTATTGTTATTACTTATATGTCAAAATTTGGTTAACCTGTAATTGGCAACTGTATATAAATCCAATACTATAATTATCATTGTTTAAGATATTTCTTTTATACAGACGCCATTGGTGACGTTGGTAAATAAAAAATAACATAATAGCCGTAAGTATTCAAAATATTTTTTTTAATTGAACAACTGTGTCTATTCCAACCAGGTATATCCAAAGCAATAAATATTGAGCTAAATACTGTTCACACATCGAAAACTGACCAGAAACCCATTACTCTTGGATATAATTTCATTTGTCAACCATACAGCATTTCGGCTAACATCCTTTCAGTGTGTAATTATTTTGACATGATCCTATCCCAACCGCATGGTGTTGCTGCGACGGATTTGTTAAAATTCATGGCCCAAGTTATTTAAAAGTTTGGATACGATAAGACTGGCTTTCTCCTCTGCGTAAAAGTCCCTATAAATAAATGAAATAAAAAAGACGGTCCTACCATAGATACATATATATGCGTTTAGCTATATTAGTATAAAGTTGTGACATTGAATCTTTGTTTGCATCGCAAACGTTATCATTATGTTAGAACGTGAATAACTCAAGTAAACCAGACGTAACCTATGCAACTGTTTCTTAGACATCAGCGTAACCGAAGCTACGCCGTACTATTTCAATGCAATTGTTTTTATTGATCTTTCCGAGGTTTTATCACCGAAGCCCTACTTCATTCTCTTAGCTAACAATTAGATTTTATGTCTTTTTCTTTTTTATGGCACTGCATTTAATTAATATTTCTTTGGGTTAACTTTTGTTTGAAATTCAATAACACTCAGAACAATATTCGAATGACAAAGACCATGTCTCATGAGTCATGAACAATTCAGTTTGGTGATACCAGTGTTCTGTTATTGAAGTTCAGATGGTAGTTATCGCTCATCATTTTGATTCCTTTTACGACACTCGAGGCAGGGAAGGTCTATTCTTTGCCAAAAACCTAGCGGCGTTTCAGAAGCAGGTAAAAGGGTGATTATCGCTGTTAGAAGTAAAATGTTTATTTATGATAGTGATGAAAACTAAAATATAATAAATTTAAATTAAACTCTAAGCTAAGGTACTTTCCTCTTTTCCATCATTCTATAGCTATGTGATCCAACAACTTATTTTCTAAAGCGCTTTAACTGAATTCCGATGAAACACCGTCAACATTTTTAACTTTTCCTTTTTGTTGATTTGGAAGTTAATCGATGTCGCCATCACCATCAAAATCGTCTAATTTACAAAGTGTACCAGATCTATTACAAGCCAGAAACCACACCGAACTCTTGATTGCTACGTCCTATTATCCTCCCAAATTTTTCTGTTTAATATTCTCTCAGCATAGCCTCTATATCGTGACTCATAGCGCAGCTTCTTGTACGCCACAAGCATATCTCACATAATATGATAGGGCGCTAAAATTAGCAAGCGTCCACAAACGTTATCATTACCAACTTTGTTTAACGTCTTGTTATCACGTATCAAACCAACGCATTGCAGAGCCATTCATGCTGAGTTCTGATATCGATTGTTTTACGACAATGAGTACCTTCCTATTTACTTACTTAAATTAATGAGGTAAGCGGGAGTAATATGACTATGATTAAAAAAATGGTTTATATTTCTAACTAATTATATATGTGTTTTGTAAGAAAATAACTAGATGACGCTCTTGTTTCGAATGAAAAATGACTAATTGGAGATCATTGGTGTCGTCGAAAACTGATCAATTGAAGGTATTATGGGAATACTTTTAGATTAATAAGACTAGTACTATGCAGGCTCTAATCTAAACAGTAACAAAGATTAATTAAATTTAAATTATTTAAAGGTTTAAAGCTGTGGCTTGGAAAATAATTAAAATTAATTAATTAACCTAAACTAGAATGCCTAAATAATTTCAATGGCCTAGTACAAATACTATGACAAACAATTTAGTGGTTTTTAAAGCCTTGACAATGTTTTTTTTCGAAAATAGTTTTTATTTTGTGCGAATCGTGGCTACTTGCGTTCAATATCCTAAATATTTATTTGTGACCATACTAAACAATGTTCATGCAATGGATGCTTTTCAGTAAAATATGTGTAAACTCCCATAGGATATCTGCCTAATGCCTTCAACCGGACACCTCCGGGCTATAACTTAGAAATTACTGATTGATACGTAGTAACATCGTTTACTGTTAGCATCCACTGCAGCGTATGGGCAATCTAATACACCACAGACGGCATATGCGGGTAATGTACAGATATCTTTACTTGACCCAATTTTGAGGAGTCTAAGCCCGATTCGTAATCCCTTAGTCGCCTCTTACGACACCCTGGTTAAGAGAAGGGTGGCCTATTCTAACTGCCGAGGACCACACGGCGTGTAAAATAATTTATACATCAATATTATATACATTACCTACTGCTAACAAAAAAAAACACACAAATACCAAAGTTTGTGGCGGCTGAGATAAGGAGAAATAGTGATGCATAGACAAAGAAGACATGCTCTGCCGACCCCAAATATATTGGGATTAGGGCAGGAGAATGACGATGATGTAAAGCTGTTTGTAACTATCATGCATAAACGGCTAAACTGATGATAGGTAGAATTTGGCACACAGATAGATCATATCCCGGAATAAAAATCGTGTTCTAGTATATCATTATGTTGAAACATTACTATCTGAATTTCTAATCAATTATAAAATTATAATTGATTAGAAATTCAGATAGTAATGTATAGATTCGACCTTCAGACATGCGGAGACTGGTGATTTGTATAAAGCGACCTTCAGGTCACCTTAAAAGTCGACCAACACTTTTCAAATTTTACGTCGACAAACTTCATGGCTACACTTCGATCCTGCACTTGCCTTTCATCTTCTTTCTAAATATCTCGTATAATATAAATACAAGTAGAAATATGTTGAAAAACCTCACCAGGAGTTTCAAAGACGGTGATTGTTCCGGATTTCTGAGTACCTAGTTATCTGGATCTGAGATACAAATATTTGGAACGCACCACCAATATTTGCTCACCATTCGATCAATTTGTTTCATTGTATTTTATTTAACAAATGATCTTGTAATATAGTCTATCACTTAACATAAATGAATCAGTTTTTTGTGTATTGAAGACAAGATTTCATTGCTAATTTATGTGTTCTTTTTTAAGTAGCATACATTGTAAGCAATACAGCCAACGAAGAATATGATTCGCACTTATTAATTGACCGACTATAAAATTAAATCCATGTAATTAACCTCAAATTATCTATTAACTTAATTATGAAACTAGACTTATATATTTTTTTGTTTTTATATTTTTTATTTACTATTTTAAATCCCTAGTTTAGTTACCTACTGTGTTCAATGTATGTTCAAAACAGGTCAATTGTTAATAATTTTAAATTGATGTTAAGTGTTGATTTAGGCATTTGAAACAACATAACGACTATGATCTTGAGTCGTTTAAAAATCATGAAGTAATTGTAAACACGTGACTCTGGCTAGAACTTGAGACACCTAACCTAAAAACTAACACCAATTAAATAACTATGTTAATACGCTACAGTATACAAACGCGGGAACTTCCTTATTAAGATCATTTTACTTTTTATTTTACATACTGGTACAGCACAGCCTTTTAAAACTTAATTCTTGAACTCGATTTATTTTTAAATAAGGAATTTGCCGCCCCGCATCCTGTATAACATTAGAGTGTTATAATATATTTTAAAAGTAAGTCAATGAGCAAATGAGGTGCAATGTGTCAGTACAGAATATACATATTATTGTATTTTGTACACAAAGAAAGCGTGTAAGAAATTGTGCTAATTGAAACCTAATCTACAGCATAAAAACCGAAAGCAAAGCAAAGAAACTTATATTTAAACTACTTTTATTAAAGATAATTATTATTATTTGGTTACCCTGAACAGCGATAATCACCACTAAACTCGGAGATCTGGAGATTTTGAAAGCCGAATTGAGATCTATCACTCAGACTCATTGTTAATGTTTGCGATACTAATTAAAATAGGAATAGAGGGGAGAAGGGAACTAATAGTGGACATTTGTAAACACGCCTGACCTTGCAACTTGGACGACGAGACAGTTGCGAGCCATTTGTGAAACGTATTATAATATAAAACAAGATGATGACGGCGTCAGTATCTATATTAGCCGCGTGCTGATGATCATAGCATAACTATAGTACACTGCCAGCATACTCATCAAGGCGAAGGTCGTACAGCTAGTCTTAGCATCTTTGCTTAGTTACCTATCGCATTACAGCGTTCCGGACCAACCTTCGAGACAAAACGGATCGCAAAAGCTGTAGTACAGCTAAAAACGAAGCAAGCTCCCTCCCTCCCATATGAACGCGAGAATATATCAACCGAAGTATCCGTAATATGATCTGCAAAGACGCGTGAGCCCTCCGCCCGATCCGAAGACGGGAGAACAGAGTTCGTGGTATCTGTATCGTTATTTGTATTGAACGAGTTGCACTGTGCCTTATCCGAATACGAGCCTTCATCACCTATTCAAAAAACAAAGATATAAAAAACAATTATACTAAGTTGTGCCAATGCTTATTAAATAATTATAACTTTTTTCTTTTTCGGGCCCAGTACACAATTTAGTCTTTGACAAAGTTGACATCGACAAACGGTTTTTTGACGGTCAAACAACGCATTATAACCGCTTCTGTCATTGTTGGATGTTACCAATATTCTTTTGATTTTCCAAGCCCTGTACGAGTTACAAGGCCAATAAATATTTCAGCGAGAGCATTGAACTTGGATCTTTCGATCTTTTAAGTCAATACGACAGCTGATGGACTATTGATCCAATCTAACCTATAAGTTTAGTGTCGGTTTCCTAGCGCCGCAAGATTTACTAATTTAAGCATAAAACGTATAATGTAAGGGGAGGGGACTCAAGCTTTAATTTAGGACCATCGATTCGATGTCATTCGGGATTATAATAAGTATTTCTAAAAATGTGATCATTTCGGCAGTACCGGGAACCGGGCTTTCCGTCACCGTAACCGATATCCACCAACTGATGCTCTGCCTTATTGCCGAACAGTATCTACAAGTGACAGCCATCAGGCAGCATTCACATCAAGCATCAAGTTTGATAAGAAATTAGTTCAATTTATTGAAACGCTTAAGGATGCTTTTCCAAATTTTAGAGAAAACGTTTTTAAGAGACATTTTTGAAGTGAGCATGGATTTTTATAGATTTATGGTTGACAGTACCGATACACAAGATCAGCAAGTATCTAAAGTCTCGTAGAAAGTGACCCGCTCAGCTATGGAAGACAATCATCAGAACACCGATGTAAACGCCAGCAGTAAATAATAGAGGCCTAGAAACTGTTCGCTTTGCATATACAATTATTAGGAAAAACAGAATTCGCAACAAACTAAGAACGAATCTCTTTAAAAGCTTGCATTCTTCGTTGGAACTAGTCAACTCAGCACCGATACCCATGAAGAGACCCACAAGTCACACTACACACGCTTTAAAGCATTCGCGAATCAAGAGATTTTGCCCAAAAATGGCTCGATACATTATAAAATGTTTTTGACATTACTTTGGTTAATTGCTATAGAAGAAACTATAATAATAATAATCAATATAACATCAACTTATAATCTAGTGAAGAATAATATTTCCGTAATCAGCTTCTATAATGTCACACACACCTTCCGACGGATGTACAACTCCGAAGGTCCCGCTTCCATTCGGTTCTTTACGACAGCTGTTCTGCTGGATGTTTCCGTGACCCTAATTGGCACGAGGGTGAACCCTCCAAAAGGGTGGGAAGGACCTTCAGTTGAAGGTATAATCTCCAAATGTTCACAGATCTAAACTATACGTGCTACGTACCGTCTAATCTAAGCAAATGTATAATGTTAAGTCACAGTGTCTCGGTATGCTGCGGCCGATTAGTCGATGTTGTGGAATTTGAGGATCGCTCGCCCTTTGATCTCGGAGTTGCAGAGCTTCCTCACGACCTCTTGAGCCTCCTCCGCCGGGAACACGGAGTGTGGCGGGGGTTCGATCTGTTGACAGACAAACATTTTAAGCACATGTTACGTACACTGTGAAACATATGCAGGGTGTTATATAAGGCGTATCCTTTAAGTAACTGTAACACGAAGTATCCGTACAAAAGGTAAAAAAAAACAAAGAAGACATCAGTTAGTTTACTGATATTTTTAAATACCTCATCTTTGTTGGACATAATTACTTAATAAATAAATATAAATCAAGCAAAATTAAAATATTTTTATTTCACATAGGCCTACTTATGAAACGTCGAGACAAGATGCACGATTCGGGTTGGTCGTTTCCTATGGAGAAGAACCGGCAAGAAACTCCAAGCAAATATATTCATATTTATCATCAATCAGTAGACTGATTTTTTAAACGATGCCGATCCCAATTTTAGAAGTGTTCTAGAGGCCTAGAGACGTGGCAATATCTTTCGTTACACACAAGAGGATAAAATTAAGAATTAAAATCGCTTATGTATGTGTTGAACCGAGGCTAGATAGTAGAGCAGCCACATTTTCACATATTTCCTTACACGAACCAGCGTCTCAAGCGAAACTTCCCGATCAGCTACCCTACCATGAAGTCTTAAAGCAGAACTTATTCCGCTGAGGGAAAGAGACAGAGCTATACAGGGTGTCTAGAAACATCTCTTTCACTCAGTGGAATAAGTTCTGCTTTAAGACGTCATAGTAGGCCTACTGTTCTGATAGATAAACTCGCTGAAGCGGGACAAATTACTTATTGACCGAACGTCCTACAACTGACACGTATCTGTATCAAAATCAAAGTAATCCTTATTTTCCTTATGATATTATTATTGTTGGTTTACTGATGTCAGACATGAAATATCTATGCAAGGAGTGTCACACAGATACTGTCACTTTTCTCCGATACCATATGTACACTTTTATTAAGATCCACGGGAAGAACATCTGACGAACATTTATAGTATTTTAGATAGGGGCTCCTTTTAGAATGGAATGGAAAAGAATGGATAAAGTAAGGAATGAATATATTCGAGGAAGTTTGAAAGTTGCGCCTGTTACAGAAAAAATGAAAGGGAGTCGTTTGTCTTGGTATGGACATGTAATGAGGAGGGATGAAGCACATGTGACTAAAAGAGTAATGGATCTGAATGTTGATGGACGGAGAGCGAGACGAAGGCCAAAGAAAAGATGGATGGATTGTGTCAGGAATGATATGAAGGAGAAAGGAGTAAATGATGCCTAACAGGGGAGAATGGAAGAAGAAAACGTGTTGCGCCGACCCCAAATGGAATGGGACAAGGGCAGGAAAATGATGATGATGAGATAGGGGTCCCTTTGTTTGAGCCACAAATCACCTTGACTTTGAACATGACCGAGCTCACCTCAACGCAGTGGCCTCAACACATTACATTATAGCCGGGATTTGTAGCTCAATTATTGAGCTACGTATCCCGGCTACGGGCTTTTAAGCCCACACACGACTGACAGATAAAGACAACACCAGGCGGTTATCTAACAACATCCAAAGTTGGATATCAGGATGCAAGATTCTATTTTCCTTGAAGTGTAAAGGCCGAAAAATAGACACTTCTCCAAGATGAACCCTGAAGATAAGATCGCGAAGAGAGATGTAGACCTTTGACATTTTATGGACACTTGTCGTGCACATAAATACTATAGTTGTTACCTAATATTTGTCTGGAAGACTCAAACGCGCACTCTAGCTTGCGATGATGAAATCATTCTTTCATCATTATAGTGCGCGTTTGGTCTTTAGGGTTCCGAAACTCAAAAGGAAGAACAATCTGAACCCTTATATAATTAATTTGTTGTCTATCTGGCTAGACCCTTCATCTCGAGAACGCGTTGAGATATCGAGTTAAAACCGGAACCTTCAGTCCGCGATTCTGATTCCCACCTGGCCAGTTTTATTAATACACGTTCTTACTTATAGCTCAGAGAAAGACCTTATTTCTTCCACAGCAACATCTTATAAATGCTGTTTATCAATGACGGTAACGATTTTGCAACATGTAAATCGAAGGAGCATAGATTCAGGTAGTAGTTAGATAAACCTAATCGGGACACGCGACACCGATTCAATATAATATTCATAAAAGGTCCTCTATCATCCCAAAATGATTTCAATTTTATCTCAATGCCATTGCACTTGAGTATTTCATTAGTTTCAAGAGGCTGATAAACAGGTGTGTGTTATATAATATACCGGTGAACTGCGCACGCATCGCCGACCTTGTGCGGATAACGATGTGGTCTACTGTCTATTCGAAATAATTGCACACGATGGCTACCAATATTTGAAATAAGTGATTTGAAAATGCTATAATCAGTTGGTATACAAAATGTAGCAGACGTTTCACGAAGCCCCCCCAGCATCCTCCAAGCACTATGAACAACTAAGAACTCTGCGCACAAAAGGATTGCCGTAAAAGTTTTTTCTTTGGAGTGAATAACATTTTTTAACTGTAACACTCAAAACATTGTGCTGTTGTAAAAAAATCTTCTATTTTTACAATCAATAGTTTTCACGAAATCGGGATCAAGAGTCTTTTGAGTTACTTTTCGCTATTCTTCATAGTTTCAGATTTTTTGTCATCTACGTCTACTTGAAAATTTTTAGCATGTATATCAGGAATGATTCATCATCTCTCTAGCCTTTCCCCAACTATATTGGGGTCGGCTTTCAGTCTTACCGGATTCAGATCAACAGCAGCTGGGTAATACGATACTCCTTAGCAAGACTGTTTGTCAATCTTTCGAGTCACTGACTACAAGTAACGACTGTCAAAGATCTATAAATGTCAGCCGGGACCAACGGTTTAACGTGCTTTCAGGGGCACGGAGAAAACTCCGTATGTAACGGGTGGACAGAAACCCATGGGCCAGTTTAAGCATGCTTGGATTAACCTCAAGATCCGGCAGTTTTTATTTTGCCACGAGCTATAAATGAGTATAAATAAAAAAAATACTAAAAAACTTAGCTAATGGTATTGGAGGTTGAACAAAGGTAAATACCACGTAAACAAAAACAATCTAACAATTCAACTATATATGGCAAATATGATAAAATGCGACATATAACTTTATAATGGACACAAAAGACAATAGCCCCAGAAAAATATTGGTAAAAGACCAGTAATACACACACAGGAAATAAATAAAATCCTACAGACACCATGATTCCTCCATCATGATCCATTGTCAAAAAACCGCAAAATAAATACTTAAAACGTCCTTAGGTCTTTTAATAGAACTGATGTTTAAGCTCACAATTCAGCAAAACATAAACTAGGAAAAATGAAGGTTAACAACACTAAATAATTCTAGGAGAAACCAAGATAATCCATTTAGCGCATAATCTCCGCAGAATTGGTGCAATAAATTAAATTGACTTACGCAAACGATCACTGGTCCGCTGGCAGGAGACACTTAAAGGACTGTGATCTGCATGGAAACACAGGAGCGATTGCACTGGTATCATGCACCGCCGGGAATGAAATATGTGGTACCTATCGCGATTGGAAGTTAACACTGCAATTGGATAAATTGGTCTAAATTGGCCTTGCATTGAGGGAGCGAATTGCCCCCTTGTGAATCAATCAGTGCATTGTATAAGCCGGTATATATTCTCTTGCTGTAGTGGTAGGAGTATAGTCTATCGCTTGTGACCCCGCCATCTATTCGTTACCATCAGTATGCTTGCACAAACTGCGGGATGATGGGTAACCAATACATTCTTTGTACTTCTTTAATAGCTTCATGAACATACCAGTACCCTTATCTTCTGGTTTCCCATGCTTATGTTGGAATTAAAGAGGGGTAGAGAACTTATCAGTTGCTCCTGATTCTCCGCAAGTTGTATAAGTACACTGATGTTAACACGTAGACGCGGGGTTGAAGGCGATGGACTAAAAAAAAATACGTGTGGCATTGCATAGCATTTTTTATCAACTTATGCAAAAAATAAATAAAATATCTAAATATAGTATTTAAAAAGTACTTCCAATAAAAACCATTTTTAACTTATTTAGATTTAAAATTAAATTTTGTTTTTTATTTACTCTGGGCTCTTACTGAGCACGTCTTTCTACATCGTTCTCACATATTTGTATAATCTCAACATGAATGATGTAAATACGATTTTGTAAAAATATTATATTTTAAAAGAGTGTCCATGGAGTTTCTTGCCTATTCTTCTCCATAGAGATCAACACTTTGGAATGGGCAACTACAGTACTTTCACAAGTTATTATGCCTTGTGATCGGGACTGTAGATTCATTTTGTTTCTTGACATTTAAAAGTGCCCGTAAAGGTCTAATTGAAATATATGATTTGATTGATTGAAAAGAAGTCGCAAAATGAAAAAATCAAGACCTTGGTTTTGATCCAGAGTAATGTCATTTGACTATTCGATTCTCTAACAAACACTAATAGAACATTGAAATCGTGATTGAAATAACTGACTGTATTCGTAAAGAAATTTTGTGTTAGGCTTTTTCGTTACGAAATTTATGGATTCGGTCTCCACGCTCAAGGTCCGCGATAGAAGCTATGCAATAACTTAAAAATATCCTACACAAACTAATGACCTAACCATGTATTGGATTACCGATCACTATGTTCGATACATGGTGATATCTTCAGAAGAAAAACTGCCTCGTTTTCGGCTTGTTGTGTTAAAGACGGATTAGATTCCCAGAAAAAATATTTGTGGTTTGCAAATATGGACGAAACATGACAATACGCTTGATAGTATAACGTATATTTTTAAGTCTTCGATAAAATCTTTCGGGCGGTGTCACATTAGACGAAGGACGTGCATAGGTATACCTTCTTGCTCCTTCTGTATTATTGCTACTGCCAGGTTAACGGAGTACAATTCTTAAGAAAACTGTTGTTAATTTAGATGTAAGTTTAGTAATGTAATCTGAGCCAAACAAATACAGGGAATGCAGAGCTCATTATGAAAATGCGAACTCTACAAAATATTAAGGTGTTACAAATTTAAGTTTCAAAACCACCACCTGACGGTCTAGAAGACAATGACAAGCGCTATCTTTACCAAATTTTGGCAGTGTTTTTAGATTTACAGCTATATCTTTAAGAACATGTCCTTTTCCAGACCCAAACTGGCATCTCAACATTTTTTAGTCTTATGCTCTGAGTAGTAAGGTTGAAAAGTAGTCTGTGACCTCGGTAGTACATCATACACAAGATACACACAGAGTAACAGAGAGGACACTAACCAAAGCCTATTTTTTTCTTGAATTTAATGTAACTAATTGACCCCTCCTGTAAAATAAAAATAAAATGCTTAAAGGTACTTACTTCACCCCTGGCCACCAGGCCCACCAGTTCTTTGAGCTGTTCTATGGAACCGTTGGGAACGATCTCCATGTTAACATTCATGGCCTCAGCTTTCTTGGTGAATTTAGGTAGAAGGTGTTCACCAACATCTTCTGTCACTAGTACCACTCCACCCTGAGAGAAACCAGATCTTCAGTATTTACACAGATGGGACCACGAGAAAGGGCGTATTTAAGGTAAAACGCGATGCTTATTTGTCAAAATATTATAAAGTAATCGCATATTCTGTAAAGTCTGTCGTGGGTTTTTATTAAATGGGCCTCATGTAATGATAGCTGAATTTTGCAAGATTTGGGAAACACAGGGCTGGTAACTTTTGGGATATCTACATCTATACCCGGCAGTCATTTTACTAATTTTTATGATGGTGCAAAGCATTACACATCTGTTGAGTATTTATTTCACTGAGGCATAATATTCAACAAGGAAACTAAACATGATAAAGACTTAGATTTCAATTGCAGGGATGGTATAACAGTTTCATTAAAAAAACTCTTATCCGAAACAATAGTTTTGTATTTTAGATAACGCCATTTAAGGTGTAAATTCCCTGCCGGAGTCTGTATTTCCTGACAGCTATAACCTGAGGGTCTTCAAGTCAAGAGTGAATAGGTTATTTCTAGGTAAGCGTGCTTCATCGTCTACCACATCATCACTTACCATCAGGTGAGATAGTGGTGAAACGCGAGCCTATCAATAATAAATAAAAAAACATTAATTACTACTTACAGGAGCAAGGCATTGTAAAGAGCGATGCAGCGATCGCGAGGTGGTGCCAAAGTTCAGCACCACATTAACGGGGCCTCCACATGCGTCTGTCGTCCTCTCGATGAGCTGCTTCTCATAGAGATCTTCATTCCATTGGACTACGTTCACTCTGTTTCAGACAAAAGACAATCGGCAGTTAAGTCAACACGGAAATAAGGCAGATGCGGCAGTAAAAATATATGTGGCGCCGAAAATGTGTTGAGCGCACAAGTTTTGTCACAGACCGCCTTCAGAGCCGGCAGTGTCTATAAGTATTGCGTGCAAGTCAACGGTGACACGCTTACTTTTTAAGCAAAGTGTTGACAGAGTTGCCGCCTGATCTGATGTAAACTTGAAATGGATGGAGTTTATATTAAGGGTATATGAAGGAATTTATACTAAATGCGAACACAATAATATATTGGTAAATGGGCGATGATAACCACCGCAAGGGTCTTTGAGGAGAAGATCGTATAGATGTAATAAATAAGTAATATTTATATTATAAAGCTGAAGAGTTTGTTTGTTTGTTTGAACGCGCTAATCTCAGGAACTACTGGTTGGAATTAGAAAATTCTTTTAGTGTTGGATAGTCCATTTCTTGAGGAGGGCTATAGGCTATATAACATCACGCTACGACCAACAGGTGCTGAGCAGCGCGGGTGAAACCGTGGGGAACAGCTAGTATTTTTATAATAATAGATTCAGTGTAGTCTGGCTTACGTATGTACTTGTCACGACCATTTCAGAATTTACATGAACTGAAACTTTTACATAAAAGTCCAATGATACCCCAGGGAATGGTAGAGCACAAGTAAAGGTCATTTTGCAATAAAGGGTAACAAAATTATTCCAAACTTTTGCCTTGGCCTAATTTTAAGAATCGAGAGAGATAAAACTGTAGCACTGGGCTTAAGAAGGGTTCAGATCTTGGTATTTTTCCGCTTATATGAGGTAGTGCGTGGTTCGGCCACCCTGTGCCAAATCAATCCGAACCAAAAATGTGAGTGATGATAAATATCGATAGCAACCCAATTCTCCACATTATAGCTAAACTATTTTTATTCAAAACTGCAAGTAAATATTTATGACCCATACTATTACAATCCCATATTCCAATATTTCAAATAATCTTTTAAAAAACCTTATCGAGGTTGCCAACTTTATGAAGGTGATCTGTCATGTAAACATGAAGCTCAGTTAGTTACTTCAGAAAACCAGTTTGAAAACAGGTAGCATTGTGTTTCGAGCAGAGTCCGTAACTACGCCGGGTTGAACCAGAAACTAATCGACGGTTAACTGATCTGACCGAACTGACCCGCCTATTGTGCACTGATACTGCAATTGAGACATCTTTCAATTCTATTCATATATCTGCCGAGACGTTATTTATGCTCTTATTGTCACCGTGCGAATATTTTTCGCAATACTTAGGGCCGTCAGGGGTCCCTTATGCTTAATGATTTAGCAACTGTGTTGCTAAGACTATTTATCAGTGGTATCCAATCAAATAATACGTTGACCTCAATAACCTTGGGCAAAGATCAAGATAATATCTGTGTGCAGATGTTATTAAGCCTACATGTGTTAATACGCATGCATTAATTGATAAACTAAACAAAAAATGTAAAACTTATTACAAGTTACGACATGACACCACATGAGGTTAAAGCCAACGTATATCACAGGTATAAATAATGATTACAACTTACTCTTCGCATTCCTTTGCTAGAATGAATCCTTCGTCCTTGAGGGTCGCCACACAGATCCGGATGCGATTGTTGTAGGATGCGTGCTTGAAGTAATGAGTAGCGATCCGCAGTGCCCACAGCGCCAGCCCACCGGTGCCCACAATCAACACCGTCGTGTTGTCCTTCTTCGATGGCCCGTCTAACACTCTCTTCAGGCATTCCTCAGCGGTGGCTAGCGTGTTCATAGCAAGTAACGCACCAGTGGGCAGCATCGCCGCCACACTCAGAGGCAGCTGGTCAGGTACAGGCACCAAGCACTTAAAATCTGGCACGACAATGTACTCCGCATACCCATTGGGCACACCATCGTAAGGATACAATACAATCCTGGAACCTTCTTTGATTCCATCTAGTCTTTCCGCAGCTTTGCCGATGGCGTCTACAACGCCAGCGACTTCATAGCCTGGGAACAAGGCACCGTCTCTGATACCTATGTGCGAAGGAGTGGTGTGGGTGTGGATACCGAAGTTCTCCATTTCTCCTGACAGGCTGCCGATGGAGGATATAGAAGATGTGCTGCAAACGGAGGCTGAGCGAGTCTTGTTGGCTCTGTAGCATGCTCCTGCGTACACCACTCGTATCCTGGCACCGTACATGGGTACATCAGGGACAGGCACGTCGAAACTAAACACGCATTCCCTCATAGTAGGTCCGGGGGACTCGATGGAAACTTGTCTGCACAGCTTACTCATTTTGAAATCTGTGGACAACGAAAACATTTGTAAAAAATCTTTGTATATGCTTTGAGTTTCGGTTAGGGAAATATTTATTAACGTACACAGGAAATACATAATGGAAAAATATACAGACAAACCAGCACAAAGGTACCGGTTATTTTATTAAGAAATCTCTTTCAGCAGACCTGCGATAAGAGAGATTGAAAAGGGACGAACATTTTGAGACGACGTGTTTGAACATTGAAATTTGGGTGAGGAATAACCCAAGGTGTATGAAGGAATCTTTTCAAATAATAAATTACAAACTTTGACACTTCCCTCTCAACGCTCTGCTTACAAGGTTCAGTCACTGGGGCCTACCTTGGTTCTCACTGCAAATGAGTGATAATAATAGATAACAGCAATGTCCTATGTCAGTAATTATTTCCACTACTTGAACGTAGCGTCCGTCCGTCCCGACACCGCACACAATTATGAAGTAAGGAAAACTCGCTATCGTTTAGTACACATTTCGATAAAGAAGATAACAAAGACATTAACAAAAGGATCATTTAGTACAACAAATAAGAAATAATCTTGACTAAGCAACAGTAGCAGGGACAGCTTTTGTGGTTTATAACGAGTTAAATAAAACATTTTGATATAACGTTGGCGTACATTGTTACACGTGCTGCCTATCTGCTGATCTGGCGCTGATCTTGCGGGTAGTTCACTGCAGGTCAAGGTGTCTTTCATGTATTTTGTACATTTTTGACCTACTTCGATCGTCGTCCCGATATGTCTCGCTAGACGTGTCGTTATGCAAATATTTGGCTGTGTGGCGCATACTTACAGGAAAAAAGGGATATAGTATACATCTGTATTCCAAACATACTTTATACAAATAGAAACAATTGGGGTGTCTGTTTGTAATATTAAATAAAATAACCGCTTCTTACTAAATGCATATGGATGTATACACGGTACATAATTACACCTAAACACCATTTTTTTTACCGTTTTTGTGTGTCTGTTCTTTGATCACGCTAATCTCTACAACTGCAGTACCGATTTGGACGGGACTCTTACTGGCAGATAGCTGATGTAAAATAAGCATTGATATTTCTTTACGCGGAATACGTAAATAATAACTTATCGTAAACTCTGCGTAGTACTGAACAAGGATTTTTTTGTTAATTTCCACGCGGATGACGTCACGGGTTAGTAGAAAATAAAATCGACGCTCAGACTTTGCATGTTTAAGAACCCTGCTAACCAACGCTTGAATATGTATACGTGCATTTACATACATTCGTCCTCAAAAAACGATAACATATTATTTCCGTACATTAACAAGTGATTAGTTAATGAGTGACTAAGCGATCATTCTGTCTCCACGCACTTCTCACAAACAAATCCAGCTGCACGGACACAAAGGTACATACATCATTAAATAGTACTCTGTGACGCATCATCTATATTTATTTATATTACAAAAGCGGCAAGATATTGGCGGACATTTCAACGTCACGAATTGTTCACACGATAGTCACGTGATACAGCCAATAATGCCAGGACTTATAATGCCAGTAGCTTGTAAACATAATAACATTGTAAACCAAATAACTTCAAAATAGTAACCATGGTGTTTCTTGCCGATTCTCCATAGGATATAGGAAAGGATTAACCCGAACCGTGGAATTTTTCTCGACGTTAAAAATGCCCATGATTATGACATACAAGTTCAAGGCACACGCCTTGAACTTGTATGTCATAATCATTGTGGACATTTGCGAACGATAGGATACATTCCTGCGAGAAATCTTTTGTACTAGTCACCCGACTACATATCTCCTACAGATTTGATTAAGGGAAGACAGAAATCAAACAAAAACATTAGCAACCCTAAATCTTGTGGCTAACTGTACTTATCGGAGGCGGGATATCAACCCCGCTTATTAATGTGCCTCAATCACGATGTTCAATCATAACCATTTAGAGAAGTATCGACGTTAACTTGCTCTGCGAAAGTAGATTTAGACTAGATTTAGGGTAGGTTTGCAAAACTTTAACGCTCTTATGAGTTTGATGCACAAATCTTCAAACTTATATTACAAAGCATGAAGAATGATCGCAATGAATCCGTAGAGATTAGTTAGCCGAGGACGTTTTATAGCTTGTAATATTAAGTATTTTGTAGAGCAATAGTGCTTCAGAGGTACGACCCCGACTTGTATTCATCATCATCTTCCTGCCCTTGGCCCATTCTACTTAGGGTCGCCACACCGCGTTTTCTTCTCCCATTTTCTCCGGTTAGGCGACACGCCATGATTAATCCGACAGACTCATTATTTCATATCATTAATTTTATCAACCCTGTTGCCTAAACGGTGAAGGAGTACTAACCTCGTGAGAAGCCTTACTCGTGGGTTCTGGTTCTAGAACAAACAATCGAAGACATCTACCAAACTGCATTTGATTGGAACCGCGTAATAAGACGAGACATAGAAATGAAATGAGATCATTATGGGCTAATTATACTTACGGTAACATGTATTAGATTGACATAAGCAGCCGAAAACCTACTACCAATTCAGTTAACCTTCGTTGCAGAAATGTTTTTAGAGAATCACTTTTTAGGATTTCAGTGAAAATACTCTCGTGATCTACCAAATCGACTCTGCCCAAAACCGAGAAAATATGCGTATTTCTCAAAAATGGGCCAAAAACAAGTAATTAACATTTATTATCCAAAAGCCTGATAAAAAAAGCTCTTTTCTCTTTCCCAAACTGCAGACCTGTTTGCCGTGGTTAGGATCTTATACCACTTCGAGAGGATTAACAACAATAGATACTGGTGTTGGCGTGATGCTAAACTGACAAAATTAACGTTATTAACGAAAAATGTAGATACGTATTATGTATTTGCCTTCATTGGTGGAGTAGACTGTATTGGTAAACTGAAGATAAATAAATTATGTCGACATAAAGAAATATTTTTTTGCTTAAAGATTTCAGGATCATCTTTAAACAGTCTACGGTGGTACACTATGGCATCACTCGATGTTAAGCGTACAGATAAATAAAATGATTTGGAATGTATGGGAGAAAGTGTTTTTAACAACAATTTTATGTTTTTTCTTCGGCCAAATTATATCTATCCAAGGGGATTGTTGTCCTCACGTGTTCCGACACGCACTATACCGTTTTTAATTACGCAAATTTTCCGTGTACAATTAAGTCGGAATATATTCAAGCTTTCCCCTTTGAAACCCTAATAATACCGATTTGAACAAAAGTAAATCTTCTTAAATTCTTTCTTCTACTGTTTATCTACAATTATACCAGAAAGCACACAATTTTCCACAATATACACCTACGTATTTTGGAACATTGTGCGGTGGCGGACGGCCGTACTCGCTTCTCTGGGGTTTAGACTATCTGTCGATAACTAAGTATGACCTGCTACAATTGTGTGTTTCATTTTCGGGTTTCGAGACTCTCTGGTACATAAGTATATAAGATTGAAATGGTAACTACATCTATTTTTATATAGGTAAAGTAAAACGAGGAAAAACGCAGAAGAAAACTGGAAATTACATGTACCTAATGCCAACATTTTAAAAACACATTTTCTAACTAAATACTTATAATTGAATCGACGACAACAATCAGGTCAATACTATTTTTAATATAAAAACAGCTAGGTATTTTAGAACGCAAATATCTGAAATAACTTCGATAAACAATTTCTATTATGCTACAGACGATTTTCTTCCCACGATTGCCATTGTTTACAGTTGAATGCACTAATTTAACGGCGAAATATTTTAAAGATACGATGTTAACAGGTAAATCAAGATGGCTGTTTTTTTTTTGACAATGAAGTGTGGGAATTTTCATAGCTGTTCTGCCATAAGATGCACTGATTTATTGTGATAGACAGCTTTAATATGCAAAAGTAATAAATTGCATGCGACAATTGGCGTCAATAGCCGCCTTCCGTTCCGAATACAAGGCGCGAATTGTTACGAAAATTGCTGTGACTTTAACATACCTTAGTATATGTACACAGTATCTTTCTTATGACCTCTACGTCTTCAGGACGCTCTAAGACGTTGTTCTTATTGATATAAGACATGTAAATAATTTGTGCAATTTGTCACTATTACAAATACCAAAAAAGGTATTATGTATGTATGTATATTTCACGACATTCTATAGCTAAAGTAAGTTTTAAACAGATAATGATTTGTGTCCTATATCTAATGAAGTCTGCTTTGAAAACTCGATCGATAGCCTCATCAAAAGATTAACCTCTGTACTGAAAATACAAACAGTCCCCCCTGCACGTCCCGCTTGCAAAGTATGAAAACATTAAATAAATAACAAGCTTGTTTTCTAACATTCTGTTGCTGTTCTATGTCGGTCTTATTAAGACTAAATCACGCAATTGATGTGTGGGATGTTATGTATACAGTTAATTTACAACGTGTACAGTGTGTAATGAAACATTTACATGAATTAATTAATAGTTAAGATGAAGACGGGAATAGATTGATTGACGCTCCATACAATAATTGTAGTTTTATAGCTCTCAAGGACAAAATTGTTCCATCAATATTTTTACTATCATTTCGTGTAGTTTTCTTTTATTAAATTGGTACGGTATAAATTAAAGTGTCTATCTTCTTCCGTGGAACATGATTATGTATATACAGTGACGATGGCCTAGTATAACATGAAGCATGTGGAAATGTATCTTATTCAATTGTTAATGTTCCCTTTTGTATTTGCACTTGAAGGAAGTCTGGGTTTATAAATAATAAAGGTTTGAAATCGTCAACCCGCTTGAGCAAGCTTAGCCATTGGATTTACTGCTGATCAAATTTCTTCCTTGTTGTTAGTTAAATTGGTACTGGAACGACGTCGGTGATCCCTTTCTCTTTGGCGAAAGTCCAATCTAGACCGAAGTGCACTGGAAATTAAGGATTTTGTTTGTTGTGGTGGATTTAGTTAACGGAAAAGTACTATATTTTTAGGGATGCTGGCTCTGCTCCCCTGCCAATGGTGTATGCACTGCTGGAGTAGTTATCGGTGCCGGTACCGACGGTGCTCTACTGGTACTTCACCCAGGCTTTACAAGAGCGTGATCTATCGGAGAACATCCTCCACGTGCTCAACATTGTGGCAGACGGATTCTCCGACACGCGTATCCAGAAAAATGATGTGTACTTATATCTATGTATTCTCTGTACCTACATGAAAAGACCCGACAGTGTCAGCAGGTACAAAGCACATATATAAGAAAGTAAGACAGGCATCTTCGTGTTTTGTGGTAGTGACAATCCAATTGCGCCCATGACAAAGCCTAAGAGAGGTGTGCACTTGGATCTACACTACTGGAAAAAATAAGAGATAAAAAAAAACAAAATTTTTGGGAAATTTTCAACAGGCCGTTTTTTCGAGAGAAATGGTCGTAAGGGAAACAAAAAAAAGAAAATTTTAGCTCCAAGTGTCTACTTTTTGGATAAGAAAATTTTGTTGCTCCCGGGTTTTTTGAGTAGGTAATCTTAGAAAAACCAACAAAAAAAGGTTTTTTTTCTTATTGCTGGTTTTTCTATTTTTAGTTTTCCGTTTTGATCTACAGGCGTGAAATAAAATTTGTTTGCTTAACACAAAGGGATCTTTTTGTCTTTGGACTGTCGATATCTCAGCAAGCAATGATTGTACAGAAAGTTAGAGGTGGGTTTCAAGAACTTGAATAAATTCTCTGTAACGTTATACTGGAAATGTATGGCATGATGTGACGCCGGTTATACCTTTCCTACAAAGATCGACTACATAGCCTCCGCCTTTTTCTTTAAAGAAAAATTACGAAAGTTAAATAAAAATTACGAAACAAGTGGTACAAACTTTTTTTTATTTTTTTATTCCAAACTTATTTCTATCTTTATTTCTCAGACACACAAACAAAAAAAAAATAGTTTTTTCGTTAGCATGTTCACATAGGTACTAATATGTAACTGATTTAAATATCATTTGTTTTATCATGCGTTAGTTCCCGTTGTCCCGGCGCTATGCCAAACTGGCTACATGTTACGATACGAACCAACTTAGAAAATTTTAAATGACATATCGTTTTTGCATAATATAGTCGGTTTTTAGAGAGCACTTGATTGCGACATAAAACGATACACAATGGCATTATGTTGACGAATGTACTAGAACGTTATGGTCTTATGGCCAATATTCTTTGACAGAGAGGCAAGTCTAGTTATACTATCTCTAGGGCTATGTACTCTGAGGGCAAGGATAAGGTTTCTATTTATTTAATATGCTATTTATTCATGGTATTTTCAAATTATAGATATTTCAATTTCCATTCAATGAATTTATGAATGGCGAAGTGCAAAAGTTGCGCGTCAAAAAAGTTCGAAGTGAATAGCGGTTCTTTTATTTATTTTGAAGAAACACATTCCTTTGTTTCCTCAACAAAAGAAAATTATTCGTTTATCCTGTTAGTAGGTGATTGTCAACACGTAGCAACAAGGCAAAGAGTAGGACTCACCTTTACTAAAACACAAGACACAAAGGTTGGCCTATTTAACTGATTATTCATGTGATATTTCGTACTCTGTGCTGTTTTAAATATTACATTTGTAAAGCAACAAGCGCCCACATCAATACTAAAGTCCACTTAGAAATTCTATGGCTCTAAAAATAGTGAGAGAGCGAGAGGGGGCCTGATAACGACAACCGGGTGTTTTGAATATAATAGTAAACAAGGGCAGGACAATGAACGCGATCACCCCGCAGCCAAGTGACCGCACATAACATCGCGAAATTATATAAACATCACTATGACCTTCCGTAAGACTGAAGGTCACAAAGAAAAAACAAAAATCCCAATGAGGACAAGCTAACATACTAAAAATACATTGAACACATTTTTTATAGCATCGCTGCGAATCCGCGCGAGCAATTACATAAATAAGGCGTTTTATTATAATTTGCGTCAACATTTATACTCGTAAATTAATAATGAAAAGTAGCGTTAAATTTCATGATAGCACAATCCTTACCTGATATGTAGATCAAGGAGCACTTAATGTTACAGCGGTCGCTTTCTGTGCTTAAATTTAAAATTCACGTTTTTATTTACAAGGACAAAAAGACAGAGAAATGACGTCACTGACGTTTTTGTATTACGTTCCGTTTCCTAAAAATTACGATATTGAAACCCACGCGTGTGCCAAAGCTTTGTTGTTTTTACTTTGCTTGTTAGGCAATGTGTTTGAGTGTGATGTTGTGTAAAATGAAACGTCTTTTATTTACGCTTGCAACATCTCGCTGAGGTACTATTAAAAAGTAAATGAGAAAAGAATAAGTTCATGGGAGACCTTTACGAGTTTCAATAACGATAATAATTTTTTACTCACTGAATTTATTGTATACTGACAATAAATTCAGTGCAAAAACTTAATCATGTATATGCCGATAGATTCTCCTTGTTTAATCACAAGAACATTCCAGGGAAATTAGGTAACGAAAACAGCCGTAATAGTAGATGATTATAATCTGAAAAGTCTCAAAATAATAAAAGCATAAATTACATTATTTGCCGTACACCAGAAAAAAACTTAACTAGAGTCACGAGAAACTCGAATGCGATCAATTCATAGTTCAATTATTGGTTTACCTTTACGGTCAATATTTATAAAAACTCGCTGCTTTTTCACACAGGCAACTCAGATCGGCGTGGGTTTGGGTGAATAGTTGTTAGCGTGGGTAGATTGTTTTAATTATTTACACGGAATTATATCCAAAAGTGCTATAATATTGACGCAACAGACATATAAACCACATTATGGGTAAGTTGACAATTTGTTAACGCTAAATTACAACTGTCGATATTTCTTTTGTTATTGATTGATGTCATCTTCGGGGTGGTCTGTCGGTGCGAAGCTTGATTTTTTTACGCCTATAACTATTTGTGCGGGCGCAAACGAGTTTAATCAAAAAAATGAGAAATAAGGTGCTAACAAGCGAAGCTAAGGTAGGTCAATCTAATAAATATCAAAAGTTTAACGTTTAATAAATCCAAATTGACGTTTAGCGTAGTACCGATGGTGATTGTTATTGTATGGCAGCAATGTATTTCGAATAGCACTTTTAAAGGGCTATGCATTATGAAACAATGGTTAACGACTCGTTTGTAAGCATACTGACCAGTTCAGAATTAAGACAAGTGAATTTAAAACAAAATAAGTAAACTTAATGAATGCTTCACATATCTGTCAGTGGATCTTTGACTTGCCAAAAAAAACTCAAATTCGATTTTAACTGAAACAAAATCGATTTGTTTTGCATGAAATGGATGCATATCTTAATAAGATTTTAGACCACAAAGTGAACCTTGTGAAAACATTATTCAAACTATGTATGCAATGCATCTTTTCCTACTCTACCTTACCAGCATAAATCTACCAAAATCTAACAAAAGGAATGTCGTCAAAGGTTGTATCAAACTTTACCACTCAATTTAATTTTTCAAATATTTTAATTGTTTTTCTACTTTTCGGCATGGAGACAAATCCATCATATCAATAATTATAAAAATAGGTCCAGTTGTTTTTGAGTTAAAAGTTTTTCTCATAAAGCAGACATTGTTTTGTATATTAAGATAGTAATAAAATAACCAAAATAAAAGGAGAAATCACAAAGTTATTTTTTGTCACTCAAATGAGGTTGAGATATAATTCTCTTTTAATGGTGTCATTTGGTTTTATTTGCTATTTCTAATTTAATTGTTTCTCATTAGGGTTCCATAACCCAAGTAGCTAAAATGAAACCCTACTAGCCTCTCCATCAGCCCTACTAGCCCCTCCATCTGTCTGTCTGACTTTCCGTCTATATGTCACAGCCATTACTACTCCAATACAGTTGGCACCACACAATTGAAGTTTAGAGAGTAACCCCGTAAAATGAAAAAAAATATATAAATGTCTAGCGTAGCTAGTCTAATTTAAAAATCATGTTGATGTTCCTCAAACATTTATTTTCTTAAGTCCATGGTTGATGAAATATTTAATTCCCTATAATTTGTAAAGAAAATAAATAATTCTGAAATACTGGGTTGTAGAATCTAAAAAAAAAACAACTAATATTGCTTTGAATTAGATTAGATATTTAGCGATACGGGAAATACTCGATTCACTTGTGCAAAACAGATCAGAACACTGGATGAATGAAATGGTGACAGATTACAGGAACAAATTCCGCTTTTCCCTTGAATCTTGGGCCACAAAAGGTATGCATGAAAGGCAGATGTATGCTGACGGAAATGTGTAGTGTAATGCTAATGGATAAAAGAATTGGTTATTTTTATGCGGAACAATTAGGATAATTTTAAATTTGAATGATTTGGATGGTATATGAGTAGAGGAAGGCCAAAGAAAAGATAGATGAAGAAAAGAAAGATAGATACTGTGTGAAGGTTAAAACGGCTGAAAGGAGGTGACTGCTGTCATTTCGAGTGATAGAGATACATGAAACAAGAAGACTTGAGAAGGGCAGGAGAATGATGATCTAACAATAGTGTTATGTACTTACTTGGTATTTCATACTGGCTTTTAGAGGTAGTTGAGGATTGCTTGAAAACTACTTGTACCCTCACTTTTTATAATACTAAATTGACAGCAAACTATTGAGTTGTCAAACACCACAAATAGTAACTTTGTTTTTCATTCATATATTAAACAAATTTAAGTTTGCTGTTTTGTGTAAATTTACATATGAATGAGCCTTAAGCATATTGTTTCTTTTTTGTTAAGTGCTATGCAACCCTGTGTGTTTGAGTTCGACTTTCACTTTATTGGTATTGTAATCCTTTTAAGTGAAATATTTAAGATTTCTTACCAACTTCAGGAAAGAAATTCTTCTTCTTCTTTATGTGGGCCCCGCTTCTTGGGGGGGTCCGGTTTCCGCACTTAGTCCTTACAGTGGACCATTGTGCGTATCAGGAGATTAATAATTGGAAGGATATGGAAGAGGCCTTTGCTCAGCAGTGGGACATACAAGAGTAATAAAAAAAAGACTTCATAAAAAGGAGAAGGTTCTCAATTCAACTGTATTTTTTTCTGTTGTATTGTTACATTATTTTACCGTAACTTTTGGGCTTTTTTTTATTCTTAGGTCCCAAATCAATTTTATTTATAATAATCTAATGCTTGCGTAGTTTATGAGTTGTTGTATTTTATATATAATTATGTTTTCTTCTACTATAAATGTTGATTATTTGCTAATACCTTTTAGTAGCAAAAGAATTTTTTTTGAATGACTTCCAAATAATCACTAAAATGTGGTTGGTGGCAAAAATATGGATGAAACATACAAAAGTTGCCGACTTCCGGTGTAATTTTATTTTCCACCTTATCTTGTTTTTTGGAAGTCTGTTTTATACAAATAAGTTTTAGTTATCGTTTTTATATTTGAATGCAGATTCAGATACAAATATCATAGTGATTTAAACCGTTAATTACTTGTATAAATGGTCTCATTAAAATAAGATATTTAGCTTCTTATTATCAATGATGTATTACCCTCGTCATTGACCCAACAGCTGGATTTAACCTAGTATAGAAGCTAAGAGTTGCCATGGCAACGCCGCGAGTTTCTAAGGTATTTTACCAGTTGAGCGCGTCGATAAGGAGTTAATATAGATACTGCATTTTTGTTTTGCAAAAAAAAACCAAAGAGGTTATTACGAAAGTATGTTAAAAATTAAAAATACTTGTTCGGAGTGAAGTGTGTCAAATACACTGCATTCTGATCTTAATTGTAATGCAATACAACCCAATTTTCAAGCATCCTTATTGAAAAATCATCTTTTTTATTAATTTTTTCGGCAAGTTAGTTTACAAATATGTTGTTTTGTAAAACAAAATAATCCTAATAGTACGATCGAGCCTTCTTGTTAATTGAAAAACAAAAGAATGAAAATATTGCCTATTATTTGGTTGAAAAGGAAGCTCTAGAAGAACCACAAACTTTTCTACTGCTGGCGCAACGAATTACTTGCGAATAATTTATGCAAAGCGACCACGTGTCTTTTCTGCAGATTTGTAAAATAGGAAAACATTGAAGCTGTTAGTTATATGCGGGGTTGACATGCCCAGAGATCAAAGATTAGAGAGGTATGAAGGGGGTAGGTTTGGGAGGGGGTAGCCTTTGACCAGGTTTGGGATATGATGTCAGCTCGTTCAGACGTTAAATACCCGCTGTTTATTATCAGCTAATAACATAACATAATGCCTGTAATCCTGGAAGGTTCAGGCAGAGGTGTATCCAATAGTGCAGCCACATTGCACTAATTATGGAGCCTATTGCCATCAACTAAGCACAAATCTAGGCTCTGTGGCTGATAAGATAATTCTGATGGAAAAAACGAATAACACGTAAAAATCCGAGAACCCAAAACCTCCATTCAGATTCAGTTCAATGAGTCAGTAAGGCACTCAGTTCATATTGTGTCAAATATTTTTGTGTTCCAAGTTGTAGTTAATTTTGAATACCTTTCTAAACTTTTGGTTATTATGGCACCAGGGATGAGGCTGAAGAATCAGATGTCTTTGCCACGTACCTATAGTAAAAAACTAAAATTAAGACCACCTAAGTTTGCGGCTAATGTAATAGAGACTTCAATTTTGACGCTGACAGATAAAATCAGCCTAACGTGAGACGCCACGTGGAGTTTGAATGAAAGTGGTTTCAAGTATTTTTTGTTAAATAAAAGACATCTTAAAGTTTTAAGAGCTCAGAAAATTATAGAAACCTAAAATCTCGAAATGGTTTGAAATAATAATTTTTACTCACATTTACATAACGAAAACAAATAATTCAGCAAATAAGATATTGTTCCGACCTCATACCTCATAGTTAACTAGAAAGAAAGAAAATAACGTATTTTATTTCTTTCTTTACTACCCACACTTTGAGTACTTCTTCACACCAATTCTTACGAATTTCTAGTAGTAGTAGTCCACAAACTTTGTAAAACTATGAATTCTATTTATCTGTAGGAATATTCGTATTGCGTAGTTGATGATAGGTGTACTTGTTTATACTTGGTGGGTAGCGAAAAAGCTAGACTCCAGTGACGCAGCGGTATCGGGCTGGGATGGCTGTGCGCTAACAGCTCCTGCACTAATCACCAGCCATAGCGCGCCGCGACTCATTAGTTTTAAACTTCATTTAATCCAAAAGTTTAAATGTGACTTTTCACGATTCAAAATGAATGAAATGCTAGGCGAATTCAAGATACCCAAACTTTCCCCATATAAAATATAGTATACACATTTATATTACAGTCAAAACTATTATCGATCTAAAATATTTTTGACGGGTGTCAGTCAAAAACTTTATTACGTTAAAATGCGTTTTCTCTATTAAAGTTTTTTCAGAACTCCTCATTCACAATTTTAGAATTACTTCAGAGGGTACATGAAGAAAATAACAAATTTAATATTTTTGTCTCAGTTAACCCATCAAAAGTAGTTTTGTCTGTGATATTTAAACAACATTTAATTGTTTCTATTTTGTTTTGATTACTTGTGTTTAATTTTGTTAGCCTAGCGCTTATTTTTAAAATATCTATTTCTTTTTTTGACAATCTCTTATAACCATGTGCCCATGGTGCCAGTGTACTACCTTCCCATAGAGGTATGATAATATAAACATAATAAATAATGCACTGCAGATGATTTTTATTTAAATTGTATTTTTATTTTACGTTTTTTTGTTTGAATTGTGTTTTCTCTTGTGTTTGTTACAGCTAATGGGGGTCGTTTTTAAATCACGACAGTATAACTTTTTCATGAAACGAATTAAATGTGAAACTTTTTTTTTGTTATTAATAATTAATTAAAAACCCGAGCAATAAATAGTGTCCTGAAAAACCTTCTCGTGTTCAGAGGGATGGCTATGAGATAGGGCGATAAATGATTGTGAAATGAATTCTAACATGATACATTTGTGTTTTTCAGTAATCGGCCCCCTGCAAGGATTATTACGAAACTGAAACCGGAAGTGACAGAGGTATGTCATATTTGAATTAAGTAACTATTTATTATTGTTATAACGAAACTATTTAAACTGTTTTTGTTTTCATTCTTGTTTTGCCGAACTATTAATAAATCAATATTTTTTTTTTGTTTTTCTCTTTTATTTTATGTTTGAATCGTTCATATTTCGGTCAACAACAAAAGTTAAACGAAAATCTTAATTGTTCAGCAACAGATATAATTTCTTTATTAGATGGCAATAAAACCAATACTTAATAAATTGATATGAAGTAACAAGAAATTAGATTTACAATATCATCAGTCATTGCGTTTAGTGTTACGTTCCTTTCGAATGGTGCCATAAACATATAGGACGTTTATCGCATGGGTGTCAGTTCCATTACCAGCTTGAGAGCTATTTTTCAAAAGTGTATGAACGCGATTTTAATTTTACTTCGACTTTCCACCCTAACTTTTCTTTTCTGTACCTAGTGCTTGAACCAAAAAAAAACTTTAAACAAAATCGTATTTTAATGTACAAAAATGTATGCTGGTTTTTTATTCTTCGAAGAATTCAGTCACAGAAAAAACAGTTATAAGTAGTTTTTCAGAAGTCCGCAACAATATGAAGTCATTCTTTCTTAAAAATGCCCTTTTGTATCTTATTCTTGTCTATACTAGTAGAATGATCGTCAAAACTTCGCATGAACACGGAACTCCCATGGCTTTTAGCTCTAACTAATTTCATTCGCTAGTACTAATTAGCCACAACACGTGTACAATTCCAATTATCAGGTGACAATGTATATTGGATATGCAGCTAAACAATTGCTAGGTCTGATTGAATTAGGCATTAATTACCGATGCTGCAAATTGGTCCGATGTGCTAATCACACGGTTGGCTCTTCAGTACGGTTGGCCACTCAGCTTTCAAGTACCTATTCATCTCCGACAAAACAATGTAACAAATTATAGCATTGTTTCATGGATTACCACCTTAGAGCTTTTGTGATATTCTATTCGGTCTAGTTGGCCAGTTTTAACTAAACAATATTCCTTAACAGCGTGAATGCTACATTAAAACAAGATCCATTTCAGTTTCACAACTTGGTATAATTCTGTAAATTAAAAAAAAATGCAATAATCTCAATAAAAATATTGATACTAAAAGAGAGATTTTTGAAAAAAAGAAATTATTAAATTCTCTATTCGATAGTTTTAAATTTCATGTTGATTAACGCACAAGTTGAGAAGTTAATTCACAATTTGCACGAAAGTTGTCATTTTTAATATAGTCAGTATTTATTTCAATAAATATTATATGAAAAAAAAATCTGGCAAATAGAAAAGCATGAATCAAAATATAGCATATAGTTTTTGGGATTTTATTTATGCATTTAAGGAACTATTCTTAAATGCATCACAAAATCCCATATACTATTCGAAAACCATTTGAAATATTTTGTAGTAAAAATCTTGAAATGAAGTAAATTAGGAAAATTTTAACATTACAGTAGTAAATTACAGTATAAAAAGTGAACTGACCGTACCAAATTCAGGTACGCACATGATAATAATATTATGTTAAAAATGGTATCAGTATGGAGTAGAAAAAAAAATATTGTTAAAACAAATGCCAGTGGTATTAATTCGTTTTTGGCACAAGAACGAAAAAATTCGTCCTCACTGACAGCGTTGAGGACGAATTTTTTTACGCTATTTTGTAATTTATTTATAAGTTTAGTTTAATAATTTTAGTTTAATTTAGTTATTGCCATATTGATTTACTGGGGTAGAAATAAATTAAAATATGGTTTTTCATACTAATTGCGTCAAGTGTTATGGTATTTTTTAAGATAATAATATAATTAGTTTTGGTTTGGGTGCAGCGTCGATTTTAGGTTTGAGAAAAAACAAATATTTTAAAACCTCGTGTAAAATAGAATTTCAAGAAGTTTTAATACGTTAAATATTGTTAAAACCTCACCTTAAGTAGCCGCCATCTTACTGTGCGGTCGCTTACGTCATTTCCCTGTTGTCGTGATTGGTCGGTAGGCACAGATGTAGATTAGGGTGTTTTTTTATTCTTTAATTTGATTGGAGGCACAAAGGCAAGTCAGCCTCATCATAATTTGAACTAAATTTTAAACTAAACTACACACTAATAATACAAATTATCTATTAATCTACACTAAACAAATCAGCAAGGAGAATGTTGCTTAATGTATTTAAATTATTTTCCTAAATTAACACAGATTTCAGCTGTCCTTACTCATGACAATAATAAGAAACATTCGAAACAGGTTAACGTGATAATTCTTTTTATAAGCCTCAGTAGATCAATTGGCAAATTTTTCAGTCAACTTAGTGTTACCTATTTACTATTAAGTACTAACATAGGCTAAGAATTTTGTTACTAACACACTGGACCCCTGTTGTCTTCATAATAAATAAATATATATTTATCCAACTGGTATTATGTATCTTGGCTGCAATCGTTAAAAGTACATAAAATAAATGATGCATTCATATTTAAATTAGGGCCATCCTTTTTTCTCAATTTTCTCTTAAGATTCCCTTCTGTAGCAGAGGGGCCTGCCAAGACCTCCGCCTGCCGGGCTGTTAGAAAGAGATACCGCGGCTCCGGAACGTAATGGGCAATAGAAGGAACATGGGCGGGTTTTAGTCAGTACAAGTCTGTCACTCCCCCTCACGCTTCGCTCAGAGCGGGGGAAGTTATTTGATGATTTCCTACCCCAAAAAAAGCCCTTCTTATTACACCTTTCTCCTTATACTAAATGAAATAAAAGAGTCACGTAATTCGGCTCAGTATTCAAGGTATACATGATGTTAGTGGCATAATAAGCTCCTCCTTCAGAAGAGAACAGAACCCAAACCGCTACGCCCACACAAACGTATTCCCGTACCAGGGAGTCAACGGGAGTTGTGTGGGCTTAACGCTGCTAGCCTTTCTCTTAACTAAACGCAACAACAATAAATATATGTGCCATTCGGGCTAGTCTAGCTTACTCGTATTGAAACTGATTCCATTATTTCTTCCGTGTAACTTGTACAACTTTTAATTGAAATGTCCACTGGGTTCTTGGTTTTTTTTGCTCATTTTCAATTGTAATGTCGACTGCGCATTGACACATACCCATAAATTGAGTAGCTTTCCTTGGAAATCATGTTGCATAAATAAAGTTTCTTTTTAGTATGGTATAAATAGCGACACCACTGTTGATACTGTCTTTCGATTTTCAATTATGTTCCTATAATTTATTAATCTTTATTGAGTTTTTGATAGAAAAGATTTTTTTTTCCTGAAATGAAATAATACTAAACAAAAGTCTTGCATTATTTATTTACCGTTTTTGTTAAAAGTCCAAAAACCATGTGGTAGTGTTTTTTATTTTTCGTATTTTTTTTGTCAATTTGATGTATCAGCCCCATTCAGTTCAACCATTATGTAGGAAATTAAATTACCCGCCACCATCAGCGAGACATTTAAGTGAGTATGACTTTATTTCAACTACCAGGGCATTGTCGAGTAAATGAGTACAGTACATAGTTCACACATGTTCTTTACAATTATACAATACCAGGAAATGGAGTATATACAATGCAAAGATAGTCTTACAATCTTCTGCAGCTACCGCAATAGTTACACACACTCAATGATTTTTAAAACGTTTTTCCTCACATACACAAACACCCAGACCCGAAACAAAAACTATCTGCAGGTCATATAAATATTTGTTCCGTGCGGGAATCGAACCCACAACACGCAGCGCAGCAGTCGATCCCTCAGCCACTGCGCCAACCGTGCCGCCAACCCCTATAATTGCGGAACCAGCAAAGCTTTTTTTTCATCAATATATTTCCCAAACAAAGAATATCCTTACGTAGTGTGCGTTATATCTAGGTATGTGGGGAGGTATTTTATTGTAACATTATAAACAGTACTCCAGGTTCGGCTTTAATTACAGAAAACATTCAATATATAAAATGTATGACAAGCTTTCTATGCATGAACGTTTTGAAAGTTACTAATAAATAATACTGTAGTGTAGTGTGTCATCTTATTGTAATAAATTAAGGTTACAAATGAGTAAAGTAAAAAATAAAGTTGCATTACTTTCGTTAATAATATTCTACAAAAGTTTCGGCTTTATTAATAACTAACTTGACTAATTATTCTGCGTTTAATCCATTTAATGTATCTATAATGTACACACGTATAAACGAGAAAATCTGACTCTCTCATCACGAAATCTAAAAAACTACAAGTGTTCGGGAGTCTCAAATTTTTCATGGGACGAAGGTGCACACTAAGATAAGATTTGAAAAGGTGAAAAAGGGTACGTATGGCATAGTTTGTATGGGAACACATTTCCTTGGCTAGATTGACTTTTTATGATAATACTACTATTTATGACGATAGATAGATGTTAGTTACTCTTTAGTTACTCTGTAGTGAGTTTGTTTGTTTGTTAACTCTTTACGCTTTAATGGCTACACCGATTTTTATGAATTTGGTACCGAGATAGTTGGGAACCAGGAGACGGACATACATAATTTTTATTTTAAAAAAGTGGGATGTGAGGGAAAAAGAGGTAAGAAAAGGGAAAACTTAGCGTTGCTATTACAAATCAATAAGGCGCAAGGGGAACTGTGCTACCCCGAATATAACGCGAGCGAAGCCGCGGGCAAAAGCTAGTAAACTATAAACTTTTATTACGTGAACATAGGCTCCTTTTTTATCTCGGTTTACGCGGGTGAACCTGCGTCCAATAAATGATTAATTAATTGAAAAACCTGATTGATACCTAGCAAAACTCTCTTGCAGAGCGGTATGTACTAGGAATACATAGAGTTACAAAGAGTATCCGTGACACTATGCTTGTAAACGCCACGGGCCGGTAAAACTTATAAATGAGAACGGATAAGAACTAGGTCAATAAATACCAGCGTTAAAATGCCTTTAGTACTCGTAGTGGTAGAATTTACATCAATGTATTTTTAGCGAATAAATAAATCCTAGTCGATGTCGTTTGTCCAGCATCTTGAGTGGCCTTGCATCTTGTGGATACAGCTAGACTAAGGATTTTTTTTTTTATAAACCATGAGTGGCTATGTTTTATGGATGCCCGACGCGAACAATATACAAGATGGTATTATGTTAGGAGGTACAGATTTTTATTTAACGCGGAATAATTTACTATTAGATTTCAAAACAGTACCTTACACCCACACTTTTGTATATGGACAATATTAACATGCTATCCTTACTAATATTATAAAAGCGAAAGTGAGTTTGTTTGTTTGTTTGTTACCTCTTCACGCTTTAATGGCTGAACCGATTTGGATGAATTTTGGTACAGAGATAGTAGGGAACCAGGAGACGGACATAGGCTAATATTTTTTTGAAAAAAGTGGGATGTGAGGGAGAAAGAGGGAAGAAAAGGGAAAACTTAGCGTTACTATTACAAATCAATAAGGCGCAAGAGGAACTGTGTTACCCCAAATTTAACGCGGGCGAAGCCGCGGGCGAAATCTAGTATAAAATAAAATTAAAACCAAATATAGTCTATACGCTATAGTATACCTATAGCTGTTACCCGAGAAAAACGAAACAACAAAAAAAATGTTCTGTTCGCAGAGTTCACGATAATAGTTAGTTATATACTTACTGCGTTTGTAGCTATCAATGTATGGTAGTTTCATAATATTGGCATTGTGCTACGAAATCCCCTTTTCACAAAATGCTCATTCTGTATCGAAATCTGTGTAAAAATTTCGTGAAAATATTTGAATGCGCCTGTTTTTTTTTTGGGCCAAATAAATATTAATAGCAGATTCGTTTACGAAATCTACTGGCACCTGAATATGAATCAACTGAGAATTGCGACACAACACTTGGCCAGAACAGATTTTTATCAGTTTTTTTTTAATAATATTCGACCTGCCGCGCCCTGAGCACCGGAAGCACATTTATTGGAAAGCATTTGCAATCTAATTGACTAGATCGGAACAAGACGAAACAACCGGATATGAAAAATAAATCGACTTTTGCAGCATAAGATGCAATATAAAACTCACAATAAATGCATATTTATTTATTTATCTGAAAACTTAACCTAAATTTTCCTAATCTAATATATAAAATTCTCGTGTCACAGTTTTCGTTCCTCCTCCGAAACGGCTGGTTCGATTTAAACGAAATTTTGTGAACATATCGGGTAGGTCTGAGAATCGGCCAACATCTATTTTTCATACCCCTAAGTGAGCAGCACATATATCTGAGGTTTTATATAGCAACGTGTACATTGCACACGTTTATTGAATGAATGCTTGTAAAACTTACCGGTTCAACATCGGCCTGCACTTTGATTTACGTCTCAAGTTCTTGAGAAACACATTATAACATCGATGCGGCTGCGGTTCTCGATCGATAAATCCTACTATTATTATAAATGCGAATGTTTGTGAGGATGGATGCATGGATGTATGGATGTTTGTTAGGGTCCGTTCACACAGACCGGGTCGGAGAGGAGAGCAGATTCTTATCACGTTGAAAACAGAGTTTTTAGTATTTGTAGTAATGTTTATTTTTGCATGTGCACTTTTTTTGTCATTAAAAGTGCTTGAAGGCGCTTGGTGTGAAATAATAAGAGGAGGTGACCGGCTCCGATCGCGTTCTTTTTCTCGATCGTGCAACCGTTTGGCTCCGATTGCATGCTCTTTTATCCGGTTTGTGTGAAAAGAAAACTGCGCGCCGATGCTCTACGAGCCGGTCTGTGTGAACGGACCCTTACTCTTTCATGTCAAAACGGCTGAACGGATCTTGATGAAATTAGGCACAGATGTAGATTATAGTCTGGAATAACACATAGAAACTTTTTTTTCGAAATCACGTGGGTGAAACCGCGGGCGCCAGCTAGTAGAACCAATAAATTCCTGCAAGTTTTACATAAACATACTTCTCATTTCAATTAAAGGCAATGCTCATTGCAAGTTTAAAAGTTACCTACGCTTAGTTATTTCTGCACCGTTAAATAACTTGAATGTTTTCAGTTCAACTGTGAGGAAACTTCAAGAACATTTTGATCGCATTGTTTCTAAACGCGAATCAACCATCGAGCAATAACTATCTAGTAAAATTGAGTTGTAATTATATTATGTATTTTGACAAGTAAATTGTTCTTGTTTGAAACATGATGCTTTAGCTCTATAAACTTATTCGCTACAACAGACTCCTTTTATACAGAGATTTTTTTGATTTTTTGTAGGTAAATATGTACAAAAACACAAAAAAGAACAACAATAAAATATTATACATGGTACTATACATGGTAAATGTTTTATGTGACTTGTTAAAGAGTTGATCATGATTCAAGGCTTGTGTTTCGGATGCAGAACGTTTACGCCTTCTTCTAATTTCTAAAATAAGAGGGTGAATAATTCTGAAAAAAATATAGGTTAGTAGGACGTATAAAAAGCCTCCAACGAAAATTGGTTTGAACATGATTTTATCTATATTCAACTGCAGCCTTAACTTTGTTTTTCCTTAAGATACTAGGACCAGATTTATTTTTACGATTGAGTGTAAATATCCATTTAAGTTAAATCATAAAAACCATACAATAAGAATATTTTACCGCTTATTGCGCTGAAATATTCTTATTGTATGGTTAGATGCCGAACCTCAAACCAACCCAGCCGCCGCGGGAGACGCCCAGGGTGCCCGGGCGCCGCGAGACGACTCCCGGCCACCGTAGATGCCGGGAGTCGTCTCGCGGCGCCCGGCACCCTGGGCGTCTCCCGCGGCGGCTGGGTTGGCTTCATGTTCTCTCCCTCAAACGCCCGGCCACCTCCTTTCCTAGCATTACTGCTTCGCAGAAGGAGGTGACCGCTTCCCATTCCCTCTCGCTCCGGACCATGGCCTGAACCAGGGCCGTACGCGAGAGGTCGCCGCCGGTATTTATACTGCTTGGGTAGTTTATGAGTGTTCAAAATATAATACATAATTTACTCCTATTTCTATGTGGATCGGCTAATAACCTTAAGTAACAATAGAAAATTAATATTCTACAAGAATTTGGTTGCGACAGCATCATGTCACAACTGTAAAGGCTGAAATAACTAAGAAGAATAAATAAGTGTAAGCGGTTTTAAAGGTCCAAGAGTTCCCGGATTCGATTTCCAAGCATTCGTCAATACAGTGATGATTGAATACATTCAGAAAAATTGTAACGTGCGCCGAATTCGAGTGCTGTAACTTGCGACTTTTTTTAAAGCTGTCCGTTTGTCTGCGCGACATGCATTTGTGGTCCACCACTCAACTTATTTTTCAAATCCAGCAATGGTCTTTGAAACAATCCAGATTAATTTTAAATTTCTCAAGTTTGATAACATTTGAGGCATTCGTGACTTTCCAAATTTTGTTAAATGGTTTAGGCATATTAACCTGCCCGCTTGCCTAAGGCGTCCTGGCTGGTGGGAAGTAATCCATCACCACGACTCCAAATAGCCGATGTATCTCCAAATAATCTTTCTTTTTTCAAATGTTTCTCTAAGCTATTCCAAAAAAACTTATTTCTTTCTTTAGGTAAATAGTCTCCAGCCTGTGTGATATCCGTGTCAGCTGTGGGAGTTAGAGGCTGATTATACTATGTTACAAAGTATTTGCATTTTATTCTAGGCCCCCACCATGTCGCAACAGTACAGCTTGCGGTGGAACAACCACCAGCCCAACTTCATCTCGATGTTCACCACACTGCTGAACACCCAGACGTTGGTGGACGTCACGTTGTCTGCGGACGGCAAACAGCTGTTGGCGCACAAAGTGGTCTTGTCAGCGTGCAGTACCTATTTTCATGTGAGTCAATGTAACTATCTATGTATCTATTTGATGTTGAATTGTCTTGGGCGATTCTCACATGACCCTGCTAGACCTCACGGTTCCTCGTTGGAGGGGAAGTAGCAGATGTATTGACGGTCCATTTGCACTGCCGGAGAGGCGGTAAGCTCTGCTCCTCTGTGGGAGATACGCTTCACGACGCTTACGTGTAAGAATCGCTTAAAGTATTTGCTTTTATTGTTGCGCGCGAGCATGACAGCAATCAAAAACATTTCACTGTACTCACAATAATGGAGTAGAGTGGAGACAACGCGAAAAAAACAACTGAATGTTGTCGGTACAAGTGTTAAACTTGACATTACACTCGCATTCTCTGTATGACAATTTCTTCTGACATAATAATTTAAATATCTTTGACTTTTATCTAAAATTTTCATGCATTTTGCCCATTTTTTTGCCAATTTTTAGAAAAAAAAAAATACAAAATGTATTTATACTTCCTATTATTTATTTTTATTTGTACTTGTCTTTTATGTTTTACAATGTTGGACTCGAGAACCTAGTTTTAAAGGCACGGTTGCTACAGCTGTCATGTTGTGCGCGCTGCACGCGACAGAATATTCATGACAGACATCAAGCATAACTGTCATATGGCACACTGGCGCTACATAAACACTTCTAAACCTTGTTTAAGCATTAAAGTTATTGCTTTAAGCCTCATTTAGACGATACAATTTTCTTGAACATTCAAGTGCCATTATTGAATGCAATAAATGAAGTGCAATAATTGCCCTACAAGAATTGTACGCAACTGTTTACACGAGGATACAAGTAAAAAAATTGAACGCAATTATTGAATGCAAGTCTTGACAAGCAATAGTTGCAAATGTCTTCTGTTTAGACCAATACAATTATGTTATGGAGATTATTGCTTTCAAGTTTTGACTTGTCTAAACAGAGAGTTGTATGTACGTGTACAATTCATTGGCGGGTTGCTTCAAGTATTGCACGTATTTGCGTTGTCAAATTTTTCATTCAAGTGTTGGAAGGTTTTGTAAAGAGTTTGTTTATTAAAAAATATGAAAAAAAAATATATCGTTTTCTATTTGTAATTCAAAGACTGTTACACGCTCCGAGAACTCCTCTTCTAGCTATCCATTTATTGATCCAACACCTCTTTTAACGACGATTTCTCAATATTTCTTGTCTCAGAAGAGCAGCAACGATTAACACACCTTCACTTACTGCACTCATGTTGGCAAATGAAGAGAAAACCATTTTTTTTTAAACTTTGCCCCACGGTTTGTCTCCTGTATCGTGGGTGAGTAGTGCGTTTACAAACATTTAAACTCACATACACAAACGGAACAACTATCTGCAGGTCATATAAATATTTGTTCCGTGCGGGAATCGAACCCGCGACACGCAGCGCAGCAGTCGATTGCTCAGCCACTGAGCGAACCGTGTCGTCGAATTGAATGCAAGAATCGCCTAAGAAATTTTTGTATGTGCTGTTTACACTAAGAAAGTTTTGTCAAGCAAAACTTGCGCAATAGATCAAAATCGTACGTTTTGTTTAGACCATGCAAGTAATTTATTGCTTCAATTTTATTGTATTCAACAGGCAACAAACTTGCATCATGTAAATGGCGCTTTACTTTACAACGGAAGTCACAAACTTTCAACACAATTTATAAGATTGCATAAATGTTGGTGTTGCTACTAGCTGAGTTATTTATTAAATATTTATTTATTTATTTGGATCTCCAACAGAGGATACACAGATACATTATAAAACACAATACTGTGGGTTAATTTAAATGTGTTCCTTCAATTATAGGAGACCACAGCATGCACATATATCTAGGTGTTAACACAAAAATATTTAGAGAGGTGAAAATTTAAAACTATTTTAAAATGATAACAAATCAGGAAAAGACAACATAATGTCAATTAAAAAAAGAGATAAAAAAATTAAATGAATATAACAATAGAATTAAAATTGATTCACATAAAAATAATAATTATAATGGTGGCACAATTTTTGTAGTGGTCAAATTCTTTTTGACCACTATATTGTGTGTAAAGTGCGTAGTACTCGCGTTTGCGTGTATGATGTCTATGAAAGTGGACATAGCGAAATAATTTGATCCGACATGTCGATCGGCCGCTTCACCTTTGTCTAAATATCTTGGTCCACCAGAAAAATATTTTCAATACATATTAGGTGAAAATATAAATACATACACCTATTCAGCTCGATCTAGCAATATTTATGGTAGGTATTTTCTATGTAAAAAAACTGAATTAAGCTTAAAAATAGTTGGTCCCTTATTTCTGTAACACACAAATGGACTACACATGTTACAATAAATTATAGTTATTCTGGTGGCCATCCGAATGTAAATTATTAATAAGCCATCGGGTTATATTCATTTGCACATTTCGCCTTTTTTCTTTCCAAGTATTTTGGGGTAGGCTTCCAGTCTAACCGAATGAAGCTGAATACCAGTATTTTATGCTGCAGCTGCTGACCTCCACCACCCAGCTACTACTGGCTGATACGATAGCGAGTCAGACTCGCGGTTGGAAGGTTCCGTACAAACTTGCGATATAAACGACCAAAACTTTTGACGGGGTGGAGTTATAGGGTTGCTTTTCATGACACAAAGGGACCACAGTCATGAGTATATTATATGGTTTTAATTTCACCACGCGTTCCTGTGGTAAAGGGTCTTGACATACAGACGGATAACACAGTAATCCTACAAGGATTCCGTATTTTCCTTTTGAGGGACGGAACTCAAAATATGATTATTTTTTTGAGTTTGTCAGTAGAACGCAATGTTACGCATTCAAAACATTAGGCTGATACAAGCTTTGAATAGTGCGGGGGTCGGGGAAGTATTTAAGGTAAAATTATAACATTAAAAACATGGATTTCAAAAAAATACTGAAATAGTTAGAAGTTTGACTTCCAATTTCTCCGTTACTAGAAAGTTCGGAGATATGGTCTAGGCTCTAGAACAAACAAAATCGTAATGCACGGGAGAAGAAGTACCTCTCGGATTGATTAAGAGTACTTCTGCACTCTATATATAAGTTATACTATACTACATCTATTTATTCGTTACCTAACTAAGTAAACCTTAATGTAATGAGGAGCTCGTGGTTAAATAGTAAAAAGCGCGTGGAACGATCTGCAAGGTAACCGTAACCGCGCTTGCCAAAGTCGGTCCGTGGGTGAATGTCAACTACATACCGAGTTTCTTCCAAGCTTTGGAAAACACGTTAAACCATTTGATTGGTATTTGTAGATGTTTAACGGGCGTTACCCGACAGTAGACCGATATTCTTACAACCTGTTTTTGCAGTCTTGACAATATTAATTATTGAATTACACACACACACACACACACACACACACACACGCGCGCGCACAGTACAGGTAGGTAGTCGTTGCATCCGTTTAAAAATTGCCCCTGACGCGTGCACTCACAAGTGAGTGAATTCACAACAAAAGCATTATTTGTAATTAGTATTAGTACCATAAATTTCGCATTGGGTTGCCTTGTTAGTAGATAAATAAATAAAAATAATATAGTATCCTTTTCCAATACATAAGTAATACAGTACAAAAACATCTATCCATACAGCAATCCATCTTCACAAACTAATACATTTACAACTGTTGTATCATGTAGGTTAATATAGTCCTGTATATTGTGTAGGTAATTATCTCACCTAGGAATAATATTACTTACATTTCCCTACGTTCTAAAATGTTCTGTTTTTTATATTCCAGTCTCTGTTTGTGGAACACCCAGCGGCACATCCGATTGTGATCTTAAAGGATGTCACCTACGCCGATCTTCGTACCATGGTCGACTTCATGTACTGTGGAGAGGTGAACGTCACTGAGGAACAGTTGCCTCAGGTAGGCAAACACAACTCCGAGCATTTATTTATATTAAAATACTCGTAGATAGCCTTCACAACATCAAGCCCATTCCAACTATTGTGCGGTCGGCTTCCAGTCTCACTGGATGATTTCATGGTTTTGATTGCCCATTTGCTCTTAGCAACTAAACGGCCTTCTGACTACTTGCAATTCGAAACTTCTGTGAATACTGCCTGGTATAACCTGACAATTTATCCTTCCTAATATTATCACGCCTAATACTAATATCTTCACGCCTAAATGGCTAAACCGATTTTGATGATGATTTTGGTACAGAGATAGTTGGGACCCTGGAGACGGACATAGCCTATTAAAAAAAAAAGATTGAGATATGAAGGAGAAAGAGGGAAGAAAAGGGAAAACTTATTATTGCTATTACAATAAATAAGGCGCTAGAGCAAAAACTACAGATAGCTAACTGTGTTACCCCGAGCGAAGCCACGGGCAAAAGTTAGTAATACTATAAAAACAAAACACCCATATCGTGCCATGTCTCACCCTTCTATGTTTCAGGTTTTGGACACCGCAAAACTTCTGAAGATCAAGGGGCTGACAGAGATGCCGGACTCCACGTCCCTGACGCGCTCGCAGCGTACGTCCGCGGAGTTCCAGAGCCAGGCAGATTCGATGGACTCAACGCGCCACTCCCCCGCCGCGTCACCTTCCAACAAGCGCCGGAGGTACCATTCATTTCATTTTCAGCCAATCATTATTAGAATCATGTGCAATTATCAGAAAGTAAAAAGAATTAGTGCGTCAAAAATCAGTTGGCAATTGGAATATAATCAAATAAATATTTAAAATCACTTGCCACAACTTTAGTTATCGAACTCGTCTGGAACGGTTGACTGATTTTTATGATTATTTCATGTATGTCTGTGAATAGTTCGTAGTCTATTTAATATACCCCTACGTGATAAGGGTGACCCTCTCCAGAAAAAGAGCTGAGCAGCAGGAAAGAGAGTAGAAGGAAAGGCTAGTATGACTATAAAAGAACCAGTAGAACTAAATAAAAACCTCAATAAGTTATGCCTGAAGGCCTAATAAAAATTAACACAAAAATACCAAATTCTTATTCTAGTGGCTTGCCTTTACCAGAAAATTCAAGTCTATAATAACATTCTAGGCGCCGAAAAAGTTCAACTGGCTCGACGCAACTAAACGTACTCGAGAACGAACAAGGCCGCGCGGACGTGGGCGCTCAAACAGTGGACGCGATCACTCTCAGCAGCGTCCCACAGCAGCAGCGGCGCATGCGCGAGTACCACGAGATCCGGACCATCGACAACTCCCAGCAGGTAGACGACGTTAGTACCACACTCTTTATTTGTTTTGCTTTTTAATACTAATGCATTACTAACAACCGCTACAGTGCTGGAAGGTTCTTATGACGCGATGAGCGCCGAAATACTGTCGCCATCTTTGTTTTTCAATTCTTATTCACAACATGGCGCCTTTCTGTGTAAGTCATTGAATCGTCAAAATAACCGTGCAGCACAGCACAGTTATTTATTAAGCTTTATAACCTTAATATTATCCTCTCATTCTCATTCCCAACAGCCTGTCGGCGTGGTACACACAGTCGACAACGCACAGCAGGTAGACGTAGACGTTAGTACCACGCCATTTTTTGATTTGCTTCTTAATACGAACACATTATTCACAACAGCTAAATAATAGTGCTGTATGGTTTTCTTGGCACCTAAATCGAAAGTAGCGCCGCCATCTCACTTTTTTATCCAATGACAGTTCACGACAGTTTGCTGATAGCGCCTTATAAGGCATCCACGGTCAAATAAACCATGCAGCTTAGTGATTGAAGTACACTTTTGTTAAGCTTTATTTTTAACCTAAATATTATTTTTTACTTAACAGTCGGATAGCGTGGTACGCACAGTCGACAACGCACAGCAGGTGCAGGTAGACGATGACGTTAGTACCACGCCCTTTTGTTGTTAGTTTACTTTTATATACTAGTGCATAATTGCGTCACTTACCCAACTGTTAACTAACAACAGCTTTAGATTTGTGTGGTTCTTTTGCTGACATGCTTTAATGTGGATGGTAACTCTGAAACTCATGGGGCTAACATCGCTAGTTCCAAGCAACGCCATTGGTACCAAAATCTGGTAATGTCATTTTATATTTCACAATAGCTTGACCTTATTGAGACCTTCTAAAATAAGCTAAAATTATAATATAGCTAAATATTGCAACTATCGCTACCATCTTTATGTAGCGCGGCCTATCTTGCCAAATTTGTAGTCAGCAAATCTCACGTGATGAACGCAAGTTTTTCAGTCGTCGAAATTTCGCGTACTTTTTAGATATTTTGTCCATACCGGTTCCAAAACTTCATTTTTTTTATTTTAGGTTGTGCGTGCTGATTTTTTGATCTAGTTATTGCATCACATTGTATTCTATTGTATAACGGGCTGGTGTCCGCAACTCCACGTCTGAGGCGCGTATTGCATCACATCTACTAAGCATACGGCTCAAGAGGCGATTCCTCAGTCGGGCAGTATTTGGTTTTTCAGACATATTTTATTTTAGCAGCAGGCCGGAATACGGATTTAAAATTCTAAACCGTTTTGAAAATGTGAAGTGGCCACCGATTTTTAATTTGTTTATTTCTAGGCCAATTGGTGTTAAAATTATTGTGTATCCATACAATATCCTAAATTCGTATCTGTTTATATAATTTCAATAAATGGCCTCCGTTTGGATAAAAACCAGTATCAACATTCAAAAATCAATTACATTTTGCGAATGCAGCAATGTTATGTATTTTTTTTAGCTAATTTTTTTTTTTTTTTTTGTTGTGGATGATGTATGTAATTCAGTTATCAAATTGTTTTTTTTTTGTGTGTAGTTTAGACTTGCAATGCATAGTATAATCGGCCATGCGCTGAAATGAATACCGTTCGGCAGTTCTGAGGCGGCCAAACTATCGACATAACTGATTCGCGTTCTATTGTTGTAATCACAGATATATAAAAAAAAAAACTCCGAAAAATAACCGTATTTTTGTTGCAAGTCTAATTTAGATAGTTTTATCAAATCAAATAACAATTTTTCATTGTAAAAAAAAATTTTAGCTCTTGTAAAAACTAGTCATATGAGGTGGAGAAAATAATCATTGTATTTATGTATCTCATTATTTGTTATAATATTGAGGTAGTGCTGGCGGTGTGATTTATAATGTAAACATAAGTACCGATAAAAAAACATTGACTTGTATAATTTCAGACAAACGAACAGGACAACATGAACTTGGAGACCATTGCAGTAGATAACACAAACCCGACACCCACAGTCATACCAAACCAAGGTAACTAAACTTCTTCTCCGTGCGATCGCTTGTTCTGCATGGATGTTTTGTCGCTGGAATGACCTTGTCTGTGGTAATTGATTGTATCAAAAAAGAAAATGGCGGCGTAAGTTCCGATTAAGGCCACGCGATAATACATCCAAGTACAATGTAGCGTTTTTAGTGTTCCGTTAAAACGAAACCCTTAGGGCTGAAACTGCGTTAAATGAACACCCGCGCGGTTTCATACAAAAGTGAAATGACGCGCGGGCTTGTTCAATCAATAACGCTTGATGAAAAACTTGTGAAAATGTCTTTCGGCACAGAAAGAGTAATTGTGAAACTACAGTGTCGGTCTGTCATATGAAGCCAAGCGATTGAACTCTTTAAGCACCTGTGACAGGGTTCTTCACATACCCAGCTCACGTTTGAAGATACGCAGCGGGTGCCCGTTTAACGCAGTTTCAGCCCTTATATATTCGCCCAGACTATCTTGTGTGTTTAACCATATGTCACAGCCATTTTACTACAAAAGCATCTGACCACACTAAAATTAAACACTAGATGACTTCTATTAACTGCAACATAAATATGAAAATTAAAATAAGATTTGGTTTGTCTTACCGCACTTGCAACTGGGGATTGAAAAAAAAAATATTTAAAAAGGATGTAGGGTGGATCGACAGCTCTTAAAATTAGAACATTCCTAAAATACTTTTTTTCATATGTCAATGCTTAATGAGATATTTGCTCCAAAAGCCGCAAAAATAGTTCCCACTGTTGTCTAAAGAAGTGGTAGAAAAAAAAAAGGTTAGTATGTTTTAAACGTTATTTACGAAAAATTAACCAAAATTTGGTTTGAATAAGATGTGATATTTAGGGTTTGACATATGGTTGTTATTCATCAAACTACAACAAGTTAATGAAACAATTAAATATAAATCAAATTTAGCTTTTTTATCTCTGCAATACAATATGTGCCGCAGTTTATATTTACAGAATATTTTCACGAAATAGTCTTTACCAAATTGTTAAAATTACGAAGATTTCCATCAGATGTTTTGTAAAGCTGTGTTAAATTATTATTGCCAATTATACTTGGCTGCTTTTAACAAAAAAGGTAAGTCGCGGACTGCACTGAAGGAATCATCTCAAAGTTATGCAAAAGTAAAGTTTGACCATTTTGGCACCGATTGTTTGTCCTAGCTTCTTTGGACTAGCGAAAGAAAGTCTATTACTTAAAATATATGTTGTTTGACCATTTAGGGCTAGTCAATCATTAAGACCTTATTTGATAAACATATTTTTATTAGACGTAGCAACATCACACATTGTTGCTTTAAATATCATGAATATTTAAACTTTATTGCACTCTTTTATTTATTTAATTCCGTAGACTTCATTTATTTGTGTTATTTTTTTGTCATTTTGAGCTTTAAATGTTGTTGAAGAAACTTCCTTCTGATGTCACACTAGACAAATTAGTGCAAACCATATCAATATAAAGTACGGCCAACGAGAAGCGATACCAAATGTAAACAAAACCCCATCTAAAATGGCCGCCCGAATGTTGGCGAACCCGTCTTAACGTTGTTATGTTTTTGCCGGGAGAACGAGACATTACGACAAAGGCACAAGATGGAAAGAGCTAAATATTAGATTGTCAACGCCACAGTTGTTCTTTAGGTTAATGACCTTTCGTATCGCTGCTAGTTGGCCTTAGTGTATGTAATATCACTAACATGTATTTCAGCTAGGAAACTATGTCGAATCGACACACACAAAATCTAAGAGTTATCCAGTGCTTTATTAGTTAATACATTGATTGTTATACAATCCGTATTTCAACCGATAGCAATGCTACAAATCAGACTCAAACACTTTATTCATATTACAAAACAAAAGTATCATCATCTGTTTCTCATTCATCTCTACAACTTAACAAACACATCATCCGCTTGCTCTATGCTTCATGTATGTACGCAACGCATGTATCTACCGGGCTATGTGTAGATAGTTTTGATTGCGTACTCAGTGTACACGCTGGGAATACGATCAGCGTAACAAAATACCCAACGGTACTAGAATAACGTCATAAAATAAACTCGTGTTAAAATAATGGTGTCATTATAAATACACCAATTAGTATAAATTAATATAAATGAAAAAACAACAAAGCATGACCAAGTCAGCTTTAATCGCCGTTAACTAAAACGTACCGCGAATTGAACGACGTTTTATTTTCCAGGGAAGGGAGATCAATGAGAAACCGTTTGTTAAAACTTTAACTCAAAATAATACTGTACCTAGAGAGTTTTTATTAAAATACGTACATTTATCTCTCTTCCCAGGAGGACAGTGGACAATGATGGAGCACTCGTACCCGCGATACACGAATGCGTGCGCCGGCGCCGCGCTGCAGCAGGAGCCAAGCATGTACATGAACAACGTGATTGAGCCGCACATGGACGACCTGCACTACGCGCAGAGCCTGGGCGTGGCTGGCCCGTCGCCCGGGCCTTCGTGCCAGGACGTGCAGGCCGCCACCGAGCCGCCGGCCCCCGCGCCCCCCAAGCGCCGCCGCACAACCAACCCGCAGTCCGAGGAGAACTTCCAGCGCGCGCTCGAGGCCGTGCGCTTCGGAGGCATCGGCTTCTGCAAGGCGGCACGCATGTTCGGTGTCAACAACCGCACGCTCTGGCTCGAGTACAAAAAGAAGGGCTATCCCAACAATCGACCTAGCATCAAGAGCAGGATCAAGCGCGAACACACGACGCCACCACCCGAGCACAAGGAGGAGCCCGCGCCGCCCGCACAGCAGATGGCGCTGCTGTGCCCGCAGCACCAGCTGCCGCCTGGCTTCCTGGAACCCGGCGCGCCGCACGGCTTCCCGCTGCAGAGCGTGGCGCACAACTCGCCTCTCAACCTTCTCGGCGTGAACTTCAATTCGATGCAATAGAACGCGGCCTGCGGCGTGTCGCCCGACGAGTCGTACTCGTTGTGACACGAGTGGCAAGGCGCCGCCGTGGCGCCTGAGCCCCCGCACCCGCATATCTACATGCATCTGGCGTTGTAAATATTACGCGCTCGCGTAACTGCACGTACTTATTATACAAGTGTATTGCGCTGTGGCTGGGCTGTGTCGTCGAACTTTCATAGACAATAAGCAAGCAATGTTTTCCATTTTTATATAGAGAATGATTTCGTGACGACATACCAGGGATGCAGCCTGTCGGGTCGTTGAAAGTCTTTAAGCCACTACTTAAGTAGATGAAGACAAATACCAATTATTTTAAAAAGAGACTGTCAATCTTTTATTCGTAGATATCACATTTTTAGCTCGGTGTCCATGACAAATTTAGTGAAACAGTTTAACAATGATGTCTGTAAATAATGTATTTCTAATGAAGCTGCTTTGGTGTTTCTTCGACCTAGACTGGGTGACGTCTGCAGCCGTAGTATTGCCATGAACATAAACGTATTTTGTAGATCTCAATAGAACCGTAAGTTATGAACTGGTGGTTCCTTACATATTATAGGGAAATGCACAACCGTAAGCCGTTTCGGTTCGATTGTGATAGCGAATTGTCGATTTGTGACTCCCATTGTATTCGGCGTCACTAACGTACAGTTCCTGATAGTCGTGGTCTTCGCACTTCGCGCGTAGTTTACGTTATTTTGAATTTGTTCACAACCGTCCTTGGTATTTGTGCACGTATCAATAATACATTTGACGTCTATTTCGCACATCTAATGTCATTATGGATATATGTTTACACAAACAAATTCAGGAAATAAATAATGCATGATGTTTTTTTAGGTCATATCCGTTTTTCTTCATGTATATCAAACACATTGCCTAGAATTCAGTACTGCTAAGATATTGAACTTAGATTTTTTTGTGGCGATCACTACAAAAATTGTCTTTTGTGGATATTTATCCTAAGGCGCTTCGCCCAGACGACCAACAGTCGAGGCGGAATCGAGCCGCGGGCGCATTAGGAGCGTCACCCACACGACATTTGTAAAGAAAATTTCGTTGCGGCGTGTCTCTTATGTGCCTGCGCCTCAACTGCATCTCGACTGTTAATGTTGTGGGCGACGCGCCTAAGTTTGCTGGATAAATACAGATAGATATATACATGAGAAAGAGAAATATTTATAAAGGTTAGATTGAATACCATCTCGTCTGTGATATTTCGCTAACACATTCAAATAGTCTTAAATAACCAAAAAAAATTTCTAAACGCATCCTGTTCCATTTTATTTTTTTCTGAAAATCCGGTTAATGTTTAGTTAACTGTATTTGTCTTGATATCAAAATGACGTCACAGATTGCTATGCCATACGAAATATATTCGTTCACGGGTTTTGGCAGCTCAAAAAGTCAGTCAATTGATTGGTGGTGCTCATTCATTGAGCATACACGCACTATGTTCGGGGACCAATGGCTAAACAAGGAACTGCGCAAACATTTAGCATGTAATTCTGAGTGACAAGTTACACACAGTTTTATTAATAACTACCTCTATTTATAAGTATTTTAGTTTATAACGAGACTTTCGGAAACTGCCGCGCAAATATTTTTTACGCTCGGATCCATTAGTAGTCACCTAATTCAAAGTACCTATAGTATTTTTTATATAATACATAATTCGAAAGTAAGGTAGTAGTGTGTGAGATAAAGCATTGAAATAACATTGCGTAGTCTGTTTCTATAACATTAAGAATATTTGTATTTTTTTTTTCATTTTGACTATTTGTATACTAGTTTTATAATAACAGGTCTCATTTCAATTCATATTTCATTTGACGAATAATTATACCATTCAATAATTCATTTCCATTCATTCAAATTTAAACTAGCTGTCGTCAACCATTCGACATACTTGGCCTTAGTAAAATAGCCGTATTTTGGGTAAGAAAGTGTTTCTTCGTTTCAAGTCGGCTAGGCGATAAAGAATTTTATGTTGATACTACAGTGACCTCTTCGGTTTTCCAGCCATTTCTGTTTTATTTCTGTTTCCGTATACAATGTACCTAATACCTAATTTAAAAACCCGCGGTGAGTTGTCCCTTTAAATAGCTGCTGATAATTAAAATTAACATCGTTTTTAAAATCTAGTTCACCTCTATTCTAATGTTATGTTTTATAAAACACACTACTATATTGCTTTAATTGCATTTATTTACGGAGTTTGAAGAAAAAAAGAACTTGTTTAGATTTATACTTGTGTTTGGCTATAAATAATAAACAATAATGTAATATTCAGTGATAAAGTAATGCCAGTAATGATACTTTTGCAAATAAAACAAACATTATGTCTTTACTGCCCTCATGCATTTACATTAGACTGATTAAAACCACACATATCTTTGTTTTCGGACGTGTACATACGTCGCGGTCATTGGCAGCTTGCGGCGTGATAAGACGTCTATAAGCTTGAACAGGAACAATATTACCAGAGATCTCTATCATGTAAAATAGTTAGGTAAGCACGTAATATTATGTCTGCATTTATAGTGTAGGTTAAGGATAAGCGGTGCCAGTGTTGGTATAGATAGAACGTAGGTTTGTCTCGCGAGCGGCTCTCGACACCAGCGTGGCAGTATATCGAATTGTCATGTTTCTATTCTTCATTATTCACTAAGTGCAAGGTATTTAGTCAGTGATCTTAGGTGCCTTTGTTACAGGACTCATATAGGTACATACCTCCTTATTATTGTAGACATTAAAGGCATGTTAATGTAAGTTTTTTATTCAGTGTTAGCCCGTAAGAATAAGCGATACGATTGCATCGTTTATTGTGATTTTAGAACGCAGAATTATGATAAGCAATTTATATTAGCAATAAGTTCATATCCACATATTTGCAACTCTGCCATTTAAATATAATCCTTGCAGAAGTTGTCAAATGTGTTCGCCGGCGCCGAAGTTTACTATAAGAAACGAAATGGAGTTTCTTTTTTGTGAAAGTTGTAGTACAACTAACGAAAATAATTACTTTGCAGCTCAGTTTGTTTTGTCTTACGCCTTGCTCAATCTGAACGTTTGATTCTTATACTGGGTCGAACCGCCCGCGAGTACAATTTGTGATTTTGTCACTACCGTCATTTTAGAAGAATTACGTTTATTTTTAAAATTTACTAAGGAGTATTATATTTTTCTATTCGCCTAGATTTACAACGATAATAACCAGTTTCGGCGTTTGCGATCTCTGTAACTTTTTTGTAATTTCGACTGATTTTTTAAAATAATTTAGAAGGTTTCTCTCGTTTAGGCTGGCAACATAGCTGCTACGTATCGGAGGTCATTCAATTTGTAAATATAATCATTATGTATATACAACCTTCGGTAGGTAATTGAGTAGCTTCTTCTCTTCCTCGATTTATTTTACTAAGAGTTTTTACTCGATTACATTAAGAATGGTTGAATTGTGACTAGATCCTAATCAATAAAATTAAGAACGAGAGTGCCACAAATCACTTCATAAATTAATGGTCAATTAATTAATTAAAAAATAAAGGAGAATATTTAATATGATCGCACGAGAGGTACACGTGATTTATAATATTGATCAAATAAACATAATATCACAATCATCATTTTCCTGCCCTTGTCCCATTTTATTTGGGGTCGGCGCAACACGTTTTCTTCTTCCATTCTCCCCTATCAGACGTCATGGCATCATTTGCATGACAAGAATAAGGAGTGTGATACTATTATTTTTTCGTAAATGTACCTTTTTGAATGATCTTAGTGTTTTCTATTTAAGTAACAATTAATGCTACCATGTGTACAATTAATGAGGAACCAGATATTGGCACATACAATTTGTTCCTATATACACAAAAACATTGTGTAATAATATACTTAGTGGCACTGACATAGGTCCAATTGCAATTCAACCCTTTTGTGTCTCGAAAGACTGCTCAGAAATGAGGAAGTAGACGCTTTCTGATAATTTACAGCTCAACTCTATAATCTGAAATAAGATATCTGAATCGTTTTTTTATGTATTTTACCAGTATTCGAGGCAACGAGTAAGCGTATTGTTTAACATTAAGCTTGCCTATAGGTTTTAAAGCTGTCTTAAACTAAGCGTCATAGCAACTAGAGCATGATTTTGATCTAGTAGTGCTCAGAATACAGAGAAAAACCTGTTCTCAACTATTTTTTGTATGGTTTTATTATTCTCTCTTTACTTAATTAGTGCCATCCAAGGTGATTTTAAAGTATTATGTTGGTCATGAAAAAATTGGCCGTGAAATATCAATGTTACCAGTTAACAAAGATGATTTTCTCGTGTGTGGGCAATGTAAGGTAGGTTTATATAAATAAATTATATTAACGAATTATTTGTAATACTGTCTATATAGAAAAGCGCGCGTCAAGAATGTGTTAGAGGCTGAGCCTTGGACAATATTATGTTTCTAGTTGGTATTAAAATTATAAAAATAAACTCATTTTTGCTTCTCCAAACATTTCTAGACGTTGTTGTCAACATCACTCGCACGCGAGAAAGTGATTTATAATTATGTACCAGTGTTTTTCGAAATAGTATTAATTATGAAATGATATTGCATGGTTCTGGAACAAGGGGCGACAGTCGTGCTCATTAAGAAATAATTAAAGTGTGAGTCTGAAGATGTGCTACGGAGTGTTGATAGATAGCCTTTGCATGTTAAATCAATGTATTATTATAGTATAAATATATTAACGTACCCCTAATTCGTATTTAGAACGAAGGAGGGCCGGCGCTGCCATTGAACTGGGACTTAAAGTAAAGCTCATAAAGAAGTTCTCCAAGAAGTAGGAACAGGTACAAACATGTATAAACTTTGTACAAGATCTTTTTTTGAATTCTTTGTGTATTTAACATACTCAATTTTCAAAATAAAAATTAGTGTCATAGTTTTTGATCTCGTCAATGCTCACGACTGTCGGACCCACATAAGTTGTTCATAAACAGGCAAAATTGGTGAATTTTGTGCTTAGCACTAATAATAATAATAATAATTGTTCTATACCAAAATAGAAAATAAATAATTTTGATTATTTTGTATTTGAATTATTTTTACTTTAACCCTTCCACCACCTTGAGAAATCTCTCGCCGATTAATAGCAGGTGTAAGTACTAGTATAGCTTGTGACCAAGAACAGAGCTGTCACGGCCATTTTGTTATTTTTTAATAGCGCGGTAATGAACAAAATATATTTTTCGCATTATTGCGTTTTCATGAATGCTATATTTCCAGATGACGCGACGTATGCTTAGTATCTGTTTTCGTCAAGGGTCTTTGTACACCCTTTGTATCTATTATATTAGGTACAAAGTTCGGGAAAATTACCAGCTAGGTGCCCGGGTATCTCTTACAGATTTTTTTAAAGAGATTGGTATTCTCACGGCTTCTCAATTTATTTTGGCCAACATTTTATATATTAGGCAAAATATCCATCTAACTTGTCACCGCGCCGGTAGCTTTCGGCAACAACGAAAACCGAATATGGCTGCAAAGCGTACATTTTGAGCTAGCTATTGATATATAACTCTAACATGCTTCCTTGGAAAATTTTCGAATAATTTTGTGTTGAACTTCCATAACGGTAACTTAATCGGCATGAAAATATTTATGCCCAATGTTTGAGGTTAATTTTATAAACGTAAAACTAAATTATTTAATTTATTTTATAACTTATTCGGAAATTCTACCCTTTGAGAGAGAGAGGTAAAACCACAAACATTTATGACTCGTAAAACTGTTTTCGAGATAAAAAAAATACCGTTTTGTCCCATAGTGCGATCCCTGTACTTTAAAATGCTATTCAAAGATTGAGATAAAGTTTTGAGTGCATGTCATTGAGTTCAACCGTAGGTATAACATGAACTTGCAACTTAGACCAACTAAGTTTGATGTAGGTACCTAAATAATACATGATGGTTCCTTGAACGGTACGTTTACCTGTATACATGGTGTCCTTATATTTTTTTCAAAATGATACGTATCAAAATTATCAGCTTGTAAATCACTCCAAAAAATTACGATAACACATGGTACTTCGGCACTTATTTACACAACTACTTGATAACTTTCAAATATCAATGTAGACATCGGATTATTATGCATTTTCCCACTAAAATAACCACAATTGATGAAAAAGTACCCCGCACTAAGGTTAGAGGGGCGACGCGACGAGTGGTCTGTGACCGCATCCCGCGCAAGATTGGACCTGTCACTGTTATTTTGATTTTGCCCCACAACGATCCATCGCGGCATCGTCGCGATCAAACCATCTCTTTATTTTTCCACCTAATGTTTGTTAGTAGTAGGTATTTAACTTTTACAGCCAACAGGGGGCCTACTCTCTTTCTCCGAAACGTAACTTCGTTAACGAACGAAAGTCAAAAGTAGTTACGTTTGTAACCCTACTCTATATCATTTTGCGTGAATTAGAGTAGGTTTAGAAAATTTTAATGTGAAATAAACTTCGGACGTCCGAAATTTCGAAATGAATGAAATGAAATGAAACCGTGTGGTAGAAAACGTTCGAAGTTTCGGCCGCAATTTCGTTTAAGTAGAATTAGAGTAGACCCCCAGTTTCGGTTTGTGTGATTATTAAAGATTATAAAGCTTTTTATTATTCATGGATCAGGCAGGTCTTTCAAAGAACAAAGTTTTATTTTTCGTTTTAAATGAAAATAGGACTGTTTCGGGCCATGGCGAGGCGTTAATAACCTCTCACAGTCAAATGTCACATGAAATAAAGTGCGACAAAATAAAATACTATTATGCTGTACCCAACCAACTTCTTCGATTTTACAGCAATGACGGCACAAGATGGCGCGCAGTCAGTCCGGTACTCATTTGAAACTCATTGCAATTATTATTACTTTCAATTTGTTTAAAAAAGTAGGTCATTAGCCCAACTCTGATTTTGTGACATTAAATGAAAAATGATGTGGATCAGCCTCACTTTTTTACACACTAAAGTTGTTTTACTGTGTATATTAAACCATTTGTAATTATTTTAGCTTCAGCAAGTACGATCCCGAACTCTTCAGACGGCTGGCACCGGCGAACCAAACACTTCAAACGGCAGTCGCGAGTACCCGATGAAGCGACCATTCGAAAGCAGAGCTCGGAGCCTCTTCCGGCGCCCACCGCCTTCACCAAGTCCACTCCTACCCTACAGAAACATGAGTCGTACCCGCAGTATGGCTCTTCAAAGGTAACTTTTGCCAACTGGTCACGAGCAGCACACTCAAGCTTTTTGCGATAGTGATCCTTTCCATAACTTAATCCAAAACTTGACCAATGGCGTTGATGCTGTAATTAAAATTAATTTAGACAACCTCTGTCGTTTATATATTCAAGCGGTTTACCTATTAAAGTCTGTAAAAGTGTTTAATGGTTTTCTTAAATAATTTAAATTTATTTAAGAATTTTGGTATATGTAGGCAAATAAACAAAATAACATTAGACGAGACACAATAGAAGTACTTAGATAAACAATGTAATATTAAAAAAAAAATTGAATTGGACTATTATTTTCCGAGTGCTTACCTATTATACGATTTCAATTCTCAGCCAGCAGTTACTCGGAAACCTCGTCTCGAACAAGAAGTGGGCTCACTACTGATCCGCGCCGTGACAAGCACGAGTACGAGTACAAGTACAGGCGCGACCGCGAAGTCGACGTCGACATTGGCGTCGGCGTCAGCATCGTTCGAGTCGACGGCGTCGGACGCGTCGCAGGCCACCCGCGCGAGCCACACGCCCGCCGTGCGCTCCGGCCCGCCGCTCAGCTGCAACTTCTGCTGGAACACGGTGGACGAGTGCGGTCGCATCCTGCGCCGCAAGACGCAGTACCACTGCCCCGAGTGCCGCACCAACCTGTGCATCGTGCCCTGCTTCCACGAGTACCACGACGGGCCCGAGAATGACTCCAATACAGCTAATGCTCGGTGAAGACTACTTCTCGATGGTAGCATGAGGCATTTGTCAAAAAAATGGTGGAAGTTCAGCCTCAACCACACCTGAATCCGGGATGTACTGTGGGACACTTGCTGTACTTATGAATGTTGGTCTGGTCGCAGCAATGTTCATGTATGCAAGACAGGTCTTACGTAAATGAATGTCACCATTCAACATTTCAATATTGTAGAGAGTAGATCGTTTATCCATGTCACACTCTTTTAGAAATTCTTCTAATACTTCTATTTGAGCTATGAAATTCGAATGTTTTTGAATTCTCAATTTAAATATCTCCTGTAGTGGTAATATGATAAGATTTCTGAGATATTTATATATGAGTGTATTTATTATGCATGTTGGTGATATATTTTATTGTTATTCCTGGATCTCGAACATGGTAGATATATTGCATATTTAACAATCAATGATATTTATTAAAATTAGACATACCTATGTGTAACACATATAAAGTAGTGACACAAAAATGTTTTTAGGAAACGTTTCGTTCGATGTGTCTATTTGTATCATAACTACACGGCATTAGAGAGTTAGTGTCAGGTCGCAAGTGCGGTCCTTTTTCATCTGCAATTCGCTTCGTAACGTAAGCACGTTTTTCTGACGAACTCGCCGCCATCGTCACTTTGAAAACATTATACGTACCTGTCTACTTGAGTAATTTTTATATACTAGGTACCTATTTAGGATCGTTTATATGTTCATACAAACATGTGTTACACTATCGTTAGTATTTCATTACTAATTATCATGGGAGTTACAAATACTACATAATATATATATATAAATACTTACAACTGATTGGGACTTGTTATGTAATAAATAAAGTATAGATTTTTAAGAGTGATGACATGTCATTAAGAATGTAAACATTTTTAGTCTACGTACACTTCAGCCAATTTATCTTTGCCGGCGGTAAATCACAGAACTATTAAACAAATGTACCAAGTTTGACATACCTATCGATGCATTTTTTCTTGACAACTAGCGCCACCTTGAACTGCACACTTAAGATGGGCATACTGTCTACTTCTTGCCAATCACTATGATGTATTATGTTGCTTATTACATCGAAATAAGATTCTATTTATACGCGACTAAATATAGTTTTCTTCTAGCGTAGCCTAGTTGATGTTTAATTTGATCTAAGAAGCTACACTACTTTGTAATATAATTATAATAAGATTTACATTGAACGTAATAGTGGGAAAGCTCTCAGATTAGTTATCGATGTATTAATTCATCAGAGTAATTGTCTTTCGTTGTATAGAGGTTGACTTTTTGAGTTGACAGATGTCAGCATAGAGACAAAACTTTGAAAAGTTAAGAAAAATGGTCAAAGAGAGAGCTTAATTTAAACTCACCTGAATATGAAAAATAAAATGCTGGCTCAGTTAGCATTCACATTATGAACAAATCAGTAAATTTAGTGATGTGTTTTAATATGGTACATATAAGTTTCACTCGAATTTACGGATTTACAGACTACAGTCTATTTTACAAGGGCACGGGAACACACCATTTCTTTGGCAAATAAGTTAATTGAAAAAGAATTGTCAATTGTAAATAATATTTGTTAAGTTTTAAATAAAACGGTTGGACCGTTTTCTCAACACGTTGTTCTGAACACTTCTCTATTTAAAACGACGTTACTTGTTTCACCGATAGTATTAGATAATCAATCTTAAGTGAATGTGTAGAGGACTTTAAATGCATTTTTATTTATCTGTTATTATCGGTGAACGTGAATAAACTAGTGTAAGTGTACATCGATGTTAGTTATAAGTTTATGTACGTGTCATGCAGTGATGTTAGTTTTATATACAAATGCGACATATCGGTCCATTTCAATAGTATTGTAGATCAATTACTTTGTAAGTAAGTTTGCTGCGAGCAATTTCTACATATGAATATGTATCGATGTTTTTCTTCGATTTAACGTGTATATACACTAATAGTGTTGTAATTGAATTAATATTTAAACAGAAATAAGACTTTAGTCTTTGATGTAAATGACATGATATATTTTATGTATGCACTTATAGATAAACGGTTGATAGTTGTTTCAACAGACCACGTTATAAACGCGCGGCCTCGGCTGGAGACGAATTAGTTTTTATAACTAGTTGTCACATGCAATTCTTACAATGTTTACGGTGTATATGTAAAACGTGACGTAAGATACTCGCCGTTTGCATGAAAACTAAATACCATTTAGAGCAAAATAGCGTCTTTAGCAGTGGCCGACGAGGCGTATGTATTTATGTATGAGAGGGAAGTTTTCAGTACCTAAATATAATATTTTTGGATCGGAATTGTTGGATAATTTAGATTGGCAGCAATTGCCTTTTGTTGCACTGTAAATATTCGTAGAAAAGATAAATAATAGGTTAGGATCGCTGATACATTCGGCGCTGTTGGACTGTTGGACATTGCTGACGTTAGAATTTGATTAAATGGCTTAGAATTAGGAGTTTTGGGAAGTATTAAATGTTATCGATTTTGATAAGAACGAATTAGATTGTTTACCAAATTGATCTTTAGAAATGGGCAAAATGCTCTTTATTGATATAAATCTATCTTACGATGTGATCAGAGTAATTGAGAATTTTTTGTAGTAGTACCTTTACAAATATACTATAACCATAATATCAAACTTTCTACGTGTCATGTCTTTTTGGGAACACTTTACTCAAAGATATATATAGCGTATGTGATCAAATTTCGATTAGATTTATATACATTATCTGTCCATGCACTTATTAAAAAGTTGCTCTGTGTACATTTCCATAATATATTTCACAATAAATAAAACCGTCGTATACATCTCAACTTACGAATTTACATAAAACACGTCACAATTTTTGTAGAAATTTTGTCATTAAACATTTTCTATCACAATATATTTTGTCACTTACTTCATGTGATGACAACATAATAATAAAAATAATATCGCGTCAATTTATCGGATCGATACTCTCTAAAGCTACTACACACATTTACACTAAAGATTTTTCTAAAGAATCATCTTTTTAGCTATAGTCAATTATTAAAAGCATTAGTTTATCTACCACGACATTGTTTTATATATTTACCAAATTGTATGTATTTAGTCTTAATAAATCTCTATTCTCTCTAAACCAGATTGTAATTACGTAAGTGTGAAAATAATGTCATATTATAGATAAGTTAATGAAAAAAAATCTTATAATAACGTACTTACCTACTTTATATTTTTATGGATACGATTAAATATAACACCATAATACTTATTTGAGGAAGACCAGTTAAAGATGTTAATTAAATAGTCTAATCTGAACAACGAAATCATTATTGAAATGTTTTCATGACATTGATTTCCAAACCATCAATCAATTGATCAACCAATGACAAAACTTAGTACGATCTATAGGAGCGCCATTATAGCCAACCAACAAGGAGACTAAGTCCGATCTACATACAAAAGCGCCATTATTGCCAAACAATGACGAAACTTAGTACGATCTATAAGAGCGCCATTATAGCCAACCAACAAGGAGACTAAGTCCGATCTACATACAAAAGCGCCATTATTGCCAACCAATGACGAAACTTAGTACGATGTATAGGAGCGCCATTATAGCTAACCAACAAGGAGACTAAGTCCGATCTTCATACAAAAGCGCCATTATTGCCAAACAATGACGAAACTTAGTACGATCTATAGGAGCGCCATTATAGCCAACCAACAAGGAGACTAAGTCCGATCTACATACATTAGCGCCATTATTGCCAACCAATGACGAAACTTAGTACGAATTGTAGATCTTAAGGAGCGCCATTATTTTGACAGTTGCCATTTCCATGGTAACATTGATATACCACGCAATGAGAAGTATAAAATGCAACCTTACAGTAGCTCGGCATATCAAACCGGATATATTATATTCTGCTATTTAAGTATTGTCTTATAGTGTCGCCCAAAAAAGTACCTATAATATAATTGATAAAAGTAAATGTGAAATAAATATGTTAGTAGAATATCGATATTGTATCATTGCCAATCTCTTAATCATGTTAAATTGACAATCTCTTATTATTTTATCATAAAACCACCTTTTTTGGCACATATCATGTCATGCATTGAATTGCTTTTGACTGTACGAAAGTTGATGCGAATGACGAAATATTAAACTGTCGTTGACTGTATGTATGTAAATACACATTTATATATTGTAGTAACAAAAATTTGTTCTCTGAAAAAACCACAAATATTCTTATATTGAATTAGAATTTTATTAAGTTACTACTAAGTCATTTTTGAAAAATGACTTAGTTGATTGTTTATCGTATGTGTGTGGTATACGAGTATATTCACATTTGTAAATATAACATTATGCCTTATAGGTTACCACGACGATGTGGCATAGGTACCTTTACCTTATAAATATTCATATATATTATATGTTGATGTCAATCTGATTGTCTTGCGGTTAAACGATTAACTGTAATGCTATTCTGTAATGCCGAACATTTAATGATTAGGTACTAGTCTGATTGTCGATACGTCGTGTCAGTAAACCACCATTTCGTGTTGGTTTAATGACACGACGTATCGACAATCAGACTAGTAGTCATTAAATGTTCAACAATAAAAAAATACCGTGTTTTGAAATTGACCTTTCAATAATCATAATATTCAGCGATCAACTAAACACGATACCATTATTCCAATGTTAAGATACTCCACGGAAATATCTGTCATAGTCAGGTGTCCGCAGCTATTCCGGAATTCTGTCCGGTCGGTTTGACCGCACCACTGGCTGGTAATTTTTACCTGCTTTGTTCCGGTTAAGTACAAACTTGCGACCTAAATGGTATCTTTTTACTGCTTAGACTTGGAGGGTTATTTTTTTTTGAAATCTCTAAGAAACCACAGACCTGAGTATGAGGTTTTAATTTTAACTCGATACCTCCACACGTTCTCAAGATAACAGATAGACGGACAACAAAGTCAACCAATAAGGGATCCGTCTTTTTTAATTTGAGGTATGGAACCCTAAAAAGAGAGTATGAGTGTCTGAGTACTTCGAAGCATCTATGTGAGTTACAGAATAGCACTACAGCACCTTAGACGTGTTTCGCGTCTTATTATTAGTAGATATTATATTGGAACTTAATATAACACATTTGAGTATCTATAATAACAACAAACCACACTCCGTAGTAGTGAAAACGTAATATAAATACAATATTCATGTACAAGCTATGCGCGATAAACAGAGACTTATATATTATATTATCTTATATCTGATGTTGCTAAAAGCGAACACACAAGTTTTGTAAACTGTACCAAGTAACGTATCATGAAAGGGATTGTCGTGAGGGTCTTATATGTATTTCTTATTTGTAATTTAAGAAAACAGATGAATAATGTCCCTTTTAAATGAAACTCTTGACGCTAAAATATTGAAACAATATGGAAGACTTATAGTCAACGGTTTTAAAATAACATGCTTTGTTAATCTATTAATACTGTACTCACAATGTCTTTCATGCTATGTATGGGAGACACGCATTTTTTGGCCGTATTTTTTTCTTCTTAATTCACTTTTTGTCACATCGAATTCTGGTCTCATATTATCGCGCATGTGTTATAACATCTACTCGATGTTTTTGAATTCCTCACTCAACTGTATTGGTGTAAACTGGGCTATTACTGTTCAAATTAAACTGATTTTCCGTAGCACACAACTTGTTTTATTGTGGAATCTAACTGTGCGTTGCAATTCCACCCCTATCGACCAGGATAAAAAGTCTAAATGTTAATCGAGGGTATAAGCTATCATACCAAACTTTATCCTTAAAGCCGATTGAGTGAGAAGGAATAAACATACACACATTTACAAACTTTCGCCTAAATACAGGTTGTCCCTGGAAGTCAAGATCAAATCGGATATGGGCATGGTCAAGGTAATTTCCAAACTTTTGAACTCTAATGTGTGTTCAAAAAGTTATGACACATTTTTGTAGTTTACCGAAAACCTAAATCAGATAACTGTGGTGTTCGGAATAGGCAGGTAATGCATGTATGCCTTTCACTCCCGCTAGTAAAATATTTACCTAATTACGTGCTCAAGCAAAGAGTATCTGAGACATTGTGCAGGGACTGGATGATGTTTAAATGGCTGTAACTATTAAAAGAATAAGTGTAAGTCAAATTTTTTATGTCTTTTTGTAGGATACTTTTGATTTAAAATAAAATCATGTGCAACATTTCGTAAATTTAGTAAATGACATCCTTACTAATATTATAAAAGCAAAAGTGAGTTTGTTTGTTACCTCTTCACGCTTTAATGGCTGAACCGATTTTGATGAATTTTGGTATAGAGATATTTGGGAACCAGGAGACGGACATATGCTAATTTTTATTAAAAAAAAAGTGGGATATGAGGGAGAACGAAGGAAGAAAGGGAAAAACTTAGCGTTGCTATTACAAATCAATCAGGCGCAAAAGCAAAAGCTGCAGGTCTGCTTGGTGTGTTATACCGAATTTTATTTTTTGAAAAAAGTGGGATGTGAGGGAGAAAGAGGGAAGAAAAGGGAAAACTTAGCGTTGCTATTACAAATCAATAACGCGCAAGGGGAACTGTGTTACCCCGAATTTAACGCGAGCGAAGCCGCGGGCAAAAGCTAGTTAATAATAAAATTACACTTCGCCTTATTTTGTTATGTGGTTTTTGCATATTATTCAGGTAAAACATTAATGAATTCAATAATCATGGGCTTTCTTTCCCATTGCAATAATGCGATTTTCACGTCTCTAGATCAGATTCATATGAGATTAGGATATAATTGAACATGCCGTAGATCAGCCGAAAAAAAACAAAAGAAAACCACTCGCAGGTGGTTGGCCTAGAATATTTTATCGTGTATTTGTCGATTAAAATGAGTTTATAACGCCCTTAAAGTATCGGTAACCGTTAACCACACACACTGTGAGATCACGCTACAACACTTAGGAGCTCAGAAGCAGGTGAAACTGCTCGGCGCAACGAGTTTTTGATATAATAAGTTAAGGGAACACCGCAGATTGTCATCCGACTTGAACATATTATTTCTCGTTTTGGAAATCCTCATGGATGTTCACACTCTTGCGTCGTGGGGCGTCATCCCATGGGGAGGAGTGAAGTGCAAAACTCACCCCATTTCGACTATGGGAGGCGCGCGTGGATAACTAGGCGCTATCATTATCATCTCGAGTCCAGTACGATGATTGTGTCGCACGGCTTATGCGTAAGGTGGTGGAGGCTCTCGGGCCCCGACTACTAGGGCTCCTAGGCCCATGCTTGGAGAGGGGCCAGTTCCCAATTCGCTTGAACACGGGGAAGCATGGTCCTCATACAGAAGCCGGGGCGCCCTGCGTACTCTCCGTCCGAATTACAGCCCATCGTGCTGCTCGAAAAGGTGGGCAAGCTCTTTGAAAGAGTAATTGCAAACCACCTCGTCGGGCACTTTGTGGGGACGGGGCCGGATCTTGCGGAGCAACAGTATGGTTTCCAACGCTCAACGGTGGATGCCATCATGCGCGTGACTGACGTGAGAGCTGCAGTGTCCAGGAGTAGGGTTGTCCTGGCGGTGTCTATCGACATCGCCAACGCGTTCAACACCATGCCCTGGAGCTGCATCAGGGAGGCACTCCGGCCGACCTACTTTTGTCGTGTGGTCGAGGCATATCTGACAGACAAGGCCGTCATCTACCCCGGTCGCTCTGGAGAGTGGAATCGGCGAGAGATGTCGTGCGGTGTCCCACGGGGATCGGTCTTGGGGCCGCTTCTTTGGGACCTCGGTTATGACTAGGTGCTGCGCGCCGACCTCCCCAGCGGCGTCAGTGTAGTTTGCTACGCTGATGACACGCTCATCCTGGCACAGGGGAGGTTGCACCAGGCAGCAGCCGAAATAATGACACGCGTTGTTGCGATAGTCGCGGAGAGGATCCGGCTACTGGGTCTCGAGGTGGCTTTGCACAAATCCGAGGCCATGGTCTTTCATGGCCGCGGGAATACGCCACCGTCGGGATCCCAGCTGACGGTAGGAGGGGTTTGGATCGGCGTCGGGTCGATGATCAAGTACCTGGGAATCGTCCTCGATAGCCGGTGGAATTTCGAGGAGCATTTCTGACGTTTGGCTGCGGTAAATCCTCTCTTTGATGAGTGGCCTGACGCAGATCCTCAACGGACACGGAAGTTTCGAGAGGTTCCTGCACATAATCGGGCGGGAGGAGACGCCCGGGTGACACCGTTGTGACGATCGCCCGGAGGACACGGTGGAGCACACAGTGGCGGTCTGCTCATCTTAGGTGGAGCACCGCCGTGCCCTCGTAGAGGCGATCGGCGGTGGCAATCTCTCGCGTCCGGCCCTAGTTCAGCCCATGGTCCAGAGCTAGAAGGAATGGGAAGCGGTCACCTCCTTCTGCGAAGCAGTCATGCTACCGAAGGAGGTGGCCGGGCGTTTGAGGGAAAGAACCTCAAACAAACTCAGCCACCGCGGGAGACGCCCTAGGCGCCGGGCGCCGCGAGAAGATTCCGTCCGTCTATTGACGACAGGTCGTGTCGATGGCGTGTAAGTGTTCCACGCGCGAAACATGAATTAGGTTTAGTCAGTACAAGACTGACACTCCCCCCAAACTTCGCCTAGAGCGAAAAATTATCAAATAACAACCTTATTTGATAATTTTCCAAAAAAAGAGGCAAAGTTTTAAACAAACAAATATCGCAATGTAATTCAACGCAAATTATTATCCTAAAAAAATCATCAACAATAAGATGGAGACATAAAAACAAAACAAGAAAGAGATAAAAAGCCAAGCCCTCAAAATCAGGTAAGAAAAAAATCAAAACAAGAAACTACAAAGAAAACGAAAGAGTTAAAAAAATAACATTTAAACGTTAGTTTAATAAAAATCGAAAGCGAATAAAAACTGAAATATTCCTTAATCAAAAACAAGATGGTAGCACTGACATTAATTCCGTAATCTGCAAATAGATGGCAGCTATGATATTAATTAAGTAATTTGAAACTAGATGGCAACTAGCATATTAATTCCGTAGTTTGAAACTAGATGACAGCCATAAAAATAATTTCGTAATCTGAAAATAGATGGCAGCTATGATATTAATTCCGTAATTTAAAACTAGATGGAAGCACTGAAATTAATTTCGTTATCTTAAAATTGATGGAAGCACAGAAAATAAATTTCGTAATCTGAAACTAGATGGAAGCACTGAAATTAATTCCGTAATCTGGAACTAGATGGCAGCCATGGTAATAATTTCGTTATCTTAAAATAGATGGAAGCACTGAAATTAATTCCGTAATCTGAAACTAGATAGCAGCCATGGTAATAATTTCGTTATCTTAAAATAGATGGAAACACTGAAATTAATTTCGTAATCTGAAACTAGATGGCAGCCATGGTAATAATTTCGTTATCTTAAAATAGATGGCAGCTATGATATTAATTAAGTAATGTGAAACTAGATGGCACTAGCATATTAATTCCGTAATCTGACACTAGATGGAAGCACTGAAATTAATTTCGTAATGTAAAACTAGATGGAAGTACTGAAATTAATTTCGTAATCTGAAACTAGATGGCAGCCATGGTAATAATTTTGTTATCTTGAAATAGATGGAAGCACTGAAATTAATTCTGAAATATGAAACTAGATGGCAGCCATGGTAATAATTGCGTTATCTTAAAATAGATGGCACCTATGATATTAATTAGGTAATGTGAATCTAGAGGGCAACTAGCATATTAATTCCGTAATCTGAAACTAGATGGCAGCCATGAAAATAATTTCGTTATCTTAAAACAGATGGCAGCTATGATATTAATTCCGTTATGTAAAACTAGATGGAAGCACTGAAATTAATTTCGTAATCTGAAACTAGATGGCAGCCATAGTAATAATTTCGTTATCTTAAAATAGATAGCAGCTATGATATCTATTAAGTAATATGAAACTAGATGGCAACTAGCGTATTAATTCCGTAATCTGAAAATAGATGGCAGCCATGAAAATAATTTCGTAATCTGAAACAAGATGGCAGTCATGAAAATAATTTCCTAATCTGAAAAAAGATGGTAGCATTGAAATTAATTCTGTAATATGAAACTAGATGGCAGCCATGATAATAATTTCGTTATCTGTAACTAGATGGCAGCCATGATAATAATTTCATTATTTGTAACTAGATGGCGGCCATGAAAATAATTCCTTTATCTGAAAATAGATGGTAGCACTGAAATAACTTCTGTAATCTTAAACTAGATGGCAGACATGAAAATAATTCCTTAATCTGAAAATAGATGGTAGCACTGATATTAAGTCAGTAATCTGAAAATAGACGGCAGCTATGAAAATAATTCCCTAATCTGAAAATATACACATAATAAAAAAACACATACAAATTTCAATTTTATAATGTGTTTTTGTATTCAATCCTTAGCATTTCTTTTTATATTATTTTAAATGATTTTATTTTAATAATTCTCTTTTTTCCTTGGCCTGCACTCACCGTGATCCAGCTACAGTTTGTGGTGTTGTTCTCTGCTGCGTTTTCTTACCAGTGTACGTAAGTACCCAAATAGTAGTGGCTCGATATGTGCTTGTACTTCTAGCAAGTTCGTCCGTAGCGTCGTTGCCTCGAGAGTCACTGTGTCCTTTGATCCATGGGATGGTTATGTTGTTGAGATTACAAACCTTATTTAGGCGCTGGTGGCACTCGTGTATTAGCCCAAAATTGACTGTTTGGTGACTGTTTGGTGAAGAGTGGCCCTCAACCTTCCTTGCCATGATGACTGAAGCGGCTAGGGCCCATGCAGTCCATGCAGTCTGCCTGAAACACCGTATTGTGACCCCCAGAGGCGCCAGAGCGTGGCTTTGGCGCGACTATGTGGATGATGAGGTCCTCTGAAAGACTCTGGCCCCCATGCCAGTACCTGTTTTGGATCCATCTGTGAATGTTCTTACCTCTGCGGGGCATAGCCCTTTGCAAAGGTGATCTTCATGGAGCTGAATTTTGTATTTCTTATCGAATTGTTTAGGTATTGGATTACTTATGGCTTTGGCTATTGGAAATTCGTTGTAGAACTCCTCCAGCGCCTTGGTAATCTTGGTGATACAGGCTCTCTTTAGTTTATTGTCTAAGTGACTATTCCAGTCAAGGTATTTGACCTCGCTGGCTAATTGGAGTTCAGTATCAAAACTATGAAATAGTTTGGGTAAGCGTTAAGGTCCTAGTATTCGCTTTTGGGTGAACATGACTAGTTCAGTTTTATTAGGGTTTACTGACAGGTCAAAATCCCTGCACCATTCCTCAGCGGCGTAGGGCCTGTTGGGTAAGGTTGCTGATTGTTTCCGTCACCTTCCCTGAAATGAAGATGGTGAGGTCGTCTGCGTTATCGATCTCCGCTATGATCCGCTTCTAGCAGATCACTTCTTTCTTCTGCTTTGATACCTCCCTACGTCGTGGTTTATGCTTGCAGCTTGGGCGTAGCTCTGGTAGGCGACCCGTTTGAATCTATCAAGACACGGCCGCTTGTGCTCGCCAGAAGGGGATGAGGTCTCGTTGAGAGCTCGCTTGGCCGCGGCCTGAACCATCCGAACAGGCCGCTAATTCGTTTGCTGGCCCTGTAACTCCGCAGCGCTAGTGGGCGGTTGGCTAGGTCCTGGTTGGCTGGTGCCAGCCACGGCCTGCGATCGCTTGCCTGGATCGGACCGGAGAAATTGACATTACCGCTGGCCGGTTTAACCGTAGCCGCGGCGTTAGCCTGTATGGCCTTAATGGTTACTTGTGAAGTCTTACCTCTCCACAGTTGACGACGCTCTTTCTTCGCCGTCTCTTTTACCGACCCCTTTTTTTGGGGTGGGGAATCATCATAATTTCCCCTACTCTGGACGGAGTGGGGGCAGTGTCAGACTTGTACTGACTAAAACCCAACCATGTTCCTTCTACCGCCCTTTATGTTCCGGGGCCGCGGTATCTCTTTCGAGCAACCCGCAACCCCGGCAGGCGGTGGCCCTGGCAGGCCGGTCTGCTTAGCTGATATCTCTTTAAGGCGCGCGTGGAACACTAACACGCCGCCGACTATAGTCGTGTAAACAATCGTCGGACGGAGGGTAAGCAACCCGTTGCTCATCATACACAGGCGCACAGGCCTACGGTGGCCGGGAGGCGTTTCCCACGATGGCTGGGTTGGTTTGAGGTTCTTTACCTCAAACGCCCGGCCACCTCCTTCGCTAGCATGACTGCTTCGCAGAAGGAAGCGACCGCTTCCCATTCCCTCTCGCTTTGGACCATGGACTGAACCAGGGCCGGACGCGAGAGATTGCCGCCGCCGATCGCTTTTACGAGGGCATAGCGCTGCACTACCCAAGCTGGGCAGACCACCACTGAGTGGTCCACGTGTCCTCCAGGCGATCGTCACAATTACAGTGGTGACACCCGGAGTTCCTTAATAATTAAGTTATGTATTTTTGAGGTTTGAAAGCACTAATTATGCTATTTAAATCGAAATAAATTAGAAAAAGTGAAATGTCTCAGGCGGGACTTGAACCCGCGATCTTTCTCTTACAGGGAGAATGCTTAGACCACTAAGCTACCAAGACACCGTCTAAGACATTCCAAATTTTCCTTTTACGTCTTAGGGCGACGTTTGGAGCCATCTACCGACAATTCTACGAAATATCGGAACCAATGAATGATGTTACAATCATTTTTAAACATTGATTTTTAATGATTTCTCCGCCCAATTAACTATTTTTGAGGTTTGAAAGCACTAATTATGCTATTTAAAGTGAAATGTCTCAGGTGGGACTTGAACCCGCGATCGATCGGGTTCAAGTCCCGCCTGAGACATTTCACTTTTTCTAATTTATTTCGAATTAAGTTATGTTCTATTTTTATGTTTTTTTTTATTAGAAATATTTAAAATTGTATGCAAAAAAAAACAATAAATGAACGAAAAAGTAATGTGAAACTAGATGGCAGCTATGATATTAATTATTACATCTGAAGCTAGATGGCAGTAATGACATTAATTATTACATCTGAAACTAGATGGCAGCTATGATATTAATTCTTACAACTGAAACTAGATGGCAGTAATGACATTAATTCTTAAATGTAAAACTAGATGGCAGAAATGACATTAATTCTTAAATATGAAACTAGATGGCAGTAATGACATTAATTCTTAAATATGTAACTAGATGGCAGTAATGACATTAATTCCTACATTCCTGACATTTAGAACTTTACTTACCTTTACCACTGTGTAGTATGCAATGCACTCATTATAATTAAAATGTTTTGAATGCGTAACATTCGATTCTTACGGTAAAACGAATTTTGACAGAAGAACAACATTGTCAACATAGCTCACAGAAAAGTGAGGCGGAGTAGCAATTGGCAGGCCATGTTAGCTAGAGAAGCGAAAACCGTTGGGGTAGACGTGTTCTTGAGGGGATACCGCAAATTGAGAAGCGTTACGTAAGACACCCGCGGGCTATGAGCGAAGATCTCCGCAAAAAAAAAATAGCTAGCTGTTAACAGTTAACGCTTCAAAATATAATGAGTAACTTCAAGAAAAAGTCTGAACTGGAAGAACATGGTTTACTGATTTCATATCCGTTTCTTTTTACACAAATCTTGATAGAACCACCTAGGTATTTAAGAACCATTAAGTAGAACTGGAAGCATGAATAGAATATCTCGAGCAATGAAAATGATTGTGTAAGAAATGACATCAAAAAATACAAAATTGACGAGACGATTGTTAGAGAATGGAAAAATAAATTGTGTTGCACAGATCCCAAATTACTTGGGATAAAGGTATGAAAATACCGTGTCGACGGCGCGTTAATATATCACGCGCGCCTCAAAGAGATGTCAGTAAAGCAGCTGAGGGGCCTGCCAGGGCCTCCGCTTGCCAGAGTTGCGGGTTGTTCGTAAGAGATACCGCGGTCCCGGAACGTAAAGGGCATTAGAAGAAAAATGGGTGGGTTGTGTTGACTATTGCACGCAGTGTTCCATTTTTCGTTATTGTTACCAACTAATCTAGAATGCTGACCCAGGCGACTCAGCGTAAATATGACAACAGTGAATGTTGCCAGTATAAAGTGAAAAATTCTGTAGTGTTTCCTACTATAAATCATAATTTCATACTATATTACCTATGCGTCGGTGTTTATTTTGTATTGGCGCTGTGCCCAGGTGCCTTCAAAATACTATTTAATACAAACACTTTTTTGTCTTTGTTAGTTAGTCACAAAGTTACCAATTATAATTAAATGCAGGGTTGCCATAGAACATTATTGTTTAATACAAACCAGCCCGTTGTTCTAAACCAGCAATATATTGAAATTGTTGTATTTAATGAAAATGGCATAGGAAATAAATAAAACCACTTTATAATTTACATTTTTTTATTCATAATGGTTAAATATAACATATACATACATAGACATCACTATTTGACAAATTATTAAGTAGATAGTATTTTAATTCCAAAATCTTCAGTGAATATACAATATGAATAGATATAACAGTATTCGGATTCAACATTTTTATCGGACTTTCAATTAATAAAGCGTTGCTTACGTAAATTTGATTACCCCAAAATAGTCTTCAGGATGAAGTTGGTAAGATTCTATGTAGTCAAGTTATCGTTTCAATCGTCCCTATGAATGCATTCAACCTATACGTTCGTTAGGTACAGTAATTAAGTCCTGCTCCCGTCAGTCAACTTAATCCATAGATAAAAGTCAATCTTATATCAAATTAATAATAAACGTTATTCTCGATCGCCAACCGATTGACAAGATTCAATGAGACGCAATTCGAAATACTAATAATACGTGTAGTTATACGTTGGATATCTACCACACTAACAGACAAAGTGAACCATCCGAGAACAAACGAACGACCAAATCGACCAATATGACGTCATATTGTTCAAGAGACTAACACCACGACAAAAAATCAAACCGTTACAAACCAGACTACCCGAAACGAACGACCGTAATTTGAAACATTGCTTAAACATTGACATCATACCTTTAAATTAATTTAAAACTTCTAAATTTTCCGCAACTGACACGTGACAGGACTAGGGTCCTAGGTGACACTTTATGATAGGACTACGTTCCTAGGTGACGCTTTATGATAGGACTACGGTCCTAGGTGACGCTTTATGATAGGACTACGGTCCTAGGTGACGCTTTATGATAGGACTACGGTCCTAGGTGACGCTTTATGATAGGACTACGGTCCTAGGTGACGCTTTATGATAGGACTACGGTCCTAGGTAACGCTTTATGATAGGACTACGGTCCTAGGTGACGCTTTATGATAGGACTACGGTCCTAGGTGACGCTTTATGATAGGACTACGGTCCTAGGTAACGCTTTATGATAGGACTACGGTCCTAGGTGACGCTTTATGATAGGACTACGGTCCTAGGTGGCGCTTTATGATAGGACTACGGTCCTAGGTGACGCTATATGATAGGACTACGGTCCCAGGTGACGATATATGATAGGACTACGGTCCTAGGACCTAGAGTTTAAGCAGACATCGGAGTAGACAGTTTATATGCCTAAAATTAATTTAAAAATAACCTTTAAGTCCGCAACTTAAAAACTATTCCGGTATTTTAAAGGGAGGCAGAAAAAACTTCCTTGATAACTTAGAGGACATGTTATTTAAAATATCGTAGCATTAACTACGCAGAACATTTCATTTTACTATATTATGACATTTAATACGCGGGCATTCAGCGAGATTGTTTATGTCAGTTAAAATAACATAAGAATACTTTGCAGCATAGAATTTCAAAACTTAAATGCATGATAGTAATGTAGGCTATACCTACACTACTTACTGTTCAGCCGCTCCGAACATGCACGAGCGCGTGGCTAGCGGCTCGCCGCGCCGCCCCCACCGCACGCGCAGGTGATGCGACACTCGGTTACCGACAGTCCGCACTAACCAACATATCGGTCAACATCTATAGCGCTGTGTTTAATTTTATTCATTTTATATTTTTTTCTATTCTAATAAACATTTATTATTGTTAGAGCTGTGTTTATTGTGAAGAGTTCCCGAAACTACCAATACACAAAACACTACAGTAATAATTAGAATTTTGGTAATTCATTTTCTATAACTCATAAAAGGAAAAACGTTGAGTTGTTCACAAACCATAATACTGTCTTGCCAAAATGAAATCATTCTGTCATTGTTTAGAGGGGTCCGAAATTATAACAACCACTCTTACCGAAGTGTATCATATACCCAGTACTAAATTGATTCCTGGAGGTTAGATATGCAGTCGCTTTATGTTAAATACACCAGTATTTAACATCAAGCGACTGTCTATCTGGTTAGACTGGAAACCGACCCCAATATAATTGAGAAAAGGCACGGCAGATTATGAATTGTTTAGAGGGGGCGGCATTCATAAAACCAGGTGCAGATTATTTGCAATACAACGTGCAATGCAACATGTTTCTTGTACGTGGTTCGCACGTGTGTTCATGTGCTTTTACCCGATAAAAACAAAAACGGGTTGTCACGTTGTTGTATTACATTAAAATGTTGCAAATATTCTGTATATATTTATGGTTACAAAATGTTGTTCGGCTTACAGTTACAGGTCAAGGCAAGGCAAGCAATCCTCATGGTTGCTACCTCCATTGGGGACATAAGACAATGGGTTCAAGTCAATGAGTAATACATAATATACATGGCGGCAAGACGCTGTCTCGAGGGATAGAGAACGTAGAATACTGTAGATCTAAAACTCGTACATAACACGGCTCTCGATAAACCTAGACTAAAAAATATAAAAATAATTTGCTCAATAAATCTTTACGAAATAACCTTTCCCCAATAGAGGTAAAATTATTGACTAAAGGTACTTTTAATTCACTAATTTTAAATATTCGTTAACTTATTATCTAGTGTGTAGATGTATTTACAGTTTGAATATTCGAAATAATAACTAGTAATATGGAATAACTGTTTTTCTTGCGCGGGCGGTTATTGACGGTTATGAGACGACCCACCTGTCATTCGTACACTTTAGTGCATTATGTCATCTTGTATGCACGTTAAGCTGTTGGTCCCGGCTGTCATTTGTAGTCAGTGTCCCGATAGTTTGACAAACCGTCTTACCAGACAGCATATTCTTACCATTTACTAACGCGGTTGTGGAGGTCAGATAAGCACTTGCTAGTTGTTAAATACTAGTACTCAGCTGCATCCGGTCAGACTCGAAGCCGACCCCGATACGGTTAGGAAAAGGCTAAGCAGATGTTGATTTGATTTTGTTTACGCTGATCGCCGCCACAGGTTTCACCCGCGCAAGTTACATCAAAGTAGTTAGCAGTCTAGTAGTTTCTAAGAAAATAAAAACCGTCCCCAACAATTATAGATAATATTGTTCTTTTGTGAGCTGCCTAAACGGGCTAAGAACACAGGGATCAGTTTGGCATGAAAACAAAAAAAAACTATATATAGAAAACTGCCGAGAAATGCAGAAAAAAATACTCAAGCGGTATACGTTAGTCTAGTACAAATGAAAGTTTCTAAAAACAAAATCTTGTTAATGACAAAAATAAATAAAACTTTAAGAAAACATTCTATTTTTAATCAACAATTACATCCAAATCTGACTGAGGGCAGCAAATTTTGAATTAGTCCTTTATTCAGACGGCTAATAAGGGACTTTTATAAAGAGTAAACTTCCGAAAGTAAATGGAACATCTTCAAGCAGTGCGCGCGTCCTGATCCCGCTGCCTATGAACGCGACGCACATGGTGGAGTAATTACGTATAAGAATAGTTAAAAAAAAAATTGTTTTCAATTTTTACCTACTCTCCTCTGTCTCCTCAGAATGGTCTTTCTTTTTGTGCGCCTTTTTCGCCCTGCAATATAAATTGAAACTGTTCATTTCGTTCCGTACCCCAATCTTAAGCTAATTATGTTTGAAGTGCACCGCGCAGTGCGTGTTTGCCTTTCGTTTGTCCATGTGTATTTTAATATTTTAGCACCTTTTTTATTCTCCTTCAAGTCCGCGATAAGTGCGGTCAGTCCTAGGCAATCGTGCCAAAAGTTTAAACTAACAGAAGTTTAATTCACTTCAAGTGACGTCATACGACTGAAGTTCTTAACATCGTGGTGTTCAGGCACAACTTAGACTTCCACTTAGGAGTTTTCTTGCGAAGCCACACGTGCACCAACCATTCGTTTAATAAATAAATTAATAAATCCGCAAACTGTCAATACAGTGGGAATTCGTTGTAACTTCGTTAATATTTGTAACTCTCCACATTCTTGCATCAAATCATTTAGGCATTCGATGGAGATAAAATGATTTACGTTCAGTAAACCATTGATAATTTCATGGAAAATTAATAAAAAAAAAAACGATTAAATAATTAAGAAATGTAAAGAAAATACAATAATCTATGAAAGTAAAGCTGAGCATAACATGCGAGTCCCATCTGTTCGGTTCTGCCGCGTACTCACAACTGGCCGACAATTTACAATATATATAATATTACCTTCTACTTCATAATTCTTAGAAAATCTCTAAATTGAGAATAAGCTCATTCTTTGATTGTAAAGACAAAAAAACTGATCGTAGTCTTTCAATAGAAAAAAGGAAAATATTTTAACAAAAAAGTGCGTAATTCCTAACACGTGATATTAAAAAAAATTGACTTTGATATCAAATAAAATTACTTAGAATTTAAGTTATTTTTTTGCGGTTTTTTCCTTATTTTTTAACACTTAACTATGTTCGAGTGCAAAACTCATTAACTGTATGGTTTATACGTACAGTTAAATAGTTGGGCACACAAAAATGGCGGCGCTCTAACGCCACTTCTCTTACAAAATACCGTTATTTGGGGTGTTATTGCAGCTACCGTGGTGATTATCATACTGTTTTATATATTTCTACTATTTTTAAAAAAAATATGTGGCGGCAGCGTTGGCAACACCACAGATAACCAGTAGGATGGAAGCTATCATTACGTGTAATCATTGAAGAAGGACTGGGACAGCCAACTTCACGATTTATATAAGAGATTATTGCAAACTAATTGACGACATTTATTACTCTAGGTCAGTTGCTAGAAGTTGGTTGTAACATTTTTATTATGAAATAATTCACTGCTTTTGGTACAAATGGTAATCCGACAGTAGTAGACATGACGAAAGTATTTTTCGAAACGACCGATTATTTCAAAGGAGTTCTTGTTCAGGCGGGAAGGACCAAAGTGAGAAATTTTTCGTTTCGTTTCAATCAATTCTTTGCGTCCGAAACAAGAATTCAAACCGATTTAAGATGGTGATTGACAAATGTGATAAGATGCAATATTTATGTTCGATCTCAGTGTCGAAGTATCATTTCGGACACAGTTTTTCCGTGTATATGTGTAAACTAACAGATTAAATAACTTAGTGTGTGTTTACATATTGACCCAAGAACTCCTTTTATGTGTTAGTAACGATAGATCGCCTTAGGATTACATGTTACAAGGTACAAAAGCAGTCTTACTCAAGATCCGAAAGCTCGACTTTCACACATGTCTCATTTCTGGTTGTTAAACCGTCAGTACTGGATCCTCGAAATTGTCAGTTACTTTATATATACTATGTTACAATTTGAGCGAGTATGCATAAAGAAATCGAACGAAAAAAGAATAGGTTCGCCACAAAAAGTGGCAACTGATATTATTCGTATAAACGAAGAGGGAGGCCTCCCTCAAATGGAAAAAAAGCAATTAAAATTGCTTTGAAATGGGTCGAAAACCTTACACAAACTCAACTCACGTCATTAAAATGTCATTACAACGATAAGGCTAATAGAATGAGGATCCAGTTTCTTGAAGACATGAAAGTGTTGCGGCTCGGTTATGTATTAATGTTTGACGTATGAGTATATTATAATGCCAGCTAGAATGAACCCGACGGTGATAGTTAATGGTTTGTACAGCGACCTCTTGAGCTGGTGCCACCGCTCCGCCTCGCGAGCTTTCCTCTTCATTTTGGAGACGCGGTCGGCTAGATCCCGCGTCCTGCGCCGACGTAGCTCAGTGCCATCGCTGCCAGGGCTGCACAGAAAAATAACATACACATAGTAAAACAATTCATAAAACAACATTGGTAGACAACATTAAAAGCAACAGAAATATGACGACACATAGTGAAATGTTCTTTTAATTTCTTAGTTTCTTTGATCACCAATTTTTTTTTTATGCCTTCTCCTTAAGCGAAGACGCTTTGACTGTGCTGTCGTTGTCAAGACGGCTATTCACATTTATTCAGTATTTGTAAATGGCCTGACACAAAAAGATGTATGTAGGTATGATTTTATAAAAATCTGTTATAAAAAAAAACCGTTTATCCGTTCTTGTCCACATTAAATTAACGCCTTCGTCACTATCATGTAGAAATCTCTACATCCACTCTCATTTCACCTTCCCTTCTAGATAGGCAACTCGTAAGCTTAAAAATAGGCTTTTTGATGCAAGCTCAGAAGAGTTGCCTAAGCTTACGGTTTAGTATAGTATCTTTTATGATTATATTTTGGTAAGGAACTGCTTCATGTTTACGCATTACTTGGCTGACAAAGCGGTTGTTACTGAAGACGGACATACCGGTTGTTAGTTAGCTGGTCAGACCATTTTAAGGCTTTGTAAGTTAATGTAATGAATAAATTTTATGTGCTTATGATTTTCGTCGCCTATATTCAGTGATAAAACTGAAAAGCGTGCCATCTATTGCATGAAACAATAATATATATTTTTTAAAGAAACTACATAATCGATAACTTTGATGAGCTAAGGTGACTGAAAATATTTAATTTAGTGCTTTTGGTAGTTTCAAAATGTATTTATTATAAATAATACGGCTTTTACAACAGTTTTTTTCATTAAATTTTGTTTCGAATCGTTGGGTCCGCAATGAAAAAAAAAATTGTAGTCAGCAATGAAAGTGACAATGATTTGTTAACAGAGACGGATTAATCGGGTTAAAAGGTTACCAGGTAAGACCTATCCAACATACGGTTAACCCTTTTAGTACCAGTTAAAGATTGCTGATTAACCAGAATGAAATAGATAAATCACCGAGCACGGACCATCCGTCACTTTCTTGAATAATTTAATGTACAAAAATGAACTCTGTGGATGAACCGGTTATTATAAGCAGATTAACGCTGAAATACGGGTTAACCTTTCCTCAAGGATTTTACATAAGCCTAAAAAATTGCCCGATTAGCCTTATACGGGTAACGTTTTCAGTCCCTATTTGATAACGATCACATTAAACACAAGTGAGGGACGGACAAATGAACACATATAATGATATTAGTATATTAAATGTTACCAGAACTCACAATACTTTAGGCAAATATGGCTGAAATACACAAATAACATTACTTTCATTAGAAATCATGTACATATTCGTTTTAAAGCAATGATGTGTACAGTCAGCCGAGTTGGTAAAACTTTAGTCACTTTTTGTGTCAATTCAGGACACATTTAAACAAATGCCTTTTTGCCAACTTTGTGGATTGGCTTCCAGTCTACCCGGTTGCAGCTGAATAACAGTAAATTACATGGAGCTGGAGAGACTGTCTATCTGACCTCCACAATTCTGTACATAATGGGTAATATGATATCCCTTTGGTAAGACAACCGGACTTTCGTGACATTGACTATCTGTAACGACTGTCAAAGATCTACAAATGACAGCCGGGACCAACAGTATAACATGCTTTCCGAGGCACGGAGGAAACTCGGAACGTAACGGGTGGTCACCCATCCACAGACCAACCAAGGCAAGCGGAGCTTCGCCCAAAGATCGACTTGAGCGGCTGCAATTATTTAGCCAAGAGCTCCTCAGCATATATAGAAAACTATACTTGTATAATTAAATTAATGAAGTTGAAAAACTGACTAAACATTTGAGCTGTCAAAGGGTGTTTTTGTCAGACTTAAAAGCCGAATCTGCCAATATTTTTGTTTTTTTTTTTGTTGCTGAGTAAAATGTAGTAGTTTTTTGTTGATGAATGGTTTTCTGACAGTGACCAAAACTATTGAAGGTTCCGTGAATGATTCTGATAACGTATACAAGGTGGCAGGGACACCGACGCAACATTCTGAACCCATCCTTAGAACATAGAAAATTTTCATCGGTAATTTAATAAAATCAGATATTCCATACATTTCGTCCGTGCACTAGGTAATACAATTTTGGGAACATGATGAACAGCATTTTTTTTTAAATTATCGATGAACTTTGGGATGATTTATAATAGTTTCGTTACCCCATCTATAAAAAGTAAATAAACATAACTATTTGAAAGACTAGATTATTGCAAACTGGCTAAAAGAGTTCTGTAAAGGTAACAACAAAAGATGGCGTCTATAAATAAACTAAGAATTGTGATTTTGTTCTACGGATTACCTACGTACACCCGTAAATTGACTAGATTGAATTATAAACTAGTTTTTTGTCCACTATTCACTACCACCACCCTGTAATATAAATTATTACAGGGTGCAATTTTAGTATTGTGCACCTTTGTACAGTGTGCAACTTAAAAACTATGAGAAACATTAAACCCTTAACACAATCTATGACTACGCCTACTCTATCGACTCTAATAAACCTACCAACTATATTAGTACCTATAAACATTCACAAACTTCAAAATCTAATATAAAATTATAGTGTCGTGTTTGTTAACTGCTCCGAAATGGGTGGACCGAAGTGTATGAAATTTTGTGTGCATCTGAAAATCGGTCAACATCTATTTTTCACTTTTTTAAATATTACTATAAAAACACACGCTATACTTCACATCCAAAAGCCTTAAACTTGAATTCTACATCCGAAAACCTAAACTACTCTTGCTAAAGTAACTACATTAACCGCTATTCTATAAGCTCTCTGGTGCATGTCTTCTAAAAGACTACTCCCTAAAATAGGAATCTGTCGAAGATTCAGTACTAGCATTACTGTTGATAGAAGATAGTAGATCACAATCGAGTCCACGGTTCCTCATGTTCTGTATGCACGCGCACCGCGTGGCCCAACGAAATATGTCAGTAACAAACCTTTCAGCGATGTTGGATGTTGGCTCGTCGTCTTCGTCATCCGCCGATGATGCTGACAGCGAATTTTCTTGTGAAATCGGAGTCGGAGGGCTCTCGTCCGAGCTTAAGTCTTGCGGTGCAGATAAATTCAAGTTGCCTGTGAAAATGCATGTTGGTTACATTAGTCCCCGGTATCCTTATTTTTTTTTAAGTATCTAAGGTCATAGAAAACGGATATGTTGGGTTGGAATGCCAGGTTTCTGAAAGCCTTTTAACATTATATTGCCTGTGAATTAGAGGAGTCAGGCTATTGCCAAGGTTATGTGATAGAAATACAGAATTGCTTCTTGAATTTAGCAGACAAACTTCATGCCAAATGATGTTGCCTGTATGGAATTACATCCAACTGCAGAACATTTTCGGTATTTTCGTTTTTCATCTTTTGTTTTTTTTTTGGTCACATTCTTGTTGGTTTTGCTTTATAAATATTTATCATTTCTAAGTTTGGCTTCTCAGAAACCAGGTGAACCGGCCTAAATAAACGGCGCTTTGCAAAATATGGATACGAAAATCTTGACATTAAAACGTTAATTGAGCACAACTTTAGCAGCCATCCACAGTTTAAACTAACACCATAACAAAATAAATAATTGGTAGTGAAACCTTAGAAAATCACTAGGTATGTCAGCAAAATAAATAAATCAAGCAGGGAAAGAGTTCTATAATAAAATATATATGTATAGGATTTCTTACACCACCCTTGAAACATATCCAATATAAGTTTCTATGGCCTGAGATAGATAAACACGTAAACATCAATATAATAAAAACTCTAACAACGAACATTGAAACGAAACTAGTTTTACTCGCGGACGCACTAACGCGTAGTGTATAAGTGAAGAACCGTGATGCCGTAAAGCTAAGTTCATTCCAATAAATACAAAAATACTCTATTAAGCTCTCATTCCGTCTCTAAAAAGAGTTCAGTCTCACGCCAGACGCAAATGTAGATCGTGAACGAATGACATGCAATGAACATGTTGCAGCCTAGTCGTGTTCGCTGTTAGATGTCGCCATGTTCTCAGCTGTCAACATAATATCACGTTCCACTGCGTCAGGCTCCCATCGCTGTTTGCTTTTCTCTATTCTGATGGCTACGACGATAGGTAAATACACTTCTAAAATGTTCCTGGATGTAAACTGTAAATAGTATAAATATATAAATATACTATATATCTCCTTAATTATGGTGATCACCTGGAATTTTTTATATATTTCATAGACACTGGTATAAGAGCACAACAATTGGCAAAGACTTGAGCTACCAAGAAAGTAAAACGAACTCCCGAACGGGAAGGATATCTTCGTTCTGCCCTTAGGACAGATGAAGGCGGAAGACATAATACGCAAATCAACGGGCTGATAAAGCAAATCAACGTTGGAAACGAAAGAACTAAGTGTTTGGTTCACTTGAGTGTTTGGTAGCGCGATTGGCGAAGGTTCCAGAACCTACCGAGGGACTCGCTGGTGGGGATGGCGGGTAGCGGGCGGGCGGGGGCCCGGGTCAGGCTTTCAGCACGGGGAGGCGGCGGCGGAGGCACCTCCTCTTGGCCAACCACCACGTAGATGTTATCCTCTAACTCGTCTTCGTCTTTCTGAAATCATGAATTGAATGATGATGAATGAAAGGTTCTTCCGCAAAAAGGAAAGGTAATGGCTGATGACCGCCGAATGTATTTAGAAACACAAAAAGCTGGAATGAAATCTTCAGTAGTCGGGTTTTCGCTGTTGTGGTCACATTATTACGCCACAATATAAATTCGGTGAATCACAAGATAATCAGAAACGAAAATAATCGCGATATTTTCCTAACGTCCAGGAATTAATTTAAAAAAGGCCCATGAAACTCTGCCAGATCCTTCGGGGATTAGAGATGGGAGCGTGATGTTGTATTAGATTTTGTACAGACAGATAATCACACCAGGCTTCACAGTAATTATAATTAATAGATCATCTTGATGATTTATCTTTTTACTTATTTGTACACATATTTCATTATTTAAAAAAATAAATAAAGTAAAATACATATATTTCATTCTGTATTTTTTTATAATATCAAAAATTAAAACGCGATTTGCCGCTTCCGTACCAATCCAATCGAAACAGAAATTTATAAATTAAGTTAATTTTAATGCTAATTCCAAAAGACTAAAACCTTTTGTTTTAAATTATAATTTTAAACGTCTTTCTTTACATAGTATTTTAGTAATCATTTATTTATTTATTTAAGGACAACCAACAAAGCTACACCAACATACATGTTAAAACGCTCACATCTTTACAAAACGTAGTGTAGCCTTAATTAAAGGCTGCCACGGCATGCATTGAACATAGAGTAGGAACTACAGTTCCTCACAAAACGGATTTTACTTATTTATTATTTTGAGATCCTAATTAAATTAAAATCTTAACTAAATTTAATCAATTAATCCAATTGTATTCTGCGGTGTGCCAAACCACCACCATTAAAAAGGAAAAAAACAAACATTAAATAAATACGTGAAAAGGTGAAAAAAAAGTAAACAATAAAAAAGAGATGATAATAACTTTAACGTTTTTTTTTAAATAGTTAGTTAAAAATGAATTTAACTAAAGTGTGGTAACAAAATGAAACCTACAACGTTTTCTAAGAACTGAAGGCATTGTCCGTTTCCTTTTTTCCGCGAAAGCTGGAGAATTAAATAAAGTTTACCAGTGTCGCCGAGACATCCTTACTAATTTATTTATTTATTTAACTATTTATGTACACACAGTAAACCAGACAAGATAAAAACATAACATAACTAATATTATGAAGCAAAAGTGATTTTGTTTGTTACGTCTTCACGCCTAATTGGCCAAAGCGATTTTGATGAATTTTGCTACAGAGATAGTTGGGACCCTGGAGACGGACATAGGCTAATAAAAGTGAGAAATGAAAGAGAACAAGGGCAGAAAAGGGAAACCTTAGCTTTGCTATTGCAATAAATAAGGCGCAAGGGCAAAAACTACAGGTAGCAGGTACCTGCAAATCAGGAAAGGGGAACTGTGTTACCCCGAATTTAACGCGAGCGAAGTCGTGGGCCAAGGCTTGTTTTCCCATAAAAAACGGAAAAAGCTGATAACCTTAATAGCAAAAACTAAGCATTATATAAATTAATCTAATCATTATTACTAATGGGACAGAAAATTTGCAAAAAATACTCCTTTGTAACTTATATTTTGACATTTAATGTTTTGTGACATTTAATATTTTGTTTTTTATTTTAATATGTTTTTTTTTAAATTTGGTATATTGGGATTATTAAATTATAATTTTAATTTGTATGTCAGTATGATAAGACATATCAAGAACGAGCTTTACTTACTTTACCTATGTCTTAGAAATAAATAAATGATTATGAAAGTTACATCTTAATATATATAAATCAAGTGTCACGTTGTTTGTCCGCGATGGACTCCCAAACTACTTAACCGATTTTAATTTGCACATTGTGTGCAGTTTGATCCAACTTTAAAGATAGGGTAGGTCGAAAATTGCATTGCAATGCATGCCGTGGCACAGCTAGTCTTAATATATAAAACAAAGTCGGGTTTATTCGAAAATTTAAAGTCGGGAACGACTGCACCGATTTTCATGATTCTTGATTTTTTAAATTTGTGTCCGTGCCGAATAGTATAATTAGTATTAAAATATACGAAAAAAAAAGTTAAAAAAAGAGGTGATTTTGATACAACCTTTGGCGACGTACGTTCTATTTGGTAGATAGAAAGGTAGAAAATAGCATTGCAACGCACAGCTAGTAATAAAATAATAGTAATAGTAAACTACAGTGACAATACAACATATACAGGAATCCTTTTCCTTGGGCCAAGTAGTGTCTTTTGAGTCGAGGCAAGACAAATAGGTGTCAAGACGAACACAATAAATCCCATCAGAGCTGGAAGGAGGACGCGCCGGTTCGTGGGAGGTGGAAGGAGGCCTCCACCCAAGACTCGGACAGAGTAGAAAAGACAAAATACCGGCCAAGAGTCAGTCAGCGGTATTTTTGCTTTCCGTTATTTGTTTAGTTTGGATGATTAGGTAAAAAACCGGCCAGACTCGCGCACCGAGGGTTCATTTTTCACAGCACAAAGGGACCACAGAGTTGAGTACATGGTTTAAATTTCAATTCGATACCTCCACGCGGTCCCGACATAAAGGGTCTGACAGACAGACAGACGGAAAACAAAGTGAGGGACTCCAATAAGGGTTCTGTGTTTTTTCTTATTGAGGTACGGAACCCAAACAAATATGCAAATATGTGCGTAAATAAATAGCAGAAGAATAATGAAAAGTATAAAATATTTTAATTTAAAAATTTCAGAAGCTGATGATTTCAGAGCTTTATCTTTCTTTTTTTTTTTAAATAAAACGTTACCCCATACTATGTACCTCTCCTGTATCATGGATGCTTACACAAATAGCCAGACCCGCATCAACTACATGTAGGCCATACAAATATTGAATATTGTTGGGGATCGAACCCGGGACATGCACCTACCGCAGCAGTCAAACGCTTTGCCACTGCGCCAACCATGTCAAGTTTTTAATTTAACTTGCGCCGAAATATCGGAAACTCAAAACAAATAATAAACATGGTAAATATTTCATTTCAAAAGGTGTTGCAACCATGTCAGTTTAAAAACTTGAACACTTACGTATTCTGGGTCCAATCTCTTGGCTCCTTCAATGACGGCTTGATAGGAGAAGCGCAGTTGATCCGGAGTCTGAATCAGACCCATGCGGTGGCGCCGCATCTCCAGCAGCGTCTCCTGGATATCCAAGTTCTCCATCCCCTCCTTCTCCCCCTGTTTGGAAAGATGTTCGGTTAGAATCCATCATCAAATCCCAAGAAACGTTGGATTGGATAACAGAAAGATAATTAGATGATTGATGATTAAAGATATTCATTAAATTTATTTGCAAAATTCGAATAATCTGAGTCTCTCTGAATATCTAAGTTCTCAAAAGTAGGAGGTGTCGAAAAATATGATCATTCAATGTATTTTAAAGTTCGAATATTAATTTGATTCTTATAACTGAATGCAATCTTGATACCAATTTAAAATAGTAAGTGTGAAAGTCAAAAAATGTTAAATATTTACAGGAGGAAAACAGTACCGCTACGTTTATTTTAAAAACTTAGAAACGTTGGTCCTGAATGAAGTAAATCAACTCCCTTAAATTAAACACGGTTAAAAGATGATATATATATATATATTATATTCAGATTAACTTGGAAGTTCGTTTTTTCCCCGGAATAACTAACAAAAGTATGGAATTGGCTTCTTAAAATGTCACATTATTCCCGGGATCACGATATTTCATTAAATTACTACTACTTGTAAGAATAATGATCATTTGAAATGTATTTAAAACGAAGGGAAAAGAAAGTTTCAAAGAAACGATAAAGTAAAAAATATATTCGAAAGCGTCTTTCTCAGAAGCGGTACATCAAAATGGTTAACCTGATACTGCTATAAAATGGAAAATGTTCTCAATCCTTGCTCCATACTGATCCTAATTAAGGCTATACTTAAACCGTTTGTTCGTATTTAAGCGCTGCCGTACTTTTCATAAGATTCTGCGATAAAACTGCATCAACTGGATATAGTAAAATTATCAAAATAAATAAAAAATACGCAGGTGGAAGTTATATTAAATACCAATAAACACACAAACATTCCATTTACATAAGTAAAAAGAAATTGGAATTGAGTGATGAATAAACAAAAATGTATGATACACTACCGAATACCTCGAATAACCCATTTCCAAAAAAAGAACTATATCATACACAACATCGTTAAATGATATCTTCTATTCTCTAAAAATAACTTCTAGTCACAGCAAAGGGATTTCCTTTTTTATCGGATGGGTAAATTTCAAATAACTGCCCTCGCTCTAGGCGGAACGGGGGATAGTGTCAGACTTTTCCTGACTAAAACCCATCCATGGTATCTCTTTCGAACAACCCACAGGCAGTGGCTCTGGCAGGCCCCTCTGTCTTGCTGACATCTCTTAGAGGCGCGCATGTAACACGATTGCGCCGTCGAAACGGCCTGTCGTCACTATCCAGCTGAGTTAATCTGTTTTATACGGGAATATGAAACTACCCACAAAATAATTATTTATGGTTACACACACTTCACATTGGAAAGAAATATAAATAGAAAAAGTTTAAAAATAAATAAAGTATCAATAATTAAGAACTTCGATTACCGCCGTCAAAAATCACTACAAATTTGGAATGATTAAAATTAACCGCAATTAATGCACTAACCGCTTCAAGAGCAGAAGTTGACGGAGACGGCGTCCTGTCAGACATTTTCGAAGATTTATTGAAAATTAAAAATAAAGGCAAGAAATGTCCCGATAGAGAACGTCCGTTCACGACCGCGGCCTACGTGGAAATGGAAATGCAAAGGCGAAAGCCACACGAACTATGTATAAATACGTTAGTCCAACAGACATTATATATTTACAACTTTTCTATCGTTCGCGGTGCTACTTGAAAGACAATATACTACCCGTCAGAAGGAAGTTGCCAATTCAGGTAAGAAATAAGTTATGTTTTGAATACAGAAAATCGATACATCGATAACCTCATTTTTTGGATTAAATAAATATGGACCTTACGTATGGCAAACCCCTGTTGCACTGTTATTTCATAACATGTCAATAGAACAAATGTAGAACAGCAAATTGCCGTCTTAATAAAATATTAGCTCTAAGCTGTAATTTACGTTTGATGGTTGTTCTATTCCTGCAAGTCGCAACAACTCGATGTACGATGAAGAAACACGATGTTATGTTTTTTAATACAATTTAAACTTAAGAAAAAATGTTTTGGCGCAGTTACGATTATCTGATTGAAATTTATATAATTCGTAGAGACATAAGCAACGCTATAAAAATACAATTATTTTACGATCAATTTACAAGTACAGTCGGTTTCTTCTTTTTTTCAAAATGTTATTTATTTTCTCTGTTAGTCTAAACACGTTAATTATTTAAAATCAGCTCGAACAGATAAAAGGAAAATATACTAAGACAACTTGGCAAATGCAATCGCGCGGTGTAAACGTAACAAAAATGTTTTTTGGTAATTTTTTTATTCAAACACACAATCCGTGTCTTCCCTAGATATGAATTTATTCTTAGGTATATTTATGTGAAACGAGCGTTTTTGGTACGTTACTTGTACACCGCGAACTCTTGCTAGAGCCACGTTAATCAGAAACACGGTAGTTTTACGTATTTACTTAATAAAAATTACTTACGATGACAAGGCAGCAATCAACAAGGCAGAATGTGCCTGATCTCCCGATGCCCGCGCTGCAGTGGATCACTGGTGGGCCGTCATTGGGATCCAAGACCCCTGACTCGCGAACTCTCTTCAGGAACTGAAGGAACGCGGTGGGCGAAGTAGGGACCCCGAAATCGGGCCAGGTGGTGTAATGGAACTGTATGACATCGCGGCATTCATCGCTCACAAGATCGTAGAGTCTGTAAAGAAGCAATTATTAATGCTATGGGCCGAGTAAAGAGTGTGTTATAAGGTCATAAAAAAGGTCCAAGAAAAACCTGTGATTGATTCCAGTAATTTGGATAACCCTGAACGTTTGTCTTACTTAAGGAAAAAGATGCACAAATCATAACATAACCTTCTATAACTGGGTAGGCGTATTAAATTGAAGTTAAACTCTTTCGAAACATAATAGTAAGGTATTATTATTCTATGTGAAGTTAGAACATGCATCGTGACCTAGATCTGTCTAACACGCAATTATAAAACGCAACCTATTTATCTATATTTATAAAAGAGACTCAAGAAATCACTGACTCTCTCATCATAAAATCGTAGAAATTACAAGTTTTAAGAAACTCAAATTTGCATGGGGCATACTTTTAAGACGTAGGTTCTCACCAAAAGGGGATTTCGCAAAATTCAACACACTCAACCCCTGTGTCAGTCCCAACAGGGTGGTAAAGTTTGTATGGGAGAACGCGATTACATGCCTGGAATGACCTGAAATTTTGCATAGGCATTCTTCAACGAAATTTATAAACTATATAGCATCACGCTACTATATATAGAAGCTGAGTAGGGCACAGCTAGTCAAATATATAATTCATAAACACTACATTGACATACGCCATTTGTAAAGGGCTTGTGGAAAGTTTAGTTTAGTAACATGCATTTCGTTTCATGAAGAATTCTTGGAATAGCAACTAACATTAAAATTCTATTCATTTAAATTCGATTAGTGTTTAGACAACACGTGGAACTAGACCTATTTAATATATAACAGTTCCGTGACTGACTGACTGACATTGAATGCTTCGCCTTTGTAGCTAGAAATTGGAACATGACCTTTGGAAAATATTTACTTAAAGGCTTTGAAATATTTGGCCGCAAATTGTATCCGGCATTTCATTTTATTTTCAAAATACCTTAAGCCTGTTCAATAACTGGCACCAATACAAAAAAGTTTATTTTTATGTACACCGATTACTCCGCGATTAAATGATTTCTTTTTCATTTGATTGAAAAAGTCCGGTATGAGGTACCCTATATCATATTTTTTTCTTCATCGTGCATGTGCAATATACGCTAGTAACTTGACAAAGATTTGGGTGCGATACCATAACGAAAAAAAAATGAAATCAAATGGGTCAAGTCTACTTTAAACTTTTAAGTAACACACCGATAGTACATTTTAGTTGCTTAGGTTTGTTTTTGAGGAAAAAAGGTAAAGAAATTTATATGTTCCGCGAGAAGTTTGTGTGGGGACCGTCTCTTAAATTTTCTCGGTATAAGTTTTCGCGTGCATGTGTCTTAATTTTGTACATGTAGAAGGTGGAAAGGACACCAACGCTAAATCGGTGACCACGTGTATTCATTGCATCATTCCGTATCCAAACAATATTGAATATTTTCACCAGAAGCCCAAATAAACTGAAGTCTCTATTTCCAGAAGATATATTCATGATCACGACAAGCCGATCAACTTAACTTCTCAAGGACCGCTTTTATTTACGTCAACTATCCGTCAAGCACCGCCGAGCGGGCTCTTATCGTAAGCGGAATCTTATTTTAAGACTTATCTTTACTACGAATACAGTTCTAAATCGATCGGGGTTTGGTTGCACAAATCTTTGCCAGCGGGGCTCAACAGTAATACTTGTTTACTGGCACGTTTTTGTGCCTAGGGCTCTAGAGGTTAATCTAGATTGTATTTATATTTTTTTATACGCATAAAAGATCCTCTCATTAACAATATATCTTCGCCATTGATTAAATCAGTTGTCAATGAAACAATTAAATCAACTCGACGCAGCAGCTGGCGCGGTGCTCCCGTAGTGTGCGACCTTGGTGTCAATTTGTTGGCCGACACGTCATGACAGCGTGTAGTGAGGAATACAGGATTTATATGCATGATTTATAATGTAAGGATTGTTGAACTGTGGATTATTCCTATGATTCCTTAGCCGGAAAGTAGTATTGGGATTTTTTGTAACACATTCAGTAGAATTTTTATAGTTGTGATTTCCCTGTCTGAGCCTGTATTCCTGAGTTCCTATAACCCGGATCTATTCAAGTCGTGGGTTAATAGGGTTATTTTGTTTAAACTCGTTCCGTCATCGATTTCATTTCTGTTTTTGGACAAGATTGTGGTTAAGAGAAGACGAATCTAATACAACAATGGTGGCCAAATTTGGCACAGTTATAGGTAACATTTGGTTTGCCATATTCTAACATGATAAATAGCGACCATCGAAATATTTAATTTAAATGATGGTTACTCTAACATTCTTTTAATGTCGATTTATGAATACACAAAAGCGTAATGTCTAAACATATTAATCCTTACTAATATTATAAAAGCGAAAGTGAGTTTGTTTGTTTGTTACCTCTTCACGCTTTAACGGCTAAACCGATTTTGATGAATTTTGGTACAGAGATAGTTGGGAACCAGGAGACGGACATAGGCTAATATTTTTTTGGAAAAAAGTGGGATGTGAGGGAGAAAGAGGGAAGAAAAGGGAAAACTTAGCGTTGCTATTACAAATCAATAAGGCGCAAGGGGAAATGTGTTACCCCAAATTTAACGGGGGCGAAGCCGCGGGCGAAAGCTAGTTATATATACATACATATCGCTTTTTGCTTAGGGCCCTTCGAGATATAATTTATTATCACCACATACCACAGGTATAAGTGCAATTTCTTCTCTGATTATCCCATAAGACAGGTACTAATTGGCTTATAGAACTAATCCAGCGTTCATCATAAATTACGGTTTAATTTCGATACCATCATTTTATTTGAATATCTCCGTAAAAAATATTGTGCTACCGAATTTTCGCTCGGCAAATTAATTACTTTTTAAGTGCATTTGCTTGCACTGACCGGAAGTAATGGATCATCAAACTGGCGTGAAAACAAAAATATATGAAACTGAATGCAAAAAATGTTTTTAAAGTTAAATCGTGTTTTATTTCGTCTATGCAGAACTGTCAATAGTATAGCAATACATATATATTTTGTTTTATTTTATTCCGGAATAGTATATTATATAACAACTAGCTGCGCCCAGCGGATTCACCCGCTGCTCACTTAGGGGTCTGAAAAATAGATGTTAGCCGATTCTCAGACCTACCCGATATGTACACAAAATTTCGTTTAAATCGGTCCAGCCGTTTCGGAGGAGTATGGGACCGAAAACTGTGACACGAGAATTTTATATATTAGATAAAGTAATAAAAAACTAAAAGACTCTTTTTAATCGGTCTGTTTTCCACCTGGATTCAGTGTTAAACTTTAAGTATATAAGCTTTTACTGAAAATGATGAATATTATAACTTTACGATTTCAGTAGAGTTTGAGGTGCTGAAAACTGTAGTGAACAAATTAACTGTCTGCAACCGGATATATGGTCCGTGGAAGATAGTTTCCGCCACCGCTATTCATTAGCAAACTTTTGATTGCTAGTTTTGGTCTATATTCACTGGAATTGAATGCATATTAATTCGTTTATGATAGAAATTGACGACACGGTTGGCGCAGTGGCTGAGCGATCGACTGCTGCGTTGCGTGTCGCGGGTTCAATTCCCGCACGGAACAAATATTTGTATAGCCTACAGACAATTGTTCCGGGTCTGGCTGTTTGTGTATGTGAATTTAAATGTTTGTAAACGCACCCACGATACAGGAGAAATTCTTATTGTGGGGCAACGTTTTTTTTTTAAAAAAATGTGTCGTGTGTTTTTCAGCATTATAGTCGTTTGATCGTTTCATAAAAGGTGGAGTTTCATTTCAACTTTCAACTAAATTTTCTCCACTAATTCCCAAAATAGATTGATGAATGAGATTTGTTTTACTTTTATTATACTACATAAGTTCTGCGAACATTAAGTTGCATAATTCCGTACCTAATATCCACATCGAAAAAGGTGTTAAACAAGGCGATAAACTCCCGCCAAAGCTGCAACTTAATTCGTGGCAGTCACGAGGCATAAATGTTAGCGGCCACTAATTAACAAACCTCCGCTTTGCTGATGATAATGTGATTTTCTCCACATTATCTCTAGAACTAGACGCTCCAAGATCTGAGCACAGCAAGTCTTAAGGTTGGACTGTAAGACTGAAGATCCAAGACCTAGATCATGACCAACAGCACAAAATGTAAGATCGCGGCAGAAAGGTACATGTTGCAATATGTCAATGAATAGACACATAACAGTGAGAGAGACATATATGGGCAAGGTAGTGGACTTACAAAAATAGACAAGATAAGGTGGTAGATAAGAATACGAATCCAAAATGCTTGGAAGACCTTCTGATCAATAATACAGCACATGAAAGAAAGTCTTCCCAAAACATTAAAAAGGAAACTCATCGACATGCGTATTCTGCACCGTCCTAACCAACGGTGCACAAACTTGCTCACTTACTGAACAACTAAAGTCCAAGCATATCATCGCCCGCTGGCAAGTCATAAGACTTGCCAGCGGGCGATGGAGCGCACCACAAAAGTTGATCAGAGCGTGTTTGAAACACCACCCTGTGCTCCATAACTCAAGTAGCTGATGTTGGAGCTAAAACAGCCAGGCTGAAGTGGGAGTGGGCTGGCCACGCAGCACGAATGCACCCGGAGAGATCATAAAATTGCAGTTTTCAAAATTGTATAACCCTAGCGGAATATTTTAGTTTTAGTTCCACCTAGATTAAGCAAAAATCTCTTACTTGAATATTCTAGTAAAGTAGTAAACACAATCTTCTTCTTTCTCGAGGACGACTGCCAATTTGACATCATTGAAGGTCATCCTGTGTGCTTCGCCAACGCCTTGTGGCCAATACCAGTGGCATTTTATTTCTCTTTTCTCTATCACTTTGTTTAGCATTAGTATAGCTTTTGTATTTTGTTCCCAGATCATCAACCAGAAGTGACCCACGGTGAATGCCAAGGGACCTTGAGTAAGAATGTAGCGACGGTTGGCACGCTCCATCTGAGGACAAAAGAAGAATAGTTATTATTAACATGGAAGACTTTCAACTAAATAGATTGTAACAAAACGTTTTAATGCTATACAGGCTTGAAGAACGAAGGTCGCCAGTTAAACTTGTCACTCTTTCATCAATTTCGCATCGCAAGAAAGAAGCTTCTAACCTTTCGTAAGAGACCTCTTTCGTGTAATTTAATTTTTTTTATTCATGAAAGTAATACATTTTTTGTGCAATATTTTACGAAAATATAACTACGTCCTCGTTCCTCGTAGCTATTTAAAGAGATGAAATGACTGTCAAAAGGTCAACATACACGTGATTTCGTTATTAAATGTTTCTTAGAATGGTGTTCTGTATATAGCTCGTAATTGGATGAATTTGATGGTGAATATCGGTGGGCGAAAGTCTGTCAACCAGTTTCACCAAGTTATATTACCCAATGTCGAAACTTTCATACAAGCCAGAAACCCCGGCTTGCCCCAAAATTATAACACCAACCATACCAATAGTTTTGATAAAATAAACATAGTTTGTACCTAAATTAACATATAATAATTAATTTAAAAAAAAAAACTTGCGGCGGGTCAGATTGCCAGATACATAAAATTTTACAACTAACTAAACGCAATAGTGTTCCTGAAGCAGTATTATTAATTACAACAATATGCATTCATACCAAAACTCGAAGGCTTGCCCTCCAATTAGACCCCCGGTTCGCCACTACCCCGTGCTTACTGGGTTGTGGAGGACATGCATTGATAAAACACGTCTGTTTGTGGGTCTTATTGATAAATGATTTAATTACTATTAAATTCCATACATAAGCTACTATAAACTGATTAAAATCTAAACTGAACTTGTGAAACTTTCTGTTACACGAACCTATGCCTTAGTTTGAAGAAGCCCTTGATCAACATGTTGATTTAACACGCAGAATTCTGAGAGTTCATACCCCCCCCCCCCCCCTTGGATTCACAAGAGCTAAAGAGGGTAAATAAAATGAATAGTTCAAAGAATTTCTTTATACCTACACGAGCTTAGTTTCTTTGTGAGTTTTGTTGTTTGTTCAAAACTAAGTATTTTTAATAAGTCTTTTGAAACGTATATAGTGGCCGCAACCCACCTGATGTGTTGCGGTTTGAGCACACTTGCTTAGAACACACCGACTTACTCGCACTTAAGTATAACTTTTGTAAAAGTAACAGAAAGGAAATTAGTTATATCTGTCTACATAATCAGATAATTGTATGAACGTAGACGACGCATCCTGCCTATAGAACTACCTAGCCTATCCAGGCCTACGTAGACCCTAGTCTGCTTACTGACATGGAAAAAAGCGAGAATTTAGAATCCGGGAGGCAAAAAGTAATGTACAGACGCCTGCAGGTCAAGCTACCCGAAACTGTAAATTTTTCCCAATGAAATCTGACAGATTGTAGTAGATTGATGTGCAGGCGTCTGTACATTAGGATCACGCACAACTAAACATGTTTTGAATATAGTCCAGTCAAACAACAGACGAATCATCAACGAGCTAGCCTTAACTATCCCAAACACTACACGATACTAAATGGAAGGTTTAAGAGCATGTTTTAAGGAACTTCATAATCCTTATCCTTACTAATATTATAAAAGCGAAAGTGAGTTTGTTTGTTACCTCTTCACGCTTTAATGGCTAAACAGATTGTAATGAATTTTGGTACAGAGATAGTTGGGAACCAGGAGACGGACATAGGCTAATTTTTATTTAAAAAAGTGGGTTGAGAGGGAGAAAGAGGGGAGAAAAGGGAAAACTTAGCGTTGCTATTACAAATCAATAAGGCGCAAGGGGAACTGTGTTACCCCAAATTTAACGCGGGCGAAGCCGCGGGCGAAAGCTAAGTAGTTCTTAATAATTCTCTAATTCTTTTTAGCAAATATCCAAGAAATATCACTATAACGTAAACATTTATTATGACTACTGAATTTAATAACTTTGATAGTTTAAAACAACTTAAAACTTAGTCTGGCAGTGTCAATATTCTTCACAACTTGCTGTATCATGTCGCTGTAAGTTATTAAAAGTTACATCCAGGACGTGAATATAAATTTTATAAATAAAATTATAAGCGCCGATGTATTCTCAGGAATAATGTACGGTTTGTAATGATTTTTTTTTAAATATTTGTGCAATTAATAGTGTTTGCCTTTCTTTTATTATTTTTAGAATGAGAAATCATCAACTGACATCTTCTGCTCTGGGCGGAGATCTGTTTTTGTTTTGCCCTTTGTGTTCCGAGACCACGGTATAAAAACGGGTAATAAAAAGGTTAGATTTTTGTTCAGTAAAAAATATCTGTGAGACCAACATATTTTTTTTTACAAAAACTCACACTTATAAAAGTCAACAATCAATTGAGGTATAATATGTTGAAGAAAATAAGAAATTGAACACACGACACAGGCTTTGACAACGAACCTCAAACAGACGATAATAGATGTTAAGTGTAGCATTTCTAGGTAATTTGTGGCAGTAAGCTGTTTGAAGAAGTAACATTCGTGGAAAATATCACTTCAAAAGGTTTTGTGTTGGCAGCTTTTACAATACAATAAAATCATATTATATTTCAGGAAAAATATAAGAAAAATTACATACAAGTAGAGGTGTACCTAAGAGTCACCCACAGTTAGTAAGAGGAGGAGGCGCGCCGATGAGCCCTTTGCCATCAACAAGGCATAAATTCAGGCACCGTGGCTGTTTTTCCTTATTGAAAAACAAACTTTTTAGCGACCCATTAATCGAGCCCAGGACCTCTTACTGAACAGTCACGCTAGCGGCTTTTAATGCTAATGAGATAAAAAACGACTCTAATTAACTTTAAATAATAATTTATTTAAAAGAAAAGACAACAGCGGTCCAATGGTTAGTAACAACTTATCAAATAAAGGGTTAGTTAAAACTTAAAACCTAAAATAATCACTATATTATGTTACTGCCGCACCAGCAACCGCAACCAGTGAACACGCACCGGCGCATCAGGCTTATCGGCTAGGGTTTGAAGAATGCTATTGGGGCTGGTCCTAGATCTGCTTAGCAATGAGGCAGCTTTTCTTCTAATGATAGCGTGAAAATCATCCACACGCGCTATAGAAAACATGCCCGATGCACTACAGTACCTAGGCAGCCCCAACAGCACCCTGAACCCATTATTATACTGAATCCGCAGGGCGTCTAGAGCCTTTTTAAAGATTATAAAAAAAGGGTTATTTTTTTTTACAAAACTTAAATTTTCTATTTATATTTGTATTTAAAAACAAAAAGTAACTGTTATGAAGTTTATACTTGAATTATATCAGTAACTAGAAGGTTCTCAAGTACGGAACGTAACAAAAAAAAAAGGACGGGAGAACAAATGCCTCTCGGCATCATTCAAGGAGTAAGATAATAATAGAACAGTGGAAAGGAAAGCTTCTTATTTTCCGCGAAGTCGATCTCTATATATAAATGAATCGCCTTGGTCACGGCTTCACGCGTGAACAGCTGGACCAATTTCGCTAATTCTTTTCCATTGTGTTAGTTATTGTCAAGGGAAGGTTATTATGAAAAAAAAAAAAGTGTAGTTAGGGTAGGTAAGACATCTAAGGTAGGTAGGGTAAGTAGCAGTACTAACCTTAAAGATACTTTAAGGTTAGTACTGCTATAAACAATAAACAAGAAGTTAGGTTCAAAAAAGGTAACTTGCTTTGGCCGTTTCTGTTTTATTATGCCTTTGAAAAGGTTGTCACACTTAAAAAGCTCTGTGTTACTTGAAAATTGGTATCAAATGTAACACAAACTCAATAAAAGGGCTTTCAGTGCAATGTAAGGAAATGTAAGCCTTGATTAAGTCTGCGCGTTTAAAATACGCCGTGTGCTATGGGCCTTATTTTTCACTTCCAAATTTAAATAAAGCCTTTGATAAGTTACTTCCTTGGTTGCCATGTTTCGGAGTAAAAGATCGTTCCATTTTCAAATTAAACGACAGACATGACTTTACATAGTAATTGATTAGGCCGCTAAAACACAAGACATATTGTATAGATTTTTCTAAAACTTTTGCCGGTCACTGCTCGCATGTATATAGCCAGTAATTTCGATTTATCTCAAAGAATGACCCAAAAATAATATTCAAATTTCCAAGCATGTTTATGATAACTATTAAAACATGCTTGTAAGAAGAAATGATAAATGAACATTGCGTTGACCGTCAATTGTTTACCCACCGTCAGCAGCAAGTATCAAATTGCAATCGGAGTAGACCACAGGTGCAAAAGTAAATGTGATGACGTCGGCCAATAAGGTCCTAGTGCAAACTGAACAAAATAGTACAAAATAAGGTCTGTATTGCTAACAGGGATATTTATTAGTGACCAGAGAGCAGAACTTCCAAGGGCCAATTTTAAGATAGCTCACTGGATACAGGCCATTCTAGAAAGCTAGTTGAAATATGCAAAAAAACAACTTAGAAGTTACAGACCCAATTTTTCGTTTCCGATTTAAGTAACTGAAATTTGAAATCACGTTTCGTGAGCTAAGTGACGTCATACTTAATCCAACATGATGAATTCCCAAAGATGATAGACTTGCTAGTATGTATGCATTCCCATGATAATGATAATGTCTAGTGTCCTCTTGTTTGCACTCACTCAATTTAGATTGTCATCGACATGTTAAAGAAGAAAGGGTTTGCTGAGCAGAAAACGTTAAATTGTGTTTTTTTTTAACGTATAAGAAAATATTTCGCGTATGAGTCAAAAATCATTATAGGATTAAAAGAGGTTTAATTACAAAATATTATTTAGCTAAATGTGTTAAAAAACATTTTAACTCCCTTACACAAACAGCAAGACATGGAACAACATATTCATTTACGTCAATTCGGTTTCCATACCCTAGAATTAGTTGAAGACAAAAAGTCTTTATAAAACCGTATAGTTACGGGCAACTTAAATGAATTCAGTCAGTAAATACAATTGTACGAATAACTACAGTCAACACCACTTCCTATTCAATACAAACTAGCAGATAACTGGTCGTTAGTCGAAATAACCGGCTGCCCATCAAGCCAACTTTGCAAAATAATTGGTGTAAGTCTAAGCTGTACAATCTAACTAGCAGCAAAACGCTACAATAGTCTGCATGCCCAACTGTTCTGAGGTTACGGGAGGTGAACTATGAAACTTTACCGTCAGTGTTTACCGTTTATTATTAATTTATACCTTCATATTTGTACTTAAATTCGTTTATTCATTATGATACATTAAGCTTCTATTTTAAAATATATGAATATGGAAATCTTAATGTAAAATATTGCTTTTAAAACATTTGTAGTACATGATGTCTTATAATAAAGGCCTGACATATAACCAATATAACCGTTATTCTGCGAGAATATCGCATTCCATTTTTATTGTTACATTTTAGTAGACGCGACAGTATGTGAAAATCGCATTGAAACAACCTGACACTTTAAAGCCAGTACCAACAATGTACCAAAAAGTTATTCAATAGTGTTTTCATCCGTCCGTCCCCTGTCTTGTTAAAGATAGGTGCAGACGCCTGCACATCAAGCTACTACAATCTGTCAGAATTCTGTGATAGATTTTCGACTTAATTTCTTAAAGTATTAGGTTCAAAGTTCATAGGGAAAAATTGACAGTTTCGGGTAGCTTGATCTGCTGGTGTCTGTACATAAAGCTAGGTCGCGCCGCCGATCCATTCATTCGGGATATAGGTAATACGAGTACATACCCCGCGCCCCTTCACAATACTAGCCAGACACAACAAGACTTAAAAAAGCGGACCAATGACCGCGAACTATAGTACATTTTGATTCAAGTGAGCAAACTTTGTCACTGCAGACGAGGCGGATTTAACGCACAAGCCGCCAGGCGAGAACATTATAGAGCCGAGAAAAGCAGTGCCCAATTTTCACGTGAATTAAACAACGTTTCTCGATACACTTCGGAGAGTTCAAAAAACAGAACAAAAAGTACTTTTGTCTTTAATTAATATGAAACTGATTTGATTTGATTTTTCCCCGCGCTGTCTTCCCATACTGGAGGAGAAACATAAGCTTGACAACGCTAAACAGCCTAATATTAAAAATAAGTTTTTTTTTTAAATTTAGAACACAAATAAATATCAAAAGAAAATAAAAAGTTCTAAGTTAAAAAAAAAACTTTTTCTTCATGTTTATTTGTGTGTTCTATAGATAAAAACTTTTTTTAATAAAAATAAATATGTAGGCCTTAATAACAAGCACCTCTTTGCTATAAAATAAAATAAAAAATCCCGGCTTTAGGTATTTGAGCACTTGTTTATTGGTATCCGTGATGAAACTTAGCTTTAAGCCTATTGATCCTCAGACATTATGGATGCAATAAAGATATGAATATAAAAAAAAAACCAGAAACAATGAAAGCCCTTGTTATGCTAAATGAGAAAAAAAGCACGTGTGTAATACATATAATGCTCAAACTAATTGTAAGAGCCAGTTTTCGAGAAGTGTATTGAAAAATAAATTGCTTGTTTAAATTTTAGGCAATGCAACTGATAGTTTTATTTTTAATCTACTACCTCTACTAAAATTATAAAAAAGTAAAGTTTGTGAGGTTAAGGGGGTAATCTCCGTATCTAAAGAACCTACTTTGTAAAATCGTTTTCCATCAAAATGTCACGTTATTTGTGAGTGGCTTAGGTTATGTCACGCTGCGAGCTGGGGGGCTGAGCAGTAAGGTAAGTGTCTACAGGAATGCGGGTGAAACCTCCGGGGAAATCTAGTCTTTTTATAGTGATTTTTCCATTTATCTATTTTGAAAGGAGAATTATGCTCACTCACTGCCGTTGATAAGTTTGCTTTTTCAGACAGCACCCTAGACAGGCAGACAAACCTATATAAAAACGGACACATCAGTTTTTATAAAGGTTAAAAAGTAAAGATATTGTCAGTGAATCCATTAAAACTACCAGTCAAATTTCATGAAAAATAAAACCATAAATAATGTAAAATACAAACATTGAACATAACTTTAATTGATAGCGTGGCCCCTGTAATAAATACTCCATTAAAAAAGAATGTCAATTCATATCAGAACGCCTTTACTGACGAAATGTGGACTACCTTTCTGAAATTACAGGCGTGATGTTTATTATGTATATTTTCCTCTCATCTTTCTACACATTCATTTATAGTTAAATATAGAGGAAAGTTGCATTAATATTTACTTTATTCTACACATGAACTTTATGTTTTCATTGCTAGACTAAAAAAAACTGTGTTAAGGAAGCACAGTTGCCATCCAAAAAAGTTAAATTAAATGGTTGCAGTTTCCGTCGTTGTACTTTTACACCATGTAGCTAGCTTCCCGTCGCAATGTTCAGATCGATATTGGCTCACACGAAGTTGATGCAGGCCCTTTGGACCGTTACGAACGTATGGGTTGCGTCGAACTTTTCACCGAAACTGCGGTGTGCAGCGGATAAGCTCGAGTTTGACATTTAAATAACTTGGTTCATTTGTCCCTTCTGCGCCACTGGGTTTGAGGAACCGGTTTTGCAGTTGTTGCTTCGGAAATTCGGTTTGGGTGGTTTTTAAGACTGTGTACTATACTTTAATTTGTTTACTTATATGCACATATTTTTACATTTTTAAATATATCATTAAAAAACAGTGGTCCACCGGTACCGGTAGCTTGGACCCTGAGCTATCGGTGGTTAGGGCTCCAGAGACAGGAGCCTCCTCACAATGCGGGCCTGTATCGAGGAGGAGTACTGCGTTTTGAATCAGGCCTTTGATTTAACCGCCTAAGGAGAGCTTCTCGACAGATGGTCATCGAGGCTCTTGGATATCAGGCCATTGGCCGTTACGACAATCGGCACAATGATAGCCGAGTTCACACTCCACGTCGACAACCTCGTGTGCCAACTCGAGATATTTTGGTTGTTTATCTTTCTGAGCTTTCACGAGGTGTACTATTTATTGTTACAAAGGTTTCTGTAGTGTACTACTTTACTAACTAAATAGATTTGTCTTCATATTTTTTTCCTTTACCTAGCTTCGAGCTTGCAGCTCGCTTCGAATTTGAGTTTGATTTCAATCCATTCTTCCATACAAATTTTAAAAATGTGATAATAACTCAGTACTGTGTTTGTTTGTTACCTTTTCACTTTTGTAATGATTTTTGTAAGGAAAAGGATTTCAACCTGGAAAAAGATCTACCTAGGGCTATATATTATTACGCTACAAATTTATTGGGATGAGCAATAACGTATTATGTCCAGTAGGGCTACTATGACATCTTATAGCAGTTCTTATTCCACTGAGGGAAAGAGATGGTGCTAGACACCTTGTATAGCTCTGTCTCTTTCTCTCAGCGGAATAAGAAGTGCTTTAAGACGTCATAGTAGGGTAGCAGAATCCTCAACTGTTTGACAACTGTCATGACATAAATAAGCACTAAACACGTACGAAGTCGCGATCTATACAACATCAGTCGTTTCATTGCTGATTTGCATTACAAACTAGGTACTTACCGAAACTAGAAAGAATCTTTTTTTTTATATTCGTTCGCGTACAAAAACCCGTTTCCAATAAAATTCCCGATTTTTTAAACTACGATATAAAACAAATATGTCCTCGCAAACCGACTCGAATATAGTTGGGGAAAAGCTATGCAAACAATGATTTCAACGAAACCGCTGTGACACAAACTGCATTATTACCCCGAGGGTCACACGCAAAATCAAACGAATGTGGAAATAGAATATTTTTAAAACATTTATTAACTGAATAGTGATGGATGACGAGGTATTGGCTTAGTAATATCTCTTGCCTAGTTCCTCCTTGTCTCGGAACACAAACTAAAACTCAAAGCATTTATTTCTATTACAGGCACTTTTGAATGTCAAGAAACAAACTGAAGCTTTAGTCCCGGTCACAAGGCATAATAACTTCTGTAGTTGCCCATTCCAAAGCGTTGATCTCTATAGAGAAGATTGAGCAAGAAACTCCATGGACACACGTTAAGCCGTTGGTCCTTGCTGTAATTTATAGCTCGTTGACACATCGTACGCTTTGACTTAAGACCGTTTTTTAATGATGGAAAATTTTGTGAACAATCCCTAAAAGAAGTTTTAGAGCACACAAACCAAGTTACATGTAGAATTACCAATCTAATCGTTAAAGAGAATGAAATTAAAGTTAAAATTATTGTTCAAACCGTTATTAAGGCACATTACTTCTCCTTACCCCATTTTCCAGCTCTTAGTCAGTTTTTCATGGACCGTGTAAATTTTACAAAGAATTCTTGAGGCACAGCGTTCCACTCCTCTCAATGGCAAGTTGAAGATTTGAAACGCGTAGGATGCGGAATTCTTGCCAAACTCTTCGTTTAAGCCCACCCCACATGTGCTCAACCGGATTGTATTTGAGATTTCTCGGCTCGTCTTGCTGATAAACGTTGATAATTTTATAAGTTACTAGCTTTTGCCCGCGGCTTCACTCGCGTTAAATTCGTGGTAACACAGTTCCCCTTTCCTTATTTATTGTAATAGCAATGCTAAGTATTCCCTCCTCCTTTTTCTTAGCTCTTTCTCCCTCATATCTAAATCTTTTAAATAGCCTATGTCCGTCTCCAGGGTCCCAACTATCTCTGTACCAAAATTCATCAAAATTGGTTTAGCCATTTATGCGTGAAGACGTAACAAACAAATAATCAGACTCACTTTCGCTTTCATATACATATATTAATAGTAAGGATTAGTATGACAAGATTAGGTGGACTTTGACAAATAAACTATAATTAAGTGGTTGTATGATTAATGATGACAGCCTCGTTGGTCTAGTGGTAGCAAGCGCGACTTTTAAAAATATGGTCCTGGATTCTATGTCCGGGTCGGACAAAGCGTTATTAGGTTTTTCCATGCGAATTCTGTGTTCGTGGCCGTTTGAGGCTCGCCCCGTATTACATGAGACTTAAACATATCTAGCTAAATCCGGATGTACTATTACTTAAAATTTCATCCCTTCTTTTAAGGACTTGGGGGCAGATTTCCAAAAAAAAAATATGCTTAATGTTTTTGTTACTTGCAATTGCGGACTGCGCCATATAAACTTCGACCCCCACTTATTAACTTCTTTCCTATTTTAGGGAAGTGGGGGGTTAGAAGGAGACAAAAAGTAACGTCTCCAGGGTCTCAACTATGTCTGTACCAAAATTCATCAAAATTGGTTCTGTCATTTGTGGTTTTCAAGTATTCTATTTCTCTTTTTTTTACAGTGTGTCTACAACTCTTTTTATTCACTCTCCTTTCGCAGGTATGCTGGAAGACATTTCTTTAGAAATAAGCATTACCTTTGTACCTATTTTCTGTTCCTGTCTTTTTTACTGAATTCAGTGTGTACATAAATCGAAAAATAAATAAATGATGTATATAATGATGAGTAATCTTTAACGATACATTTTGAGACCTAACTTTAGGCAACGCTAATTAACAAGGCAGCAAATATTTAGCTCGTTAGATACCTATACCCATAATGTATTTAGGTCGAAACGAACATTTTCCGAAAGAGTCACAAAGTCTACATGCAACTACATTGCAGTAATTTAACGAGTCGATATTGACCGTGTCAACAAATGCCATCTCATACATTATACCTAAGTCAGACACAATTTCACAAAGCCATTGCACGACGGCGGTCTAGTTCCCCACAGATACAAAAACGTTACGTTCTAAAATAGTTCCAACAGGTTGATCAAAACCTTAGATATAGAAACCTCAAGACTTAGATTGAAGTGGCCAACAGAACTGAAGCTTTTCGTATTTTTATAATATAATTGGTTTTCCGATACAACCTACATTTTAGACTTTTTCTCTGGCTATAACAGGAGTGAAGTAAAAATATTTTGATTTAGTTAGCGTCCATGGAGTTTTCTTGCCCATTTTTTACCATAGAGAACCTTTGTAATGGGCAAATACAGAACTTTCACAAGTTATTGTTATTATGACAGGAACTGTAGCTCCATGAGATTTTTGCTAATTTTTCTCCATAGAGAATCTAGTGCTGTTGTCCATTAAAATGGTATGTAAAGACGCCTGCACATCAAGCTACTACAATCTGTCAGATTTCTTTGATAGATTTTCGACTTTATTTCTAAAGTATTAGGTTCAAGGTTCATTGGGAAAAATTGACAGTTTCGGGTAGCTTGACCTGCAGGCGTCTGTACCATTGGAATGGACAACAGTGGAATAGAATAGAATATACTTTATTGCAATCCAAAAGTTGAACAAATCTGTTTAATAGAAATTACAAATTCTATAGTTACAATGACATTCTTATTGCTAATAGCGATATCTACAGACAACCTTTGGATGGACTGTACGAATATAAATATATAAAGGGGGTTAGTCATTAGTTTACCTACTGCTAATACTACACAAATAATTAAAATGAAGTTATTCATTCGAGCACACATAATAAATATTTAATTAATATGTGTATTAAAATATTACGTGGTAGACAAGTGAAATGGGTGTAAAACATTGACTGGAAAATTTAAACACAGGGAAAGATAATGATTTGCAACTAAGTTTTTAAAAGCTACGTGTGACTGTGCTCGTCTTATTGACACCAGCAATTCGATTTCGTAAGCGGACGGCTTGGACCGTGAATGACTGGTTTGGTACTGTACCTTCATCCTTTTGTTTTAGACATTCAAAAGTGCCTGTAATTTTATAATTGTAATTGTTCCATCATCGGACTACAAGACGTACGGCGATGCGCCACCGTTACATGGTAGACATCCCACCCACACGCACTAAACGGTTTGGGAATACTTTCATTGTGCGTACTGCTAAGGAGTGGAATTCCGTGCCGGGGTCTGTATTTCCTGACAGCTATAACTTGGGGGTCGTCAAGTCAAGAGTGAATAGGTTATTTCTAGGTAAGCGTGCTTCATCGTCGACCACATCATCACTTACCATCAGGTGAGATAGTGGTCAAACGCGAACCTATCACTAATAAAATATATATATACTTTGAATTTGAAGCTTAAAAGACAGTTAACAAATAACTGGATTTGATGTGTCAAAATTGATCAACGTCTTCGTAAAACGATTTTAGACTTTTCCTTCATAAGGATTCCGCAGTTTTTGCCTAAGGAAAAAATAATTTATTAGTAACCGTGACCAACTATGTGGCTGGAATTTGGTACTCTGCATCTTTTACGACTAACTGACTGGAAAAGGAAATTAAGGATGCGTTAATGCGTTCATCAGTGTTATTTTACAGTGTCGTATGTATTATCAAACATTACAGTTAAAAAACGCTTTCACGCAAATTCGCTATTATTTTTAGCACAACACATACCCATTTCATACAAATGCATAAAAATAACTAACACCTACTTACAGCATATTTGGGTGTGTGCATAGTCATTCATTCATTTCAATCGAAAATCGGGAACAAATAAAAACGTGGTAAAAATTAATTCTCTTTTGACAACAGCTTAACCTGTAGTACAGACGCCTGCAGGTCAAGCTACCCGAAACTGTCAATTTTTCCCAATGAATCTTGAACCTTATACTATAGAAATAAAGTCGAAAATCTATCAAAGAAATCTGACAGATTGTAGTAGCTTGATGTGCAGGCGTCTGTACAACAAAATGGATACAACACTACAATACACCCGCTTTAGTCCGGAAACCCGAATGGAGTCGTGTAAGCTTGGACAAATAGGTCGATCATTACATTGTTTAGTAAATGGGACGTAACTTACGCACCTTACTAATGTCGGTGAACTATAAACTTACCTTTGTATCTAGTAACTAGGATAAAAGGGCTTATTATAAACAAAGGCGAATTAGAACATGAGTTGTACGACAGCTGACAACGTTTCAATCAACATCAAGTTCAACGCATCTGTGTCTCAACGTCTTGAATATTGAAACCATCACCTTCCTGCTCTTGTACCATGTTATTTAGGTATTTTTCTTCTATTATCTTTTTTCAATTGTCATGCTATCACTTACTCATTTCTCCTTCATATCATTCAATCCATCCATATTTTCTTTAGTCTTCTTTTTTCTCCTTCTCGTCAGACATGTGTTTCTTGGTTAGATATTATATTTATTAAAAAAAACTTCCGGAAAGAGGGCCTAACATCTAGAAACACCGGCGGAAAATATCCTTTTTTGCGGACAGGAAATCATCAAATAACTTCGCCCGGTATAGGTGGATCGGGGGGAGTGTCAGACTTGTACTGACTAAAACCCACCCATGTTCCTTCTATTGCCCTTTACGTTCCGGGGCCGCGGTATTTCTTTCGACGGAAAATACCCTTAGAGCGGGTTCACATTAGGTCGGACCAACAGTTTTATCGGAATGTAAACGGTTTGGGATACATTTTGCCATATTTATTATAATAGCACTTTTCACATTAGAGCGATCCAATAACTGTAGGCGACAACATATTTACCGGACATTCAGCTACGATTTCTGTGGACATGACAGGGACGTGGAGAGGGCAGTAACCCCAACCATTTATTGTAGCATAGTAGTGTTTATTTGTAAAGTGTTTTATTGTATTTACTGCAATACCTTGTATGTAATAAAGTGTATTATAATTATTTGCACTTACTGAACTTGCACTTACTGTACATTGAATCAGCAGCTCCGAGCGTGAACATCAAGTTTCGATAGTCGGCCAAAGACAAAACTGCCATCCGACTTAACGTGAGCCTAACGGACTTGCTGAGTAGTCGTACACAATAAATTCCAACAATGTCCGAACTCACACATTTTGTTTATTTTCACTTGCGATTCGGATACCAATGATAAGCTTTTTTGTAGAGTCAGATAAAAAAAACAAACGATGATTTAACTGAACTGCACAGAAATCCGTCCTCCACCCGGCTGATAGTTGTAACCAAACAACTGATAATTTATTAATTGACCAAGCAACAAATAATTGGACGGTGTCCGAAATCTCAATGAAGAAAAAAGTTTAAATTAAATTGTGGCAATTCGGACACTGTCCGAATATATCGCGTCGGAATAGTCGGCAAGCCGCCTTACGGTGACAAATTCCTTAACGCAAACATAAGGTGTACCAACTTGATATTAACATCTAGTAGCAGCTTTCGGTGAGATATTGAAATTTCACAGGATACGTAATAACTGCAGATTAAATTGAATACTCCCTGCCTTGCCTGCTGAGAACAACTGTCGAGCTCGAGTAATTACATACCTTTAGAATATGAAGCGCGGTGAAAATGTATACTAGGAGGTAGACTGTCAATTTTGGAATGGAGAAATAGCTGTGTACGTACTAATTAATATTTTAAAATAGAAGGAATACTTAGTTAAAAAAACCGCCTGCCAAACTAATAAGAAGATACATTATTGGGAAGATTTGTGCAGGTTTAGATTTATAATGGGTCCCGACACTCCCGACTGGCAAATACTGAGCTTCTTTCTTAAGTTTGTTTTGTTAATTTTGTAGTACCCTTAGCCCAGAACTGAGACGAATTCAAAGACGCCTCCTATGTCGAATTTTATTAGAAGGTCTATGAGGCTATGGAGTGTGACAAATAATTGACAAACATACATATCTATACTAATATTATAAAGCTGAAGAGTTTGTTTGTTTGTTTGAACGCGCTAATCTCAGGGACAACTGGTTGGAATTGGAAAATTCTTTTAGTGTTGGATAGTTCATTTTCTGAGAGGGGCTATAGGCCATATAACATCACGCTACGACCAACAGGTGCTGAGCAGCGCGGGTGAAACCGTGGGGAACAGCTAGTTTAAAAACATAACCCTCAAATAAATCAGTTCCTACTATCCTATCCTACTTTTAAAGTATAAACGCGAAAATTTGTAAAAACTACTGAATGGTTTTTGATGAAACTTTACAATAATATAGCTATGTATCAGTATAACACATAGGCTACAATTCATAAAGATGCATTGTAGATTCTATCACCACGCGAGTGAAACCGTGGGGCGCAGCTAGTATTCTTATAAAATTAACCTATTTCGTTCTTCAAAGACCACAAGGCATTTTATTGCGGTACTTACTAAAAACCGTACAGCGCAGAAAAGTTGTTAGAAATAAATTTTAATACGAGTTTTCTAAACATAGATTCACAAAGAGTCCAGAAGGAAAAAATGGAACCCGTATTGGCTCACTTTGTTGTCCGTCTGTCAAGACCCTTTATCTAGGTAACGCGTGGAGGTTTTAAATTGAAATTAAAACCATATGCTCAAGTCTGTGGTCCCTTTGAGCTGTGAAAACATCAACCCTCTTAGTGTGTGGTTATGCAAAATACACTAGTCGTACACTGCATCGTAAAAAATATATCTATTTCCTACAATAACTTGTCACATCCAGCATTTCGGATGGATGGATAATTTTCCAATAAATTCCCCCGCTCTGGGCGGCACGGAGGAGAGTGTCAGACTTTTACCGACTAAAACCTACCCATATGTCTTTTTATACCTTTTATGCTTCGGGGCCGCGGTATCTATTTAAAAAAACCCGTAACCCCGGGAAGCAGTGGCCTTGGCAGGCTCCTCTGCTTTGCTGACAACGCATTGAGTTTTACGCTGAGTTTTAGCTAAAATGATAGCGATCCGTTTCGACGGGCCACTAAATATCACCCAAGCGATGTTTAGAACGTGGTTGATGGCGGTAAAAGTCTGACACTTCCCTTCCATAGAAGGGGAAGTTATTTGTTGATTCCCATCCAAAAAAAGGGGTCATCCACAAATACTGTTACTAATTTACTAACAAATTATAGATTCTACTGGGTCTGAAATAAAGATATTTAATTGTTATCAACAAGGCACGGATAAAGTGTTCATGGCTGCTACCGAGAGACTATTACGGTGTGCTGCTTTATAAGATCATCTCAGCATAAACTCAATTATGCCGGTAATTGCCGATTCAATTAAGGAATGCAATGGCAGCTGATTGAGTTGTCTAAACATACATATACAGACGAAAGTGCTGCCACCGCCGCTTGCTAGAGGAATGGGCACAACTGTAGAAATTATGTTAAGAAAAGTGACACGTGAACATTTTTGCGGATGGAAATCATCAAGTAATTTCTCCCGATCTGGGCCGAGCGGGGGGGATTGTCAGACTTGTACTGACTAAAAACCACCCGTGTTTCTTCTATTGCCATTTATCTTTCGGGGCTGCGGTATCTCTATCGCACAACCCGCAATCCAGGCAAGCGGTGTCTGGCAGGGAACTCTGTTTTGCTTGCTCTTTGAGGAGCACCTCGAAAATTAACGCGCCTTCGACACGACCTGTTGTCAATAGTAGTGGTATACCCATTGCTCACCGTCAACAGGCCCGCATCTACGGTGGCCAGGAGTCGTCTCGCTTTAAAGCAATGTTTTAAGACTTATTTTTAAAGGGCTTTTAAAGTGAGGTTATGTATTCGGCCGGCATCTTTTTTCCATCCTTTCTCAATCGGTGTACACATACACCGACTTATCGATTATATCGCTAACTGATCGTAGAGCGAAGCAACTACCAAAAACAAATATAAAAAATAAGTACCCATAAGTTTCCGGAAGAGGTGGGAAAAAGGTGAATCAACAGATGTCGACACTTTTTTTTTGTTTTCTCTTAGACATTATTGGTCAACAAAGTGGTCAACTCTATGTTTAGCATTTGAGCTTAATCGATCCATATATTAGTACGTACTGAAGCATCAACCACAAGACAGCGCACAGTACAGTAATTAGGAATAGGAATGGAATTTAGACTCAGGTTGCGGTTTCCTTCTCATAGCAATGTGTAGAACACACGTTTGAGTGGTCTAACTATATTAATAACCATTATGAACCATAATTCCAAACCATAGCCAAACGTTATCGAGGCTAAATAATAACAGCCGCACGGCTCGGTCAAGTTAAGTAACGCAACAAATTCATCCAGGTGACAGGGTGCGTGTCCATCTACCATCGCTAACATACCGAATTTCCTCCGTGTCTCGAAAAGCAAGAAGCGCGGCTGTCATTTGTAGATCTTCGACAGTCGTTAGGTACGCATAGTCAGTGGCCTGAAAGTCTGAAGTCTTACCTAATCTCTCATCTTGTCTTAACTTGAAGGTCAGAAGTGCAGTCGCTTCATGTAAAATATTATATGCCTAGTTGGGAAAATCCTAAGCTGGCGATGTTTAAATTAAAATTCCCAATATATAGTGGATTCAGTTTTGTATTAGGTTAAGTAAAATCAATCCGTCTTGTAAGGTCACATCCTTACTAATATTACAAAAGCGAAAGTGAGTTTGTTTGTTACCTCTTCACGCTTTAATGGCTAAACCGATTTTGATGAATTTTGGTACAAAGATAGTTGGGAACCAGGAGACGAACATAGGTAAATATTTTTTTGAAAAAAATGTAATGTGAGGGAGAAAGAGGGAAGAAAAGGGAAATCTTAGCGTTGCTATTACAAATCAATAAGGCGAAAGGGAGACTGTGTCACACCGAATTTAACGCGAGCGAAACCGCGGGTAAAAGCTAGTAGTGTTTATAAACTAAGTACATAGTTATTTTGAAATCATTAAGTTGCGTCAATCAAGGTCTATGTATCTTTGTAGCAAATTTCATCGATATCCGTTCAGCAGTTTCTGCGTTAAAGAGTAACAAATATGTATACTCTGTCAAAAACAAAATTGTTACCTTATCTCAAACTATGTTTTATACATAAATTGAAGCTGGCACAACACGTTTTCTTTTTCCATTCTCCCCTAACAGACGTCACGGCATCATTCACTCCTTTCTCCTTCAGATCATTCCTAACACAATCCATCCATCTCTTCTTTAGCCTTTTTTCCATTCATATCTATCAACTCATCATATGCCAATTGTAACAAATGATAATAGAAAAAGTAAAATGAAGAAGTAATAAACTTTAACAATTATTTAATATAATAAGTTGGATAAATAATATTTTCGGGGAAAAAATAGCGATAGTGGTTAATTGGTCTGCACTTACTGCTCGTATTACTGGAATTTATTGGAAAACACTTATTTAAATAGAGGTAAATAATTCGCTGTATTGAGTGGAATGTTTCAATTATTTACACTTTACAATGAATATTAGTATATGAATAAATGTTGCTTGTGTTCATTGGAAAAGATTAAAATTCCGTTTTAAAGCATTGCCCTTGTGATGATTTACTAGCGTTTATTTTGATGCTGTAACTAATAATTTCTTAAACTTAGACTGGAATTGTATTTTGTTTTGCATTTGTTTTACAGTTCTAGGTTTTATAACTGGCTATTGAAGCGCAAAAATGAGGGTTGCACATTAAAAAAAATACAAACGAATTCGTTTGTATTTTTTATAATGTGCAACCCTCATTTTTGATAACCTCCTCTTTTTTTGAAGTCGGTTAAAAATTAACTGAATATACAACTTATTGGTTCATTGCGCCCATAATTAGAACAACTCACAATAGAAATTTTGATAGACCAAAATCTGAAATTGGATTACTTTATAATTACATAAAATCTTTCGATTTTATATTATTGTAAGATAGCCTCGTTGATTCGAGCATGAGGTCATAGGTTCGATTATCAAGTTGTCAAATACTAATTGGGTTTCAACATCTAGATTTGTGCCCGGTTCATAGCAACAGGCTTTCGTCCTATTACCTAGAACTTAAACATAATAACTAGCGAAATATTGGAGTACTAATAGGTACGCCTCTGCCTTACCTTTCAGGGATCACAAGCGTGAAGATAAGTATGCTAACAAAGTATTATTGTTTTCCATCACTGTAACAACGCGGGTTCAGTATGAATTGAACTTCTAATATATAAAATTCTCGTGTCACAGTTTTCGTTCCCATACTCCTCCAAAACGGCTGGACCGATTTTAACGAAATTTTGTGTACATATCGGGTAGGTCTGAGAATCCGCCAACATCTATTTTTCATACCCGTAAGTGAGCAGCGGGTAAAACCGCTGGGCACAGCTAGCTACCTTATATAATTTTAGAAAGAAAGTTGGGTCACTTATAAGGGGTGCGGGGAAGTCACAACGGTACCCTGAAGACTTAAGATGTACGTGCCCCTGTGTTGAGGCATTTCGTTCGTCTGATGATCGTGAACAGAGGTACCTATCTCTCTATCGGTTATCTGGATGGTGTGGATGGTTTCAGCGCAGGGGTCTTTATGAGTGTCAGGGTAAGTTCTGATTTCCTGCACTAAGGCGAAATATTAGAACTTAGTGCCTTTTTGTACTCCTGTAATTTAATTTGTGTTACTAACAATAGTTTTTAAGTCTGTATGTATACTAACTGTTGGATCAAGATGTGCGTAAATAAAAGATTGAATTGAAGTAATTTAAACTTCATGCACATTGGTGGTACAGACGCCTGCAGGTCAAGTTACCCGAAACTGTCATTTTTTCCCAATGAACCTTGAACCTAATACTTTAGAAATAAAGTCGAAAATCTATCAAAGAAATCTGACAGATTGTAGTAGCTTGATGTGCAGGCGTCTGTACATTGAGTGCGAATACGTATAAAAGCCGTCACTAAGCCCTTATGTCTGGTTTTTTGGTGCAAAATGACAGTGAAATAACATCACACAACTAACGAGCAGGATCACGTATGTTTATTTATGTTTTCAATGTAATTGTCATTGTTACTGCAGACAATGTAATTACTGAGGCACAACAATAGTTTTAAAACATGCACTCTTGTTGTTAACTATAAGAAGATCTGGACTATATGCATAAACCACAGATCATCATTCTCAAACCCTTATCCCATTTTTTTTTATATTAGACTAGCTGGCTTCAAAGCTTCAAAGAGAGTCAGCAAAGCAGAGGGGCTTGCCAGAGCCTCCGCCTGCCGGGGTTGCGGGTTGTTCGAAAGAGATACCGCGGCCTCGGAACGTAAAGGGCAAAAGAAGAAACATGGGTGGGTTTTAGTCAGTACAAGTCTGACATGCCCCCCCCCCCGCTCCGCCCAGAGCGGGGGAAGTCATTGGAAGATTACCCACCCGAAAAAAAAAAGACTAGCTAGCTCCCACGTCTACGGCCGCATGATACCGAAAAAAAAGTACCCTATGTGTTATGTGGAAAATGGTGATTAGTTTGTTTCATTTTTATACGTTTATTAGCATGGAATCTGTATAAGTATACAAGTTTTCGAAAACAAATAGTTTTACATATTTTTTTATAATTTTTGTACCCTATCACCATGTTATCGAATTTAAAAGGTTTGCCGGGTAGAGAATTATGCCTTATGGCATTAAATGAAATTTAAATCTATACTTAATATTATAAAGCTGAAGAGTTTGTTTGTTTGTTTGTTTGAACGCGCTAATCTCAGGAACTACTGGTTGGAATTGGAAAATTCTTTTAGCGTTGGATAGTCCATTTCTTGAGGAAGGCTATAGGCTATATAACATCACGCTACGACCAACAGGTGCTGAGCAGCGCGGGTGAAACCGTGGGGAACAACTAGTGAATAAATAAAAGACATTTGCTAAACTAGACGAACTGACAACGGTCAAAGTCTTTCAGAATTCTAGGTTTAAACAATTTACAAAAAAGGAGCAATTCTTACTGTTTATCCCAACTCACAAATCGACCGTGAAGCCATATCTCATTTACTGTCTAATTTATTCACGCTAACGGGCCAACTAGCTTAGTTTCAATATGCAAACTGGTGTTTTCTTATTATTTCTCGACTTAAAGGGTACACATTGTGAGTTTTTCGAAAGAGATACCGCGGCCCCGGAAGATAGAGGGCAGAAGAAGGAACATGGGTGGGTTTTAGTCAGTAAATGTCTGGCCGCTTCGCCCAGAACGGTAAAAGTTATTTGATGATTTCCAATCCGTAAAAAAAGGATTAAACGTCACTGTTAATACCAAAATACATCATTCCCCTTCCACTGATTATGATTGATCCCAAAATGGCGTCATTTAACCCTTTAATCCTTTATTCGATAGACGACAACTCATTAATTTCTCACGTAATGATAATCAGTGCGCATGCTATATTGATTCATGAAATGAAAAACTATTTGCAGTTTTTGTGCGTTTTCAAACAACATATACCGCAAAAACGGTATATTAACATACTATGTAGATACATTCAATACCCCTAGCACGAGCGCACGGTGTGAAGGTAACATAATATACGTCACATACAAAATTTTCTTTTTTTTATTATTTTTTGTTGACTTTACTTTTTATTTATCTTTTTTCTGCCATTATTATTGACATTTTATAATTGTAACTTTTGTTTATATATGATATTTTATAATTGTTAAGTAATTTTAATTGACGTTTTGTAATTGCAATTTTCATTTTAATTGAAATAAGTATATTTAATTTTAAATTGATTGACATTTAATATTTTGTACTTCTTTTTAATTTGGTAAATTTATTTAACTTCTTATAAAATGATTTTCTATTATATAGCAAAAACGAGCACTACTAAAAGAACCTTAATGTAAACAAACCATGTCTAACAAATGATTATGATTAATATCTATGCGTGATACTGATTGTGCTGTTGAAAATTTAACTAAAATTCTAAAGCATATTTATATTTTTGATGAAAATATCTACGTATTAACGTAACGTTATCACCGCGCGCGCGTGCTAGGGTTTCTGTTTTAAATTACCAAACCCTTTAAATTAGAAACAATGTCATTACAATCGGTAGTGGCTCCTAATATGCACCTTCAAAGTATAACTATGTAAAGTAAATGAGACAAAACAACTAGCTGTGACAACTGCAATAGTAGCCTGCTGACCGTAAATTATGGGGGTACTAGTGCACTAAACACTAACGGGTTGACGAGTACTCTGCTAGCTCTAAGACGCACATAGCGTGACGGTGAACGGAAATGTGTGATATAACCCGTTACTCGTATAACATAACTTTCCACATTCGCCACCGTTACTGGTCTAGTAACATTCGCATAATGGATCGCGAGTTCTAAAATGTGATTCGCGATGTTTGACAACGACCATTTTTTATACTGACGTCATAAATTAAGGAAGGACTTAATTCGACGAGGTTATTGTTTTTAAGGGGCTCCCTACAAAAAAAGTTTAGAAATAAACGTTTTTCAAATGCTAAGTACGTAGTACCTTGAAAGGCATCAAAATGTCCTGCAATGCAATATTTTTTTAATATTATTTATTTTATTTATTATAACTTTATGCACAAGTAAAAAACTGTACAAAGGCGGACTTAATGCCTTAGGCATTTTCTTCCACTCTACCTTACCAGTTTACCTTTTATCTATTTAATACTACATTAAAATCCGTCGAGAAGTTTAAAAGATCTAAGCGAACAGACAATATGGAATGGAAAAATATAAAAATCTCGTGACCTGCTTTTGTTTCCATACTCCTCGAAAGCGGCTTGACCGATTTTTATGAAATTTTATATGTTTATTCAGTAGGTCTGAGAATCGTTCCTTGTCTATTTTTCATACCCCTAAGTGATAAGAGTGGCTCCCTCTGGAATTAATGTATATGGCAAAACAACGTTTGCCGTTCAGCTAGATCTCATATATAAAATTCTCGTGTCAGTTTTCGTTCCCATACTCCTCCGAAACGTCTGGACCGATTTAAACGATATTTTGTGTACATATCGGGTAGGTCTGAGAATCGGCAAACATCTATTTTTCATACCCCTAAGTGGGCAGTGGCCGCTGGGCACAGCTAGTTTAAGTATAAAATTGTAGTCCTTTACATTACATCATAGATCAAAACGAGTACGAGTATGTTTGTATGGACAATACTCAGAAAGTACCATTTTATTTTCCTGTTAGATTAAACTCACCACAATCAGGAAAACATGAAGTTTGTGCAAATTAGATAAAATATAATTATATATTTTTAAATCGACCAATTTAATGACTTGCTGCGCCCAGAGTTTTCACCCACGTAATGAGGATAAAAGTAAAGCCTATTTTCAGGGTACAAAAGCTATCTACGTACCAATTTTTATCCAGAATCATTAAGCGTTTGAGTATGAAGGAATAATAAAACATAAATACACACACATACACGCTTTCGCCTTTATAATCCTTACTAATATTATAAAAGCGAAAGTGAGTTTGTTTGTTTGTTTGTAACCTCTTCACGCTTTAAAGGCTAAACCGATTTTGATGAATTTTGGGACAGAGATAGTTGAGAACCAGGAGGCGGACATAGGCTAGTGGGATATGAGGGAGGACGAAGGAAGAAAGGGAAAAACTTAGCGTTGCTATTACAAATCAATCAAGTGCAAAAGCAAAAGCTGCAGGTCTGTTATACCGAATTTAACGCGAGCGAAGCCGCGCGCGAAAGCTAGTATATTTATAAAGTGTGATTTCTGGAACTGGTGAATTCCTTTTTTTTTCAGTTTGGGTATTTCAGTGAAAAGCGCTTATATGTGACTATTAAAAAAATATAGGAGAGCAATTTCCTCGTGGAATAACGATTGCTGCTTTTATAAAAGACTTTTTTTGTAATTGTAAGGGATACAAAATACTACGTAACTATTGCCATAAATTAACAACCAGGACATTATAAGAATGATTCGCGACAGTCGCGTGTAATATATAATTTAATATGCATTATAATACGGTATCATGCAATTCGGTTATTTAAATTGTTATATCTATTCAATCATTTGAGAAATCCTGGATTGTAGTAACCGCTCATAATGTCAATATAGGTATCTTATTGTAAATTTTTAATGCCATACCAAAGAATACGATTGTATTTACACAGCAATGTATTATGCGATGTTAGGTAGAATTGTAAAATATAATACACTAGCTTTGCCCGCGGCTTCGCTCGCGTTAAATTCGGGGTAACACAGTTTCCCTTTCCTGATTTTCAGGTACCTGCTACCTGTAGTTTTGCGCCTTATTTATTGTAATAGCAAAGCTAAGTTTTCTCTTTTCGTCCCTCTTTCTCCCTAATTTCCCATTAAAAAAATAGCCTATGTCCGTCTCCAGGGTCACAACTATCTCTGTACCAAAATTCATCAAAATTAGTTTAGCCATTGAGGCGTGAAGACGAAAAAAACAAACAAACTCACTTTTGCTTTTATAATATTAGTAAGGATTACAGTTAAGTTATATTTCACTTGCAAAGCAGTTATGCTAGCGAAGGTGACGGCTGGACGTTTGGGAGCAAGCCAACCCAGCCACAGCAGGAGACGTTTTAATCATCGCGTGCCGCGAGACGACTCCCGGCCACCGTAGACGCGGCTCTCTGGCCGGTGAGCAACGGATAGCTAGCTCACCGTCCGTCCATCGACATTTAAATTTTTGTAAACGTTTACTATGACTCTGTTCAAACCTCAATTGATTGCACATAAAAGCTGCAACACGTGTCTCTGTATGCATTTAAAATCTAGATTTCAATCGATTTTTCTGACCTTTTCGAACTACGTGTCACCGAAACGCACTGATGGAATTTCCACTGTCGCCGCTAAACCGAGCGTTGAATATTCAACAACACGTGCAAGTGAAACCAGCCGCATACATATCTCTCCTGTACCCACTACCCAGCTATATACACACGGCGACACATCAAGCTAGTAATTTTCAGTATACCATGGCCTAGCATTGTATAGATTTTCTACAAAATGATATATCTGACTAAACTGGTTTGTATAGCTTGGTTGTGCGTGTTTATTAAATTTTTATTCTCGCGAGGCGAGACGATCCTGGCCATGTCTGTCATAAAATTGTATGTCATATTCAAAATTACAGTTTAACATGGTTGGGGGAACTGGTTGGAAATTCAGCTGCAAGTTTTGCCAACACGTACTAACTATAAGGAATGTTAAATAAAAGATTATACAAAATTCACAGAAACCAAGTAATGGCTTTGCAGTCCAAAACGTAACACGAAACGCAAATCTATAGAGTTTCCTATGAAACGAAACGTAAACCTACATTGAGCAGTCCGATAAGCCCTGCCTCTCAGAGTAATGCAAATTCAGCGAACAGGCGAACGTGCTCTATACATAAAGTCTATTATACTAGGTGTACACAGGGGTTTCACCCGCTGCCCCCTCTCAGGATGGCCACCCTAATCACTTAAGGTTAAAACGTAATACAAATGATTCTCAGACCTCAAGTCTAGTCAAGAGGTCAAGTCGTTTCAGAGTAGTGTGGCAACTAAAACTGTGACACGAGATATATGTTGACGACTGATAATCCTATCAGTCTTCAACATATATATATCGCCTGCAATCACACGAACATACTTCTCATCAGGTTTGAACGGCAGACGCATAAGCAACTGTATTTAAGGTCAAAACATATATCTTAACATTTTAAGAAAAATTTAAAGGGAGTCGTTTATCTTGGTATGGACATGTAATGAGGAGGGACGAAGCACATGTGACTAAAAGAGTGATGGATCTGAATGTTGATGGTCTGAGAGCGAGAGGAAGGCCAAAGAAAAGATGGATGGATTGTGTAAGGAATGATATGAAGGAGAAAGTAGTAAATGATGCCATGACGTCTGATAGGGGAGAATGGATTGGATTGAAGATGGATTCTTCTATGCACGCCTGATGCGACTTAGGGTCTTAACCCAAAGTTGTATCAAGCGAATTGCGACCAAATGCAAGCCTATAAATCGATTTATGGTTTATTGAAACTGTCAAATATGGAAATTGACAATCGTATTAATTCTATAGTCAAGTTGAAGTAATTACTTTATCTTGACTGATTATTTATAAAATAAACAAAAATCGCAACAAAGCAAGAACCGTTAAACAAATCAAAGCCTTTTTTAGGGTTCCGTTCCTCAAAAGAAAAAAATGGAATTCTTATTGGATCTCTTTGTTGTCTATATGTCTGGCTGTCTGTGTTTATGTATATCAAGACCCTTTATCTCGGGAACGGGTGGAGGTATAGGGTTGAAATTATAACTAGATACTAAAGTCTATGGGTCCTTTGTGCTCTGGAAAAAGCTCAACCCTCGAAGTCTACGCAGTCCAAAGATATGGCCATTTATGTCGCAGTTTGTACGGAACCCTCAGTGCGCCACTGTGACTCACTCTTGGCCGGTTTTTATTTATTTTGATACTTCTACTTCAAGCTAACTTAACTGCAGAACAAAAATTGTGCCTAAAAATACTTTTAGTTAAGGAATCACATTGACTTGTTTATAGCTATACGGATGAAGACTTTGCACTATTACGTATTTAAACTGACGCATCTGTTAGAAATAGCAAGCTCAGCGGTACATCACTAGTGGTGGTTAGTCCCCTCTTTGAGGAGTGGCTGCAGAGGCGTCATGGGGTCCTTACATACCGCCGACGCAGGTCCTCACCGGACACGGAAGTTTCGGGAGGTTCCTGCACATCATCGGGCGGGAGGAAACGCCCGGGTGTCACCACTGTGACGATCGCCCGGAGGACACGGTAGAGGACACGCTGGAGCACACAGTGGCGGTCTGCCCAGCTTGTTGCCCGTGTTTCACGGGCGCGTCAAAGACAGTCAGCAAAGCACAGGGGCTTGACAGGGCCTCCGCCTGCCGGGGTTGCGGTTGCGGGTTGTTTGAATGAGATACCGAAGCCCCGGAACGTTAAGGGCAATAGAAGGATCATGGGTGGGTTTTAGTCAGTAAAAGTCTGACACGCCCCCCGCTCCGCCCAGAGCGGGGGAAGATATTTGGTAATTTTCCACACGAAAAAAAAAGCGGTGCATCACTTTACTCGTATATAAAACACCAACTCCACTTGTGGTCTGCCAGTTAACACATCCGGCGAAGCGCAACAAGTATGAAAACCTTTGAGAATTAGGAAATGAAGAATGTAAGAGATACACGCGACAAAATTTCCAGATAGAGGTTCGTTTAATTTGTTACGGACAGATTCCGAACGGTCCGCACCGGTTTATGAAGGTTGAGCTTATCCAAAGAAATTCATCTGCTTAGCCTTTTCCCAACTATATCCCAGCTGCTTCCACTCTAACCGGGTGCAGCTTAATACACATAACAAAACGCATATAAGTAGTCTGTGCAATTTTATCCAGACTACTGTATGAAGCAACGGGTAATAGTCGTTGGGGTCGATCTTTTAGGTTAAGCCGTGCCTGGTTGGTCCGTGGCCGGGTGACCACCTGTTACATATCGAGCTTTCTTCGAGTCTCGGAAAGCACGTTAGGTCATTTTTTCCCGGCGGTTAACGCAATTAATTGTTCCATGAGGCTGCTCGAGACAGGTGCAGGTACGATTCGAGTACGACTACAGTAACATCATAAGCCAATCAATAATCAATCACTAACAATATAATCAACACGAATACGCCGCTCGTTAAGTTATTTATGCATCGTTGACATGCATCAAAGCAAACTGGCAACTCAATAAGGCATTTCGAATCCCTCTGGGAACATATCTACGTAGATAGTTAATCATGCGACGAAGTAGCATGACAATATTGGTACGCTGCAGCCTACAGTAGCAAATTGATTAGTCGATGTCATCGGTGAGGGTACGACGCGATATTATCGTAGTAACTATGTACTTACAAACATGTAATATAACATGTAATAGAAATTAGATTTCTCAACCAGTAACTTCCACGTCTCCGGTTTTCATTCAGTACCAGGTTTAATTTGGGAATTTTAATTTAGACGATTTTGAACTCAAATACGAGTGAAAGAAAGTTTTGCATGCCGGAGGCTACCTTAACCATGAGCTAGATGATATTAATGTCTAGATGACAAAGTTTTATCATCTGTCAGACATAACTTTATTTTAAAGATAATGTTTACATAGAGACGTTTTAAAAGCGCGGTCTAATAATCTGTCTCTAGGGTTACCTCAAATTGTAAATGACTCGGCCAGCAGATTCCATTCCATTGTAGGATGAAATCCAACCGAGAGATGCATACTTGAAAACGTTCTCGCGCCGTGCTACATTAACAAACAAATTATGTATAGGAGGAAGGGTAAAATTATTAAACTGAGTTTAACGGTTATATATATATATTATTATTTAATTTTCAACTACCGATGAACTTAATCCATCTACTTTATGTCGTTAATATCTTACTTTGTTTTTTTTTACTTCAAAATAAAAACGATTTTTTATGTCATAAAAAAATATTTTGATATGTTCAATCATGAAATTTCATAAAAATTTAGAGATAAATTTTCAATTCTGCACAAAAACGAATGATCACAAAGGGATTAACAAAGCATACCGGAAAAACATGATATGTGCAGTGCACGATAAAGAACAATGAAAAAACGTGACGATAAACAAGAGAGGACTAATAGACTCAATTCAGGATATTTTTCCGAAAATGTTGGGGAAAAATGTTGGAACAAGCTGGCGACTAATTAAAAAGCACGTACGATGTATGCGGTTGTTTATTAAACCATTGTGTTTTGATACGTTTCAAGCAAATACGAGTAACAGAAACGTAGCGCTACAAGGCAAAAATTTAAAAAAGGAACCTTCGTTACTCTTGTACGTCAGTCCAAGCATACCGTGACATTTGATGACATGACAATTGTTTTTTTTTTTTCAATTTTATTAAGTTAAAAATGGAATTCTTATTGGATCTCTTTGTTGTCCATATCTCTGGCTGTCTGTAATTATGTATGTCAAGACCCTTTATCTCGGGAACGGGTGGAGGTATCGGGTTGAAATTATAACCATATAGTCAAGTCTATAGGTCCATTGTGCTCTGGAAAAAGCTCAACCCTCGAAGTCTACGCAGTCATAAGATATATCCATTTATGTCGCAGTTCGTACGGAACCCTCAGTGCGTTTACCATTAAACCATTGTGTTTCGACACGTTTCAGGCAAATACGAGTAACAGAAACGTAGCGCTACAAGGCAAAATTTTAAAAAAGGAACCTTCGTTACTCTTGTACGTCAGTCCAAGCATACCGTGACATTTGATGACAAGAGAATTGTGATTTTCTTTTTCATTTTCAAGTTTAATGATTTTTGGGGTCGTCGAACACGTCTTTTTTTCTTCTTTTCTCCCTTGTCAACTAACACTTTATTGTTTACTACTTTTTCTTTTATACTATGTACTTTAAATTAAGTTATAATCATACAGAAACCAAATCTATTTGCGATGATAGATCGTCAGAAAGAAAATGACGTAGACTATCCAATGTACAACGGTTAGTTCCGAATATTTTTCTATAAAAAGAACAAAATAAAAATTTTATAACAACAACGTAGGCGTTATTCTCATTAACAATAAATAAAATTAATGCTGGATATTATATTTTCAGTATATAATACCTGAACCAATGGCATTAATTACAGTCTGCTGCGTCGCGTGTCGCGGGTTCGATACCCGCATGGAACAAATATTTGTGTGACCAACAGGTAGATGTGCTTTGAAAAAGGTTGGCTCCGATTTTTCAAACAGTGCATGGTTGGTTAAAAGACGCAATTGTTTTCTCAATCCAATATGTTGAGCTCCCAAACATTAGTAATCATTTATCCATAATATGGGTATCAAAGAAAAAGGCTGAGAAGAAAACAAATCTAATTTTACAAACATACCCGATCACCAGTTTACATTCGTTGATGTTCGATCCCTGCAGGTACACTAATTAAAGTGTACATTTTCGCTTATCTCTGAAAATTGCCTGGCCTTAATAGGCTAGGCGATGGCTTAAAACCACTGTAACGGGGAATTGGATATACCAAATCCCCTTCGTCCTAAATTAGTACTGATGAAATCGCATGATAGACATACCATTGTTTATATATGCGATTTCATCAGTACTAAATTTGGTGTAAATGCGAAAAGCAACGATAAATTCAGAATCCTTACTAATATTATAAAAGCGAAACTGAGTTTGTTTGTTTCGACTTCACGCCTTAATGGCTAAACCTATTTTCATGAATTTTAATACAGAGATAGTTTCACGCTGGAGACGGACATAGGCTATTTTATTTTTAAAGTCAGATATGAGGGAGAAATATGGAAGAAAAGTGCAATGAATGCAATAAATAAGGCGCAAGGGCAAAAACTACAGGTAGCAGGTACCTGCAAATCATGCGATCTTTTTCGGACGTAGGTGCTCACAGATTTAGTAAGTTCAACCCTTAAGGTGTGAAACAGGGAGGCAAAGTTTGTTTGGGAGTACACGCATTGCCCGGATTGACTTGACATTTTGGATAGCTTTCACAAAATTAATAAATCATTTCTTAATTTCATATAGCGTGTAATAAATCCTAATTCTGGGTTAAAGTCGGCGTTGTACATACATGTTTGTCTTGCAATTTGTTTGTTTACTTTTTCAGATATGTATTTGTGTGCAATAAAGAATAAGACTTATATAACTCGAGGTACCGCATTGAGAAGCTGAGCAGCGGATAAAACCGCTGGGCACAGCTCGTGTACTATATATTAAACACTCTGCGGTTAAATAAAAAAAAACAAAGATTCATGCGATTTTAAACTCTCTCCCAGAGTTTTTAAAATCTAACTGTGCAATCTTTTTCTTCACATCGGTAACCAAGCGATTGCAGCAAACAGGACAGGTTTACTGTCTTTTATTGAAGAGTTCCGTTATGTCCAAAGTTCAGCATCAGTTCCTGACCAGATATAAACGGCATCGAGAAAAATATTACTCTAAATGATGCTGACATATAAACTGTGTAATTTATTTAATTTTCATACCTAATTTTATCGAAGCGCTTATTTATTCTTTGTCTTTGAATGTTATGTTATTATTTTAATTTCAATCTCAACTATAATGCATGCCTAATTTAAGGTAGATTGTAAAACAAGGCTTACCCAACCATTGTTACACCTTATTTTATGTACCTACAATCTATGCAAGTAAATTTGACTTTAAAACTGAATCCTAAAGAATAAATTAAAAAATACGTAGGTTCGGACACACAAATAAATAAAAAAAAACATTTAGACACGAGCTTAAAACATTTAAATCTCACGATGCGCCAAGTTGAATTTTTTTCTGTGCTAGAATTACCGTTAAATATTATTCGAAGATTTTTTTCTAAAGCCAAGAGGCGCTGTGAAAAGTTTTCCCAGACTCCAGTGCGTAAGAGAAAAACTAAAATAGAAATAAATAATAATTTAATATAAATAGGCATGTGTACCGTGCTTACCATTGCAGACGATCACAAATTTATCTGCAACGGGCAGCAAGGGGTATCATTAACTGTCTGACGGAACAGACTTAATTAAATTGTGTCTGCGTGTGTTCCGGGCACAGTGGGCTTAAAATCAATGTAAATGCACAAAGAGATCATTTGGGTAAATCGAATGGCTTATTTTGAGAATGAAACGGTCTTTTTGAAAGGTATTAATTACGTCATGACTTTTTTGGCCTTTTTGACCCGCTCCCCTTCCCTATAATAACACCAAGAGGTAGACGAAAAGGTTGTTTTTAAAACACTTATAATAAAAAATAATAAATACACGTCATATGTTACTACACCCTCTTTCGAGCCTCACGTGACTAATGGACAGCCCCTAACATGTAAATTAAGCTTAGTGTGGGTAGTTTACAATATGATAGATAAATATCAGATGCACCCATGGGTTGTAGATTACCGCTAAGCAATACAATGCCGTAAGCGTAAGGTAAGTACTATTGGCACAACCCATATATGTATATGGTTAAATGTATATTATATTGTATGTTACATTATGGTTTTATGCAAAGAAACCGGGATATATTTTCCTTTTATGCATGTTCTCTCTTACAATTTTATCAAGCGAGTATATAAAGCGCGTAAATATATTTTAATTGATCAATAACCGATCCCCTAAATTATGTTAGGAAAAATAGGAATTTACTAAATTGATTTCTATGTCTACCCAGATATTATTTTTAGTCCACTGTGTGGCGGTGTCATTACCCCTGACCGATTTCCAATAGGGATGACTGTACTGACAAGGATGTGTCAGGAATACACACAAAATTGTTTTTTTTTTTTATAATTGTAATTAAAATTTTAAAAACAAAATACCAGTTGCAGGTCTTTTTGTATTGCCAAAAAAGGAAAGCTACAGTCCTAGTCACAAGGTCGCTGAAAGAACTGCAGTTGTAAGTCGTTAGTAATCCTAAAAAAAAAAAATGTTTAGTTATAAATTGTCTCCTCTTTTTTTTTCAGGTGGGAAATCACCCAATGACTTCCCCCGCTCTGGGCGGAGCGGGGGGGCATGTCAGACTTTCCAACGTGACTAGACTTTACTGACTAAAACCCAACCATGTTCCTTCTATTGCCCTTTACGTTCCGGGGCCGCGGTATCTCTTTCGAACAACCCGCAACCCCGGAAATTGTCTCGTCTTGCGTTTGATTTGCTTCGCAATCTCGTCTACGGTTAGTCTGATAGAAAATGTCTACTGTTTCTTGATCCAGAACCGAGTTTTCAATATAAACACTTTCGAGTAAATCCATTTATAATATTATATCATCCGCCTCTTTTATTGGAGTTGGTTTCCAGTCTTACCGGATGCAGCTGAACACCAGTATTTTACATGAAGCGACTGCCAATCTGACCTCCACAACCCAGTTAGTACTGAGTACTACGGTCCCCTTGATAAGAGTGGCTGTCAAACTAACGGGCCACTGAACACTGTATGTGACGTAATGGATGTTCACACATTCACAGACTGACCTTGACTAGCTCAGCATTACCTAAAAATCAACCTATGCGGCTGTTTAATATTAAGCCGTTGTAGCTCCTTTTTAATATTATAATGAAGTCCTATCAATTTACTTTCGTGTATTTTTTTAAGGATAAGATATTATCCAATAACATATCTTATCCTCGGAGCGGATGGAAGTGTCAGACTTATATTGACCATAACCCATCCATGTTTCTTCTTTTGAATTTTGTGTTTTGGGACGCGGTATCTCTTTCGAATAACCTGCAACCCCGGCAACAGTGTCCCTGGCAGGCCCCTTTACTTTGCACGACATCTCTTTGAGGCGCGCGTAGAACACGGAACGCGCCGTCGACACGGAATGTCGTCACTTACTTTCGTGTCTTACAGGGGTACATCCAAGTACTGTTCGGGCTACAGACTTGATGAGCTCGCTTAACTACTATTTAATTTCATATTTAGGTGCTCGCTTCTACCTGAATCTTAATGAAAACGTTTTCTTTGAAGCGAGCAAAAATGTAAGTTTAATTAAAATCCACTTCATTTAATCGCCAACGTTTAATAAAATGAAGAATAGTTTTATAAAATATTTCTTTACGAAGTTTTTCTTTAGTAAAATTAATATATCAGCTAAGTCGAAATTAAACGAGTCAGCGATGTGCGGTGGGATGCATCAATAGGGTCCCTCCATCCGTTGAAAGTTAATTTTAATACAACTAGGGGTACCCAATGGATGTTCCCCATCATACAAGCTCATAATTTTGAAAATGTTACGCCACAGACTACCTACAGTATTGTTTCTCCTCTTCTTAAGTCCATCCAAAGGTTGTCTTGAAAAGATCGCTTTTAGCAATAAGACCGCCCATTGTGTCACCTTATTTATAAGTTTGTCTAGTGTTATTCTTGTAACTTGTATGGTGTACATAATAAAGAATATTCTATCTATCTATCTCATCTCATTTAACTCAAGTAAGGAAAGCCTAAAGGAGGTTTTCACAAGTGTAAATTAAACAATTTTGTACCTAATTATAATGTTTATTGTTGTGTTATGTTTACTATTACTGTTTTGTGTGACTATAAATTTTTCTTAGTTTTCATGTCCTATGTACGACCGATAAGTGTATGTGTGGTGTTTACTGTTAGTATAAGTTGGTTTTGATAAATAAATAAAAAAAATTGCCTGTAGTCTTCTGATTCAGTTACAAGGATTCTTGATCATTGCAACATCTATTTATGAGTTAACAGTTTAATTCATTTTGTTTAATATGGTTTCTGTAATTTTTTCAACAAGTTTTGAAAACACAGTATTGGCTTTTTAATTAAATACTGTAGTAAACCTGAGATTTTGAAAGGAAATTTCAATCGATCTTTTTCTTTCTCGTGTGATGTCTAACCTGGTATAAGGGTTGTTATGCCGCCTATGAGACTAAGTCTAAGGAATATCTCTCAGGCATGTTTGGTTTGGGCCCAATAGCTTAATGTGCTTTCCGAGACACGGAGGAAACTCGGTATATAACAAGTGGTCACCAATTCAAAGATCGATCCGAGGTGCCATTAATATTTGTATATGTGCCCCTTTTTTATAAATAAACGATTTTATTATTATTACAACTTTGGATTTATATTTTATATTCTCGGTTAGCTGGAAAGTGCTTATAACACGAGTCTAAGTCAAGTGATTATCAGTTACGATAGATGAAGTGCGGTCTGGCGCAGAATATTGTATTTTTGATTCATATTGCAGAAATTTACTGACGAGCTTGATGTATTAAATATTACTGCTTTTTGTAGTAGATAGGTATTTAGCAGTAACTATTATTATTAAACATTAAATGATCAGTGAATATTAAACAACGAAAAACTAATGATTTTCGCTCGGTGTAAGGCGTCGTCCTAACTGGCGCACAATAGTACGACGACACGATGCGTTCTCATTATAAGTTTAATAATACAGATTTGTTCAGCTACCCTACTATGACCTCTTAAAGCAATTCTTATTCCACTGAGGGAAAGAGACAGAGCTATACAGGGTGTCTAGCACCATCTCTTTCCCTCAGTGGAATAAGAATTGCTATAAGATATCATAGTAGCCCTTCTGTAATTCTTCTTGAATTGCAAGACATCGCACGATGATAACGCATCATCGCACTAATTGCACGCTGCCTTACGTAATGTAAAGCCATACAAGTGTAGCCTTAATCAACACACGACACAGCTTCCAGGAATAATAATTGCGAAATGTTTGAAATTAATTTTCCAGGTTTTGAGCTCAATACGTATTAAACATTTTAGAAACTACTGTATTTCGGCGAAAGAGGCTCACCCAATGTTCGAACTGAACAAATATTGTTTCCACTGTCTCCCACCCACTTGTAGTTTCGGTAAGCTATTAACTGCCTGGATATGCAACAGCATACACAAAATACACTGGAGAGCAACAAACCCTTACAGAAATCTATAAATCTAACTAAGAATCCTGGTATAATGAAATAAATTGTGTTTAATAGACAACTAAATACTCCATAAATGAAGGTATTAATACTTCTTAGTTATTGTAAAGAAAAACATTTGAAAAACGGAAGGTTGACATTGTTTTTTTTACTTTATGTAATTTTTAGTAAAATAAAATGACGCATAAATTTTATTACCTTCATTTGAAGGTTATTATATTGTCTATTAAACAAAAATATTTCATTAAGCTAGCAATCTTAGTTTCCGAGATTTAAGGTTTATTTTTGCTCTCGAGTGTATTTGAGTATGCTTCACTCTTATGTATTACCGAACACCTAAAAATATAGGTTTACAAGCACGAGGGTTTTTTTCAATTTCAACTTTCTAATAATGGTATAAACATATTGATTATTATACTATTTGAATAGAAAACAAACAAAAAACGTGGTTATTAAAGTACTCTTATGTAATATGGCACAAAAACCAACTCCACAATCTAAGATTCCCATGAAAGTGCACTATACCTAAATCGCATTATTTTTTCAGAGAAAATACATAAACTGTTAAAATTATTTATTCATGACATCGTTTATGTAACTAATTACATAAGCGATGTCATGAATAAATATTTAAAAATAGTTGTGGATGATCTTTATTTATTTTTCAAAAACATAGCATTTCAAAGAAAAGAACAATTCATTTGACTTTTTTTAACAAAACAATCAAAGGTGGCTCCTGTTTCTTGGGACGCTTACTGTATCCATGTTAATACGCTGCCTATACCACACTCAATGAATGGCTGCAAAACAAACCAGTTTTGTTTTAGCATATGTACATCTATCTTTTTTAACCTTTCTCTACACCTGGAATTTCTCCTGTAACATGTGTGCGTTCACAAAACATTTAAACTCACATACACGAACTGCCTGACGCGGAACTCCATATAACTTCCGAAAAACCCAACAATATTATCTAACATTGAACTACTCTCAACGCTAGAGTTAAATTAGAAGTTCGAACGTAGTTAGTTCAAAATCCATTAGGGTAGCCAGCTCGAATCTTTCAAAGTCCATTCATATAAATCATCCATCATTTACTTCGCATCGCCGTACCTTTATGTTCAAAAACATTTCTAACTGGACCAATAAAATGCGCAGCTGACAACCGTCATATCAAACTTCTAATAAAGTTAGTAGAATTCTATAACATTCGGCTGAATTAGTTTCTTTTACGTAAGGGTGCTCCGCCCTAGGCAGCATCATCGTGAAGTCAGGCGAGTAGCGGCCAAAAGCCTATTTAAGTTGGCAATTTAGTACCTAGTTCCTTATAATTAACACTTGTAAATATCGGAAACCCGATACAAATAACAAACAATTATAATGTTAGTAACCATGTCAGTTTAAAGACTTTTATAAGTAGTTCCTTGTAGTAAGGTCAAACTGCTTAATGGTAATACTGATATTAATACTGACATAGCCGTCTTCCAGCATTATAATAATCATATCAGGGCGAACTAGCATTAATATTTTAACCGGTCATTGCGTCTGTAGTGGACATAGATCTTAAAAGATTGTTAAGGCCATTTTAAGAACTACTACTGCATGTACATAAATTGTAAAATAACCATTAAAAGTTGAATTTACTTATGCACTCAAATTGGCTCAACAATTGACGTCAAAAACAAACAGCCAACCTTTATAAGAAACGGTAGCTCATGAAGCTGTCGTTATTCGCTCTGAATTAAAAACCGATTACTAAATTATTCAAGCCTTCTTGTATGTTACTGTTTGTCCAGCGCTACCGACACAAACGGAAATGGACCACGGCCATGTTTCTGACGTGTGCCATTAGTTACATTTATCGTTTATGTTCAACTTTTCATTTTTCAGGTGACAAAATAATATTGAAAATTCACGAGTTAATAATGACTAGCAAACGCAGCACCCTTTTCATGTATGCATTCTAATGCGCGAGACGGTAAGGTACTTACGTCTCCTCTAGTAATAATAATAAACTTGTTATCTGCCAAAATGTCTAATCATCACATCGACCAATGTGTTAAAGTTATCAACTCCGGGCCCTAAGATAAAGGTGCGGCTATTTTAGTAGCGTTTTTGCACTTGTTTATTATTATTATTCATTCTCTTAAACATCAATTTTGAAGTGTAGTTTGGTTGTATAATTCGTAGTTTTTGGTCAATTATTAAAAGAAATGCAATACATACACAAATGAAATGGGAACAGTATTTTTTTTAAATAACCGTCAAAAAATTTGAGTGCTTTTTACTAGTGTATATGCTTGTGACTAGTGTAAAGCCGAATTCTAGATTAATGATCTTTTCACGTCGACATATTGCACACTGTTCTCTACCGCAAAATTTAATCGACTCCTACCTGAAGCCTCTCGGAATTCGGAGAAATTCGAATGCATTGTGACTTTGTCGAAGCCACACGCTGTATTTTCCCGTGTGTACGCATGCTCTGCTCCCTTAATCCCTGTGCAACACGACATCCTTATTTCGACACAAGTCCACAGACTGAACGCAAACCGTCTACCGGAATAATAGCATCTAAGTTGATGCTACCATACTGAAGGTAGAATAGGACACCTTCACGCGAGTTAAGCTTCCTTCATTAAAACCGAGAAATGCTGTCGTGTAAACTATTCGGATCGCTGGATTTGATGTTAAAGTTTCTGTTCATTATGGCTTCGTAAGAAAATCAAAGTATCTGGGAATAAGCTAACGTTAGAATGTTGTTTATGTATATTTGTTAAATCCTTACTAATATTATAAAAGTGAAAGAGAGTTTGTTTGTTTGTTATGTTTTCATGCCTTAATGGCTAAACCGATTTTGATGAATTTTGGTGAACCGATTTTGATGAATAAAAATCTCGGGATCCCGGAAAATTCAAAACCGTAATACCCGTAATATGCTTTTCCCTACTTATTTTATCACTGTTTTTTGACGACTTTGTCAACAAATGTCAAATCGGGCCTATTAAACCTCAGAGAATATATGTAAACAGGGAAGTTACGTAAACATACATACATACGTCCGATTAGTTATACAATCCTGAAATTCCAAGAATCTATCCTTACTAATATTACAAAAGCGAAAGTGAGTTTTTTTGTTTGTTACCTCTTCACGCTTTAATGGCTAAACCGATTGTGAATTTTGGTACATAGATAGTTGGGAACCAGCAGACGGTCATAGGCTAATTTTTATTAAAAAAAAGTGGGATGTGAGGGAGAAAGAGGGAAAAAAAGGAAAACTTAGCGTTGCTATTACAAATCAATAAGGCGCAAGGAGAACTGTGTTACCCCAAATTTAACGCGGGCGAAGCCGCGGGCGAAAGCTAGTTTTTAATCAAAAAAAATTCTAAACGCCTCTTCCATGCTTTCTAAAGCAAATGTTAACTTAAGGTAAATATGCATTCGATCTCTAGTTGTATTAACAATAGTTTAGAAAACGATTTATACATGAAAATAATTAATTTGTCTTTGCGTACGCTTCAAAAAAGCATCACGGTACGACACTAAACAGTTGAGCAGCGATTGAAACCGCTAGGCACAGCTAGTAGTCTACTTAATAAAAATTCCCACTCTTCACGAAGTTAACTTCACTGGTCTAAAAGTTTCGAAATCTGAACGAAATAGTCGCAAATAGTTCCCTTATGTTAGCAGTTTGAGCGTTGGTTTTGCACCACTCAAATAATATGTTGTTAAGATATAGTATAATTCTATCAAGATGTGTTGTGGGCTGTCCGAAAGAGATGCCGCGGCCCTGCAATATAAAGGGCAAGAGAAGGAACATGGGTGGGTTTTAGTCAATGAAAGTTCGAAATTCCGCTTCCCCCCTCCCCCCCGCCGTCCGCCCAAAGCTGGGGAAGTTATTTGTTAGCTCATGGCTAAATAATAATAGCCACTCGGGTCGACCTTTAGATTAAGATGCGCTTTCTAGGTATAGGTTTTAAAAACAATAACAAAATTAGTTACGTTTATTGCAAACAATAAACCAAAAATGGTCCACAACGAAAACAAACTACACTATTTGCATGCTCCAAACGAAATAGTTTCAAACACTTTTAAGTCCACATGACAACAGCCCAGAGTTAAATTGTCACCACTATACTGATGGCCATATTTGTTGGAGAAATATACTGAGTTTATTTTGAAACAAGTTAGGTCATGACATGGCCTAGTTTTTGGTTAAAAACTAAATTTGTTGATGCCTGTAAAATAGAGCGTCGTGTCTCAGCACTAAGTATCCCATTTTGACTAGCCTTTTTCCAACTAGGTTGGGGTCGGCTTCCAGTCTAACCAAAAACAGCTGACTACTAGTATTTAACAGAGAGCGACTGCCTAACTGAACTCGACAACCTAATAAAAAAGTTTTAGGTAATACTAAATACCCCTTGGTAAGACTTGTTTACAGACTTATCATTCCACAAAGATCTAAAAATGACAACCAAGATACGGCTTCCGGGTTTGCTAACTTGTTTAAAGAGATACCGCGGCCCCGGAACATAAAGGGTAAAAGAAAGAATATGGATGGATTTTAGGCAGTACAAGTCTGACACTCCCCCCCAATCCGCCTAGAGTGGGGGAAATTATCTGATGATTTTCCATCCGCAAAAAAATGTGGAAGCGCTAGATTCGGAAACTGGCCCGCGAAATTCAGTTTTTCGCCGTATTTTGTATTACGTGTCAGTTGGTATAAATATGAATAGCGACAGACTTATCATTCCACAAAGATCTAAAAATGACAACCAAGACACGGCTTCCGGGTTTGCTAACTTGTTTAAAGAGATACCGCGGCCCCGGAACATAAAGGGTAAAAGAAAGAATATGGATGGATTTTAGGCAGTACAAGTCTGACACTCCCCCCCAATCCGCCTAGAGTGGGGGAAATTATCTGATGATTTTCCATCCGCAAAAAAATGTGGAAGCGCTAGATTCGGAAACTGGCCCGCGAAATTCAGTTTTTCGCCGTATTTTGTATTACGTGTCAGTTGGTATAAATATGAATAGCGACCGTTTATTTCGGTATATCATTTAAAACATGAATGCAGCCCAAGCAAAATGGTCATTTATTGAGGTGGAATGAACGCACAGTTTTATTGATGATTTTAATTACTACGAAATTTATATTTAAATCAACATGCAACCAAAACAAAATTGGACTTCACATTAGAGCATAACAAATTTGGGCTGGCGTGGTCCTGTCTATCAATTGTACGATAACACGTTCAAACAAACAGAATTTTTTAGCTAATACGACGCCTAAAGCTAAACAACTGTGACTTTTTGGAACGACACGACACTTTGTAAGCTGTTTCTCTGTCTGTCTGTCTGTCTCTCTCTCTCTCTTATAGAAAGCAAGCCAGATATTTTTATTTCTATAGGAACTTCGTTCCATCCGGGTGTCCCTAGAAACCTCTAAATTTTATTTCCTTTACAGTTTATACTGGTGAATGTATTGAAAAAGCTTCAATCAAACTCGCATGCAATCAAACTTTTACTAACCAATTATCCTAGCCAACTGCAGCCATTTCACTTTTGATGTTTGTCATGTACAAAATATTTTTGACACGTACAATAAGTTTCTGATTACGAAGGCACCCATTGAACGTAAAGAACTGTGATTTTAAAACGAATTTATCCTATACTGTTCCTTTTCTTATCTTGAACATTACCAAAATTTAAAATCATGAATAAAAATTTTAGTTGAACCATGAATTTCGTTGTCGTAAATATGGAATCAGTAATAACTGTTTTAAAATAAAATTTAATAAAAAAAAATGAACCGTATGCTTAGTTATGGGATAAATAATAAATATCTTTGGACAACTCACACACGGCTATCTGATCCCAAGCTAGAGAGCTTGTGTTATGGTAACCAGACAACTGATTTACATACTTATATAATTTATAAATACATACATATTATAGAAAAATCACACCCACACACAGAACAAACAATCATGCTCATCACACAAAGTTTGTCCTGGGTGGGAATCGAACCCACGACCTCCGGCTCAGCAGTCAGGGCCACTAACCACTAGACCAACAGGCCCGGATGTATTACTATGATGGATAGTCGATATTTTTAATAAAAAAAAAGATGTTTACGTTAAGCTTTTTATTTTTGTTTTAGTCATTTAGAGCCTTGAATGAAACAACAACGTAATATATGTGTTATTACGATTCCATTTTATTAAATGTGCCTAAACAGAGATAGGACCATAAGAATACCAATTCGATTTCTTAAAGCTGTTAATATCCCTGCATTATAAGATTTAAAATTTTGATAATAAATTACTAAACAATAAGAAACTAATCCTAAACCATCTCAACCTACTAAAATTCTCTTCGATTTTATTAAGTTTAAGTTACAAATTTTATCATTCAAATTAAGTAAAGAGAACGATATTTTTGCCGTGAGAATCGTTAATAATAAATTCATGTCTGCCAATGGCTTAGCCAAGAGCCTCGACCAATACCTGAGGAGGCTCTCGTTAGGCAGCTGGATCAAGGGCTTGATACAGAAAGCGGTACTCCTGGATACGGCGCGTATTGTTAGGAGGTTCCTTTCTCTGGAGCCCTGACCGCCGGTAGCTTGGACCCTGTTCCCGATACCGGTGGGCTACTGTTTTTTTTTTTATGATTTTAAGAAATATTTAAAAATGTAATTTTATGTATAGAAAACAATAAATGGACAACAAAATTCATGTATATAGACATGCCACGACGAACATCTGTCGAAGCTCTTCTTAGGTGGTTGGATCAAGGGCCTGATTCAGAAGGCTCCTCGATACGGCCCACATTGTGAGGAGGTTCCTGTCTCTGGAGCCCTAACCACCGGTAGCTTGGACCCTGCTCCCGTTACCGGCGGAAACCTATTTTTATATTTTTAAATGTTTTTTTTTGTTAAATTTATTTTTTAAGAAATATTTAAAAATGTAATTTTAAGAGAAAGAGAAGTGAATAAAGAGAAATTCATGTATTATTTTACTATCAAAAAATCAATAAAACAGTAAAGCTGACCCCAGCCCGTTCAATTAAAACATTCAAATATCACTAGTTCAAAAAACGTTTCGTATTACTTGAAATCATTTCCTGTATGTCAATTTCCTTCACGAAACAAATGACATAAATTTTAAAAGATCACGTTTTACCTCAAGTACCCTCAAGTACACTCAATCCTGAAAATGAAACGTTTTACTTACAAAATATTTAAGTCACTACAACTTCCTCTTTTCCGATAGAGTGGGATGTCAATACCACTTTACCGGCTTATACTCGTAGGCCATGCAATTGCAATCCTAAAAGCCAAATATCAGATAAAACCTTGCGTTTTAATTACAACAAGCTGGTTAGTCGACCATGTCCAAGACAAAGGGAACTGCTATCTACACTATGTTTTTTATTCCGCCCGCCCATTGATTGTTCGGTTCAAGCTTGACTAAAATTGCGAGCTACGAATGTTCGGTGTATCGAGTTCCTCAAGAAGCTTTTGTTAGTGCTACGACGCCTACGTGCTACGAGCGTAGCCCGCTACGTCGTAGCACGTCCGAAGTTTCTTGGTTGCATAGCATAGACTTCAGGCATAATGACACCTATTAATGGTGATGATACGGATGGTTCTGTCATTTTAACACTATACTGTACCATTTCTAACATTGTTTCAGCTATCTCCAACTCTACAAACCTCAATATTTTTTTTTACAATGAAAAGAAGTCAGCTTCAGAAGTACAAAATAATTAAAGCAATTTACTACCTCTCGAAGCGGATATTTCACACGATAAAGTAGCCAAAAATCTCATGTGTAGTTAAAAATTAGTTCTACCTCAACGTCCAGTGGCCAACAAAATTTGGTTGAAATGTTTTTTTTTTTTCATTTCAGATGTATCGTCGATCATGTTGTACTTTTAACTGTACTCTATGCTTTGTTATTAACAATCCAGCTATATATGCTTAGGAATGTCCTGGCAGTTTTTCTTTATTTGAAAATTCCCTTGTTTAAAAATATAGTTTTATACATGCCACATGCAAAAAGCGGAGACTTTCATCTCTTAACCAACAACGTACAACTAATATAAATGGCGATATGCGCCAGAAAAAGTGATCACTAAATGCTTACGTGTGGTAACCACGTTTGTTTTTGTTCCCTTTTCTTTTAAGTTGGTTAAAACAACTTTTAATTCAATAAAAGCTTTATTATATACAGTTCAAACATTTAGAACTAGATTTTTGAATGAATAAAGAAGTTTGAGTTTGAGTTATCATCTGTTTATCATTTTCCCAACTAAGTTGGGGTAGGCTTCCAGTCTAACCTGATGTAGTTGAATACCAGTATTTTACATGGAACGACTGCCAGGCTAGTAAAATACCCCTTTGTAAGACTGGTTGTCACATTTTCGGAATACTGACTACTTGCAACGAATGTCAAAGAACTACAAATGACAGCCGGGACCAACAGCTTAATTATAGTGTTATCAACGCACGGATGATACTTGGTAAGTAACGGGTGATCACCCATTCACAAACGAACGGAACAAAATAAACGGAATATTAATAATAGTACATTTAAGTTGCTTTACAAATTTTTAAATATTTCTTAAAAAATTTGTCAATTTATTGATATCAGTAAAAAAAAAAACAAGTTTTGTTGACGACTGAACGTTACCCTTGACTAAGAACTGTACTTTAAGATATGCGATCTTCGCTCATATCGCCGTCAATATGCAACAGTTGAGAATACTGTATTGGATCTATCTCTACAAATCTTTTATCATTGAGTTGAGTGACTTACTCGTCGCAATCACGGCGTTAAAGCATTTTTTTCCCATGTATATTTATAAATGTTTGTGATGCTTTGTATATTCAGTGTTTATTTTTTTGTTATTTTGTGAGTCGTTATTGCGTCAAATAAATATTTTTTCTTTCTTTCTTTATTGTATAAATTTTTCTTACTACTTTGAAATTACTTCAAGGTCTTTAGGGATTTAATAATGTTGTAGTTTAAAAATAAATTTAGAAACACCCATTCAATTGAGACCCATACCATGAAATTACATAAAAATAACAGGTCGACTACTTATCCGAATCAGCCATATTGAATTTAGAATGACGTGACCTTGGTAATGTATTGTCATCCAATTAAAAACGTTTGCTAAATTTGAACTCAATCGGAAACCGGGAAGTTACGTAACCTAACTTCTAAGATTTTTTACAATGTTAGGCCATGCACATGTCGGGTCGATCTAGACTAGAATTATTCCATAAGAACTGGTAGGAGGACGCTAGGGTTCGTAAGAGGGGGAGGGAAGTAGTGGAAGGAGTTGCTCAGGAGTGAGGCAAACAGACTAGGAAAACCAAAACTACTGAAGCTAAAAAAGCGTGTTAAAAGCGATCGTAAGATTGAGTTTATAATAAAACTTAACTCTTGCATTTTTTTATAACGTTTATTGTCTTGAGTCGTTCAAAATTCAAATACGTTAATAGTAAGTAAACATACATGGTGTTATTTTTTTCATGTTTCACTATGTGCTGCCCTAAGGCGTACAAATATTTATACACTTAAGATGGGACGCTATTTAATTGATCGGCAAAACGGCAATCAAATGCGGGTAAACCAATATAACTTTAAATCAACTACGGCTTAAACATTATTTGTGTAATTAATCCCAGTTTGCACTAACACGGAGCCTGTTGCAATGTTAGAATTTCAACTCTCAACGCCGAATAATGGCAATGCAACGGAGCGAATATGATCACTTCATCGGATTCCCATTTCGTGGTTTATTAGTGTTAATGGAAACAAGCACTCTTGATTCGCGTTTATGGAAACAGAAAATGGATTTACGTATTTATTAGAAGCTCGTGGCTAAATAATACCAGCCGCTCGGGTCGATATTTAGGTTAAGCCGCGCTTGCCTAGGTTGTTCTGTGGATAGTTGACCAACCATTACATACCGAGTTTCCTCCGTGCCTCGGAAAGCCCGTTAACCTATTGGTGTCATTTGTAGATCTTTGACAGTCGTAACAGGCAATCAGTGACCCAAAGGTCTGACAGCCAGTCTTACCAAGGGGTATCGTATTACACAGAACTAACTAAGTTGTGGAAGTCAGATAGGCAGTCGCTCCTTGTAAAATATTGGTATTGAGCTGCATCTGGTAAGACTGGAAGCCAACTCCATCATATTTGGGAAAAGGCTAGGCAGATGATGAATCTGACAGCCGTTTGAAAATGGCATGAGATTGCTTTTATGAAGACGAAATCGGAATAGTTTAAGATGTGAGGGTAAATTTAAGCAAACTTTGAACTGGTTTTCTTTACCGATATGTGTGTCCGACCAGATAAACAGCAACGACTGTTAAGAAAAAAATGAACTTGCAAACATTTTACTTTAACATTATTGTTCCTCAGAGAAAATCTGGTAATTAAATATTTCATCAATATTTCTTGTAAAAAACCCCTCTTTCAAAAACACCACTTTTTCTAAATTAATATCAACTTCGGCAAGAAATATGAATAAAAAATCATGCCAATCGGTTGTCCATCCTTGATATTAGCCATATTTATTGAACTAGCTGTAAATAGTTTCTCAATTGGGCTGACTACGAGTAATTCTGTATTGAGAGTCGATCAAGTGTGAACGTCGTCGCTATGAATGCTTGGCGATATTTGTTGCCAGTCTAGACTGTTGCGTTTGTAAATGTTTAGTGATGTACAATCAATGGGGAGGCTTCGATTTCTATTACGGTTATTCCTATAAAAATCCACACCAATAATTTTTTGTAAAATATTCGAGATGTGGTGATCTTTTTGTTAGGAAAATACCTCTAATGATAAAAGTATGCGCATACATTTTTAGAAATAGAACTAATTTTAATATTTACGTTATTGAAAAATGTAAAACGAATGGTCATAAAATTGACTTTATAACAACTTAAATTTATTACCTACTAGCTTTTGCCCGCGGCTTCGCTCGCGTTAAATTCGGGGTAACATAGTTCCCCTTGCGCCTTATTGATTTGTAATAGCAACGCTAAGTTTTCCCTTTTCTTCCCTCTTTCTCCCTCACATCCCACTTTTTTAAAAATATTAGCCTATGTCCGTGTCCTGGTTCCCAACTATCTCTGTACCAAAATTCATCAAAATCGGTTCAGCCATTAAAGCGTGAAGAGGTAACAAACAAACAAATAAACAAACAAACTCACTTTCACTTTTATAATATTAGTAGGGATTCAAAACAACTTCCAGCATATATAAGAAGGCCAGGGCACGGAAAAGTCACGTAGATAATCAAATAATTTCCCAAACTGATACAGGTATATCTGAACAGAGGCTACCAAACGGAAACACAACAAATGTTTGAAGTACCGGTTCCGGAGCGAATTCGCGGTGGGAGCGTCATGCTAATAGCCGGATACAAAGTGCCCCTTGCAATTGACGCCCCGTAACTGCACAACAAACACGCTCAACGAACCTGACCGAATAAACGCATGCATTTTCTAATAAAATAAAATAATCGCCATATTGTAAGCCAATTGGTGACAAGTGGTCAGTTACGTGGTTACGTGACCTTAGTACCCGACACTCCTGATCTGATTTAAGTGGTCCCGATGCACTTTTGTGCTCCGAACTTCATTGGCAATGTCGGTAAAGGTCACGGCGCAGTGCGATACATACGTAGCCATTAAGGTGCATTTACGATGGATCCTTTTAAGTAAGCCGTCATTGTGGGTGGGCCGTTTGTAAGAAACACGTTAACAAGCTAGCGCACAACAAATGTCGATACATCCTTCATGTTTCTTCAGATATTTGCTGTGAATCTTTTTATAATGAGGAACAGTATTTTCTGCTATAAAACTGACGATCGTGCGGTACAAAGCCGACGATAACGAGCGTCTCCTTCTAGCAAAAGTTGCTTATTTATAAGAAACTTTTGCAACAGACTTTACAGAACAGTGTTTTTTTTTTCGATTAAAATATTTGTAGACGGTGAAAATAATGAAATTATCGATGTCAGTCAAAACCAACTACTGGTACGTTAAGGATAAAATAGTTTCGAGGATCGAAAATCAACATCGGTGCAACCGAAGCTGGCCTACACCATTATTCCAATTTTGTTAGACATCATAAATTTTCCAGAAAAAAATATAAAAAAAGACATTGCAAAAATCGCTTGTCTTGTAGAATCGGGAAGAATTTCTCAACTATGGCACTTAATAAGTACAGGTACATTTTCGACAGAAGTTCGCATCTTCCCAAATTCAACATGTAAAGGCCTGAATATAATTATGAGTCAGGGTGAAAGTATTAATGCACGTTTGAAGCTCACATTGTTAGTGCTATCATTGTTTCATAACTAAATTCTACAACCGTACTAAATCTCAAAATTCAGGAGCCCGGGACTGAATCTGAACAATTCAACCCAAGTAGACAGATACTTCCGGAAAACCAATATCAGACCTTCCAGAAAGGTCAATTAAAAATAGGCTGGACATTTAGTAACCGTAGGCTTCGACAATTTGTGCAACGGACAAAGCATTTTGAAACCTCGTGTTACATTGTTTAGAGCGAATTTAATCTATTCGAGAGAATTGCACGTAGATGTATGTGTTAAGTTTCCGAATGCGATAGCTGTCGAGCGTAGTACATTCGAGTATAAGTTGATCGCATTCAGTTTGTTCGGTGAAACGTCTTCATAATTTAAACACTAAACCAGTATACTATTAAATACTGCTTTCGAGAAATTCTCTCTCGCTTTTTCTGCTGTTTATATTAAGGATATCTATTTACGTTGCCTGCTGTACTCGTAATGATTAATTTTCCTCACCGATTCATGTTTCTTCCTTTGGTCTTCTTGTTCCAAAGCCTTGTTATCTCTTTGAAACCATCCCCCAGCCACTTTCCCTGCCTGGAATGCCACTATTACAAGTTTCATTGCATTTCACAGGTTTCATTCGTTTCGCAAGTGAGAAAGTACGCGACTACGGTGAACTTCGCAGTTAGCCATTTCCAAGTTGAAAAAGGCAGGTTGTCAACTTACATTTTAATGGCTTCAGTTTAAACTAATTTTAGTTAGAGAATTATGAAGAATATCAACTGAGTGTTTTTGCTCACTTGCTTTGTTTTAAAAAATTGAGTAGGTAGGCAAATTAACTGTTCAACATAATGAGATGATAATATGGCGTCATCGGTGAGTGGATATTTTGGGTACCTTATGGAACCTAGACTTTGCCTTTTACAAAACTTGTTTGTATTGATACCAGCTATTGTTTAACTTCAAACTAACACAGCCGCCACGGGTGACGAGACCAGGCCACCGTAGACGCGGGTCTGTGGACGGTAAGGCTCACCGTCAGTATGTCGAAAGACGACAGGCCGTGTCCTACACCGCGTTCGTGTTCCACGCGCGCCTCAAAGAGATGTCAGCTGATGAAAGAGAAAATGATGTACGGGTGACATTAGACGACTTGGTCCACTGCTGGACATAGACCACTGTTAACTTCTGGCACAGCGTGCGGTCTTGACCCTAACTTTATTTTTTACTAGCTGTTCCACGCGGTTTCACCCACGCTGCTCAGTACCTGTTGGTCGTAGCGTGATGTTATATAGCCTATAGCCTTCCTCAACAAATGGACTATCCAACACCAAAAGAATTTTCCAATTTCAACCAGTAGTCCCTGAGATTAGCAAACAAACAAACTCTTCAGCGTTATAATATTAAGCATAGATGTATGGATGCCACTTTAACCGCTTAGGCCCGGCTGACTCTAAATGTTACCAACAAACCGCAATTGATTTTACACTTTATTTTTATGCAAATTAAGGTTTAAAATTGTTTAATCTCCGCCTACGGCTTGCTGGTACTATTTGGAACCAGCCAGACGTAAGCGATAGAATATTTAAAAAAAATGAGATTAAGTAGGCTGGTAAATAAATTCAAGTCCAGAGTCACAAGACTCGCCATTTTAATTTATTGTCAGTTGTACAAAATGGCTGCAATAAGAGAATTTACCCAATTATATTTGGATACTTCACGGCAATTTTCATTCGACGAAATATGAATGGAATGCATGTTTATCCACAAAATCCCGTGAAATATGTTAACGAGAACTTCAAATTATATGGCTGATAATATTCAAAACAAATTAAATCACAATCGATGCCAATTTACGGTACATCACTCGGAAATGCCACGCAGAGCAGAAGCGGAAATTTATTATCGAAATGAGATATCGCAATATCACCGCTTTCGAAATGCACACTATATGAAATTCTCTGACCTCGGACTGCGTAGTTGATCGAGTGGTCGCGACTGCTGAGCAAGAAGTCCGTGGGTTCGATTCCCTGGTCGGGCAGTGTTATTGAGTTCTTTCAACAGGAATTTCTCCTATGTGTTATTCCAGACCATAATACAATGCCAAATTTCATTAAGGTTCGTTCACCCGTTTTGACGTGAAAGAGTTACATCTATCCATACATCCAAACAAACATTCGCATTTATAATATTAGTAGGATAAAAAAAACTAGTAGGATAAAAAGAAAAAAAAAAGTTTAGTTAAACTATCGACCCAATAAAGCGGGGGAAATGTGGATATACTATTCTGTTAGAGCCAAACCAGGCGTCCGTCACTCGCTCAAGGCCACGCGTTTTATGCCTACCGCTTCGTGTATCGCCGGCGATACAACTGACAGTGGGCTGTCGCACCGTGCGACGTCGTGATTATCGCGCTGAGTTTTAAAATGCCGAAACCACGTAATTTTTGTGCAGTATATGGGTAATATAATTATATTGAATATAATAATTCTACTATTATACTTCAATATAATAATTATATTGAAGAATTAGAAGAAATTTTTTAAATAATTTTGACAACGTAATAATGGATCGGCCTGGCAGTACCATCTTGGATTTTTTTAAATTGATTGTTTTCCTCCACTTTACTCCTGTTTCCCTTTCGATTATTTATTAAAATTATTTACGCGGTTTGGAATATTTTCCACAATAAAATTTAATAATCTTGAATTCAGTGAAGGAAAAAAAATTATCAGTCATTTTATTAAACTGAAACATATTTGATTCTACAACATTCGTTTTATTATCATTATCATCAATTCATCATACGTTCAACCCTAGCACATTCGTTCGATGACGCGCCCGCACGTAGGTCGCGCGGCGGGCAATACAATCTCAACTCTCTTTGTGCGTACTTATGGTGCATTTCTTTTGGCTGCAAACAGCTGGTATTATTATTATGATTTTGTAGGCTATTATAGCGTAGGTATTTTCCTTTTTGTATTGGAGTGATGTATCTGCTACGTAGTAGCTATTTAGTAATCTGTGGCCAAACCTTCAATGGAACAGCGCGATGTAGATTGTTACGAGCGCTTATTTAACTTGCACTGTTCCGTTGTGTGAAGTTGTTCGCTTCAAAATTTGGAAAACATTTTTCGACCACTTGTTGATATCCGATTGAGCTGCAATTTTGCACACACCTTTGGTTCTGGTAAAAATACATTTTTGTTCAATACGTTTTTGTGTACCAGTCTACAGTATCAAGTCATGTCTGGTCTTGTTTCTGCAGCCTAGTTCACGTCTTCACGAAGTCATACCTTAATGGTAAATAGCCACTAAATGGTTAATTATTTAAATGTTTAGCACTCGTTTTTTTTTTGTACGGGTGGGGAGACACTCAGTTTATGTATTTTCTCTAGGTGATATGATACTTTTGCTATTGGATGGATAGATATACTTATAGATAAATCTTTTATTGTATGCAACAAAAGACACAAAAAATATCAAACTTGGAAAAAAAGAACTAGATTAAAATAAAATAGCAATTTACTTTTTGTTTTATTTGAAATCCCTTCGAACTAACACGTCAGTCAATTTCTCTAATATTCGTATAACGGACGGGCACAAACCCATTCGATGTTCACAAATACAATGCATTTTCCAGTGATTTTCGCCGTACAAAATTCTTTGTAAATACCTTTTTTGTTGGGTGAACAGGCGTACTGGTTCCAGCTAATATGATATGTACAGAGAATATTGTTTGCTTTTTGTTTTAAACAATTGAACAAAGAGCTGTCCTATCATTCCATTGCATATAGGCAAATACAAACAGCATCACAGAAAAATAAAATATTTAGTACTGAAGTTAGTGAATGCTACCCACAGTTGATGTTCCATGAAAAAGGTTCTTTAGAAACACTCTGTCTCTGTGTTGATAACTAATATTGCACCTATAGATAATAGCTATTTTTCATAGGTAGGTAAAAATGGCATTCTTCTTGTAACTTATTTTTTTTATAGGTACGTTATTTGATAACACAAATAAAAATGTATTCTCCATTGCAAAATTTGAACACTTTATGTCACCTTATAATGCTTTTGTTAAACTTATTTTGAAATAAATAAATAAAAATAAGTTTTTAATGTAGAAAAGCAAAATGGCGGGAAACGCCACTTTTATTCAGTTCGGTGGCATCGTTAAAATTAATTAAGTTGTGGGCTAATAGGAGTTTATTATGTAATTATAAAACGACGCAAAAGTTGGGGCGAAGGATTATTTATTTTCTTTTTCTATATACAGCGCTGAATAGTTTCAAACATGGAGCAGTGCACAAATAGACTTTATTTACCGTATCCGTATTATAAAGTTGTGTAAGTCAAATATTTCGTATTATACCTTTGTTTAAGTCAAACAGGGATGAAACATTATAACGTATGAAATGAATACTTTTTTACAAAATATGTAAGTCCAATTATACATTTTGAATATACTTAGGGCGCTTTCAATTTAGACGTTTCGTGTCGGACCGCTAAGGTGCCGAAGCGGTGCGTTTGTCGGACTGCACACGGACGGTTGTATTTTTTCATACAGTTGACGCGTGGCGTTTGTCGTCCTGCCGTCGAGCGAGCGTAGTACTAACGCTGCCGCAGACGCCGCACCGCGCGCTTTGTATGAAAACAAACGACCGTCCGTGCGCTATACGACACACGCACCGCTTCGGCACCGTAGCGGTCCGACACGAAACGTCTAAATTGAAAGCGCCCTTACACTACGGATTAGATTCAATGTGCAATGTAAATATATTGCGTCTGAAATCAATCACACGCGTGCTTTTTTCTCATTAATCGCAACGAAGGTTTTAATTTTTTTCTGATTTCAACACGGATAAAAACAACAAATCCCATTAGCCAACGGTGTTGTTGTTTATCCTTTTTAGTCTAAGACAATGCGCGGGGAAAATTCAAATTAAATCATAGTTTTAAGTTGATTAATGAAAAGTAGTTTTGTTCTATTATTCAATTTTTATGTAAGTGTATTGAAAAACGTCGTTTGATTCACGTGACAATTTGTCACTGCTGTAATTGCTCTACTGAATAACAGCCTCGCCTAGCGGCTCGAGTGCTACATCCGCCTCTGCCGCAATGACAAAATTTCCTCACTTATCAAAATGTGAAATCTTAATGCAATTTTTTAACGTATAGAATTACATTCCTACAGTCGGTGTGTCCCAAATTAACAAATTAAAGAAAGCATTTTGCAAATTGAAAGTAAAAGAAAAGAAAATCCTTTACGCAGCGCTAATTAGTTTTATATAAAGAATCACTAACACGGTCTAAATCTACAAACCCATAACTGATACGTAATGTAAACGCACACTAACACCTAACAAATGCATTTTTTGGGGAAACGTAACCGTATTTGAAAACGTTATTTTATGATCCCAGCTACTGTTGAACTAAATAAATATGTACTATGATGAAAAATCATCGCAAAAGGGTGTTTACACCACAGCGGATTGGATTGGAAATGAAAGCGAATTAAGTTTGTTACGTACAAACTAAATAAATAGTACAGTTATTTGTTGTGTTTTAGCTAGGCATAATTATGTCAATTAAACCTAGTATTCGCAGGTATTCAATTCAATTTGTTAGACCGAAATTAAGGTCTAAACGTCAAAAATAAAAATATGGTTAATCAACTTAACTTTTGTTAATCCTAACTTTTGTTAAAATTGGTTAATGGTTAAAACTAGCTTTCATGAGCAACAACCTAAGTATCTTCAAATCCAATCAAGTAAAATAAAAATAGTTATTTTATTTTAAACGACTTTGCTTAAGAATATTAAAAGGCATAAACCTAATCAAATGAAAAGGATTTATTTCTAGTATGCCAGTTACAGGCACTTTTGAACAGTCGATACAGAGACAACGATAAAATGAAGCTTATTAGTGTTGTGTCAAAACTAAATTGAATTAATTAATGTAACAATCTTGTATAAAATACTAGCGGCCCGGTACGTGCTTCGCTACGTATTTACAAAAAAAATTTGATGCAGCGCCATCTGCCGGACTGATTTGTGAATCTAAATCATTCCCAGATCCAATTGAACACACACAAAAAATTTCATCAAAATCGGTCCAGTCGTTTGAGAGAAGTTCAGTGACATAGAAGAATTATATATATCTCACAGAAGAATTATATATATATAAAGATACAGTTAATAAGTGTAATAAAGTGTGTTTGTGTCTAACCATCGCGATGTACCTACAGTAAAATTTATTAAACGTAAGTATCAATATACCTCTGATTACAACAAGAAAGTTTTATACATTACATATTGTATGTATTTTTAAATGTTTTATAAAGGCTCCATATAAAAAATAAATAAAAATGTTTATTTCATCAACTTATACGTTTTACATAATATGTGTGTGGAAGCACCTTTTAAGCAATGATATGCTTGTGTTAGGTGGTTCCGCTCTTCCAGCTTGCAATAACTAAGTATAAATGCTGTGAGATAAACAAAGGTAATCTAAAATAAGTATGCAGTGGACGATGGGCGAAATAACAACGCGCGCGATGTAATAAGTGTGAGGTGTGTATATCCTGCACTAAATACCGAATAATATCTGTTTTTAACGCTTTCTAAAATTATTAAAAACGCATATCCTTAGTTATTTTGTGACAACAAGATCTGAATGTCGCTTATGTTTTGTTTATGTTAAAAAAAAAACAACCAATAAAATTTAATTTAAAAAATGAAGCTACAGTCCCAGTCATAATACAAAATAACTGCGAATGTACTGTAGTTATCGTTTCCAAAGCGTAGATCACTATGGAGAAGATATCTATCAACCGCTATTATATAGGAGCTTTTAACGCATACATTTATTATTCACGACTATATTATAAAATTGCAGGAGTTTCGACCTTATTTCTCACGTGGCCCGCGGTGACCTATTTTTTCAATTGCCTGGTTCTTAAGTTGTCACCATGTAACACCGTGGTTTGTATGTCATTTCTTAAAACTACCCGCATTATGTATGACGGCTTCATGACCAAAGATTGTAATATGTAGAGTTTATACGTGATTGACCGTACTTATTATATGGATGGAGTTCCTAACGTAATATCCTTACTAATATTATAAAAGCGAAAGTGAGTTTGTTTGTTTGTGACCCCTTCACGCTTCACCAAACCGAATTTGATGAATTCGGTTTGGTGAAGCGATAGTTGGGAACCAGGAGACGGACATAGACGGGAATATTCGTTTTTTAAAGTTGGATGTGAGGGAGAAAGAGGGAAGAAAAGGGAAAACTTAGCATTGCTATTACAAATCAATAAGGCGCAAGGGGAACTGTGTTACCCCAAATTTAACGCGAGCGAAGCCGTGGGCAAAAGCTAGTTATAGATAAAAAAACACACGCACATTTTGATTTCCACTTCAGCAAACCTTTTCATTTGATACCCTGATCATAGGAATGCATAGAAAATGACTACTCCGCCATTTTTGGAAGCCTGACATATTGGAGTCACTTAGTTAACCGTGCCAAACTAAACATGATGTACGCAAACTTTCAGGTCAGATCGGAAATCAGGAGTAAGGTCAAATTTAACTTTATTTTGAAACGACTCCCGGCCACCGTAGACGCGAGTCTGTGGACGGTGAGCAAAGGGCAGCTCACCGTCCGTCTAGTGACGTCAAGTCGTGTCTACGGCGCGATCGTGTTCCACGCTAAACAACCCGTAACCCAAGCGTGCACTGGCTGGCCCCTGTGCTTTGTTTAAATCTCTATGAAGCGAGCGTGTAGCACCAAGGCGCCTTAGACACAGCTTCTAACACTTCACAGTTATTCAATGATTTTCCATCTGGAAAAAATGGTATTGAAACGGACAAATTGGGAACCTCCTCCTTTTGAAGTCGGTTAAAACTGAGAATAAAAGTTTTATTCAATGCAAATATATTGCACCTCTTCAATCGTATGTATTGAAAACTGAAATGTATTTCCCGTCTACATTCACACTACCCTTCTTCATTTCCGTTCTGATTTTCATGTTCAAATGTAAATTCTATTCAAAGAAATGCGAGCAAATACCCCATTTTAAACGAGAACGTTTAATAACCACCGCAGACCAAACAACGCTCGTTGTGTACCGTCCACAAACAAGATTAAACAATTACCGAACCTGTGAAAATCAATTTCACGAATGAATTCCTATTCCCAAAATTGACGAGGTACTGAAATATTTCGTCGCCCTACGGGCACAAATTAAACCGTCATGGAGATACAAACAACATATGTCGAACACAGACCGATTTTAGTTTTATGAAAATATTCAGTTTACTCGACAGCAGAGTGGCAGCGGCGAACGTGGTTGAAACGCACGTCAAGTAATTAACTTACCTTTTGCTGGCATGCACGTTAGGCATGACTGTAAAGGGTTATGCACACAGTTGTGTTCATGCACTCGCAACACACTTGTATTCAGTGTTCAAAACACGCCTCGTAAAAATTCAAGAATTTTACTCTGTGTAAATGACACTTAAAGCTTGACACATAAAACTTGACCGTGGTTTTGATTCCTTTGATTCAATCCTTGAAAGACAAGACTAAAATCAGATAAAACACAAGACTTCATCATTCTCCTGCCCTAATCTCAAATTTATTTGGGATTTGTCGCAGCATGAACTTTGTTCCATACTTTTATACTTATTTATTAGTGATTTATAGGTACTCATCCGCTTCTTCTATTTAAGCTTATATCGATATCATATTTTAACCTAAACTACTATTTTTAAGGAAGAAGAGAATTGAGCAAGAGACAGATATCATTATCATCAAAATCATTGTCTTTGAGACAACATTTCTAACTAAACATTTTAATATGTGTCTTACATTTTCATTTCTCGATATACATCAGAATCAGGACTATTACCGAGTTTGTGAAGAATAGGAACTTACTCATTTTGCGTTGCAAAGGTCGTAAAGTTTGTTAGAGTCGACAATCCGATGAATAGTACAAAAATAATACGAGTATTACCAAGGTAAAGAACATTTTATCATAGATGAATAAAAAGTTTGCCTAAAGTATTTTTATCGCTTTTGTTGGCAACACTGGAAAAATTATCAACACAAAAATAATGTAAATTCAAAACTAATTTTGTTTGCGAATCCCTATCAATGCTGGCCGCAGTGTTACACTCGAGAGCAATAAATCCGGGACACTTAAAGAAACCTTTAAATCAGAAACTAAAAATGCTAGCTTAATAAAACAAAATGTGTTTAAGGCGGGCCTTTCCGAAAAAACGTTGTTTTCTTTTGTGTATTATTCGTTGAAACAAGGTATTAAAATATTGAAAAAAACATATTACATAGTTCACACTACGACCTATATATTTCTGCCATCCGATACACGATTACTTGCACTTTATTGCATCCAATTAAATCGCAAAGACAAGGCTAAATCGTGATCTAAATATCATTTCATTCGATTTATATTTGGTTTTGAAAAATAAAACTTATACCATAAAAAAGATCGTAAAAAATGTGATGAAAATCTCCCACCATAATGTGAAATATGTAAACATCCCTACTCCAATTTCAAATTACGAGTATTTTCATCTATTCATGCGCTCGCGCGGGCAATTTAGTCCCGAGCGGAACGCGTTGGAGGTCGGACGTGTGCCAATTTTTGCGAACGCGGTACCCCGCTCAGTTCTGTTACAAAAAAAGAATACCTACCTGTTTATAGTTGATTCTAAAGTAGTTGATAGAATGTTGTATGATGTTGCCGTGTCTACGCAAAATAGATTTATAGATAGACGGGCCTGTTGGTCTAGTGGTTAGTGGCCCTGACTGCTGAGCCGGAGGTCGTGGGTTCGATTCCCACCCAGGATAAACTTTGTGTGATGAGCATGATTGTTTGTTCTGGTCTGGGTGTGATTTATCTATAATATGTATGTATTTATAAATTATATAAGTATGTATATCAGTTATCTGGTTACCATAACACAAGCTCTGCTTAGCTTGGGATAGCCGTGTGTGAGTTGTCCCAAGATATTTATTATTATTATTTATTTATTTACAAACCTGAAATTTGCATCTAAAATATTTGAATTTATTACATAGATTTATAAATGTAATCAAAGAAGTCAAAAATGCAAAAAACTATAAAGTTTTATTTTCTTGCGGAATAGATTTACCATCGGCATCAATTGTGAAAAATAGTCGAATTTGAACCTTATGTTAGAGTAAATGAAGCCCACACACGCGGAAATGTTAAAATGGTTTACTGTTTTCAAATAACGTCAATGAGTTCAGTCCGCTCTGTGCCGCTGCGTTAGTGTTACTTAGTCTTAGCCTAGGTACTGATATGTTCATTTTCCACATATCTTACTCCCAACTTGAAGTCCGAATTAGCTCCTAAATAAAAACGTGGTAGGTTAATATTCAATAGTGCAATAATAAAGTAGTCATTCATTTAGAAATAAAATAAGTATCATTCATTACGCATGGGTACCTACCAACAGCTCCACATCACAACAAATAGAAATTTGATGGTGTAGGTATGCAACGTTTGTGTAGTCTAATCCGCACACAACACTCGTACCACAGTGTAGAAATGTGACAGTATACATGAACATTTTCTACACTCGAGATTACTTACTATTATTGCATGTTTATGTATGGGTTGTGCCAATAATAAAAAGTTTTTTATTTCATTTGTTACTTTTTACTTTTATTTGTAACTACACAAATCAAAAAAGTCTTAGGAACACATACAAATTTCAATTTTTCAATGTGTTTTCGTATTAAATCCATAGTATTTCTTATAAAATTTATATAATTTTTAATGCTTTTTTAAAATTAAACAACCATTGTTTTTTTCAATCCTTACTAATATTATAAAAGTGAAAGTGAGTTTGTTTGTTACGTCTTCACGCCTACATGGCTAAACCGATTTTGATGAATTTTGTTACAGAGATAGTTCGGACCCCGGAGACGGACATATGAAAAAGTGAGAAATGAGGGAAAAAAGGGAAAATTAGCTTTGCTATTACAATAAATAAGGCGCTAGGGCAAAAACTACAAGTAGCAGGTACCTGCAAATCAGGAAAGAGGAACTGTGTTACCCCGAATTAAACACGAGCGAAGCCGCGGGCAAAAACTAGTTAACTATAGTTTTTACGAGTAAGTTCTGTAAGTACGTAGTACAAAGTAAGGTCCCTAGTCAACTAAACAAACTAAAATTAAAATGTTTGTACAAAAATTGCAAACTTAAATTAATACAAAATGTGGCCTCCTCTGTTATTGAGAACTTGCTGGCACCGATTATTCATAGAATCGATGAAACTGTTAATGCCATCCTGCGGCAATTGCTCCCAATGAAATTTTAGTAAGTCTATCAGTTGTTGGGTAGTTCTCACTCCATCCAAGTTCTTTAAAACACGTCTCTGGAGCATGCATGCTCGATGGGGTAGAGGTCTGGCGATTGTGCAGGCCAAGGCAATACCAGGATGTTTTCCCTAGCCAAGTATTCCCGTGTGTATAAACCTGTATGCGAACATGCATTCTCATGCATCAACGTGATATTGAAACCAAGCGTTTGTGCGAATGGATGGACATAAGGCCTTAGAACATCCTCAACGTAATTTACAGCGTTCTTGTTACCATTTACAAAAACAAGCTCAGTTGGTCAGTTCTTCATAATACCCGACCATACCATAACTGTTGAGCCTTTCAGTTTTTCCAGGACGACGATACACTCTTACCCTTCTAATATCAGACTTGAACCCAAATTGAGACTCATCGCAAAATTAAATTTTATCCCATTGTTCCCGGGTTCATGTAATGTGTTCCTTACAACATTCATTTCGACGAGCGCGATTCCCGTGACGTAACGGTGGTCGCCTAATTGGCCGTCATACTCATGCAGTCGATTTTGCACAGTTTGGCAGCTAACAACAACACCATTTGAATTTTGTAGCCTTAAAGACGGGCGACTAACATTGGCTGGCAAGACGCAGTCAGATGTATGTATCGATCTCCCGTGTTAGTGTAACGCCTATGAACATGGCAAATAACGCTTCTCTTGACACCGAAATACCGAGATACCTGAGATTGACTTCTTCCCGCTTGCGACATACCTACAGCTGTTTGCATTTTATCTGCATTCAAATGACGTCGCTCCATGACGTAAAAAATGACTTAAATCCAAATTTGTTTAAAACTTTTTTCAAATTATTGTTTAACTAGCTTTCGCCCGCGGCTTCGCCCGCATTAAATTTGGGGTAACACAGTTTCCCTAGCGCCTTATTGATTTGTAATAGCAACGCTAAGTTTTCCCTTTTCTTCCCTCTTTCTCCCTCACACTTTTTTCAAAAAAATATTAGCCTATGTCCGTCTCCCGGTTCCCAACTATCTCTGTACCAAAATTCATCAAAATTAAACAAAAAAAAGGCTTTTGAATTTGTGAAAAAAATAAATAAATGATAGGTACTCGATTTTTTTTTACAATCAGCCAGTAAGTATGTCCTCTAGATCAAAAAAGTTTACATAGGTATAAGCTACTTGGTAAGAAATGGTATAATAATTGAATAATAATTTGAAATAGTACCTACCTATGTGTTGCTTACACTTTTTTAATGTGTGTATTTACTTTATTTTTAACTTTTTACTTTCATTGTTACATTTATTTGTAACTTTTATAAGCATAACTATTAGATTACAAAACAACAAAAAAACTTATTTTTATTTATTAACGACCCACGCTTTATATTATGTTTTACACAAAATAAACATAAATGGGTACCTCACTCGACTTAATGGAAAATCGCGCTTGTAGTTTTGAATCAGTCCCGAATTCATGATCTGAGTGGCAGCCCTTTTATCTATAACCTTAAAAAAACTTTCCAGAAAAATAAAATTCTACATGCCAACTCAAGTTGAGTTACTGCATTACTTTACTCTGTGACGAAACTAGGTAGCTACGCAAGGTCACGAACTCAAAACCGATGCGCTTAGCGCGCGCGTTTCCCGCGCATCGTAGTTCCTTACGTATCGCTACTCCTTGCGGGGGCTGGGGTAAGCCATAAATACCTACGATGCTCGGGTTAACCCCGCCTTAATAGACAATAAATAAAACCCTTAAATTAATGTTTTAAATTTTATTAGTCTCTTCGTGTTTATTTTGCTTTTCAAACAAAAATAGGATTATAGAGAAATTATATACAACCTACATATATAACAATATGGTTGATATACTCACTTAAATGAAAGATTAGAAATAAAATCAAATGCACTAATTTCTTAGTTCCATCTTTGAGTCTCCCTTTTTCAAAATTGTTTTTTTTTTATGACATTGCTTTACAATAACTAAGAATTTTTAATACCTTAATTTACCCAATTTGTTTTATGACGCTAGCATTCTTAGTTTCAGTTATTCATAGGTTTCCATATAGGGACCCAGATTCATTGCTTTACAGTGTAATAATAACCCTCCAATACTGGGGAGTATTGGAGGGTTATTAATTTGAAACAATCAAACGAAACAGGGATAGGATTAAATGCTGGTGGTCGCTGCACAATTATACATTGCAGAGTACACTTTATAAGGCAATTTGCAACTAGGAAACTGGATTAATCCTTTGACTATTACTAATATTACTTTGGTTACAAAACAAATTGAAAACAGTCGTCTTTCATTTACATTTTTATTTCATGTTTGATTCTATGGTTCATTTTTCAATTCACAATGGTAAAGTAAATAGTATTCACGTTAGTTTAAGCTCATTTTTAACCGACGTCAAAAAAGGAGGCGGTTTTTAATTCTTTGGAATATTTTATTTTTTAAGTATGTTCATTGTTCACAGATTACCCAAAGACGCCTGAACCGTTTAGCAAAATTCTTTTCTTGTTTGATAGAGTATACTTCCCAGGTGGTAACTTATTAATTTTATTTACATATATTGCTTAGGTAGTTTAAGAGTTATCGTCTATAATACATATTGTATTCTCTACTTCTATATGGATGAAATATTTAAGTAACAATGGAAAATGAATACTCAATAAAAAAAATATGATTTATCATTACTAAACATATTGAAAAAGCTTTTTTGGAAAAAATAAAACTGTCTCCCAAAAGAAAATAGTCGGCGTTAATGGCAAAAAAGTTAACAAAAACAACGAAACTCACCGACTTCCGGAAGTAAAGTTATTTACCGTTATTTTTTTTTTTGGTATTCGAATTTATTTTCTTCATTGGCATTAAGTTTACAATGGATCTAAGTTAAATGTAGAATTTTATTGATGGAAAGACATTAAAACTACCATGTAGTAGGAAAATGACAAAGATTTGGAATAAATAGTGTCTGCAACTTATTGTATTTAGGACATGAAATATGATTCTGATTACAATCGAACTAACATTTTTCAGTTGACACAAATATATTCCAACAGGTACAATGATTGGTTATATTGGTTCATTTATGGATAAAAATAAATAATAGGTAATTTTGGAATGTACTAAACATTTCAAAAATACACATGCATTAATTTTTCTCTTAATAGTAATTTCGGAATGTGTAATATCAATGTTACTATAAAATAAATAGAGTAACTAATTATATTGTCTAGGTATGTTATTGTGAATTAGAATGTTCGATGGTCAGGAAATATGCAGAATGGAGAAGGAAACAACTTATATAAGTAACCAGATTTTTAACTGATCATCATTTTCCTGCCCTTGTACCATTCTATTTGGGGTCGGCGCAACACTTTTTCTTCTGCCATTCTCTCCTATCAGACGTCACGGCATCATTTTACTCCTTTCTTCTTCATATAACTAACATGGTTATTCTATTTTAGATACATTGTAGTCTCATTTCTATATAATATAACTTTTTTTCTTAGGAATTCAGTAGGTAGGTAGTAAATATTATTTTAATGTTAGGAAGAAATGTTGCTTTTCCGTTTTCTTTTCTTCTTTTTTTCCTTATAAATCAATGCTCTTCTTTGTCCTTTCAATTTTATTTTTATTTTTCCTAGGTAATGGTTTAACTAGCTATGGCGCGCGACATCCGCTCGCGTGAAATTATTACTCATATCTTATACTTCTCTATTTGAATCGGATTTTGTTTTGGTATGGAACCAGAAAAGTAGTTAAACATACTCCTTACTTACAACATCAGCCGTCTTCGGGTAAAAGTCCCGTTAAATCGGACCAGCCGTTTCGAAGATTAGTAGGAGCAAACATATAGAAAATTGTGTTTACATTTTAAAAACCGCATATATCTTCATATTATATGTATTTAGTAAAAAATATATATTTTGGAATTACAAATAGACACTTCAATTTTATTTATTTTTATATTTTGTTTTCTCTTCATTAATTTGAATGAGACAATGTAAACTGTCTTCAACAGAACCTTTCTTTTACAGCTGTAATTTTCTTTCTTTGATTGGGGATTTTCAAATATGTATTTTGAAATGGGACTGCATTTGTATAACGATCGCGGGGTCACATAACCGTCGTAAAAAGTATCCACAAACCATTGTTGAACACCTTCCTCCATATGAAGAGACCAACCATGGAGACCTGAAATGCACTTACCGTTACATAGTTGGCGTTGATGTAGTCCCTCTCACAACGCTTCAGGATAACCCGGGTATGGTCGTACGGGTTTACGTCGCGGTAGCGGTTAAGAGGCTTGTTCTGCGGTTTCTTAGCTTCGTTCCAGCTGTAATTGAACCGTTGGCATTCCATCCCGATCTTCTGTTGGGCAAATATTGGGAGGTATTAGTGGAGTGAAACGGAATAACTATGGAAATAGTGTACTTTTGAATATATATGTATTGTATAATGGGCTATTGTCCACATCCCCACATTAATATATTATGTGTGTATGTTTTGTATGAATTAACCTTAATATTAGTTATCCTGTTTGTTGGAATGCTCTCAGAATTGGTTATCAGTTTCAGAAATAGTTTTAGAAAACTCTTAAATTCAATAAATTTATAATGGTGTACTGAAATCTTCATATAACATGTATAAAATTGTTGATTGTTTTTTAAAATGTTGATAGGGAAATAATTAAGACTAATTTGTCTGTAACTATGGGGATCACATGATCATGCATGATCAAATCCTCTTTTTTTTTAATAAAGATAAAAAAACACTTATTTAAGGTAATTATCCAATTTTTCATACAATAAATAGTCACTGTTACATTCCCAATCCATTTCAATTTTACTCCATAGTAGTTCAGTTCATTGGTATTCTGCATAACTCAAGGAATTGTTAACTGGTTTCAGGTATGTTCTACATAGCTGGAAGAGGATAAGAGAGCGCGGCGGAAAGACGTAAGAGGAAGGGTGGAGAAAGGGTTAGGGAGGAGAGAGAGGAGAACTTTGGGAGCTGCAGAAGTTTCGTCAAGGAAATGTACCTTCAGCATCGCCGCCTTTTACGGCGCTTCCGACAGCTTAGAAAACTGCATGCAATTATGTTTTTTTTCTAGAGTTTTCCTATATATTTTTTTCTTATTTTTACCAATTATATTTCTTATAAAAAATAAATAAAACTAAAAACATTTTTATTATCAAGGAAGTGATGTTACGAAGATACATTTAAATGATGAAAGGTCATCATTACTTTGAATTTCATATTTTTGTGTTATTGGTATCCAGGGCATGCGCTTACTTGGCATATAATATATGTGACAAGGTTACTCAAAAGTTTAAAGAAGTTATGGTCCTTTATGTAAAAGGACATTTTATGTGGCAATAATGCCAATCTCTTGGTCACATTACAAGCTGACAGTATTGAAGAGATATTTTTGTTTAATGTTATTTTATTTAATTTCTTAGATTTAATAGTAAAAAATGTATAAAGTGTAGTATGGAGTAGTGTAGTACAAATAAATAACTAATTAACAGAATCAACTGCAGCAATAACAAACAATCAGCATTTACCCCACTTTCAAGAAATAGGTATTATTTTATCTTTTTCTTTTATTCTTATTGTTAAACTTAAAAAAAAAACATGTTTCATGTCTATTATAATACAAAAGAATATCTTTCAGTATAGTTTGTTACCTGTTTTATACCCTCAAATGAATGAAATACCAAAGAGGTATGCAATACATCTTTCGATTTTAATGTATTTCTTTAATAAAATACAATACAAATATAGTGTTAAATTGTTCCAATAATAGACAAATCCTTGTAAAATAAATCTTTATTTATTAGAAATACATCTAAAGCTCAGCAGAATTGCAGATCTATTTATAACACTTTATAGTATATGGGATAATTGATGGAATTTGCAGAAGTTTCCTTAGACAGACCTAGATGTATCTATTCAATAGTAAAATACATAGATAATAAAAAAAACAAATTAAAAACTAAACAATTAAAAAAAAAGTTAATATAAACATAAAAAGTTGCATTTGCTCTTATTTCTATGCCACGGCTAAAATCCGCAAGCAAAAACAATTACTTTTCGAAATTCAAGAAAGTTTCAAGAAATCGCGAGTCTTGAGAAGTTCGCTAATATTGTTGTTAGTTTTTAGCGCGTGGCACAGACATAATATCGCATTCCACCTACGCTACACAACGTACCTGATAGACCAGGGGCCAAGCATTCTTGGAGACGATGTCCACATACTCCTCCTCAACTTTGTTGCTGTTCACGTTGTTTTGACTCATTGTTGAAGTTGTTTCCTTCTTTTGCTCACTCTTAACGAAGTATTGTTTGGGTAGCGGATACCGCAAACAGCAGAAGTTTGGAAGTTAATAACAATTGTAACAGGTGATTAATACTTTCTAGATCTAGGATGTGCCCGGTGCAGGTGGTATGCAAAACTTTTTACGACCTGTAACAACTGTGCCAGCGACGAAATCAGAATGATTTAGTTTTGGATAGCGGTCTTCGACATGAGTGCACCGCTGTCGGATTCAGTGTTGTCAGGTTTTGTTTACAAAATCACATATTTAACTACATTCTACCATGGTAGTTAAGCTTATTTTGTCTTTGTAATGAAATACGTTTAATATTTATGTAAGCAGCTGACTGCAGATCACTTTTTTATTTTTATACTTCTCTTTTTTGAACTGTCTGACAACGTACGATATATTTTTTATCTCAGTATAACAACTAAACTTACCATTTAGTGAGTTATTTATTCAGGAACATATTCTTATTCCCAATTCGTAAGTAAATTGTAGCGGGACAAGTTTTTTTAAAAATATGACATTATGAATTACGAGTAGGTATCAAAATACATAAGTGATGTTTTACATTATAATTTTTATATCTCACTTCCTATGAGTTAATGTGGGTGTGTTTACCAATATTTATACTCGCATACACAAACAGCCAGATCGGAAACAGCTACCTGTAGGTCATACAAATATTTGTCCCGAACGGGGATCGAATCCGCGTCATTATTTCAAAGTTTTTGAGGATAACCAGATGTTAGTGGAACCTTATTACTGAGACTCTAGTGTCCGCCCATCTCACGAATCGTGATAGTTAGACAGTTGAAATGTAGTATTTTGGTTGCCGCTTTATCAATAAATACAAAAAAAATATTTGAAGCCCATAGTTAAACCAATACAACAAAGTAACATGTTTTTTTAATTGTCTTTTTATAGAAAACTGACAATCTGATTCGCACTTGGCCGAGTTTTGTAACTGCATTCTGCGTCATATTTAATATTTCTAGCTTTTAAGAATTCTGTTTGCTCCAACTCCAAACACTAGACAAAGGACAACTTAGACAAGAGCAGGCAAACACCTCGCTTTAAATGCAGAAAACTACCATTTGGTAGAAAATTTTAGATAACGAAAACTTGTTGCATCGTTGCGCAAATTGAATCAAATAAAAAGTTGTTTTAGCTTTTTTAAAAAATTAAAATATTAATTATACGTGTGATTTAATATCTTAACAAGAACAAAGTGGAAGTACATCTTTGAGCTATTAACCATGGTTTCAGGTTTTGGGATCGATTATGGTAAAATCTTGACATAAAAAGTTTAAATCTTGTCAATAGATGCCAAGTGGACGTCTGAAAAATTTTGACAATTCGTAATTCGCTGTGTTTTGCGTGTGCACCAACTCGGTGCGTTTGAGCATAATATTTAAAATAACTTACTATTTTCGCAACTAATAGCTAAGAAATGGCTTCCCCACGAACCCGCAGGAAACTCAACTCAATTCGAAATATCGACGATAATAACGTAAGTCATTGTGTGTTGAAATTCTTAACCGTATGCTAGGAAAAATTTCGTGATTCAATTGTAAATCTTCGTATTTTTTTGTAGAAATGTTTCGAGTGTGGAACCTTGAATCCTCAATGGGTGTCTGTTACGTATGGCATCTGGATATGCTTGGAATGCTCAGGAGTTCACCGCAGTCTGGGGGTCCACCTTTCCTTTGTACGGAGCGTCACCATGGATAAATGGAAAGACATAGAGCTTGAGAAAATGATGGTAAGACTCCTTCTTTTATTAGATTTTTCTGAGGCGAGACACCAGCAATGTAGTGACGGAACATAAGAAGTAAAATATTCAAACTGAAGTGCTTGGCGATTTTGTGAAAAAACTGCAAGAGGAAGTTGGTTACTCTGCCTCTGCGATTGAACTTTAGTCAGCTGTATTCCAAGTACCCATAAATTAGTATCACCTTCTCAACTAGGCAATATGGGAATTCAGAAGTCACAGACTAGCTAGTTTCAATATCACAATCTTCTTTTTAAATAAGTTCTATATTTTTTGAGACACAATTAAAAGAAACCTTATGACCCAAATTACTCTATGGATGACCTTTGACCTACAGACCGGAAATATTGCAGTAGCTCTTAACCACTACACAATAAGTCTTAAGTCTCACAATAAGTTCTATCTAGGTAAGTGGAGGTCACACTTAAATAAATATGAATATCATATTAAGCATAGTGTATCTGATGAAACCACACAATACAAAATATAAGATAGTGGTAAAAATTCCTTAAAAAATACAATGTTTGACTATTAATACACTTACATTTTGAAAGTGTTGCCATCAACCTGACACAAACTAAGGCTGTTAATAATTCATGAAATTGAAGACTTTGAAGAATTGTTGCTATACCTAACTCGTGGATTGTCTTTATGTGAAGCAAATTTTTTTGCAACCGCCTGAGACAAATATGGTAAATAAAATATTGGCATCTAATATGAGCTAAGTGTGCCATTGTGCATGCATCTAGAAAACAATTCATGAAACTATTCTGTACCTACTATACTTATAAAATGTGCTAAAGGTATGACTGTACTGTGTGATGATGGATAGAGTGTGCCCCAGATGATATGCCTAGAAACGAGGTTAATCTTGTGATTCATCATCATCTTGTGATGATGACTAATCGAGAAGTATGGAAAAAGAAGGCACTGCTAATCTCAAATAAATAGGGATAATTGCAGGAGATTGAAGATAATGTAATTGAAATCATTTTTTGAATTGAGTCTTAAAAAGGTATTTCATAAATGTTACTTACTTACTTATGCCATGAAAAGAGGAACTGTATTTAATTACCTATATGACCTGCATCATCGTCATTCATTAATTTCTAAAAGATACAAGAATAAAATATTTTGAGTTAGAAAACATACTCTTCTTCATCGCGCCTAAAATGGCCGTTTTTGCAATCATAATAGGATAATAATATGAATAAAGTAACAATTCGTAAAAAAGTAAGGAAAAATGTTGTTTACATTATGAAATGTATTTTTGGGAGCATTTTACGAATTGTACCGTAGTTCATATAATTATAATACTATTAGCTGGCGCCCGCGGCTTCACCCGCATGATATAAAAAAACTGTCCTATATTTTATTCCAGACTATAATCTACCTCTGGGTTAAATTTCATCAAGATCCGTTCAGCCGTTATGACGTGAAAGAGTAACAAACATTACCTAAACTACTCAAAATTCTATACTGCCTTTAGCTTTCTTTTTATTTATTTTTTTCTTGCCGTAAAAACCATCCTTGGACTTCAACGAATATTTTAAGAAAAGAATTGGTAAAAATGCTCCAGGCGTTGTTTGTTTTTTGTTCGTTGTTGCATTTGCCAAACTTTTATAGGTTAATCCTATTTCAAGTGGGTCAAACATTATAAAATGCAAAGTACTTATAATTTGCGTATACAATAAGGCGTTCTACAATCCATATTTGAATAAAAATACCCTATATGACAACATAAATTATATTTTTTGTACTCAAGTAAAAGTCGAGTTGTTATACTGACGTGTCACTGTTCCGATTTGACACCAAAACGTTACTCCATACATTAAGCCGTGACTGGTACAGTCATTCTCTAACTAAAAGTATTACGCGAGCGCCTGGCAATTGCATAGTAGCAACATGTTGTGTTTCTTGCATCTTGCGATTATAAAACGATAAGGTGATGTAAATGTTAATCCTTATTAATATTATAAAAGCGAAAGTGAGTTTGTTTGATTGTTACGTCTTCACGCCTAAATGGCTTAACCGATTTTGATACAGAGATAGTTGGGACCCTGGAGACGGGCATATGCTAATTTTATTTTAAAAAAGTGAGTAATGAGGGAGAAAGAGGGAAGGAAACGGATAACTTAGCTTTGCTATTACAATAAATAAGGCTCAAGAGCAAAAACTACAGGTAGCCTAGACCAGTTACTGCAAATCAGGAAAGGGGAAGTGTTGTTACCCCCCGAATATATCGCGAGCGAAGCCACGGGCAAAAGCTAGTGTGTTTATAAAATAATAAGGTTTAGAGAAGATAAGGAAATGTAATCTACACTAAAATTGAAATATGAAATATAAAAATTGAAAAAAAAAAACTTGCATGCCAACGCCATCTGTGACACGAATAAAAAACTAACATCAATATTCTATTTTGTGCTATCTAACCCCCAAATACTGAAACGTCACTCAAAATGTGAGGGCTGCTTAACATTTGAGCAGCTCTTAATCTTTAGATTTTGTATGGTCAAACGTCACTTCTGAGTCTCTGTTAAACTTAAGTGGGACTTAAATTTTGAGTGACGTTTCAGTATTCGGGGGTAAGTGACTTATCTATACAGTCGTGTATAAAAACCTGCAGTAGCCCATCAGATACATCACCCGTCTGGTTGGAGAATCCTCCCTTTGAGGAATGAAGAATTTTAGATCCTGTTCTTCTTATCCCTATAAAACAAAATAGTATTAGATTCCTGATAAATCTAAATGCAATCCCTGCTGAATTCCAAAATAATCCCTGAATAAAAAACAAGAGTTCTTTTTTCATTTTTGATATGGCATGACATTGAAAGTCCTATACATTAAACATACATATATGACCGCTGTGTCCGTTCTGTCTGGATAAGATTTTATTATCCATCATCATTTTCCTGCCCTTGTCTCATTCTATTTCGGGTCTGCGCAACACGTTTTCTTCTTCCATTCTCCCCTATCAGACATCACGGCATCATTTACTCCTTGTTTCTTCATATCATTCCTTATACAATCCATCCATCTTTTCTTTGGCCTTCCTCTCGCTCTCCGTCCATCAGCATTCAGATCCATCACTCTTTTATTCACACGTCCTTCATCCCTCCTCATTACATGTCCATACCAAGACAACCGACTTTCTTTAAATTTTTCTGTAACAAGCGCAATTTTCAAACTTCTTCGAATATATCCATTCGTGTCACTCCACACATCCATCTAAACACAGTTGGTAAAACACAATAATTATAGCTCGTTAAGTTACTTGCCATTAGTATTTAAAACTTGTGTTGTTATAAATTGAGTTCAATATCACAGAGCTGTAGAATCGTGACGTAATTAAGTAGATAGTAGTGATTCAGTAGTATAAGTCAATGTGGATATAATCAAACAGTTGTGATAAGATAATGCGCTTTTAGAATGAGGTTTGTTATCAGTGTACGAATATTTAAGTAAGTTAATGTCCGAATCATTTAGGTACTAGCTATGATATGATTTAAACGAAGTACTATTGCTTCTTTACTGTTACGATTTTTCATAATCCGATCCGATCATGAAAAATCGTAACAGTTGTCACTCAAAAGTTTCTACCTCCCCATTGAAAGGTGTCCCTTTGTATTCTATATGAGTTCGGAAAATCAAACAATCTGCTGTTTTTGGTTTACTGATCATCATAATCTGGATCTCTTCAAATTTCGTGTGTGTCGGTTCCTTCTGGACAAGCTTGGACCACTCTAGGTCGAATCATCGCTTCATATCAGGCGAGTTGCGACCAAACGCAATCCAAAATAGTATATCCTTACTTATATTATAAAAGCGAAAATGACTTTGTTTGTTGACGCCTAAATGGCCAAGCCGATTTTAATGAGTTTTGGTACAGAGATATTTGGGACCCTGCATTGTGAAAAGGGGAAGTAAGATATTTTTTTTCGATCATCACGCGGTTAAAGTTTGCGTTAGCCGAAAGTAACTATGCCTCGCAGACGAAGTCGCGGGTTTTAACTAGTATATATTATTATTCTGTACTTTTGAAGGAAAAAATAGTTTGGTTTTAATATATGTAGTAGAACTGCTAGGTAATATAATATTCTCAAGGTTCCTGCTACAACATTTATTTTATAAATAACTTTCAACCTTATGTCTATACGGCAAACGTTTGCTATTATTTGCATTCTCTTTCCAAACACATAGTCCATTCCATTCATCTTTCATTTCCATTATCCCAATCCTCACTAATATTATAAAAGCGAAAGTGAGTTTGTTTGTTACCTCTTCACGCTTTAATGGCTACACCGATTTTGATGAATTGGTACAGAGATAGTTGGGAATCAGGAGACGGACATAGGCTAATTTTTATCTAAAAAAAGTGGGATGTGAGGGAGAAAGAGGGAAGAAAAGGGAAAACTTAGCGTTGCTATTACAAATTGATAAGGCGCAAGGAGAACTGTGTTACCCCGAATTTAACGCGAGCGAAGCCGCGGGCAAAAGCTAGTAATATTATAAAAGCGAAAGTTAGTATGCGTTTCCGATTTGCATGAAATTTGGTTTGTATATAGCTTATACCCTGACTTAAAACATGGGCATCGCCCCACATTTTATCCCGGTCTTAGCGGGTAACTTGTGTTTGACGACACGGTTGGCAGTTGCTAATCGTCTGACCTCTGCGATACTTGCCTTGGGTTCGATCCCCGCACGGAACGAATACTTGTATGGCCTACAGATAATTGTTCCGCGTCTGGCTGTTTGTTAATGTGAGTTTAAATGTTTGTTAACGCACCCACGATACATGAAAAATTCCTAATGTGGGGCTAAATTGAAAAAGAAAAAACATAATTTTGCTCAAGTATAAAACAGAATGAAATTGTATAGAAATCATTGAGAAACTATTTCTGTATTATTAAAACATTAACATTGTGATACATTGTTGGAATACAATGTACTCAAGTGGCCATCTTGTGTTGCTTTACCGATGCAAAGCAATGTTCATAACTTTCGTATATAACAGCTGCGCTAAGAGTTGCACTTGAATAATTATAAATAAAACTAGCCTTTGCCCGCGGCTTCGCTCGCGTTAAATTCAGGGTAACACAGTTCCCCTTTCCTGATTGACAGGTACCTGCTGCCAGTAGTTTTTGCCCTTGCGCCTTATTTATTTTAATAGCAATGCTAAGTTTTCTCTTTTCTTCCCTCTTTCTCCCTCATATCTATTTTTTTTTAAAATAATTTATCATTTGTCTGTCCAGGGTCCCATCTATCTCTGTACCAAAATTCATCAAAATTGGTTTAGCCATTTAGGCGTGAAGACGTAACAAACAAACATTCTCACTTTCGCTCTTTTAAGAGCTAGGCAGAGGTGTAAAATTATTTCCTAATTCTGCTAGTTTTTTTAATTCACATGCAATAGAAGGAAACATGACTCCGTGATTGTTACTAAGAAATTCCCGATGGAAATACCCAATAATAATGCATGAACTGGGAATCGAACCCACGATCTCATGCTCCGCAATCACACTTTGCAACCACTAGTCCGAGGAGACAGAAATATTTTTATAGTATAACGAAGACACACTCTCAAAAGCAAATACCATTTATTAAAATTGGCAGCGAATGAAAATGTTTAATCCAGAACATGTTTTTTTAGTTTGAAAGCGCAGTTGCACCACCTCTATTTCTTTATTTCGATAAAAGATAGCAGAGACTAAACCTTTATGTTCCGGGGCCGCGGTATCTCCTTCCAACAATCGACAACCCCGGAAATCTTTCTGGCTTTAATTTCCAGTCCAACATCCGATCGAGGCATATTTTGCACTAGCTGTTCCACGCGGTTTCACCCACGCTGCTCAGCACCTGTTGGTCGTAGCGTGATGTTATATAGCCCATAGCCTTCCTCAAGAAATGGACTATCCAACACTAAAAGAATTTGCCAATTCCAACCAGTAGTCCCTGAGATTAGCGCGTTCAAACAAACAAACAAACTCTTCAGCTTTATAATATTAGTATAGATTCCATGTCATGAATTGAATTTGTTGCTAGCACCAATGCTTGATAGTTTGTAGTGAAAAGTGGTAATCGTTTAGCATGTGATGCGGAGGAATGATGAAAATATCTTGAGGAAAGTTTTGAGTATGCATAGGTATTTAAATAGTAGAAGAAGACAGCGTACTCCCTGCCACCACGCTATCACGCTTGCGATCAAGTTTTGTAGGATTCCGTACTTCAAAAGGAAAAAAACAGAACCCTTATTGGATCACTTTGTTGTCCGTCTGTCTGTCCCTTTATGTCAGAAACGCGTAGTATCGAGTTGAATTTAAAACCATATACTCAACATGCGTCAACAACAACTGTGAACCCCTTTTTTTTCGGGTGGGATATCATCCAATGACTTCCCCCCGCTCTGCCCAGAGCAGGGGGGCATGTCAGACTTGTACTGACTAAAACCCACCCATGTTCCTTCTATTGCCCTTTACGTTCCGGGGCCGCGGTATCTCTTTCGAACAACCCGCAACCCCGGCAGGCGGAGGCTCTGGCAAGCCCCTCTGCTTTGCTGATTCTCTTTGAGCCGCGCGTGAAACTCGAACGCGCCGTCGACACGGCCTGTCGTCAATCGACGGACGGACGGTGAACTACCCATTGCTCACCGCCCACAGGCCCGACTGTGAACCCCTTGTGCTGTGAAAATCTACCCTCTAAGTCTACGCATTCAAAAGATATGGCTGTTTATATCGCAAGTTTGTACGAAACCCTTCGATTTGATCGATGATGAAACTCTAGGTGCGCAAGTCTGCCTCTATTTTTTATTAGGTACGGTAAAGAACTATGATTATTAATATCTGCCTAGCGTTTTTCCAACTATGTTGGGGTCGCCTCCCAGTCTGTAAGCAGCTGAATACCAGTATTTTACATGGAGCGACGCAGTGCGGTAATCAATTGCTCAGCCACTGCACCAACCGTGCCGTTACATATTGATCATCTGATCACGTCAATTTCTATACGCGTTCTTTTTTCTGAATTTTGAGAACTCCTAGAACATAAGTTGTTCAGTTTCATAGTCCAAAAGACCACACGGTCTTGCGTTTATTATGTTACACCTTGTTATAAAGATCTGCCAAGTTTTTACCCAAAACTACGTTCTGGGGGTCTAAAATGGCTTCTTAAGCAGAATCTTAATAGGCTAAAAAACTAAAAGTAGAAAATAACGTTAATTCCGGAAGTCGGTGACTTTTGTTGGTTTCGTAGTTATTTTCCACTTTTTAGGTTTTTTTTTATATCGGTTTTATATTTCCAATCCTTACTTCCTTACTAATATATAAATATATATAATATTATAAAAGCGAAAATGAGTTTGTTTGTTTGTTACCTCTTCACGCTTTAATGGCTCAACCGATTTCGATGAATTTTGGTACAGAGATAGTTGGGAACCAGGAGACGGACATAGGCTAATATTTTAAAAAAAAGTGGGATGTGTGGGAGAAAGAGGGAAGAAAACGGAAAACTTAGCGTTGCTATTACAAATCAATAAGGCGCAAGAGCACAGTTCCTCTTGCGCCGAATTTAACGCGAGCGAAGCCGCGGGCAAAAGCTAGTAAAAATATAATTTCAGCATGTTTAGTTACAGTATTATTTAGTTATGTTGATATATCACATATTTTTTTATCGAAACTTAATTTTCCATTGTTACTAAAAGATTAGCAGATCATTCAAATAGAAATAATATGTATTATAGACGACTAGCTGGCGCCCGCGGCTTAACCTGCGACATATCCAAATAAAAGTATCCTATGTGTTATTCCATGCCATAATCTACGTCTGTGCCAAATTTCATCAAGATCCGTTCAGCCGTTTTAACGTGAAAGAGTAACAAACATCCATCCATCCAGGCATCCTCACAAACATTCGCATTTAGGGATATAGTAATATTAGTAGGATAGTAGGATAACTCATAAACTACCTAAGCAATATAAATAAAATTGATATATGACCAACTGGGAAGTATACCAAAAACATTCAATATATAGTTGTAATCTCATTTCAGCGTGAATCGATGTCGAAAATATGGAGAAAACAGATTTCATTGTGACATATTCGGACTGAGGAGAAAGCAAAAAATCTTGTGAAAGCACAAAGAACAAAAATACTTAGATATTCCATAGTTATTCTCTATAACAACCCGAACAACGAGCTCGGTAATAAATAAATAAAAAATGAACACTTGAATCATGCGCATGTTATTGCATGTCAATAACTAGTGCAACAGAGTTCACATCCCAATGACAAACAAATATGCACATCCTATACTTTGATCCAATCACAGCAGTAGCATGCACCAGTGACATGTCTGAAACCAGTAAGTGGTTGGAGGAAATGACTAAAGCACTTCAGGCCCTCTTCTGATTCCACACTCGTTGCGTTCGTTTAAATGTATTTCAATTGCTAAATTGATGGCACATGGAATATTACACCTAGGGGGTGTTCATCGTTTCCGTCGTAGGAATTCAATTATATGATTCGAGTTGCACTTCTGAGTGAGATTCAGAAGTTCCACTTTGAATTAGAACTAACGGTAGATTTTTAGAAAATTACCGATACTTAATTGCTTATGTAAAGTTAGATTTAATAAAGTGCCTGGTCTAAATTTACACCGAAGCGGTACGACTTTGCAGCGGAGTGGGCGGAGCAAGAGGATAAAGTAACGTAGCATTCTATTCTTTCTATCTGTCTCCATGAAAAAAACCAGGCAAGTTTCGTACAAATTTGCGACACAAAGGGCCGTTTTGACTGCGTAGTCTCAGAAGACTGATTTTTTTACTATAGAGTACCTATATTGTTTGAATTTTAACTCGAAAACTACACGCCTACCCGATTAAAAGGGTATTGACAGACAGACAGACGCACAAGCAGACAACAAAGTGATCCCATAAGGGTTTCTTTTTTCCGTTTGATGCACGGAACCCTAAAATTAATGCGTGGAAGATTCTGCTTTAATTGAATTGATTTTGTTGTGAAAAATTAGCAAATCAGTATAAAATAACACTTGGACTTTTGAATCCTCGCATCGGGTCGATTTGTAATCTCCCCTTTTGGAAAACATTAAAAGCAAATCTGTTAGCATTCATGCGTTAAGTGTAGTACCTACCCAGTTTTACCTTATTTGTTCTATTGACACAAAACGCAATGAATTTGAACCCCATTTACCAGTGCGCTTATTTTATAACACGTCTTAGCTTAATTGCGTCTGTTGTTTGAATCTTTGTCCCTAAGAATTGCATTGAAATAGTTCCGACTTTAGTCAAAGTAATGAAATAGAGCGTACATTACTTGCTTTCCGTTGTTTACTCTTTTTTAAATTATTGCATGGTGTCTTGACGCAACAAACGTGTTGAATAACATAGATTAGTTAAAACTATTCAGTTTCTTCTTCAAATATTTTTTTATTGCCTAAACGTGCAACATATACGCTCACAATTTAATAAATCGTCATGAATCTAAATCTCTTAACTGAAAGAGCAGCAGTTTTATTCATCAGTGAAGCGTCATCCATCGTATGGTCCGGCAGACGAATCATAGAATCTAAACGATGATCCCTAACAAATTAGACCTTCTGACTCATTCTCTGTAACTGAGCAAGTAAATAAATCATGTGCTGTAGATGCAAGCTGGACCGATGCGTAGTATGATCGCTTAATTCGAAGATTACAATACTGCATACCCGGTGGCAGGTATTCTTATACAGTAATGACCGTGTTCCTGTTTCTGGGAACTTTATAAACGAACGCTACTTTACGAACGGCGACATTGTTCACCGTGGCTTCAGGCGGGATTGACGTTTATTGTTGGATAGTTTGCGATTCTGTTATCAAATGTTTTTTCGTAACTCGCCGTCGAGCTCCAAGTCGAGATGTTAGGTACGTATTGCTGGCTTATTTAAATATTCCTCTATAAATTTGTTGTTTTTTACCGCGTTTACCTTGTTGTTATTGAGTGAGTGTTTTGTAATGTGTGAGTGTTAAGCCATGAGTCGCAACCGTTACTGCTGTGCATAAAGTCGTATCCGATTCCCTGGTAGTGCAAAGTGCTAATGAGTTCTTAGTACCAAATTTGAACTTATGCTTCTCGATGGCGATAGGCTCGCTTCCTATAACATGACTGGCGAAATATGGGTGTACTATAAGTAACACCTTTCCTACCCCTTTCGGGGATTACAGGCTTAATATTTTGTTTTTTTTTTCACTCTGTTTTTTATTTTATAATGTTGCTCTGCATCGTTTCTCAAGCATTTCCATCTAGCTGTTGATGTTTGATCTATTGACTTTCCAAATTTGACTACATGTTCGAACTTTTTAGTCAAAGTGCAATCTGGTACTAAATTCGGTATGTCGGATGAAGCTGCGCAACACCAATGATGCAGCCTCATTGGTGTACAGAAATGGCGTAACTAATTCAATCTGTATTTAAAAATAATTGTTAAACAAAACTGTACTCCAGCTAGGTCAATCTTAGAAAATAAATATCTCTACCTAATTTTGTGAGCGAAAAATTTGAAATTGTTCCAATTTTAAAAACGATTTTTTTTCTAAACAAATAAACAAACGAAATAAGATTAAGACAATATAGGTAATCTAAATGCGCTTTTTATTTGTCAAACAGGTCGGAGGGAACGGAAAAGCCCGCCAGTTCCTCGAGAGCTCCCCTGACTTCAAACCAGGGCTGACGATACCGCAGAAGTACAACACCAAAGCCGCATCCATGTACCGTCAAAAGGTAAGTGGACAAGAAATGGCCAATCAGACAGCAAACCAATGTGTTCTAGTTCTATTCAATAGGGTAGATGACACCACCAAACAATTAATATACTTTTATAAGCTGTCAAAACGCGTTTCCCCCATAGATTTTGTATGAGACTCCCAACGATGACGTCACTAAGTTGTCAAGTCAATGATGCAACTTTTTATTGATTTAAAAGCAACTAAAAATCGAATTTTAAAATTATTTTGAAATGAATGGAGTTCTCAGGTCTAGAATAAGGTGTTCTTTCAGAAAAAATGTGTTTTTTTAATTATTAATTAATGGTGTCAACTACCCAATTGACACGAGGGTTTCTAGCTTTCACGTGGCCTTGCCTGGCCTCCAGCTTGTTGTCTGTGTGAGAAGCTTTAAAGGCGGTTTTAAGTGTTGGTTTAGTATATTTTTGCAGATTTGTAACGCAAATTTTAAACAGCATTGAACTGTCAAAATATTTGTTTGTAAACATCATTTCGAACATGGTCATTATTGCTCATCTGGTTGCACCCTTTGATTAGCAGTTATGCTAACTCTTGTTTCCGGTCAACCTGCTCAAATAATGTTCCAAATTTTGAAATAAATTGTTTATTGCTGATCCTTGAATCGATGGCGAAAATAGACACTGATTAAACATTTATTGAAAAACTGCGAGATTCAAAGGACTTTGCGCATTGCACCTGAGTGACCTGATAAAGTGTTATTAATGTATTGATTGACTGCCAAGCTGTTCAAAGTTTACGGGCCTATTCATTATACCTAGGTTTGCCCAGTTATTGAAACCTAGCGTGCTCCAAGGATCGATGTTAGGACCTGCAATGATTAGATTAATTAGGTTTTGAATAGTTTTCGTGCAAGAGTATCATGTAATTCTACCGGTGACACTGTCTTATCCAATACATAAATATTTTTATTGGATAATCGAGTACCAATGCGCGATTTTTATTGACTTCAACGGAACTCCTTTTTTTGCTTAAATTTTTGTTGGACTGAAAGGAAAACTGGAAAGCTGCAGAGCGCGATTTAAAAACTCAGGCAACTATTGTTTCCAAATGGCGAGGCACTATTTCGGCAACATTATTTTATTTTTGAAATTTTTTATTTTATTTTCAAGTATTTTAGACAGTTGTGCAACACTCTTTGGAACAGAGTAAAGTCAATATTTAGAAAACTCATTTACTATAATTACACTGTCACTTGTTAAGCGATTAAATTTACCATAGTTACACTTTCTCTTAGCACGTTTAATGACGCCACAGAAAAGGTCGCATATTTTTGCCGATAGGAAATCATCATATATCTTCTCTCGCTCTGGGCAGAGCGTAGTGGACTGTCAGACTTGTACTGACTAAAACCCACCCATGTTCCTTGTTTTGCCCTTTAAGTTCCGGGGCCGCGGTATCTCTTTCAAACAACCCGCAATCCCGGGCGTCGCACAGTGAAAAATGGGTTTTGTGTTTTTTTTTTGTATGGAACGGTTCATCATTTTTGGGCAGAGTTGCAACTTTATGCAAATGTTTATAGCATCAATTTATAGTGAAAAGGTATAAGAAAAATAACGTTGCAAAGCGGGATCTAACACTAGTTAGCAGGAATTTGATTTTATTTGATCCGTTCTATACAAAAAAAAAACACAAAACCCATTTTTCTGCCTAAACTATTAAGTTTAGAGAAAAACGTCAAGAGATATTTATTATTAAGGCTGACGAGTTATATCCATCCGCATACAGAAAACGAAAAAAAAACGAAATTGAACCCAATGTCACTAAAATCATAGTTTTTCGACCCACTGTGCGTCGGTGGTCCTGGCAGGTCCCTCTGCTTTGCTGACAGAAAAAACCACATCATGTACAACCTCATTCTATTTAGTTCACGGCAGTGTTGTGTCTCATGAAGTCGCGTCATCCGATTCAAACCAAGCGGAATGAAGCCGTTCTCGATCAGCCCTCCGGCTACGTAGTAGCTATTTAGTAATCTGTGCCTCCGGCCGGTAAAAACCGGAACACATGACCAAAAGCATCGTTATCTTGAGTATCTTGATATTTCAGAACCCATATTTAGATCTACTGCACTTATTTGAATGAAAACAAGGATTACATCGAATAGGGGATAGAACCTGCGCTCGCTCGTTTGGTGTGCGCTATTATCATTACCCACCCCAGAAACGAGAAAAGTAGGGAATACAAATGTTGTCCATACCCACCCATTTGTTATTATTTCCGTTGTGCCACACAAACTGTGTTAACAACTCCTCCAGTTGTTTTGCGACCTAGTCTATAAAGTACGGCCAACGAGAAGCGATACCAAATGTAAACAAAACCCATGCTAAAACCCCATCTAAAACGGCCACCCGAATGTTGGCGAACCCGTCTTAACGTTGTCATGTTTTTGCCGGCAGAACGAGACATTACGACAAAGGCACAAGATGGAAAGAGCTAAATATTAGATTGTCAACGCCACAGTTGTTCTTTAGGTTAATGACCTTTCGTATCGCTTCTCGTTGGCCGTACCTACTATAAGTGGTACAAAGGTGAACTTAATGGGCATTAACAGGGCATTCATTATCAGTCAATCTATGGGTTTAAAAGACAATATCATATTATAAAAGCGAAAGTGAGTTTGTTTATTTGATACGTCTTCACGCTTTAATGGCTGAACCGATTTTGATGAATTTTGGAACAGAGATAGTTGGGAACCAGGAGACGGACATAGGCTATTTTTATTAAAGAAAAGTGGGATGTGCGGGAGAAAATAAATATAAAATAAATAAATATCTTGTTACAGCTCACACACGGCTATCTGATCCCAAGCTAAGCAGAGCTTGTGTTATGGTAACCAGACAACTGATATCATAATTATATAATTTATAAATACATACATATTATAGATAAATCACACCCAGACACAGAACAAACAATTATGCTCATCACACAAAGTTTGTCCTGGGTGGGAATCGAACCCACGACCTCCGGCTCAGCAGTCAGGGCCACTAACCACTACACCAACAGGCCTGTCAAGAAGAGACCAGAAAGAGGTGTCTGTCAGAAAGAGGGAAGAAAAGCGAAAACTTAGCGTTGCTATTACAAATCAATAAGGTGCAAGGGGAACTGTAATACCCCAAATTTAACGCGGGCAAAGCCGCGGGCGAAAGCTAGTCATCATATTATAAAAGCGAAAGTGAGTTTGTTTGTTTGTTACATCTTCACGCTTGAATGGCTAAATCGATTTTGATGAATTTTGGTACAGAGATAGTTGGAATCCCGAAGACGGACATAGGAAATTCACTGAGTACCTACTTATTTATTTGTACTTGTTGCCATCGTCCGTGTGTCACTGCGGGTGCCAACTGAAAACCAGCGTTGGGTGTCTGACGCCTAGCATATGCTGAGTTGGTAACCCTTTCGTTATGGGCACGCTCAGCGCAACCTTGTCCATGTTTTTCTGTGCACCTTTTTTTTTTTATTTTTCTTTTGCTGCTGTGTTGTGTCTGTTTCGAATAAATATTTTTCTATTCTATTCTATTAAATTAAAAAAAAAGACTGAGATAGCAGATACCTGTAAATCAGGAAAGGGGAACTGTGTTACCCCGAATTAAAAGCGAGAGAAGCCGCGGGCAAAAGCTAGTATGTTATAAACTAAACTTTTGTTTACGAAAGCTTATAGTAATACACGTATATACAAATATAATCCTTACTAATATTATAAAAGCGAAAGTGAGTTTGTTTGTTACCTCTTCACGCTGCAATGGCTGAACCGATTTGGATGAATTTTGGTACAGAGATAGTTGGGAACCAGGAGACGGACATAGGCTAATATTTTTTTGAAAAAAGTGGGATGTGAGGGAGAAAGAGGGAAGAGAAGGTAAAACTTAGCGTTGCTATTACAAATCAATAAGGCGCAAGGGGAACTGTGTTACCCCAAATTTAACGCAGGCGAAGCCGCGGGCGAAAGCTAGTAATAAATATAAAAACCAAAATAAAAGGGAAATCTAAAAATAATTACTGAGATTAGACGATTAGTTGGGAACTATTTCGTCTTACTGAAAAAGTGGTTACGAACTTTTCTTTATATGCCTAGAGCCATAAGCTTATTGTTGAGACAGCGAAATAATTGAACATAAAACCCTTAAAACCTGTGCTTTGTTCAAGGACTTGAGATGGGAAGAAAAAAGTATTTATTGGTTACTATAAAGGTGAGCACACTAAATAACAAAAAAATACGTCAGGCACTCGGGGACTCCCGCGGTAAAGCTATTGCATAGGATTTTTCATTTTTTACCCAACACATTGTGTCGAAAAGCCAGACCCGAAACAACTACCTGTAGGTCATACAAATATTTGTTCCGTGTGGGGATCGAACCCGCGACACGCAGCGCAGCAGTCGATCGCTCAGCTACTGCGCCAACCGTGCCGTCAAATTACACATTACGTTACATTAGCTATTTAAATTTTATATGTGCTACCCTTGAACAAGGAAACTCGATGATACACGGCTGAAAATAATATGATTTCCGAGCAAGAAATTTAATTATTTCTAAAAGGTTGTTTATAACAATGCTTGTGAAGTTTAACTGGTGCCAATCAATACGTTCTCTCTTTTTTTGGGTTCCGTACATCAAAAGGAAAAAAGGCTCCCTTAGCGCATCGCCCTTAAACGATAATATTCTCGACTGTTATAAGCTGAGTGTCGTTCCGTGCGAACTATTGTTGGATCAAAAGAGATAGCGGGCTCACATAAATGGGAACATCCTGGCGTAATTTGTTGCGAGGCGGACTATCAGCTGTGTGTATATGTATAATGGTCTCACTTGCATGTATGACGTACTGTAATCACGTGTTCAAACATGTTTACTACCAAGGACCACTTTTCAACCTTATCACTCAGAACATAAGGGTGAAAAGTGGTCAGGTCATCGGTGTCCTCGATGGATACGTGTAATGTGAGGATGAAAAAGAAGCAATGAAGTTAATTCTTTATCTTCTTCTAAATTTTAACGTCATACGTACATAACGTCTATCTGTTATAACTATGTGCCGCAAACAATAGCAAATTTATCTGCACTACTTAGTTTAGGTTTATTTGCGATTGTGTGCTGTGTGGTGTGGTGTGTGGTTAACAACAGACTGAACTTTGAGGAAAGAGGTTAGGCGGAAAGAAAACCAGTTTGGAGCAAGCAATTTTTAAGATCTAAAATACAGAAGTACACGTACAACTACTTCCCCAATGCCCTTTGACTTTTTAAAGGACGGTGCGGAGTTTGGTTCCAATAGAGTCAGTCTTTATGCCTGAGGTAGAGAAGTCCGTGATTAAAAAAACAAGAAGGTCTTTTTAGCACGCTACATGTTGATTGTCCTCTCAACGAGCAGTTACCATGCTATTTGACAACATCAACATGACAAAGAAGTCAAAATAAGTATTCAAGAAGTTAACACCAAAACTGCTAAATAAATTTAAACAGAACCACTGCTCGATGTTTTTCTACCAAGTGTAAATTAATTCATAGAAATCCGACCAGTTATTACAGAGAAACGGTGTAAACATAGGTACACACCGATATACCAGCTGAATACATAACCTTTCTTCCTTTTTTAAGTCGCTTTGTACAATGTTTCATACTGAATGAACGTACGTGTTTCCCTTTGACCGGGGTGTAACAGTGGCTGAAATCGTCGAAGGCTTGTCCGAGGCCTTCTATTCGAGCCATGAATTCGCTTGTAAGATGTTAACGTGACACTCAAGCACTGCCAATTTATACAATAGGCACAGGTCGATTCAGTCCACCGTTTATTTCTAGCTATACTTAGCCGCATATATTCAAATAAATGGGTTTTTATAGCCGAACTTAAAATAAAGAAGTTATCAATTCGGTTTGTGTGTATGTATGCAATATTGTTACAGCAAATGCGATTACAAGAAATTACTATAAATTTTGATGGATAGAGAAGGAGAGGAAGACATAAGCAATAATTAATGGATGTGTGAGGAATGATATCAACGTAAAATCTTTTTCGCAAAAAAATACATAGTTAAAATTAAAACACAAAAAAGAAAATAAAAATACTTATTCTTTGTTTTGGGAAATTATTTTATTTTTTTAATGATATCTCACACAATTTCTTGTCCTGTATTCATTTTCAATTATAATTAAAAAGTTATACTATAACATAGAAAACTCCCAAGAAATGTAAATAAAAGAGTATTCCCCGAGCTTCTTCTACCAAATGAAATAAACAATCGTCTGAAACGGACCAGTTACCAAGGACTTATGAAGTAAGTGGTAATAAACACAAAAGAAGTGCTTTCCGATGCTCCAAGGAAACTCGGTACGCAACGGGTCCCCCATCAATAGAAAATCCTAGGCAAGCGCGTCTTAACCTAAATAAAGAACGAAGTGAACATTCGCTATTATTTAACCATTTTATACCATTACTAGCTTTTGCCCGCGGCTTCGCTCGCGTTAAATTCGGGGTAACACTGTTCCCCTAGCGCCTTATTAATTTGTAATAGCAACGCTAAGTTTTCCCTTTTCTTCCCTCTTTCTCCCTCACATCCCACTTTTTTCTAAAAAATATTAGCCTATGTCCGTCTCCTGGTTCCCAACTATCTCTGTACCAAAATTCATCAAAATCGGTTTAGCCATTAAAGCGTGAAGAGGTAACAAACAAACAAACAAACTCACTTTCGCTTTTATAATATTAGTAAGGATTTTACAAAAATAATAGTTGTACCGCAAAGCCACATCAACGTAAAAAAAAAATGTTTCCTTTGGATGACATTGCATGGTTAGCTAGATCTCGTCATTCTAATCTTCAAATTATTAAAACAAATTGGTATGAGATCTCTGAAAAAGTTCTGGCACAAAAGAACACACATTCAAATTATAACAACATACAAATGTATATGTAAATCAAACAAATCTACATATCATATTAGGAAATTGTAAAGTGTACATAAAAAGACTATGTATTTATATTCATCTCGAGTTATTGTACCAATCCGTTTCAAGCAAATGATCATTACACGGTAACATCGCATCGGTTTCAAAAGTACTATGTAGCCCATGTGTTAATCCTAAATATAAGCTATCTTATTACCAAATTTCAACCAAATCCGTTAAGCCGTTTAAGCGTAACGAACATACGCACACATACAAACATTTAACTATAGCAAAAAGTGTCGTTACCTACAAATTTTGGTCTTAATTTTTTCCGTCTAGCCCTCTTTCGTAACGCGCGAAAAGGAATTTCGAACATGATTTTATTTCATATCGCCCCCCACCTTTCTTTCTCCACTTGCGACGTAGTGGCAAAACAAGCTCCGAAATTATTTGATGTTTATCCATCCGCAAAAAAAGTACTAAATCCAATCACTCGATGAGGTTTCGGTACAAAAAAGGAAAACCGAGGTACTGATGACGGTAGACACCGTAGACAACCCTGCTTTTGTGCAAAATAGTACACAGTATTAGCTTCAAAATTAGTTGCTTGGGAAAACCGCGTGGTATTAAAAAGAAAATTACGATTTCCCTGAAAGTTTAGACAAAGTTGTACCCAATATGCCCAGTAAGTAGCAACGACTTCAGGCTGTAACTGCCAATAACACTGCCTCGGGAATCGAACCCACACCTGCATGCTCAGCAGGCGCGCTTGCGACTACTACTCCAACGAGGCAATCGTCGTCATCTGCCTAGCCTTTTCCCAACTATGTTGGGGTCGGCTGCTATCGTCATCGACACAACCAATAATAATTAATTATTATTCCACACAAAACTGTGCAGCATAGTAAAACAGTATTGCTCACGTTATTGTCCACGTGATTTATACAGCACTAGCTGTTCCTCGCGGTTTCACCCACGCTGCTCAGCACTTGTTGGTCGTAGCGTGATGTTATATAGCCTATAGCCTTCCTCATGAAATGGACTATCCAACACTAAAATAATTTTTCAATTCCAACCAGAAGTCTCTGAGATTAGCGCGTTCAAACAAACAAACTCTTCAGCTTTATAATATTAGTATAGATTAGAGGAATGGTCGCGAAATCAAACCTCTAGAATCAGAAGCCTTTTTCCGGATAGAGTGCACAAGCACGCGGGTCGAGCGCATGCGTGGGGCAAAGCAACGCGACGGTACGGCGGGCCAGTTCGAATCCCACACTTTCAGTTCGTTTCGAGGCTCTGACGCGGATAGACCTCAACGTCAACCGGTCCTACCGTGGTGTCCAGTCCCCTATACCCTTAAGCCACCCTGGATATTTGGGTAAAACTACCTTGCACAACTTTTTTTTAAATTTTCTATTTCGAAAAATTTGTTTTTAAACTTTAACTTTAGCAGGAAAAGTTTTAAATGATAACTTTCTAGGGAATAGTAATCTGAAAACAAATTGAAGAAATCGCTCACATTTTTTGCTGAAAACAAAACTTTTTGAAGTTTGTCAAACACGATCGAAAATGAAAACACCTACTCGTACAAATGTTATTAATATTTTTAGTAAATTGCTATATACAATGCAATTATTTTAACTAAGCTGTAATTAATTTCATTCAACTATGAACAACAAATGAGTAAGTAAACAATACATATTGTTTATTCGTAACCTATGTTTTTCTGTGCATAAAATTGTACTTTTATTTTCTGGAAAGGTAAATAAACTACATATAGTTCTGAAAAACTGATATCACATTTTAAAAGTTATACGAACTCTGTCTTTCACACAATAGAATACACTGAACCAGGGTTTCCCAAACTTTTAAAAGAACAACAGAATAAAATAAATAAAATAAATAAATAAATAATATCTAAGATAAAAAATCGGCAAATAGGATGTAACTTTCCCAAAATTTCTCTATATTTATTTACTTTCTCGAATCTCTCGATTCGGTTGTTCACCCGCTAAATTGTTGTCGCTTGGGGAACGCCTCAAGTGATGAGATCTTTACGGAAGTCTCAAAAACTTAATCTCATTTCACCGAAATTGTAGTTAGAAACGAATATTGTTTTTAAGGTATAAGTCTGTCACATCTAACTTTGATACGTCAACTTACTTCGGGTCCAATAGTTTTGATTTGTGTCACATTACTTAGTCACAAAATTAAAATCGATAATTTATTGTTTTAAAACGAATTTAGACAGTTTTAAGTTACACGTACGGCACGTGCCGCTGTTTTTAATCAAACTCGTTCGGTTAACTTGTGTATACGTCAAAAGTTCAATAACAGAAAGGCTTATTTAAAAAAAAAAGATCGTATACAGCCCGTCATGTCGCTCACACCGATCGCGTTCCCGTCTCCAACACGTTCCGCTCAAAGTTATGTCAGCAAACGTTAAAGTTACACATAGCTTTGTATTTTCAAATTTTTACTTCAATAGAAATGCTGTACTGGACTGACACGTAAACAAACAGTTGACTGTAGTCAATTGTTCGTCCTTCGTCCAAGAAATCAAACAAAAATACTGAGCCTGGCTTTTTAAAACGGTTTTCATTAGTTATTATTCTCTCTCAGTAATCTGTTACATACATTTTAGTTTTTTTTTCTTCTTCTTTGGCTACTGAGCTTTTTGCCTACAGAGATTTTAAGTTATGGCACAGAACAAAACACATTCTCATTTAAATTTGATTTTATGGGGTCATTTAACAGTCACCCATTACAGAAAATAATTTGACTTTGAAATTAGTTTACCAGCATAATTAGAACCTATACTTACACAACAATATTTATTATTCAAGACGAATCATTTATTTCAATTGGACCATTACAGGCACTTTTGAATGTTATGAAAACAACAAAAAAAAAATACTGCTACAGTTCCAGTCACAAGACATAATAACTTGTGAAAATAATGTAGTTGCCCATTCCAAAGCGTAGATCTCTATGGAGAAGAATGGGCACTAAACTCCATGGACATTATATCCATACTTCAGTGAACATTCCATAACTGTATGACTGATGCGTAAAAGATGTTTGTGTTTAAGCCTGTACAAACGAGCAGTGGGTTTAGGAACGGTAAATTAATTTGAACACATTTATTGTTTTGTCCTGTGTCCAAATACATAGAATAAAAATAAGGCCTAGCTAGCCATTCCATTTGCGGTCGGCTCAACACCTTTTCTTCTTCCATTCTCTCGTGTCAGGCGTCACGGCATAATTTAAACCGTTCTCCTTCACACCATTCCTTACACAATCCATCCATCTTTTCATTGGCTTTCCTCTCCCTCTCTATCCATCAACATTCAGAACCATGATTCTATTAGTCACATGTGCTTCGTCCCTTCACATTACATGTCCATACCAAGACAAACGACTTCCTTTAAATTTTTCAACCTTTTCAAAACTATTATTATGTTTTTAAATACGGTGTTGAACGGTACGACGGACATTCGTGTTATTTAATACTTTTTGGTTGGTTCTTGCGAAATGTATAGATGTCTACTTCAATTTTTTTATTTATATAATAAGAAAATTATAATCAGCCTTTATAAGGCTGCGTTTACACCTAGGATGAGGAGCTCGTGGCTAAATAATATTAGCCGCTCAGGTCGATCATTAGGTTAAGCCCCGCTTGCCTAGGTTGGTCTGTGGATGGGTGACCACCCGTTTAATACCGAATTTCCTCCGTGCCTCGGAAAGCACGTTAAGCCGTTGGTCCCGGCTGTCATTTGTAGATCTTTGACAGTCGTTACAGGTAGTCAGTGTTCCGAAAGTCTGACAACCAGTCTTTAAAAGGGGTATAGTATTACCCAGTATTAACTGGGTTGTGGAGGTCAGATAGGCAGTCGCTCCATGTAAAATACTGATATTCAGCTGCATCCGGTTAGACTGGAAGCCGACCCCAACATAGTTGGGAAAACGCTAGGCAGATGATGATGTTTACACCTAGGATGAGCGCGAATGCATAGCGAGGAATGTGTGTCAAAGTAACAAATTACAGTTAACCTAACCTGTGAAAGGGAAGCTTTTCTAAAGGTTAGTTTTACAAACCTCTACGATGATCGTGTCTGGAAACACAATCTTAATGTGGTGTAAATGTATCAGCAGACGCCACATTAATGTTTCTCAACAGTGGCCTCATCTCCGTGAGAAGTACACTATCCACCACTCTGGCCGAATGCTCCCTAGACGTTTTCCTTCGTCAACTCAAGTCTAGTGATGGTACAATAAGTTACATTGACTTGAAGTGAACAAAAATCGCTTTGTTTACCCTGTTTCTCTCCATATCTGACTAGCTCTGCCCGGTGGTTTTCCGCTGCTCAGTTCCTTAATGTCATGATAATATAAACATCACGCTACGAAACTCAACCCTCTTCGATAAAATGACTATCCAACACTAAAAGATTTATTCAAATCAAATCAGTAGTTTCTGGGATATGAGTTCAGCCTTTATGACACGGTTGGCGCAGTGGGTGTACGATCGACTGCTGCGCTGCGTCTCCCAGGTTCGATCCCCGCACGGAACGGATATTTTTATGGCCCACTGATAGTTGTTTCGGGTCTGGCTGTAATGTTTGTAAACGCACCCACGATACAGGAGAAATTCCTAAAATGGGGCAACGCTTCTTTTAAAAAAAGCTCTTTGAGTTTAATAATGCTAGCTACAGTTTACTAGAATACTCTTTGTTAAATCCGTTTCAATCTACCACACACAACAAACAATTTAACTTCAGTGACGCCTTTATGTAGTAACTTTGAGTCTAGTTTCCGTAGCGCACGGCTTACCACCGATTCGTGTTTCATCAATTAATGGACCGACGCATCTCTCTTTGACGACACAAAATCGAACGGTTAAAATTGGAAGTGGCCGTTCACATTGTGGTGTCCTGATGGCTACAATTATGCATCCCTGTTTATACGTTTATAGATGAAAGGTATTTCACCATTTGGTCCCAAAATAAAATTATTGTTCAAAGCCGCCGCGTTTACGGGAGTTCCGCCTTTTTTTTTTGGGTGGGAAATCATCCAATGACTTCCCCTGCTCTGGGCTGAGCGGGGGGGCATGTCAGACTTGTACTGACTAAAACCCACCTATGTTCCTTCTGTTGCCCTTTACGTTCCGAGGCCGCGGTATCTCTTTCGAACAACCCGCAAGGAGTTCCGCCTTGACAGATAAAATTGCACTTGAAATTTGGATGCATATAAGAGTAGGGACCAAAGCAATAATGATTGGACTGTGTCAAAGGTGATATGATGAAGATTTGTTAGAAATGAAAAAAGAAGAAGCTAAATGGAGAAGAATGGAAGAAGTCTTTTTCTTTCATTCTTCTCTATTTAGCTTCTTCTTTTTTGACTTTGACCATATACAACGCCAACCCAAATATAAAGTAGATTAGATCAGGAGAATGATCATGATATTGAGACCGATTAATATTACAGTTTATATTTAAAAAAACAAATTAAAAAGATACGCGTAAGTAAGGGTGTAGATTTTTATTATGCTGGTTACCCTATTTTATAGTAAACTAGCGACCCGCCCAGCGGTTTCACCCGCTGCTCACCTCCTAAGAGTCATAGCGTAAAGTATTATACATATAAACCTTCCTCTTAAATCACTATATCAAAAAAAACTTAGTACAAAGGCGGACTTAATTTGCCTTGTGTAATTTATTTTATAACCACGGCTTCGAATGAAAAGAAATAAACGTTAATGTTTCAAAGTTGAAATATTAATTTTAACTTTGAAAAAACTATCCAAAGTTCGTTGGTTTTAGCATCTCGTATGCAATTTTCTCATAAGCGAACCGATTTTGTCGTCGATAATTTAATCTGTGATGTAAATGTATTTGTCGGATGCTCTCCGGAACCTTGTCTTTTAAGCAAGCAACTTTGAGTTTTATTGGCTAGGTTTTTAGATTGATTTTCCATTAATCAACATTTTAGAGCACATGATTGCGTGTAGTCTGAAGATTGGCAATATTCAACGCGATTTCAAAGTTTAAGTCCGTGCTATTAACCTTTGAGGAGTCCTGGCTGCAGGATTAAGTCATGTCTGTCATCCAAATGTACATAATCACCGGAACTAAAAATATATGTTAAAAATTTCATTTCAATCTCTTGTCAATATACTCCAATAACTCATGCCATATAAAAGTTTATAATAAGCTTTGAACTCAGTAACCTTTATTGATTTTTCCACCGCGTCCGCGGTGTCACTCAGTGTTTGTGCATATTAAATACTAGCTACGCCCGGTAGTTTTACCTGCGTAGATCGGAAGAAAAAGTAACCTCGTTTAATATATTTGTAAGATACTGTACTAGTAGTAGTCTACTATCTACATACCAATTTTCATACAATTCCGATTAGTCGTTTACGCCTGAAAGAGTAACCAAAATAATCCATCGATCAATCCTCACAAACTTTCGCATTTGTAGTAGGATTAGCAGTTCTTCAAAGAGGTCTGGTGCGTTCATAACCAGACTAGCTGGCGCTCGCGGCTTCGCCCGCGTAAAGTATCCTTTGTCTGGAATAGCACAAAGTATCCTTTGTGTTATTCCAGACTATAATCTACCTCTGTGCCAAATTTCATAAAGATCCGTTCATTAGTTTTTTTGTGAAAGAGGATCAAACACACATCCATACTCAAATTCGCATTTATAATATTAGTAGGATTCTGATGTATAGTATGAATGTGGATGAACCGTAAGGACTATAAGAATCGTAGCAGGTAGCTCCGTGATTTCTGCCTACCCCAATGGGAAAAAGGTGTGAGAATGATGCATGTAGGTTTATCAGTCTGCAGTGATAGCTAAAACTGTAGGTCATGGGTGCTAGCAAGTTTACAAAAAAATAATTGTAAACAAAAAGAATTATGTATACTGTTTAGATTAAAATTGAAAGCAAGACGAAAAATGTGTTACTGAATATCGAACTGAACTTATAGTTTTATGGATAGATAGTTGCCGAAATTGACTGCGTTTTATACTTAGGAATCATGCTGTCTGAAATTCAGAGATCTATTCATATTGCGGTTTATGTGGTTACATTGGAACTGATGGGTAATTCATGATAAGATTGTTTCGTCTTGTCAGCATATTGCACTTAAAAAAAAAAAAAAGAGGTAAAGACTCATGCCTCATATGTTAAGGTTCTCATCGAATCAATTTGCTCAAATCCAAGTTGCTGCCATCCAGCCACAGAACATCAAGATGGCCAACAACGTCAACCACTCGGAAGAAAAGACTTACGAAATGTGCATTAGAGACCAGGTAAGGGGCGCACAAAACTTCGTGAATTCAGAAGCACCAGCGTTGTCTTTATTGAATATTTTTTTTGGTAATATAAAGATGATATCGGAGGTGGTATGCCGTCGTCGGCGTTCCATGTCTGTGCCCTCGATGTCGGTCGCACACCGTGAATCAATGCATCAGGCTACACGACGCAGGCGGTACAGCGTACCGACACTGCATGTATCACACTCTGTAAGTTAACAACTTAGATTAGTCTAGCGGCAACACAACTCGGTGTTTGGCGAACTCGTGACTTACAACCAGACTAATTGGCAACATTAGAAATCGAAGCTTCGCGAACCGAAGATACGATTCAAAATTGGTTAGTTAAGGGTTGAGTCGTTAATGTTCGTATTCCAACAAAATTTGAAAACGAGACTTTTTTTTTGCGTTTTTGTTACCATATCAGTCATTATATTTGTAACTTAGAATCAGTACAAACTGGGTTCTTGGGCGATATAGTGGTTCGACAATCGAGTGGAGTCGGCCTGTCCGGGTTCAGCCGAATCGTGTAAAGCTTACTATGACTGCGCTTCTGTTGGTGTTAAGACTGTCGCAGCTGTAGACTTGTAATGTTCCAGAATATTCTGTTTTATTTTTATTTTTGTGGTGCTTTTTGACCGTGTCGTTTTTGGTTTTCTTTGGTTTAGAGTTATGCTTTGAAAGTTAAGATGTTGGTATTTCTGAATGTGTTCATTATTAGATTGAATGTCAAATAGCGTGCCCAGCTCCTCTGTCTTTCTTGTGTTATGTTTAACCAAATTGTGCTTTACTGTGTCCCCCCTCCCAAATGCTGTAAATTTATGTTTTAGTTTATTTATAAAAGCAGATAAACTTATGTGAGATTTAGACTTAATTTTTAATATTTCCACTGTCACGCGGTATGTGCCGAGATTTTCAACTGAGTTGTTAAAATATCGAGACCTCACAATAGTTGAAAATCACGGTGAGTAATCATGAACTGTGTAATCAGTTTTAAGTAAACATTTACTTTATATTAAAAAAATAAGGAACATAGATGGGTTTTAATCGGTACAAGTCTGACACTCAAATCCTCAAATAACTTCTCCCGCTTTGGGTAGAACGGGGGGCGTTCTACCCAGAGCGGGTGGGCGTTCTACCCAGAGCGGGGGAAGTTATTTGAAGATTTCCATTTTTTTGTGTTTTTTGGTCCTTCATCTGCTTGATGCAAGTCACTTTGAGCCAAAGTTGCCGCTAAGATACCCAAGAACGTACCGCCCTTCGCCGATGCTTTGAGTTAGTAGTTTGTCATTGATGCTAAATCAATCTCTTTTCAGATTGCCTGCCTCGCTGACGGTAGATCTTGGGACGAGGCTGATTACAAACCAGAAGCCCTTGAGCGTAGTAAAGATTTCTATAGCTCAGGGGACAGTACGTTCCACACCTCCGGAAGCGATAACAATATTTCATATCAGTAAGTGTTTTCCGTATTTTTTTCTCGATCTTTTTTTCAGCATTGGCAGATTGATCGTATTTGGGAGACACTGCGTCCGATCTAGTGGCTTAGTTCAGACTGTTGAGATCTAGGTCTTATTAGACTCAATAAATATATCATAATATATCATAATCACGCCTGTGATTCCCGAAAGGTTATGAAGAGATCTACCTAATATTACAGCCAGCTTTTCCCATATAATAGGGACCTATTGCCATGAACCGGGCATAATGGACCCCTGTTGTCTTAATCATAAATAAATATATATAATTCGAGACTCCGCGACTACTACTGCTATACTATCTGGTAAAACTTAAAAACACTGCACAACGAGTTTTTTTTTTAAACCGTTGCCGCATAGCAGTAGTGGTTGCGACCGGCGAAACCAAAAAGTCAGTCTAAGTCAATCGTTTCGACCACCCACTCATTTTACTCACCACGATCCAGAACAATGCACTTCCCTCTAAGTCAATTTGTTCGACCGAGTAACCTCATCAATGTATACCATTTACTGTTTTAATGATATTACAACAACGAACGTGAAATCGTAAGTACGTACAGCCGAACAAGCTATTTGGTAAACAGGTAACAATTGTTCCTACCTACATCAACGCCATGCTAAACGAATCACGTCTATAATACCCGAAAGATTAGGCAGAGGTGTATGTGGAAGAGATACCGTAGCCCCGGAATATAAATGGCAACACAAAAAGAAGGAACATGGGTGGGTTTTAGTGAGTAAAAGACTGACCCCCCCCCTGTTATTCCCTCTGTTGCCCCCACCAGTTATTTGATGATAAACTATCCGAAAAGAAAAAAATGTGTATTTTTATACACATTTCGCCAGCTATAATCATAGCTGTCAACAATACGGTATTACACCCATTTTTAAAAAGTATCTCATTTTGATCCTAGGGTCCTAGTAAACCACCAAAAAAAAAAACAAAAAAAAATTTATTCAATCGATAAGTGCCATAAAACTGCATTTCAATTTTACAATTTCTAATTTCGTGCGTAAAACCACAAAAACGCTTGACGCCATGTTACTCTGTGGTCATGACGTCAGTTGGTCATGTTAACAAATGCGCTGTTATTAGTCTTTCTGTTTAGTTGTATATTTCACTATAGTTTATGGTATTGTTATATGGTAGTATTTATCTCTTTCATGGTATTATTACTATTATCTCAATAAAAATTCAAATGTAAAGTTTTTTAATACAAAAATAGTAATATTTGCTCAGTTGACAGTTGTCACATTTTGTTTACATGACCATATGACGTAATAATCATGGCGGACACTGTTTCGCTTAGTAAAACAACAGACTAAAAAAAGTGAAAACTGTGAAATCAATTTTAAAATTTATTTAGTTATTTTATTAACTAAATTTAACGTTTTCCGACTGCTTATTGCCAAAGCTATCTGAATTGTACATTTTTATAATTTCTTTCATATATAGTAAAATACTCTATTATCAATCATAGCGAGGAATAAGGGACTAAGTAATAGAGGGACATTCCCATTTTAATCACAAATCCAGGCTCCAGTCTACTAGTGAGAAAGTCCCGATGGACAAATCCAATAAAAGTTTTACCGACATGAGAATCGAAGCTGTCATCACATCTATCATAATCATCACTCAGAAGCAGCATTTACGATCCCTAAATCAGCAAAGCCGAAACTCAGTACACTCCTACCTACTACACTTTTTAGAAAACTTTCCGCTCTTAGAAGTGATTTGATGGGTGTTAAGGTGATGCAAGTTAGCTGCCCTGCATACCAACCCCTTTGTTTGAGTGTACATACCCGTTTTAATAAAACAGCCTTTACAAAATATTGTTCGTGTATTAAAATTAGCGTGGAATGCTTCGAAAGTTGCGTGGACGCAAGTACGACGAGAATGAGATCCTGTGTTCGTATACAACTTCGTAAAAAAAATCCTGTGTTCGTAAAAAAAAAACTAGCTATGTATTACAAGAACCAGTATGAGTTTAGTCTCCATTGTCGGATTAATAAGATCTAGAATTTGATAATGTATTTTTATATATATAAAATAGTAGTTAGGAAACAGTTCTAAATCATCTACTATTATAAATCTATAATGTTTTATTATTATATTAACAGCAGCGAATATGGCTCGGGAAAATACACCGGGTTTGGCAATCAGAAGACTTCGCAATCAACGCCAATGTCTCCCGTGCACAGCGGCAACGAAACCTTTGACTCAACTATGGCTTCCTTGGCCACCGTAAGTTTTTTTTTATTAATATTATTAATACATAATTATTTTAATATTAATTCACTTTTATCTATCCGTGTGAGCGCATTATTTTATAACCTTAAAATATTTTTTTGATAGTACAGTCGACAAAATGCTTTTGTTAATTTTCAAAATCTTAATGAAATACTTACTTAATACAAGCTAATTAAGTATGTAATAAAATCTTAAAAGTCAAATTTCACCCACTTCCCGAGTCCAATTGATCTGAAACTTGGCATTCATGTTTCGTTTTGAAGACAAATATCCTATTAAAAAAAAAAAAAATCTTCCTATTTAAAAGAAATCAAAACACATCCATAATATAATAACGAACATTTATGTCAATGAAATTGGCGATATAGTAAAACCTTACTATTTTACCTATTTTGTTAAGCTGTGCAACCGCACAGCTTAACAAAAATCTGTACCCTTACTTAAGCTTGGTCTTTATAAACTGTAATATTTATGACTTAATTAAGGGCAAGTTCGGACGGTCGCACAAACGGTATCACGAAGAAAAAGAGCTCTTTATCCCGCGAAAGCCGAAATCATATGGCCTGTCTTTGAGGATCGTATGTATTCATTTTGATAAAACATTCGCATGGTATCGCACGACCTTCTGAACTTACCTTTTGTGCTTCGCGACTTCTCATCATCATCAATCCATGCCTGACTGAGACTACCACTGATTCGATTAGAATACACTCACGTTTTCAGCTGTTTGATCAAGATACTATATTGAACCACATCTTTCATCTAATTACCGTTCCGAGCGACAGAACAGGATGGAACTTGGAAACTGCTATTTCCTGCCGATAGATGTGGTTAACCCCTTAAGCAAACATAATTAGATTTATTTTCTGTTCATTTTTCGTTTGTCTCGAAGTGGTACCTTCCACTTGAATTACAGAATTAATCAAAAGTGAAGAATTCATTCGTGAACCCACGATGTTGCATTTGTGCACTCTGAACTTTCTCTCGCTCCGAATAATCTACAAAAGAAATCTTGCTTATTTTATATATATATTTTACATTTTCGCCTTAGTTTACAAGTTAAGGCCAAATCTAAGTCTACGTTATTTTTTAACTATCTTCAGAACAGTAATTGTCGTTCATATCATGCCAACACTATAATATCAAGTACTGTTCTAAAAATATACCACTTTACCACCAAATTATAGCTCGATGCATGTGTGGGACCTAATCACGCATATGATCTGTTCTGTTGTATTTTCGAGCGCGCCTCAATCATTGCCATGTACTTGTACACCTTACCACAACGACATAAGATTCACCTTACACAACACAACTATTTCTTCTGTTTCACAACACCGACGAGGAAGCGTCAGGCTTTCGATTACAATTTTCTCACTTGAGAAAAAGATTGTAGATTCCGTATGAGTAGTTCACACTTGGCGCGGACTCTGCTGATCGCTTCTCTTTTATCGCCGATGCTGTAACAGCAACCTGTAGCATGACTGCAATATTCTAAGGACGAGTTTCACGAACTGAACGCGATCAGTACCTCTAAGAGCGTCTGCTAAAACACAATGCAGCTACTTACGCCCTGTCTCCTCTCAGCTTACGCTCGCTCCGTTCACCGCCTGTCTATTCACACGAGCCTGTGAACCTGTTTAAGCGAATGGCATAAAGCGTATAGAGTAATCAATGCAAAGACTGACAATGATGTCTCTTCAGATATGGTTTGATCGCGTCCAGTTTCCGTAGCGTAATCTATAAGGTTCCTAATGACGTGACTCTGTATAGGGCTGGTCGGTCTTCGCTTCCTCGGTGTCTAAGGCTGCTCGCACCGCGACTGAGAGCGCTGTGCGTTACGGAGGCATTGCGTCCCAGAAGGTCTCCGAGATGGCTTCAACTGTGACGGAAAAGGTGAGAGCACTTATTATTTGTTAAATCTGTCTCAAAAATAATTTGGAAAAATTCTGCCAACCACTGGGATGGTGCTCTGGTTTTCAGCTGGTGAAAATGCCTATACAGGAGCACTGTTCTGCTCAGACTAAATGAGACGTGCTGTATAATCGCAGGATTATAAAAAGCCGTACCAAGAGGCCTAAGCTAAAAACTACTTACGCCATCCGACTGATCTTATCCAGGACCGGTTTATATCCCCTGATAATTTTAACGATCTATCAGGAACAGTCGGGATGGATGTATTTTAAAAGAGATTATTTTGTAATGGGTACCAGAGTTCATTATACTACTCAACAAATTGAGTTAAAAAAAAATAAGATATTGTTAGTTTGTAAGTGGTATTGTACAAGTTTCTTTCCGGCAATAAATATTTTTTATTTACAACTTGAGCCTCGTTGATCTAGTGGTCGCAAGCGCGACTGTTGAGCATGAAGTCTTGGGTTCGATTCCTGGGTCAGGAAGAACGATCTCGATCTCACGTAGGCTAGTTTTGTGCCCGGTTGATCGCAATAGGCTCTCCCCATTTCACATGGGGCTTTAAAACATAACTGGCGAAATGTGGGTGATACTATTAGGTAATTCTTCGGGGGTTACAGTCTTGATGTAATGTTATGGTTTACAACTTGAATCCATTGCTATCTGATATTAAACACAGGTCAACACCCGCGGTGGTTGGAGCAACCTGGGGGGTACCACCGACCAACGCCGCGCGTCCAACGCTAGCGCGAACTACCAAGGATCTGGCTACGGTGCCATGAAAAGTTCTACGTCTGAGCCATATAGTCAATGGTACGTATGATTCTTGAACATGTTTCTTTTCGGAAGCAATTTTTAATAGGATACTTTCAAATCCACGCATCATCTTCCCGTGTCGACGCCTCTACGGTGCTTCGTTTAACTAACTGGGCTGATGTCCTGTCCGTTTCTGAATGTCGATAAAAGCGCCACCTATCAGGACTAACTAGCACTAAGAACTATCAAGCAACCTGATTTTATTTAGCTCTACTACTATAACTATATTATATGTATAATATTATATAACTACTATAAATATATTATACTATACCATAATAACTCCGCAGTATTTCTGTCAATGTCCAGCAGTCAACCAGCCTTGGAAGAAAAGATTTCTGGAACATTTTAAAACACACCAAAGTTAGCCCTTTTTTTTGGGTGGGTAATCATCAAATAACTTCTCCCGCTCTGGGCGGAGCAGAGGGGAATATCAGACTTGTACTGACTAAAACCCACCCATGTTTCTTCTATTGCCCTTTATGTTCCGGGGCCGCGGTATTTCTTTCGAATAACCCGCAACCCCGGCAGGCGGAGGCTCTGGCAAGCCCCTCTGCTTTGCTGACTCTCTTTGAGGCGCGCGTGAAACACGAATGCGCCGTCGACACGGCCTGTCGTCAATCGACGGACGGACGGTGAACTACTCATTGCTCACCGCCCACAGGCCCGCATCTACGGCGGCCGGGAGTCGTCTCGCGGCGCCCGGCGCCATGGGCGACTCCCGCGGCGGCTGGGTTGAGCAGATGTTCTCTCCCTCAAACGCCCGGCCACCTCCTTGGCTAGCATTACTGCTTCGCACGCGGTGGTGACCGCTTCCCATTCCCTCTCGCTCCGGACCATGGCCTGAACCAGGGCCGGACGCGAGAGATCGCCGCCGCCGATCGCCTCTAGCTCGGGCACGGCGGTGCTCCGCCCAAGCCGGGCAGATCGCCACTGTGTGCTCCACCGTGTCCTCCGGGCGATCGTCACAATGGTGACACCCGGGCGCTTCCTCCCGCCCGATGATGTGCAAGAACCTCCCGAAACTTCCGTGTCCGGTGAGGACCTGCGTCAGGCGGTAGGTGATGACATCATGACGCCTCTCCAGCCACTCCTCAAAGAGGGGACTTACCGCCACTATTGTGGCGTGCCCTCCTCAAATGCCCTGCCACCTCCTTCGCTAGCTAACCTAACTTAATCAAAACCGTCTATCATTTTCAGGGGCGAATCAGTTCCACACAAAGAGTCGGTGACAACTCGTAACGTGGATGGTCGAGATCTGTCCCGAGTTGGCGTGGCTCCTGGTAACAACGCCGGGACCTCGCCCCAAGAGGATAACTGGGACTGGCTCAATCAGTAAACTGTCCAGGTAAGGATAAACCGGCAAGCTAACAAACACACGTAATTCACGTAATAAGGACGATGATAAATTCAGCTTTACGACTCTCTTAATATAAAGGTTGTTTGGTAATGGGGCATTTCTTGGAATGCAACAATTGTTTCACAGTAATTTAAGTCCTTTTTTTTGTCTAGTTCTCGTCCATAAACTGCTGATAGTGCTTAATCCACACCGTTCAGGATGTTAAAGATTTGTTTTTTTTTTTCAAAACCCAATTTGTTTAACATATTTTTAGAATTAAAACGTCGTAAACTTTGTGTTGTTTTATTTCCTTGGAACTTTCACAACATTAAAAGCTGGATTGCAACTGAAACCCGTTGCATTGCACCGTTAGATAAGCTCGCACTGTTGGCAACACACCAACAGTTGTGATAACCTCGCGAGACTGCTGCCAAAATGCTTCCGAGCTATAAAGTAATTGTTTTCAAGTCTTCGTATGCAAGTTGAACCTTAGTTAATTATGAAACAAGCTTGTACTACACATCACTAAATAGTATAAAACAAAGTCGCTGTCTGTCTGTTGCTATGTCGTATGTATGCTTAAATCTTTATAACTACGCAACGGATGTTGATGCGGTTTTTTTTAATAGGTAGAGTGATTCAAGAGGAAGGTTTATATGTATACTTCACGCTATGACTCTTAGGAGGTGACCGCTGGGCGGGTCGCTAGTATTGTAATCTCAACAAAAATGATGTAAATACGATTTTGTAATATAATCTAATTTAAAAGAGTGTCCATGGAGTTTTTTGCCCATTTTTCCCCATAGAGATCAACACTTTGGAATGAGCAACTACAGTACTTTCACAAACTATTATGTCTTGTGACTGGGACTGTGGCTTTAACATTTTGTTTTTATTTTTGAGTTAATATGATCATTTATTAGGTTAACGAGATTGTGAAGTTTTGGGTCCACCCTGAAAAATACAATGTCAGAACTTAAGTTTCTACTAATTCAACATTCAGTATTTTTGGAGTTATACTGCAGATTACTCTATCGAAGATAGATGTCAATCTCACTATTTAACATAAATAAATCATTGCATAAATGTCCACGTCCACGCGGGCGCTACCGCGGGCATCCGATAGTATTAGCTAATAATGTAAATTAAACTTTGTAATGTAATGAAACTTTTTTGTTTCAGAGCCCGCATCCCCGCCACCGGAACCAGAAAACTTTAGAGATCAAAATACAGCCCTACATTAATCTATACTTTGACAACATTCAAACTACAATGCGTCAGGGTCCTTTTGGCGCGTGGCGTTATTCGGAACTAACTCGCCATTATTATTTGTCAAATTAATATTCACGTTAAAACCGCACTTACAATCCTATCACATACATATTGCATCCTGCATCATTATAGGGGCGCCTTCTTCCTACTATGGGGTTGGATTCCAGTCTATCTTGGTGCAGTTAGAAACGAAACCACCAAAACTCAGCTACTAGGTTATACAAAACACGGGCACCTACTTAAGACCATCTGTCACACTTTCTGACCAAGTAGTCAGAAAGTGTCTCAAGCATTCATCAGTCAGAAAGTGGACTTGACTTAACTGTCAACAATCTACTTTACCTTTTCTCAAACCAAAGGAAAGAAAAATTTGATTTTAGTGGTATTGCAGAACATTTGAAATATTCAAAAGACACAACTGAAATTTTACAAACAATGCGACTATTAATAGACTAACAAGAAATCAATTAACAAATGATTTAGGACGAAATCAGATTTCGATTTAGGCTGAAATCAACCTAAATCGTAATAAGATAAATAACTGATATCTGCACTAAATATCCACTATATTGGAAAACCTGTTACATACCGAGTTGCGTCCGTTCCTGTCGGTCTCATTTTTTTTAACGTTGCCCCACACACGGGATTTCTCCTGTATCGTGGGTGCGTTTACAAACATATAAACTCACATACACAAACAGCCAAACCCGAAACAACTATCTCCAGGTCATACAAATATTTGTTCCGTGCGAGAATCGAACCTGCGACACGCAGCGCAGTAGTCGATCCCTGAGCCACTGCGCCAACCGTGCCGTCAAGTTTGTCGATATTTGTGTCAGTCGTTCAAAATTCTATAAACTTGTTTTACCAAAAGGTTATGGAGGTCAGATAGGCAGTCGCTCCCGTCAAAATACTAAAAATCAGCAAAATCCTTTAAGACTTGAAACCGACCCCAACATAGTTGGGAAAAGGCCAAGCAGATGAAGTTACTTTATAATCGCCAAACTCTAGTTCGACGCTAAAAACCTTGGATGTTGTCAAGCTATATTTATGGCGAATTTAATCAATAAAACGAAATGCCAATAGCAGATCTGAATTGAGTCTAAAAACTTTTTTGTCAGTATTGCAATGCAATAGTGACAAAGGCAACTTTTGGATACGTCGAGATGAGCTATTCGTGTTCATTTTTGTTAGTCAAATTGGCCCTTAGTAACATTAGCACTATTACCCCTAAATAAATTCTAAATCAAAGAGAAATGTTCTGATTTAGTTGTCGGGTATAATTTGGTTTATATTGACGGTTCTGTTACAATTTGAATGATTTGACTCAGTATTGTTTTCTAATTGTTTGCAGTTTGTTAAAGTATGTTGAAAACTCGATTTGTGGTGGCTGACTCGGTATTGACTTTTCTTTGACTTTGGGCGACACGTTCACACATAAAAGTTAATTAACTGCAGACCATAGAAAATAATACAGTCCCAATCAAAATTACTATTTACACGTCCCCGCTAACACTAGGCGATGATTAAAGCAATGCCTAAAATAAAGTGACAATAGTGTTATAGGTAAAGCCAGGCATAATCATCCAATTTTTAACTTAAAACCGCCAACGTAAACTAATTTGTATCTTAGATACCACATATTTACTATTTACTGTATGTGTGTGTTAAAAATAATAGTTCTAAACCTACTTATATAAATATTCTATTAAATACTGTTATTATATTATATAGGTTGTATGTTATTTAATATAGGTTATTATATAGGTATGAACTTATTTATTATATCTAAATCTACATTACAGGTTGTATCTATATATTTCTACGTTATTTATTTATGTGATTAGATGTGTACATTCTTATAGATAGACAGTAAGTATTTAATCATATATTTATACAAATAGGTTTTTAACTAATATGTTTAACACACAAGCAGTAAATAGTATATATGTAGTAGCTATACTACAAATTAATTGAATTTTAATTCTGTTAATTCTATATTATGTATTGTCTAAAGATTAAAAATATATTTAAAAAATTGTATAAAATATATATAAATATAATAAATATTACTCATTGATATAATTCTGTCCATATTTGGTGCCACATTATTTTAAAGTATTTTATTGACTTGGATATATTTGAATGTTATATTGCTGGGAAAAAGCGCAATCTAAATTCGCGCGGTTTTTCTAGAGCTTTACAACTCGTCCGATTATTTAAAAGGCTTATTTATATATTTTTTAAACTTTGTAACTATAATAGGTATAAATCTTTTGTCTTCTTTCCCTAAACAATTAGCCTTTTCGGAAGAGCTCGCTCCAGTAGCTATAATGGCCTAAATATGTTAATCACTGGGCCTATATTTATGATAGAAATTAACTAGATAATAAGGATGGTTTTAAAAGGAGTACGCTGGTCCCCGTTCATTCCAAACGAAGTCAGATCGATAGTTAAATTTTAAAGTAAGGGAGATGGAATGTGCTGTTGGATTTTCAACTAACGGCTGTGAGTCGAACGTTGCATATCAAACGGCGAGCTGGTGTCCCTATTTCCTCCTTCGTGATTTTAATGGAAGACCACGTACTATGTATGATATGGAACTGATAATGTACTGAGATTCAGTCAGTACCTTAGTAACTTAAAATATAATAACGTGTAAACTCTCGCTTGTATTGATTTCGTGATATTTGCGACCGGTACGTAAGACATATCAAGTATATCATGCTTTAAAATGTCATCACAAATCTTTTTAATACCACTATCGGTTACATTTCATTCAACAAACACTACAAAAAAAAACAACATATTCCATTGTGTATTTTATAAGTTTGATAATAAAAAGTATCTTAGTTTTCTTTTTTTAATTTTATTAGACATTCGTCAGTTGTCTTTCAGACATATTCTTGTAATATTATTTGATCTTAGTGAATAATATTTGTAATCTCGGAAATTATTTTTTTACTAACATTTTCTGTTGTATCTGTCTTTTCTTCTTGTGTTGCCAGCGATGTCGATAGATGAAGCCTACTATTTACATATTTTAAATTTACCTATACATTACCATCCTCCTGTGATCCTTAACAAAAGTATTCCAATATTATTTACTATTTAGGATATTTGTAATATTTTTATCAATTGTTTATCTATCGACTTCAATGAGACCTTGCCTGGTCTGACCGGGTTCAAAATTCTTGTAAACAGACGTACCTAAATATCGCTTCCTAGTTTAACGAAAATATCTTTAACCTTCTATGGTAGCTGGACATTACCGGACAATGCTTAAAGTCCCCAAGATTTTGTAATAATTATCTGGCAGACATTTAAGTTTCCATTACATAATAGTTATTATATTTGTAACACAACTTTAATTTATTATTTTCTACATATAAGTTTAAATTTACATTTTATGTACAAATATTTTATAATTTTTAAGACTCTGTAATATTATTTACTATTAGGTTCTTTAACAATATGTATGGCTCCGAATTATGTTTCGAAAATTATGCTACAATTAACTTAATGTAATTAATAAAATAAAATAAAAGTAGATACAAGAGTTATTTCTGTTTTTATTTATTAATATACCTACATAATGTGGCAACCCTTTGAAAACATTTGCATAAAAAGTACTGTTACAAAAATGAAATGGAAATGAAACTGCGTACTGTGTGTTTTATTGTTGAAGGTACGTGCCTCGGCTTAGACTTAGAGCGTCGCTTAGGGAGGACAGCAAAGGGACAGGGTGGATCTGTGTGATATTATTTAGAGACTGGTTTAAACTTATTAGCTTAGCATCGCGGGCTGACGCTTGCAAGGGACGGGTGGAGCAAGTACCGGGACGTCGCCTTAGGCCTCGTCGGCGAGGACGGAATGACGGCGCTATGTGTCTTGCGTATATTTACTAAGTTGACGTATGACCTCAGCGTCAGGCGAAGGGAAGCCCAACTAGTAGAATCTAGACCTTGTATTGATACAAGCTCCAGTTAGGGTAAAAGTGGTACACGCATTCTCTACCAGTTAACTTTTGGGTTAAATAAAACAACATTGTGATATGGTACAAGGAATATATTTAAAAAAAAATCGAAGGCTTATAGATATACTAATACTCATGACCTAATAAATACATTTAAAAAAAAAACTGCTTTGTTAGAGCCACTTAAAATACAATCAAGACGACTAAAGTAATTTTAATAATAAAACCAACATCAATATGAAAGTTGGGATTTGACCTCGAGAAACATGCGCGTACAGTTCGACAGTACTTAATTGGCAGTTCTAAATGTAGGTCACTATCACCTGGTTCAAAAGCTGATCCCATTGAACAGCGGAAGCGGGTTTTGAAAAACTCAAACACTGAAACGACCTACATATACGCTTAGCTCGCTACCACCTAGGTCGCGAGTCGAACTTTAGGAATCTTATTATTCTTATGTTTAGGGATCCGTATCTAAATCAGACGTTTTTACAGAAAAATACACGGACGGACTTTCAAAAAAAAGAAAATAGGTAGGTATGTAAATGAGGAATTTAGAACCTCCTTCCTTTCTTTTTTTCGTCGGTTAAAAACTGGTAATGGCTATTTCCAGAATTCAGTGACTTTTATTTGTTTCGTTGACTTAGTTGTTTATTTTTTGGCAAAACAGATTCTTGTTTCAGCCATTTTATTTATGGTAGGTACTTACGGTGTTTCATTTTCCATTGAGGCTAAAACGATACACACATAATTAATACCTGTACAATATTACATATGTTTAGTAAGTAAATGACGGGCCTGTTGGTCTAGTGCAGAGATGGCGAACCAATGGCACGCGTGCCAATGACGGCACGCGACACAAAGAATTGGGCACGCAAAAAATTTTAATCATATTTTTATCTTACTATCATTTTTTAACTCGCCGGAGAAATTCATTATTTTCAGAGATGAATAAAATTAATTCGCTTAGAAACCGTTTGGCGATGACTCTACTAGTCAGTAAAAAAAGTTTCGAATTGATAGTAATTATTTTCCTAATACAATCACTTAGTCAAAATTATTTGATGGCACGTCTGTGGCCTCATTCAACATTTATTTAGGAAAAATGGCACATTGGTTCATCAAGGTTCGCCACCCCTGGTCTAGTGGTTAGTGGCCCTGTCTGCTGAGCCGGAGGTCGTGGGTTCGATTCCCACCCAGGACAAACTTTGTGTGATGAGCATGATTGTTCTGTATCTGGGTGTAATTTATCTATAATATGTATGTATTTATAAATTATATAAGTATGTATATCAGTTGTCTGGTTACCATAACACAAGCTCTGCTTAGCTTGGGATCAGATAGCCGTGTGTGAGTTGTCCTAAGATATTTATTTATTATTTATATTTTAAATAACTTTAACTTTAGATATTACCATATGATCCATTTAGACATAAAGGAAAAAAACAATTAAGTATAAAAGATAACTCACCAAGTAATATAAATAAAATTGATATGCAACCATCTCGGGCCTACAAATGACAGAGAAATAGAGTAACAAACATAAAAAAACAAGCTATCGAATTAAGAACCCTCACCTTTTAAGTTGGTTAAAAAAAAATATTGAAACCCATATACGTATTTAAAATCATGTTTCGACTATCTTTTTATGATCTTAAATACAAGTTGTATCGACCAAGCGATAACTGATATACATAGTGGCATAAAAATAGATGCCTTATGCTAAGGGGTACCTGAATTACCCCCATGTATGTTCCGCGATTATTTGTAGTTTATGAGCTAGAATTTTTTAAGTAGTATTAACAAAATTTTCACCTAACATTGGTTTTTATTTTTTATCTCTTTATCCCTATCATTTTTAGTTTTTTTTTTTTTTTGTGGAATCTATTAGCTATAGCAATAACTACCATGCAAAAAATCCGTTTGCCTAGGCATTGTAGAACCTACCACAAAATTAGTCCAAAGTTCAAAATTACCATTAGAGCTCGGTAATCAAAAATGTTCAGAGCTTTAAAAAAAATAAGTTAGGGTTGCCAGAGATTTCTAAATGATCTTAAAAACTTCTATGGACCTTCAACAGACAAAATCGTTAAAAAAAATATAGAGCTTGATAGGGGTTTATTTTCTGTAATTAACTTTGATAAAGGTATTTTTACAGTTATTGTTATAATTTGTGATTACGTTATTTTTGCCACTTGCGCGAACGGGTAACGAGCGCTAAACGTTCGCAACGTTTGGGCGCATAGAATTCCAGAACGTTGGCGAACCGAGAACGGAAAATAAGCGCTGAATGTTCCCACCGATTACCTCAACAAAATGCAAGATCAACAAATAATAGAACTCGCAGGCAACACAACTTATTGCAATCTGCATTTGCTTATAAGACCCAGTACTTACTCACCTATACATATAAACGAAATCGCGGGTTAAAGTTAGCAATAGCCTTAGTAACTATTCTACGCTGACGAACTCGCGGGCGGAAACTAGTCATATATAGGTATATCTCTACAAAATCACCTGCACTCCATGATGACACGCGTTCGCTTGTTACTAAGTAAATCTCCTTACACCGGACACAGCATGCAGTCCTATTCTCTGCACCCTACGAGGATGCGTAAAAGGGATGAGGGAATGCGCGCGCTGCCCGCCGCGCCCGAGGCCGCGGCATCTTTTTTTTAAATTTGATTGATCGTTTTCGAACCTTCACTATCCAAGTTTCGCTCTCCGCAGTTAGACGTACCCTGAATTTCGCGGATAAAGTAAAACAATTAACTGAAAAATGGCGAAGAAGCTCGGTCCAGAGGAAGACAACTGGTCGCGCTTCCAGCAAGACATCATGAATATGGTGCAGCGTCATCCCATCACATACATCAGAGACATCATGATGACCACGACGGAGTACAAGGCAGCCCAGACCACAGCCTGGGACAAGATCGCTCGAGAAATTCGCAAGCCGCGTGAGTTTTATCTGCTTTCTTATAATTTATGCGTAGGAAGCAAGCTTTTTCATATTAAATTGTGCTGTTGTTAATTTTCTAACTAGATAAGTTTTCATTAGGTGCGTACTGTAGGGTTCCGTATGCAAAAAGTTACTACTTGGCGCCAAAGCTGCCCCTACGAAGTCTATAAAAGGGCGTGGACACATCACCAAAGCGCGGCTCCGCTACCGTGTTCTCTTGTATTCGCTTTTTGTCGAGACCAAAGAAAATATTGTCTTAATCCTTAATCTTTCTAAAAGGAACCGGTCATTTTATTATGAAATATGAGTATGCGCTAAAAATATGTGATGATGAAAATTTTTAAGAATATTTTTAAATGTCGCCTCGGATGACCCTTGAACCAGGGCGCGGCGCTCCGTTCAAAATACAGTCGTGGCTCCGTACCGTTTCTCGGAAGCGGCGCCGCTTTTAATTGGCTATCGATCGTCCGATGATATGATACGTTTTCGTTGCACGGAGATTTCAAAACATACAGATTTCTTCAGAGTCTAACTGAAGCTCGCATCGTGGCATCGTATGACGACGCTGACGGACGGACCACTAAACAGTGGCCGCGCCGCACCATGGTGAATTATGTACACGCCCTTACAAAGACATGTACTAGTAACTTTAGTGACCTACTTTTCTGTTTCAGAGAAAGCATGTAAACAAGAGTGGACGGGCATCAAAACCCGCTATGCAAAGATAATCAACATGATCCGCAACGAAAAAGTAACACATGAGATTATCGCAATGCATCCCAAGACACGCAAGTACTGTGATGGATCCCTCGAGTTTATGGACGAATACATCCATGAAGTGGTAGATGAAGACATACCTATTTGGATCCATAAACGTTTCAACAAGATGTTCGGAGTAACTAACAAACAAGGAGTAACCAAGGAGATGGTGGAAGCTTTGATGAAGGAAAGGTCACAGAAGGATGAAGCCAATGATGAAATGGGTAAAATACATGTTCAGAACTTGATGAACATAGTCGAAGATGCTGTGGAACGTTCTCTTAGGGAGATGACTGTCAGTGGCGAACTCCAGCAGCGGACACCTGGATAATTTCATTCATAATTCCTTCAAAATAGTAGCCTGCCAGGGCATTTTTAAACTCCAAATCTAATTGTCATATCTTATTATCTATATGGTCATATACTATAAATACTCGGTATTCGATAAAATTTACGAAAATGTCTTTTAGAAAGATACTTTCGAGAATATTTTAGAGGAGGGCGCCATGGACTGATACTAGTGTGGACACGGTGTTGCTGGCAGTGCGAACACGGTGGAGAACGAAAGGTTCAGCAGCGGAGGACCCAAAAAGACGACTGATTATAAGCAAGCTAAATTCAGAATTTTTAATGTTAGTGTAGTGCATTTGAAATATTCAATCCACCAAGAATAATAACTATGTGTTGTGTTTCTGTGTGATATTAAAGTTGTAAATTATGTAAATAAATGTAATATTTACTCTTACGAATAAACTGTGTATTTAATAATGAGGTCAAAGGGTCACTCATTTTATAAATGACAATCCAGGGGTAAACTTTGCGGGCCTGTCCGTCGATTGACGACAGGCCGTGTCGACGGCGCGTTCGTGTTACACGCGCGCCTCAAAGAGATGTCAGCAAAGCAGAGGGGCTTGCCAGAGCCTCCGCCTGCCCGGGTTGCGGGTTGTTCGAAACAGATACCGCGGCCCCGGAACGTAAAGGGCAATAGAAGGAACATGGGTGGGTTTTAGTCAGTAGAAGTCTGACATGCCCCCCCCCCCCCATTTGATGTTTTACATTTGATGTATTCCCACCCGAAAAATGGGGTAAACTTTACCTAAATCATTTAAGTAAATAAAATAACATTTTTGTAGTCCTCTTGCCCTACACTAAATAAAAGGGTATATAATTTATTTGGCCCTGGCCCACTGGATATTTTTAAATATTTTTTATCTTTCTTCTTGTTTCACCACTTTCTTAACTTTAAAGTGTATTTTATTAAAAATGGGTAAAACAGGCAATATTTAGTTTTTCTTTTTTAATATTTTATGTTGGCAGATTCTTATAAAGTTATTCTTTTATTCAGATGTTAGCTAGAAAAAGAGTTATGAGTCTTCAAACTTCAGAAAGATGTAAAAAATACTTAAATCTTAATTTCAACTTGCAATAAAAAAAAAACAAAAAATGATTTAAATGAAATGAAATTAGGGCTGAGTAAGTAGCAGACGACCCCACCTATCCACCATTTTCGTATGTTCAACGTTCTGCCAAACACCCTGTATTACAAAACATCAAATAGAGGCCAAAAATAAGATATTAGAAAATCAAGATAAGGAAATAAACGAAATATTTGGACCATCATGCAGAAAATTAAACTAAAACTCTAATAGAAGAAAGAAAACGACTTCTGAAAATGAAAAAAGACAATCATAACCTAGAAGCCATCTCAGGAATAAGCAACAATATAATGAAAGACAGAATTAAAAGAAGAGTAAACATTATCAACTACCGTATAAAAAGACGGGAGGAGTAAAAAAGGACCCGTTGAATCTATGTATAAGCATAGTAGACAGCTTGGCTATTTTCCTCACATTGTCTTTTACAAAATGTCTGTGATTATTATTTTAATATATGAAGATACATGAAAGAAATTAAATATTGTTATAGCAGCAACTTACTGGAGCACCAGTCATCTTGACATGTATAGTTCATACGAAGTCTTGTTGAAAGGTAAGATGTGTTAAACGGAGAATGTTCGCATGTATGTAGAGGACAGGACATACATACTTGCGAACACCCACCACCAACCACGTCCCACAATGCCGCAAGGATACTAGATCAGTTCCTGAATTTTCGTTAAATTAATTTTACTAAATAAAACACTTTTCACTATGTTAAGTTTTACTATTTATGAAGACACATAAACGAAATTAAATATTGTTATAGCATCAACTTACTGGAACACCAGTCATCTTGACATGACAACTAAATAAATTACTTTTCACTAAGCTTAATTTTAACATTATGAAGATACATGAAAGAAATTAAATATTGTTATAGCAGCGACTTACTGGAACACCAGTCATCTTGACATGACAACTAAATAAATTACTTTTCACTAAGCTTAATTTTAACATTATGAAGATACATGAAAGAAATTAAATATTGTTATAGCAGCGACTTACTGGAACACCAGTCATCTTGACATGACAACTAAATAAATCACTTTTCATTATGCTTAATTTTAAGATATGAAGATACATGAAAGAAATTAAATATTGTTATAGCAGCAACTTACTGCAGCACCAGTCATCTTGACATCTATAGTTCATACGAAGTCTTGTTGAAAGGTAGGATGTGTTAAACGGAGAATGTTCGCATGTATGTAGAGGACAGGACATACATACTTGCGAACACCCACCACCAACCACATCCCACAGTGCCGCAAGGATGCTAGATCAGTTCCTGAATTCTCATTAAATTCAATTAACCCTTTCGCTGCCCAATCCAAATTATTTCATATATTTTTTACTCATACGCTGAGTTCTGGGCAGCGAAAGAGTTAAACTAAATAAAACACTTTTCATTATGTTAAATTTTACCATAATATGAAGATACATGAAAGAAAAAAAATATTGTTATGGCATCAACTTACTGGAACACCAGTTATCTTGAAATCTTGTGTTCATACGAAGTCTTGTCGAAAGGTAGGATGTGTTAAACGGAGAATGTTCGCATGTATGTAGAGGACAGGACATACATACTTGCGAACACCCACCACAAACCACATCCCAGTGCTGCACGGATGCTAGATCAGTTCCTGAATTTTCGAGACACTTTTCATTAAGCTTAATTTCACTGTATGAAAAAACATGAAAAAAATTAAATATTGTTATAGCATCAACTTACTGAAACACCAGTCATCTTGACAAATATATTTATTTAGTTCATACGAAGTCTTGTCGAAAGGTAGGATGTGTTAAACGGAGAATGTTCGCATGTATGTAGAGGACAGGACATACATACTTGCGAACACCCACCACCAACCACATCCCACAGTGCTGCAAGGATGCTAGATCAGCTACATCAGCTACCCTACTATCTCCACCCAGTGCTGCAAGGACCAGTTCCTGAATTTTCGTTAAATTAAACTAAATAAAACACTTTTCATATGCTTTTTAACTACAGTCAGGATCAGGAAAACAAATTACAAAACAAAATGGAGGAAACACAAATTGGATCAATTTGTTTTTGTCTTTGCCCTTATTCAGTGTTGCCAACTGGGTTTTAAGATTTGGGGCTAAGCAGAGTCAAAAAAGGGCTAGATGGGGGCAAAATTGCTTTTTTAATAAAAATAAATAAAAGAATTGAGTTTTGTTAACTATTGTTTACTTATTACATATACTTTATGGAACACACAATCAATAATTTAAAAACAATCTAACTTAATTTAAAGAAAATAACTTAAATGAGTCCTCATCAGAGGATTATTCGCCACACAAGATTACGCTCTCACTTTGTGCGTGTTAGACTGTGAGTGCGTTTAGTATTAGTTTTGTTTGAATTTAGGGTTTTCATTTGGGGGCTAGAAATAGGGCTAGAAAAACGTAGGAATCGATTTCTCGCGAAATGAAAAAATATTAAAAAGGAAAATTACTTTTAAAAGTTATAATCTAAATAATATCAAATATACTTTATTAATTTACCAAAGCTGAGCCCTGGATTCCTGTATATAAACCCTGGGCAGATCTTGGGAGTTGTTTTGGTATGGAAAAACGTCTCCACAAAATGCGGCATCATTAGCTAACTGGTCCGTTCCCTCATTACCTAAAATGCCACAATGCGCGGGTATCCACGCAAAATGCACTGAATACATCTTAATAGTACACTTGTGAAGAAGCTCAAGTGTACTCACACACAGACACAATTGCACAGGCAAAATTGGGTAAACGAAATGGGAATAAATTGAAGGTTGCAAGGTATTTTATAAAATTACGACATTTTACAATATGCCTTCGGCAATTTATAAAGCGCTTCGCGTTTGCAAAATGACGACGCCATATGTAAAAAGATCATTCTTACAAAATGCCTACGACATATATATATTATAGAGCAGTGGACTGTGTACAGAACCCTGAGGGAGACCTTTCCATACTAAATGAGCAAAAGTACCCCTTCAATATGTAGATTGACGCAACAGTTGGCGAAGGTCGCGGGTTCGAGTCCCGCCATGGAAGAAATATTTGTATCACCTACAAATAGTTGTTTTGGATCTGGGTGTTTGTGTATGTGAGTTTAATTTAAATGTTTGTAAGCGCACCCACAATACAGAAAAAATCACTGTGTGGGCTGCATTAAAAAAATTAGAGATCTCTCTGAAAGCAAGTTAATTATGAAATTAGACAGCAATGTTGGAATTTGCAATAATTTCAACTTGTGTTCCAGGACTGATACAAGGACATTATCATAAGCAGAGTTAATATCTAGGAAGGTAGCAATTACAGAGCTTTTTACTTTTACCCTTTCAAAGAACCAAACTGTGATGTAGCTAGCAGGGTTTTGCTTTCCAAAAATCACTCCAACCGATTCTCAATGACATGTTCAGCAATATTAGTAAGAATTGTTGAAAGTACAATTGGTTGATAAGAAGTTACACAAGGTTTGTTTGGTTTCAAAATGGGAATAATTGTTTGAGAACTTGATGGAATGTTCCAGATCAGAGTCAGACAGATTAGCTATAAATAAATATGGTATATCATCTTTTCCAGGAGCTGAATCCTAAACATGTAAAAGGTCTCCTTTCAACTCACTTAGTGTGAAGAGAGAATTCAGAATCAGAAATATGAACATAAAGAAAACGAATTAAAGATCTCTGTTCTGGGACTGAAGGAGGTGCTAAGTGATCCATTAACCCATTGGCCAATTCCATTGACAGTTTGAGGCTGTTGTGTCACTGAATGCTGACCTGAATCGCCTAATATTTCGCCACACTACAGAGGCGTTAACTTCTGGAGAAATAGATGCACAAAACCTTTGCCAACCTTCGAATTTCTTTGTTCTAAGAAGTTAACAAGCAGTTTCTAGGCACAGCTCAAAATTGAGAAGAGTCATTATGCTGCTGAACTAAGCCGTCCTGCAAGAGATGTTATACCCCATTGTAGCCTTGAAATCGAGCGTTATCCCCAGGAAAACAATTTTTCGACGAATTTTAGTTTCTCTTGATACAAAACGATGTCACAATCACTACTCGAAAAAATCTTATGCACTTCGTTTTTTTCCCATTTAAAACTAAATTATTGGCGGTGAACCAATTACTTACCTGCAATAGGGCGTTATTTACGTCGTCAAGATTTGTAGCATATCTGTTTATCTTAAATATTAAAGTATCTGCAAACAACACCATTTGTGGTTGGTATTTAAATAAATCGGATAGATCATTAATATATACTAAAAAGAGGAAAGGACCTAATATCAATCCTTGTGGTACACCCATCTTTACATTTATACCCATTGAATTGACACCATTTAATTACACCTGCTGCTGTCTATCATTTAAATACGATTTAACTAAACTAAGGGCATGTTTCCCTAGGCCATAATGTTCATGTTTTAAGAGAAGGGTTTGTGGTTTACGCAATCAAATGCTTTTGAGAGGTCACAAAATATCCCTATGGCATCTTTGTTTATTTATTACATTGTCGATTTATAGGACATTTCATTCTGGGGATAATCCTCAGAAAGCGGAGTGGTTTCTTGATGATGTTGGTATTTCTGATAGGATTTTTGAATTGTTAGTAATTATTAAATCATTATCACAATGGCAGTAGGTATTTTTATTGATTCCTGGAGTAGTTAGCCCATGTCTCCTTCTTCTGTTACATTTCTTGCAACATTTGCGTGAAGCCCTAGCCGTTTTCCGCTCTGATCTAGTTATGCACGAGTCTACATCCATACTCGACTCAATAGTTACATTGTGCCCAACCGAGGGGACTGTGTCCCCCGGATCAGGCGGTTCGTTGTCCATAGGTCAGTAAAAAAGAAAATATAACAAACATACATACCCAAAATATGAAGAACAATATATACTTACAAACAATAAAAACTGTTCTTATCTATATCTACATACATTTATAAAAAATACGTGTGGCACTCGGGGACTGCCGCGGTAAAGCTATTGCATAGTATTTTTTATCAACTTATCCAATAAAAAAAAAACTTATGCAATATAAAAAATCTAAATATAATAATTAAAAAGTACTTTCAATGAAAAGAAGTCGCAGAAAAACTAGACCTTGGGTTTGATCCACCGTAATATTGATTGACGACCGATGCTCTACCTACCGTAACGCTAATTGAACATTGGAATCGCGATAGAAATAACTGACCGTACTTTGTTAGGTGTTTTCGTTACGAAATCACTGGATTCGGTCTCCACGTTCAAGTCCCGCTATAGAAGATAAGCTAGCTTAAAATATCTCAAAATTTAATAGTTAAGAAAAAAACCCGAAGGAAAAATCACGACCGCCAAATTCGACGATTCCCGCGCTTTTTCCTCAGGGATCAATAATTAAACGTACGGGACGTTCAACCGAAGAGTCGAGTTAGAGGAGTGCGTAATTTTAACATAATCAGTTAATCAGTTTCAGTGTGTAGCAACTTATTTTATATACGCCGTTCATTCTATCAGACTGATGATAATATGTAGGTATAGTAAATATAATTCTGTACAGAAATAACAAAAGTATCGGTTTTGGAACTAGCTAAGCGGAACCACGAATACACTACCGATTATTTAAAAAACGTTACGACGGTGAGCAATGGATAGCTCACCGATTGTCCGTTTAGTGATGACAGGTCGTGTGATCGGTGTGTTCATGTTTCATTTCACGCGCGCTTCAAACAGATGTCAGTAAATGAGAGGGCCCTCTGAGGGCCCTTGCCTACCGTAATTTCGGGTTATTAGAAAGAGATATCGCAGCGAACATAAAGGGCAAAAGAAGAAAGTTGACTTATTAGTTTTTACTCACTAATACCCACGTATTAGTGAGTAAAAACTAAAAAGTCTGAAACCTGCCCCCCACTCTGCCAAGAAAGGAGAAGTAATTTGCAGTGTTTCCACTTTAAAGATTTCCTTTCCCCACGCATCATTTCGATTCCCGCTTCTGGGGTCTACATTTCTCTTCAAAAATTATTCTGCTGTAGGTTTTAGCTTATAAAGTAATTTAAAAAAAAAACTTTGATTTCACTAACTATCAATATAATTACGTTGTAATTTTGGTACCACATATTCTATAGTATCACGTATTATCTAATGCACCATGTTGCCACTGTTTCTTTTATACGGTAACACTAGTCCACGGTATAGTCCATAGAAAATTAGTTCGAATATTTCCTTTTTCAGTCTTTCCCCTTTTCCTTCCTCTCTGGACCCTAATTTCCACTATAAAGGGGAAAATCTCATCATTCTGGAAACACTGTTATTTGTTGATTTCGCACCCATGAAAAAAAAAAGGTTGCGAATTGCGAATGACAGAGCGAGTCAGTGACATTTTGGTTCGTAATAGAAGTTGAATGCTCATGAAGAAATTGTAGCGTAAATATAATCAATCTACGGGTATTTATATCAAATAATGTAACTGACCGTTTCGGTCAGTTACACTAAATATTAATATTATTAACGGTTCAAATATTGTGATCGCCTTCAAAATACAGTAAGTACTTCAACTGTTTCATAATAATTGAAATATGGGCGGGTGTGCAGATGATGCAAATACATCTTCATTTTTATAATAAAAAATACGTTTACGATAACAAATCTATCTAAAACCAAATAACTAAATGAATACATAATAAGCAATTGTACAATTATGATATTTATGTTATGCAATATTTACCATAACCTTAAATTATGTATATGGTGGGCGCCTACGTAAATAATCCAAGAAAGAAAAATGAATCTCAATTAATCGATCTGACTCGTACATTATGAGTCAGATCTAATAAACATTTAGCTATATCACGGAAACATAACCTATTAATTTTTCGAAGTTATGCATTTTCCTGCACGTCATATTCAACATTGCATTCTTGATTTAAAAAAAAGCTTTAATCATAAAATAAACAGTGCTTAAAAAACTTACAAGTGAACTATAGTTCTCAAACGAATTCTCTTTATAATTTTACCCCTAAAGTGGGGTAACCAATACTATAGTGCAACTAAGATCTAGGTAGTCTGTGTGCATCTGTGAGTGGGAGATAAAATTTGCATGGTATGGCAATTAAATATAGGGAAATGTCAGCTGGCTGCTCACTCACTCAGTCAATATTGATTTACCAAGTAGTTTTATTGAGACCTGCATTGGAAGAGGTTGTCCATAATTTTCCTTCCAAAATTTGCCAAATCATATCTAATAGTATTCTAATTGTAATATTGTGTAAGAATAAAGCAAGTGAAGTGTTAATCTAGTATTTTTGGTGGATATAGGAAAAACAATTCCCATATATGTTACTATCATTCAACCTACTTACAGTAGATCAATATTTTCATCATGGCTGCACCTGATGACCAACCAGTTAATATAGTTGAGATTCTTATCATAGTAATTGACATCCCTGTTGGCAATCCTCCACCCCCAGTAATCAATATTCTCAATGTGGTGCAAATAGATGCTGAGGAGATGGAGAATTCTTTGGTTGAGGGTGAGTGGAACAAAGCACATATGTACGGTTCCGTGGCTAGCAGTGTCTTTTCACTGAACTTCCAGATTCATGTTTATTCAGAGCTAACATCCAGTGGATTTGTTAATTTTCATGCAATTATATGAAATTAAGAAACATTGTTGGCGGGATAGACATGTTTGATTCTGAAGCTGTTAATATAGCCATTTATATACTGAAATAAAAGTTCAAAGTTTAATCCAAATACATTGTGAACCACAAACTTAAATTTTTAGCTTTTGAAAATAAAATATTTGACAGATATTGTAACTGTAATGAAAACAAGCAGTTTAAGTTAAAGCGTACTATCATAAGGGTGCTAATTAGGTATGGATCGATCGATGGCAGGTCAACCTATTCTAAATGATTGTAAACTGATTTCTATTCATCGGATCGCACACCATAGTAAAGGGATCAGGTTTTGTTTAGGTTTTTCAAAATGTATTAAAAAAATACCTATATACATATAGCGTGTAGCTGTAAAAATAGGGATTTGGCTATCAAAATCCTTTGAACCTTCCTTTTCTTTCTACTTCTTTCTTCTTCATCATGCCTTGACTGATGATCTTAAGCACATATGACCTGTATCCAAGGCCTTTGCACTTTTGTCAGCTAGGAACTACATTAGTTTCGTAGGCTACTAGGATAGGTATTAATCATATCTATCCATGGTAGAGGCCAGCAGTGGTTGCAAATAGTTTTAAACCACCTCACATTCGGTCTTTACAGTAGAAGATGTGTACAAACTATTTTAGATGTGAGCCCTGTGTGCCTGTACCAAACAGAGGCTTTAGTACTAACGCTTGTGGGCAGGGTAAAACATGATTCAGAAGAGTAAAGAATCATCAGAAATGAATTTATCTAATTGAATGATGGTATGATACCATCATTCAAATACATAAATTTAGGTTCAGTTCATGCTTTATTCAGAAACTCACTGAATAGTATCAGTTAGTATCTGAATAAAGAACTTGTTCAGTAAATGATTTGTAATGAGATAATTTTGGATTATGCAGGCAGTTCATATTCATATCTTTATTGCATTCCATAATGTGTAAAGATCTTAAAATAGGCTTAAAGCTAAGGTACAATTATGGACCCTGTAGGGCACAGCAAATAAATTTAAAAAAAAATCTTAATATTAATAACCAAATTATAAATAAATTATTCATATTGAAGACAACAAAATTATTAAATTATACTTATTCTAATAAAATATTTAAAAAACTAAAATAAAAATTGAGATCACTTTATAGGAACAGTTGTGGCAGCTGATTGCTGTCTGTTCTCTATTTTTCCCCACCAGATTTTCTTCTTGCACTCTTATGCGTTTAGCCAGTCGATTTTTGAATTGGTTTATTTTTTAGGTTGAAATTAAGTCTTTAGGGAGCTTGACACCACACTGACTGCTGAGTTGCCCATAAAGTGAGCATCTTGCATCCTGTTTTTTTTTCTTACGAGAATTATGGTATTTCAATAAAAATGGTTTGTTAGAACTTCAGATCATGTTTTACGGACTATGACCTTATCTCGAGAGGTCAACTGTTGCGCATTGTGTACTGCATCTAGGGCCGACGCTACTACGCATGTGCTAGGTTCGGGCTAATGCCCGGAGCGGGTCAGCTGGAGCACGCATGCGTGGCTATCGATCGGTGCCATCGGATTCTCCGAACTTAGGTTGCTCGCGTATTGGGCGTCGCATAAGCGATCCCACAGTTACCGACTGCAAAAGTGACTCTCCGCCCCGCCGGCTAGCACTTGCTGCGACGCGTGTTAAGTTGCATTCGATTTTAACTTGAAAAGGCGACCATCGGACTACGTGGAGGTTAGATATTTGAATAAATAGAGAATAGTTAGAGAGATTCAAAATCCTGCATTAACGTGAATAGCGATTGCAAGTTTGAAAAAATTACACGTTGTATATAGGAATATCGTTACCTTAATACGCATTCTCGTACGATAATAATAGTATAATAACTTATCAATTTAATAAATAAGATTTCCTAAACTAAAACATTTCTAATAAAATTAAACAAATTGCACTCACTTGCTGAACTATTGCTAATTTGCTTTTTAAGTATATGTAATTAACTAAACTAACATTTCCTTTCAGGATATGTCACACATTAATGATTTAATAAACGTGTTGAGAGGTCTTCGCTTAGTGGTGGAAGCCGGCGTAAGAACACAGCAAGAAGTGTCGACCCTCATATGGAATAACTCTAGCATCAAACCTTTGCTTTCGAACTGTCCAACTAACCTATTTTCTTATAATATCAACCCTGCACCTCCTCAAGAGATCGTGGACAGAGCACTAGTAGTTGCACACGGCTTCAGGCAGTTTGCGACGCTACACGTTCCAAACATGAGTGAAAACGTAGCCAGGCCCGAGATGGACCAGCAGATGAAGGACGAGATCGACGAGCTCAACAGGGAGTTCAACAGGACCTTTGACACCTTAAAGAAGGTTCAGATAATGGATGAGTCATCATCCGTGGATACGTCACCGATCGTCCCGGACCCGCCAGGCATGGCGACGCCAACTATTCAGATCTTGGCTCCCATTGAAGATTTGCAAAGAAGAATGCAAGAAGCAAAACTTAAGACGGCGGGAGACATACTGGATGCCGTGGCTTCTGCTGATTCGACTGAAGATCATCCGTATGCGCGGTTTCGATCGGGGGCTGCTAACTATGAAGGGGCAACCGACGTTTCGGGGCGGAGACCTAGTGCAAAGAAGAAGATTAGAGTTGCTGTAAGTTTAATTGAATGATTCTGTGAAATTTTATAAAGTTCTTTGTCTTAGAGTATTTCAATGTTCGTATTCAAATTCCCTGCATGTTTTCAGCTGAGTGAGAACTCGAAAGCTCGCGTGGTGCCCTCGTCGCGCCTGGGCCGTATGTTTTCATTCGGTTCCTTGGCTGCTGGCCTGGGAGTGGGAACCGTGGCCCAGTATGCTCGGAACACGTTCCAGTCAGTGACGGGCCAGCCGGAAGAGAATAGCAACTCGTTCCTGTCCCCGGCCAACGCAGAGAGGATCGTTGATACGCTGTGTAAAGTTCGAGGTAAGTAGTCTTAGAGTGATAAATTTCGTGTTCTGATATTAATTTGCTGATCAGAATAGTACTGTTAATTAAATCTTTTATTTTTTTATTTTATATACTACTAGCGGACCCGACAGACTTTGTCCTGTCAAAAAGATTTGGAATGTAGCAGTTTTTTGTTCCTTCCTATTTAATACGGCGTCGGCGCAAAAAATATCTCCTGAACAGAACCGTCACCTTAATGATAGGGTGGGATAGCGTGTGACGTTCAGCTCCGGTGTCCAAAGTATCTTCGCTTCTACGGACTTTTGCCCTCCTTTGGGACCCTAGTTATTTATCATTTTCCTATATTATATTATTCGGTGTAATAAAAATAATACAACACTTTTGTAACGCAGTTTGTGTTTGACCGATGCAGATGTAATGACGTGAAAACTGATGCATTTTACATCGCGTGCCGAAACTAAAACAAAAGAAATAATATCGTAAAGCCAAGCACATTGACATTCAGCACACTGTTTTGATAGACATAATGGAATTGGGCTGTTTTATGGTGCAATTTCATTGGTCGTTAACTCGTTCGGTATACAGCATACGGGGAGTCCCCGCAGGCGAGATAACAACCTATGAAAGTTGCAAGTCGATACGTGTTCGTTAAACCGTTTGCAGGGATTGGCCGCTTGCTTTATGGCGCAATTTCATTAGTCGATAGGGCCCGAATGCCGGGTGCGAGAGATTTCTGGAACGAATGCCACAAGGCCCGCATTCGGAGAACCGTTTTCATTAGTCGATAGGGCCCGGATGCCGGGTGCGAGAGATTTCTGGAACGCGTGCCACAGGGCCCCGCATTCGGGGAACCGTTTTCATTAGTCGATAGGGTCCGCGTGCGGGGTGTAGGAGAACCTCCATGTTCGTCGCCAGTTATTAACAAGAGTGGCACTGAAACAGACGTTTTTGCCATGGATCAACAATTATTGCTGTGTAGAGAGATTTTGAGTGTCTGTGTCTTATTGAAGAAGAAACTATTAGCTTCACTGAAGAAAAAGAAAAAAAGATTTTGGGTGCGAACGTTACTAAAAATAGAAAGACGCATGGCGCGTCAGAAACATTGTGTAAGGAGTTACAATTAAATTTGGAATGTGATGTAGAAGATCATGATAATTTTTTCAGATTATCTAATGACTTATTTGAAGATTTATTAAATAAAATATAAATAATTTGACATTTCACTTAGGACCCGCAAGCTGTATATCGACCGATTAATTTCATTGGTCGATATCACGATCGGTATAAAGCAAGCGGGCAATCCCTGCAAACGGTTTAACGAACACGTATCGACTTGCAACTTTCATAGGTTGTTATCTCGCCTGCGGGGACTCCCCGTATGCTGTATACCGAACGAGTTAACGACCAATGAAATTGCACCATTATACCGATCATAATGAAATTAATCGGTCGATATACAGCTTGCGGGTCCTAAGTGAAATGTCAAATAGTTTCTTCTTCAATAAGACACAGACACTCAAAATCTCTCTACACAGCAATAATTGTTGATCCATGGCAAGAACGTCTGTTTCAGTGCCACTCTTGTTAATAACTGGCGACGAACATGGAGGTTCTCCTACACCCCGCACGCGGACCCTATCGACTAATGAAAACGGTTCCCCGAATGCGGGCCTTGTGGCATTCGTTCCAGAAATCTCTCGCACCCGGCATTCGGGCCCTATCGACTAATGAAATTGCGCCATTAGGGTTTTCCCGGCAATTATTTGAATTTTTCGCACAGTATAAACTATCCTTGGACTTCAACGAATATTTCAAAAAAATAATTGGCTAAATTGGTTCAGCCGTTGTTCAGTTATGCGCTTAGTTACACATATTGCGATTCATTTTTATATTATAGAAGAAGAAGATGTCACATTGAATCCTAATACCATAATAATCATTCCTTTAGGTGCAGCACTGAAACTGGGTCAACTGCTAAGTCTCCAAGATGACACGATGATCTCTCCGGAGCTGCAGCGCATCTTCCAACGTGTACGCCAATCTGCTGACTTCATGCCCTCTTGGCAGGTGGAGAAGGTCATGAGTAGTCAGCTGGGCTCTGACTGGAGATCTCTAGTTGCTGCTTTTGAGGACAAGCCGTTCGCCGCGGCTTCCATTGGTAAGTGTTTATTAACTAAACTAGGATTATCAAAGGTTTGATATGAAATATGAGTAGCAATAGGTCTTGAACTTAAACAGTCTTCAATTACACTTTTATTCATACATATATATACATTTTACAGTTACACTAAAAAAAGTTGTTCAACTAGCGAATATTAGGTCGTCAAGATTTTCCCACCCAACTAGACTCGAGACTTACCCTGACTAGAAGAATTTCAGCATTATCATTTAAGAAGAAGCATCGCATTGCATTTATCGGCCGAATTCCTCTAAAGTGTGCACACACAGGCTTGCATTTCATTAATTATTAAGTTAATTTCAAACAGACAGCAAAGAATTCAATAAACCTTATTGCACACCAAAATTAAAATACAACACAACACAGCACATCATTTTTGATCAGATTGAAATTCGACCTCTCCTACTGGAAATTACTATCATAATGGAATGAGTAAGTTACATTTTTAGCAGTCTTTTATAAGTATATATCTCGTTTAGGTCAAGTTCATCTGGCCTTACTGCATGATGGGAAGGAGGTCGCAGTAAAGGTGCAGTACCCTGGCGTCGCGAAGGGGATCAACAGTGATATTGATAATCTTGTTGGAGTGATGAAGGTACGGATTAACGACTGAACACAGAATCCAGCCAATCCAGAATGTATGTGGAACTGGCCAAAACTGGTCGCTTCTTTATTTTGCTTGAGTTAACCTAACCTTGTACTTGATCAGTTTTACACACCAGTCAGGTCAAAAAGCTGCGTTGCTTATGCCCCGTTCCAGGGCATTAGACTGTCTCATATAAAAATAATAATAAATCGTTCATTGGACTCCGTAGAATATAGCCTAGTACACAAGGTATAAAAGACTGCTAGAAACTAAATGAGGGTCTGACTTTAAAACTAGGTAAAGAACCTGTATCTTGGAATCTGCACTTTTCACTGCCCTTTTAAAGATAAAATGAATTGAGGACCTGGATATGAAAATAGTATGAAAATTCCAAACTGGTGGTTATTAGACTATACAATTATGTCATTTTAGGATACATATGACAGGAATCTATGGAATATCTTTATAGAGTTGCATAGAAGCTAGAAGTTCCGTTAAATCGCTTAACTGCTGCAACATTGCAGATGGCAAATGAGTGCTATTTCCAAAATTACTCTTTTGAATGCTGTGAATCATTCAGTGCATAATAATCTTCATAATTACTAAAAGAGTTTCAGAAATATGTATTTTTCTCTAACACATACTTAAATTTCCAGGTATGGAACATTTTCCCCAAGGGAATGTTCATAGACAATATCGTGGAGGTTGCCAAGAAGGAGCTAGCCTGGGAGGTGGACTACCTGCGCGAGGCCGAGTGCACCAGGATGTTTAAGAGGCTGCTTGCACCATACCCTGAGTACTTTGTGCCGGAAGTCATTGGTAAGTACAACTACATACTTAATCTTAACCCTTTCTTTCAGAACATATTACTAAAAAGTAATAATACTTACAGACAGTTAATACAAGAACTCACAAAATGTTAACTTGACATAAAATTTTTGTTTAACCACTTTTCAAGGAATTTGAAGAAGTATTTGACGGACTTTTGTCTGTCATTCTGATATTTTTAGACCTTATAGGTAAACTTTACCGATAAACTGCTCACTAATAATACGTGGTATCGTCAAAACAAACAGAATTTCTTTGACAATTGAATATGAGACACATGGACCTACAATACCTATGTAAAATTTAAGCTAGATGTTCCATATTTACGTCTGGGTACTGTGTATTGTGTTATAATGTATTTAAGCATAATTTTGGACTTCTCACTCCATCACTGTCAAGGATCCTCCTTTCGCAGAGGGCCAGGACCTACAGTTATGTCTGAAATATACACACACCCTGTAGATCCGGGCTTTTTGTGATTGGTGGGCATTCAGCACTTCGAGAGAAGATCCGCAGCTCCACTCTTCCTCCTACCTGCACAACAGAACGAAAACTACTACCACTAGCGACTATCAATCTGGCCAAATAAGATGATCATCAACCATCCCAAACTTGATGTTTGAGTGCAGTCCCTCCCATAATAGCTTCCATTTCCTTCTCCACTCGTCATGTGTGTCGCGATGGGCACGATAGAGATGGTTTCGACAGGCAAGCAGAGAGACTGAAAGCAGAGAGAAGAAGCACGTGGTTCCTGCATAAATGGACCAATCATTAAAAAGATATAACTAAATTCTGCCCCCGATAATTGAAAAGACGTATCTAACAAAACGTATCTAAATTTAATAAAAATACAGGCAGATGCGCTTTTTTTTCTGATTCCGGCAATGTATATACCTAACTCAAAATTGGAAAAAGTGTTAGATACGTCTTTTTAACTATCTGAGGCAGGTAATGAATTCTTAAAATTGTGTATTTAATTGAAACTGTATACTACATTATTTGACAACTGACATAATATCTTTGTATTTATTTGTTGTAATGTTTATTAATTTTGCATAATGACTATTTGGATTAATTTAGCCGTATTTTATGATAGTCTGGCAGTTTGTCTACTATAAAATTGGTCACGTCATCAAACTTCCGAAGTCTCAGTTGACATAAACATGATTACTGCTTAATGCTTGAACTGACTGGACAGACCCATTTCAATCTGTGTGATTCTTTCTTAAAATGCTATTTCTAGAGATTAATCTGCATAGTCTTCATTTGACTTTTGAAAAGGACTATATATTTATTTTGTCCGGAATTTAAAAAAATGCATTTTATTTTCTACTATCCATTAAAAAAAAAACAAATATACTATTATTAACATTCACTTCCCACTTGCTTACCGCCAGACGAGCTATGCGCTTCAGAAGTCATTACCACGGAGCTGATCGACGGCGTCCCTCTGGACAAACTCTTCGAAGCTGAGTACGAGGTGCGCGTCGATATCGCGCACAAAATCATGCAGCTGTGCCTCCGCGAGATGTTTGTATTGCGGTGCATGCAGACTGACCCCAACTGGGCCAACTTCTTCTATAACCCGAATACCAAGCAGGTTTGTCAAAATGTTCCTTTTTGTGTCTGATGGGAATACATCAAATAACTTCCACCGCTCTGAGTGGTGCGGGGGAGAATGTCAGACTTTTATTTATTTAAACTTCATGTACCATAGTGGTACACAGGCGGACTTAATGCCATAAGGCATTCTCTACCAGTCAACCTTTTAGTGACAAAAACCCATCCATGTTCCTGTTATTGCCTTTCTAGTCTAAACTCTTGACTGCATTATATTTATTTAGTTTTTTTTGTGTGTTTAAAAGTTATGTTATTTTTTATGCAAATGAATGTTACTTTACTTTTAATTTTACAGGTGATCCTGCTTGACTTTGGCGCCACCCGCCAGTACTCCAAGGATTTCATGGACCAGTACATTGAGATCATCCACGCCGCCTCCCAGGGTGACCGGGAGGCTATCCTCAATATGTCGCGTGAAATGAAGTTCTTGACGGGATATGAGTCCAAGGTTAGTATCTTGACCTGTTGTTCTAAGAAAATCAAGACGGTTTACTTACAAAGGATGCCGGAAGTTACCAGCAGCATTGCAGATAGATAGTAAAATTGATTGATTTATGTTTACGTTGAGAGTTTCTTTCAGTCTTTCGTTGCATTACAGATAATGGAAGAAACGCACATCGACACCGTCATGATCATGGGGGAGGTGTTCACCAGCGACGGTTCCGGCGAGTTCGACTTCAGCACCCAGCAGACCACGCGCCGCATCCAGGCGCTGGTCCCGACTATTCTGAGCCACCGCCTCTGTCCACCACCTGAGGAGATATACTCACTCCACCGCAAGCTCTCTGGAGTGTTCCTCCTATGCTCAAAGCTCAAGATCAAGATGAATTGCCGGTCTATGTTCCAGGAGATCTATGAGCAGTATAAGACCAACAGCTTAAGATAGACCTTAGCATCCGTGGCTCAGGCGTGGTCAAGTTTCAAGTACACAATCTTTAACAGCGACTTCTTGTCTAATTTTGATGTTTCCTTGTAATTTAATGTTTTCATAGTTCATATTCAATAATGCACAGTTATTCAATGTTTCAGTAGTACATAATTAATGCTTTTTAATCATTCGATGATGAGCAAGTAGTTAATAATAATTAATGTTTTCCTGTAATTCAATGATGTGTAGTTGTTTTAACAGTTCATGTTCAATGTCATCCAGTAAATCGATGTTTTATCAGCTTATTCAATGTTTTTATATTTCATAAATCAATTATTTTCAGTAAATCATTGTTGTACCTAATGCCTACCCCGCCCCCCATACATGGGGACACAAATCTGAAATGCGTGTGCGTCAGTTTGTCTTGATTGGATACGTGCACATCCACTAACAAAAGAAACAACTTGTCAGGAAGAACAGTTTGATAGCCTCGGTTGCCGCGAGCACGCGTTACAAATTGTTAGCAAAATAGTCCGCTCAAATGGGGAAGGTCAAACTTGATTGTAGATTGCGTGTCCATAACCAAGTCCCAAATAGGCTAATGAGATCAAGCTACATATTTCGAAACATAAAATGACATTGACCTATTTTCCAACCGATGCTTGCTAGAAGCTACGCTAGCAGCATCAGAGTTTCTCTTCCCCATTAGCCGATATACCCGGTTATCAAGCAGTAGAAACGACATGGGCGTAGGCATGTAACGGTCATAATGTTATTATTATAAATGTTTATTAGATTATTACACGGAATATTAGTGTTTATATATTAAGGAATGTTTTAGATCATAGAAACGGTGAAATGCGCTGCTTTGAAACAAAGTGTGTGTCAGTGATAATTTAGATGACGTGTCCACGAACTTATTGTAGGACACATACACTGAGAGTGAACGATGAGTTTTTAGCATACGAAAGTGACAAGTGAATTGTGAAGGCAAGCTTCCCGCGTTCCTATGACCCTAGTGCATAATGCATTTTATCAAGTAGTTCACATTTCATACGATTGTCGTCAAATTAGTCAGTATTACTGTGTAATCATTATAATATATTACATTTTGTTGCAACTTAACAACGATACAGGTGATATAGAATGAAATATGATTTCATCACAGAGCATTTTTTGTTACCATTATTTTTATCTAATTTAAGTTAAATTATTTAACTAAACTTAAAGTAATGTAGCATAATATTTAAATACAGGAATGTACCATATCGCGTTAAATACTGGTTGTGATCGCAAATTTTCATATTAAACAAAACGCGTTACTGTTTTTAAAGTTTCAAATTAATGTACTGTTTAGAGTTTTATTGACTAATTATATCTGACTCTTAAAATTAGATCTATGTAATTTTTTAAATTCTATCGACCAATTGAAGCGAACGTCGTCCATTTTTTATGTCGAATTTATTGAACCCTGGAAGGGTAAGACTGATGATGGTATTACGTTCCATTTTTTCGGGACGAGTTTAACTTAAAACATTATCGCTTTTAATTTTGACTAGTTGGTTGGGCTATCGTTATTTTTTATATTCTACTATTGCCCAAATATGGCCTAGTAAGTCCTCAAGCGGCTTAGCAGTTCTGAGGCAGCTAACATCATTTTATGAATTTATCTCTTCTTGGGAGCACAAAGTACACTGGTTCAATCTGGCACAATATTGTACAGATAGGTTACGAGAATTTTAATTAGTTTTGCTTTTTATAATTACATGGTAATATATCGATTAAACAAGTGTTATTTAAAGGAATTTTGACTTTATTTATGTAACTGTTAAGATAAATGTTGAATGTACTTCGCTAACTTTCTACTTGACCCTTATCACCTAGGCCACGTGTGTTTCTGTCGCGAACTCTACCTCTTCTCTTACATTAAGACTATTGATGTGATCGTATTTAAAATGTTAGTATTAGCAAAGTGATGTTATTGTAGTACACTGTTTGTGAAATGATTGTTACTTCTATAAAATATACTTATATTATAACAAGTTAATGAATGGCGAACTTAAAAAAAAAAACCATTTGGTAAACATATTGTTGTTTTATTATTTTCTTTATTCATTCAAACATAAAATTTTAGATTTTTAAATATTTTTTAAGAAAAACATAATAATTATATAAATAAATAATGAGATGTAAAAGTAGTACCCCACCGGTATCGGGAACAGGATGGAAGCTACTGGTAGTAGGAGATTCCTCTGTCTAGAGCTACGAGCCCAGTCCAGGAGTACTTACCGCTTTTTGTATCAAACCCTTGATCCAGCCGTCTAAGGCCCGGTGTCCATTATCGGCATCGACACGACTGAGGATTTTAGGCCCATAGCACGGCGGTATTTTAAACGCGCAGAAGACACGCGTTTCAGGAACGCGCGTCTTCGGTGCTGTAGGCACAGATTGTTGCGTTTGCATTGATATTACAAGCGCGCGCATGAAGCGCGTACACGCGCGTTTGAAGAGATACAACCGCGCGTACAAAGGAGCGGAGTAGGGGCAAGGAGGGTTCGCGTGAATTGTTTATTGTGTGCTGCGACTATGAGTGCGACTACAGCACGTCTGTATCGCTGTATCTGCGCGTATACGCGCAGTAGAGGCGCGTTTCCCAATCGCCCCGTGTGCTTAAGTTACAAGGTTGCGATCGAATCTCGTTGAATTGCGTATACGCGCGTATTCAGTGCGTCGTCTGCGCGTTTAAAATACGCCTTGTGCTATGTGCCTAGTAATTATTTAGGTGGCAAATAGCAATATACATTAACATTAATGGCAATAAAGTGGAAATTTCCATTATGTACCTTTGGTCTTAATAACAAAAATACCGATTTGGTATGCTTGAGGCTGCTGTATCGGCAGCCTTGAGAATGCTTCGGGATGCTTCGGCATCCTTCGGTACGCCGCGCGCCGCCGGCATCATATGACTCACACACAACACAATCGAGGTAATACAATATGAGACGCTTCGGCAAGCTACAGGACGGTGCGGCATGCTTAAGAACGCCTCTTCATCCCCAAGAACGTTGCAGCATGCCAAAGTATAATTTCCGACAGTGTGCGCTTGCATGTAGGATGCCGAAGGATCCTGTTACTTGCCGATGCCGATAATGGGCGCCGGGCCTTACGATAGCTTCCTCAGTTGTTGGTCGAGGCAATGGCAATTAAGCCAACACAATGATCGCTATGGTTACTGTTGTTTTTATTAATACTTACCCATCTCTTTAATAATTTAACTATTGAATATAAAATAACATAATATCACGCACGATGCCCTCACACGGCAAAAAAAAAGTACCTATACAAGTTCAATAAGCTCGCGTTTTGAAACCATTGACTTATTGTGACTTTAGAGTAGGTAGGAATATTTATATAGATTCATAAAATAAAATAAGTTAAATTGAAAATATGAAGAATTTAAAACAATCCCGCAAATGATGGTAGAAGAAAAATAATGAAATTTAAAATAATGAGCCAGTAAACATTTAATCATAACTTAATTTAATGAACCTACATATAAACAGCTTATTTTTTTGAAGAGTACTGTTATTGAAGATTAGCAAAAGCGTACGATAATAATGTTCTAGGAGGGGTAGACAATGCACCGACGCAAGTCTAGTTTAGTACTCATAGTAGTGCCCTTGTATCTAGAGAGAGGGCGCTGATCTTAGGTGTTAATTTTTTTTTATCATTACCGGACTCAAGGAATTTCTCCTGTATCGTGGGTGCGTTCACAAACATTCAAACTCACATACACTGATACACAAACAGCCAGCCACAACTATCTGCAGGTCATACAAATGTTTGTTCCGTGCGGGAACGGAACCCGCGACACGCAGCGCAGCAGTCGATCGCTCAGCCACTGCGCCAACTGTGCCGTCAAATATGGTTTAATCGTGTGTATAAGTCTAAAATAATTTTTAGATACACTGGGTACTAGACCAATAAAGTAGATTGCAGAAGGATAGGCTAGGGATAAGATGATGAAGATATACCTACATCATCATGCATTACATTCTTTTTCTTTATTTAAAGGGCTTTGTCGCGGAGCGATTAGGTACGTCGCCCTAAACAATTCATTTTTAAAACAAAGTTCATCCTTACTATCCTTACTAATATTATAAAAGTGAAAGTGAGTTTGTTTGTTTGTTACTTCTTCACGCTTTAATGGCTAAACCGATTTTGATGAATTTTGGTACAGAGATAGTTGGGAACCAGGAGACGAACATAGGCTAATATTTTCTTGAAAAAAGTGGGATGTGAGGGAGAAAGAGGGAAGAAATGGGAAAACTTGGCGTTGCTATTACAAATCAATAAGGCGCAAGGGGAACTGTGTTACCCCGAATTTGACGCGAGCGAAGCCGCGGGCAAAAGCTAGTTTAATATACAAGTTGGATCTTTGCTGTCAAATTATTCTATCGAAACATGACTTAGACTTGTGAAATCCCATTTTCAGAGAAAATGCATTTATTTTCAAGATACCATCTTTGGTTTAAAAATAAATGTGTTTTTTTAAACATAGACATGACGGTCAGGGAAAAAACTCGAAGAGAAGATGTTTATCCTGAATCCCGTCCCGATATCGATAGGAATAATCTTAATCTTACGCCATTGATTTGGGACAAACCCTTATTTCTCTAAGTATTTATTGTACACGCCCATTTTCTCTGAATATTAACGGTATCATTGTCTTCTGTACTTTCGCCATATCGAATTGTGTTAGGTCTCCCTGTTGGATAATAATCTACCGAACAGGCATTATTGTGAAATGTATTACCTAATCATATTGTGAGTATTTGTGAGAGCAAAAGGCCGGCCGGCCGAGAGCGGCTACGGTAGCGCCGCGGAAATGGTAGCTACGTAGGTAATTTTTTTCGCAAACTGGATTTTTTGTAACTACATTTTACGTACGAGTTACTAGACCGAGTCGCAAATCGACATAATATCATGATAAATGCACTTTTAAGTTCGAATCAATCTTTGTTTGAAAGGATAAAACATTGCCAACTTTTCTCCTATTTCTGAAACTTTCACAGCTTTTAAGTAAAAACTAAGTAGAAAGTCATATTTATAGAAATATCCCTCGTTTGTTCTAATATTTGTCTCGTTTGAAGGTAATCAATCTTTATTTTAGTTCTAAGGAACTTCACAGCGACATCAACCCTGGAAAACTTTTGCACATTAATGATTTATTTTGGTAAAAAGTTATTATGATAGTTAAATTTACTACAGATATGGATGGCGTCATACAGTTTGCTGACACAGGTTTTAAATCAATTTCTGACCTAATTTCCATAGACTTATCCGTAACCGTAATTAGCTGCGCTTCCTTCGGACCGATGTCTTGCAGTATTTCTTTTCAGGTCACTATGATATATTACAATCGGCACAAGAGTTCACGTCGTATGCCAAGTCAAGATCTTTTAGTTGTTTCTCTTCCTCAGCTTTCACGAGGTTCTCGCCATATGAGATGGTAACATATATTATCATTACGCGTTGTGCTGATTGGTCTATCGCCACTATGTCAGGCTAATTGGCAACAATAGTCCTGTCAGTTATAACAGATTTATCACAGTACAGTGTGACATGGTGTTTCTCGAGAACTGGCTTGGGCACTTAAAGTACTTGTAGCTTGGCACAACTTCCCTTGAAACGTGTTGACCGCCCTATATTGCATATTATTCATTTTCGTTTGTATATTTATTATTATTATCCATCTTTGTGCGACGAGCCACCGAAGCGACATAAGATACGCAACCCATATTGCTGAGTTTAATGTCTTCAATGCATTTGCTTTTGGCTATATATTTTCCTAGCCAGCAGGCAGCAGGTTATATAATATTGTTCTATACATATTGGTGTGTAGTTGATGAGACCGAGTGCCAAATTCTGGTAGCATGATAACCAAAGTCTTGTAGTCTACTAGCATACTCTAAGCTATGCATAACTCTAGCATAGTTTATGTATTCTAATATATAAAATTCTCGTATCACAATGTTCGTTCCCACTCTTCCGAAACGACTCCACCGATTCTTATGATTTTTTTTACATATTCATTAAGTTTAAGCATCGGCTTCTATCCATTTTTCATACCCCTAAGAGCTAAGGGCTAAAACGGCTGGGCAGAGCTAGTTAGTATAATATAAATATTGAAGGATATCGTAAGGGATTGTCTTTGGCAGTTAATACAATTGTTTGTTTAGTGCTTTTTTAACCGTCTTCAAAAAAGGAGGAGGAGGTCTATATTCGACTTTTTGCAAAAAACGTTTTTTAGACTACCTTTTGAAACAAAACGATGGTTAATACGCTAGGGTGTAGGTTACGTTAAACGAGGTAAGTGAGACAAGTTAACCGCCACTGCTGGGGTGATTGTGAAGAATGCAATTGTGTCCTCGCACCCCAGTTGGAAGTGACGAGAAGGGACACCGTGTAGATTTAGTAGAATTCTGACAGAAAATTATAGAAATACTAGCGATTTCACCCGCTGCTGGGGTATGAAAAATTGATGTTGACGGATTCTTAGACATACCCGATATGCACGCAAAAACTCGTTCAAATCGGTCTAACCGTTTTAGAGGAGTTTGGTACCAAACACCGCGATACGAGAATTTCAATATTTTTTCAGTAAGGTTTTTCAAAAAAATCACAAAGAGATATGTATAATACATATTTATAATAGCTTAGAAGGTACATACCGGGAAACTTTTAAGGACCTATGACTATTCATTTTTAATCGATCGCGAATCATATTTTCACATCATATCAACGCACAACCTGATATTGACTTGCGAATTGCTAAAATCTCAGAAACAATGGTTTTCGCGGGCTAATTGACGCCTCCTCTTTAACTACTTTTCGGGTGTGAACTATTTTATTGTACATACCAAAAGAAAAACTAGAATTCTAAATAGTTGGTTACAGCTGGGACACAAGTCATCTCTCAAGGAACATACTAAAATAAACCAAATGGCAATGTTAAGATAGAATAAACTGCAAAGTGAATTCATATAAAGTCTTCTGTAATTCGTTTTGAGAATTTAAGACTAGAAAGAAGGTTGTTTGAATATCGTAGCACGCGTAGTACAAAGCGTAGCACGAATGTATAGTTGCAAAATACTGGGCTGATTCAATAGGGTAGTTGACACCACTAATCAATTGATATGCTTTTTATGAGCTGTCAAAACGCGCTTCCCCCATAGATTTTGTATGAGACTCGCAACGATGACGTCACTAAGTTGTCAAGTCAATGATGCAACTATTTATTGATTTAAAAGCAACTAAAAATGGAATTTTAAAGTTATTTTGAAATGAATGGAGTTCTCGGGTCTAGAATAAGGTGTTCTTTCAGAAAAATATTGTTTTCAAATTATTGGTTAATGGTGTCAACTACCCCATTGAAATTGCTATCTACTCGGTAGGAAGAGTTTTCGCAGGTCGTTGCGTAGCTAGGCTTATAACTTGATGTGTAGCTACGTAGATGCACATCAAGTTACGTTTTATTCGTCTTCAAACACGTCGCGTAGTTCCATGCTGGGTCACGTGACCACTCGTTCCATACCTAGTTTTCTCCGTGCCTCGGAAAACACTTTAAGCCGTTAACGTCCCGGCAGTCATTTGTAGATCGTTGACAGTCGATACAGTAGGCAGTGTCCTGAAAGTCTGACAACTATTCTTACGAAGGGCTAACGTATTACTCAGTACTAACTGGGTTGTGGAGGTCAGATAGGCAGTCCCTTCATGTAAAATATTTGTATTCAGGTACATCAGGTAAGACTGGAAGTCGACCCCAACATAGTTGGGAAAAAGCTAAACAGATGATGATGTCAACACAACTAGAAGTATTTTGTAGAGCTATGAATTAAAGCAAGATTGATAGTTGTGCTATACGTGCCAAATTGCAGCATTATTCTGGCACATTTCCCATATTATGTAATGCTAGACTTTGTTGCCAAACTAAACTTGAGTTTTATTATGTATCCGGGATTTGAACCCAATTTTCTGAAATAAGTAGTCATTAATGTGCATTCATGAGATTCATAATTAAAACTTATAAGTAGCTGGGCCCCGCGGTTTCAACCATGAAGACCCAGTTCATTTGTTCCAGAGCATAAGCTATTTAAATACCAAATTTCATACGAATTGGTGTAAGCGTTTGACAGTAAATGAGTAACAAACATACAGTACGGTCAACGAGAAGCGATACGAAAGGTCATTAACCTAAAGAACAACTGTGTCGTTGACAATCTAATATTTAGCTCTTTCCATCTTGTGCCTTTGTCGTAATGTCTCGTTCTCCCGGCAAAAACATGACAACGTTAAGACGGGTTCGCCAACATTCGGGCGGTCATTTTAGATGGGGTTTTAGCATGGGTTTTGTTTACATTTGGTATCGCTTCTCGTTGGCCGTACTGTACACACACACATCCAAATTTTCGCCTTTATAATATAAGTATGATAATTTAAGACTGTAGTTGGGGATAAATAAATAAACAACACCAGGTCAATTTTGGAAAGTTTTTATTGCAGGTCGAAAAGGCATTGAGGGAACATTAAAGCAACCATTGCATCGAACCTGCGACCTTACGGTGGCCGCTTTTTACTTTAAACCTTTACATTTTACACTCCGTACCGTATGCGATTCATTAACTGGACTACGTTCGCTGAATTTTACAAAGATTTTTATTAATTTAGTTAGTAACAAAATAAAAGTTTCCACTAAAAGTACCACGAAGAGTCGAAGTAAGAAGTCGAGATTGAAGAAGATTAATTCTATGTGCCGTTGTTGTATAAATAGATGTTGCAAAATAAAGGACTATCTTACCCCCCGGCAATGCAACGTCTAATAAATACATGGGCTGTTTTTGCTGTATTAGATTGAGTTGCCCATTGCCTGAATATATTATACACGGTGTTAACCAACCTTTCTCGAAGACATCAACCATGCATTCTGTTTATCTAATTAAATAACTCTACGGCAAAATTATTGCTAGAAAACCACTCTTCTTTAGGTTTACTTAAGAACTCAATGTTACGCATTTAAAATATAATGCTGATGGATGCATTGTATATTACAGGGAAGTTTTTAAAGTAAAGTAATAACAGTAAAAAATAAGATGAAAAAATATTTTGAAAAAGTTGTCTCGGACAAAAAACAATATTGTAATTGCGGGGAGAATACATGGATTTCAGTTTCGATAAAGGTGCTTTAACACCCTGTATATACATATATGTATCTTGGCTTACAAAAACGGTCAATTATTACGCTTCCAAACTTCAAACGCCATCGACAGCGGGAACACAGTCCAAGTAAACACAACATTTAACACATGATCCGCACAACTTTGACATTTTTGCGAATCGTGCTAATAAATGATTTTAAATTTAACGTAACTACATTTTTAACATGAAGATATATTTGCCTTTGATTTATTTATACTTATATTTACTACTACAACTATATCAAAGGTTTTGTAGAGTGACCGCACCGGGGCCGGCGCTCGTATATTCGCTAGGATCACAAAATGAGAAATTATAATTTAAAAGGACTCAAGGCCCAACAAAAGCTTGGCGATGCGGCTGCAAAAACGCGAACGTCGGAAACAATTGCCCAATGCAAAGGCACCCTAAGACACTATAACTAGCATAACAATAATTATTTTTAGGCAGTGTGGTGCTGGTTGCAACATTCTACACCAACAAGGCACTTCAAGAGACAGAATTGAGAGAGGTCCTGATCACGCCAAAGCGGTAGTGTTGAGGATGACATTCTCAAACATCGAAGAACCTACTCGCAATAGAAGAAAACGAAGGTAATAGAACAGCTAACTAACTGACTACTCTACGATAGTAACAATGAATAAAAAAAAAATAGGGGTACTTGTGGTACTCTCAGAAGAATTACGCGTAACATTGTGATGGCTTAATGTTACGGGATGGATGACAAGGCAGGGTTATTCAGTAGGGTTGCAATGACGTTATAAAGCAGGATTGTTTTAATTTTATTCCTGTGTGGGCAAGAGATGGCGCTAGACACCTGTATAGCTCTGTCTCTTTCCCACATCACATTGAAACAATCTTACTTTATGACGTCATGGTAACCCTACAGACGGCTGCCTATAAGCGTCTGCAATGCGTGAAGCATCGCAGACGCTTTGCCATCCAAAAGACAAAGTTGAAATGTCTTGTGTGCCTGTAATTACTCCGGCAACCATTCCGAGTAGCAGGAATGGCGGTAGTACCTCCCCGGGCGAGTACTTTCACAAAAGTCTCTACTACCTGGATACGCATAATTATGTGTATTCATAAATTGGTTATACAACATTAGCTTTACTATATGCGAAACCCGAAACACGGTATTTTTATGAAAATAATCCATGTACAAAATTTTATGTATCATGAAAAATCAAAAAGTCACCTGGTTGTGTCTACCAAAACACGGTCACCAGGCGGCACAAATAGGCCGCGAGTGTTTCACTAAACACGACACTTCGCTTTGACCTGCCGTGACGTTGTTGCGCACCGTATGATTGCGTAAACTTATTAAGAGCCCAACTCATTACCTTTTTTTAAAAAAAAATTGGGACATAGTATAATATAGTGTAATAATAATTGGAATCGATTAAGTTCTAAACAAACTATATTCAAGTTTCGCATATACTTAAAAATAATGTTATACTCAATACATATTTTTAAGTTCCAATCATTGAAAAACAAAATTGGACCTTTTTCTAAAGCACAGAAGGTACTTTTATATTTAACAGAATTGCATACGGTACCTTCTCTACACTCGTATAATTAATAGTTACAATAAAGTCTTTAAACAGTAGGTATAAATATTTGAATACTAATGTTTCTATTATTCTATAGTTATATGTTCGATATGCTGAGATTATGTGAAATATTTAACAATATTATATTTATTTAATTTACATTTGCATTTACTATTACTGTACAAGCCATTTAAACAAGTATTTTAATTTATGAATAGTTTTCGTTTTAAGGTATAGTTTTTGTAGAGTATTTATACATTTAACATCATACATTACCACAAATATGTTTGTAGTTTTATTGACTTTAGTGAAAGCATTGAGCGTATTAATATTTATATAATTCCTTATATGTAACAAATAAGGTTTTAATTCGTTTAAATAAGGCCTTTTCACACGTTCGGGTAGCCTGCAAAAGGTGTTGCTAGCTCAGATAATCTTTATGGCCAACGGTACGTTCACTAAATGCTGTAATCAGTTGCACAATTGTGTAAATATATCAATATTTCTCTTTTCATCTAACGTTATATTCTTACATAATATATATATGTCAACTTTTTATATTTACTCTTATTTTATTCAATGTGCCATCGAGAAAACTTGTGCTTGACCACTTTTAAATCTTCCGCTTAAAGTGATAAGGTTGAAAAGTGGTCAGGGGTCGGTCTCCCGGCTCGTAGCTTATTTAGAGCTGCTGTATACGAGTACACAATGCACAAAAATAAAACACAATCATGAACAAAGATAATACATGTATGGGGTGTAATTATTCATATAATCCCAGCAGATGAACGCTTCTATCAATTCAGTTCCCTAAAGAAAAGCAACCCTTAACATTGTATTCGATATAGTGTAGGTAGTAATTGTAGGTATCACAAACAACTATAAGTTTGTAGTAAAGTTACAGTCAACATTATTCTGTGCATCATTTGATACAGTGACTAAATTAAACTACACAGAGTGCTACGGACCTCTCATTTTTTTTTGTATTTTTGCTTTTGAGTACATTATTTATTTCATGAATCGTTTAACCCGTAAAATACAATTCTTATTTCGCAACAAATGAATCCTGGAATTTACAAATATTTCCCATACGAGACTAAGGCGCGATCGAAAATAACATGATTCTGATAAAACTTTCATTATTTTTACGGGTTTTTATTTATTGAATGTATGACTAACAATAATATAGATAGTAATATATTTTTTGAAGTAACACAACACATGAATCACATCGTTAAACAGCTAACAACTACTCGGTTAACATTTAACTACGTAGGTACGTCGATTAATCGTTTTAATTGAATATGTGAAACTTTAGTTAACATAATTATGTTAAACATCTACGTGGTACATTCATGTAATAAGTAACGACTATATATTGTTAATAATATTCATTCAAATATCGTAAAGCCAAAATCATCCATTTAGCGGTGACCTAACGCTCTCGCGTGTGCGTAAACAAGTAATTATATACTTTTAACCATTTAATTTCAACCCTAAAAGGAACATGTAGTTGTCGAGTTGTAGAATGAAGCAGAAATGATTGGAATTAAGAAACATACTATGATTGAAGTGCGCTTTAAAGTTAATAATATCAAAAGTGAAGGATTGACACAATGAGACAACTGCTATAAATATTTATGTATATTCTGAATCAATTTTAGATAATATCATTAACTATTCGAAAACCAACTGTTACTAACTGAATAACAACTTAAATATAAAATAACGTGATTTATTTGTGATTTTAAACTCATTACGAGGTTGTCTCGATATCCTAACTTAACATGTTTCAACAAAATATCAGTGGCTCAGCTTCCTTATGTCTCGGTACGGACATACTGAGTTAAGTAACAGTATTGTCTCATCACTCTTGTATAGTGTGAGGATGGGCTGTGCTCCACACCCGCCGCTGCCGGTGGTGGGCTGCAGTTGACGATGTTGTGACCCCGCGCCGAAGCCCAGGGTGTCCGCAGGGGGGTTAACGAAAGAGAAGCTAGTAACACCCTGTATCTTCCTAATCCTACCGTCCGCCGCTGAACACTCACACGAAACGTGTGTGTGTCCAGCCGCGGTGCTTAGTTACATCGCTACACTCGCGTGTTGACCGCGTCACGGGAGCCAGGCTGACTCACTGCGAGCCATTAAGGGTAGTAAAATTGATAGCCTCTTACAAAACTCTCCGCTGCTATCGCTCCGTCGCGGCCAGGTCCCAAGCCGCGTCAGGCCGGACAACACGGCGCGACACTCTAACATACACCTCTAACATACCCTCTATTCGCAGGTACTAGAACGTGCTTCTGTACTTATTAACTAGTAATAAGTATTATTAGCTATATACAGTACAATCTACATGTCCCGACCGTTCCTCTACGCATTACGGATCACCGACAGTTTCGTTATTCTGTATTCCCATTTTTCTTAATAAATTCTTATAAATTATACAAAATTGTACATTCAGATATTTCTACTAACATCAATAAAAATTGGCTATTTAAAACATCTTATCTGATCGATATATAATTTACTAGATAAATAAACATTTAGATCTTATTAAATATTTGACTAAATCTGATTATATTGGGATACATCGCGCAGGGGTAACATTTAGCGACACCAATTGAAAACGAATATAGTGTGAATACACACATAATAACATGCATCGAATAATTTGTAGATAGGATAATATAAGTATAATACTGCATTAGTATATGCTCGCTTTTGCGAGTGTAGATCGCTAAAAAGTGACAGCGGAGAAACGGTCTAATGTAGACGATCGAATGAGATCGCTGGTCGGCCGCCATCGTAAAGGGGATGCCGGCCAGTATGAGTTAGGCCTTAAGCGTTCGACTCCTTCAGGTCGGTGAGACGCGCCAACTGCGCGGGCTCCAGCTCGTCGGGGATGCTGGCGCGGCCGCCGCGGGGCGCTGCAGGCGGCGATTGTGGCGCGGTCGGGGGGCCTGACGCCACAGATGCGCCGCCAGACTCACCCTCCGAAGCCGTGGAGCTGGACTGTGGGTGCGGCGCCGAGTCCGCCGGCCCGTCGTCCGAGTCCCGCAGGCACACTGCCGTCTGCTCCGACAGCGAAGACTCGTCGTCATCGTTCTCTTCGCGCTCGGGCTCGGCTAGCGTCTCTGAGTCGAGCTCCACGTCGCCGTTAGGCTCGCCGTCCACTTCAGACTCTGGTGGAGGGAAGGGCTGCTCGGGCTCCTCCACCATGGGCGTGGCTGCGGTGATCACGATCTGCGCCACGCCCAGCCCGCAGTCCTCTTCGGTTTGCTCAGTCGCCACCGCCTGCACCGGCTCCGGAATCTCCTAGAGGGCGGAAAAAAAATTTTTTAGTCAGCAGTATTTTGCAACAAATGTATTCGGAAAAATTGATAGTTTCTGACAAAAAAATACACAACTTGATCACAGAAAGTGGACACAACACATGCATCGAAGCGGCATGCTATGATGACGTGAGCTACCGTAAGTAATTCAATTCGATAATTGGTAAATATAGTTACATTTATAAATAAATAAATAATAGTTTCACTCATAATTCTTGGAAGAGAGAGTTATAAGTGAAGTCTAAACAAACAATAGCAACAAGCTACAAGTCGTGTTAACAAGCTCCGACAAGCAACATGTAGGACACAAAACAGAGAAGGGAATAGATTCGTATGATGGACTCAAACCTCTTCCCAGCATTCACCGACCACTTCGTCGACTGAAGCATGAAAAAGAATTCACATTCAGTTATCACTAATACATAAATAAACACATAAATGTACAAGTAAATTACATTGGTATCAAGAAAACATATATTAATTACAGCAAAAGCTACAAGAATATTAACATTCTGGAAGTATTTGAATCCTCTATCTACCCATCAAAGATACTAAATATTGCTCTTAAGGACAGGTTCATAAACATTTGTCACATATTACGAATGTCTGTATGTATTAATAATCTATTTCCAGGTTTAGAAAATGGCAATGGACTAAAACACTGTTATCCTTTTCAGAGTACTAAAGTATTTAACTACCTTTCCAATTTGTAACGAACCCTGTCTGTCAAACCTACCAGGGCCATTTTAAAATGTTAAGTGAATTTTAAAAGGGCAACCTTAATGGCTACCTTTCTTTTAACTATTTTTTGTTCTCTATAGACGATTAAATATTTAAACTATAGGAACTCGCGTGCGTTAAAACGCGAGACTACGGAACTACCCAATATGTCAAATTAAAAATGCATGCATGCCGTCACTGCATGTTACGAACCATTTTTACCTCCGCCTTTTTTTCAGGGACGAGAGTCGTGGTCGTATTTGGTTCCGAAGCTCGACTGTATCTTTGACATATTTATTGCAGTTTATTGCTAAGAATTCGAGAAACGTTTTTATCGTTTTTCGTTTATGCTTCCATATTTTTGTATGTTTAGAACGGATGTCCTGAATACGTGGGAATCGTTTTCGAGTCGGTGTCCGACCGATTGTGACCACAAGATTTCGGCTCGGTGTCAGTATAATAGATTCGTAATTATATTAATTTTTAATTTAATTTCTACGTTTTTAATTGCTATTTCAGTAGAACTAGAATCGGCGAATTACGGGACAGTGCAGTAATTGGGGCCTAATTTGAACCTCTTTGTTATCTCATTATTAACTTCGCAATTATTTTATTAATTAAGGACTGCAATATAAACTTAGTTTTTGTTTAAAGTATTTTTATTTCAGGAATAATTAGAGTCACTATCTCACTCAATTTGTAAAACAAACGCTTCTTGCATTGGGGTTTTAAATAATTGGCAGTGGTTTAGGATGTCACTGATAATTTATTTTACAAGTTCTAAATGAGAATTAAAGATCAAGTATCGAGTTATTTATTAAAACAAATCAAATAAATAATCACAGTCCCTAATTGCAAACTTAACACAAAACCCTGGCGGTCAAGACTAACTCACCAATAATAGTAACTGAGGGGGCGGCGAACTGAGTGCCGTAATGCTCCTGTTGGTTCCTGCTAAGCTCAAGATTAAAGCTGAAGTCAGGCTGGCTATCCATGGAGTCGCCGAGGTCCGGGGGCGGTGGCGGCGGCGGTGCGTCCGGGGGCGCAGCACCTTTAGTATTGTTGTTTTCATTCTCGATCACTGGCAGCGTCCGTAAGTACGAGTACACAGTTCAGCCAAACAACAGGATAAGTGCAAATTTTGACATGCGACGTGTCATGTGACGTGTTCATCCAATTCGGGGTTGCTACTCGCGGTTGGACGGAAAGTTGTCAATCATTCTAATTGAAATTCGTTTTTGGATTGTTAAACAGTCTGTTTACTTATTAATAAACTGGCAATATAGTTTACCAACGGTGTGGTAGCGTAAGTGTTTAATTTCGGTGATGAAAATGTTGCCTTTAGTCAATTTTAGGAAAATGATAGACACATTCTCGTCCAACCAAACATATTTAAACCGATTCGTGAGAAATTTCAACAGGCATAAAATGTGACGGTCGCAATTATTTTGATTGTAGAAGGCGGTAAGTTGTTTATTGCAATCAAGAAAATACTCGCCTTGGCAAAACGTTTTGTCGAAGTGTAAATTATATGTTATTTATTTATTAGTAAAACGAATCGATAGGAATATGCTAACATGCAGTATCACTTATCGGAGACTATAAAAGCGTTATTTACATATGGGATTAAATATAGTGACCACCATAAAATGCTTTGATACCCTTAGTTATGTTACCAAAAATATCTACTTAACACCAGAAAAATAATGTCTAAAATTACAATAGTACCAGCTACTTTAGTCACGACTGCACTTTAAATTGTATTCGATCACCAAATGTAGTAAATGATCACCAAATCTAATCGAATTATAACCTCATTATGGTTAACACCACGACTCAAGAGTACCCCGACTTGGATAGGTTAGGCTAGAAGGCTAAGGCGGGAGCGTAGCGGAGCGGAGCTCCCGCTTTAGCCTTCGTGGTTTTTTTTTAAAACCACCCGGAAATAAAAACTTTGGTTATAATTTGACTTTAAAATGCTGGTTTATTTTTGGTGATCATTTACTATTTTTGGATTGACCACGATTTATTTGGAGTCATTTTTCTGAAAAAGGTTAGCAAAGTGTTATAACTTTGGTTATAATCTTATATTAAAATGCGGGTTTCATTTTGGAGATCATTTACAATTTCTGCTATTAGTTACTATATCTGGTGGTAAGTTAAACATAAGCCTTTACATATTTTAAGACAGTTGTTGCAATTTATGTTGTGAATTATAACCCAATTAATAGTAGATTATCGATATTTTGATAACCACACACATTAAAAGTATTCAAGGAAGAAGAAGTGTAAACCCACGTTGAGATTGATTATTAATGTAACTTTTAAGTGTATACTATTTGAATAAAGAATTTTCTTGAACAAGAAACAATTGAACAGTCAATCAGAATTCTTATAAAAGTGTGTATTAGCGTTATTACAAAACAATTTCTGCATCGAAACTGCAAAAAAGAGGGCAAATGCGAGTTAAATTCGCCGAGGGTTCCGTACCAACTTTTGAAATAAACGGCCATATCTTTTGACTGTGTAGGCTTAGGAAGATGTTTTTTCCAGAAATTCAAGGGACCACAAACTTGTTTAAATGGATTTAACTTCGACTTGACACCTAAATGTGTTCCCGAAATAAAGGGTCTTGACAGGCAGACAGACATACACACGGACAACAAAATGATCCAATAAGGGTTCCGTTTTTTCCTTTTGAGGCACAGAACCCTAAAAATCCATCGATATGGAGCTACGACATCATGAGACACGAGAAGAGATGGTGAGAGTCGTTGGGATGTTACAAGCTGGTTCCAGGCAACGTACTTTCCTGCCAGGGTTGCGGGTTGTTCGAAAGAGATACCGCGGCCCTGGAACGCAAAGGGCAATAGAAGAAACATGGGTGGGTTTTAGTCAGTTCAAGTCTGACATTCCCCCCCGCTCTGCCCAAAGCGGGGAAAGTTATTTGCCCGATATTCCACCCCGAAAAAAAGGCAACGTACTATAGCTATCTTGGTACTACACAGAATCTCATAAACCGCTTCTGGCTATCATATCGTATCCTCTCATACTTAAGTACTAACGCTGTAACAACAACATTGTAAAACTAAATGATTTTAAAAGAGTAACAATGGAGTTTCTTAAAAAATTAACTCAAACCAAGGAGTTAAACTAAGATGCCAATCTGATAGACTAGAATTGGTCAATATGAATATGATATTTTTTTTAAATTAAACATGTACTTATCCTTGAAAACTTCTGATGTTTGTTAAAGTGGCTTTAATATAATGGGTTTTAAAATGCTCTTTACGAAGACGAAATGCACAAATTCCCCCATCATTCCAATCAATGTTTGATTCTGGACTATACCATGAAACTTTCTAGTTGCAGAGACTCTGTGGGTCAAAGTTGCAACTTTTAAATGTTAAATCTTTGATTTTAAATTCGTCATACCATCGTACTATACGATGCATCAATCAGCACAATGTTTAAAGTGCGTCACACTCAGTTCTAGATGCAAAACGTTATTATTTGACCCAAAAATAAGTTCTTTTTTAGAAATATTTTTTAAAAAAAAGTGTGTTTGATGCACACCTTGTATTATTGCAAAGAACTTTGTCATTGTGTCTGTTAATTTTGTGTGCAAGTGTCGTACTAAGATATAAGTATATGCATACATAAGTTTGTGCCTTTAAATACAGAACTGTTTCGAACTGAATTTACTTTTTGTAAGAAGGTTATCTTAAACGATTTACGAAGGATCAAAGTCAAATCAAATTATTCCAAGTACAGACGCCTGCAGATCAAGCTACCCGAAACTGTCAATTTTTCCCAATGAACCTTGTACCTAACAATTTAGAAATAAAGTCGAAAATCTATCAAAGAAATCTGACAGATTGTAGTAGCTTGATGTGCAGGCGTCTGTACATTATCTTAAGCACCAATTTTTATTCAGTCTACTCTTGGACTTATTAGTAGATTGAAGAGTAATTTATGCGCTGTTTTAGGCTAGGCAGTGATTGACGTCTGCCCTTCTTCAATTATAGACGACTCTTAATTGTAATAAATCTCGTTGGATATTAGAGGGTCGTGATCAATTTCATCATCAACTTGATGAATACTTTTTTTTTAATTTAGTGTGTTATACCGTTTTGGTAGATAGATCAATCACTTGTTATTTTTTATTTTACTGCATTTTAAAAGACAAAGGTTACTTTTAAAATCAATTCGAAATTCAAACGAATCTTTGTTCTAAATTTTAAAAACATTTGAGGTTACACTTTCCACAGAGAGCTCGCACTTCTGTTCAAACTGTAGCAACAAATTAATGTTGTATCTCAACTTTTAAATATCGATCGTGACCATTAAACTTACCAAATATAATACTCTATTTACTTCGTGCAATACATGCATTTTGTGACGATGTGGTGTCTGTACGCGTGGCTAGCCGTGCTTATATACATGCCAATTGGAAACAAACCGTTGTATTTTGAACCAATCAGCCAAAGCTACCACTGGTCTATGGTACGTGATTCATTCTATAAAGACACCGATTGAAAGGGGACAACTTGAATTAGGGCCAAATATTATGCTGACAGTTTAGTGACTGGTGAATTGCAGACCTTGAAGATGCTCTTAATTTGACCATCTCGGTGGTTATATGTATATTCCGACTTTTACAAACAAATTGTCTTTATCGACACTAATAAACAGGGGGTAAGACCGACACGAAAATCACTACGTATTCTACTAGTACATCATTCTGAATAGGGGAACAGAAATTATGGTTGGTATTTAAAAATAAAAAAAATAAAAATAAAAAAAGACATAATAATAATAAAATTCAAAAAATTGTGTGTGGATTTGGAATCAAACTCAAAGTCAAAGGATTTAATGTCAAAAAACAAAAAGATTAAGCCCACAAGGCATAATAAACTTGTGAATGATGTACTAAATGCCTGGTAATCGTTTTCGCATCGGTTAGTTAGTTTTACACTCTATATTAACCAGTGATTACGAAAGTTTTTTTACATTTCCTAATGAGGACCGGCATTGTCCTCGAATGCCATAGATATTAATAAAAAAAAATAGGCATTTCCATAGGATAATATTCGGACATAACGCGTAATACACAAATAATTTTTTTATGATAAGTCAAATTACACAACGATGCACCAAAAAGAAATTTTCTTTAAAGATTTTATATTTTTTTTACATATACAAAACGAATTTATACTAATATTATAAAGCTGAAGAGTTTGTTTGTTTGAACGCGCTAATCTCAGGGACTACTGGTTGGAATTGGAAAATTCTTTTAGTGTTGGATAGTCCATTTCTTGAGGAAGGCTATAGGCTATATAACATCACGCTACGATCAACAGGTGCTGAGCAGCGCGGGTGAAACCGTGGGGAACAGCTAGTCGATTATAAATGATAATTGTAGAACGCTAGAATATTATTCTTGACTTTTTTAACACATTAGTTATAAAATTATCTTGTGAAATGAAAACATACTTCTTGTTGCATCCACAAGCAGTGTGCCCTGATTATTTGATTCACATGTCTCATTTTTTTATTGTTTTTTTTCTTTTTTACGTAACTACATGCGTTATTTTATTTTTCTATACCTGTTATTCTGAGTCCCGCTGCTATTTGCAACAGTTTTTTGATATCCCGCTGGATTATTTTTTTAGAAATCTTCAGCAAAAGTGAATGGGTTACTTTAAGACACAGTTAGATTGCATCATCGCTTGTTCACTATTCAAATTTGTGTTATTATTTACTTGTTATTTCTGCAACATTTTAATTTTAATCAGAATGATTTGTACCACATATAATAGCAATAAAAAATATATTTAGTTTCATTTTCTTGTTTAATTTTATAAGTCCTACTTCTTGTTTGAAGCGAATGATGAGAGCTTGACCCTGACTTGTTAAATTAAGGAAGTAAGTTGTCCCCGTTCAAAATGGCTATCAGACTACGTGTGCAAGTGTTTCCTTACGGTCCTCCGGAGCCACAGCCTCAGGCGGTGTGTGGGGTGGTGACGCGAACACCGGCGGCGCGGCGCTCAGCGGTGGCCACTCTTCGCCACCGCTCAGGGGCTCTCCATTCTAGTTGGTTGAAGTTAAGGTTAAATCAATGAGTCTAAAAGCTGACAAGTAAATTGAGACAGAGAAATATAGATAGTTACACAAAAAAAGTATAAGTTGTTCGGAGAAACTGAAATGAAAATAAAGTAATACGCTTAGTGAAAACAACCAAAGTAAAGAAAAGGTTAAATGAAAGTAATTAGTGTTTGTACAGATGAAATCGCTTGTCATACTAAGACCTATATTATTAGACAATGACGACGATTAATACATATGAAAAACATCTACTTAATGAAATATGTTCCTTAAAAACGAATTCAGAAAAGATATTCCCGCTTTTGACCACTTTGTTGTTGCAACATACCTGTTGACGGAACCGGCTGAAGAACTCCAAGTTCAACATAAATAAAACTTGTACTTCACTGGCTCAAAGTCGGTTGCGAAGCTACGAATATTTAGTAGCGAAATATATTTTTGTTTGGCTGTCAAGGTCGATAGGGTTGAAAATTAAACTGAGGAAAGCATTAAGGAAAAATAAAAATGAAAAACAAAATCGTTTAAAACAAAAAGTAACGTGTTTATATATTTGATTAATTATAGTGGTCTGAGGCGGCCCACCTCATCACACTCCTCGACGATCAGCGAGGGGAAGTTGCCGATCACACCATTCGCTTCTCCGCGCCACCAACCGTCGTCTACGTCATGGGCGTTACGGGACACGATGCGGATTATCTGCACAAAATTAAAGCAATGAAGAAAAAATCCAACAAAACCTTTTTTTTTCGGTAGAGTACGACACATTGATATAGAGCAGTGGTCTCACCTGTCCTTCCTCCAGGTTCAGCTCATCAGGGCATTCAGCATCATAATCATATAGAGCAAAGCAATGGCCGAGAGTCGGTAAGTCGTTCTTCGTCGCCACAACCTTCGAAGCGTCTTGCACGGTGGCAGGGGCAGCGACATCGGTGGACGGCCACTCAGCCACAAAAGATTCGACCTGAGGCTGCTCCTCAGCCTTCTGCTCTTCAGGTTTCGCAGTAGGGGCCGAAATCACGGAGATCTGATCGGGAGACTGGACCACGTCGGCGTCTTCTCCCTCCACGGTATAATCAACCGAAGAGAACGAGATTTGGGAGACTAGGCCTGGCGCGCCAGTGCTTGAGCAGGGCTGGTTAGAAAACAAACTCTCAATTCAATTATACAAATATAACGTAAAAGCAAACATTGGAAAAGAAAGTCTGAGAAAAACCGAATATTGTCGGTTTATGTGAAATTTTCTTGGAAAAATATAAGCATTTATTACATTACACTATGAACACAATACAAGTGTTTGTGCAACGTTGTTTCCCAATAAATACAGAGCTTTACAGTTACTTGTAGTTTTATAAACTATAGACAGGAATTCCAATAAGTAGAATATTTCTGTTGCATAAGTACAGAGGGCCTAGACCAAGTATTTATCTACCAGCGCCTTTCAATTTTGAAAAAGTGTTTTTGTACTGAGGTGAAGTCGTTTAAATATTTATATTTATAATATTTATACATATTCTTTTGGATTAACCTTCCATTAGTATATGTAAGCTATAGTATAGTTTTTTTATATTTAAGTGTGAATAATTAATCAGAATAAGATGCTTCTAGCTGATTGGCCACTGCAACTAAAATTCGTTAATAGTTCAGGGTAGTTGAGGATTGTTGAGTACAAGTACTGTAGGCCTACTATGACATCTTAAAGCAGAACTTATTCCACTGAGTGAAAGAGATGGTGCTAGACACCCTGTATGGCTCTGTCCCTTTCACTCAGTGGAATAAGTTCTGCTTTAAGATGTCATAGTAGGCCTACTGTTCTTTCGTATGAAATATAATTAGGAACTCCGAGTACTAAATTGACATAATAAGCAGTACCTACTAGTTCCATACATTAGTCAGTAAACTAATGAAGCCTGGTCCGTCAGATATTTCTTAGAATTTGACGGACTTCTTCCATTCAAATTAATTTATTGAATGAACTGTTTGCTTTCTATAAAAAAAAACAAGTTTATTCTACAATATGATTTTAATAATGCATTTGTCAAGTCAATTTCAACTGTTTCTGAAGAGCCTGGAGGCTAAGATTAAGGCCAGGGTCAAATTATAGTATTCCCATCTTGAGCTGAGAAACTCCAAAAAAAAGTGTAAAGGTCAAGGTCAATGTCAAGGCCAAGTGAAAGGTCAAGGTCAAGTAAAAGTGTAAAATCAACCAACTTCAGTTGAGAAATTCCGAGTGCAAAGCGGAAATTTAAAAACTAAATTGACATATACAGTAGGCAGTACCTAGCAGTTTCAATTTCATTGATATATTTATATGGTATGTACATAGTAGTAGGTGGTTTAACGTAAAGGTCAAGGTCAAAGCAACAGTGAAGATCAAAGTTAAAGTAATGATTGATGCTGACATACAAAAGTAACCAAAAAGCTCAAAGTTGAAAGTCGTATATAATACGAAATTAATTAAAAGTAAATATCACTTATGAATGTCGAAGTCCTCTGAATGCAGCAGAAAAGTTCCAAAGCGGGACGTTAATTAGTATTTGTGTAGAGACAGTCAGCCAACAAAGAATCTTGATACTTCAAAATAAAATTACTATTTGTCTGAAAGTTCAGTTTTCGTTTCATCGAGCTTGAGTGGGTTTCCTCGTAGTTTTTTTTATATAGATAGTTACTTGATTCAGTTGGCAATGCAGTTGCTCACCCAGAACAGGTGTGGTCATTAATAATTATCGATTTTCTTCACCGATCGATAGTTCTTAGCATGTCAGTTTCGTGATTGTATTGTTCAGCTATGGTAAAGTACCTATTGGAGCTTGTTATGCGTTCTCATTCATTAGATAAGTTGGCGTGAGACAATGCCATTTATCACATTGAGACATTTGTGAGAAGGAAATAATATTAGATTGTAGTTTATGTCTTACTCTCTCGTCTATCTAACATACAGCATGTATAACTCGTTGGCCTTTAGAACGCACAAACGCATAAACTCACGCGCTTGTGCTCATGCCAAGCTACTCAATTTACCTCTATTTTTGTCACATATTTGTTTCATTGGCGCCCAGGGTAAGGGCTTGCCTGACACATATATGCGACAATGATGCCGATTCTGACGATTAAACTAAACTAAGATTTTGATTTTGATGATTGATTTTGGGTCTGAGTAAGTTTGACAACCAGTTTTTTGTGAAAAACGTCAATTCCAAAATAGTGTGATTGCGATTTTCTCTGAATTGAGTAACTAAACTATCATTGATGCTGACAAACAATAGCTAAGTTGTGTCTTCAATCAATTTCAGAATAGGAAACGTCTAAGTTAAAAAAAAATTGTTTGTGGACTAATTGTATGTAGATAGAAAAGTAGGTATATAATATGAAAGCATTGTTTAAACTTAACCGTCTTTGCAACTTTTGTTTAATTGCACAAGTACTAGCCTGTGTGTGTGTGTGTGTAAACTCTCCTCGGTAGAATTATTTACGTGATACAAGACTTAGCATGATCAATTTTTCGTCTTTGTAAACTTGTATATTGCAGCTTTAATCTGACTGTAACGATGTACGATATACACATCAAAATATGTAAGGTGTCACCGTGTCTTAGATTAACTATATATGAACAACGATCTTAGCGAGTCACACTGCGACACAGGTATACTTGCTTGGACCTATGTGTTGAAGTCAAAGTATACCCTTTTTTATTTGCTTGTGAAGCGTTGCAGAATGTCAGATTTGTACTAACTAAAACCCACCCATGTGCCTTCTATTGCCCTTTATGATCCGGAGCCGCGGTATCTCTTTCGAAAGACCCTTCACCAGACGGTGGCCCTGGCAGGCCCCTCTGCTTTGCTGACACCTTTTTGAGGCCCGTTTGAAACACTAAAGCGCCGTTGATACAGCCAAGTATACCCTTTACATATTTTGCTTTTTAGTGCCTATAACCTCTTTGACTACCGTTGTTATCCTATTCTTTTTATTTCACAGAACCAGTAAGTTTTACTTAATTAGTGGCCTACAAATGTTTGTTGTACGTTTTCATTTTGTTAGTGGCTGACTGTTCTAGTTAGTATCGTTTGGTTTTAACGTTGACCATAATTACCTGTTCCCTGTCTACATCCAGATAGTTATGAGGTACATAGCCTTCTTCTCCACGGTAGTTCCTCGCACGGAGCCAGCCGTCACCATCGCCTTCACCGACGACCTCCAACTGTTCGCTCTCAATGATGGAGAGCTCATCAGGATTTTGTGCCTATTCGAAAATATTTGTGTAAGCGCTGGGCGATATTTCAGGCTAATTCAGTAATCATTTCATTTCTTTTGTTTTTGGTATTACCAAAGATAAATATTTTCTTTAAAAACAGAGCTAAGAGCGGTTTCACAACAGCGTTTTATTTTGCGCGCACGCCATAGTTGCGGAGTACACGTGCACACGCTTATTCTGGCTCCTACACGTTCCACGTGTGGCGAAGAGCGCGCATACGCAACTACACGCACTGCGTACAATGAGCTAATACAAGGCGAAAACCTCGCTTATCTGAAACCGCTCTCCACGCGTTATTTATGTTGAAGATGACGTAATGACACACAGACAGACATGTTCTATATATCTAGAACTGATCCATCAGAAGCATGATGCTCTACGGTTAGTTGTCAAGCAAGCGTAGAAAGATAACACGTAGATAGCCTAACTTTGTCCGGCCAAAACAAGTATTTTTGGCGTCTCAAGACTAGATTTCAGAAATATAAGTATGTATGTAATGAAATTAGTAACTTACTAATACCAATTGACCAGAATGAAAGAGCAGAATATTATTAAATAATGTATAGATTAGGTCATGCTTATAGTACAAATAAGTGAAGAGGGTTGCACCAAAAGTCATTTCGTAGAATTTTCGTAGCAAGCTCGTAGCACGGCTACGGCGTAGCAGTGACGTTGGTTTAGACTTAAATATTTATATCGTTAGTTCAGTACTGTTCTAGTATATTACGTAAAACCGATAACAGGAAATATAACTCGGTCTTTCTATGATGCTGTGGCGGCTTACTCATATAAAGATTTTATTTTTTAAAATTGCACTCTTTATCTCTCCCGTAAGATTCATTTTCAAGTGTCACCATTCGCTAAATGTCTGGAGTATGTGCGGCGATAAATGTACTAGACCAAGTTAAACTCAGGTACCTCAGGAGCATTTTAGAATATAAAACAGTTAATCATGATTTGTAACTCTTAAAATCATGATTAGCCATACATTTTTCAAGCTACAGTGATGTTGTAAGCAGATAGATTGGCGAAAATCCTGTTAGCTTGCGCGCAGTGAAGCAAGAACAATTATTGACGTTCAAACAAGCAACTATTGATCATTGCCTGTCTGTTGCATACAAGTATGGTCAACACACAAAGCGAGAATCATAGCAAACATTGGGCTAACGCACTTGTCGACCCGACTAATAAACGAGACAGGGCAAGATACAGTACCTAGTAATTTCTGCCTTTCCACATAACTGGTAATGTCGTACATATAGATACACCTTTTAATCCCCGATGAGACATGTTACTAGCAGTACATTCACATTTTCCAGTTATTAGGCAAACCTATTGCCATTAAACGGATATACAGATCAGTAGGCCTACCATGACGTCTTAAAGCAGAATTTATGACCACTGAGGGAAAGAGATGGTGCTAGACACCCTGTATAGCTCTGTCTCTTTCCCTCAGTGGTCATGAGTTCTGCTTTAAGACGACATGGTAGGGTAGCAGACATCCAGACTTCATGCTACTGAGATTACCGTTACGGAGAGACCCAATAAAACTTTGTCCAACCCGGTAATTGAACCAAAGACTTCGAGCTCGCTTGCGATTACTGACGAACGAGGCAGTCTTACCTAACAGTTTTAATAATAAAGTAACTGGAAATCATTATATGCCTAGTCTTTTCCATATATGTTGGGGTCGGCTTCCAGTCTTACCGGATTCAGCTGACTACCAATACTTTACATGGAGCAACTGCCTATCTGACCTCCACAACTTATTTAGTACTGAGTAATATGATACCCCTTGGTAAGATGATTACCAGTTAAAATAATAACTGGTAATCATTTATTAATATTACTTACTTGTATATTTAGGTAGGTAAATGGAGAAGAAAGGAAAGTTGATGAAACCTAGCTTAGTTTTTAATGTTCATCTGTTACATTCATGATGGAATTTTTTCCTTTTTTTTTGTTACATTAATTTTATTTTCCTAACATTGTTTTGCATATAGAAAATGATGAATCTAATACATACAGAAAAAAAATAAAAATTAAATTAATGTATAATTTCATTTCAAGTCTATCGTAGCACATTAATAACACCTCTAAAAACCGCGAAAGGTTATCTAGAATTGTTCCTAATAGTAAATAAAATGTTGAAGAAGAAGTCTAAAAAGTACACAAACTAAACACTACCAAGTCAACTATATTATAAGAAGAAGAGAATAAACTGTTAGTATTCATATTATATTTAATTTATAAGATAAATATGAAACATTAAGTTTTGCGAAAGAAGTCTTAGAGACGAGTCTGACCGGGGAAAGCACACATTGACCCGTCACACAAAAATCACAGTCCAATTATCAAAATGTTTCCAAAAATACCAAATCTGAGTTAAAAGCACTTCGTAGTGACGGTCGAGCTAAACTGCTGCGATATTCCGGTCAGATTAGTCCCTAGTGTAAAGCGGTGACAATATCAAGATCTTTTAGTGTTGGATTATGTTAGCCGCGCCTGCGGTCAGGTGAGCTGTAGTCAGAAACGCATATGATGAAGTTTATCTGTTTGCCCGTCTGAGGCTGACTCACCGTGTACGAATAAAGCGCTGTGCATTTGTAAAGTGGTGCTGCTGGGACCACGATAGCTTCAACTCCTGCAGCCTCCCCTTCCTCCCAGTTGACTTGTGTGGGGTCATCCCAACCTACAGTGAGCTGTTCGATGCGCATGCGATCTTCTTCCAGCAGAGCTAAGGGAACAGCCACGGAAATCGTTGAAAATGATTTAGAGCACCGCTAAGGTCCTAGCAACTAACTAAATGTACCTAAGCTAAACTTTTCAAGTAGTAGTTGGTGCTAAAAGTGATATAAAGTTATTTGAACATTCACCCCGTAAGCACTTCCTCTCAACTTTAATGGCCAGTACCTATAACTTGTTAACTCTCCCCATATATAATGACGCTTTGAAAATTTTGCTCGATTTTGGACTTTATCACTATATACACTTTGATCCTAATTATATAAGTTACTCATTATTGAATGGAAAGTTCGATAGTCAAGGTTATAAAGTTTTCATGTAAGCGCTACTCACCATCAACGTCCTCGTCATGTTCATCTTCGTTTTGTGATCCTGAAGTAGTGCGCTGGTGGCTGCTTGAAGCGACGGCGGCCGAAGCTGAGGCCGATGCCGAAGCCGAGGTGCCTTCGCCCTCGGTATTATCGCTGTCGTAGAACGAATCGGAGCTTGGTTGATCCTGCGTGGTGGAAATCGTCTGTTGTTTTATTAAGAAAAAACTTGTTGTTTTTTCTATTGAGAAATATACATATATTGAGTTGATTACAAAAGAAAATATAAAGTTATTTAGCTGTTGATTTCGCTATGCGGAAGAGATCAAGCTACTAAACAATGGATTATTTAACATTATTTATTAGAAATTACAAGCAATGAAGCAGAAACAGCTAAGAAAATTTTAACTTTTTTCTATGTAAAGTAACTATCTATGCGAAACGATTACTATTAAACACAGGGATATGTTGATAAAATTATGCTGATATCTGAAAACAAAATGAAAAAAAAGAACAAAATAATCTTAAGCAGTAAAACAGAATAAGCACGATAACCTGTTTAACGTAAAATTGTTAGTAAATAATATTCAATTGCAAAAATACTAAACATCACAAAAAAATATTATAAACATAAATAAAAGTTGTTATTATAAGGAAAAAGGTCGCCGTCGCACGTCGCTTTTTATAAACCCCTTATTTTATATTTTAGCAAAAACAAACTTCACAACGATGTCTTAGAAAATGAATTCGGTGAAAGTTTTAGTTATGGAATCTAGTCAATTATACTTTTAAGCTTAAACTTTTTACAGTACTTTAGTTGCATCACTTCACCCGGGCTCTAAGATATTACCACACCTTTTGAAACTTAATATTTGAGTCACTCTAAGTCAACAACACAATTCTCAATTTGTTTCTTGCTTGCTTTTAATAAGATATACGTACACTCAAGATTTTTTTTTTTTAAATAACGCGATACAAGATAAAATAAAACGCGCGCGGCGATATCAAAAACATAAAAAAATATAATAAAAACGCATTCAAGAAGCTCGCAGTGTCAAGGCCATAGCAATTAAATAACAGACAGACGGACAACAAAGTTATTCTGAAAGGACTCCACTAATTTTTGGCACTAATAAAAAAAACGTGGAGAATGTAATTACTACTTTATTTATGCCCCGTTCCAATAAACAAAATCGACTCGTTTTGCTTACGGATAGTTGTATTTTGACATGACAAGCAAAACGAGTCGTTTTTGTTTATTGGAACGGGGCATATATGTCACTAAAAGTGTGCCGACGGCTAACATTCTCGGGAAAAAAAGAATTACTGCAAATAGAATTCAAGCACAGCGCAAAAACAAAATATAAGCGTAAAATAGACAAAGCAGCATAATTTTAGCAGATTAACTTAATATGGGATACAAAAATCATCATCCATCCATTCCAAATTATTTTACGGTCGTCCAGCGGTCCAATCTTACCGGTATATACCTTTATTTTACATGCAGCTACAGCCTATCTGACCTGCACAACCTATTTTGTACAGGGTAATCGATACCCTTTGGTAAGTCTGGTTGTCAGACTTTCAGGACACTGACTACCTGTAACCACTGTCATCTACAAATGACAGCCGAAATCAACAGATTATCGCGCTTTCCGAGGCACGGAGGTCACTCGGTATGTAACGAGTGGTTACCTATAAACAGACTAACCTAGGCAAGTACGGCTTAACCTAAAGATCAACCTGACCGGCAGCCAATATTTACACACAAACGTAATTAGTTGAATGTGGGTGTAGTATGGGGTACACCTCTGCCAATTCCTTCGGGGATTACAGGCGTTATGTTGTGTTATTAACTAAAATAAAATAACACTGACAACAATAATAAGAGATGTTAGCACAGGTGAGAGTACTCACGGCTGCACCAGACGCGTCAGTACGGACGCTCAGCAGGCTGCTGCTCCTTGGCAGCGGCTCCGACACAGCTAACATGTCCATCTCCTTCAGCCACTCGTCCACAGGAGCCCCGCTCACACGCAGACACTCCAGACGAGACTCGTACTTTGCCTTCGAAATCTCTGAACGTCGGATGTTCGCACGAAGCTCATCCAAGCGGACGTCAAGTTCGGGACCGTTTGGATCATTGGGGTCGACCTAACGAAATGAGGAATAAAAAATAAAAATTCACAATCAACACTTTTTACACATTCAAATGAGGATGATAAACTTACAGTTTTCATGCTGAAAAGTTCGAAACTATATAATGACACTACGCGGTGAAATATTTAGGTGCACTAAATGATGGTGTGAAAGGAGTCCGACATACACAATCACAAACAAAAACACTAACTGCATATAGATTTAACGATAGCTATCAAGAAGTCCCAACATGAATGATTGTTTGGCCCGATTTTCAAAATAGTAGTATCTGAGGACCCAACAGAATGCTAGGCGGTAGAATTTGATGTAGTACACAAAGATGATACAATCGTTGCCTATGTAAATTGCGTGTCTCACCGCTATTGTTGAAAAGAAGTCATACAGGGAGTGAAGGGTACCCATGACTTGAGAGAAATTAAAACAGTTTTAAATAAATAAAGGACTTGATAGTGTAAAGTCGTGTTGTCTGAAGGCGCGACAGAAAGGAAATGCAGTAAAAGGAGCCTCGCGCAGCGCCTGCTGTCAGGGTATTATAACCCCGATGCTGATTTATAATTCATGGCGCTTAACGTCGTATGGACTATTTAGTGTTGCAATGTATTCGTATCGCTACCACAATATTTTGTTTTTGTAGTGAAATAATTGTTTGAAATTAAAATTATGATGGAATTGTGTTTATGCTAAAAGTTACTTTTTAAAAACAAAACTGTCGGAGATTTTATTTTTACGCAAAATTTTAAAGGGATATTTTTTTTTTAGTAAAAATGTTAGAATTTTATGGTCTAAAGCACTAGTTTCATAGTATCAGGCACAATCTAAAATAGATTCTCAGAAAAAATTGCCACAATTGCACTTTAATAACCGACTTCAAAAAAGGAGCAATTCATCGGGATCTTTTTTTTTGTGTATGAAGCCTGGACCGATTTTCAAAATTCTTTTTTCCCTGTCATATCTATATATAATAATAAAATTGATATGGGTCCACCACATCAATTTTATGTATGTTGCAAGTAGTTTATCGTCTATAATACATCTTTTTTCTATATGTCTGTATGGATGATCTGATCTGCTAATCATTTAGTAACAATTGAAAATGAATAAGCACCTACTCGATAAAAAAATAAGTGATATATGACACTGAAATAAAAAAACTGTCTGTAAAAAATAAAACCGACTTCCGAAAAAAAAACTAATAAGTAGAAAATAACTTTACTTCCGAAAGTCGGTATTATTTTTTACAAAAAAGATTTTTATTGCACAGAAAAAAAAATAAGATAGCTGAAAAAAGTGTGCGGAATCCCTTTGATTTTCCGAATATCTTAAGCGCCACTTGCACGGTGAATCAGACGAGACCAGCGTATCATTACGAGTGTGTCTACCAGGTAATTTATCTGGCGGCATAGTGTCAGGTTGTCGTTTTAAAGATTTCTAAACACGCTTTTTATTCAATTTTCTACATCGTAGTATGTGTTTAGACTTTTCGATTATTTATTCGCATATAACGCAGTTAGTTTTAAGAACTTGGCACACTAAGATTTGCAAGTTGTTTTTTTAAATAAACCACACTAAGTATTTTTAAGAATCTTTGTATGTAAATTCGGTTGGTCTGACAATCAGTGGTTATCATTTTTATTTTAGCTGTGTAACGGGTAAAACCGCTGGGCACAGCTAATCTATATAAAAAAGGAAAAATCACTGTCTCACATATCACGAAATCTCAGAAAGGACAAGTGAAGAGAGAGAATCTGTAATTTTGCAAAGGAGTTCCTTTTAGGAAGTACGTGCCAACTCAGAGAGATGTGATGAAACTGGGTAGCTAAGTTTGTATAAGAGAACCCGATTCTTTGGGCGAATTGATTTGAAATTTTGCACAGGCATTCTGCATTTTTTCACAAAATTAATAGATTACAAAACTGCTAATGCCCTAAACTGTTACCTAGTTTTTTCTATATCAGTATCATAAGATAAGGTGCAGATGTCTTTTTTTTTTGGGGTGGATACTTCCCCCGCTCTGGGCGGAGCGGGGGGGAGTATCAGACTTTTACTGACTAAAACCCACCCATGTTGCTTCTATTGCCCTTTACGTTCCGGGGACGCAGTATCTTTTTCGAACAACCCGCAACCCCGACAGGCGGAGGCCCTGGCAAGCCCCTCTGTTTTGCTGAAGGGATAGATGTCCTAAGTTAAGAAACAAAAATAATACTCACCTTCTGCCCAGCATCTCGCATAGCTTGATAGACGTGCATTTTGCGTGTGGCGTCTCGTACCAGCGAGGTCTCGCGCAGCACGCGTGTGGCCCAGCGGCGGGCTTCTTGCCCCAGCGTCTGCGCAACTGACTCGTGTTCGATGGTCACCGTGTCGATTGGGTCGTTGTCACACGGTTCAAACTCGTACTGTGTGCAAATATGTCATCTCATTAGGATTTGTTGAACTTAGTCAACAAGTTAGTATTTTTGGGCAAAATTTTAAGCTGTTAGCTGATTAAGAGAGTTAGAAATTTGGGTGGACTGAGACCCAGCTGTCTTTTGTTTGATGTGTGTGGAACGGTCATGGGTACGAATATTGCGGTACAACTGGCTACCTAGCTAAGATGGCCGTCAAACTCAAGTATCAGGAATGACTCTAAGGCCGTGCGCTGCGTTAGGCGGGCGCACGGCGCGGGCGCCCGCGTGGCGTGCTGTTTCATGTAATCTCATAGATCAGCCGGCCAATGGCCGTGCGCTGCGTTAAGAAACAGCACGCCAAGCGGGCGCCCGCACCGTGCGCCCGCCTAACGCAGCGCACGGCCTTAAGGTCACATTAGTGTGCGTTTGAGATTAGTTGTTGTGTTTTGAATTTTAATCTTCTTTTGAACGCTAAATTGCACCCGTTTCTATAAATCGTCCTCACATATATGTATTTATCTCAACATGAATTATGTTTGTTTTAGTACACAATGTCGTTTGAAGAGCATCAGATGCGTAGGACAACGTTTCACGTCAAAATATTTTTTCATGATAATTCCAGTTATATAGTGTTTAGATTCGTCTAAGATTTCGTCGAATTAGTTTCATCGGCTAGAATAGACACATCCGGTGATCCTACGAAGTTTCTAATCAAGATCCGTTCAGCCGTTTTGACATGACAAACATAAATCCATCCTCACAAACATTCGCATTTATATTATTAGTAGTACTAATGTTTCCAGAGAACACTCTGCTAATTCTTACTGATGTTGCCTACAGACAAATCATTCATTTTGACAACTTAAAACTTCAATGGTCACATGGATTTTTCAAAAGATTTTCGGTAGCGTCACTACGGCACAATACAATACAACATTCAATCCATACTTTACAGCAAAGCGGATCAATTTTTCAAATACGTGTATGCTGAGTTTCTTGTAAATCCCGGGGAATGGGCTAGAAAAAGCTACATACAAGAAAACATAATTCCTGATCATACCTGGATGTGTTGCTTCAGTACCGGGTAGTAGAGATACAAGCACTGTAGATTGTACTCCCGGGTCAGTTGCTGTGCCTGATCGCGAATCTTCCCGAACGAGTGTTGCGTGGCCGAACAAGTCAGCAGCTCAGTGCGTCCCATGAAAGTGAGGAACTCTGACACCTTCTCGTAGACCGCTGCCTCCATGCTCAGCATGCAGTTCTGGAGCTCCACCAGGAAGTACCGGTTCTGGAGGAGGAATGCGGAGTTATTGGCTGTTTATGGTGATGATGAATCGTTTTTAGATGGAGTATTTTATACGTAAACTAGCTTTTGCCCGCGGCTTCGCTCGTTTTAAATTCGGGGTAACACAGTTCCCCTTGCGCCTTATTGATTTGTAATGCAACACTAAGTTTTCCCTTTTCTTCCCTCTTTCTCCCTTACATCCCACTTTTTTCAAAAAAATATGCCTATGCCCGTCTCCTAGTTCCCAACTATCTCTGTACCAAAATTCATCAAAATCGGTTTAGCCATTAAAGCGTGAAGAGGTAACAAACAAACAAACAAACTCAATTTCGCTTTTATAATATTAAGTAAGGATACTAATATTTTGTTAACAATTTGTGATTAATATATTCCGCGTAAACCTTGAGTGCAAAACAATGCCCTTTGGTACTTTATCTAGATACCCTTATCTTTGTAGATTTTATTCTTCTTGATTTTAAGTGTATTCGATGTTACTACGAACAAATTTGCAACGTTAGTGACAATAATCATAGCTTAGTGAAACATTAACTGATTTAGAACGACGGCACGGTTGGCGCAGTGGCTGAGCGGTTGACTGCTACGCTGCGTGTCGCGTGTTAGATTCTCGCACGGAACATTTGTATGAGATAGTTGTTTCAGGATTGACTGTTTGTGTATGTGAGTTTAAATGTTTGCAAACGCACCCACGGTACAGGAGAAATGTCCAGGGTGGGGCAAAAAACAAGTTACGGATAGGGCTTCAGAGCGTCAAAAATAAAGTAGAAAATAAATACTAAGTAAAAAAAAAAAAGTTTTTTTATGTCGGTAATTTTGTTTGCAACTTTATCTGTGAGAAATCAAGCGTCTTGTTTTTCAACTCGTTGTAATTAAGTCCGGTCTACCAATTCATAAAGAGTTCCCTATAAGTTGGTACGTAAGTACTAACCTGATGAGCGTTAGCCGCGGCAATGCTGAGGAGATAATCATTCCTGGCTCCAGTTGACTTCTCTTCGAGCTGGTCGCGGCGAGAAGATACTTTCGCGCTGTTCTTCTGCAGCGACGTAATTGATTGGAAGAAGGATCCCTTCTTTTTCTTCAACCTTTTGGAAGAAAGAACCAAATGAAAACCAGGACTAAGGTTATGTTTACCTTGGTTATTTTGACCTTGATCCATGAGAGTGGCAGTCAGTTTTGACAGTTAACACATTCCATTCATTATGGCGTTATTATTTTTATTTGATTAAAAACGTTTTTGAAATTGAAGGAGATCGCAGATAAGTTTTTGGTAAAATATTTTATCTACATAATATATTTCTCTTAGGCATAAAGGACGAACACTAATTCTAAATTGAAAACATAATATTTACTTTATCAGGAACTATATAGCACTTAGCGTTTTCAGTCACGTAAACTGGGTAACATAGTTTACATTTAAACTGCTAAAACTCATTGACTAGTTTTTTATTTATTGCCATCCAAACATTTATGAGTTTATATTCTATAATTTATCTTTAGTCTTATGTCATGGGGAAGACCTTTTTTTTGGGAAATCATCCAATGACTTCCCTCGCTCTGGGCGGAGCGGAGGGGGATGTCAAACCTGTACTGACTAAAACCCACCCATGTTCCTTCTATTGCCCTTTACATTCCAGGGCCGCGGTATCTCTTTCGAACAACCCACAACCCCGGCAGGCGGAGGCTCTGGCAAGCCCCTCTGCTTTTACTGACATCTCTTTGAGGCGCGCGTGAAACACGAACGCGCCGTCGACACGGCCTGTCGTCAATCGACGGACGGACGGTGAGCTACCCATTGCATGGCCCGCATCTACGGTGGCCGGGAGTCGTCTCGCGGCGCCCGGCGCCCGGGGCGTCTTCAGCGGCGGCTGGGTTGTTTTGAGGTTCTCTCCCTCAAACGCCCGACCTCCTCCTTCACTAGCATTAGTGCTTCGCAGAAGGAGGTGACCGCTTCCCATTCCCTCTCGCTCCGGACCATGGCCTGAACCAGGGCCGGACGTGCCTCTCGCGGATCTCTCGGATCGCCTCCACGAGGGCACGGCGGTGCTCCGCCCAAGCTGGGCAGACCGCCACTGTGTGCTCCACCGTGTCCTCCAGGCGATCGTCACAATGGTGACACCCGGGCGTTTCCTCCCGCCCGATTATGTGCAGGAACCTCCCGAAACTTCCGTGTCCGGTGAAGACCTGCGTCAGGCGGTAGGTGAGGACGCCATGACGCCTCTCCAGCCACTTCTCAAAGAGGGGACTTACCGCCACTATTGTGGCTTGCCCTGCGCGGGGTTGCGACAGTCGCTCTCTCCATGCCACCATGAGATTGCACCGGAGGTCTGTCCGCTGAACGGCAATTTGCCGCGGTAGCGGAGTTTCCCCCCGGTGTAGTGCCTCCACGCGCCACTCAAACAGGTGCGCGAGGACTATCGCCTCCAGATCCCACGGATCCGGCAAGGAGGCTCGCTGTCTCGCCGGAGATCGTGCGGTAGCCCCGGATCAGCCTAATGGCTACCTCCTTTTGAGGCGCGTACAGGTAGTGGGCGGCGCGCAACCCTAAAGAACGCACCTATACCGGGGCCCCGTAAAGGGCCATGGACCGCACGACTTCGGCATAGAGCCAACGGCAGGAGGCGTTTGGCCCCATCAGATTGGGCAGGAACCGCTTGAATGCAGCCCGCGTCCGCTCGAGTTTGGGAGCCAAACGTCGGAAGTGCTTCACGAAATTCCACCGGCTGTCGAGGACGGTTATTTTCATTTCTTCTTTCTATTTCGCATTGAACAGTGTGGTGTCGCTACGATTATTTTTGATGAGTGTATACCGGTTTTTTGTATAGTTATAGCGTCGTTCCATCGGGGTGTCCCTTGACACCTCTCAAGTTTTTTCATTGACTTTTTTGCTACCTCCTTACGGAAATAAAGTTATTTTCCCTTTATTTGTGTTTTTTTGAAGTCGATTTTTTTTGCAAAAACGTTTTATCATCTAATTGTACCTATTTTACTTTTTACTCCAACTGTTTTAATACATATTTATCATAAACTAGCTTTTGCTCGTGGCTTTTCTCGCGTTAAATTCAGTATAACACAGTAACTGCTACCTGTACTTTTTACCCTTTTTTTTTTTTTTTTTTTTTCGGGTGGGAAATCATCCAATGACTTCCCCCGCTCTGGGCGGAGCGGGAGGGCATGTCAGACTTGTACTGACTAAAACCCACCCATGTTTCTTCTTTTGCCCTTTACGTTCCGAGGCCGCGGTATCTCTTTCGAACAACAAGCAACCCCGGCAGGCAGAGGCTCTGGCAAGCCCCTCTGCTTTGCTGACTCTCTTTGAGGCGCGCGTGAAACACGAACGCGCCGTCGACACGGCCTGTCGTCAATCGACGGACGGACGGTGAACTATCTATTGCTCACCGCCCACAGGCCCGCATCTACGGTGGCCGGAAGTCGTCTCGCGGCGCCCGGCGCCATGGGCGTCTCCCGCGGCGGCTGGGTTGGGCAGATGTTCTCTCCCTCAAACGCCCGGCCACCTCCTTCGCTAGCATTACTACTAGCAGAAGGTGGTGACCGCTTCCCATTACCTCTCGCTCCGGACCATGGCCTGAACCAGGGCCGGACGCGAGAGATCGCCGCCGCCGATCGCCTCTACGAGGGCACGGCGGTGCTCCGCCCAAGCCGGGCAGATCGCCACTGTGTGCTCCACCGTGTCTACTTTTTACCCTTGCGTCTTATTTATTTGTAATAGCAACTTAAGTTTTCCCTTTTCTTCCCTCGTTGTCCCTCATATCCCACTTTTTTTTTAATTAAAATATATAGCTTGTGTCCGTCTCCTGGTTCCCAACTATCTCTGTACCAAAATTTATCAAAATCGTTTTAGCCATTAAAGCGTAAAAAGGTAACAAACAAACTCACTTTCGCTTTTACAATAATTTTGATAACGTGTATTGTTTTGTTTTACTATATTTAACAGTAACAACAAAATAATATGTCGACCTCTATTATTAATATTGCAAAGACAATTTCGCAACTAGTTATTATAAAAGACATACTAATTGAATATGGACCATCGACATGGAAGGTTCACTTTCTAGTTTCTACTATATAATTAGGTCATCATCGGTAATAGCACAACACACAATGTAGGTACGATTATGAATATTAAAGCGTTTTGCGTAATGGCGATGTTGGTAATCCAGCGCAAAACTTTGGTCAGCTAACACACACATCATTCACATTACCCGTTTTTCGTCGCGAACGAGGAAGTTGGGTTTCACATAGCATCAAATCCCATTACAATGGCATATTATCTACCATAGGCGGTTATTAAAGCTTTAAGCTAAAAATACCGTATTCAAATCGGTTTACCCGTTCAAGAGCTACAATGCCATCAATAGACTGATATTTATTATTTGCCGTCAAACTTATAACACCCCTCTTTACGAAAGCGACTTACTTCTCCTCGATATCTTTGGCCTTGTCACGGACGTCGTGAGCGGTGTGCTCCTCATCAAAATACAGCTTCTTGGTCTTATCAACGTCCACCACAGTGTTCTGCAGCTCCTTGTGGGCTTGGGCCAGCGTATCTGTGCACTGGACAAAGAAAAAACCATGTGTTAGTATTAGTATGAAAGGATCCTACCAAAAGAAATAAGTTTATTTTACAAATGGGAAATTATCAAATATCTTCACCCATTCTGGGCGGAGAGGAGAGTAGTGTCAGACTTTTGCTTTGCCTTTTTTAAGGCGCGTGTGGACCACAAACCCGATTTCGACACGGCCTGTCATCACTAGACGAGTGAGCTACCCATTGATCACCGACCACAGACCCGTACTACGGTGGCCGGGAGTCGTCTCGCTTCGCCCGATGCAAGGAGCGACTCCTGCGGTGGCTCTGTTGGTTTGGGGTTCTTTCCCTGAAACGTCCGGTCACTTCCTTCGCTAGCATAACTGCTTCGCAAAAAAATAGTGACCGAGTCCCTCTTGCTCTGGACCATGGACTAGAAACCAGGGCCAGACGCGAGAGATCACCGCCACTGATCGCCTTTACGAGGACACAGTGGTGCTCCACCCAAGGTGTGCAGACCATCGCCTATCCTCCAGGTGATCGTCATAGTGGTGACACCCGGACGTTTTCTCCCGCCCTATTAAGAGCAGGAACTTATGTCCGGTGAAGATCTGCGACAGGCGGGAGGAACTAATCGCTACTATTGTGGTGTGCCTTGCACGGGGTTGTGTCAGTCGCTCTCTCCATGCCACCATGAGATCACACTGAAGTTCTGAGGGTGGTGATATGTCACGGCAGCGGAGTTTCCTCCCAGTGTAGTACCTCCGCCCCCCTCGTGCAGGCCTGCGAGGACTATCGCCTCCAGATCCCCTGGTTGCAATCCAGCAAGGACGCTCGCGGTGTTGCTGGAGAGCGTGCGGTAGCCCTGGATCAGCCTTGGGGCTACCATGTTTTGGGGTGTGTACAGGCAGTACTCCAGCGTAGCGCCTTCGAAAGTAGGTGTTTTGCCCCGGCCCGACCGAGTTTGGGAGCCAAATGTTGGGTATGTTCCACCGGCGGTCGAGGAGAATTCCAAGGTATTTCATTATCGACTCTACGTCGATGTGAACAACTCCTACCGCCAGTTGGGATCCCGACGGTGCCGCATTCCAAAAGCCATGAAAACACATGCGTATTATCAGCGTAACAAACTAGGAAGGTCGGCGCGCAGCACCCATTCGTTACCGATATCCCACAGGAGGGGCCCCAAGACGTATTTCTGTAGAACACCGCACGACGTCTCTCACCGGTTCCACTCTCCGGCGCGACCACGATAGATGACGGCTATGTCCATCAGATATGTCTCAATTAACGACCATTGACGACGAAAGTACTTAAACGCCCACGCCTGGACACTGCAGCCCTCGTCGTGAGTGCTCTCTCACGCATGATGGCGTTCACCGTTAAGCGTCCCATGCGGAAATCGTATTGGTGTTCCGCAAGATCTGGCCCCGTCTCCATAAGCTGCTAGGCGTGGAGATTTGCAATAACTCTTTCTTGAGTAAGTTAAAGCCGGCCGGGATACGGTCGGAGAGTCCGTAGAGTTCCCCGGTGTCTGTCTCTTCCAACGACTTACCTATGTTCTACAAATAAAAAGATTGATTTGATTTGATTTAAACGAAATGGGAACTGGCCCCTGTCCAAACATGCGCTTAGAGCCCTTCCAGCCAGGCCCGAGAGAAATTAAAAGTAAATAAGTACGCTGCGCCGTCTATCACATTTCGTGCTGTTTGTTTTACACCACTAAAGAAAGGGCTAATAAAACCGTTAATGCATATTATACGAAGATTAAACGCAGTTTCTCGTGCACCACACACAGTTCACCATGTTTGCTAACGATCAGGTAAACATATGGCTGGAAAATACTGTTTAATACCAACGAGTTTCCAAAGTTGAGAACCAGTTAGAAGCTATACTATTATTGTAAATTTTTCTAAGGTTTTTAAACAGTAGTCTCTTTTATTGTTAAAAATATTCTGTAGTGATGGTAGATTGCCGAGTTTTTGCAATCATTCATATAGCTATGAAAAAGTGTTTTTAATCAAATATAATAATCTGAAAAAAAAATGCTAAGCGAAAATATGTATTTTCCGCATAGCTCAAAGCCATGTGTAACCCTGTCCTTAGCACTCTTGTGAATAAGTAAGTCATGTTGCTGTGACGTCGTTTTGTAACACTAGTATTGGAAATGCGCGAAGGTCAATTTCTAATTCAGTAAGATACAGTTCTCCGTGCAAGGCAGACGTATTACAAATATTCAGCCAACATGTTGGGCCATTTCGGTCTAATCGTCATCGTGGAGTGTACACTCATTTTCCAAATAGCGAATAAAACTTACATGATAGATGTGAAGGCTTTAGCGAGAAAATTTACTTGCAAATGCCTGTGCTTAGTCAATCAACTGAGGCCAAAAGAATGAGTCCTTCAGCTTCTGAAGTAGAACATGCACCGTAGTCATTCTCTTAGCACTCATAGAATCGTCATACTCACGAATGAAAACTGACTAAAATGTGAAGCAAAAGCAAATTTAAAGGAAATGTGACTACACAATAAGCTGATATTACAAGAACGGGACAACAATTGTCAGCTGCAGACACAATACCAGTTTGTTCAGAAGATTCTCCTTTTTCTAAAGATGATGAAGAACATCCTGTTCCTAATACCTCTTTAATTATCTTGCGTGTGGAAGTAGCAAGAAAATCAACAACCAAAAGTTATGTGCAACGACAAAGGAGCAAGAAAGACAGGATCAAAAAGGAGCACTATCTTCTTCGGTTGGCTGGAGATTGAAACTTCACATTACATCTATAGCACATAGAATAGATTGGGATATTAGAATTGTTATTGAAAAAAGTATGTATGTTGTGTTTTATTTTTTGGTCCTTTTTAATTTATTGCTTTAGTGTTTTGTTTGATAAAGTGTTTCCATTGAGCAGTAGGGTAGTGCAAACATGGCTACCACGTAGGTGTGCAGCTCATGTTATAAAACTTAACTTTAATGAATGTCATTTAGTAATTCGCTCTGAGACGTTTTGTAAGACAATCTGTCTTCCTGCCGGGGTTGCGGGCTGTTCGAAAGAGATATCGCGGCCCCGGAACGTAAAGGGCGATAGAAGGAACAAGGAAGAAGGTGGGTTTTGGTAGGAAAACTCTGACACTCCACCCCGCTCCGCCCAGAACGGTTATTTGATTAATTATAAAAAATTGTGATGATGATGGTTTTCGATATAAAACCCTTTAATGGATGTTTCACAACACATTAAGGAATTTTATCCTCATTTTTCGTGAGTGAAAATCTGGACCAGAGAACTTTAATTCTAAACAAAATTATATTGCGTCATTTAATGGAATGCCGCTTGGAATAATAAGAGCTGTGGAAAACACCTGATTATGGCTAGAGAGCCCATAGTACATTAAAAATGTTGAGTATTATTGTCGCAAAGTTGTTTTCAGTATAAAATCTGTCTATTCAAGCCGTTCTCTGAGTGCCGAGGTTAATTCCAGGATTTAATTAATTTTACTACTCGGGAAATGGAATTTATCCATTACTGCAAATACTGGCATATATTGTTGAAGTATCAGTGACAGGTGAGTATCGAGAACGTAATGGAATATGCGAGTATAACTTGACTGATTAAATTGAATTTGTCTGAATAGCGGATGCAGTTTTCAGTAGGGTTTTTGCATGAATTTAACAGAAGATTACGATATTTCACGGTAAATTATTTAAATTATTCTGTACGGAGGATGTTTTCTAAAGCTTTACAGATATATTCAGGGAGTTGTTACATCATTCGTAGAACCTATAAATAAAACTATTTCACACAATTGTGGCTTTGTGCTACAGACGAGCTACGGCGTAGTTTAGTGCTACGCCGTAGCACTAAAGCGTAGCTCTCAAGCTACGAACTTGTAGACATTCCACAGTTTTTTTGTGTAGCTTATACACACCTATTCGTTCTCATTAACCATACAAGATGCAACACACAGAAAGGTGAAAATAGTCACAGCAGTTGCTTTAACAATGTCTTTGTTCCATATAGACACATTGTATTGTGTCAGAACAAATGCTCCATGTTGGGAGCGTTACCATTCGTTTCGTTTCGTGTTGATACTGCAGTAATTCTTTACGTTATTCCTCATAGAATATTTGAACCTTTACACGGCAATAGACCGGTCAAATTACAGACCATTAGTGCACGCTGAGAGATACTTTAGTGAGTATAGAGGTGACCGTGTGTGGGTTTGAAATTATGTATTATAAATAAAATAAAATAGCCTTTATTGCTGTTAAATTTCTTACAATAGTTTAATACATTTTTGTAGAACAGCTTGGCAGTCGACAAAGGCCTAACTCTAAAGATTTCCACGAAAACCTGTCTCTTGCTAACCGGCTCCATACCCGGCCAGCTATTTTCTTTAGGTCATCTTCCCATCTTTTGATTTGTCTGCCTCTATTTATTTTTCTTTTAGATATCTTGGATACCATTCTATTAACTGAAATTATGTATAACCCATTTCAAAAAAAGAGGAGATTCTCAATTCGACTGGACATATAATTTAAATGGAATCCTCCATTACTAATATCTCTTAGTGGCAATGAAAAATTAATACTCAATAAGAAATTGTATGAGATACCATATAACTAAAAGGGCAGAATTAAAAAAAAAACATTTTACGCAAAAAAGACCCCATAAATTACCGAAATAATTTATTTATTAACAGTCATAAAATAGGAAGTATGTTAATGAACCGTTTTTTTTGAGTTAACTGTATTGATTGTAAGTTATCCAACGGTCTTCGTAATCCTCCGGTCTTCGACGATTGTGATACCACGCACCCACTTTGATGTCGCCGCCATATGGGCTACTAACATCTGACAACGAGGTCAAGGAGAGTACACGATACCATCAGGAATGATGCGCCATATTACTTCTTGATTTAGCATTGCTAGCAAATTCATAGTGGTTTTTATGTTTGTTGTATTAAGGTTGTTATTAGATTGTCGATAAGGTCCGAGGTTAAATAATTAGGCTGTTGAGCGAATTTCATCATCAACATGTTTCTGAAAGCGTTTAGTTTTAAGAAAACTGCTCTTTATATCCATTGAGAAATTTAAAACATTTGGCCGTTTAAAAAAAACCGTCTAGTGGTGACTAGCAAAACAGCATAGAAGTTTATAAAACTAAAGCCAGACCGAAGGCACGAACCCCGGACAGACGCAACAGATCCTAAATCAGAAGCGACATAGCTAGGCTAGAGACAGACATAGACAAAGCGGCTATGAACGAAGACGACACCGCACCACCCCTAGGGCCCTACCATCTGGGTGGGCCAAACAGCTGATGACCTCATCGCCTACACCTGAGGACGATCTAGATGGAGTGGAGGAAAAAGGGGACATTTCCGATGTCTCCATCTCCTCCTAACTGCATTGCAAAGACGTCGGTGCACCCAAAAACCGGCCAAGAGCAAGATAGACTCGCGAACCAAGGGATCCGACGGCCATGACTAAAGTTAGAGGGTTGAATTTTCACAGCACATTGGGACCACAGATTTGAGTATATGGTTCAAATTTTAACAAGATACTTCTGGCGCAGTGGTTGAGCGATCGACTGTTGCGCTGCGTGTCGCGGGTTTGATTCCCGCACGTAACAAATATTTGAACGGCCTACAGATAGTTGTTTCGGGTCTGGTTATTTGTGTTTGTGAGTTTAAATGTTTGTAAACGCACCCACGTTACAGGAGAAATTCCTAGTGTAGGGCAACGTTTTTTTAAATATATATATAAAGAGTCTTGACAGACAGACGGACAACAAAGTGATCCAATCCACTAAGGCTTACTTTTTTTCCTTTTTAGGTACAGAACCCTACAAAATATCAAATACATAGCCAGCTTGCGCTGGGCCCTGGAGACAAAGTCCAAGTAAACGGCATATAGCCAAGTTATTCAACTTCAAAGTTCGAATAGGTGCATGTTTCGCCTGCGACATTGATGGACAGGTCACGTGTAGCCGAGTAAGCATTGTTGATAAGTTCACAAGAAAAATACACAACCGACGAAGGTCTATTATAGCTTCAATTTACTATTTACACAATATTGAGCTACTTTGAAATTTGTACCTAAAACTATTTTTGATCTACAAGAACTTATATGTATGTATTCAGGATTTTAGTTTTTTTTTTTTAATAAATAGTTTTAGAGATTTAAAAATTGAAAATTAGAACATATGAACAGACCGTCATGCTTCTGCCCTAATCCCAATTCCCATCCAATTTGGATTCGGCTTCATATCTCAGTCTTCCGTAAGATTATTGGCGCAGCGGCTGAGCGATCGACTGCTGATCTGCTAGTCGGGTTCGATCTCCGCACGGAACAAATATTTGTATGAATAACGTGGAGTTGTTTCGGGTCTGGCTTGTTTTTCTGTATGTGAATTTAAATGTTTGTAAATGCACCCACGATGCGGGAGAAGTTCAAAGAGCGGGGGAACTTTTTTTAAATTGTCACTAGAAAAAGTTTCATTGAATCCGTTGAAGTCCATGTCCTGTACTGACCGTTAGTAAAAGAAATACGCCTGTTAGCTTGACATCATTGATTGTTAATGTTCTTTTAGAGACCCACAAACCTACAGTACGACCAACGAGAAGCGATACCAAATGTAAACAAAACCCATGCTAAAACCCCATATAAAATGGCCGCCCGAATGTTGGCGAACCCGTCTTAACGTTGTCATGTTTTTGCCGGGAGAACGAGACATTACGACAAAGGCACAAGATGGAAAGAGTTAAATATTAGATTGTCAATGCCACAGTTGTTCTTTAGGTTAATGACCTTTCGCATCGCTTTTCGTTGGCCGTACTATACTGTGACTGCTGTTCCACAATGACGGCTGTTTAACCGTCCTTGACATCAGTTTAGAATAGGGCTCGACAAAAAAGGGTAGAGTCATTAATGAATCTTAACTTGAACAGGTTTTTCTTGATCACCCATGGCAATGGTCAGTCAAATAATTATTAGACTAACTCCTACATAAATAATATCACGCTAGTTATTATCAAACTGTTACACAGAAACTTGGAGCAGCTACCCTACTATGACGTTTTAAAACAGAACTTATTCCAGTGAGGGAAAGAGACAGAGCTATACAGGGTGTCTAGCACCATCTCTTTTTCACACAGGAATAAGAACTGCTATAAGATGTCATGGCAACCCAACAGTACTCAAATCATGATTAAATGTCTTGGTATGGCTGTCATGGTGACATGACTTTGAAAAGAGGTGTCCCCTTGGGGTGGTAGTATTCAGTTATATCACACCCAAGGAAAAATATCACAAACTTTAACACCAAAGTGCCTAAGACTTACCACTTATTCTGTTTAATCATAGATATGCCTTCATCGTACTAAGGTCTCGCGAAAAATGTTTGAAATTCAGATAAACAAGCTTGCACATGCCTTATGAAACGGTAAATATGTTGTCCAGTATGAGCGAAGAAGATACTTATATTAATCAAAGAAAATAAAAATGAGAAAATATGTGGTGTGGTATGGCATATCTATGGTTGATATCTATGGCCATCTTCAGCTAAAAATAGGGCCCTACCTTTTTAGCAACGTTCAGTTTGTGTTGGCGCAAGAACTTGGCTTCGTCTGCGATCTGCTGCTGGAACACCTCGACGGCTGCCAGCCTGGCTCGTGCCAGCTTCTCATTCTCCTCCAGGACTGTTCGCCACACGTTCCACATGTTCCTGGCAACAAAATACTGGGTTGGAGAGGGCAGCACACATATAAATTATTACTAAATAAATACTACCTATTACAATAAAGTTGGAAAGTTTATTTGTCAGATCTTTCTAGTCTATGGAACTCGTATTTGCAGTCAGTCTCAGTTATGGGCTGCTTCTCATCAAGCTATGACTCTTAGGAGTCGAGCGGTGGGAGAAGCAGTAATTAGCACAGCAATTATTATAAATGAATAATGTTTTATCTTCTTAAAATGCAAGAACTGATCTTACTGTTACCGAATCCGGGTACTTAATGACATTTTTAAGGCATATATTTATATATTAGATTTTTTATCGTTATTCATTTTCTTGCATATTTTTAAAATATTTCTTGTAAAACATAAACAAACAAATAAAAAAAACATTTAAAAATAGTAGTCTACCAGCATCGGGAACAGGGTCAGAGCTACCGGTAGTCAGGGAGAGAGGAACCTCCTAACAATACGAGCCGTGTCCAGAAGTACTACTATCTGTTTCTATCCCTTGATCCAGCCTTCAAAAAAGCCTTCTCAGGTTTCTATCGAGGCTTTTGGCAATAAAGCCATTGACAGAATAGTTTAAAATGGGTTCCCTCTATCTGGCAGAAACTTGATGCTCCGAAATTTATTTGGCATAACACACTTAGCATAATTTTCTTTAAACGAACATTTTAAAGGCATAAAATTTATTTGGTATAATTATCGTTTGGCATAGGTAATGTTTAAAATTTCGAATTAACAATGGCATACTTTTAAGATGGCAGAATTACATTTAGTATAACTACGATTTGCAGAGTTCAAATTTCGCATAATATATTATTTGGTATAATTTCACTTGGCATACTATGCAGACGGCAGTAATGGCTAGGTTAGGTTACGTTAAAACTGTGACCTCCTACGACACTCCTACGACTCCTACTCCAGAAACGACTTGCGTTAATAGAAAAAAGAGATTGTTTTAAGTAGGTTACCCGGAACTGAACTATTTAGATTAGGATACCTAATTACTTATTGTTTATTTATCATATTATAATTAAATTAATTACTAAATATATACAACCTATAAATATACACAAACTAATAATAAAAAAAAATATACAGAAAATTACAGGGCGTCAAAAAATTCGTCCGTATCGCCGTCAACAGGTAAAGTGCCCAGAAGGCTGGCAGCATTACCGCGTTGGATGGCAATGCTTATTTTTTGTGCAAAAAACAGGCCAGCCCTCTGGTTACGAGAAGAATCGACCAACCGCTTGGCGATTTCTCGAAATACTACAAGGGCACTCGGACCCCATGGCCCTAGTGTTTCAACCCCAAACGGCTCAAAAACATAATTACCAATCAAATTGTGATATTTGCGCCGTTTGAGGTTTTCAGCACCTGCAGCAGCAGCTCCAGCGCAACCAACCGTACTAGGAAGATGGGATGGTGCAAGGGTGTCGACACAAGTTGCATCCCACACCAAAGATCTACCCAACTTCCATGGCATTATGGTCATACCATCTGGTCTCTTTCCATCGACGCGTACCAAGCCAGTTGGTTCTAAAACAGCTGGCACCCCGGCGGTGGCAAGAGCACGACGGATGAGATCATTAATGCAAACGTGCCGAGCAATACGACCTGCGCTTTTACTGCAGGAAAGGCCATGGTGTCCGAGGCAGTCGACTGCTTCCCCACATTGACAGCGATGCGGAGCCCCACAGGGTGCACCCAATCGCAAACACGTAGCGAGCCGGAAGGTTGTGTCACCCAACAAAGTACCTATGTTAGATTAGATTACCTAAATTCAATGATAAATTCAATTAAACAATAATTAAAAAAAAGACATTATTTTAAAGAAATAATTAATCAAAATAAATGACAAAGATGACCCTAACTATAAACCTTCTATGATATGACAATTCTACCGTTTAATGATCATCGATATAAAATATATTATGCCAAAAGACGATTCTGACTGTGAACTTTCTGCGATATGATGTTTCTACTTTTTAAATATTATGGATATGAAGTTTATGCCTAGAGATGATTCTGACTTACAAAATTATGAGTTTAGAATGTATGATAAATGAGTGTCTGCTAAACTATTTTCTGCGAAGTGAAGTTTGTGCCATCCGTTGTTATGCAAAATAAAATTATGACATAAAAAGTTCTGCTATAAAGGGTGGACCCGTTTAAAATATTATTAAAGCGCTTGCGCTTAAAGTGTGCATTAGCCAGCTTAGCACAGGTATTAGTTAAATGTATAAAATGAGTAGCATCAAGCCAATAATATTTATCGCGCACTAGCAGACCCTCACTGTCCTGGCAGTCTAACAATACCAGTTTAAGTTGAACTCGTATGTCATCAAAACTTAATACTACTTTAGACCAGCTTAAATATTAGGTTCTATCACTGACGTGCAGTCCACTCTGCAATTCAGAAAAGCTTTTAAGTTTTACGTAAAACCTTTGCATATGTTAGTAGTCTATCAATGAAATATTCGATATTTAATCTTTAAAACCTTCGATTGGCTTTGAAATAAAATTGACCTGTCAAAAGTAGAAATAATCCGAATAGCAATACCGTTTTTTTGGAAAAAATCATCAAATAACTTGGAACTAGAGCGGGGGACTAGAGCATGTCAGACTTGTACTGACTATAGCACACCAACGTTTCTTTCTATTGCTCTTTTTCTCTGGCGAAATGTGTATACTTATATTGGCCAATATTCGGGTTAGCAGTTTTAGAGGTGTATTAAATGATTTGATTTTCACTTAAGTTTGTAAAATATAAAGTATTTGGTGATTTGCGATCCTATAGTGTAGCAATAGATATTACAATGACATGTCCAGCTTTTGTTTGTATATTACCACTGATACAAATGTACTTACTGGAGGCGTTTAAATCCGTATTTGATGTGCTCATTAAATCGTGCACAGTTATCCTTCATTAATTTTAAGCCGATATAATATTTAGGCAATACGCTCTGTCACATATTAATTAGGCTGTTAATCAGCTTATCTTTTTAGCACGAAACAGTGTTTTATTTGGGAAGAAAACGTGGCGGAACAAACTCCCCAGCAACAAGATTCTATGCAATTTTATTTATCACTAGGTAAATTTTGAAATCCATTAATTTATTGTGACATGTCAGCTAGCTAACACCAAGTATATAAACCTAAGCATAAATAAATCCTCTAGTTTAACGGGTGTGCCTACTTATACCTGCAGTGAAGAAATCACAGATGATGAATTAGGACCATAGTACAGAAGAAAGAAGCTAAAGGTACAGTATTGTGCTCACTGTAATGTAGCGTTCAAGTATAACCAAGTTGAGATAGATCTTTTCTTTCTTGTTTACTAGCGCGAAGTAAACTAAATTATTTTATAAAACTCCCCGGTAAATCTATTAAGCCGCGTTGCTTCCTAGCATAGGAGAAAAATATAAAACGTCATTTAAAATATTAATAGATGAAAGCTTAGTTGAGCTTCTGCAAAAATAAACTAAGAACGGTACGGCACAGCGCAGTGGCTGAGCGATCGATTGCTGCGCCGCGTGTCGCGGTTTGATTCCCGCACGGAACAAATATTTGTATGACCTGCAGATAGTTGTTTCGGGTCTGGCTGTTTGTGTTAGTGAGTTTATGTTTGTAAACGCACCCACAATACAGGAGAAATTCCTATTGTCAGGAAAAGTAAAAAAACTCACATAAAATCTCGCTTGGAATTCAAGTAGGGCTATGCAGAATCACTTTTTTGGAGTAAAATTTCAACTATTAGAGGAAATTTAAGAAGCCTGATGAAGTCAGTTTGTCAGTTTGTTGCTTGGAGACGGGTCAAATGTGGTCGCTATCCTCAGAAGTTAGGGAAAAACGAAGAAGAGGAAGAATAGACCATAAATCTAGACTTGGCTAGCTGAATCTTTTTCATGTAATATGCTATTCTCGTATTAAGAATCGCATAGGAAAGCATTTAAATAACATTTCAATGCATTCCGTTAAATATGTTCTTTTTTCAATTGCATCATGAAATCTTAAAAACTACAAGTCTGTGAGGAAAATATTTTTCAAGGGTACCTATTTAGAAGTAGGTGCTCACAACACGGGATTTTTCAAAATTCAAACCCTTAGGGCGGTGAAGCAGGGTGTAAAAACATCTATTTTTCATGCCCCTAACTGAGCAGCGGGTGAAACCGCTGGGCACAGCTAGTCTAATATATAAAATTCTCGTGTCACAATGTTGGTTCCCATACTCCTCCGAAACGGCTCTACCGATTCTTATGAAATTTTTTATGCATATTCAGTAAGTCTGAGAATCGGCCAACATCTATTTTTAAGATGTGAGCAGCGGGTGGAACCGCTGGGCACAGCTATATCATAAACGCGAAAGTTTGTATGGATGGATGGATGTTTGTTAATCTTTCCCGCAAAAACTTCCGAATGGATTTGAATGAAACTGTTACAATAATATCGCTAATACATCAGAATAACATATAGGCTACAATTTAAGATATATTTTATATTCTATCACCACGCGAAACCGCGGGGCGCAGCTAGTATAATATAATCGCGCCATAAAACCAACTTGCAGATAATATTTAAGAGTTATAAAGATTCAAATGTTGAAAAGCAAAATATCATTCTTTATGACACTTTTTTAATAAAACATAACATTCGAAATCTTGTTTTTAAAAACTCGCTTCGTGTCTTGTTGACCAGTCTACTAAATACTGTTTAAGTTACCGAATAAGCTTTTAACTAAATAAACAGTTTTAATCTGGTGCTCATTAGCGGCATCTTCAGAGAATTTAACCATCTTTCATCTGGCGGTACTTTAAAAAACTCATGATTATCCGGAAAGTTTACTTAAATCTCAGCATCCGAGACTAACAGAGACTGACTTGTGAAGCTCATCGACGCTTCAAAATGAAACACATGTCAATGAATACAATTGGTTGTTGATTATTCAGATAAACAAAAACAACAACTTACGCGGGTTTGAGATTTTGAAAATTGCTTCTGCCGTTTAAGAAGAACCACGAGATCACGTGCAGAAGAGTTATATATACATACTAGCTTTTAGCTTCGGCTTCGCTCGCGGTAACATAGTTCCCTTTTCCTGATTTGCAGGTACTGCTACCTGTAGTTTTTGCCCCTTACAAATGGGTCTCAACTATCTCTGTACCAAAATTCATCTAAATCGGTTAGCCGTCAAGGCGTGAAGACGTAACAAACAAACAAACTCATTTACGCTTTTATAATATTAGTAAGAATGTTGAGATATTAATCAGTAAGAATAAAACACACAATTCAGTTGTTAAAGGGAGTTTACAAATTGATTTGTACCAACTTTCACATGGAGTTTCGTCTTTACAAATCATAGAAGTTAATGTCGTGTCTTAATGGCTACAAACAAATATGAACGCTATAAACAGTATAAATCGATACAGTACGGCCAACGAGAAGCGATACAAAAGGTCATTAACCTAAAGAACAACTGTGCGTTGACAATCTAATATTTAGCTCTTTCCATCTTGTGCCTTTGTCGTAATGTCTCGTTCTCCCGGCAAAAACATGACAACGTTAAGACGAGTTCGCCAACATTCGGGCGGCCATTTTAGATGGGGTTTTAGCATGGGTTTTGTTTACATTTGGTATCGCTTCTCGTTGGCCGTACTGTACAGTAAAATAAATATCGTCTTGCATCGCTAAGCTTTCCACCAAAAGGAGGCAGTTGCAAGGCGAAAAATCACTTAACTCTAGCATTTGCACGCATAACTATGTAAACATTCGTAAAGAAATATTCGCAAAAGGCATTGACTTTATATTTATTGACTTCTAACTAAAATTCTGACAGATTTGTAAACAAGTTTGTTAAAGGTGCTCCCTCACCGGGAGCATTCGCGTTTAATGTAACGTTACAGATTTGAGAATTACATCAGTGAAGGAGGAGAACCGAGCATTACAATGCGCACCTTGTAATGATACAATGTGTAATATCTTGATACAACTTGTAACATCAATGATTTTAAATAAATTTATTTGTTACATTACACGCAAATGCTCGTTAGTCAGGGAGGTATTATTGTAATGTAATGCTCAAAGTCGAATCTATATGTTACATTACACGCAAATGTTCGTTAGTCAGGGAGGTATTATTGTAATGTAATGCTCAAAGTCGAATCTATAATGTTACAATACACGTGAATGCTCCCGGTGAGGGAGCACCTTTACATATAAACCACTTTCTAGGGAAACACAATTCTCATTGAACGAATGATAAAAATACTTGGAATAAGTATTTTTTTCCAAGAAAAATCGTTTCAATAGTAAACAAATTCTGAGAAAATGATAAGAAGAACGCGCAGACTACTGATTGGTGCCGACGGAATTTTGTTTTGCTAGTCTATGTAGCAAATAAAGTAATTAAAAAGAGTAATGTTTAGAAATATAAACGAAATCATAAAATTAAATTAAAACGTTACGTTTACAGCAAGCGATCGTGACACTAATTGGTATAAAAGCCATTGTTCAATCATTATTTATTATAAAGAATATATGTATAATAATCGATATCCATTCAGTACTTTTTGCGCAAAAGAATAACAAACATTCATCCGTGCATCATAACAAAATTTCGCATTTATTACATGACTAGCTAGCTGTGCCCAGTGGTTTTACCCGATGCTCAGGTCCCCTTCCAAAGAGGGTCATTTCTATCACTTTATGGGTACGAAAAATAGATTACGACCAATTCTTAGACCTACCGAAAGTACATACATATAAAATTTCATAACAATCGGCCTAGCTGTTTCGGAGGAGTATGGCAACTGTGACATGAGAATTGTATAAATAAGGTGAAGAAGTAGTAGCATAAGGTACATATACAGTAGATGACGGGACTGTTGGTCTAGTCTCTAGTGGTTAGTGGCCCTGACCGCTGAGGTCGTGGGTTCGATTCCCACCCAGGACAAACTTTGTGTGATAAGCATGATTGTTTGTTCTGTGTCTGGGTGTGATTTAATTATAATATCTATGTATTTATAAATTATATAAGTATGTATATCAGCTGTCTGGTTACCATAACACAAGCTCTGCTTAGCTTGGGATCAGATAGCCGTGTGTGAGTTGTCCCAAGATAATAATTTATTTATAGATATTTATATCTGCATAACCTTTTCGAAATAACAGGCGTGTATTTTTTGTTTTACCATACTAAGAGATTGGGTACATTTAGAAACTAACATCACTAAAACAGTAATTTATCTGATAGTTGATGGATGGAGAGGGAGAGGAACGAGAAAGAAAAGATCGATAAATTGTATAAGGAATGATATGAAGGAGAAAGGACTAAATGATGCTGAGACTGGGAGAATGGAAGAAGAGAACGTGTTGCGCCGACCGTAAATAGAATGGGGCAAGGGCAGGAAAATGATGATTATATTATACTAGCTTTTGCCCGCGGCTTCGCTCGCGTTAAATTCGGGGTAAAACAGTTTCTCTTGCGCCTTATTGATTTGTCATAGCAACGCTAAGTTTTCCCTGTTCTTCCCTCTTTCTCCCTCACATCCCACTTTTATCAAAAAAATATTAGCTTATGTCCGTCTCCTGGTCCCCAACTATCTCTGTACCAAAATTCATCGAAATCGGTTTAGCCATTAAAGCGTGAAGAGGTAACAAACAAACAAACTCACTTTCGCTTTTATAATATTAGTAAGGATATTTTCGCTGTACAAGTTTTAAAACCATAATGCGGATTATTATCCCTCTAAAACATATTTATTCTCTATCATAACTTGCAATATGTAAATTACTTAGGTACACTACATGTTTCCTCTCCGTTGCCTGCATAAACCTGTCGAGACGAGTTCATGCTAGCGACTGACATCTCATTTAAAATACAAGCCCAGCCCTCATGTGTTCGGTGTGATACTTGGCAGACTTAACAACTACAGTATTTTATAGTTAACATATTTAATCATATATAAAATATACTAGCTTCCACTCGCGACTTCGTCCGCGAGGCACAGTTAATTTGGGCTAACTTTAAACCGATCGAAACGATGGTCGAAAAAAAAACTATCAAAAAATTATAATCGGTTTGGCCATTTAGGCGTGACGACGTAATAAACAGACAAACTTATTTTCGCTTTTATAATATTAGTATAGATGTAATCCCGAAGGGTTTACGTACAACCACATTTCGCGAGTTATATTTTCCCTAGTAGCTGGGAGCGAGCTTTTTGCCATTAACTGTGCACAAATCGAGAGTCCGTAGCTACTACTCAGAAATTATTTAAAAACCCATGAAACCTACAAATCCCCACTTTACTTACCCCTTTCCTGAATTCCATTGATTTTATATTTATTAGGAATATTACTACCTCATTGTTTTTTTTTATTAAAAATTATGACGATGATGTCAAGAGGTTGAAACTCCTTCTTTTTAATGTTGCCCCACACTAGAAATTTCTCTTGTATCGTGGGTGAAGTAACAAACATTTAAACTCACATACACAAACATCCGGACCCAGAACAACTATTTGAAGGGCAAACAAACATTTGTCCCGTGCGGGGATCAAACCCGCGACACACAGCGAAGCAGTCGATCTCTAAACCACTGTTTAGTTTTTAGTGACAAAGTGGGTATTTCCCATTATACATATATTTATAGATTTAAGCTACAACCGAAAACAATCAGGAGTACTACACATAGCTCAATGTCCACTAATTACTAGAGGCAGCAGAATTAATATCAAACTCGGATCTCATATCCTATACATGTTTATGATTCTAAACTCGCTAAATCCAGCCATGATAATCGAACGTCCACGATGAGGGGAATTTGATGCAAGCCCTCAAGCGGCTTTATATTCAAACTGTTTAGGACTAAAACATGTAGTCGTATATTTATGGCTTTGTGAAATTTTCGTCTGGCACCTGATATCGATTTTGAAGCTTGTTCTGGAAACTTTTCATTTAGATGTTGTTTTGTTCGCTTTTTTATTGTGGCTCGCGTTTTAATGGTTTTTTGACGAAAGCAATTGACATGGAAAATAATTTAATTTGTGGTTTTTTGACACATTTATAACCTGCACAGTATTAGTCCTTTATTAACTTTTGCTCATTTTTACATTTTACAAATATTAATTAACAAATGTATAAAAACGTATCGGTATCGGGCTAGGCAACAGGAAAAGCGAAGGGAGAAGAGAGAGGAAGAGGTTAGACAGATGTTCGTCGAGGTTCTTGACAATCAAGTCATTGGCCGTTATGACAATCGGCACAATGATAGCCGAGTTCACATTCCACATGTCAACAACCTCGTGTGCCATTTTGAGATATATTATTTATTATTTTATAATTATTAAGATATTCTTATACAGAAGCTTTTGGTGGTCATTGTTAATTATTAAAAAAATAGTTCCTCATGAACAGTAACTAAAAAGTCAAATGCGTACCTAACCGACATAAGTAACAATGACGGACTGATATCAGCTCACAGCCAGCTAGTTCATTCAAATTCTCGAACCTCCCCGGCATCGCACGTCGCTGGGCTAAAATTAGGGATATGAATGCAAGCCTTTACCAAATCAAAAATGGATAAATAATAAAAAGCTGGCCACCATTGTGTATTGTAAGCGCCGTGAAGTGAGAAAACGTGTTGATGGCAATAATGGTTAGCGGATATTTTGATATCTGGAATCATACGAAACCGACTTGAAAGCAGGTATATGAAGCGTCGAACTAATGAAAAGTGCCATTTGAAAATAGATATCTGAAGAGAATTTTAGCGGATAGCGCAGATTTAAAAAGATCGACTATTTTCGATTTAACCGGAAAAGCTTATTCATAAAAATAGGGTTTAGCAAGAAGAATAATAAAATAGCAAAACACGGTCTAGACTCAAAGAGGGGAAGGATTTTTATAAATATGCTTGCTGTGCCCAGAAATAATCAGAAATTACATAAAAAATAGTCCAGCCGTTTCGGAGACACGAGAATTTCATATATTAGATACTTTTAACTTTACTTGTTCAATTTAATCGGACTGACATACAGAGATTAGTGGTTTCGATATAGTTAATGAAAATAGAATGTAAAAATGCCCTTTATAATACGAAGTAGACTGAATTTTATTTAAAAAGCTTTACGGTTTTAGTCTGACTTTGGAAATGGAAACTAGAATAGTAGCTTGCCCTTTAAAAGATTGACACCTGCTTCAATTTTTTAAAGTAGCAGTTTCACGTTTTTTCTGGTCTGGCTGTTTGTGTATGTGAGTATAAATGTTTATAAATGCACCCACGATACAGCAAAAATTCAAAATGTGGGGCAACAATTAAAAAAAAGGATCATATTGGATCATCATTAGACATCCCACGCTTAAAGAACCACAGTACTTCTTCATTTCCCCAGTTATATAAGCTGCTGAAGCTCCAATAATACATGCTGCAATAATACATTATTCGTAAATTCCAATCCTGTTGAAAGACAGATGTCATTTACTATATGTATGTTCTCGTCTACAACCGTACACAGCGGATATTAAAAACCTCGTGGAACACGTTCTGCCGTTCTCTGTGCATTCATTTGCACCGACTATATCAAAATAATGATGTGTTTTCCTTTAGCCGTGTGAATTCAATTAAAATTTTGAATGTAACTAATGTAATGGGATTCCGACGCAAAATTTAATTATAATATTTAGAAATTGGTTACGATAGTGGGTGTGTTTTGATAAAGTAGACAATTAGTTTGACGTTTTGGAACGAAGTTCCTTATCGCGCGTTGTGAAAGGGGGCTAGGCGGAAAAATTATTACGAAAAGTTGTCACGACATTTTTTGCTATAGTAAGCTATTGTAAGCTGTGCAGCGTCACATGTTTCTCTGTCTGTCTGTCTGTCTCTCTCTCTTATAGAAAGCAAGGCAGATATTTTCATTTCTATAGGAACTTCGTTCCATCCGGGTGTCCCTTGACACCTCTAATTTTTTTTGTTATTATTACGTATTTTTGATGGGTGGTGCATATCTACTATATAAAAATAAGTCGGGTTTTCCTTCCTGACGGTATAACTCCAGAACGCACGAACCGATTTCTACGGTTATGCATTCGTTGGAAAGGTCTCGGGCTCCGTGACGTTTATAGCAAAGAAAAGGTAGGGTAGATAGAAAATTACATAGCAACGCATGCCGGGCACAGCTAGTATACCTATAGAGATTTCTGTACCTATGTAAATAATCTTTTTTTTAAACCATCTGGAAAGTGCAAGTCGGAACCTCACACAGAGGGTTCCGTACAAAATTGCGACATAAACGGCCACATCTTTTCACTGCGTAGACTTAGAGATATGAATTTTCTATAACTCTAAGAAATCACAGACTTGAGTGTATGGTTTTTCGTTCTCGAGATAAATGGTCTTGACAGACAGACGGGCAACAAAGTGATCCAATAAGGGTTCCCTTTTTCCTTTTGAGTTACAGAACCCTAAAAAAACTTAATGTGTAAAGATAAAATTTACTTTAGGAGCAACAAAACTAAAAAAAAACCGTTTTCAAATTGCTTATTCTTTGGTTCCAATGGTGGTCTTATCACTGATAAGGATATTTACCAGACAATCCTTGGATGTGTAAATTTGTGTTAACTAGCTGTGGCTAATGGATTCACCCGCTGCTCAAGGTCCCTTATAAAGAAATTCACCTTTATCACTTAGTAGTCATAAAAAAATTTAACCGATTCTCAGACCTGATACACATCTTGTTCCTGATACCAGTGCTGCCTGGCTACTTACTATTTTTTGTATTTTTAAAAGTTTCTATTTTTTGTTGTTAAGTTAATATTTGTTTAATTATGAATAAACGAAAATACACATCAAATTTCATAAAAAAATTGCTCAAGTCGTTTCGGAGGAGTATGGCAACTAAAACTATGATATGAGAATATTTAAGAAGAAAGAAAATATTGCCAGTGAGCGTATCAATGGTCTCTATCATAGCAAATCCTTACTAATATTATAAAAGCGAAAGTGAGTTTGTTTGTTTGTTTGTTACCTCTTCACGCTTTAATGGCTACACCGATTTTGATAATGATTTTGGTACAGAGATAGTTGGGCACCAGGAGACGGACATAGGTTACTTTTTATTTAAAACAGTGGGATGTGAGGGAGAAAGAGGGAGGAAAAGGGAAAACTTAGCGTTGCTATTACAAATCAATAAGGCGCAAGGGAAACTGTGTTACCCCGAATTTAACGCGAGCGTAGCCAAGGGCAAAAGCTAGTTGAGTTATAATTTCGCCGATTATTGTAGGTTATTTCTATGACATTTCACAACCGCTTTATTTAAGCATTTTGTTCAAATAAGAGCCGAAAACTACACAAACAATTTTTTTGCGAAAGTCTTACGAAACTGTAGGCCTACTATGACGTCTTAAAGCAGAACTTATTCCACTGAGGGAAAGAGATGGTGCTAGACACCCTGTATAGCTCTGTCTCTTTCCCTCAGTGGAATAAGTTCTGCTTTAAAACGTCATAGTAGGGTAGCTGATAAGTGCTGATTACTGACAAAGAAAGTGTTGAATATATTGTGGTTCATTTATAGCCTCTGGACCGTACGCGATTCGGACGGTCACGGCTGGTCAGTGACCTCGAAATAATTGCGAATCGTTCGATGTCGGAAGAAGGAAAGATTCGGGAAAATTCGTGACATCCTTAAGTCTAATATTATAAAAGCGAAAGTGAGTTTCATTGTTTGCTACGTATTCACGCCTAAACCAATTTTGATTGATTTTGGTAGAGATACAGTTGGGATCCTGTAGACGGACATAGGCATATATATTTTTTATACTGAGTAATGGGGAAGAAAAGGGAAAACTTAGCTTTGCTATTTCAATAAATAAGGCGCAAGGGCAAAAACAATAGGGAGCATGTACCTGTAAATCAGGAAAGGGTAACTATGTTACCCTGAATTTAACGCGAGAGAAGCCGCGGCTAAAAGTTAGTTTAAAATAAAAGGATTTTGCTGTTTTGTTTGTTTGGATTGTAATTGTAAATTTTGGCATCAATACACGATGACGCAAATCATGTAGATATTGAACTAGTCCCGTTAGAATGTTTTACAAATTGACGCAGCAACTTACAAGAATCCCTTATTAATCAAAAACATGTTATTGACAAATCCTTTTATGCTATGAGAACTCGTAGCACTTGCTACGATATTTCGTAGCACTTGCTACGTTAGTGCTACGAACGGCCATTCTAACGCCATCTATTCCAATGTGGCGGAACTAACTTCAATGGACGCATACGTGCACGTTATTAATTATTTATAACATACTAGCACTTTGCCCGCGACTTCGTCCGCGTGGGTTTCGTACTTTCCTCTAAAAAATTCGAAGGCTGATTTTTCAATCGATAGATAATTTTTATTGACATCTGACAGTTTTTGTATGGAAGAATTGGCTACGTGAAAGAGCTATAATGACATCTAAAAATAGGAAACAGTATGTATCCAGAAATATGCAGGTTAATGGCTATAACAAAACAATTAAGTTTTTATAATATTTCTTTATAGACTACATTCTTAGTTGTTCTCGAGGGTGTTACCAATATGACCAGGCTGCAAGATGAGCTCACACGAGAGCATGCTACGTAGAACTGACCATGGGAGAAATGGGGCTGTCGCAAGTCAACTCCTGCAAATTTAAGGGTTTGACCCTGTGATTTATTTATCGTCATCGCAAAGCAAACTTTTAAAGGGAACTGAAGTCTTTTGAATTCGAAAGGGAGATCGTTCGGGATTAATGGAATACGTGGAATGAAGACTGTTTTTCGCTGGGAAGACCCAGTTAAAATGGTAGCTTCAACAATATTACGATGCAAAGCTTTTACTTGTAGCGTAGTACTGTTGCATAGTTTTGGGGGTTTCAAATTTCTAAGTAACATCACAGGTGTGCCCACGCGCAGTGTTAGTTTATGATATGGAAGTCCGGCTGGATTAATAGTGTTCAGAAACTCAACCGAATAATGGACTGCTTCGTCTGTATTTACCACCGTGTCTATTGAATTATATACCATTTTTGTGCCGTCAAATGATTTCAGCAAAATATCATTAATTACTGCTGCTTGGTCATTTTTAGGTGTCATTATAGCTCTTTCACGTAGCCATTCTAAAGGCTTGTCCTTTATTTGAGCTACATCTGGATATTTTTTTTCTATAAGGTCTTCGACTGTAGTTACTACACTACATAATTCATCTGTTATAGCTATCAACCCGTCTGTTTCTGGATACATGCCGTTTCCTATTTTAAGTAGAAGATCTGAAAAATGGCCAGCAGAGACGTCCCCTCTCAGATGCACTCTCATATTTTTAGTCACTTTTAGAATTTTCGTAAAGGGCCATAAATAAGATCTTTTAAAGCATGCCTTAATTTCATCAGCGCGCGTTCCTTTTGGTATTACTGGTAAAGTTTGACGAAAATCGCCAGCTAGCAACACTGTCATACCACCCATTAAAGAATTGTTGTTTCTTATGTCCTGTAGAGTCCTATTTAACGCTTCAATAGCTCTTTTGTGCGCCATAGTGCTTTCATCCCTGACTATTATTTTTGCTTTACGCAATACTTCGGCAAGATTGCTTTGCTTGGAAATGTTACACATTGGAGTTTCTACGTTAGACAAATTAAGGGGTAATTTCAAAGCAGAGTGCGCCGTTCGACCTCCTTCCAATAACGTAGCCGCGATCCCGGAAGACGCGACTGCTAAGGCAATTCCACGAGTACTTCTAATCTTTGCCAAGAGTAAATTGATGAGGTAAGTCTTACCAGTCCCACCTGAGGCATCCAAAAAGAAAATTCTTCCCTCGTTTTCATGTGTACTTGAAATCATTTCATTGTACACTAACTTTTGTTCCTCAGTTAGTGAATTCTCATTGATATTGACAAATGATTCTAAGGCAAACACATCGTAGTTAACTTCATTAATATACACTCCTAATTCACTTTGAAACACTTCTGATCCACTCGGTTTCGGTAAACCGTATTCTTCTAGTGCACATCCTCCAAGTGCCAAACATGCTCCTTCTATTTCCAACAGACACTTACTAAAAATCTCATCCATGAGGTGTTCTACTCCGCTTTTTACCTGCCTCTCAATCTGTCGTTTAAAGTCTTCCGACAGGTATTCTTTAAATTCATCCCACAGACTGGACGGATCTGCCAGTTGACAAAAAACTAACATGATCGTAAAAAGCTCTCTTATCATGTGCTGAGATTGACACAGGGCTGCCTCTTGTAGTGCCGTATGCCAATGTTGATCATCTTCAAGTAACCCTAAAGTCTTGCAAGCTGATTTGAAAGTCGGTAGTACCACACCCTTGACTGTTTTTAATGCTTCAAAAGATAACGGACCCCGGATTTCATGTAAAAGCAAACGAAGGTGGTAGCACTTAACATTATTTGGATGTACCGTGTATACTCTGCCTAAAGCGTCTCTTTTAATGCCTGGCCACCCAGCTACATCTACCCCTCTTTTCCTCCTTTCAAACCGATTATTGTTCCAAACATAGCAGGTTCTTCGCAATATAGTAGGGTTTTTGCATAGTCATCTACTTGACATAATTCGAAAAAAGACATGAGTGTTGTTTTTGGTGGACAGGATACCTTATCAGCTAAGTTTTCTGGGTTGAAGTACACTCTTTGACCATTTTCTAAATGCACAGCGAGATGAATTACCGTAGGAAAACGCTCATGAATAGGAAACCCGAGAATACGCCATACTGCCTCTGAACTACTTATATACCTTCCACTTTCGTACACTTTGAAAACTTTAAATTCGCATATATTTTGATCGTTAGTACCATTTTGGCCCAATAGATGTCGTTGCATGTATCTAAATTCTTCTATACAAATTTTCACACCCCCTCAACCCCTCTCAAGAGGTAATTTGGAAAAATAAAAATGCCAAACTTCATAATTTACTTAGATAGATGTTCGTGCCAAGTTTCATGTTTATTAACACAAGTAATAAGATTTTCCATACTAACAAAATTCCCCCTTTTCACCCCCTTAAAGGTTAAATTTCCAAAAACCCCTTCTTAGTGCTCCCCTACATTATAATAGGAAGCCGTGTGCAAAATTTCACATTCCTAACCCCAGTAGTTTCGGCTGTACGTTGATATGTCAGTCAGTCAGTTCTCCTTTTATATATATAGAAGAGATAGATGCTTCAAAAGCTCTTTACACACTGGGTAGTTCTTACGAGCATAAAAGACGAGCGTCATCAGTCAAAATGTTATTTAAATCAACCTATGCGAAGTAAGCTTTAAGTGTTATATATATATATATAATAAGTGCTACACAAATATTATAAAAAGTAAAATTGTATTTTTGACCTTAATAAATCTTTTGACAACTACATTATCACTATAATAATAAATAAATATCTTGGGACAGCTCACACACGGCTATCTGATCCCAAGCTAAGCAGAGCTTGTGTTATGGTAACCAGACAACTGATATACATACTTATATAATTTATAAATACATACTTATTATAGATAAATCACACCCAGACACAGAACAAACAATCATGCTCATCACACAAAGTTTGTCCTGGGTGGGAATCGAACCCACGACCTCCGGCTCAGCAGTCAGGGCCACTAACCACTAGACCAACAGGCCCGTCAACTGAGTAACATAAGGTAACATGAAGCTATTACCCACGGGGGCGAGGCAGTAACCAAAGACAAGGAGAAACCGCGCAAGACAATTAGTAATTTGATAAAGCGCTTAGATTAAAATAAGTTTAAAAAAGTAATACATATATCCGTTCATTTAATTGTTAAATAAAGACTGCAATGTTACAGCAAGCTGTTGAAATTGTTATATTGGGACAGGTTGGTTACTAATACGCGTCAAATTCATGCGGTGTGTGAGCACCTTTATAACAATGACGTACCATTCAAGTTAGTTAATAAGGCTTATGTTAGATAGATGGCACTGTTATACACTGTACAAGATCACAAACTATTATACAAAATCCTGGAAACAAAATATCTTTTCTAAGATTTTAAAGAAAATCTGAATGTTTGTTCATTTAATATTGAAAAACATTTATTGTAAAACTAGCTTTCGCCCGCGGCTTCGCCCGCGTTAAATTTGGGGTAACACAGTTCCCCTTGCGCCTTATTGATTTGTAATAGCAACGTTGAGTTTTCCCTTTTCTTCCCTCTTTCTCCATCACATCCCACTTTTTTCAAAAAAATATTAGCCTATGTCCGTCTCCTGGTTTTCAACTATGTCTGTACCAAAATTCATCAAAATCAGTAACAAACAAACAACCTCACTTTCGCTTTTATAATTTTAGTAAGGATATGCAAATAATTTATATAGTTTTAATTCAGGTTAAAAATTTATTAAGAACCATTTTTTGCGGATGGGAATTCATCAAACAACTTTCCCTGTTCTTACGCCCAGAGCAGGGGGGAGACTGTCAGACTTGTACTGACTAAAAGCCACTCATGTTCCTTCTATTGCCCTTTATGTTCCGAGGCCGCGGTATCTCTTTCGAACCACTCGCAAACCCGGGAACTTTGTGTCTGGTACTTTATTTTCATTCTTTTGTTTATTGTGTTAAAAGTGGCTGTAATGGTCAATTTTTTTTCTTTAAAAAAATACGTTGCCTCACACTAGGAATTTCTCCTGTATCGTGGGTGCGTTTACAAATATTTAAACTCAAATACGCAAACAGTCAGACCCGAAACAACTATCTGCAGGTCATTTAAATATTTCGATATGTCGATCGCTCAGCCACTGCGTCAACCGTGCCGTCAAAAATTGAAATAAATGTACAACAGTACTGTACACTACTGTTTGTCCTGCTTTAAATCCATCCAAAGGTTGTCATGAAAAGTTTTAATTTTTTTTTAGTTTATTAAATGTTATATTTGAACAAACAATTACTAAATTAAACTAAAATTATTAAACTAAACTAAACATAAATAAATTAAAAAATAGCGTCAAAAAATTCATCCTCAACGCTGTCAGTTGGCAATGTCCCCAGGAGACTGGCCGCGTTGCCACGTTGTTAGCAACGCTAAGCCTCTGGCTAAAGTAAAAGCCAGCCCTTGGGTCACGGGAAGTGTCAACCAAACGTTTTGAAATTGCCTTAAAAAGGCTGTGAGCACAAGGACCCCACGGTCCCAGAGTTTCAACCCCAAACGGCTCGAAAATATAGTTCCCAATAAGGTTACTATATTTATAGTTTATAAGTTGTTTAAAGTAATTCTTGTTATTTGTATGGTGTACATAATATAGAATATTTTATTTATCTATAAATGATTTGGTTTTGAGTTTAAGCACGCAGTGGTAGTAATAATTAACAGAAATTCGCATTTGTAAGCAATGCATGGTGTGCACAGCTGGCTCAGCGGTTGGGTTTTAGTATCGGAGTCCAGAGTTTGACTTCCGCTTGGTATCAAGTTTGTTCGTATGGATTGTTGATAGCTAATTAGAATCTTACTGTTATTGTAAATTTTAAATACAATTTGTAGATTTGTGGTCGGTCAGTTATTTTTTAACCTATACTGGCCCACACCTGCGGTCTTTCTAATGCTTTCCATTTGCTCACAAAACAGGGAATTATATAAAATAAACAAAAACTCTTTCAATTTATTCTTCTTCGGAGTAGTCATAGGTGGATGATTTGAAATTTTATCACATATTTTCATTTAAAGTTCTAGTTTCAAATGTCTGAAATATATACTGAGTTTTTTTTTTATTAAATGTAAATTAACTGCTAGTATTCATTTAAAAAGGAGGGTACAAACATAAATAAGAGCTAAAAGCACGACTGTTAACTAAGCTCAATGTATTAGAGGAAAAGTTAAACTCAAACTTCAAGCATTTATTTCGATTAGACCATTACCGGCACTTTTGTATGTCAAGAAACAAAATGATGAAGCCACAGTCCCGGTCACAAGGCATAATAACTTGTGAAAGTACTGTAGTTGCCAATTTCAAAGGGTTGATCACTATGGAGAAGAATGGGCAAGAAACTCCATGAATACTGTTAATATAACGTTTCCTCTAATATTATTCAGTTAGTACCTAGTCTTACAGCTTTACTTACATGAATCTTTTGGTACACGAGTGCATTGTTTATATTTTTTTTGTTTTGACGTATTTATGATACACTTAAAAATTAAGACGTTTGCGTTAACTCTTAATAGTGTGACGCTATAAAAGATTCTTGAAAGTACAGCTGTAACGCAAGCTAAATGAAACCTAATAAATCGCGACTTAAGGTTTATTAAGACAAGTCGCGAGTATTAGGCTTCCTTTGGGTAAGCGTCCTATTATCAACCTCATATCTGTCCTTGGGACAAGATTGAGGTCAAGAATAGGCCCATTTTAATGTATTAAAAACCTATGTCAACACACCATTACATAAACACTTACTGCGCGAAAACTATTTCTTAAAATTCTAAAAATATGTAATATCACTCACTGTTAAATTGACTTTTAAATAGTCTCACCACATTTGGTTAAAATATTGCATTGCAATTATTATTTTTTGGACGTTGCTTAGCAACCATCTAGGTTCGGAGGGATTGGTATTCATAGTGTCAACTTTTTCACAAGACATTTTTTTACACAAGTTGTGAATGTTATATTAAATTTTAAATACTTCACCGATTTTGATCTATTCAATGTATCTATCAGCGCAGTGTTTTCAATGGTTTTTTTTTGTGCAGGGATGGGAAATCTAAATTGACTTCCACCGAAAATGTTTCACCAAAAAAATTGCCGTTTCCCATCAATATTTTGCTACTTAATTTGTGGCTTCGCAAATTCGGTCTAATTACTTACATCTTATATTATCGGTCCAAAATACAAAAAAAAGACGCTAAATATTCTAAGTACTCACCATTTTTCTTCAGCGCCATCGACCTTGATATCTGGAATATTCGGGATCTTCTTGTTGAGGTATGCCGAAGATATTTTCAGCAGCGCCTGTTGACAATTGTACATGATTAATATACGGAAATTAAAATATGGTTAGATCTCAATCAATTAAACTCGTCGACGCCTTACGACGGCTCATCTCTACATAATCAAGGCTCAATCAAAAACTATACATTGCAGAGAAAAGTGGTCTAATGAACCGGAATAGAATACAATAGTAATTTCTCTTAATTTATGAGAAGTACTAGCTTTTGACCGCGGCTTCGCTCGCGTTAAATTCGGTAGCGCCTTATTGATTTGTAATAGCAACACTAATATTTCCCGTTTCTTCCCTCTTTCTCCCTCATATCCCACTCTTTATTAATAAAAAATAGTCTATGTCCGTCTCCTGGTTCCCAACTATCTCTGTACCAAAATTTCATCAAAATCGGTTTAGCCATTAAAGCGTGAAGAGGTAACAAACAAACTCACTTTCGCTTTTATAATATTAGTAAGGTAGTTAGGATTGTATAACGGGCTGGGGAGAGTGTGAGGGAAACTCCACAGTTAAGGCTCAAAAAATCTATACAGATATATAATACTAGTTCTGCTCGAACGACTGTTCAATGAATTTACATTGCACTCGTGTGAAGCTCGGCGGGTTGCAGTAGTTCAATATATACCTTCCAAGTTTTCTGTACTATACGCAAACTCTAACAAGCAAGCAAATAAGTTAAACTAGTGGAATGTTATTGTATATCTAAATGAACTCTCAACTTTAACTTAGCACCTGTTTAAAACTAAGTAACTAGTGGTGAGTTGTTCCGGAGTCACTTGCTTTAGAGCAAAGAGAGAAATGAATGTTTAGTAACAAACGCTTTGCTACAAAGCAATTCACTAGTAGCCTTTATTGCTGATTTGTTTAAAAATTACAAAAGTTTCTGTGGGCTTGGTACTAATTTATCAACTAATAAACTATTAACGACGTATATCTTACTAATATTATAAATGCAATGTTTGTGAGGATGGATGGATGTATGGATGTTTGTTACAAATACATGAGATACATAACGGCACGCTTGTAAGTCCTGAACTACAAACCCATATTTCGACAATTTTGTGTGTAATCAGGGACTAGCCTCTTGTCATTAACCGGACAGACAGATCCAGACTCTTTGACTGATAAATTACCGATAAAAAAATACGTGTGGCACTCAACATTGATTATCATTTATTTTATTACTAGCTTTCGCCCGCGGCTTCGCCCGCGTTAAATTTAGGGTAATACAGTTCCCCTTGCGCCTTATTGATTTGTAATAGCAACGCTAAGTGTTCCCTTTTTTTCCCTCTTTCTCCCTCACATCCCACTTTATTTTTTAATAAAAAAATAGCCTATGCCCGTCTTCTGGATTCCAACTATCTATGTACCAAAATTCATCACGCTCAAGGCCCGCGATAGTAGCTATGCAATAGCTTAAAATCCCAATTACACTTAGATTAGACCGACCCGGTTACTGAACACAAGACTTCTTACCCAGTAGTCACCATTGCAACCACTAGAGCAAAACAAAACGAGGCACCCGTATCCAATTTTATGATGATCGCCCTTCTTCTGGCGAGCCAATATACTAATGAGACAGTTAGGTAAATTACGATAGCTATTAATAAATGAATGCTTTGATAAATATTGGCGCTGTGCGATGGACGTCCCAGTATGCTGCAAAGAAGAACCACTAGATGCATTAGCTTAATTAGAAGAAGGATCAAAGCAAATTGTTTGAGAGCAAACGCAATTTATTACGATTTTTTTTATGGTAAAGGGTCTCTTTCGTTTGAAAAGCCACTTTATTATATACTTTTTAAGATACCTACTAGTTTGTTTACTTATTATATATAAGCGTAAGCAGTGTGCCTAAGTTCGGACCCACAACTGATGACACGTAGGTTGTGACTACTCTTAGAGTGTGCGCGAAAGCGTCTAATTGAAATTCTATAAACTTGGATTATACACAAAAAATAAAGATGAGATGTGAAGTATAAAAGTTTTTATGTTTTCGAAAACAAAAAGTTATTTTTAATATAATTTTATACCCTATCCCAAAGTTGTCGTATTTTACCCAAATGTTCACCGATAGAGAATGCCTTATGAAATTAAGTCCGCCTATGTACCACTATTGTAATAAATAGAAAACATTAAAAATAAGTTACAATTGCGTTACTTACTGATATCGATATATTTGTATCGTCACTCACAAAATTTAAAAACGACATTTAACATAAATAATTATATACATCGTCAGTTGTATTTCCAATTTGCATAATTATTTAGTTTGTCCCAGAGTGTTCAATATCCTTACTAATATTAGAAAAGCGAAAGTGAGTTTGTTTGTTACCTCTTCACGCTTTAATGCTACACCGATTTTGATGAATTTTGGTACAGAGATAGTTGGGAACCAGGAGACGGACAAAGGTTATTTTTATTTCAAAAAAGTGGGATGTGAGGGAGAAAGAGGGAAGAAAAGGGAAAACTTAGCGTTGCTATTACAAATCGATAAGGCGCAAGGAGAACTGTGTTACCCCAAATTTAACGCGAGCGAAGCCGCAGGCAAAAGCTAGTGTTACAATATTTTGAAAGATATTGCTTGCTAAAGTAAAAGCTTGACCCCATAATATTTTTCTCACAAATTCCGGACATGTCCTTTAAACATTTCTCTATATATCACCGTAAGAAAACGAATCTCTAATCGTTTTATTAACTAAAAGTTTCGCTCACAAAAGTGTCCAACTGGCCAATTTATAGAATTTGCATGTGTTAACTACTTTCAACACATGTTCCCGTTTGTCCGTCACAAACTTCTCACAACTTTACAAATGGAAATTCAGCCTCAAGTCAATTAGTTAGAGTCTAGAATATCTCTGTGCAATTTAGTAGTACCTAAATAGACGTTGTCTTCTCGGGACGGCTAGCGATGGAATACATTATAACTGATTCAATTTGATATAAAATGCAAAGTTCCGTCTATACTTGAACATTTTCTAATTTATACCATGACAGATTTTATTGACAAAAACCCAACCATGTTCCTTTTTATCTTTTTGTGTTTCGGGACCGCGGTATTTTTAACCTATTGCATAGCTTCTATCGCGGGCCTTAAACGTGGAGGCCGAATCCAGAAATTTCGTAACGAAAACACCTGACATTACGAATACGGTCAGTTATTTCATTCGCGATTTCAATGTTCAATTAGCGGGTTTGGTGGAGAATCGGGTCGTCAATCAATATTACACTGGATCAAACCCAAGCTCTAATTTTTTTGCGACATCGTTTCCTTGGAAGTACTTTTTTATTTAGATTTTTTTTTTAAACTATTGCATAAGTTTTTTTTTTATTTATTGCATAAGTTGATAAAAAATGATAGCTTTAACGCGGTAGTCCCCGAGTGCCACACGTATTTTTTTTAACACAACCGAAATTCGGTCTGTGACACAATTATGATACTTGAATACTATACTAGCATCTATCTGTACTATTTATTCTCTAACTAGACTTGTTGAACTGGAAATATGAAACACGTGTGAGATAAGCTTGTACGATAATTGGAGAGCGGTAACTGTATCTGATCTAAACAATAATCGCTTACACGTGCATGCAACGTTATTGTGAAATATGAAGTTCAAAGGTAACAAGCTACATGTGAAAATATAGTCAGAAAATGTTGCCATAGTTTTCGGTACTCAATTACCTTAACACTCGACATTGAATAATACCTAACATAACTTTAAATATTATCCATTTGTCAATGCAGTTAGTTTCTTGTTCATTCTTTTTCACGTGAGACGTTTTGACATTTTTTTTAACACAAATACGTTTCTGTGGCTTTATTAAACATTACATACCATGAACGGCTGAGCGATCGACTGCTGCGCTGCGTGTCGTGGGTTCGATCCCCGCACGGAATAAATATTTGTATGACCTACAGGTAGTTGTTTCGGGTCTGGCTGTTTGTGTATATGAGTTTAAATGCTCTCGCAAGAATTTCTTCTGTATCGTGGGTGCGTTTACAAACTTTTTTTTTGTGACCGTATTGTAATTGCCCATTCCAAAGCGTAGATCTTTATGGAAAAGAATGAGCATGAAACTCCAGTAGTTACTATTTTTCTTTGTAAACCATGTCTTCTAGTATTTGAATTGCAAAGGTCAGAGTAAATAAAAGCTACTTTTATTTTATACTAGCTTTTGCCCGCGGCTTCGCTCGCGTTAACTTCGGTAGCGCCTTATTGATTTGTAATAGCAACGCTAAGTTTTCCCGTTTTGTCCCTCTTTCTCCCTCATACCCCACTCTTTTGAAAAAAAATAGCCGATGTCCGTCTCCTGGTTCCCCACTATCTCTGTACCAAAATTCATCAAAATCGGTTCAGCCATTAAAGCGTGAAGAGGTAACAAACAAACAAACTCACTTTCGCTTTTATAATATTAGTAAGGATTATGTCTTTTGACTGGAACTGTAGCATCATCTTTTTGTTTTTATGGCATTCAAAAGTGCCTGTTGGTCTAATTGAAACAAATGCTTTGAGTTTGATGTATTTAGTCACCTACAACAACAATATATAAATGAGTAGGTCGTGGCTAAATAAAAGCAGCCGCTCGGGTCGATCTTTAGGTTAAGCCGCGCTTGCCTAGGTTGGTCTGTTGATGGGTGACCACCCGTTACATAACGAGTTTCCTCCGTGCTTCGGAAAGCACGTTAAGCCGTTGGTCCTAGCTGTCATTTGTAGATCTTTGACAGTCGTTACAGGTAGTCAGTGTTCCGAAAGTTTGACAACCAGTCTTACCAAGGGGTATCGCATTACCCAGTACTAAATGGGCTGTGGAGGTCAGATAGGCAGTCGCTCTATGTAAAATACTGACATTCAGCTGCATCCGGTTAGACTGGAAGCCGACCCCAACATAGTTGGGAAAAGGCTAGGCAGATGATGAACAACAATACTATTCTTTGCCATTAATTTGAGGTCAAAAGAGTTACTATGACGCCTTCAAGTAGTCCTTATTACAGTGTGGGAGAGAGATGGCCGTAGACATTCTGTTCAAGTCTGTAGAGACAGACTTATACAGAATGTTTCACAGAAAGGGTTCTGTCACTGGATTAAGTTCTCCTTTAGGACGTCATAGTAGGAAAGCTGTATTTATTCTTCCAGACGTAGATTAACCTATGGTGATAGTTTGAACGAAGCTACTTAAAATACACGTGTATTTAACTAGATATAGAAAAACCAGCCAAGAGCGACTCAGAGTCGCGCACTGAGGGTTCCATAATGCCGTGTCGACGGCGCGTTAGTGTTTCACGCACGCCTCAAAGAGATGTCAGCAAAACAGAGGAGCCTGCCGACCCGGGTAGCGGGATGTTCGAAAGAGATACCGCGGCCCCGGAACGTAAAGGGCAATAGAAAAAAACATGGTTGGGTTTAGTCAGTACAAGTCTGACACTCCCCCCTGCTCCGCCCAGGGCGAGGAAAGTTATTTGATGATTTTCCACCCCAAAAAAAAGAGTCTTCCATACTGCTACATAAACCGCCATATCTTTTGATTGGTTTGATTGTTGATGTTGGACTACAGATTTAAATGTTAAAGGGTGCTGTCAGACAGACAACAAAGTGATCCAATAAGGGTTCCGTGTTTTACTTTTTGAAATACGGAACCCTAAAAATGGATGGAGAAAAGCCGCTAGCGCTCAGTTTTCAAGGAATTCTATTCAAATGTACGTATTGTTTTAGTAAATTTGAGTGTTCAGAATTGCCAGAGGTAAACTTTTAAGCGATTTTATTGAAAAAATAGAATTGTTTGAAGGTATCTTTTGACTTCATAGCGAACACTCCTTTTCAGATTTTTATTTAGGTATACTTTTTTATACAATACTAGCTAGTAGTAGTTTTTGCCATTGTGCCTTATTTATTGTTATAGCAATTAAAATTTTAAAGCGAGAACTGTCTGAGAAAAGAGGAAGAAAAGGGAAAACTTATTTCCCTTTACTATGTCCGTCTCCTGGGTCCCCTCTATCTCTGTACCAAAATTTATCAAAATCGTATTAGCTATTTATGTGTGAAGACGTTACAAACAAACTCACTTTCGCTTTTATAATATAAGTAAGGATTCTCTATTGTTGTCAATGTATTTAATAACGTCATCCTTGTTATCCCCGTTAGGTCAGGCAGCGGGTACATTTCACATGATTGTTATATTTAATTCCCATATAATTGGTGCGACCCTATTAACATCAAACGCTGCTACTGAGAATCTGTTTCCTAAAAGTGTTGTCAGCAAAGCAAAGAGGCCTGCCAGAGCCACCGCCTGCCGAGGTTGCCGGTTTTACGAAAGAGATACCGCGACCCCAGAAAATAAAAGCCAGAAAAGAATATGGTTAAGTTTTTGTCAGTAAAAGTCTGACATTCCCCCTCCTGCTCCGCCCATAGTGGGGTAAGTTATTTGATGATTTAACATTTGCAAAACGATCTCACGACCAATCAAAATAGTTAGCGCATTTTGTAACGTCTGCTAAACGAAAGTTTTTTTTTTTTTTTAAAAAAGCTTTCTTTTTCCTGTAATGCCACACAGCTTAACTGGTTGTTTGTGCATTTCTAATACTTAAGAACATATTTGTGTTCTATAGCATATCTAGGCGTTGTAATATCCGTCGAAATCCGCTGCCGTAATCGACGACGTTGAGCCAGGAGCATATTACATGCTACAAAATGAGCTTTTAAATTCTTCATGAAACAAAATATCATCTATGCAATAAACTTTGAAACGAAGATTTAAATCGTTATCAAAGCACTTTTTCCTTTAGAGCTGAAACTGCGTTAAACGGGCACCCGCCGCGTGCCTGCACGTGTACGCTCTGGGTACTTAAAGGACCGTGTCACAGGTGCCTAAAGAGTTCATTCGCTTGGCCTCATATGACAGCGACACTGCATTTCCATAATTGCTCTTTCTCTGTCGAAAGACATTTCACAAGCTTTTCAACAGGAATTATTGACGGAACAAGCCCGCGCGTGTTACCGATGGCGGGTTCCGCGCGTGTGCTCCGACGTTTCACTTTTGTATGAACCTGCGCGGGCGTCTGTTTAACGGCCTAAACCTCTATCAAAGGATAATATAAATGATGTTAGGCTCATCTTATTTAGCTGTATTATTAGTAGGTTTATTTTTTATAAAACTTTATCATTAAAACTTTACAGGTACAGACCATCCTCTGCCTAGCCATTCCCAAATTATGTTGGAGACGGCTTCCAGCCTAACGGAATGCATTCTTTAAAATCAATTAGAACCTCATCAATAAAAAGACTTTTATGTATTTTAAATTAGAAATATGTAAAAATAAAAAAAAATGTGTGTGTAAATGAATAAAAGGATTTTAAAATGTTGTCTTCATAACTGTTTACAAAATTTAGGTTGACTTTAAAATGGTCAAAACGGACTTCAACAATTTACATAGTACACTTATTTTAATATAGTTTACTTTGATCATCTTTGGGATATTTCACTACAGAACTTAATCTAAAAATACTTGAAGGTGCCAGAACAACTTGCTTCTTCTCTCTGTTTTCAGTTTATATGCTTGCTTTATTTAAGTGCCGAAGCGCGCAAGAAACCATCTCTTTGCCGCCCTGTCATGTGGTCGACATCACAGCGCGGCTAGGAGATAAAATCTACAGTGTGAGGGACTCTATTCAGACATCAACTTTGGGACGGTTCCTGATCACCTTACTTGGCCTGATTGGTAGTCACCACCCGTTCTGTTGTGCAGGTAGGATGAAGAGTGGAGCTGCGGATCTTCTCTTGAAGTGCTGAATGCCCACCAATCACAAAAAGCCCGGATCTACAGGGTGTGTGTATATTTCAGACATAACTGTAGGTCCTGGCCCTCTGCGAAAGGAGGATCCTTGACGGTGATGGAGTAAGTAGTACTAAATTCTGCTAAAGGGATTCACACAAATGTAGCTGGAGATAATTATAGTATGTTAAACATTGTAGGTTCATACATATTTTAATAGGTATATTCAATATTTCTCAAACTCATTCCATATATATTAGTTCCAACAATTTCAAAAATTCATACAAGCTTGTATGGATTTTCCTATCTATACAGATAATAAAACCTTATACATGTTGGTTTATGAATCACAATGGCAATCACTTTCAAAACGTTTCGTATTTGTAGCAATACTTTCTACAGAATTAACCCAAACTTTTCGATAGCTTATGCTAATCTAATGCATTTTGAAATCACTGATAATTAATAATTCAATCAAATAAATAATTAAAAAAACAGCACTATTGAAAGTGATGTTTTTGAACATTTATATACATAAACATTTAAATTTACATCATATCATTATGTCTGTGCAATGAAATCAGTTCACAACTTCAAACGAAATCAGAATAGAATTCTTTATAATGTACACCATTATATATTATAACATTCTCACAAACATTTACAAGTGTAATTGAATTTCTTTTTTATTTATCATATTATAATTAAATTAATGACTAAATATGTACAACCTATAAATATACACAAACTAATAATAAAAAAATATATACAGAAAATTACAGGGCGTCAAAAAATTCGTCCGTATCGCCGTCAACAGGTAAAACATTCTTGACGAAAAAACTTGTCATGTAGTGATAATGGGCGGTCTTACCGCTAAAAGCAATCTTTTCACGACAACCTTCGGATGGATTATAAGAAGACCGAGAGACAATACTGTAGGTACTCTGTGATGTATCAATTACACATCGATATATACATATGTATATATACTTACAGTAAACATACATGAATCTAATTTAATCCCGTCTTCTGGACATGTATCCGGATGGCTGTATCTTGACGTTGAGTGTTCTATTGTTGTCATTGTACTTATATATACTACTAGCTTTTGCCCGCGGCTTCGCTCGCATGAAATTCGGTAGCGTCTAATTGATTTGTAATAGCAACGATAAGTTTTCCCGTTTCGTCTCTCTTTTTCCCTCATATCCCACTCTTTTTTTTAAAAAAAAGCCTATGTCTTCTCCTGGTTCCCAAGTATCTCTGTACCAGAACTCATCAAAATCGATTAAGCCATTGAAGCGTGAAGAGGTAACAAACAAACAAACAAACTCACTTTCGCTTTTATAATATTAGTAAGGAAGTAAGGATGTGTCCGGTCATAGATTAGCGATATTCTAGATACTTATGTAACGAGTGTTTTAATATACTATTACGCTACACACTTGGGTCTAATTCACTTTCCCGCTTTTTGGCAGCCATTTTGAGATATCCTCTATGCGGGTACAAACAATAATCATATCTGTCAAAGTGTTGGTCTTACTGAGACGACAATAGGTTTATTCAGAGGGTAACAATATTGTCTATCATTTAAATAAAGAAATGATGAGCTTACATTTTCATAACTTAAGAAAATAAAATTAAAGTCCAAAAAAAATTGTAGATCAACGAAAGTTTTGTAAAATCTTTTGTGGAAAAAAATGGTAGTTTTTAAATCAATGAGTACTAGAAAGTTTATTAATACAAGTACATCGCTAGACCGTGGTCGAAAGTACATTATATTGTATTTATGTAGGCACTTAGCTTTAGTTTTATTTAGTCCATATTGATACCAAAGTTTAGACATCACACGTTTTTTATATAATCTAGACTTCCTCAAAGTTTTAGACGGTTTTAATGAATATCTGTGAAGTTTCACCTAAAGTGTAAAGGTAAAGTGAACGAGTAGAAATTAATAATAATTTGTTTTATGGTGCTTGCCGACTATCTATTCAACTTTTGGAAGACGGTGCGCTAGGAGCATTTCGGTGATCCAATTACGGCCGTACTATAGTTTTTAGCTTTTGACGTAAAATTTATTACGTCAAAAGCTAAAAACTATAGTACGGCCAACGAGAAGCGATACGAAAGGTCATTAACCTAAAGAACAACTGTGGCGTTGACAATCTAATATTTAGCTCTTTCTATCTAATATTTAGCTATTGGCCGTACTATAGTTTTTAGCTTTTGACGTAAAATTTATTACGTCAAAAGCTAAAAACTATAGTACGGCCAACGAGAAGCGATACGAAAGGTCATTAACCTAAAGAACAACTGTGGCGTTGACAATCTAATATTTAGCTCTTTCCATCTTGTGCCTTTGTCGTAATGTCTCGTTCTCCCGGCAAAAACATGACAACATTAAGACGGGTTCACCAACATTCGGGCGGCCATTTTAGATGGGGTTTTAGCATGGGTTTTGTTTAAATTTGGTATCGCTTCTCGTTGGCCGTGCTATAAACCCTACTACTTTGTTGTCCGTGTATCTGTGTCTGTCAAAACACTTTATCTCGGGAACGCGTGAAAGTATTGGAGTGAAACTATTGGCTTAAATCTGTTGTTACTTAGTGCTGTGAAAAATCAACCTTCTAAGTCTACGCAGTCAAAAGATATGGCGGTTTATGTCGAAAGTTTGTACGAAACTCTCGGTTCGCGAGCCCGATTTGTACTTGGTCGGTTTATTAATTATTAGAAATAGCTGTTCCTCGCGGTTTCACCCACGCTGCTCAGCACCTGTTGGTCGTAGCGTGATGTTATATAGCCTATAGCCTTCCTCAAGAAATGGACTATCAAACACTAAAATAATTTTCCAATTCCAACCAGTCCCTGAGATTAGCGCGTTCAAACAAACAAACAAACTCTTGAGCTTTATAATATTAGTATAGATAGTGTATTTAAAAATCACATTTTTATCATAAATCCGGTACTACTACTACTAGATTTTGCCTGCGCCTTCGCTCGCGTTTACCTTCCATTTTAGGGAAGTTGGGGGTTAGAAGAAGAAGGGTCCTTCTTCATCCCTTCAACAATCTCCAATTAAATCACGTAAATTCGTCGCTCCGTTTTGCCATTAAAGATGGACAAACAGACACACACATACACTTTCCCATTTATCTATACTAATATTATAAAGCTGAAGAGTTTGTTTGTTTGTTTGAACGCGCTAATCTCAGGGACTACTGGTTGAAACTAAAATTCTTTTAGTGTTGGATAGCCCATTTCTTGAGGAAGGCTATAGGCTATATAACATCACGCTACGACCAACAGGTGCTGAGCAGCGTGGGTGAAACCGCGTGGAACAGCTAGTAATAGTATAAAAATACAGTTTTGATGTCGAGGTAAGAAATGAAGTATCTTAAATATAATTTATTATGTCATCATTTAACCATTAAGTAGATTTTAGAGTTTATGTCAGATATTCAGAAATACTGTAATATGCTTTATTCATCAGTAAGTATCTTAACTGTTTCTTAAATAGGTTAAGATTTAATTCTCTGATTTACTGCGATATGTGGTTAAATATGACTGGTGCCACGTAAATCACTTTAATGCATAATCCTGTATGAGATCTTATGAAACTAGAATTATCCCGTCGAATTCGGTTATTAATATCTAACATCTTGGTAAATAATGTTGGATTCGTGTCAATATTTTATATTTAATAAAGGACGGTTCACAAGTATCTACTTGACTTCGAACAACGTAGTCAAGTCGTGAGTTTCTCAACGTTGTGACATAAACACATGTCTATGAGATATTTCCTAGCAGTGGATGCTACGAGTTTCGCTACAAAACTGCTACGGCGTAGACGTGCTACGGATGCTACGACATTCGAAATAGAAGGGAAGTACATAGACGTTGCTGTCAAGTTACGGTCCATTGAATGGATATAAGTGATATGTTGAAGTTTGTTATTTTATAGGTATATATTAAAACATCCATGCTTTTGAAAGAATCAAGAATCGAACTATCTGCAACAAGGTAACACAACCGTCTCGTCGTTTACTGTCTTGACTCTGAATACTGCAGTGATGTTAAGGGTATTAGAATACTCTATAACCAATCTTGCAACAGTCACATAGGGTTCATAATCAACTGTTTCTAAATTTTACCGACTAAGAGAACTGAATTCTTTGGCATGGAGAAGTCCAAGGCATTTTAGAAAAATCCTCATTAACTAATAAAGAGGCTTTTTAGGGTTACGTACCTCAAGAGGATAAAACAGAACCCTTATTGGATCACTTTGTTGTTTGCTGTCTGTCTGTCTGTCAATACCCTTTAGCTCGGGAACACGTGAAAATATCGAGTTTATTCATCAGTAAGTATATATCAGTTAAAAACGAGATTTCTGATTAATAAGCCATCAATTTAAAAAAAAAAGGAATCAGTTCCAAACAAAACACGAGTGAAACCACAGCTCAGCAAAAGCTAGTAGAACATAATTAAGTAAATAGTCCGTAACTGTTCACTGTAATTGAGTGTTGAACGCAATTGCTCCACACTAGTGATGTAACCACCACTGCGATGGAAAATTGCGCATTATGCGATTGCCCTTGTATTGCAATAATACTATCCACAGTTATACTTATGAAGCAACGTACTGTAAGAGGTTTTATAACTTAACCAATCCTGGCTGAAATAGCATATCGTTTAAATACTTAGATCGTTTTAAATTGAGAATAGAATAAAAAAAAGATGGTAGGTTGAGATATGAAAGTGTGACATGTAAATTAAAATATTATTTAAATGATAATCTATACTAATATTATAAACCTGAAGAGTTTGTTTGTTTGAACGCGCTAACCTCAGGGACTACTGGTTGGAATTGGAAAATTCTTTTAGTGTTGGATAGTCCATTTCTTGAGGAAGGCTATAGGCTATATAACATCACGCTACGACCAACAGGTGCTGAGCAGCGTAGGTGAAACCGCGTGGAACAGCTAGTAAATATATAAGAGTTGAAGACGCCATCTCTTTCACGACCTGACATACTGCAAGAATGACAGGTCATGAAGGAGATAGAATCTCCAGGGTACAAGGTTTTCACTCGAGGGGCCTGCTAGGGCCGCTGCTTACTAGGACTGCGGGGTATTTGAAGGAGAAACCGCGGCCCCGGAACATAAAAGGGTAAAAAAGAAACAGGAGTTCCCATCCGCAAAAAATGCACCAAGTTTGTGATAGTCTGTGATCATCTCATGTCGTCAGGCTGGTAGTCTGTTCAGATGTGCTGGCGGGATGAAGACCGGAGCTGCGGATCTTCTCTCGAAGTGCTGAATGCCCACCAATCACAAAAAGCCCGGATCTACAGGGTGTGTGTATATTTCAGACATAACTGTAGGTCCTGGCCCTCTGCGAAAGGAGGATCCTTGACGGTGATGAGTCCTAAATCATGCTAAAATACACTATAACAAAATATAAAATGGAACATCTAGCTTATGTTTTAGTTAGGTATCAATGTAAGATCTTTTTTTTATTATTGCGAATACATAATGTACGATACAGATCGGTATGGAAAACGTTTGAAATGTGGTCGCAATCTCAACTCAGCTAAAATCTATGTCAACATTGAAAAACATGCGAAAATGTATAAAAGTTGCACCCTTAATAAGTAACCAGTCGGCAATTATCGGCATCATGTACCGCTTGTTTTTATGAATGCTATGTACATACGCCAGCAGGTCAAGCTACCCGAAACTGTCATTTTTTCCCAATGAATTTTGTACCTAATACTTTAGAAATAAAGTCGAAAATCTATCAAAAAAATCTGACAGATTGTAGTAGCTTGATGTGCAGGCGTCTGTACAACTAACTGGAATTTACAGCACATTCTGTGCGATTAAATAAAAACAGTCAGTATTGCCGATTGTATAAGATTTAATTTAGCTCAAGCTAGAAAGATTTTATTTGTCAGAATATAGTACGTACAAAAGTTGTTACAGTTCTTACAGGCTCAAATATTCTACCATTTCTGGTGTACAAATATTTGCATATATCTAAATTGAATTATAATTATATCATCAGAGGAAACTAAAAAAAAAAACACAATTAAAGATTATTTAATTTCAAAAATATATAGTAATATGTTAATATAAACGTTTCCTTAAAGTATCCAATACTGACATGGTAGAGAATAATATCTCCATAAGTTCACAATTCCTTTTAATAAAACTTTTTTATGTTGTTATTCATTTACCAATGTTATCATAGATTACAATGACAATCAATGGATTGATTTTTATTGTAATCTATGATAATAGTTTAGACTAGCTAACTAAAATAAACAATAAGGAGAAAACAATTACAGGGCGTCACAAAATTCATCTACATTGGTTTTAATTTCAACTTGATACCGCCACGCGTTCCCGAGATAAAGAGTCTTGACAGACAGACAGACGGACAAAAAAGTTATCCTATAAGGGTTCTATTTTTCCTTTTGAGGTACGGAACCCAAAAAATAGCAAAACACACAATAAGAAGTTTAACTCCCATGGATTAAAATTGTTGAATTTCTTACAGTAAAAGACGTATTTATTTAATTTCGAGAGACACTACCGAAAATACATTTCAGTTCCTTCAGATTGTTTCAGAAAACACTAAATATGTTAAAATTTTATTATAACGTTCTCTCTTCACTATGAAGCACTAGAACACCACAACCAGTCAAGTTTTTTTTTGTGGATGGAAAATCATCAACGTAATAACTTCTCCCGCTCCGGGCGGATCGGGTGAGGGTATCAGATTTATACTGACTCAAACCCACCCATGTTCCTTCTATTGCCCTTTATGTTCCGTTCTCTTTCGTACAACCCACAACTCCGGCAAACGGTGGGCCTGGCAGGCCCCTCTTAATAAATCTCAGCCATTTTATTAAATGCGAAAATGACTATATTCAACAAATCATAAAGATATTGGAACATTATATTTTATTTTTGGTATTTGAGCAGGTTAAAATATAACGTTAAATAATACCCGAATGAAGACAAAATCCTGTCAAAATGAGAGATTCTTGAAAACCGGTTATCGGAATAGTATGAATATTCGAAAGTCGAACTGCTGAAGTTTCTTGTTTGAGCACCAGTCGGGGTCGCAGCTAAGAAACTTTGGAGTGCACTTCAATTCCAGATAGGACGAGCAGAATCACTGCTTTTACTTATTTTGTTAAACTCGAGAACGGAATATTAATTATTGATTTTTGTTTTCACGGTTCGGTGTACTTCTGCTATTATTTGGCTGCGGTTGCTATTATTTAGCTCGTAACTAAATAATAGCAACCGCTCAGATCAATCTTTAGGTTAAGCTGCGCTTGCCTAGGTTGGTCTGTGGATGTGTGACCACCCGTTACATACCGAGCTACCTCCTCGGAAAGCACGTTAATCTGTTGGTCCCGGCTGCCTTAGACAGTCGTACAGCTAGTCAGTGTCCCGAAAGTCTGACAACCAGTCTTACCAAGAGGCGTATTACCCAGTACTAACTGGTTTATGGAGGTCAGATAGGCAGTCGCTCCATGTAAAATACTGGTATTCAGCTGCATCCGGTAAGACTGGAAGCCGACCCCAACATAGTTGGGAAAAGGCTAGGTAGGCTGATGATGATTTTCACGGTACGGTGTAGTGGCTGAGAGATTGTCTGCTGCGCTGCGTGTCGCGGCAGCGATTTTTGAACGAATCAATAACAGATAGTTGTTCCGGAGCTGGTTGTTTGTGAGTTTTAATATTTGTAAACGCATCCATGACACAGAAGAACCAGCTAGCATAATACGTTATTACGAGGTGTGCCTCGCAAAATATTATAAACAGAATTAAAATAATATTTTTTTTATTATAAAACTATTTATAACTTCTTCTTATAAAATACTAGCTGTTCCCCGCGGTTTCACCCACGCTGCTCAGCACTTGTTGGTCGTAGCGTGATGTTATATAGCCTATAGCTTTCCTCAAAAAATGGACTATCCAACACTAAAAGAATTTTCCAATTCCAACCAGTAGTCCCTGAGATTAGCGCGCTTAAACAAACAAACTCTTCAGCTTTATAATATTAGTATAGATATATAAATTATAAACAACTTAAATAGACTAACTTATAAAAACACTTAAAATTCTTCCTCATTCGTTTTCAGTTTGTCTGCTTACCAAAAATAAGCCCCGAAGCGTGCAAGAAACAATATCTTTCCCTGCCAGCCGTGTCCTGCCAGTGGGCGTACATGATTAGACGGAAAGGAGATCGAGAGTGGAGAGCAGCTGCGGATCTTCTCTTGAAGTGCTGAATGCCCACCAATCACAAAAAGCCCGGATCTACAGGGTGTGTGTATATTTCAGACATAACTGTAGGTCCTGGCCCTCTGCGAAAGGAGGATCCTTGGCGGTGATGCAGTGATGAGTCCTAAGTTATACCAAAAGCACACAGTACTCGAACGTAAATATGGAACATCTAGCTTAAGTTTTATTTAGGATTGTAAGTCTTTTTGTCTTATTTTTCATATCATATTTACGCTCGGGTTTAATAGAACATCATATAAAAAAAAACCTTTTCTGACAATATATGCGCATCGAAATACACAGGTACTTTTCACAAATTGAGATGAGTATAGAATGCGAAAAAAGACTACAAAGAGGCAATTGTGAAACATTGATCTTTGTACTCTACCTTAAAATTTTGTATATTTATATCTTAACTGTGATTTATTAATAATCCCGGATCGAACCCGCGACACGCAGAGCAGCAGTCGATCGCTCAGTCACTGCGCCAACCGTGGTGTAAAATGTTGTTCCAGGTTATTGTATAAAATTTTCCAGAAATATGGAATTTCAAATTACTGTGGAATTCTGTCTACAATATGCTTTGTAATGCGAGTAAATATAATGAGAAAATAAACTCAGTTAAATGTTGATACAGCATTGGTACAGCGTGTTCAGCTTAAATTATATATGCTTTAATAGTTTGTACTGAATGTTAATAATATTCGTTTTCAACTTCATTACTGAAGCTCCTTCAAATATGGCTACAGTTTTCATTTAGTGCACAGATGCTTCAATAAATACATTGTTAAATACTCGTATTTATTCATTCGTTTCATAACATTATTATTCCGTTTATTTGGTTGTATTGATATTTATTATTAAAAATAAAATACCCAAAAACACAAATATACAAAAAAAATAGTGTCGAGAACAGGGTCTAAACAACCGGTCAGGGCTCCAGAGAAAGGACCCATTTTTGCGGGTACGCAAAGGATAAAATAACGAATATAGTTGGGTTTTATACGGTAAAAGTCTGACACTCCGCCCCGCTCCGCCCAAAAGGAAGAAGGTATTTTATGATTTACCATTAGCCAAAACAAGTACTGCTTTCTGTATCAAGCTCTTAATCCAGCTTCCAAACGAGAGCCATAACATAAATATCACACATAATCATTCAAATAACATACATAATCATTCATAATGTAATGATTTATTCAATGTTTAAGTTTATATCAATAATTTTATTTTATTTAACTTACAATTATACAAATTTAAAAGCAAAATTTAAAAATGACATTTGTAATATTATGTACATAATTATGTGTAATGGATTGTATAAATTGCTACTCAAATTTGTATGGGAAAATTTCCTGAAATAAATGAAATTTAATTTTAATTTAATAAAAAATACTATAACCATACATAGGTATTAAAGAAATATAATTATAGTATGTGGGGGTTTTACCTGCGAAATTATTTTTATAGCTCAACTTTCAAGGGAGATATTACGAGCTGAAATTGAGTAGTTTGTGTGGGTGTATCGAAGGTAAACTTAGAAATAATATTTTGTCTAGACAGTTATATTAGTACAAAAATAACTCAAGAGGTTTGTTTAGATCAAACCCACGTTTTATTCTTTAACATATTCTTACAATTTATTCAATCAGCTGGGGCTAAAAAAAAACTGCTACTCGAGTCGATCTTGAGGTTAAGTCGCGCTTGCCTAGGCTGGTACTCGGATGGGTGACTAAATTCTTACTACTAATATTATAAACTAGCTTTTGCCCACAGCTTCACAGTTCCCGTTTCCTGATTTGCTGGTACCTACCGGCTACCTGTAGTTTTTGCTCTTGCGCCTTATTGATTGCAAAGCTAAGTTTTCCCTTTTCTTCCCAATTTCTCCCCCATTTCCCACTTTTAAAAAAATAGCCTATGTCCGTCTCCAGGGTCCCAACTATCTCTGTACCAAAATTCATCGTTTAGCCATTACGGCGTGAAGACATAACTAATAAACCAACTCACTTTCGCTTTAATAATATTAGTAAGGGTTATTTCAGTGACGTCTCGCCATTTCATCCTTCCTGCGTTAATGCGGTGCTTTATTTCCCGGGCTACTTCACCATCTTTTTGGGCAAGCAAACCAAGGCACCAGAAGTTAGAGCAGATCGGTATAGACGTTCCGGCAAGAGTTATGGGCAAAGGATTGGAGAGACCGCCGAAATCACAGTACAAGTATTCTGTTTTCGATCTACGTAATTTTTATTTCGAGAAATCACCAAGCAGTTGGTCGACTCTTCTCGTGACCAGAGGGTTGGCCTGTTTTTTGCACAAAAAATAAGCATTGCCATCCAACGCGGTAATGCTGCCAGCCTTCTGGGCACTTAAACTGTTGACTGCGATATGGAAGAATTTTTTGACGCCCTGTAATGTTCCATTTTTTACCTGTATATATTTTTATTATTAGTTTGTGTCTATTTATAGGTTGTAAATTGTAGGTCTAATATATAAAATTCTCGTGTCACAATATTAGTTACCATACTCCTCCGAAACGGCTGGTCCGATTTGAACGAAAGTTTGTGTGCATATCGGGTAGGTCTGAAAATCGGCTAACATCTATTTTGCATGCCCCTAACTGAGCAGCGCGTGAAACCGCTGGGCACAGCTAGTAATTAAATAAAAACTCATTTTTAGTAAGGTGTTTAAAACATTGGTAGTGTGTAAAACATTGAACAACATAAATAAGTTAAAAGCCTCTTTGCGGTCAAATAATCGCGATATTATGTTGCATCATTAAAATTGCAGCCCCTATGAAGCCATTACGTGACCGACAATGGCTGAGCAGCTTTGTCACAGCTGTATCTGATATCATGTTATTTCGTATGTCATTATTTCTTTTAAAAGTAAATGTCCACTAATCCTGTCAGTAATATACAATCTGTCCGGTTATGAACTAGAGATATTCTATGTATCTATTTACAAACATTCTAATACTCAAATTTTTTGATCGACAAAAAACAATTCCTTTTTTGTTTGTTCACAAATAATTCGTTGATGATCGGGGTATTTTATTTTTTTGGAGTTAAACTTTATTTCCTAAAGTTACGTCGGTATTTATTTAGAATAAGCCAATTTTCATGTCAGTAAGACCAAAACTTTGAAAGAAATTGCTTCAGACCATATAACATGGGACTTAAATTTCAAAAAATAATATTTTGGCGAATTGCAAGTGTACTATTCGAGTTGTCTTGTAGTCTAGTATAGATCCAGGAACACAGCACGCTTGCGTTATGCCCCCAGTCCGAAGACAGCTTTGTACTCACGGCGACCAATTAAGCTATACAAACCCAGTTTATGCGGTAGCCTCATTGTACCGAAAAGCGAGGCTATGTTATACTAGAAATATAGTTTTGCCGGCATGGTTGGCGCAGTGTCTGAGCGTTCGACTGCTGCGCTGCGTATCGTGGGTTTGATACCTACACGGAACAAACAGGTTAAGTTTGGTTGATATTTCAGGATGCAGTTTCACTGATTTCTTTGTTTGTATGTGGCATTGTTGTAGCCGAACTTATTTGTAACTACTTTAAGTAACATCTTGATTATAAATAACAACATCAGACCCAAACTTATTTAAAAGACCATAAAAAAATATGCAAAAGAATTAAGTCGTTTTATGTCGGTAGAAGATTGTCGTATGTACAATATACCAAAGACAAAACCATTTCCTTTTTGACGCGTGAATGAGTTCCAATTTAAATCATAATTAGTCACTTAAAAAATCGATTCCTTTGTTTAGTATGTTTCGAGGTCAGAGGCACGGGTGTAAAAGTAGAAACAATAACTTAATATGTACCTCTATTATTTATTTATTTAAAAAAAAAAACATTTCCCCGCACTAGGTACTTCTCCTGTATCGTGGGTGCGTTTACAAACATTTAAACTCACACACACAAACAGCTAGACCCGAAACAACTATTTGTAGGCCATACAAATATTTTTTCCGTGCGAGAATCTAACCCACGACACGCAGCAGTTAATCGCTTAGCCACTGCGCCAACAGCCATTAGTCTTCTGATATCTATTCCTGATTGATTGCATTTTGAATATATCTAATCATCTGCCTTAAACTTAGCTATCAATAGTATATAATAGCAATCAATATGCCAGAAGGCCAAAAACTACAGGTAGCAGGTACCTGCAAATCAAGAAAGAGCAACTGCGTTACTCCTAATTTAACGCGAGCGAAGCCGCGGGTAAAAGCTAGTTATTTATAAAATAAATAAACATATTTATTTCAACCCATTTGCAAATAAAAATTACCTTTGAGATAAAGTGTTGAACGACTTTGAAAATATTTTTAATACTCGTATAAAACTGAAGAAAGATAAACAGCAATGTTTCATCTCTAGTCAAACCTTTGGACGGTACAAAAAGTATATATACATATACTAAGTCATCTTCTAATATATACAATTCTCGTGTGTGACACGAGAATTTTAGGTTTCGTTCCCATACTCCTCCGAAACGGCTCGACCGATTGTTATGAATTTTTTTTGTGCATACTCAGTAAGTCTGAGAATCGGATAACATCTATTTTTCATACCCCTAAACCTCAGCGGGTGAAACCGCTGGGCACAGCTAGTATAAGTATATATAGACGGTATAAAAAAACACCTTTGCTTAATATTAAATTGTTACTTTGTCATTTCAAAGAAGCATTTGAACTAAGATTCCTGACTGCATAGTATTTTTTTTTAACTTTGCAACATGTTCGTCCTAATTATACATTTATAATTTGCCAGGCAACGACAGTTATAAAGGCTAAACGAAATAATTAAATACTCCATTAGCAATGGCATCTAGGACTTCCAATACTCCATTTCAAAACCAACGCTACACTAATTATCATGTTTTCCTAATCCGCCACATTTCTCGGTTTTTTAACAATGTATCAAATCAAATCAAATCATTTATTTCAATTAGAACATTACAGGCATTTTTGAATGTCAAGAAACAAAATGAATCTACAGTCCCGGTCACAAGGCAAAATAACTTGTGAAATTACTGTAGTTGCCCATTCCAAAGCGTTGATTTCTATGGAGAAGAATGGGCAAGAAACTCCATAGACACTCTTTTAAATTATAATATATCTAATATATAAAATAGAACGAAATTTGTGTACATATCGGGTAGGTCTGAGAATCGGTCAAAATCTATTTTTCATACCCCTAAGTCAGCAGCGGGTGAAACCGCTGGGCACAGCTAGTTAATTATAATATTGTTTATTAACCACTGTAGAAAAGCTTCCTTACAATAGAAGGCTTTTCTTCTTTCTTCTTCTATTTTTCTTCTAAACTACATGTACAGTCAGCGTTAAAGATGTGCTTACCCTCTTTAATGTGGGTGGGAAATCATCAAATAACTTTCCCCGGTTTGGGCGGAGCAAGGGGGTGTCAGACTTTTACTGACTAAAACCCACCTATGTTCCTTTTCCCCTTAGTATTCCGGGGCCGCAGTATCTCTATCAAACTACCCGCAAATCCCATCGGCAGTGTTCTTTATGATGATGACTAGCTGGCGCCCGTGGCTTATACCTATCTATCCTATGCGTTATTCCAGACTGTAATCTAGCGCTGTGCCAAATTTCATCAAGATCCATTTAGCCGTTTTGACATGAAGGAGAAAGAATCATCAATTCATACATACATCCTCACAAACTTTCGCATTTGTAATATTAAGTAGGATATACTTGGTACTTGTATTATACTAGATAATCCTAAGGAAGCTTGCTAAATCAGATTGGATTGCAAAGCTTTTTCCGCGAAGCTCGTACTTCCTTTACGCAGATGAGAAATGGGATTAGATCACCTGATTAAATTGTAAAACTTCGCTGCGGTTCTGCATCTTCAATAGATGTGAGGTACATACGTTATCTGAAAGGTCACGTATGTAGGTGGACTTCGTGCAAACTTACATAAGGATGATTGCGCATATAATATCTGGGTTTAGATTTTGTAAGTGAAAATGAGGACTGGAGATAAAATTTAACTTTAATAGAAAGCGAGACGGAATTATTGTTTTTTTTTTAAGCTTTTATCGGCCTTTCTTTTTTAGGGTTGCGTAACTCAAAAAGAAAAATCTGAGCCCCCTTACAAGATCACCTTGTTGTCCGTCTGTTTTGACGTGTAAGAGTGACAAACAAACATGAATCGCATTATAATTAAGTAAAAATGAAGAAGATAATATGATGGCTAAGTTTTCTTCAAACACATTTCATCATTTGTACACACCTTATTAGTAGTAATCAAACTAACCTAAAACACAACTTGCATAAATCAACCACTAAAGTTCACACGTCACTTCATTTTCCACTCCAAATACAGCGCTAATTGGATGATGTAGAGTGCAATTTTCGTTGTATTTGTGAACACTGGGTGAGCATATTGGATGGCATGAAGGACGAGATAAATCATTTGGGATAGTTGGTACCTTACTGGAAAATACACTAGACGTTCCTTGGTATTGTTATGTGTCAGGTTCGAACCCCGCACGGAACAAATCTACAGATAGTTCTTCCGGGTCTGAATGTATGTGAATGCACCCACGGTATAGGACAAATTCCTAGTGTGGGGCAACGTTTAAAATTACTTTTTTACCTCTTATTAACGTGTTTCATCATCATCTGCTTAGCTTTTTCCCAACTATGTTGGTGTAAGCTTCAAGTTTAATCGGTTTCAGCTGAATACCAGTATTTTAGATGGAGTGATTGCCTATCCGACCATCCGCAACCCAGTTAATACTGCGTAATTGCCCTTTACTCTACCTAACCGACGTGTTTATTAAGCCCATTTTATATATTTTTTTTAAGTGGTACACATGGCTACCAATCAAGTAATAGAATCTAGTTTATGTGGATCTCTCATTTTACGGAAAACCTGTACAAAGCGAAGCGAAATTGGATCCTAGGTTTTAGTTTTTACTGTGCAAATGTAGCTCAGTACAGCGAGAATTTATTTAAATTCATCTCCAGTCTCCCCAATCGGGGCTATCGCTCATTGTTTCGCTGTTGGGGGCGTCCGTGTAGGGAGGTCCTTCAGAAATGTCAGATGTCATAACTATTAGCGTTTTTAGACAACTTGTACTCTTCATTAATGGCTTTTGTGGACGAGAGATACCAGAATTTTGCCAATAACACGTGCAAACTGTTAATAAACTATCAAACGCTGGAGAATATTTAAAAACTAATTATAGTCATTTAAAAAATATAGAAACAATAAAAGTATTTCTTTGCAGATTTAGATTATCAATTCATGATAGAATGACAGAAACAGAACAGAGTCTTCAAATACAAAAAAAAAAACGATTTAAAAAGTTACAACTTTATTGTATTAATTTTGATGAATTTACATAGTTTGAAAACAGAACGCGAAAAAACAAAAGAAAGAAGACATTTAACAGAAGTTGAACGCAATGTGGGACAGGAGAAAAATTAATGGTCCACGTTTCCTTCTTGCAAGCCGTATTTACAAAGAGAGGTATCCCTAATCCTAAGTGTGGACGATTGTGGTCATTAATGATTTAAGATTGTGCCATTCCTAATCACTTGTGACTTTATGACAAAACTAGCTTTTGCCCGCGGCTTCGCTCCCGTTAAATTCGGTAGCGCCTTATTGATTTGTAAAAGCAACGCTAAGTTTTCTGGTTTCTTCCCTCTTTCTCCCTCATATCCCACTCTTTTTTAAAAAAAATAGCCTATCCCTGTCTCCTGGTTCCCAACTAAATCTTTAGGTACCAAAAAGGCTAAACCAATTTTGACGAATTTCGGTACAGAGATTGTTGGGACCCTGGAGACGGAAATAGTGAGGAAATGAGGGAGGAAGAGGGAAAACTTAGCTTTGCTATTACAATAAATAATGAGCAAGGGCAAAAACTACAGGTAGCAGATACCTGCAAATCATGAAAAGGGAACTGTGTTAACTCGAATTTAACGCGAGCGAAACCGCGGTAAAAGAATCATGTTTGTTGTACCATCCCTTAATTTTTATTTTTGATATTTTTTGTTATAGTGGTAACAGATATCTGTGAATATTTACTGTCTAACTATCACGGCTCATGAAATACAACAGCCTGGTGACAGACGGACTGACAGCGGAGTCCTGTAATGGGTCCCATTTGCGTAGGGAACCCTAATAAAAAAGAATTACAAAATACATAATCAGGTCTAATATTTTAGACCCCAAATATTTTTCCCCTGAAAAAATGATTTCAAACCACATTCAAAAGACTATGCAATTTAAAAATGGAACGCTTATTGATTTTACCATTCTATATTATCTACTTTAGCAATTTTTGTATGTATTTAGAAGTGTATGTGTGGTGGATTAAAATAGGTACTCTACTAATATTAACGTGAATTAAGTTTTTTTTTAAGTTGTCAACCAGTATCGGGGACAGGGCCCAAGCAACCAGCGATAAGAGCTCCTTTAATCTAGATATTGTATGATTTAGATATTTATTGAGGCTCTTGGCAACTAAGCCTTAATGACTATCGGCACAATGATCGCTGAATCCACATCCCACATGTCGACAACCTCGGGAGCCAAGTCAATGTACTTGATTATATAATTAAATATCATTTAAATATTATTATCATTATAAAAATACATCGGAGAGCATTATAATTAGGTAAAAAAATATTGTCGCAAGTCCTGTTTGCTAATTAACTCTAACCCGCATGAACCTCCACTCGCGATCAATATTCCAGGATTGCAAAAAGTAAAACATGTCCACAAGTCCAGCGACAGAAAAAGGAAAAAGAATAACGTATTTCCCGTAGGTAAACAAAGCATCGGATTCACAGTGGACGCAGGAAAAAGGCATTTGTCAGAATAAAATCGATAAAGCGCTTGACAACTGGGATGCAGCGGAACGGAGAACGATGCGAATGATGCGATGGACCAGACCACGTAGAAAAGTATTAACAAGTTATTCGTCAAACGAGAGATATTATTTCTATTTTTATTTTCCAAGATCTTTATTTATGCATAAGTAGATACAAACTGTTTACAAAAAATGATTATTGTATTTGTACACAAATCGGGATTTATTTTGTTACACAGGCTTTATATGTTTTTGCCTTTATAAACATCAAAACATGTAATTATTACCTTATTTTATAATAAACAACTAATTGATTTTTATAGATTAAGTTTTAGAAGTGTGCAGGTCTCGGTAAGGACCCACACACATAAACGTGAGATATTGGCGTTTTAGAATTTCGATCCTCATTTATTTTTGCTCCCGTTTCAGAAATCAGAAATTTTTATTTGTGATACATAGGTAGGTTGGTCATGTTTTAGTCAAAAGTGCGCTATGATCAGCCTATTACAAGCATACAAAAATATTTTTTTTACAATAAAAAAGTTACTGTTACTAAGTTATAAATTAATTAACATAAATAATGAGAATGTTACTTTGCACTAGGTACAATTAAATCAAATAAGTCACAATATTTATTAGTAAGTTGATGTTACTGTCATATAATTGGTAGTACAGTTTAAAACTTTAAACGTCATAATCATCTACCTTTTTTTTCTGTTGGGAAATCATCCAATGACTTCCCCCGCTCTGGGCTGAGCGGGGGGGCATGTCAGACTTGTACTGAATAAAACCCACCCATGTTCCTTCTATTGCCCTTTACGTTCCGGGGCCGCGGTATCTCTTTCGAACAACCCGCAACCCCGGATAATCATCTACCTAGTCTTTTGTCAACTATGTTGGGATCGACTTACCACCACCTTATCGTATTCAGCTGAATATCGGTTATTCTACATGGAGCGACAGGCTATCTAATATACACAACCCCTTACCATCCTGGGTAAATACCGTACTGGCTTTCGTTATACAATAACATCCCCTTGGTAATACTAGTTTTCAGACATTTAGACCACTGACTATCTGTATCTATCTAACAGAAGGCAGGGAGGAAACTCTGTTTGTAGGTGATGGTCACCCATCTGAGGACAAAAACCCCTTTGCCCTTTATGTTCCGGGGCCGCGGTATCTCTTACGAAAAACCCCCAACCCCGAGCGACACGAGTTCGTTCTAGGTAAATCTATTGACAATAAATAATTCCTATCGACTGCAATTTTCTACCCTCCCTATACAATTCGCTGAAAGCAAAAGGTCAGTTCATGAATTTCGTAGCAAATTTGAATAGAAATACTTCGAAATCACAAAGTGGTTTACAATATTGAACTAGCGTCCATTGAATACGTGGCTGTTATGGCTATATATTGAACAGGTTGCATTTATACGAGCAGTGTCCAGCGGTTTCACCCGCTGCTCATCCCCTCAGTGTGATGATAAATAGTTTATTAATTTGGTGAAAGCATGCCTATGCAAAATTTCAAGTCATCCCAGCCAAGGAATCTATCAAGGAAAATTGGCAACATTATAGTTCATAAATTGAGACACCTAACACTAGTAGTTTCTGAGATTTCGTGTTGAGTGAGTCAGTGATTTTCTTTTTTATAGATTTACTTCCTAAGTTATTTGTATTTTTTTTAATAAATATAGGATTTATAAAGTATGAATTGAATAAGTCTTGTCCGGATTTGAACCCACAGCCTCATGCATGAGAGGTGAAGCGCTTAAACTCTGGGCTATCACGACATTAATTTCTAGGCATCTCTAGTTCTCGACATTAATATATAGTTAGCTCAAATTTAATGAATGCATAATAAATGTAATAAGTAGTCGTACTGCTAGGTGAAATATCCATGGAGCGATATCAAGAAGCTTGTCGACAAATAGTTATGGGTCGACATACAAGATAACTGACAAATGCTTGCACTGACTGGACAGGTCCCCACAAATCTGAGTAGTTCTTTCTAAAAAAGATCATCTCAGACAAAAAGATCATCTGCATAGTCCTCGTGTCAGTTGACTAAGATTTTTGTCTGGACCTAAAAATAGATTATGACCCTTAGTTTGTTTCGGCTATTTCTTCTCAGAGTTTTCGGACACAAAACACTGGCATCATCTACTTCTTTAAAAAAAAAAACAGCGAATGAAAATAAACATCATTTATCATAAGTTTTCTGCTAAAACTGCATGTTTTAGTACGTTCGTGATTAAAAACCACAATTGGAAGAAGCCTTTGCAGAAGATAAAAATAACTCAATCAAATTAATAGTCTAAAATCTTTTGCGTCCTCTTTTACTGTCTCTGATTTTTTTAAACATAATTTAGTCTAATCAAACTCGAAGCCATATGTAGCCATGTATAAGTCGTACTTAATTAATGGTATCTTTATTTTAACCGACATAAAAACCGTTGAATTGAGAACGCAAGATTATAAAAGGTACAGGTTCTCAATTCGACTGTATTTTTTTGTATGTTTGTTACGCAATTTCTCCGTTGATGGTGGTTGATTTGCAGAATTGTCACCAACAAGGCAGTAGGTTTTAATTATTAAAGATTTCGTCATCTTCGTCTCTTATACTAATTATATTTTTTCCAGACATGGATAACACAAGATGACTAGACAGACTAAATATTGTTTTGCTTAGAGAATATTTAACTATTCGATGACTAATGCATAATAATAACCGCACCTGTAGCTATTTTAAGAGTGTTAACGTAATATATTCGTATTCTTTATTCCAATCACATGGCGTGTCAATCCGTTTCACTTTTAATGTGGTTTTGATCCCAAATCGTCAGCTCATGAACTTCGTAGCGTAGCGCCATGACATATCTTGGTGTTACCTCTACCTGTACTTACTTTTGCCCTCCAATGTCCACGTAAACTCGGACTACACTACAGCTAGGAGCGTCCACGTACCTCAGAATAAGACTTCTCGATGGCCGACCGCTTGATAGTGTAAGTCCGCAAGTCCTCCAGTAAGTCACACTCGTGTTGGTTCTTGGCATGGAGTTTCGCGATCTGCTCCGTATGCAGGTTTTTGAGAAATTTCGTATAGTTGCTCTGTAACAAAGAGAATTACGTTAGTCGGTTATAAAAACGGGAATAAAACAATTTTAAAATCAGTGACCCGCCCCTTTATTGTACGACTAGCTTTGGCCCGCGGCTTCGATCGCGTTAAATTCGGTAGCGCCTTATTGATTTGCAATAGCAACGCTAAGTTTTCCCGTTACGTCCCTCTTTCTCCCTCATACCCCACTCTTTAAAAGAAAATAGCCTATGTCCGTCTCCTAGTTCCCAACTATCTCTGTACCAAAATTACACAGTTACCGGAGACAAACCGAAAGTAACTTTGACATGTATTAATAGAGCTGTAATTAGCCATCGCAAAGAGATGACAGCAAAAGCAGAGACCCTCTGAACCCGGAAGATAAAGGCCAAAAGACGGAACATGAGTGGGTTTTTCCCCACTCCACCCAGAGTGAGGGAAGTTATATAATGATTTACCACCCGCAAAATAAAAAATTAGAATTTCTAAAGAAATTAAGAGGACAATCTCTAAAATTACCAATAAGTTAAACAACGTCAGATATTAAAACGTAAAAAATTGTAGCAGGGGAGATGAGTTTTAATGGATCACAATGACGTTTCCTTCTATAGAAATATTTCATGTTTATGCGTGATACGTGCAAAGCTTCAAAGGAAAACTGATTTGAATATAAAATTATGGTTTAAACTTTTATTCAATACCTCAACGCGTATTTGGAAAACAGCTTGCCCGCCGTAATTGCGACAAGCAGGTTTCATAAGAGCACATTCTCTTAAAAGTTTCTATAATGTGTCCTCGTTCGCTCGCTAAGATGCTGCTTTGTCCCATTAAGTTCTAGTTATTGACTAGCCTACTTATGACGCTGTCACGCGTCTCCACCAGGACCCATGCTTCTGTAATCTTTTACGGCATGTGATGCGAATAGAAAAAATTGAAGTGACTACACAAGAAAATGTTTACATTTTCCCGCGTTGTCAGAAATTAATTAATCATCATATTACGTTAGAAGGTACTAGAAATCTTTTACAAAATGACCTTGGCAACGTAAAGGAAATATACATAAAACACGATGTATCAAATGAATCCACAAAAGGCTCATAGGGATTCCGAGCTAGTGGTTAATCCCCTTTCTCTGTACATTCACCAGGATTCTATATACTGGAGGTAACTATCACAACAAAGATCGGAAGCTACCTAGAATTCAAATTCAATCAAGTATAAGTCTCTATGCGCCCCTTTGAGCTATTCAACTACCACGGATCTAGTTAGCTCAATAGCTAATCCTAGCTATTATAATGCAATGCATCAGTATGAGAAGATTAATATTTACTTGCCATGATCAATATTGCGTTCGATTCTATGCCAGGATGAACAGAAACGCCTCTGAATGACGAGCGAGAATTCGAAGCTCCTCTAGTATTGAGTAGGTACATCTATGATGGGTTGGCAGTATGAGGACCTTTCATCGAAAAGCAGCTTTGCATCTATGAGAACTAAAGCCGACATGATCTTTAGACAAAGAACCAGCATTGCCAATGAACTGCGTTCAGAGTTGAACTACGTTCATATAATGCGTCATTAGTTGTTTCGTGACGCGGTGCAAAATTTGTGAAGATGTATGGATGTTTGTTACTCTTTTACGTCAAACGGCTGAACGGAATGAAATTTGGCACAGAGGTAGATTATAGTCTAAAATAACACTTAGGATATTTTTTTATATCAAGCCGAAACCGCAGGCGACAGCTAGTAATATTAATTGGCATAATAGAAACTCGACGCAAATATCCTATTCAAAGTTTAGTGTCGATTCAGCTCTGCATCAGTATTCAACCCGTTGTGTTCCTTTTCGCAACTGTGTTAGGGGCGGTTCTTATTCTAAACAAATACAACTGAATAGTTGTATTTGTTTCGTAATAGTTGTAGAGTGTCTGCCTATCTGACCTTCACAAAACAGCCAGAACTGGTAAGATTTGTGGTCAGACTTTCGGACTACTGTCTATCTGTAAAGACTGTAAAATAAATACAAATGACAGCCGATATCAACGGCTTAAACTTCGTATTAGATGGCATTGAAATAATAAACGATTCAATGTCCTTTCGATTAAGTTCTAATATAGAGTGACGAATTTGCGACCGCACTACGTCGGAAACCAGATTAAATTAGGCCATACTGAATTCAAAGCGAGTTACAGATACCCGGCATCCGATCGATGTGACGTGTGTCCTGTCAACAATCAACAGCCGAAAAGCCGATATTGGGAGATACTTCGGATTGTTTCGGCTACCTTCGGCTAATATAGTTAAATTTCGATGGAGTATCTATAAGTACGGCCAACGAGAAGCGATACCAAATGTAAACAAAACCCATGCTAAAACCCCATCTAAAATGGCCCGAATGTTGGCGAACCCGTCTTAACGTTGTCATGTTTTTGCCGGGAGAACGAGACATTACGACAAAGGCACAAGATGGAAAGAGCTAAATATTAGATTGTCAACGCCACAGTTGTTCTTTAGGTTAATGACCTTTCGTATCGCTTCTCGTTGGCCGTACTATAGTTCGTACTGAAATCGAGTCATAATATATGAGAAAGTTTGAATAGATTTTTTGTTATTTCTCACGCAAAAATCTGCTAAACGGATTTGAATTGAATTTGGACCACAGAGTTTATTTGCTAGATTAACACATACGATACATTTATTCCTATGAGACAATTATGGAACTTCAGGTAGGTAATACCACGTAGGTAATTTTGGCGACACGGTTGGCGCAGTGGCTGAGAGATTGACCGCTGCGCTGCGTGACGCGGGTTCGATCCCCGCACGAAACATATATTTTTATGGCCTACAGATTTTGGTTTCGGGTCTGGCTGTTTGTGTATGTGAGTTTAAATGTTTGTAAACGCATCTACGATACAGGAAAACTATACTTGCGTGGGCAAAGCTATATTTAAAAAAAAAACCGTGCGCATAAGCTAGTTCGAAATAAATGTAAGCATTCGAACTAAAATAGGTTCTTAATGACGTGCTCAATAATATACGTCATTCAATAATATAAACCTATGTGGGCGTGTGGTTATATTTAGGCAACCGCCTATTTAAATGGCTACATATTCTTAAGATCTTATAACGAACAGAATTACACAAGCTTATGTTACTAATGATGTGTTGTGAAAACATCCCAATTAGCAAAGCAACTTGACAAATGATTTCGTTCCTGTATTATAAGCCTCTGCTTATAATAGAAGGTAAAAATAATGTTGCCATAGTAACGTTATAACAGAAAAAAAAACACCTTCTAGGGAAAATAACAAAAGTGTTTATGGAAAATTACAGGGAATATCGTTTCATAAATATTTGTATACAAAGCTATTTATGTTTTTATATTGTATTCCAGGTTTTTGTGTGGTAGGCAGTAGAGGTACTTTGGGCGACATATCCTTACTAATATTATAAAAGCGAAAGTGAGTTTATTTGTTACCTCTTCACGCTTTAGTGGCTAAACTTCTTTTGATGAATTTTGGTACAGAGATAGTTGGGAATCAGGAGACGAACATAGGCTAATTAAAAATAAAAAGTGGGATAAGACAAATAAGGCGCAAAGGGAACTGTGCTACCCAGAATTGAACGCGAGCGAAGCCGCGGGCAAAAGCTACTTGAATATAAGTCATGTTTTTTTCAAAGTTTTGTCATAAATCCCGTTCACATTGTTCGACTTTAAACTTTTTTCTATCTAGCTAATTTGCAGCTCAATGATGTGCAGTTTGAACATAATATAATTTACTTAGCAAAACACAACACCGTAGGATTTCGCGTTTTTTTTTTAATTCTTAACATTATGAAAATTTGAAAGGATTTTCCGTATTCAGTTTAAATGACATTCTATTTAAATGCTGCAGTCGGTTCAAGCACCTAAAATGCAGTTTAATTAAATAATTATTATATCGTTCAGTGCTCGAAATAGGTACCATGTATTCGTTGTATTATTATTCATTAATGTAATCGACGAGCAGATATTAATCGATTTAATTAATTAATAATAAAACTAGCGATTAGTTTAATGTTTCAATCATTTTGTATTTGTAGTGAAAGGAGGCGAACCTACAATGAGTTTAGTTTTTATTTGTTTAAATGGAAGTCGCTTTACTGGCCCTTCAAACCTGCCTTAGAGTCTCGAAGATACATTTATAATCTCTATCTATCTATCATCATAGGCACAGGTTACATTGACTGTGTTAAAGTACCATATAAAAGGTTAAAATGCAAACTCGTCAAAAGATCGCTTTTAGCTATAAGACCGCCCATTGTGTCACCCTATTTATAAGTTGTTTAATTTTATTATTATTATTTGGATGGTGTACAGACGCCTGCAGGTCAAGCTACCCGAAACTGTCAATTTTTCCCAATGAACCTTGGACCTAATACTTTAGAAATAAAGTCGAAAATCTATCAAAGAAATCTGACAGATTGTAGTAGCTTGATGTGCAGGCGTCTGTACATAATAAAGAATATTCTATCCATCTATCTCGTCGAATCCAGTTAACGGCATATGTTCGGCAGCAAATATCATGTTGTTCCAAGGCTCTCTGTGTCCCCACGAACCACAAACACTGCCTGTACTCTCGTCTACCTATCTGTATTTATAATTAGGTTCACTTCAAGCCAGACAGAAGGGTGCCCACCCTTCCTGTCTGGGATCGATCGATCGACTACCAAATTAAGGTACCTGTCAACTGACTACAACTGCAGACTTCGGGATGCTACAGAGCATTTTTGATGGAAAATCTTCAATAGCTCGAACTCTGAATGTGAACTGGGGGCTTACGCTTAATAGTCGCGCTTTTGACCACTACAAGGCAAACTGGTAGTAGCTGTACTTAAATAGTAGTATTGTCGACTAGCGGTACATTAAAGATCTCGTTGTAGATTTGTATGACAGAGTAAATAAAAAATACTTTATCAAATTGACTAATACAATTTCAATCACATTTCTAAATTCAATAGAAAGATTAATAATTGTGTTGGGACAGCACATTGGTCAATAGTTTTGGTGTAATTGGAGTGTAGCTAGCCAATACAAACAAACAGGGCGTATGAACGAGTGTGTGGGTGGTTGCACAAGGTATGTTCTAAAATTTAATCAGTGAAATGCGTTGCGAATATTCTGCAGTCGAGGTCGTCCTGTGGTTCCTCACCCCACCTCTAAATGTCACGAACTTCAGTGCAGTGTTTGGAATGTTAAGCACGATGGAGGTTGAATTTTTTTGCAATCTATTCACAATGAGCATCAATGTCATAAGACTTTAAATTATTTTTAACGGATTAAATAAACATTAGTTGTTAAAAAAACGCGCTTAATCATGGGTAGGTATTGATAAGCAGAATGGAAGCTGAAGTTGGTTGCAATCTATTCACAATGAGCATCAATATCATAAAAACTTTAAATTCTTTTTTAACGCATTTACATAAACATTTTTCGTCTATTTATTGTTTTCTACACATATTATTATTTTTTTTTAATATTTCTTAAAAATAAAAAGCATTTAAAATGTAAAAATAGTAGTCCACCGGTATCGGGAACAGGGTCCAAGCTACCGGCGGTCAGGGCTCCAGAGAAAGGAATCTCCTAACAATACGAGCCGTGTCCAGGAGTACCGCTTTCTGTATCAAGCCCTTGATCCAGCTGCCTAACGAGAGCCTCCTCAGGTATTGGTCGAGGCTTTTGGCAATGAAGCCATTGGCAGAAATACATAAACATTACATACTATTATGTATAATATATGTATATTACATTATTATTACATAGAGCTTTAATTCATGAGTTTCATTGCTCTTCTATTACACGTACAAGCCGATAGCAAATTAACTCGTTTTAAAACTCATTGAGGGATAATTTTAAAAGTTTTCAAGCAAAATTTATAAACAGAGAAAATCTGTGTTTTATTTTCGCGATAAATCTGATATCGAAGTTTATATTTCGATTTTTAAGGTTTCGTACCTCAAAAGGAAAAAAAGGAAACCCTTATTGGATCACTTTGTGGTCCATCTGTCTGGCTGTCAAGACTTTTTGTATTCAGTTGAAATAAAACCATAATCAACTCTGTGGTCTCTTGTAGCTGTAAAAATCAACCCTCCAAGTCTATGCAGTCAAAAGCTGTTTATATCGCAAGTTTGTACGGAACAAGCGGTCCGCGAATCTGAATCGCACTTAGCCGTTTTTTTTTTAATCTATACTAATATTATAAAGCTGAAGAGTTTGTTTGTTTGTTTGAACGCGCTAATCTCAGGGACTACTGGTTGGAATTGGAAAATTCTTTTAGTGTTGGATAGTCCATTTCTTGAGGAAGGCTATAGGCTATATAACAGCTACGACCAACAGGTGCTGAGCAGCGTGGGTGAAACCGCGGGGAACAGCTAGTGGAAGATTAAACGAATGCAGGGAAGATTAGTGTTGGACTTTAAAAACAAAAGCGCGGACTGATATGCCGAGTTCGTGCTACGGGCACTGTTTAAGAGCTTACAGACTGTGAGATCCAACAAAAAAATATTTAAACGGGCGTAATAAAACGTTTAAGAAAAGCCGGGTAGGTACCATTTGGATTTAGTCCTAGAAAGCTTTTAGTTACAAAACAAATAATAGTAAATTTTTCTACGTAACCAAAAAAAGGAATAAAGAAAACTATAGTGTTTATTTTTTTAATAATACGGCATACATATACAGCTTTTTAGAAATTAATCAAAAATCATGATTAGTATTTAATCAGGGGGAAATTTAGAAAAACTTTACGCATGTGTCAACTGACCCCGTATTGGAGGCTAGGTGCAAGAGCTTTGGGACTTAGCAATCATCAAGAGCGTCGGCTAACACCTAAGGAGGCTCTCGAAAGCGGTACTCCTGGACACGGCTCGTATCGTAAGGAGGTTCCTCTCTCTACAACTTGGTAGCTTCGACCCTGTTCCCAGTACCGGTGGGCTACTATTTATTTTAATTTTTGTTTTTTTTTAAAGAAACATTTAAAAACTAGCTGGCGCCAGGGTGATACAAAAATACGGAACCCTAAAAAGGTGAAAATCCTATGTGTTATTCCAGACTATAATCTACCTCTAGCAAATTTCATCAAGATCCGTTCAGCCGTTTTCACGTGAAAGAGTAACAAACAACCATACATCACAAACATTCGCATTTATATTATTAGTAGGATGTAAAATTATATATACTAAAATGAATAAGCAAAATAATAATACACTCAGTAATCATTGTGCCGAAAGTGATATCTGCCAATGGCTTAATTGCCAAGACCTAAGGAGGCTCTCGTTAGGCAGCTGGACAAAGGGCTTGATATAGGACAACACTCAATTCTTTTATAAAAAAAAATATGTATTTTTTTTAAAACGGAATACATTTACTCAAGTTACCATGTTTATCAAAGTTTTGAAATACAAAAGTGTGGCAGAGTAATCTAATGTTCTGAACTAAACAAAATTTCCTAGAAAAGGGATCCGGGTTGTTATCGAGGCCGAACATATAGAGCAAAAGAAGAAACATGGGTGGGTTTTAGTTATCCCGCCCAGAGAGGAGGAAGTTATTTAATGATTTCCCGTCCGCAAAAAAAAAAACGAAGCAATTTATTTTTCTTCTTGACATGAGATCGAGAGGGAATGGGAAGCGGTCACCTCTTTCTGCGAAGCAGTAATGATAGCGAAGTAGGTGGCCGGGCGGTTGAGGGAGAGAACCTCAAACCAACCCAGCCGCCGCGGGAGACGCCCCGGGCTTCGGGCGCCTCGAAACGACTCCCGGCCACCGTAGATACGGGCCTGTGCACGGTGAGCAATGGGTAGCTTACCGTCCGTCCGTATATTAACAATAAGCCGTGTCGATGGCGCGTTAGTGTTCCACGCGAGCCTCAAAGAGGTGTCAGCAAAGCAGAGGAGCCTGCCAGGGCCAACGCCTGCCCCGGAACATAAAGGGCAGGGCGGAAAGAACATGGGTGGGTTTTGGTCAGTACAAGTCTGACACTCCCCTCGCTCTGCCCAAGTTATTTGATGATAACCCACCCCAAAAAAATAATGGGCAGAGTCATTTATGAATCGCCCACCTGAATTTTAATTGGTTTGCATTACCTGTTTTCGGAGTTTATTTAAATACTTCGTAGTATTACAATATGTTATTATGTATCGAAATAAATCTGCATTCAATACAGCCAGCAATATGACGGCTTCATTTTGTTTTAATAAAAATATTGTAAACTGAAATCAATTATGAGCGAATATAAAATATACCTGCGATGATCACACAAAGAGTTCCTATCCAATAATTCCACATATCATACAAAGGGAAATACTATTGGAATGGGAAAATGAATTTTGCATTGAGTTTTTCTTTAGAAGTCGAACAAAACAGTTCATGGTATGTTCATTGTAAACGGTGATGAGTGCATTGTGTGTTTTGGAATGTACAGTTGATTACAGGGGAAAATACGACAAATTAATTATCTTTTCTCTATACTGCTAGTTTTATTTTAGTTGATGCAAAATAAAGAAAGAAAGAAAATATAATTATTTGGCACATGCCACAAGTGCACTCAACAGACATCTATATATATAAAAGAAAGTCGTGTTAGTTACTCCACTTATAACTCAAGAACGGCTGAACCGATTTAGCTGAAAATTGGTGAGGAGGTAGCTTAGAACCAGGAGACGGACATAGGATACTTTTCATCCCGGTAAGAGAAGTAGGGTAGGTAGGGTAGGTAGAAAGATACAAAATTGCATTGCAACGCATGCCGGGGCACAGCTAGTAATTAATAAAAACTTGATAGGTGTCAAGGGACACCCAGATGGAACGAAGTTATTAAAGAGAGAGAGAGAAATAAAATGGTGCTGATGATCATCCTGATGGCATCATAATTATTTTACAATTCAGAATGTAGTTTATAGATCAGATCAGCCGTTTATTCGTGAAAAGGAAACAAACAAACAGATTTACTTTCACATTTATAATTTATGTGTAATGTAATCGTATGGTATCGTGTCGTTTGACATCACGATTGGCGCAGTAGCCAAGCGATCGACTGCTGTGCTGCATGTCGCGAGTTTTGATAGGTGTCAAGGGACACCCAGATGGAACGAAGTTATTAGGTATTTATTATGTACAAAAAACCTGCATACACTCAACAAAAATAATCGTCGCGACACCAAATCAAATCAAATCATTTATTTCAATTAGACCATTACAGGCACTTTTTCACTTCACTGTTCAATGTGAAATAAAAAGACGAAACTAAAATAACTGGCTTGCTTTCTATGAGTGAGAGAGAGAGAAAACACGCGCACGCCGCACGGCTTACAACGTATTTTTACTGTGAAAATTCTTTTATCTCCCTAACTTTAAAAGGAAATATTAAAAGTCTTTGAAGCGATGCACAAAGTTCTTGATGACCTTTTAACGTTATCAACGAACTTGCAGATAAAAAAAAAACTGAAATTGATGGAATAAAATCTTCTCCATTTCTTGAAGGTAATTTTTGCTTGACCTTTCAAATGTCACTGATTTGCTGAAATTCAATTTCTTGCCATTTTTTTTTCGGGTGGGAAATCATTCAATGACTTCCCCCGCCCTGGGTGGAGCGGGGGGGCATGTCAGACTTGTACTGACTAAAACCCACCCATGTTCCTTCTATTGCCCTTTACGTTCCGGGGCCGCGGCATCTCTTTCGAACAACCCGCAACAATTTCTTGCCATTAACTTATAATTTAAAACTATTTAATTAGTACGGAAGAATGGATGTGATCGGCATTGAAACTATTTGAACCAAATAAAAAGAGAGAAAGAGAAATAAAATGGTGCTGATGATCATCATGATGGCATCATAATTATTTTACAATTCAGAATATAGTTTATAGATCGGATCAGCCGTTTATTCCCGAAAAGGAAACAAACAAACAGATTTACTTTCACATTTATAATTTATGTGTAAAATAATCGTATGGTATTGTGTCGTTTGACGTCACGTTTGGCGCAGTGGCCAAGCGATCGACTGCTGCGCTGCATGTCGCGAGTTTGATCCCCGCACGGAACACATATTTGCATGGTCTACAAATATTTCCATGTGAGTTAAATGTGTGTCAAAGCACCCATAATACAGGAGAAATTCCTAGTGTAGGGTAAAGATATTTTTGAAAATTATATAATCGGATGGATAATCCGGATCATCGAATTTATCTAAGTTTTCAAGTGAAGATCGAAGTGTAGGTCAAAGGTAAAAACTATTAATAACCAAGTCAAGTGCAATCACGAAACGGCCTCCGGTCAGAAGGGGCAGTTCACAGAGCTATTTATGTCGCTGATCCGAATGGATAGAAACTTTCTAAAGAGGAATTGTTAACTAGAAATATAACTTTACTAGCTTCCGCCCGCGACTTCGTCCGCGTTGAATAGTTACTTTGGGCTAACTTTAACCTGCGTGATGATCGAAAAAAAAAATCTTTTCTTTCCTCTTTCTCCCTGTTCTCTCACGTTTTTTTAGCCTATGTCCGTCTTCAGGGTCCCAACTATCTCCGTGCCAAAATTCATCAAAATCGGTTTGGCCTCTTAGGCGTGATGACGTAACAAACAAACAAACTCACTTTCGCTTTTATAATATTAAGTAATTATAGCTTGTTAACATTTATCAGTTTTGTTTTGCCGTTGTATTTCTGTCACGTGTTGGTAAAATTCTAATTCAATTCAATCAATAAATCGACGGTCCCTACGTACATAAAGACACGTCCAAAATGGCATTTTTTTTATTGTCTCTATGGCTTTAGATTATCTGTGCGCACATGCTGACATACGATTTTTTTTTTATTTAATTTATTTACCTTGTTTTAGAAAATATTTATTATTGCTCATAGAACTATTTCTAGGGCGTGTTGAACACAAATTACGCTCTCCTGTAAACCTCGGTTTTTTAACTTAACCTTATGTACGTAGGGAGCGTCGAAATAGCAGCAGCAAATTCTTTGATAAATAATCATATTTATTTGTGAAAAAATTACTACTGCTGATTTTTTTACAGAACAGTTGATTTATTGATAGTGTGGTAAAAAAAAATTAAAACCCTCTTTGTAATAAATACAAAAAAGCATGTTTGTAAAATACATTGAATGTTGAACCTAAATTTAGTGTAATAGGAGTCATTTTTCGTGGAAGTGTAAAGTTATTGGAAGTTAAAAGATATTGGACAGTATTTTTTTTAATACGTCATGGTACTGACATCATTCATTCAGTCAGTCGGATCGATCTTTAATCGCGCCCCTCTAGTCGCACGTAATTGACAATGAATTCGATTAGTTGTAGCATTGAACTTGCACTGCATTTCAACGACTTAATAAAGAAATGCTTTCCGCATGCTGAAACGAAAGAATATGAAAATCCAATAACGAAAATCATTTGACAACCTTCAATTTTAATACTTACATGAATGAATACATATTCTGCTTCTGTTCCCATATTTACAAAGGTATCTGTCGAATATCTATGTAGAACGAATCCCGATAAACTTAAAAAGCAACATTTATCAGAACAACTCTTCAAGGAGAGTTTGTGCATATTCACAAACTACTTCTAGCATTCCAAGAAAATATGAACACTCAGTAATTTATTTTGAGTAAAGTTCGTGTTTATTTAGAAGTACCTAACCTTTTTAAATAAAACGGTGTTCAGTACGCACTAATAAGTATTTACTACGTTAATTATAATATTCACGATATTTTTGTAGGACGACTTCACGATTCAACGGTCACCGAACAACTGGCACAGCCTTCATCGAGAGTATGGACGCTATGTCCAGTACCACCTTTTTCATATCAATACAACAACTGTACTAAACATGTTTCTAAAAATAAACATCTACTTTTATAATAATTATACAGGAATGGAATGTATAAAATAAGAAAGAACATGAAAAAACAATATAATATCTGACCATCATACCATGGACCAAAATGTTCAAAAATAATCACAGATTTGTAAATTGTTTTAATCTGTTAAAATTTAAAGTCAAAACTGCTACTGAATTAGAATACTAATGACTATTATACGTTGTTGATAGCATTTGGAACTTGACAGCATCACCGTTATGTGTCTGTATATACTAGGGAGTTGTGGAGGTAGAGGCTTTTTAAACGCTAAAACTCTCCACCATCGCGAGAAATGCAGTCTCAGGGAAGAAGAAAAGCCGACGTGGGGATGCATCGATATGTGGTTGCGGTGGCCAAGGGCCTCACCCCGCTCTCCTTGGCTTAGGAGAACTAGTGCAAACCTGTCGTGCTTGACCCGCAGGGAGGTATGGCGGAGTAAAGAACTTCACGAACACATTTTCCAGGCCCTACATGGACCCGATATAAAACAATCAGCGTCCGTAACCTGACTAGGTTCCGGGGATCTATTTGGGGAAACTGAAATTTTGTCTGTGATGAAGCTATTATGAAGAATAACTACCGGAGATTTATTTTGAAGGACGGCACGGTTGATATGTTGGGCATGCCGTCATTCGGACGAGTCAATACGTCAGACTATCTCCGGCTGTTCTCGTCTAGCTAACGGAGAGTACTTGCTTAGACATAACCTTGTGGATAGGATAATCTATCACCAAGCTGCTCAAAAATACAGTCTTGTGGAATCGCAAGTGTCGTACCACAGGCATGTGCCCGCCCCAGTTCTCGAAAATGGCAATACCACATTGTACTGGGATCAATCTATCATCACTGATGGGACTATTGTTGCCAATAAGCCTGATATAGTGGTGGTGGACCGATCAGAGCGGCGCGCAATGATTGTTGACATAACGGTTACGCATGACGAGAATCTCGTGAAAGCTGAGAAAGATAAGCAGATCAAGTAACTGACTTGACTCACGAGGTTGTTCACATATGGGATGTGGATTCACCAATTGTTGTACCTCCCTACAGCCAATGACTTAATTGCCAAGAGCCTCGTCCAACACCTGAAGAAACTCTCATTAGGCAGCTGGATCAAGGGTATGATTCAGAAAGCTGTGTTCCTGAACACTGTTTGTATCGTTAGGAAGTTCTTCTTTGTGGAGCCCTGACTACCGGTAATTTGGTTCCTGTTCCCGATACTGGTGGGCTACCATTTTTTTATATTTTGTAATATTTTCTCCAAAGCTTTTTTAAGGATTTTTTTTAATAAATGTAAACTATTATTTTACAAAAAATATTATAACGTAACAAGATAGCAAGATTTTGTCACGACACTACAGATTGAGAGCACACGTCCGTCTCAGAGGCACGCGTAATACTACTGCGTCAAAACGAACATGAATCATAATCAACAACTGCCTACATTGCGTCGCAGCAACTAAACCAGGTGAATCTTCTAGAACCAAATTTTTCTTTGTAATCTTTTAATTAAGAAACAAACTTAGGAGGCAGCATTTATAAACAATACCCAAGTTGGGAGCTTGCGACATAAGCAGCAATATCTTTTGAGTACGTAGACTTAGGGGTTTTTTTTCTACAGCTCCTAATTTCAACTGTACACCTTGACACGTTCCCGATATAAACATTTAACAACACACAACAAACAATTGACAAACAGACAGATGGGCAACAAAGTGTATAATTGTTCAAATTTTTCCTTTCGACATATGAAACCCTAAAAAACAAAAAACATTATGAAGTTTTTTTGTCGACTTGCTACGAAACACTACTTTTGTGTAGGAATATTCTGGAAAATTCTAGCTAAAACTGCTACGTAGGTAGGCTTAGCTCTACTGTCTATTTTCAAGATAATTAGTAACAGATAAATGTGGAGGGATTAACACGTAGATACATTACAACAACTTAAAATAGATACAATCAATACAACTTGGTATATTTCGTCTGAAGTTATCCCGTACCTGACCAACTGGTACCGAATACACGTCTCTAAGAAATCCGCGCAATATTATTGCGTTAGAACAAACATGAGTCATGACCACTGCCTTATTACGTCGAAACTTTCAAGATACCTGAAAATTCGAGAAACAAATTCTTCTAAAAATTTTGAGGGACAACTTTTACAAACAATAGCCACGAGTTTATCTGGCTTCGGTTTTGCGTCGCTTGTAAGTTGCAAAATTTGCGTTAAAATAGGAAAAAAACAGAAACCATGTAAATTTTTTCCTTGACAACTTGTTGCGAAACGCTACCATTGTTTTGGTGGAAAGAAATGTTCTGGAAAATTCCAGCTCACGTTGCGATGTTGGTGTGGGTCGCAAAAGGTTTAAGAATCTCACGTTCAAACCGAGTATTCGATTTTCGGGTTGTCGCTAGCGATCAAAAAAAACTTTGTGTGGTTGTGACATTTTGGAAACACTATCGTAAGCGACGTGTGTTTGTCGTAGGCAGACTTAAGTAGGTATTGTATTTGATTGTTCGAAAGAGATACCGCGGCCCCGAAACAAAAAGGGCAAAAGAAGGAACATGGGTGGGTTTTAGTCAGTACAAGTCTGACACTTCCCATGCTCCAACCAGAGCGGGGGAAGTTCTTTGATGATTTCCCATCTGCAAGAAAAAGCCATCTAACGACAACCTCCTCAAGTGTTGGTCGAAGGTCTTGACAATCGGCTGTAACGACTATCGGCACAATGATCGTTCAGCCCACATATCACATGTCGTATTGTGACATTAAGTGCGCCTACGTCTACACTATTGTACAGTTAACAATGGTTGTAAGTAAAAAGCTCCTCAGATGTTGAGCTTCTTGAAGTTAACATTTTCTTAAAAATCCTTTGATGTTTTTGAATAAAGTTAAATTAATTTGATAGAAAACCAACAAAACATTAATAAAATTAAATTTAAGTTCACAACGTCCAGCGGATTCTAAGAAAATTTCATTCGACGGATGGACAACGAGCCTCGTTACTTATCTCTTTTACTGACTGTACATGAAGTTTAAATTAGGAAGAGGAAGGCCAAAGAAAAGAGGATGGAATGTGTAAGAAATGATATGAAGGAGAAAGGAGTAAAGTATGCAGTGGCGTGTGAAAGGGGAGAATGGAAAAAGAAAACGTGTTGTACTGATCCCAAATAGAATGGGATAAAGGCAGGAAAATGACATGAAGTTTTAATAAATCAATATTTTGTAATAATAGTAGTAATCATAAGCGTTAACTAATTAGTTAACTATGCCTATTTTGTCCTCAATCAAACAAAGGGAACCGACCAGCTGGTACTAGGAATCAAACCAATATTATCCAATTACGGTAAATAGTCACGAATTAATATCACGTAGTTTCCAGCTGGAATTAGTGACAAATTAATACCCAAATGCCAAAACTGGAGCCAATTCTCCCTATTGGCAAATATATTAATAATGTAAATTGCAAAAACCTAGGATAAAATCGATCGGCAATTCTGTGAGTGGTAATCAGCCTCGCAATAATGTAGTACGTGTTGCTTGTAGTCTAAATAGCCTGTAATTAATTTAATTATTGGTGACAGGCTTCTCGTCGACAGGGAGTGGGCTGTAATGCACCACGCTGGCCCAGTGTGGTTTAGTGTACAGGACAAGTCAGTTTCGTCACTTAATATTAAAAAAAAAAAAAAAAACGTTGTGCCACACTAGGAATTATAGGAATTTCTCCTTTATCGTGGGTGCGTTTACAAACATTTAAACTCACATACACAAATAGCCACAACCGACAAAACTACCTGTTGGTAATACAAATACTTGTTCCGTGTGGGGATCGAACCCGCGAAACACAGCGCAGAAGTCGATTGCTCAGCCACTGGGCCACCCGACCAATTAGGTGTACCTCTGCCAAAGATTTCAGAGATTACGATCGTGATGATATTTAATTTAAAATATTAAAACCGTAGTTGATGGTATTTTTACTGTGAAAATTCTTTTATCTCCCTAACTTTAAAAGGAAATATTAAAGTCTTTGAAGCATAGACGTACAGCCAGACCCAAAACAACTACCTGTAGGTCATACAAATATTTGTTCCGTGCGGCGATAAAACCTTCTTCGTTTCCTCCATTCATACTAATATTATAAAAGCGAAAGTAAGTGTGTTTGTTACGTCTTCACGACTAAATGGCCAAACCGAATTGAGGAATTTTGGTACAGATATAGTTGGGACCCTGGAAACGAACAGGGCCCTTTTTTTTCAAAGTGAAAAAAGGTGGAGAAAGACGGAAGAAAACGGGAGAGAAAGATTTTTTTTTTCTATTTCCACGTGCGTTAAAGTTAGCGTTAACCCAAAGTAACTATAACAACTATCTTAGCCATAACAACTATTTTCTAAAACAAAGCTTCCTCTCCTCTCCCCTTTTGCTGTGCTTTACAAGGTCCATAATGATCACAATATTATAAATGTACCACCTAAGTACACATTATGGTAAAGCAAAAAAAGATATTGAGTATTGAGGAAACTAGTAAAATATACATTTTGGCATATAGCTAGTCCATGTTACCGAAGTATTTGCAACTAACATAATAAAAAGGCAATTAATTATCGTGTATTTCGATACTCTTTATTGCACAAGGCCATTTTGAACTTTTTCTTTTGTTTTTTGAATAGATTGTGGTCGATTGTAGTTGCGGACAATTCGATAACCAATCATTACAAAACGTTTTCAATCAGGTGCCCTAGTGTACGGGAAATGTTTGCGACGCAAGATAATGTTTTACTAGAAATGTAGGTATGGCTAAATGTATCGCTGAAAGTACTAAGAAATGTTTTATGCCCTACACGGGTCCCATTAAATAAATTATGTATCACTAGCTGTTCCACGCGGTTTCACCCACGCTGCTCAGCACCTGTTGGTCGTAGCGTGATGTTATATAGCCTTCCTCATGAAATGGACTATCCAACACTAAAAGAATTTTCCAATTCCAACCAGTAGTCCCAGAGATTAGCGCGTTCAAACAAACAAACAACCAATCAAACAAACAAACTCTTCAGCTTTATAATAGCGTTTTAATTTTTATTGGGCCTACTCTTGACTTCAATCTTGAACGAGGACTGAGATGATGTTTCAAAATCAAAGTACGGCTAAGTTACAATGATGTCAAAATTAAACACAAGTTCAAAATATAAGTATTTCAAAGGACTCATGAACGTGATAACTTATTCCGCCTCGCGAGTTCTCTCGGGTTTTATTGCCTATATTTATAACCAATTCCTTATTCGGTGCTAAATATAGTGAGAGTTATGTTTTCCATTTAAATGATTGTGTTACTTCATTGGCTCAAAATTGGAAAAAGCTCTTTTCATGTAGGTTCTGTTTTATCGACAATTACAGCTATTTTGTTGGTATCCAGATATGTAATTTTTTTTTCTCACTTCCTATAACGTATGTTTTTTTGTGGCTAGGAAATCATCAAATAACATCCCGAGTGTCAGACTTGTACTGACTAAAATCCACCCATGTTCCTTCTATTGCCCTTTATGTACCGGGGCCGCTGTATCTCTTTCGAACAACCCGCAACCTTGGCAGGCAGTGGCACTGGCAGGCCCCTCTGCTTTGCTAACATCTCTTTGAGACACGGTCTGTCGGCAGTAGAAGGATAGACGGTTAGCTACGCATTGCTCACCGTGCACAGGCCCGCATCTACGGTGGCCGGGAGTATTCTCGCGGCGCCCCTCGCCCGGAGCATCTCCCGCGGCGGCTGGGTTGGTTTGAGGTTCTCTCTCTCAAACGCCCGGCCACCTCCTTCGGTCACCTACATTTTTGAGACTGCTTACTAGTTTCTGAGATTTCGTGATATATCTTTATATGTGTTATTCTGTTATATATGCTATTTTATTGTGAACTTTCAGCAAAATCCATTCAGTAGTTTTTTGTGTGAAAGATCAACAAACATACATCCTCAAAAACTTTCGCTTTTATAATATTACTGGCTTACGCCCGCGGCTTCACCCGCGTTAAATTCGGGATAAGACAGTTCCCCTTTCCTGATTTCCTGATTTGCAGGTACCTCCTACCTGTAGTTTTTGCCCTAGCTCCTTATTTATTGTAAAAGTAATGCTAAGTTTTCCCTTTCTTTCCCTCTTCCTCCCTCAAATTTCACACGGAAAATAAATAGCCTATGTCTGTCTCCAGGGTCCCTAATATCTCTGTACCAATATTCATCAAAATCGGTTTAGCCATTTAGGCGTGAAGGTAACAAACAAACAAACTCACTTTCGCTTTTATAATATTAGTAAGGAAGTAGGATATAGAATATACATAGTATTGAGATTGTGAAGGTTGCAACCTTAGAACTGACAGCTTCTGTTGTTGTTTACTTTGTTATAGCCTAGACAATATGGTATTAAAGCTTGTTAGCAAAGTGTTTTTCTAAAAAATTCTAATGAAATGCCAAGTACTTGTAGAGCTTTCATCATATTTTTCTTTGTAATTTGCACAGCGTAAACAATGTTTTGTTTTGTTTATTTCGCGGTTGAAAGTAATATACAGATATAAACATGTATATCTAATTTATAAAATTCTCGTGTCACAGTTTACGTTCCCATACTCCTCCGAAACGGCTGGACCGATTTAAACGAAATTTTGTGTACATATCGGGTAGGTCTGAGAATCGGCCAACATCTATTTTTCATACCCCTAAGTGAGCAGCGGGTGAAACCGCTGGGCACAGCTAGTATTGTATATACTTGTATTTATGAAATATACATAAAATTATATAGATATATACGTAGCTCTGTCTACATTTAGGTAAACAAAACGTTTGGAACTGATTTCCTGAAGCGTAATGCATACCTCAGTGTCCAGGGTTGCGGGTTGTTCGAAAGATATTATACCGCGGCACCGTAACATTAAGAGCAATAGAATGAACATAGGTGGGTTTTAGTCAGTAAAACTCTGACACTCGCTCCGCCCAGAGCTGGCGAATTTATTTGATGATTTACCATACGAATCTTTCGAAAAGAAAGAAAAATGCGTACTTCAGTTTTAATTAATCGTATTGAAAAAGAAATCATTTATTTGCTTCAATAACGGTACAGATATGATGGTCAGTGTTTCGAATTTCCGAAACATTTAACCAACAAATGCAAAATTATTTAACGGTTAATTTATTGAGCAGATAAAATATCTATTCTTTCCATTCACTAAGCAAGGAACATGACTATATTTATTAATAATTATTAATATTTTTACGGTTTTACCCGCGTGGCAATAGAATATACAATATATATTTATGAATGTTAGCCTACGTGTTATTCTGATGTATAAGCTATATTATTGTGAATTTTCATCAAAATCCATTCAGTAGTTTTTGCGTAAAAGAGCAACATTCATGCATACATCCTCTTTCACTTGTATAATATTAAATAATAGGATTAAAATATGTAGGAAGACACTCAAAGGGTTCTAAAAATAAACAGTGAAATGGAACAAGGTATAAAATTAGGCACACAACTTAACTTTTTATACAAAATACATTACCTACTTAATAACATAAATAGATGCAAAACTTTGTGTATCTGTATTTTTTTGTTGTTCTTTAATGAAAAAACTTATGAACAAATTTGGATAAAATTTTGCAAGCAGATACTTATAACCTGGATTACCACCAAGGTACTTTTTATATCAGCAGTACGATCCCGTATGACTATAGCCAAGGTAATGAGCGGAAACGAGCCAGCTACAGAATACAATCAGTCCGTTTCATTTAGACTGTCAAGAAATATAGTACTCTCTGTAATGGAGGCAGAAAAAAGTAAAATTAAAAAAACACACACGTGGGTAAAATTGTGAATTGGTCACATGTTTTCGAGTTTAATGTTAACTTCAAAAACAAAACACATTACAATCAGTTTTCAAAGGGTATTTATTTTAAATAGGTATTATTTTTTTCAATAGGCTTTTATTTTTAGACGTTAGTTTGCTTTTTATTTTTAAACTAATTTGTCGGTTCTTTTTATTTGTATGTAGGCATATTCTATTAGTATATTTGAATTCAATTCATTATTTGCGTAATGTGTCATGTTTTCTATTTTTCTCTTTTTTTAACACTGTGTCTACATATAATTTTATTTATATATTTTGAAAACATTTCTTTAAAAATAAGCATTACCTTTGTAGCTATTTTTCAGTTTGTCTACTTGACTAAATTCATTGTGTATATAAACTGTTAAAATACGAAAAATATGCGCCTTGTAAGTGGGGTTACGGATACCGGCCCGTTATACATTATAAATACATTATTAATTAAAATAATATGATTGAAACCTTTGTATGTTGTTTAGTTGATGTTTTAATTCTTAATGTTGTGTTTCCATGTTAATTATTGTAATTGTTGTTATATCGTTTTAATCCTTACTTTCTTACTAATACGAGTATTATGAAAGTGAATGTGAGTTTTTTTGTTTGTTACGTCTTCACGCCTAAATGGCTAAACCGATTTTGATGAATTTTGGTACAGAGATAGGACCCTGGAGATGGACATAGAGTTATGAGGGAGAAAGAGGGAAGAAAAGGGAAATCTTAGCATTGCTATTACAATAAATAAAGCGCAAGGACGAAAACTACAGGTTGCAGGTAAATCAGGAAAGGGGAACTGGGTAACCTCAAATTTAACGCAAGCGAAGCCGCGGGCAAAGTCTAGTTAATTATAAATAAATCATACAATACAAATCGTTAAACTATTTCTTCTTTTTGCTTTTTTTTTAAACACATTAATTTAGAAAAATTAAGAAATATCACTTTTGACGACTTACTCTTTGCTTCGATATTTTCTTCTTCAACGTTTCTTCAAGAACTACCCTTCTCAGATCCTCACTCACCACTTTTATCTTTGTAGACACTGTTTTTAGAACGCAGTGATAACGATAGGACGCGAATACGACACTGAGTTCGTATTTGTATATTTCGTAAGGCCCTCTTACATGGAGCTACTTCTAAAGTACTGCAAGTGAGGAATGATTTTCAAAAGGGCTTATTTCTACTTAATCTATGAATGCTATTGGTACTGTTAAGTTAAAAACAAGCTTTTGAAGCAAAATCCAATAAAAAACCGGTCAAGAGCGAGTCAAACTCACGCACCGAGCGTTCCATACAAACTTGCGACTAATGCCGCGTTCCAATAAACAAAAACAACTCGTTTTGCTTACGGATAGTTGTATTTTGACATTTACCCCCGAATACTGAAACGTCACTTAAAATGTGAGGGCTGCTTAACATTTGAGCAGCTCTTAAACTTTAAATTTTGTATAGTCAAACGTCACTTCTGAGGCTCTGTTAAATTTAAGTGGGAATTAAATTTTGAGTGACGTTTCAGTATTCGGGGGTAAGTCTCATAGAACTTATGTCAAAATACAACTATCCGTAAGCAAGCGTTAAAGCTTAAGCGTTTTGTTTTGCTTACGGATAGTTGTATATTGACATTAAGTCTCATAGAACTTATGTCAAAATACAACAATCCGTAAGCAAAACGAGTTGTTTTTGTTTATTGGAACGGGGCATTAAACGGCCATATCTTTTCACTGTGTAGAGTTAAAGAGTTGTTTTTTTTACAGCAAACAGGGCAAAGACAAAGGGACCACGCAGTTAAGTTCTTGGTTTGAATTACAACTAGATACCATCACGCGTTTGTGAGATTAAAGTTCTTGACAGACAGACAGACAACAAAGTGATCCAATAAGGGTTCCGTTTTATCCTTTTGAGGTACGGAACCCTAAAAGTATATGATTTCTAAGGAAATTTGCAAACAAAAATCTTTTCTCTCATTTTCGTACAGAAGAACGTATTTACAGTGACCATGAAAATAATCGTCTTGGAAAATTGTTCTTTTTCTGTTTTGATGCTACAGCATTGGTATGCTTGGTGTGTTTCGAAATTGTATTAATTACATCTTGATTTATCATTATTTGCACAGTTTTTTCCCAAATTTATTAAGGTCAGCTGCACGTCTTACTGGGTGCAGCTGTATTTTATATGGAGGGACTGCGTATCTGACCTCTTTTTTCCTGGAAATTATCATTATTATAATGTTGGCCAATAAAGTGTTGGTTAATTGCTGTGTAATAGTATATGTTTCCATTAATATTATGAGTCATGTTACAGGAAGGAAATAAATTTTCTTTATTTTAATTTAATATTCAAGTCTGTTAAATATTCAGGAAGCTACAGAAAACAACCTCAGGTATTTAAATAAAGGGATTTTTACTTAGTATACTTTCTAAAATTTATTTTTATTAATCTCATTATTTATGAATCTGGTATTAAATATAGAATATTTTGGAACATCGTAAATATTTGACTGAGTTGTATTTTTTTTTAATTTAGCCTTTGATTGTAATGCCCTAAATATACATATAATGCCCTTTAATTCAGTCATTAAATGATCAATGTACCAAAATAGAAAATAAACTTCTCTTTGTATTCGCGACCACGTGGCTCACTTCCCAGAGCGTGTCGTTTGACGACGTTTTTTTTTTAAACGCAGTGTAGTTGCTGCGAACCTAAGCACATGGTGTCAACAAAACCGTCACAGTAAAATTGATTCAATTGCCTAGTTGCGCTTTGAATAATTTAGTCCAATTATCCAGTAATAAGTTTATCGATGGCATGTGAATGTTTGTTAAAATACTATCCTACCTGGCAGTATAAATTGCCCCATGATGAATAATGAAGTCAGAGAGAACTGAATTATACCGCATTCACCTTATTAAATAGATTAATGTTTAAAAAAAAAACTTACTTTAGTGGCATTAACTCTATTTGTAACTTTTTTTATTCTTTTGTGTTCTGAAATCAACGTAATTTGCACCCATAAAGTCGATAAAAAGAAAAGATTTAAAAAAAAACTACAATAATTGCAACGAGGTTTCGAACAAACTTTTCCTTATTTAAATATTCGTTTTTAGAACGCTCTCATACCACCCACAATGATTTATCATTCGTATCTCAATGTGAGGACGGCCTAACGTCTTTTGTAACACTTCAATTTGATCATATAATGGACTGATTGAGACCAGCATGATTGGCTGGAAGCAAATCTTTCCGTACTACGAGTATTGTTATATAGAGTGGACCTCGTGGCTTTAAAATAACAGCTGTCCGAATCGGTCATGGTTAAGCCGGGGTTGCCAAGGTCGGTCTGTGGATGGGTGACCATAATTAGGTACGAATTTCCTCTACGTCACAACTCTAAGGTCCACAAGCTTGAGTATATGATTTTAATTTCAACTTGATACCTATACGCGTTCCCGAGATAAAGGGTTTTGACTGACATGCAGACAGAGAACTCGGTCTACAAAGTGATCCTTTATGGGTTCCCGTAAGGGATCCGCTTTTTATACGGAACCCAAAAAATACTCAACAGCTGCAACTATCAAGTTCTATAATTATCATATTTCGATGTAGGTATCTTGTAGGTAGACACGACGGCACATCAACCTATTCAAAACCACTTCAGCCTGATCTCTCTATACGGTGTGCTATCTGTAGTAGTAAGATCAGGTTATAATAGTTAAGAATAGGTTGACCTGCACCGGACACTACCGGACTTATAAAACTGTGCAATACTGCAGGCAATTGAAACATCACATAATTATGTACAATCTAGAATTAGACCTTTTCGTTCATTTATTTGTTTTTCTAACATATCCTTACATTTTTAAACATTTCTTAATAAAAAAAACATAAAAAAAAACATTTAAAAATATAAAAATAGTAGCCCACCGGTATCGGGAACAGGATCCAAGCTACCGGCGGTCAGGGCTCCAGAGAAAGGAACCTCCTAACAATACGAGCCGTGTCCAGGAGTACCGCTTTCTGTATCAAACCCTTGATCCAGCTGCCTAACGAGAGCCTTCTCAGGTGTTGGTCGAGGCTCTTAGCAATTAAGCCATTGGCTGTAACGACTATCGGCACAATGATCGCTGAGTCCACGTCCCACATGTCGACAACCTCGCGAGCCAAGTCAATATACTTGATTTGCTTATCTTTCTCGGCTTTCACGAGGTTCTCATCATGCGGGACTGTTATGTCAACAATAATTGCGCGCCGCTCTGATCGATCCACCACCACTATATCAGGCTTGTTAGCAACAATAGTCCTGTCAGTGATGATGGATCGATCCCAGTACAATGTGATATAGCCATGTTCAAGAACTGGGTCGGGCTCATACCTGTAGTACGGCACTTCCGATTCCACAAGGTTGTACTTTAGAGCAAGTTGCTGATGGATAATCCTGGCTACAAGGTTGTGTCTATGCAAGTACTCTCCGTTAGCTAGACGAGAACAACCGGAGATAATGTGTCGAATTGATTCACCCGGACGGTGGCATGCCCGACATATGTCAACCGTGCCGTCCTTCACAATAAATCTCCGGTAGTTATTCGTCATCATAACTTCATCCATAATTGCACAGACAAAACCTTCGGTTTCTCCAAAGAGGTCCCCGGAACGTAGCCAGGCTACGGACGCTGATTGATCTACATCGGGTCCATGTAGGGCCCGGAAAAAGCGTCCGTGAAGCTCCTTACTTTGCCATACCTCCTTGCGGTCGTTAGTGTCAAGTATTACAGGTTTGCGCCAGTTCTCTTTAGCCAAGGAGAGCGGGGTGAGGCCTTTGTCCACTGCAACCACATCTCGATGCATTCCCAAGTCTGATTCTAGAAAATATTCCCTGAGACTGCATATCTCGCGATTGTGGAGAGTCTTGGCGTTTAGAAAGCCTCGACCTCCACAACTCCGCGGGATATACAATCGCATGACCGAAGAACGTGGGTGATGCATACGAAATGCCGTTAACAATGTACGGACCTTCCTATCCAGGGCGTCCAGTTCTGTTTGAGTCCATTTGAGTATACCGAAAGAGTACATCAAAACCGGCATGACCCAACCGTTGAAAGCACGCACCTTGTTTCCGCCTGATAAAAGACTATTAAATACTTTTTTCAGGCGGCCAAAGAAGCGCTCCTTCAACGATTGCTTCATGTCAGCAACATTGATGCCCAGCGCTTCCGACATCCCCAAATACTTGTAGGTTTCGGTTGCTGAGAGGGATCTAAGGTTTATGGAATCTGAGAGCTGGGTTCCCACAGATTCCACAATTTCCCCTCGCTTTACATGCATGACCGCACATTTGTCCACACCAAATTCCATCCTGATGGCGCTACTGAAAGTTTCAGTTACCTTCAGTAGCTCCATCAGCTGCAAATCGTTGGGGGCAAAGAGTTTCAGGTCATCCATGTAAAGAAGGTGAGATATAACCTGACCACCTCTCCTCAATCGATAGCCCAGACCTGAATTCTCCAGCAGCGTGCTTAGAGGATTCAGGGCTAAGCAGAACCAAAGTGGACTCAAACTATCGCCCTGGAATATACCTCGCTCTATCCTTATCGGTTCACTATTTCTCTGAATCTGCCGACATCCTGGATAGCGAAGGACTGTGCTCCATTGCCTCATACACGAGATCAGGAAGGTGCGCAGAGTTGCATCAACTTTATACAACTCTAGCACCCTCATGAGCCATGTATGTGGCACGGAGTCATAGGCCTTCTTATAGTCTATCCAACATGTCGACAGATGCCTTCGAGAACGGCGAACCTGTTGACTAATGGCCATATCAATGAGGAGCAGCTCCTTAGTACCGCGGGACCCGTTCCTACATCCATTTTGAGAAGCAGACATGATTGAATTGTCATCAATGTGTTTAGTGATTTTAGCTCTCAAAATGGATGTAAAAACTTTATAAAGTGTCGGAAGACACGTAATTGGTCTATAATTTTTGGGTTCCGCCGTACTACCCGATTTATGGAGCAGGTGGGTTATACCAGTTGTCAGAAACATAGGTAACGACCCTGACTCTAAGGCCGTCTGGAATAGGGCCGCCAAACGAACGTGCGACCTCTGGATCCACTTTATCCAGAAGTTGTGCAGTCCGTCCGGCCCTGGAGATTTCCAATTAGGCAACGGACGGACCGCACAAGCTACATCTTGGGGGCTGATTGTTAGGGCCCCCATTTCTGGTATTGGATCGCATGCTCGTTCGACTTCCCGAGTCCATTCACCTTCGGTATGACTGACAGGCACCGACCAGATGCTGCGCCAAAACAAACACATGGCGTCATCATCCGGTAGGCGCGTGTCAGACACACCTTGGTCCGGTCGCTCCCATGCTCTATACACCCACCTTTCATCACTTTGGAATGTGCGATTCTGAGTGTACCGTTCCACCCGCCGCTTATTAGACCTATTATTAAGCTATAAGGTGGAGACCGAATCCAGAAATTTCGTAACGAGAAAGCCTAACAAGAAATTTCATTACGAATACGGTCAGTTATTTCAAACTAGCTGTTCCTCGCGGTTTCACCCACGCTGCTCAGCACCTGTTGGTCGTAGCGTGATGTTATAGAGCCTATAGCCTTTCTCAAGAAATGGACTATCCAACACTAAAACAATTTTCCAATTCCAACCAGTAGTCCCTGAGATTAGCGCGTTCAAACAAACAAACAAACAAACAAATTCTTCAGCTTTATAATATTAAGTATAGATACGATGTCAACGTTCTATTAGCGTGTTTGGTAGAGAATCGGAGAGCCATTCGACATTACTCTGGATCAAACCCATGGTCCTGTTATTTTTCTTTTTGCGACTTCTTTTCATTGGAAGTTCTTTTTAATTACTATATTTAGATTTTTATTTTTTTATTGCATACGTTTTCTTTTTATTTATTGCATATGTTGATAAAAAATGCTATGCAATAGGCATAGCATTCTTTACCGCGGCAGTCCCCGAGTGCCACACGTATTTTTTAGATCTTAGACAACTTCTTCGACTCAGTCAAAGAAATTTAAAATTTGTAAGGTATTTGTTTCTATTGTCATTATGTGAGCAATGCGGGTAGACATTACTATGAATAAACCAGTCAGCTATCCATCCAGGTGTTTAATTGACGTCCCATTTGGCGACGAGGTAAGAATCCTAGTTGTGAAACGTGCTAAGAACATTCTTATTAACAATGCCGATCGAACGATTAGAACCATTCGACAATTATTCTACACAGTGGCCGTCATATATTCGTCGTGTCAAATCCTTACTCCTTACTAATATTATAAAAGCGAAAGTGAGTTTGTTTGTTACCTCTTCACGATTTAATGGCTAATTCGATTTTGATGAATTTTGGTACAGATATTTGAGAACCAGCAGACGGACATAGGCTATTTTTTTAAAAAGAGTGAAAAATGAGGGAGTAAGGGAAAAAGGGAAAACTTAGCACTTAAGGCGCTAGGGCAAAATCTACAGGTGGCAGGTACCTGCAAATCAGGAAATGGCAAACATATAAACAAACAGCCGAAGTGGCTGTTTGTGTATGTGAGTTTATATGTTTGTGAACGCACCCACGATACAGGACAATATCCTAGTGTGTGGCAACGTTTTTTTAACCAAAAAAAAACTGTGGTGCCCCGAATTTAACGTGGGCGAAGCCGCGGGCAAAAGCTAGTAAACTATAAATGGCAATTTGTGTGTATATCTTTATTTGTGTATTCACGTATTTGGAAATAGCAACAAGCTTCAGTGCCGCTATATCAACGGTAAAATTTTCATAAAATAGGAAAACAAGTTTTCATTGTCTATGAACCCGGAATAGAACGAGCAGGAGATTTCAAATTGTTTATTTCCATATTCAAATCCTAAATAGAGTCTGAAATATTTTGTTTTAAATTTAGAACAAACATTATTATCATAGAGAATACGACCCGCGCCTACGTAGATGTTCCTAATTTAAAGTTACCGTTTCCCATCTGCTATTTTGGAATATAAATATATTATTTAAAACGTATGTTATTATTACACATGTTTATTCAATTCAATTAAATATTATATTATTTACTGACTTTATTTACTTAAAAAAATGTGCGAGTCAAAATGGGAAAAGAATAAGTAAAAATACAACGCAATTTATTATTGATTACACGTATCGCAGTCCTACAATGCATTCATAGCAATTGTTTTTTTTTTGTCATTTGTATACTTCACAAGTTTGCCAGCCAGCAAATAAAACGTACACAACTGCATGTAGCTGCGAAAATTTCATTGATATTCTAACAGCACATCACATTTTTTTTAAATTAACGAATTATAGTTTTTAGATACGTTATTTTAGTGAATGTGAAATATTCTTTTATTTCTATTGTTTTTTCTCAGTTATTTTTCACAGATTATTTTTTGTTTGCGGGGAATTCTTCATTAAAAGTATGAATTGAACTGAAATACAAATTACAAAAACAGGTGAGTCGTATTTATACAGTTATCGTTTTGTGAATAAAACTCACCCCTGCATGCGTTTGTAGACAGGGGCGTCCCCTCTGACTGGGGACCAAATATCGATCGGTTGAATAAGCAGATCAACTATACGTGTGTTCGTGTGCTTGGGGTAGGCACCAAATAATCTGTCTGGTCACCAATGTTGTGATCTAAACATGACTTTAAATTTCGAATAGTGAAAAAGAAGTATAATGGTTCAGAAACCATTACAGTTCCCACCTCTACCTACACAAAAAAGCAGATTCTTTTGAATTTGAAATTCGAACGAAGTCGATGTGTGTAAGCGAGATGATTCATTTTCAAAACAAATGAGGTCGCATTTAATTTATGTTATGTTATATAATGACTTACGAAAAAACGTATATATATATCACCGCTTCAGTACCTTGTTAGATGTGTTACCTCAGAGAGCAAAGAAAAAAAAGAAAAGAAATCCCTTTTAATACTACAATAATGTTCATTGTCATTTTCCCAGTTACTCCAAGTTAGTGACATAAATTAAAAAGGAGCTTTATACGATAAAGTTGTTTTTAAGGAAATTAAGATAACTGTGGTTTTAACATTGATGCATAGTTAATATAAAATGATTTTAAATGAATTTCTAAACATTACTGTGCAGATTCATGTATCATAATACGATTGCATCTATTGCACATCATTTTGAGTTTCGTTAATATACCTCTATTGAAAATGCATTTCAATTAGGTTTTATTAAACCTCGATATGTAACTTTAAATTAAATATTTAGCTTAATGAGCAAGGTCACGTATCCTTTATTTGATTTATCATGTAGTGCCTTTCTTTTCTGTTTTCAGCCAGCGCTAAAATTATTTATCTACCTGCATTGATTTATTTTTTGTTCCATATTCAACATTTGAGCACGTGATTTTCGTTTTCCATTAGATATTAAATTGATTTTTATACGAAACATTTACCAAATTATGGATGAAATAAAATTTAAATTGAGAAGGTATTTCAATTTTAATTTTGTATGGTACCTACATACAGTAAAATAATGTGAAGGCAACGTCTGCTTAATAGATTCATCAAAATCCTAAATGAATGCTGTAATGGACGGTGATGACAAGTGGTACAAAACTGTCACCGAGCCTACATATCTAAATTACATACTTGGCCGCCTAAAATAAAAAAAAGAAATAGCCGCTTTTGGTGACATTCAAAATTTACATTTGAATATCGAACGAGCAAATGCTCTTAACATTGTCTGTGTTGTATTTCGGGCGACATTCGGGCAAAGTCGCGACCTTCAGAGTTTGAATTCTAAATTAGTTCTTAAATCAACCTGCGGTGCCCGGGCTGCATAAGATACAATTATATACAGCCTAAATATGGAGCTGTTGGATGAAAAGTTGCTAAATTGAAAAGGTCACCGATTTTAAAGAGATATTTACAAGTCATATATTGTAACACCACAAACGATTGATAAAAGCGATTATACTTTTTTTTTAGATTGAGTATGACTGCATGTGCCTTCTTACACCCTTTGGAACATTGGTATCTTCTAAAGTAATTAAAAAAAAGGATGCCCTAAGGAGGCTTTAAGAGACTTTTTCATTTTTTTTAAATGGCTCTAAATGCACCCACGATATAATAGAAATTGCTAGCAATTTATATTATATCGTGGGTGCATTTACAACCATATACATATATCCAACCGTAATCAGTCAATTTCAGGACTTATGGTGTACGACTTTCTGCAGAAGAAGCACACCTCACACTGATGAAATTATTGCCTATTAGCTTCCAAAGCTTAATTAAAAATCGAATGAAATTATCAGTCGTAAACCTTGGTTCAAGTAAAGGTTAAAAATCAACCAATCAATAGACAACTTTAGAAACTTAAGAACTTCGCAAATACGGATCTCTTTCAAGTGTTTGTTCCAAAGTAAAAAAGTCCCGGCATCATAGTAAGTTTTCTACAAGAGCTCCGGAAACTTCCTCTAATATTACTTTAATCCTATTACTTTACGGGAACAAAGTAATACGATTGGAGTATTATTTGAGCAAATACCAACATACTTGCCTCTTAAAGCTTTTGTTACCAAGACCTATCTAATATCCTAATAATATCAGAAAATCTTTACATCGATATTATGTAAACCAAGAAAGTTTTTTTATGTATAGACATTTAATGTCACATTGGTTTTTGCCTAAAGGACATGGCCGGATCCTGCCCTGATAATGCACAGTAATGATTAATATATGAAAATTCCTTTTGAAATAAATAAAAAATAATCCCATTAATTACATTTCAATAAAATAGGCGAGAGAAAATGCAAAAAAATATAGTTTGTTCATTGATTGTGTGGTTTTATATTCTGACATTGCATTGATTGACATTACATTGTCGTCTTGCGTTGATTTTATCACGTATTTGCGTACTTTGTTACTATTGAAACAAGACCTTCGGCCTTCCTTGTGGAATTAGTTCCTTTTTATGAATAGCCTAGTCTATTTACTAAATGGCGTCTGAATAGTCTTCCTCTTTTGCCTATAAAACTTTTTTATTTTTCAATTTATTTATTTATTTATGCACACAAAATACTTGACAAGACATTCCTTTTAAACACAAGAACACAAATGTACTGCTTATTTCATTAAATTTTTTTCCCTTCAGACCTGCCCGGTGAAATATGGAGGAGAGATGTAGACACAGTGTGTGGAAAAGACAAAGCAGAAAAAAATCATCATCTTCCTGCCCTTGTCCCATTCTATTTGGGGTCGGCGCAACACGTTTTCTTCTTCCATGCTCCCCTATCAGACGTCATGGCATCATTTACTCCTTTCTCCTTCATATCACTCCTTACACAATCCATACATCTTTTCTTTGGCCTTCCTCTCGCTCTCCGTCCATCAAAATTCAGATCCATCACTCTTTTATTCACACGTCCTTCATCCCTCCTCATCACATGTCCATACCAAGACAAACGACTCCCCTTCAATTTATCTGTAACATTCGCAACTTTCAAACTTCCTGAACGCAGGAAATTTTAAAATTGACAATCATATCACAAGTAAATACTTAAATAGTCCTGCCGGGGTTGCGGGTTGTCCGGAAGAGATACCGCGGTCACGGAACGTAAAGGGCGATAGAAGGACACAACACAACATGGATGGGTTTTAGTCTGCACAAGTCCGATATTCCCCCCCGCTCCACCCAGGGCGGGGTAAGTTACTTGATGATTTCCCACCCGAAAAAAAAACTGATATCCGTACTTTTCCGTACTAATATTATAAATGCGAAAGTAACTCTGCCTGTCTGTCTGTCGCTTTTTCACGCCTAAACCACTGAACCGATTTCAATAAAATTTGGTACAGATATAGTCTGGGCTTTTGCCCGCGACTTCGTACGCGTGGATTAATAGTTCCCGTTCCCGGGGGATTTCCGGGATGAAAACTAGCCTATGTCCTGTCTCGGGTCCCAGACTATATCTGTACCAAATTTCATTAAAATCGGTTCAGTGGTTTAGGCGTGAAGAAGAGACAGACAGACAGAGTTACTTTGGCATTTTTAATATTAGTTTAGATGTACCTCAAATATATAATTAAGCAGAATATTACTGAGAGAGCTAATATTCGTTGACTTGCTTTTTGAAGAGAAAGAACATTTCAGAGTGTCGTTTATTCGGCGGGAGTGAGTTCCACAAACGTATTTTTTTTTTGAGTATAACACGTAAAACGCGATGATATAGCTATGCAGTGTTCCCTACTATGTCGAATATAGTGCGTATAGTTTGGTGATGCTAAATACACTTTAGACCGTGACATCGTGTCCGGACACTGTCAACATTTGCTATACAGCCCTTTGCCGTTACACAAACAGCCTCTGGTCACTCAGCTAACTCGATGTTGCCAACATGGTAAATGGATAGAGGCTTATGAGTTCGCGGAACAAACCTAACGTGATGACGTCGATTTTAACATTGAACGCATTAAGTTCATCATTCTTCATATTATTTCATTTTTAAGTTCAATATAAATTGTGGAGAATTCTTAATAAAAAATAAAACTATTTTAATATTTTTTTTGTTTTGAAATAAGTACCTATTAATTAATTTTTATTTTTATTTATATTGTGGTGTTTTAAATGTAAAGTTTGTTGTTGTTACTATGGTGAATGCTGCTTAATAAGGCATACATACTAGCACTTTAGTATTATTGTATAGTTCCTATTAAGTTTTTGTATGTATTGCTGTTGGTGTGCCAAGTATATAAATAAATAATAATTTGGTAAGTTAATTTTAAATAAATTATAATAAAAATATGTAGCTCTCTTAACTTTTACAATTCCAGGATGGTTTTAATAATTTATTAATATCAATGAAGATTCTAATTGAAAAAAAAAAATACTAAACAGTATTATTAAAAAAAAAATTACGTATCAACGTTACGTTAACGAAGAAGGTGACGCACGCGTTATAAAGTGTATGGAGAATAATAAGAAAAAGGTTTCAACAACTAACGAACCAGAACACGGTAACACAGAACAATGGACTCCGTCTAATAGAATCGGAAAAATACCCTGGCTTCCCAATGCATTTATATGCATTTTCTTTTTCAAAGGTAAAGTGGATTATAATCTGTTCCCCTTTATCGCTGTCCGCCCGTTTATCATATTAGCAGCGAGCTCTCTAGAGCTGACTTGTTTCAAAGGACACCATGTATCTTTCTTTTATGTTTGGCTCAATAAGCCATTAAAGCCTCTCTTTCATTATTAAATTCATAAGAAACTTAAAATAGTTCTTGAGGCACTCCGATCGTACATCAGAAAGCATAAACGGCAAGGGAGACTGACATTGGAAATATGCTTTGTTCCCCAAATATACACTATATGCGGCCGACTGATTTTGGAACACTAAATTTAGTCTGATACCTTGTCTGGGATTGCGAACAGTTTTACAAGCTAACTCAACCTGAAAACTAAAACAGATAAAAATAATTAAAAATTATATTACTTTTATTATAATTTCGGACATCATCACATCCATAGCCTTGATGTGATGATTTCAATATTGAAAAAAGAAACAACAAATAAAATAAGTAAATACCAAATTAAAATAAAAAACTTGCCAAGGGACACCCGAGTGGAAAGAAGTTATTATTTATTATGTACAAAAAACCTGTATACACTCAACAAAAATAATCGTCGCGACACCACACTGTTCAATGCGAAATAGAAAGACGAAACTAAAATAACTGGCTTGCTATCTATGAGAGAGAGAGAGAGAGAGAGAGAAACAGACAGAGAAACACGCGCACGCCGCACGTCTTACAACTACAGCAAAAAGTGTCGTTACCACTTTTGGTATTATTTTTTTCCGTCTAGGAACGGAACTTCGTTCCAAAACAACAAATTAAATAAATACATACCAAATTGAAATAAAATATTTTAACAGTTGTGTTTAAATTTTGCTTTGCATGTTCGCTTAGATCTTTTAAACGAATCAATGGATTCTAATGCAATTTTCAGCAATATATTTAATTACACAAAAAGAATATGTATGTTTATATGTATATTATCCAAATCTACGTGGCTCCAAGGCTGACAAGCAGACATAGCGAGCATCTGACTTAGGGAGCATCGTGTCACCCAGTACTAACTGTTTAGTGGAGGTCAGATAGGCAGTCGTTCCATGGAAGATACTGGTATTCAGCTGAATTCGGTAAGACTGGAAGCCGATTCTAACATAATTGGAAAAAGCTAGGCTGCTGATCCCAGTTTACGTGGGTGAAACCATATCAAAAAAATATTCATACAAAACAACATTACTAGCGCTTGGAGGGTCAAGTATACATAGTCTTCTGTCCTCCTGGTCGTTATCGACTATTCACGGTAGAGATTAGCCACCGGCACGGGAGATATTGTAGTGCACAAGTGTGACCTGGCACAAGTGCCCTCCCTATTCCCTCACACCCATAGACCGATGTGACAACAAACCAACGAGAGATCAGGTGCAGCACCAACGGCTTAACGAGGCACGGTCTTACCGCCAGCTTCCAAACTTCTGCTACTGAGCAGTTCTTAATGAATAAACCCCAACACGTTTGGCCCGTCCCGGGAAAAGAACTGAGGACTCCGTGCTCAGAAGACGTGCTTGCAACCGCGACACCAACGAAGAAGTTAAGTAGAGGTGTTTCCAATAATAATCCTACATTGCGTTTTGTTTCAGTTAAGTTTAAGTCTCAGCTACCCTACCATGACGTCTTAAAGCAGAACTTATTCCACTGAGGGAAAGAGACAGAGCTATACAGGGTGTCTAGCACCATCTCTTTCTCACACCGGAATAAGAACTGCTATAAGATATCATGGTAACCCAACTGTAGGGTTAAGGTAACTAAAGTGTTGCGATCCTTTTGCCATTAAACTGCTACGAAACGAAACTGCTTGGCTATTGAAATCCTGTTGGAAAAACCGAATAACACTCCGCCGTACCTGGCAATTGATCCCTATATCCTATCAGAAGTACCAGGACTACGTTTTTTGCTTCTCTTTAAAAAACGCACTAATTTCTCCTATATCGTGGGTGCGTTTACAAACATTTAAACTCACATACACAAAAGACCCGGAACAACTCTCTATAGATCATTCAAATATTAGAATAAGTATAATTTTGTTGTCTTCAATATGAATAATTTATTTATAACTAGCTGTGGCCAGTGGTTTCACCCGCTGCTCATTTAGGGGTCTGAAAAATAGATGTTGACCGATTCTCAGACCTACCCGATATGTACACAAAATTTCGTTTAAATCGGTCCAGCCGTTTCGGAGGAGTATGGGAACGAAAACTGTGTCACACGAGAATTTTATATATTAGACTAGCTGTGCCCAGCGATTTCACCCGCTGCTCACTTAGGAGTATGAAAAATAGGTGTTGGCCGATTCTCAGACCTACACGATATGTACACAAAATTTCGTTTTAATTGGTGCAGCCGTTTCGGAGGAGTATGGAAACGAAAACTGTGACACGAGAATTTTATACAATATGTTGATTTGCATCCTCGGATGCAAATCAACATGCTGTATATTAGATTTGGTAATTAATATTAAGAATTTGTTTGCTGTACCCTACAGGGTCCGTAATTGTACCTTAGCTTTAAGCCTATTTTAAGATCTTCAGACATTATGGAATGCAATAAAGATATGAATATTTGTTCTGTGCGGGGACCGAGCCCGTAACACGCAGCACAGCAGTCGATTGCTCAGCGACTGCAGCAACCGGGTTGTCAAACTTTTAACATTTATTCGTTAAAAACAAAATATTAAATAACTACAATAAAGCAACTAACTCAGCGTAACTTCAGAATTATGCTCTAAACAAAAACAAAGACGCCATATGAAAAATTCTTTGTAATTTCTTTACCATTTGTGCGTTTATTTCTATTCGTGAGCACCCCTAGCTTCGTTTGAGATCCTTGAGTTATGAGAAAAATATTTACTCATTTTTCTAAACATAATAATGTTGCCGTTTTTCCCTGGAGTAGAGAGAGAGATAGGATACCCCCTTTGCCGTTTATATTGCACTTAGTCATATACCAGTATTCATACTAATAATATAAATGGGAAAGTCTATGTGTGTGTCTGTTTGTTTGTGCGTCTTTCACGGCAAAACGGAGTGACAAATTGACGTGGTTTTAAGTGGATATAGTTCAAAGGGATGGAGAGTGGAGAGGTTAGTTTTTGTCTCTTTCTAACCCCTTTTTCCTCTAAAAGGAACATACATCCATACTCACAAACTTTCGCATTTATAATATTAGTAGGACTTTGAGAGAAAAATCAGATTTTGAGCGTGATTTCCTAGACTTCAATGGGCAATATCATCATCAGCATCTGCTTAAAATCCAGCTGAATATCCATTAACCAAGTTGAATAGCAGTATACATGGAGAAACTGCCAGACCTCCACGTCCAGTACATGCGTAATGCGATACCTCTCTAATGAACAATATGTCTTCCATTAATGTTTAGACAATTCTCCGTCAGAAACGAGTAACAAATGACTTATAAGTATTAAATCAGTTCCCCTTTCCTGATTTGCAGGTACCTGCTACCTATAGTTTTAGCCCTTGCGCCTTATAGATTGTAATAGCAAAGCTAAATTTTTCCTTTACCTCCCTCTTTTTCCAAAAAATTAGCCTATGTCCGTCTCCAGGGTCTCAACTATCTCTGTACCAAAATTCTTCGAAATTAGGCGTGACGACGTAACAAACAAACAAACTCAATTTCGTTTTTATAATACAGTGAAACCTGGATAAGTAAGACTTGAAGGGACGAGAGAATTAATCTCACTAAAAGAGGTATTCCACTAACCCAGGGTCTCCACTAACAGAGGTGATTCAGGACCAAGGTGTCGGGACCTCAGCATGAGGTCCAGTTATGGAGGTTTCTCACTTACCCAGGTCCCACTTAACAAGGTTTCACTGTATTAGTAAGGATAGATGTGATGTATACAAATAAACGTAGCAAGCAACTCGACGGCTACGTCCGATTAGTCCTTAACTAGCCTTGTATGTTTGTACGCCTTTACGGTCCAACTGCTTAGTGAAAAATTGGTAAATAGATCGATTTTATTTTATTGATTTAGTTAATAAATTGATAAGACTTCTAGATAAACGGGTATTAAACATGTTCAGCTGCATCTAAGAGCCGGATAATTGCGAAGAGAAATGATGAAGGGAGCGATAGCGAAATAAAAACCGATATGATTACCTGCTCACGTACACAATCTTTAAAATGATTAAACGTAAGTATTAATTACTAGCTGTCACTCTTGACTTTGTTCTCGTAAGGTATCCAGTTTGTTCAAAATACCTTTTGTAGTCACAAGTCTTAATCATTTCGTCATCAATATTGCCCAACCAATATTCATTAGCGTGATAATATATAGCCTATGTGCTTTGCCAGGTTGAAGTCCATTTCCTTGCTAAATTTCATTACGATCCCATCAGCCACTTATTTGAAAAGGTAATAAACAAATTAATCCTTTCACATTTATAATATTAATTAATTAGTAAGAATATGTATATACATATTCTTACTAATTAATTAATATTATAAATGTGAACAGATCAAATGGCCAGCTCAGGATATCCTGAGCTGGCCATTTGATCTGTCTAATTATGAGATAAGGTATAAATGGTAATAGCGTCACTAGTTAGGATCTGCCTAATTAAGAGCTTACATCAATGATAGGTACGCAACTAGTAAGGGTCTATTTAATTACGGTACTATGCCTAGCAATTGTTACAGTACTAATTAGGACCTGCCCAATCACAGGCACCAATATTAGCTACACAGCTATTGATTTTGAAATTCATTTGTTGTTAAAAGTATCGTCATTTTGTTTTATTAAAAATAAAAGGAATTTATTGAAAAAAAGGCTATTATGAACAATAACGTATTATAAATTATTCATTATTGTTACCCTTTAATAATATTATAAACAATTCAGTACGTAGGTGACATATCATCTCTAAACACTCTCTAAAAATAGATTTTATCTACATCCATTTAAAACGCTAATGCTATTTTCAACTTCAATTAATGTTTGTTCATAGCAGTAAGGGAGAACCGTAAAGGAAACATATTAATCGAAACTTTACCCAATTAACCAGTCTCGTTGTCATACATAGTTAATATTAAGAGGCTAGGTATGTGGAACTTCTAATTACTTACCGTGAGCCGAAATACCAACGTATTCTATTAGTTTTGCCATTTAGAAATAAGGTCTTATAACACCAAAAATGTGGTGTCAAAAAATTAAGGTTATTTATGAAAATCTTCCCCCGAAGCCAAAATAGTGACTATATTTTGTCAATACTTCGTCAACTGTCACAAAAACAAATAAAAATGGCTCCAAATTCACGTCCCGATGGAGTAAAACGCAAAAACGACACGATGTATCAGAAATGACACTAAAACATCAAACAGAAGATATTAAAGTAGTAGCAGATTTTTCGTCAATAAAAGAAGTATCTAGATTTCAGAACATTTTCGGAATATTCGAGTTGAAATACTCGTAGATAATAATGGACGCAGACCTCTTATTTTGGAATAAACTAATTCCAAAATAATTCGCGTTATATTTTCACTTCCAACACCATGCGCTTTTCATAGAAAATTCAGCCCGTTCGTTGCTCAGACTTACTCTTTAATTTAACAAATAAAGTACAGATTCGCTTTTACGTATTTTCTTTTACATTTCTGATTCTTACCTCGGTTTTTATTTATAAATGTATTCCGTACGCGTGTTTACCATCGTAACGGGCTGTTTATATGAGATTAGGGGTTTATTGATTAAATTCTCACAGCCCACGCTTGGTATTTAATGAGAAAAATGTTGCATTGTGAGTTCCACCACGCACGTACCTACATCCTTAATACATTTTTCTGTATAAATTCTTCTTTGAAAATTATACAAATCGATGCCCTTGGTGATTAGAATACAAACATAACAGTAATGTTATATAATTTCATAGTAACACGGGACAAGAAATTTGACGCGTCGTGGAAAGTACTTCATTCACAGTTCTGCGCACTTTTGGAAAGTTTTTGTGGGGTTTGGAAGGAAATGTATGAGGTAGTGTGGGCGTGGGTGAGGTCAGACTTACCTTCCGCGGGGGCGGCTGCATGGTGGCGCTCGTCGGACCAGCCGGACCGTCGGCGACCGGACTGAGAGTCGGTGCACGAGGATTACGATCGATGTCGCGCGTGGAACACGTCTCCACCTTATGCCGCGAGCGACCGCGTCTGCTCGCCCTACGGAACTACACCGCGCATGCTCCCTGCCTTGCAACATGAGCCATAAACTATGCTTTGCTTTTTTCAACGCATTGCTTTTGTTCGTTCAAACAAAACGATGTCTAACTATAGCCTAGACCTTTTTTTATAGTTATATTTAGACAAATGTTACTTATTATTTAACGAATGAAGTGTGAAACGTTTAAATTCTTGCGGGATTAGCGGGTTGCTAGATGACCTGCGCGTTGCCACCCCCTCACCTCCCCGCGAGTTCGTAGCGCCACTCTTAGCGATCTCGTAACCATGGCACCTCAAAAGACCGAGGTTTATCAAAAGCCACAACTAATACATTTCGGGTAAATCTGGAACACGCTTTTACCCGATTGATTATTTCATTGTTGTACAATAATTTCCAGCCTGTATATAGTTTTCAAACTTAAGTTTTATAAATACCAAGTATTCGTAAATACTAAATTAAATGCGTTCGTGACCACTATTCCAGCCCTAGGGGTAAAAACCAACCTGTCATCAGTTGACGTGCGCCAGTGCGCCTAGTTTATAATTCAAAAGAGCTTGAAACAAATAAGCTATTTATTTTTCCTATTAGAAATTCACAACAGCAAAGAACTGCAAGGGATTTTAAAATAATTTAAAAATATATATTTATTTTTGATTTGCAACCCACAGGCCGAAATTGAACTGTCAAGCGAGAGATTGCTTCACTAGGATCATGAGATATTGTATTTCGAGAATTTTCTTACAACTGTTCTAGAATGACGGCACGGTTGACGCAGTGGCTGAGCGATTGACTGCTGCCCTGCGTATCGCGGGTTCGATTCCCGCACGGAACAAATATTTGTATGACCTGCAGCTAGTTGTTTCGGGTGTGGCTGTTTGTGTATGTGAGTTTAAATGTCTGTAAACGCACCCACGATACAGGAGAAATTCCTAGTGTGGGGCAACGTTTAAAAAAATGTGGAATCTCCGTCAAATCACCAAAAATTGATTTAAAGTTTAGAAGAACCTTTAAAAACATTAAGAAACATACCCCTATTCAGCAAAATATATCAGAATCAATAAACAGTTTATTAATTGTGATATATTTTCCTTATCGGGCGACTAGTCAACTACAAATTATATGTACAATTAATAATAGAAAAAACATGGCGTCCTAAAAATACTGTTTTCAGTGATCGATCAATTTTTTCAGATCAGTCGTTTACGTATATAGTATTTTAATGAAGTAAAAACATATCATGACTGATGACGCGTGTATGTGAGACTTGAAATAAAACTGAATTAATAAAAAAACATCTAAAATTCTCAAAATAGTTGTGTACATTTTCCCGGTGAATAATTAACACTTGCGAATTTTCCTAAATTTCACTCGTTAGAAGTATATACCAAGACCGCGAAAACTGGCAATACTTGCAAAACACCTACACCTGACGCAGAAGGCCCAGCAAAGCAGAGGGGCCTTCCAAGCAGAAGAGCCTGCCAAGAAGGTTTTCATATGCGGATGGGAAATCATCAAATAACTACCCCACTCTGGGCGGAACGGAAATTCTAACACTCGGACTAAAACCCACCTATATTTCTTCTTTTGCCCTTTATGTTCCGCAGCCGCGGTATCTCTTTCGAACGACCCGTAATCCCAGCAAGCGATTGCCCTGGCAGGCCCCTATGATTTGTTGACATCTCTTTGAGGCGCGCGAGGATCACGAACGCGCCGTCGACACGGCAAAGCACAGCGCAGCCTTCAGCGCAGCGACGACCCCAGACGACTCACTATGGAACTTGAAGCTGCGGCAGTGCGAATCAAGCCAATCCAGATGCCAATTACTTCGGTACCCACGTGCCATATGTTGACAACGTAAACTGCTTCAGAGAAGGCAATACAAGACTACGCGTGATGCGCTTTATGAGGCCGGCCTAAATGCGGCGGAACTTTCTGCTTGCGGGCCCAGTAATGACGGTGGCTACAATGACAGTGTATTGAAGTTCTTTGATTAAAACTCTTAAGCCATTACTTTGGAGGGTTTTAATTACTTAACACCATTCCGGGGATTCCGACTTTTAGCTTTAATACGTGAAATGGAGCTCGTGGCGCCAATAATAACCGTCATTTGGATCGATGTTTAGGATAAGCCGCGCTTGCCTAGTTTGGTCTGTGAATGGGTGACCACCCGTTACATATCGAGTATCCTCCGTGCCTCGGAAAGCACGTTAAACTGTTGGTCCCGGCTGTCATTTGTAGATCTTTAACAGTCGTTACAAGTAGTCAGTGTCCTAAAAGTCTTACCGAGGGTTATAGTATCTATTAATCAATAAATACAATGGACTTGTATCATTTAATGTCATGTGGTACTTTCTGTGGTATAATTATAGTTCTATCATGATTTAACCGAATCTTTCCGACACTATTGCTATGGAACGAAGATCAATCATCGCACGGAACAAAAGGACCATGGGAAGAAACGTCCCCACCAACCAACAGATTAGAAACACATGTCATTTGAAAGATCTACTCGAATGGAGAACTTTTTACTATGGCGACTAATGTCAAATACGTGGGGTTTAGGTTTTATGATATATTGTTTTTTCATATATTTATTTCTCTTTTACTCACACATTTCCTTAGTGTGCGATATATAGGGTTAAAAATTCGTGACAGATATATTTGCTATGAGGATCGGGACGGTAGCGTTCGTCGCAAGAAGATTATGTGCGGAGTTCCGCAGGGATCTGTTTTAGGACTTCTCTTATGGAACCTCGCTTACGATGTGGTTCTGCGTATTGATCTCCCCGTTGGCGTTAATATTAATTGCTTCGCGGATGACACCCTGGGCTTAGCTGGCGGGGACACTGCTGAAGAGACTTTTCAGCTTGCAAAGCTGGGACTATAAAAGGTTGTGGCGTCGATCCGCGAAGTGGGTCTAGAGATAGCGCCACCTAAAACTGAGGCACTTTGGTTCCATAAGCTGCCAAGGACCAGACAGCCACCCAGCTTGTCAGTCAGAGTTGGAGAAGCGTAAGTTCAGGAGGGACGAAATAAAGTTTTTAAGTTTATTAAGTCGCTTGGCCTGACTTTGGACGTTCGGTGGGGATTTAAAGAGCACTTCGAGCGCCTAGTTACCCGAGTTGCATAGGAAGTAAGCGCTTTGCACAGACTGGTTCCCAATCTTGGGGGGCAATGAGAAGAAGTTTGCGGCCTTTACGCGGGGGTTGTGCGATCGATGGTCCTTTATAGGGCGCCTGTTTGGTTAAATAGGCTGTCAGACGTCCGACGCTCTAGGACGAAAATTAACAGTCTGCAGCGAAAAAGAGCATTCCGCATGGCACGAAGATACCGTATTGTGTCCTTTGAGGTAACAACTCTCCTGCCACGTTTCCCACCGCTGGATAGATCTTGGCAAATATGGACGCGAGGGTTTTCAGTCGAATTTGCGTCATCCGCCATAGTGGTGATAATGTGAAAGGATTCACAGGGAATCACGGTTGCTTCAGTGAGTACCTGAATAGGATTGGAAGAGAGGCCACGGCAAGCTGTCATCATTGTGGCGGCGGTTTGGTTGAACTCTGCACAGTATATACATATACATATATATATATACGTTTGACTTGGAACGAAGGGTCTTGGACGCTAGAATCGGGCAAGATCTGTCTCTGCCAGTTGTAGTTGGGGCTATGCTGGCGAACTCTGACAACTGGAGAGGCGTAACCTCATTCGGCGAGACAGAGATAGTCCAGAAGAAGGCTGCCGAACGGGATCGTGAGATCAGATCACAGTAGGAGAAGAAGTCGAGGAGGCAACCGTCTCGCCGCTTAACACGCCGAAACCCCAACTGCAACACTTAAAGCAGGTAGGACTTTGGGGTCACGGGCGTTCCGAGTGGGGACTCTGAGCGTTCAGTGAGAGACCTCACAGATGACCGGCAGCACCGTGGTCACGTGCTATTGTGCATACATGCACAGCGAGGCTCAGGGGTGACCTATATGTAGTCGCTACATTGATGTGCCTTAACAGGCGTAGCACAGAGGGAGCTCTGGACCGGTCTATTAAGAGGAAACAGGGCCTCCTCTCATGTGCAGATGGTGATCACCGGGGTGGTTTTAGTGCGGTAAAACTCTTACACTCTCCGGTCTTGTCCCCAAAGACCGGTCGCCCTTTGAAAGTTTCCCCCCGACAGCAAAAAAAAAGGAGCTAAATGATATTAAGCTTACGATTGTCTACGATCAATCGCACATTATATCCATTGTATGGTATATGGGATTAGGGCGACATAAATACTTCGCTCCAGCACAAATGGATATTAGTATTTTAAATCTGAGGGGGCCAAAAGCCTCCTGCCGTAGGCTCTATGCCTGAGTCGTGTGGTCCATGGACCTTTACGAGGCCCCGGTATGGACGCGTTCTTTAGGGTGGCGTACCGCCCACTACCTGAACGCGCCCCAAAAGGTAAAAATAAAATAATAAATTTATTCAAATATAAGTAAAAACTATGATTTACATTAATCGTCATAGAGGAAAATTAATTCTAACTATAATGTAGACCTGCCTGATCTAGGTTTATGAAAACCTGTGTTTCAGGCCATCAATTTACGTCATACATTTAAGAAGAGGACATTAGTAAATTTCTTAGTAGCTAACTTATAGAGAAGACATATTATTTTCAACGACTTATCAAGTAATTATTTAGGTATATAATATTAAATATTATGTTATTTTATCGAATGTAAGATATAATATTATGTTGAAATAAATTAACGAATAATGTTAAAGTAGATAGAGTAGATTAGGTAAACAGTGAGACTTTTATTAGAGTGTGTACATTCAGACTTTATTTTACAATTTCTAGTAGTTTTTCCGTGTCTGCATAATTGTGTTTTGCCAGGTATTCCTGAACTAGTAGATTACATCTATTATAACTTAAACTATAAATATTTAGTACTCTGTTAAACTGGTTATATAAGTAGGGCCCCAAAAATAAGTAAAAACGATTAGCAAAAGCATGTTTCGTCCGAAGGTTAGCACAAACCAAATCTTTTCTCCTCCTATCTGAGGGTACTGGGTTAAAATAAAGTTCAGTGTGTTGTAATAAGATTACGTTCAAAACAAACAATTGACGCACTGTTAGCACCTTGCATGCTATATACAGCTGATGTGTAGGAAATCTGAAAGGACGAAAAGTAGCAACCTTTAAAACTGCTCGTTGGGCGCGTTCTAGGGGCAGCAAAATTGATTTAGCGACACCACCCCAGGATGTTATGCAGGATGTTAAGGTGGTAGCCATCAGGCTAATTTGACGCTGCTGCACGATCTCCAGCGAGGCGGCGAGCCTCCTTGGCGTATTCACCGTGGGATTTGGAGTTGATAGTCCTTGCAAGCCTGTATAAGTGGCACTACACCGGGGATAGACCTCCGGTGCGATCTCATGGTGGCATGGAGAGAGCGACTGTCGCAACCCCGTGCACGCCACAATAGTGGCGGTAAGTCCCCTCTTTGAGGAGTGGCTGAAGAGGCGCAATGGCGTCCTAACCTACCGCCTGACACCGGTCCTCACCGGACACGGAAGTTTCAGGAGGTTGCTGCACATAATCTGGCGGGAGGAAACACCCGGGTGTCACCATTGTGACGATCACAGAGCGAGAGGGAATGGGAAGCGGTCCTCCTTCTGCGAAGCAGTAATGCTAGTGAAGGAGGTGGCCGGGTGTTTGAGGGAGAGAATCTCAAACCAACCCAGCCGCCGCGGGAGACGCCACGGACGTCGGGCGCCGCAAGACGACTCCTGGCCACCGTAGATGCGGGCCTGTGGACGGTGAGCAATGGGTAGCTCACTGTGCGTCCGTCTATTGACGACAAACCGTGCACCTCAAAGAAATGTCAGCAAAACAAAGGGGCATGCCAGATCCACCGCCTGCCGGGGTTGCGGGTTGTTCGAAAGAGATACCGCGGCCCCGAAACGTAAAACTAAAACCCACCCAAGTTCCTTCTATTGCCCAGAAGGAACATGGGTGGGTTTTAGTCAGTACAAGTCTGACACTCCCCCCGCTCCACCCAGAGCGGGGGAAGTTATTTGATGATTTCCCATCCGCAAATAAAAAGTTAGTAGTGTATCGTTTGACATGCTTTAGATGTACTTACTAATAAGTTAAAATGTATATTAATCAACTGAATACCGTTAATGTTTTCAAAGATTTTCCGTTTGAGAACTAAGTATTTTTTTTGTATAGAATCGTTATTTGTTTACGTGAAAATATGCTTTTTGTTTGTAGAACATAATGATTTTTGTTTTAAAGTAAAATATTTTTTTAAAATAAACCCAATTGATTTTGAAACTAACACAGGTACTTTAGACTTTTCTGGGTCCCAGTGAACAAATCGAGACGCATCCCAAGTCTGTTGAAGGGTGGGGACGGGGTCCATACAAAATCCCCCATGGTCCTTTGTTCAGATATTTAATATCTGTATGGCCAGCAGATAGTTGTTCTGGGTCTGGCTGTTTGTGTATGTGCGTTTGTAAACGGAACCACGATACACGAGAAATTCCTAGTGTGGAGTAATGTTTAAAAATTTGAAAAATCAAATTGTAATGCCTGGTAGGTAGATTTTTTTAAATTCCTAGTGTGAGGTAACGTTTAAAAAATTGAAAAATCAAATTGTAATGCCTGGTAGGTAGATTTTTTTAATAAACAGTATTAATAAGATATTCAAAGCTGAAGCAGAGGGGCTTGCCAAGGCCTCCGCCTGCCGGAGTTACGGGTTGTTCGAGAGAGAGACCACGGCCCCGGAACATTAAGGGCAATAGAAGGATCATGGGTATCCACACAAAAAAACCTGTATACAATGTAACCTGTACTCTAGTGCTGTGCACATCTGTAAGTGACGAATTCACTCGTAATTTTAAAAATGATTGTTACTAACAAAAATTTAGTTTTTTTAGTGAATATAAATCGTTGGAGTGCCATAAATAAATAAATGACCTAGCATATTATCTAATAATACTTGGCAACAGTTGACATTTGTATTGAAATTTGTCTTCTTAATTTTCCTCCAAATATGGGTAACTTTTCGGAAAAATAACCGTTACGTTCGTTAGATGTGCTCTGATATTGGTGAGCAATTGAGCGGTTAAATTCCATATAATAAATGATATTTAACAGCCTTGACATTATCGACACGTGTAACGTCAAGGCTTACCTAGCGAGAACAGGAAAGGTTTGAAAAAAATCTCCAGCAAAAGTAGAAGACGCTATTCCCACCACATCCCTTGACTTCTTTTATTGTCCAGTCCAATGATTTAATATGAACCCTATGACCCACTGTGAACTCCTTTCTTATTATGAGGCACGTATTTTGTAATAGGATTCATGAAGCACCACTTTGAGGGTTAAAAAAGTCTTTATTTTGATTCCCTGTCTAAAACCGTATTGATTTTTGGTAGAAGCTTATAGCCAAGGTATGCGGTAAGACACGTATGTTTCGAGTATTTTAGCTCTACCGGATCTCTAGCTTACCGGACACAATTCTAGACTCAATGGCATTAACTTAGAAACTGCAGGAAAAATAAAATAACAATTTACTTAACCGTGGAATCAAACTTAAGACCTTATGTTCAATTTAGATATTTAATTTATTTAATATAACAAACAAATATGATGTAGTAAAATAGTTTAAAAAAAGTAAAATAGTTTTAAATAAACCACTGTCCGATTTGGGCTTAAAGATTCTTTATTTATTCTAGAAGAACATACATTGTTCACTTATCGAATAAATACAAAATGTAGTTAAAGTATAGTATAATTTAAAAGCGTGTCCATGGAGTTTCTTGCCCATTCTTCTCCATAGAGATCAACGCTTTGGAATGGGCAACTACAGTACTTTCACAAATTATTATGCCTTGTGACCAGGACTGTAGATTCATTGTTTCTTGACATTCAAAAGTGCCTGTAATGGTCTAATTGAAATAAATGATTTGATGTGATTTGATTAGTCTCTTAGCTAGTACATTTGTGGACGGGCCTGTTGGTCTAGTGGTTAGTGGCCCTGACTGCTGAGCCGGAGGTCGTGGGTTCGATTCCCACCCAGGACAAACTTTGTGTGATGAGCATGATTGTTTGTTCTGTGTCTGGGTGTGATTTATCTATAATATGTATGTATTTATAAATCATATAAGTATGTATATCAGTTGTCTGGTTACCATAACACTAGCTCTGCTTAGCTTGGGATCAGATAGCCGTGTGTGAGTTGTCCCAAGATATTTATAGATATTTATATTTATTTGTGATAAAGTAATTATTTTACCCTCTCTGTTGCCTCAACCTCTTTCCGTTTGGATCAACATTTTTTTTTAAATATTTATAATTCCAATTTCTTTCTGTCAATTCATCTTCAACAGTATTTTTTTCGCTCATTACGTTTTTGGATCTCGGCTGGCAGCCATTTTGCTAGTTATTGTGTTTTTTTTTGCTAAATTGTACCTATTTGTAAAATAAGTTTGCGAATAAGTTTTTGTGCAGTGTTAGTTTTGTTTAGTTTGAGATATTTCACTTAAGCAAAAATACACAACAGTGTATTTTCTCCCTGATAAAAGTGTCTTCCCTCGGGATTAAAGTAATTTAAAAACCGGTAGTGGTGTGCCACCTCTAACACCTGAAAACTACGACCTCGCTCGAAGAACAACGAGCGAGTGTCACACGTTTTTTGGACACATTTTTTTTTGACAATCGTTACAGAGATATTAAATTAGCTTAGAAAGCCATCAAAACTGTCCCCACCCCCCTCTAATTTATTAAGTGAAAAGAACAAAACACATGAGGCATTAATCAGCGTATGTAATGTGTGATGGCGGAATTCGAAGAAGCGAATTAATACAACCAGGAAACACGAAATTGTAATTCCAAAATTTTGATTAACAACAACTTTTTTGTCATATTTTTTTGCCAATTCATTTTGAATGACTGGACATTATGGGTATTGTAGATTCTCAGATAATAATAAATTTGTTTATTTCTCTTCCACATATAAATTAAATCAGTACTTAAAATGTAACATAAATACAGGAATTAAGAAATTAACCGAAGTTAACAAGCATTCCTGTATCTATCTATACTATTCTAATATACTAATATTATAAAACTGAAGAGTTTGTTTGTTTGAACGCGCTAATCTCAGGGACTACTGGTTGGAGTTGGAAAATTCTTTTAGTGTTGGATAGTCCATTTCTTGAGAAAGGCTATAGGCTATATAACATCACGCTACGACCAACAGGTGCTGAGCAGCGTGGGTGGAACCGCGGGGAACAGCTAGTGTTCTTATATTACGTTTTGTTTTTTAAGTAAGCAATTACTTATAGTTGCATACATCGTCCTCTCATACTTACGTATTAACTCTGTAACAACAACATTGTAAAAACAAATGATTTTAAAAGAGTAACCATGTAGTTTGTTGCCTTTTCTTCTACAAAAGAAACTACCGACCCAAACCAACCTTAACTCCAAATTTTTTACGCTTTTGAATAGCTTCTATCGCGGGCCTTGAGCCTGGAGACCGAAACCAGACATTTCGTAACGAAAACACCTAACACTTTCATTACGAATACGGTCAGTTATTTCAATTTCGATTCTAATGTTCTGTTAGCGTGTTTGGTAGAGAATCGGATAGTCAATCAATATTACGCTGGATCAAACCCAAGGTCTTGTTTTTAGTACTTTGAAGTACTTTTTTAAATATGTATTATATTTATATTATTTTTTTTATTTATTGCATAAGTTGATAAAAAATGCTATGCGGCAATCCAAAAGTGCCACACATGCATAGCATCGGGTATTGCTACTTTTCACAAGATGCTTTTCCTTTAAAGTAGTATTAAGATATTGCCACGTGGGTCGTTGAGTGGGGCTCAGCGACCCACGATGTCTCGCTATATTCAAACAGAAATCTCTGCTCCGTAAACGCAAACTTAAGACGGCATACGCATGTCGCCTTATACATGCGTAACTAATACACCCCCATTCCGCCAGCTATTTTTAAGTCCCAAATTATATAGGAGGTGAAATTATTGTCATCAACCTAATCACTCTTTCCCCGAAACAGGAATCGAATCCAGGACCGCAAACTCAGTCGGTCTTGCTGTTCAACTAACGAGGAAGTCAAGTACGCAGTACAATGTTTTTTAAAACAATGACTTGTACATAGATTAAAATCTATGGAGGTTAAGTTGAAATATATCTAAAAGGACGTCTTTGAAGTTACCATGTATAATGTAGAATGCAAACAAATAAAGTATTAGGAAAACCTGAAAATCAGTTCGCAAATATTGTAAAAATATCCTATTTGTTTTAGTATCAGAAATAATAAAAGATAAAATATTTTTACAGTCGCAATTACGACGGGCACACAAAGTAACAAAAAAAAACATACATGAATATACAAATATTTATAAATACATTTGGAAAAATAGTTCGCACGCCGTGACTGCTGCGACAGGTAGGTCACCCCACAGCATGATGCTGTGCTATGGAAGCCCACAGCACAGCACTGGTTTTCAGTGGTCAACCCGTCACCGCATTTCAACACATTTTGTTCTAGACGGTACCTTCAAAACTTAAAATCACTTCTTCCAACTTTTCGATGATATCTTTTAAAATCTAATATATAAAATTCTCGTGTCACAGTTTTCGTTCCCATACTCCTCCGAAACGGCTGGACCGATTTAAATGAAATTTGTGTACATATCGGGTAGGTCTGAGAATCGGCCAACATCTATTTTTCATACCCCTAAATGAGCAGCGGGTGAAACCGCTGGGCACAGCTAGTTTCTTATAAAAACTTTACTCTGAATACGTCCCCAAACACATGTGACTAAAAGAGTGATGGATCTGACTGTTCATGGACTGAGAGCGAGAGGAAGGCCAAAGAAAAGATGGATGGATTGTGTAAGGAATGATATGAAGTAGGAAGGAGTAAATGATGCCGTGACGTCTGAAAGGTTAAGAAGAAAACGTGTAGCACCGACCCCATATAGAATGGGACTTGGGCAGGAAAATGATGATTATTTGAATACGTCCCCAACCCCAGGAATGGTACTTTTTTGAGAAGAAAAAGGGCGCCCTAGTTTCATAATGATTAATGACAAAATTAGTTTTTGTTTTGTTATTTAATTTCTTCCTAAGTATATAGAAAACCCTCGTTTAAATCGTGTGACAATAAATATCTAAATAAATATCTTGGGACAACTCACACACGGCTATCTGATCCCAAGCTAAGCAGAGCTTGTGTTATGGTAACCAGACAACTGATATACATACTTATATCTATACTAATATTATAAAGCTGAAGAGTTTGTTTGTTTTTTTGTTTGTTTGAACGCGCTAATCTCAGGGACTACTGGTTGGAATTGGAAAATTCTTTTAGTGTTGGATAGTCCATTACTTGAGGAAGGCTACAGGCTATATAACATCACGCTACGACCAACAGGTGCTGAGCAGCGTGGGTGAAACCGCGGGGAACAGCTAGTCATTTATAAATACATACATATTATAGATAAATCACACCCAGACACAGAACAAACAATCATGCTCATCACACAAAGTATGTCCCGGGTGGGAATCGAACCCACGACCTCCGGCTCAGCAGTCAGGGCCACTAACCACTAGACCAACAGGCCCGTCAATGGATTTGTCACTATTATTCTAGGCTGAGCTAAGAACCATCGAATCCGCCAGCTCGGGCGTTAAAACAGCCTTGTGTGCAATGACAAAGTTTTCCTCACTCGAATCACAATGTACATTTGCCACATTTTTTTTTGCTGTAGTGAAATTACACCTCATACTCGTATGTTATCCAACCAAAATTAATCATCATGAGCTCTTTTCAAAAATTACACAAAGTGTGTTTTATAGTTTCTAATTCGGTACCTTAATCGGATTGCGCAATAGGACATTATTCAAAAACGTCTTTACCATGAAAAGGTTTCGACGAAAATATACTTTAAATCTTATTCGAATAATTAACTACTATGATTGAAAAGAAGCCAGAATTTTTTCATTATAAAAATCATCTTGATAGGCCGGTACTAAATCCCACCCAAATTACTTCTTTTGCTCTTTGTGTTCCGGGGCCCCGGTATCTTTTTCGAACAACCCGCAACCCCGGAAGCCAGTGGCCCTGGCATGCCCCTTTGCTTTGCTGACATCTTTTTGAGGTGCGCATGGAACACGAAAGCACCGACGACCCTGCCTGTCGTCACAACCCATTGCTCACCATCTACGGTGGCCGAGAATCGCCCGACGCCCGGACCGTCTCACACGCGGTTTTGTTGTTTTGAGGTTCATTGGCCCGTGCATACCAAAATAATCAAACTAACAAGTCCGATCCAGGCTCACACAAACAGGGTTCCGTTTCACCAAATAATATAATAACAATTTTATTAATGCCAATTCAAATTAAATATTATTTTACACTAAACGCAAAACTAAATTTGTTTTTCATAGTATCTTTATAAAAAACAATGTAACGGCTACAGTTTGATGAGACCAATTTGTCTTTTAACGAAAAGTTCTCGATACTACAAAAAACCTGACCTTTACAAATTAGACCTTCCTCTAGTTTCCTTAACACGATTTAACGACTTTAGAAGCAAATATTTCTTCAACCACAAATTTAAGGAAAAAAAGTTTTTAAAAACCACAATATGTGGTTTCTACAGCACAGTATGCGGTTTTAAACTTTTTTTTAACCATCTTTCAAGAACCATTTTTATCCTTTTCATAAGTTAACATAATTTTTGTGTATCAGTTCATAGCCGACAATCTCCCACCACTCACCGAATTTTAGATGTATGGTGTCTACAGTCTTGAAGATACATGGCTGTGACATACGGACTCGCAAATCCGTAGCAGAAACGGAACCCTAAAATAAAGAGCCAACAAAGGTAGCATACGAAGGCGTATCACAGGTCTTGAAAAAAACCCCGTGGATTTTTCTTGAACACCTTATACAGTTATATTATTTTTGCCTTAGCACCCACGCAAATTACACACACACAAACAGCGTACCACGGTACACACTTCCATTCTAGAAGGAGGTCCTTTCGCAATAAGTCATCGTCCGTGGCGGCCCGAGTTTTCTGTTCGAATTTTGAAAAAGTGCGACGTGTTTTGTTTTTTCGAAGTGCGATCTTTAAAATACGGGTGAGTATTTCTTTTTAGGTTTTTAATCATCATTCCTTTTATAAATTCAATATTTTCAAAGACACTTTTTGTTTTTTTTTTTATCGTATTTAAAATCGCTTTTGGTTTGACTTTCGTAGTATTTTTTTATTCAATCTGATCATCGAATGAATGTGAGAAAATTCATTTATAGCTGTTAGTGTTAATGAGGAAAACATTCGAAATATATGTCTTATTGTATTTTTCTGTTGGGTGATTAATTAGTACGAGATACTTTTCTGCTTGTATCCAATTTCTCTCTTTGGGAAGATTAGCAGCTACGGCGTAGCGTAAACGCTACAAAAGGTGCTACGACAACCGTGCTACGACTTACAATGGTCAAGAAATATTATTATTATTGTCTTGGATGCTAAGATTGCTAAGAATTGTGCAAAAATAAACAATGTTAATACAATAATTAGTAAAATGTTTTTGTTAATCATACATATCTTAGCATAGCTAACAGAATATTAATATGGAATACGTATAAGATTTGATAAAATGGGTTATTAAAAAAAAACGAATATAAATAAAAATATTTAGATTTTGAGTTTCCGAAAGCTAACCGCGCGAAATACATTTTATCCATTGGGAAATAGTTTAAAACAAAACCACTTATCGTGTGACACAGTCAAAACTCAACATTTTATTAGAAATGTATTAGGTTGTTAGATATTTTTTTACTCTTTTCAAAAACATCATGTATAGCACGGCCAACGAGAAGCGATACCAAATGTAAACAAAACCCATGCTAAAACCCCATCTAAAATGGCCGCCCGAATGTTGGCGAACCTGTCTTAACGTTGTCATGTTTTTGCCGGGAGAACGAGACAAAACGACAAAGGCACAAGATGGAAAGAGCTAAATATTAGATTGTCAATGCCACAGTTGTTCTTTAGGTTAATGACCTTTCGTATCGCTTCTCGTTGGCCGTACTATAGTAATAATTATAACTAATACATTCTGGAATAATGTTTATAATAAAGAAACCGAATTTTAATTTGGATCGATTTAGTATTGACTGTAATATTATAATTAAATAGTTCATCAATGTTTTTCGCAATCATTTAAATAAATAATTTAGCTTAGACATACCCCATCCTTACTAATATTATAAAAGCGAAAGTGAGTTTGTTTGTTTGTTTCTTTGTTACCGCTTCACGCTTTAATGGCTTAACCGATTGTGATGAATTTTGGTACATAGATAGTTGGGAACCAGGAGACAGACATAGGCTTTCTTTTTTATTTCAAAAAAGTGGGATGTGAGGGAGAAAGTGGGAAGAAAAGGGAAAACTTAGCGTTGCTATTACAAATCAATAAGGCGCAAGGGGTACTGTATTACCCCAAATTTAAAGCGGGCGAAGCCGCGGGCGAAAGCTAGTTACTAAATACAAGACTACAACAATTGTACAACAACCATTATGATTATATTTTTTATGTGAATCAATTTTAATTCTATTGTTTTGTTTATTTCATTTATATATCTTGTTTTTAACGGACATTATGTTTTCTTTTTGCGATTTGTTATAATTTTAAAATCGTTTTCAATTTTCACTTCTTTAAATATTTTTGTGTTAACACCATGTGTATGCTGTGGTCTTCTATAATTGAAGGAACACACAGTTAAACCCATTGTACTGTCTTTTATAATGTACCTGTGTATACAAATAAATGTGAAAGATTAGATCCAAATAAATAAATGTGAAGACGGCACGGTTGGCGCAGTGACTGAGCGATCGACTGCTGCGCTGCGTGTCGCGGGTTCGATTCCCGCACGGAACAAATATTTGTATGACCAGCAGATAATTGTTTCGGGTCTGGCTGTTTGTGCATGTGAGTTTAAATGTTTGTACACGCACCCACGATTCAGGAGAAATTCCTAGTGTGGGTGTTATGTATGCGTACGAGGCGCGCACCACACATGCGCGCCATCTAGTGTAGCGACGTGTAGATCTCACAATAAAGCAGTGCGTTGCTAGCCACCAAGCGTTTCACTTGTGACCCGTGTACGTACCTAACATTGGCGACGAGAATTTTTCAAACCACGTGCAAATCTAAAATGGCCAGTTCGGTGCAGTTCGGCATTTTAAACACGTTCGACCACAATGTACAGACGTGGAAGACGTACAAATCAAATCAAATCAAATCAAAAGTCATTTATTCAAATTAGGCTGATAATCAGCACTTTTTGAACGTCAGATTACAAGAGACAGTCCCACAAAAACGCCCTGCCCTTCGCCACTTCCTAGTGTTTTAGCTGGGAAGAAGAAGTGGCGGAACAAACTCCCTAGCAACACATCTGTCTGTCAGGTTAGAAGAACCAGATTTTATACAATTCCGTTTATCACAAGAAATTATAAAAAAATAAAAATAAGAAATTATTCATTCATTGTCACTTGACAAGGGACGCATAGCCCAATATTTCGTGGCAAATGAAATTGACGACAAGACTGATGCCGCGGGGTTAAAACGAAAGGCCATCTTGCTCAGCGCACTCACGGAGGCTACCTACAAATTAGCAACGGATTTAGTCCTACCAAAACCCGTTGAAAATGTGCCCTACGAAGACCTTTTAACTATTTTGGACAACCATTTCACCCCCAAATGTGTCGGATTTGGGGAGCGTCACAATTTTTATGCGGCGTCACAACAGGCCGGGGAAACTTATTCACAATGGGCAGCGAGATTGCGAGGGCTCACAGAAAAATGTGCTTTTCTCAACGTGGAGGAGGCACTCCGTGACAAGTTTCTCATGGGGATGCAGCCTGGACAGGAGAAGGAGAAGCTGTATACGAAAGACCTGGGCGACCTCACTCTTGCCAAGGTCGTGGAGATGGCTGAGAACCTGCGGAGTTCGCGCGCCGCCGCCGCGGCCAGTGCGGGAGCACAGGCGCAGGCGTCTGTGGCAGACCAGCAGCTATACAAGATAGCTGATAAAGTGAAAAGTGGTGTCAGTGGTAGTGCAGCAAAGGTCAAATGTAGTGTTTGTGGGTTTTCAAACCATAAATCGGCAGACTGTAGGTTTGCAAATTACAGTTGCAAAAAGTGTCACGTAAAAGGCCACCTGCGAAAAATGTGTCCGAAAGTACAGTACGTGCAGGTGGATGACGGGGACAAGGGTGAAGTTGACGATGACGGTAAGCTGTTCCACATCCGTTCTCTCAGGGGAGAACCCATGGTGGAAACTGTTTGGATTAATAATGTGCCATTCAAATTTGAAATTGATAGCGGATCCGCAGTAACCGTGGTTTCGGAAGCATTTTATATAACACATTTCAAAAAGGTGCCTTTATCAAGTACAAGTAAACAGCTTATAACTTATAATGGCGGCAAAATAGTGTGCCTAGGTACGTTGCGTCTACCGATACGTTACGCGGAACGAACAAATGTTATGTACCTATATGTGGTCCGCGACGGTGGGCCACCCATTCTTGGTCGAGATTTCTTATCATTGTTTCGATTACAGTTAATACCGGTCAACTTTTGTGGAACTCAAGAATTGCAACTGCAATACCCGAAGTTATTTTCAAATGGACTAGGTAAATTTAATAAATACGAAATAAAACTATCGTTGAAGGTAGGAGCAAAACCGATTTTTTGTAAAGCTCGTCCCGTAGCGTTTGCGTTGCGTGCTATGGTCGATAAAGAAATCGATAGGTTGGTCAGTTTAGGTATCCTAGAATCCGTTGAATATTCGGAATACGCTTCACCGATAGTACCAGTTCTAAAGCGAAACGGGACTGTAAGACTGTGTGCTGACTATTCAGTCAGCATAAATAAACAGCTACAAGTAGAACAGTATCCGCTACCCACAACTAACGAACTATTTACAAAGTTACACGGGGGTCAACAGTTTAGCAAACTTGATTTATCTATGGCTTATAACCAATTAGTATTAGACGATGAGTCAAAAAACCTAACCTGCATCAATACAAACCGCGGGCTATATAGATTTAAACGTTTAGTGTTTGGGTTAGCCAGCGCGCCGTCTATTTTTCAGCGAGCTATCGAGGGCTTGCTATCCGGTATAGATGGAGTGTTGTGCCTGCTAGATGATATTTTAATAACTGGAAGGGATAAGCAGGAGCATTTAGAAAAACTAAACTTCGTGTTGAAGCGCTTGGAAGAAGCAGGGTTTACTTTACAAAAAGAAAAATGTTGTTTTTTCCAAGACGAAATTAGTTATTTAGGGTATATTATTACAAAAGATGGCCTAAAAAAAATCGCCCGACAAAGTTAAAGCAATGTTGGAAGCACCGGTGCCCACAAACGTTAATCAGTTACAATCGTTTTTGGGGTTAATTAACTACTACAGGAATTTCGTACCTAGCGCATCCACTATACTCAGCCCGTTGTACGACTTATTAAAAAAGGGTTGCGAGTGGAGGTGGACGGAGATTCAGGATTCGGCTTTCAGATCAATAAAAGAGCTCATGACATCGGAACAGGTCCTCGCACATTTTGACCCCAATGCGACTATAATATTAACAGTAGACGCTTCTCCGAGTGGGTTGGGGGCAGTCCTCTCACAATCAGGGTCAGACGGCGTGGAAAAACCCATTTCATTTGTTTCGCGTACCTTAAACACGGCCGAAAAGCGATATGCTCAGATCCAAAAGGAAGCGACCGCTATTATTTATGGTGTGCGTCGTTTTCATCAATACTTGTACGGCAGATCGCAACCGTTTATTCTTAGAACGGATCACAAGCCGCTATTGGCAATTTTTGGGCCCCACAAGGGTATACCAGAAATATCGGCTAATAGGTTACAGCGGTACGCTTTGTTCTTAAGTAGCTATAATTATAAAATAGAGTATGTTCGGAGCGCGGACAACAGCGCGGACTATTTCTCCCGCGCAAGCTTACCGCGCGCGCTTCACGAGTGCGCGTGCACCGAACAGTGTAAGTGTTGTGATTGTGAAGTAGCGTACGACCGAGCGACTTATGTTTGTTTTGTTGTAGACGGTACCATGCCCGTGACATTAGATAAGTTGCGCGAGCAGACAAGTAGTGACGTAGTTTTGGGAATAGCTAAAGATTTTATTTTGAATGGATGGCCGCCGAAAATATGCGATTTAAGGGTGAAACCATACTATTTATGTAGATCACAATTATCCTATGAGAATGGTTGTATCATGAGAGGTCACAAGGTAGTTATTCCTTCGAGCCTATACCATGTCGTGCTCAAGGAATTACACAGTTCCCATTTAGGCGTTGTAAAAACTAAGGCCGAAGCGCGGTCAAGGTTTTGGTTCCCGGGAATTGACCAGGCTATCGAAACAATGATAGGTTCGTGCGAGGTGTGTATCCAGTTGCGCCCTTCACCGCCGCGCGCCCCCCCAGCTCTCTGGGAATTTCCACCACATCCCTTCCACCGAATACACATAGACTTTTTAGGACCTATTAAAGGGTGTGTTTACTTGGTTGCGGTAGATGCACATACCAAATGGGTAGAAGTTTATAACATGAACTCGGCTACTTCTTCCGGATCTGTAATAGGGAAGCTGTGTGAGTTCATTTCAAGGTTCGGAGTTCCGAAAACGATAGTAAGTGATAATGGCACAGCTTTTTGTTCGCGGGAATTCGAATTATTTTGCGCGGCAAACGGGATTTCACATATGACGTCACCAGTCTATCACCCGCCTAGTAACGGCCAAGCCGAAAGTTTTGTCAAAGTAGTTAAAAAAGGACTTAAGTCTTGTATTATGACGACTAACAGCACGAAAGAAACATGGTGGAAATTATTGAGATATCTCATGGATTATCGGAACTCGGTTCATTCCACTACTGGGTTGTCCCCTGCGCAAATGGTATTTGGGCACAAGTTAAGGTCGCGATTGGATCTGTTGGATCCAAAGTCATCGGCACCCTTGTCACCGTCTGTATCTAACGTTGTAAAAAATCAACAGTGTATGCAAACTAAGCTACAAGGAAAAAATAAAACAAGATTTTTTAAGAAAAACGATGTAATATTATACAAAAAGTTTGTTAATAAAGCAAGTTATACATGGGGTAAGGGCATCATACTTAGAAGAATAGGTAAAGTTTTGTATTTAGTAAAAGACAGTAACAGTTCAGAAATATGCAAAAGACATATAAATCAGCTAATGCTATATAAAGGAACAAACAACAGTAATACGGATAACGTACAAAATTCGGACGAAAAGTTATCTGGGTCACTTTGTCCTATTGTAAGGCAACCGTCAGCGCCCCACTCACCGTCGTCATCACCTCCGCCATCACCGTCGCCTGCGTCTTCACCGTTGCCAGCTGCTCCAGAAATGGACTTAGTCCAGCTGCATTGTTCCGGGGAAAGGAGAAGAGCAGACTTGTGCGAACGAGGTACTTCTTTGTCGAAAGAGAACGAGCCAGAAAGGGACTCAAAACAGGCCCATGAGGATGGACAGCAAGATGGTTCGAACAACGAAGACGCCGAAAGACATGACAATGTTAGTCTAAGAGCAGGGACCGATCTAGATGTCCAGTCCACACAAGGCGATCGGTCAATAATAGTGACACCAAAGAGATCGTCACGTAATCCCCCCGTTATATGTTATAAAAAGTACTTCTAGCTTTAAGATATTGTATACCATTTTGTTTGTTGTTTTAAATACTCTGGGTATATCCGTAACTAGCCTACTAAGGATGTTAAATTGTATATTAATTGTATTGTACTTGTATTTGTGTAGTTTTGGACTAAGGGGAGGAATTGTTATGTATGCGTACGAGGCGCGCACCACACATGCGCGCCATCTAGTGTAGCGACGTGTAGATCTCACAATAAAGCAGTGCGTTGCTAGCCACCAAGCGTTTCACTTGTGACCCGTGTACGTACCTAACAGTGGGGCAATGATTTCGTTAAAAAAAAAAAGTTCATTTGTATTTTGGTTTATTAGAGATTTTCACATAACCGCCATCAGTAAATTGCATCGGAGCGAAGCAAGGCGCGTTATTTTAGTGAAAGGTGCTTTAATTCTGAATGAGAATATATTTTATAAGAAATAACAGGAACTCTTGCACACTGCGATCAGAATTTAAATTTCATTAAATTAAATTCCAATTGCAGAATGGTTGGTGATTTATCTTTCATACTCAGATCAAAATTGGATTAATTTGAATGAAAATATACATAAACAAGAAAAATTTACCGTCAATTAGACGTTATATATTATTTTTATTTGTGTTTTGAGTTAAGTTGTATTATTTTTATGAATGGCTTGTACCAAATAAACTTGAGAGGAGCTCGTGGCTAAATAATAGTAGCCGCTCAGGTCGATCTTTAGGTTAAGCCGCGCTTGCCTAGGTTGGTCTGTGGATGGGTGACCACCCGTTATATACCGAGTTTCCTCCGTGCCTCGGAAAGCACGTTGGTCCCGGCTGTCATTTGTAGATCTTTGACAGTCGTTACAGGTAGTCAGTGTTCCGAAAGTCTGACAACCAGTCTTACCAAGGGGTATAGTATTACCCAGAATTAACTGGGTTGCGGAGGTCAGATAGGCAGTCGCTCCATGTCAAATACTGATATTCAGCTGCACCCGGTTAGGCTGGAAGCCGACCCCAACATAGTTGGGAAAAGGCTAGGCAGATGATGACCAAATAAACTTGTTGTGATTTTCGACTTTATTTCTAAAGTATTAGGTTCAAGGTTCATTGGGAAAAATTGACAGTTTCGGGTAAAGCTACCCGAAACTGTCAATTTTTCCCAATGGCGTCCTGCTGGCGTCTGTACATTGCCCCACACTAGGTATTTCTCCTGTATCGTGGTTGCATCATGACAAACATTTAAACTCACATACTTAAACAGCCAAACCCGAAACAACGAATTGTAGTTCATACAAATATTTGTTCCGTATGGGAATCGAACCTGCGACACGCAGCGCAGCAGTCGATCGCTCAGCCACTGTGCTAACCGTGTCGTCGTAATCGTATCGAATCGTATTTCGGGGTAACGTGTACGTTATTTATATGTTAAATACGTCTTTTTTTCAACAATTTCTCCCGCTCTGGGCGGAGCGGGGGGGGGTGTCAGACGTACAATGACAGACCCACCAATTCTCCTTCTATTGCCCTTTATGTTCCGCGGTACCTCTTTCGACACACCCTGACCCTTGATGTTAAATCTGTCTGACAGGGAATTTATTGAAAAAAGGAAAGAAAATTGCGTTTATTTAGCATTGTTAAAACAAAAACAATATATTTTTACACAATTACATTACATAACATCACTCATGTATAGGTACTCTCAAGGATGCGCAGATATATTCTTTACCCATTTCGCCAGTTATATTTATTCAGCGATGTCTTCGCCATGTGTAAAAATAACTATGTATTACAATACTAGCTTACGACCGCGACTTCGTCCTTGTGGCATAGTTACTTTGGGCTAACGCTAACTTTAACCAACGTGATGATCGAAAAAAAATTCGCTCCCATTTTCTCCCCCTTTTCTCACTTCAAAAAGGTCCCAACTAACTTCGTACCAAAAATTACTCAAAATCAGTTTAGGCGTGAAGACGTAACAAACAAATAAACTCTCTTTCGCTTTTATAATATTAAGTAAGGATTTGAATTTTAAAAGCAAAAAATATAAAGTGGAGTTCAGTTTGATACAACTATTGATGATTGAGGTAGTAGATGGGTAGGGTACCTACCCTACCTATCATATATATCTACCCTGCAAGTAGGTAGCGTAGGTAGGTAGGAAAAGGTGCATTGCCGAAGAAAACTAGTATATATCTTAATATTGGTCTGAAAGCAATGAAAATTGTGTCATTGTCAATTGTTTTGTTATCAGATATTGATATCTATTATTGCAAATCTTTGGGTAATTAGTACAATTAATTACCAAGATATCGTAGTAGACGCAAGACTACTAGTTTTGAAATCCTGGATTTACACACTGGGCTAGGCAAAATTTTTTGTATGTTTTTTTTCCGAATTGTCCAATTTTTTTATATTTAAAAAAAAAACCTTGCCCCACACTAGAATTTCTCCTGCATCGTGGGTGCGTTTACAAACATTTAAACTCACATACACAAACAGCCACACCCGAAACAACTAGCTGCAGATCATACAAATATTTGTTCCGTGCGGGGATCGAACCTGCGACATGCAGGGTAACAGTCGATCACTCAGCCGCTGCGCTAATCGTATAATTTTTATGTTTGCATCACATTTTACTAAACGCGTTTAACGAAGCGAATTTCTCTCCCTGTCATCTTTCAATATTTTACAAAAATAAAACGGTGAATTTAAATTTGATTGATTGACGGCACGGTTGGCGCAATGGCTGAGCGAACGACTGCTGCGCTGCGTGTCGCGAGTTCGATCCCCGCACCACCACGGAACAAATATTTGTATGGCCTACAGATAGTTATTCTGGGTCTGGGGTGTAAGGTATAATATTTTATTATAATAAATAAATAGTGTTTCATATGGAGTGGCTGGTTGCAACAAATGACAAAAATCTACAAATAAAATGACATGTAGGATCAAGGAAGGTCGTTAAATACAATGGGGGTTTACTATGCCACAGACAAACGCTTAATGTTTAACCAAGCAGCTGTTTCCTGGCAGGGTTGTAGGTTGTTCGAAAGAGATACCGCGGCCCCGGAACGTAAAGGGCAATAGAAGGAACATGGGTGGGTTTTAGCCAGTACAAGTCTGATATTCCCCCCCTCCCCCCAGAGCGGAGGAAGTTATTTGATTATTTACCACCCCAAAAAAGAAAGAAGCAGCTGTTAGATATTTAGACATGTGTTCCTAAAGAGCATAAATTAATGTTCTCAATTATACCAAGGTTTTTTTGCTAGAACAATACTAGAATAGTTTTAGTATGACAGTGACAGTTTCGTATTTATCTTATTTTAAATGATAATACCCTCTTGAACAACGTTCGTTAAGTTACACACAGGAAATTAATTACAAAGTGAATATTAATTTTGTAATGCAGACAAGTAGAAATCTATTTGTGTTATGTTACTATTTGTCCAATAATTGACGGTTAGTTTGATTGAATTTGATTTTGTAACGGTTTCGTTTTTCCAAAAATAATTAAATAAAGATAAAGAGAAATTTTAAAATGGTTTTATGAGTATGAAAAATTAATAAAGAGGATAATAAATAATACCGGCTTATAACTGCCGCACTGCTTGGCAAAGTTCTCTTCTCATACAAAGAAGGCACGAGCATTGATCACCACGCTTACTTAATAAAAATTTGCGATTTCAGATATTTATTAATTACTAGCTTTTGCCCGTGGCTTCGCTCGCATTAAATTCGGGGTAACACAGTTTCCCTTGCCCCTTATGGATATGTAATAGCAACGGTAAGTTTTCCCTTTTCTTCCCTCTTTCTTACGAGGGAGAAAGAGGGAAGAAAAGGGAAAACTTACCGTTGCTATCCCACTTTTTCAAAAAAATATTAGCTTATCTGTGCCAAAATTCATTAAAATCGGTTTACCCATTAAAGCGTAAAGAGGTAACAAACAAACTCACTTTCGCTTTTATAATATTAGTAGGGATAAGTTCACTTTTAACTGTACTTGTGACAGTTTAACTTATAATCTTATCTATATTAGAGTTGTAGTGTATTTTATTTTCATCATATCTTAATAAGTTTTGTGTGTGATATCTGGCAATCTGTGTAAATTACCTAAATAAACGATTTTATATATGTTTCTATACAAAGTGCCAATTTACTGACCATCACTTTCGGCTTTCTTCGAGATGTTCCATATCTGCTTTCGTAATAACTCATTATGAACTAACTATTGCACAACCCAAATTAACCACACAAATAACAAATGTATACACATAGTAACACTAAGTTCAACTACAACTATTTACACGCGGTAACTTTACGCCAAATACCACCACTACAACTGTTTACACGCGGTAACGTTACACCAAATACCACTACAACTGTTTACACGCGGTAACGTTACGCCAATTACGACTTTTTTCTTTACACATTTTTTTTGATAACAATAAAAAAAATACGCGGAAATTTCATAAAGACGTCGATAGTTTATTTAGTTGTTAGTAACTGAGTTTTATCAATGGCGACAACGTCCTAGTATTGATACGATAGTGAAGGTAATCAACGAACTGATTATCTGACATTTATGATTTGTGTTAAGAACAGCTGATAAGATCCAAGAGCTGCTCTATTACTGTTGTTGATAAATTATAACCGCAGTCTCTTTGACTGATAAGGGATCGTTAGTATTATTTTGTTTCTTGTGCATTTTTAGTGTTTAACTAAAAACATATTATTTTTATTAAAATAAAGTCTAAAATATAACGAACAATACGACTGCACGGGATTAAGTTTGTCCAATATTTATTAATCACAACATATTTGATGAATCGGGCAAAGTTATTCATTTTTCGAATAATTAATTTGAAACGAGAAGTTTTGCCTGTGTGTGTGAGCTCCCCGATAATTTAGTACAAAACTGAGTCTCATAGTAATTTTGCTTAATCAACTTAATCAAGAAATCTGATGTGGGTATCTTTAAGTAGAAGAATGATTTAAAGATTTTTTATTTATTCTAGATACTTCGTAGTTCAGATAAACTGTAGGTCAGAAGCTAGTACCTGTTTTTAATAATTATAAATGTGTGGGTTCGATGTCAATCTTACGAGCGTTTATTAATATTACTGTAAGAATAACAATATCTGTTGTTGTATGTGTGTAATAATTGGTTAGTAAAACACCAATGTCAGATTTCTTTAAGATTTTTGTATTAACTTTACCTATTAACTAAAGGGAAAAAAAATTGTGTTCACCAAAAATACTGATCGAGCACCAAATATTCTTTCTTGAAGGTAAAAAAAATGCGTAGGTTAGGTTAGGTTAAAACTGCGACCCCCTACGACTTGCATTAATAGAAAATGGATAAAGATATAACACTTTTTTATTGTAGTGCTGTCTTTTTCCTGATGCTCGTTTTGACATATTTTAATTAACATATTTTGGTGCTCATTCAGTAAATTTGGTGCAACACAGGCAAAATTAGGTAAACGAAATGGGAATAAATTGAAGTTCTTTTAAATACCATCCTTAACTAAATAACAAGCTAACTGAGGCTAGGCAAAGAGAGGATAGATGTCCATGTCATGTATTTCTTGATAACCCCAATTTTAATATAAAAATTTTATATTATTGCAATAAGTCTTTTACAAAATCTCTTTTTAAAACAGTTTTACGGAGAATTTCATTTATAAAATAAGCTTTTTTCCCTCTAAATCCTATAAAATGGATTGATGATAAGCTTATTAAATCAGCTTAGTAATATTATAAAAGCGAAAGTGAGTTTGTTTGTTTGTTACATCTTAACGCCTAAGACTCCCTGGAGTCGGATATAGGTTTTTTTTTTAAAGTGAGTATGTAGAGAGAAAGAGGGAAGAAACGGGAAAACTTAGTTTTGCTATTCCAATCAATAAGGCGCAAGGGCAAAAACTAGTTGCGGGTTGTTCGAAAGAGATACCGCGGCCTCGGAACGTAAAGGGCAAAAGAAGAAACATGGGTGGGTTTTAGTCAGTACAAGTCTGACATAACACGTCTCAAGTCATTGGATGATTTCCCACACGGAAAAAAAAAAAAAAAAAGGGCACAAACTACAGGAAGCAGGTACCTACAAATCAGGAAAGGGGAACTGTGTTACCAGAAATTTAACGCGAGCGAAGCCGCGGGCAAAAGCTTTATTAATATTACTGTAACAATAACAATATCTGTTGTTTTATGTATGTAATAATTGATTGGTAATAAACAATAAAATGAAATTAATTGCTGATAAATATCAAACGGAGAATTTATTACGAGAAAATAGTTAGAAAATAGAAGTTCATTGCCGCCTAGTATCCTGTTAACGGTAACTGAACATGACGTCGTAGATAACTGAAGAACTAAATAACTGCTAGTTCTCATTCCATATCCGGTCTGAAATATTAGCTTGATTAATTTTTCAAAAATAATGGTACGGTTGAATAAATAAACAGCCTGATCATTTTGCTGTGCCTACAGGGTCCATAATGTTTTTTTTGTGTTTTTGTTCGATCCCCGCACTAAAAAAAAATATTTATATGGTCTACAGATAGAGTCTGGCTGGCTGGAATGTTTGTAAACGCACCCACAATACAGGAGAAAACCAAGTGGGGTAACGTTGTTAAAAAAAAAACTACTCATCATTTTCCTGCCCTTGTCCCATTTTATTTGGGGTCGGCGCAACACGTTTTCTTCTTCCATTCTCCCCTATCAGATGTCATGGCATTATTTACTCCTTTCTTCTTCATATCTACCTAAGTACAAATAATGGTAAAGCTATAAATGTATTGTGTTTTATATATTGAGAGTATTTTTTTTATTAAACCTAAGACCCCGGCTTGGCTTGGGTGCGCGACACTGCGATACCAACAGAGCATACCCCCGTGCCTCGGAAAGCACGCTAGGCCGTGCACCTGCCTGCCGGGGTTGCGGGTTGTTCAAAAGAGATACCACGGCCCCGGAACGTAAAGGGCAATAGAAAGAACATGGGTGGGTTTTAGTCAGTACAAGTCTGGCACTCCCCCAAGAGCGGGGGAAGTTATTTGGTGATTTCCCATGCACCTGATCTCCCTTTAACAATTAAAATAAAACTTAAAAAAAGTTAAATTTGTCTTACGACCTAGTTCCGAATCGGCTGTAATTTTGTAAACATATTGAAATGGGTATAAAAGATTTATTTCAATAATTTTTGCATGTGATTATCGTCAAGTCTTAGACGATAATCACATGCATTAAGAGAATAAAAAAAATGTGTGAATGTTCATTTCTTTATAATACTCGCCACATTGCATTACTATACTTTTTAGCGTTCATGTAAATGTTTGTTACATACAAACATTTACATGAACGCTAAAAACACCACCACTCCTCTTTTGGGGCAGTCCTGTAAAATATATAAATTTGATAAAAACATAAAATTAAAACAATAAAATAGATTGGTGTTAACGGTTTTGCATAACCAAGGTCATCGTTCCACGTGTAAATTTGACTCAATCCAATTACAAATAAAACAAAAGACAAACTTTGTAACTTCGGCAACACTTTTTCATACATTTCATTTTTTTTTAGGTAAACAAACTCTTTTTAAGGCTTTATATTAAAAAAAATGTAAAGGCGCCTTTGTTTCACAATGTTATTGTGGAACATTTGTTGTTTATGGCGCAAGTTCGTACGAACCCCTCGGTGTTCGAGTCCGACTCGCACTTGGCCGTGTTTTTATTGTTTAGATTTTATTTTATATTCTGTGGCTTGTGCTAAATAAAAATGTTTTCTTTCTAATAAAATTTTTGCGTTTTGTTTACATGCCAAATGGCAAAATGTGCCTGCCCTTTGATTTTTGTATAAGAAATATTGAATAATAGGTATTGTAATTTGCAAAATAATATTCTATTCCGTTCATTCTCGGAATATGTTGATAACAATATGATGAACTTTAACTTCGGTTATTTCGAGCCAATATAATATAACAAAATATTGTATTCAGCGAAGCACAGCTTTTTAACATTATTGTACCTAAATGTTAAAAAGCCGTTCCGTATCGTTAAGGGGATGACGTATCAAATATAGATTCTATTGATGTTTCACCTTTTTGGGTGACAATCAGAAAAATACTTCGATAAAAATGCGATACAATACATGGCAACACAGACGGGTGGGTCGTTCCGCGGTTACGTTCCAAAAGCAAATCCAGATAAATTTACCCATCATTATGTTAGAAATTGTAAACTATTATTTGCTTATTTATTATAAAAGGTAGGTGATACTTACCTGTGCATTAACGCCTTAGTGGATGTAAGTGGAACATTAAAATGCATAGAAACTATTCATAGAATTATATATAACATAGGTAGGGATAAAGCGTAGGTATATGATATGGCGGGCGGTGGATGTAATAAGTCGCGTAAAATACTATAAAATGTACATTTTGACATGCAGCTAGTCCTCATCATCATCATTTTCATGCGCTTGTTACATTCTATTTGAGGTCGGCGCAACACGTTTTCTTCTTCCATTCTTCCCTATCAGACGTCATGGCATCATTTACTCCTTTCTCCTTCATATCATTCCTTACACATCCATCTATCTTATCTTTGGCCTTGCTCTTCTCTCCGTCCATCAAAGTGGAAGGTACCGAGTTAAACCCGCAATCACGTACAGTACTAATATAGCCGAGCAGGATGGTGAGGTGACCACTAGAGCAACGAGGTAGAAACTATGATACTTACTGGCTCTTCTTCGATTACCTGAAAATAGAAAATAAATGTTATTAACATTTGCGGTTGATATAAAAATAGAAAATAAATGTAATTAACACATACGGTTGGAATAAAAATAAATGTATTTATAGTATGGATGGATGGATGTTTCCGGTCCGAGTCCATTCCAGTATACTGAAAGCGCACTTTGAAACCGGCATGACCCAACCAGAGCTCACCTTGTTCTCACCTTTTAAAAGACTATTTAATACTTTCTTCAGGCTTCCGGAGAAGCGTTCCCTTAACAAAGTGAGCGTTATATTAAAGCCTAATAGCTTTCCGATTAGGCGAGAGATCAGAGGTATATAAAGCTGATTCCTTTGAATTCGATAATCTGTAGGCCTACTATGACATCTTAAAGCAGAACTTATTCCACTGAGTGAAAGAGATGGTGCTAGACACCCTGTATAGCTCTGTCCCTTTCCCTCAGCGGAATAAGTTCTGCTTTAACACGTCATGGTAGGGTAGCTGTTGTCACAATTCGTTGGGGGCAACGTCAAGAGATAAAAAAGAGAGAGCCAAAGAATTCAGATCAACCAAATAATGAAGGTGAGGAATGTCACCAGAATTATATTTTGTAATCTATGCGTATCTATGCGTTGGATGATCTACATTTCAGCTGAAATAACAAAAAGCGCTTTAATTTCTTTTACAGCGTCTTGCCTGTAACATGTGCTGTGTGATCAATAGCATTTTAACTTGTTAGTTATTTTGTATTGGTCAAATCTTACAATTGAATTATTATCGGTCTTAAGAATGTTACTGTCATAAAGAACACAAATTAGTTTGTTTAACGGCTGTGTTTTCAATAGTCAGATAACTTTCATCTGAGGAATAAAAATAGCGATTTGACATATTTTCAATAGATAATTTGTCAAACCACAATTTTTATTCCGGATTCTTCTATGCAAGCGTGACCTGATTAATTATTTTGACAAAAAAGCAACCAAACCAAGTGTAAAAACAGCCAAAAGCGAGGCAGACTCGCGCACCCAAAGGTTTCGTAGAAACTCTCGACATAAACAGCCATATCTTTTGACTGCGTAGACTTAGATGGGTGACTCTTTCACACCAAACAAAGGGACCACAGATTTCAGTCAAATCAAATCAAATCAAATCATTTATTTCAATTAGACCATTACAGGCACTTTTGAAAGTCAAGAAACAAAATGAATCTACAATCCCGGTCACAAGGCATAATAACTTGTGAAAGTACTGTAGTTGCCCTTTCCAAAGAGTTGATCTCTATGGAGAAGAATGGGCGAGAAACTCCATGGACACTCTTTTAAATTATAATATTTTTAAAAAATCGTGTTTACATCATTCATGTTGAGATTATACAAATATGTGAGAACGATGTAGAAAGGCGTGCACAGTAAGAGCGTCCAGAGTAAATAAAAAGCAAAATTTAATTTTAAATCTAAATAAGTTTAAAAATGAACCGTGGTAGCTAAAAAATGACCAGTATAATTATGGTTTTAATTTCAACTCGAAACCTTCACGCATTCTTGAGATAAAGGTTCTTGACAGAAAGACAGAAAGATCACGAGAATCAATAGGTAAGGGTTCCATTTTTCCTTTAGAGATACGGAACCCTGAAAACAAAAATTCTAGGACATAATATCAAGTTGTTTTCTTTCAGATGAACAATGGCCATTCAACCAACATACGTGCAGTTGGAGAGGATGGTGGAGTTCATGGAGGAGAACCCTCAGCTGGCCCGGAGTATGCGTTGTAACATGGGACGCTACGAGACTAAGCTCAAGTGGGAGGAGCTTGCCAACATCCTCAACTCGATGAACGGGCTGAAAAAGAATCCGAATCAATGGATTCAAGTATGTTGCACTGACTTTACTTTAGCAAGTACGGCTTTGTCGAAGAATATAGTATTCTAGTCTACCCGTATGCAGCGGAATACCAGTATTATACTAAAAAAAATCATTTGTTATAATTTTTTTTGTTTTTATTATGATCACATTCATTTGATTTTGTAAGTAATTATTTATTTTAGGTATTTCGACGGTCCCTACGTACATAAAGACATGTCGAAAATGGCATTTTTTTTATTGTCTCATTGGCTTTAGATTATCTATGCGCATATGCTGACATACGATTTTCATTTTTATTTAATTTATTTACCCAGTTTTAGATAACATTTATTATTGCTCATAGAACTATTTCTAGGGCGTGTTGAACACAATTACGCGCTCCTGTAAAGCTCGGTTTTTGACTTAACCTTATGTACGGGGAACGTCGATTGGTTTATTGCAAATTTGAGGACTATGTGGGGCAATCTAGTTACAAAATAAACAACATTTTTATTTACACGACTCATAATACCCTTGTTTTCATCCAGCCAATTGCAAAGGTATTATTTGAGTATAATTAATATCTACTCCTGAACAACCAGTACCCATTTCTTTGTATAATTATTATTTACTCTTTTTTAGTTCTGGATTGACAAGAAGAAAGGCGTTCAAAGGCGTCTAGATGCCTGTCGCAATGATTCTGCATGTCGAATAAGGTGTGGTCTGAACGGAGAGTTACAAAGACTGTCCTATCTAGATGAAAAGATCGTGCTGTTGGTGGGCGACAAGAAGACTAGCTGTGGCAAAAAAAATGACAGCTCCAAGCAACGTGACGGCCCCAAAAAGACAGATTGCTCCAAGAAGAGGGCGAAGAAAACTACAGTGAGTTGCTCTTCAAACCCTCGCTCTCGCTCTTCAAAAATTACCCTTGTACCTGTACTGATTGTGCAATCGTTTAAGGAAAGTTTTTTTAATCGTTGTTTGTTACGTCTTAATGACTAAACCGATTTTGATGAATTTTGGTAAAGAGATAGTTGATACCTTGGAGACGGACATAAGCAATTTTTTTAAGTGGGAAATTAGCGAGAAAGATGTAAGAAAATGGAAAACTTAGCTTTGCTATTACAATAAATAAGGCAAAGGCAAAAACTACAGGTAGCAGGTACCTGCAAATTATGAAAGGGGAACTGTGTTATGACGAATTTAACACGAGCGAAGCTGCTGGCCAAAGATAGTACAAATATAAATGCAGCTCAATACCAGTATTTCATTATATTACATGGCGCGTATAGTGGTTAATACGATTCCCCTTGGTAAGACTGGTTGTCAGATTTTCGGGACATTGGCTATGTATAGTAACTGTCAAAGAGCTACAAATGACAGCGGGACTAACAGCTTAACGTGCATTCCTAGGCACGGTCTAAACTCAGTACCTACATATGTAGGTGTAACGGGTGGTCACTTATATCCACAAACCAACCTAGGTAAACGCGTCTTAACCTAAAGATTGAGCGATTGTTATTACTTAGCCACGAGCTGTACGAACGAAAAAAATAAAATTAATACATTTTTTTTTTACCGTATGTAGTCTCTTGTAGTTATCTCTTGGATTAAAAAAATAACTTAGAAACATGATAGCTCACAGTTATAAAAATATCATCACGCTACAACCCGTCGAGGAGAGGAAAAAGAATAGGCCGTTAAAACCGCATGTTTCTCACCGCTAGTAAATTAATTAATTTATTTGGCAACACGGTTTGCGCAGTGGCTGAGCGATCGACTGCTGCGCTGCGTATCACGGTTTCGATCCCCGCACCGAACAAATTTTAGTATAACAAATTACAAAAACGTTTATTAATTCAATAATAATGAGGAAACATCAATAAAACTCTGTCAATTAAAATAGGATTCCCAGTGCATAAGTGACATATGGCTTTCCGACAGTTAATCTGGGTCTAGCTGATGTGAATTTAAACGTTCGTAAACGCATCAACGATACAGGAGAAATTCTTAGTAAGGGGATTTCAAATAAATTGTTACAATAATGTGTGTACTTGTTTTGTACGACAGACACGTCAGGTGCCCGTCGATCAACCGCTGCACAATACTGTTGCGATTCAAACTATTCAGGCGGAGGGTTTCTCTCGTGGTAAGTAATCTAATAAACAAACCAGTGACTAACTTAAAAACACTAAGAGTTCAGTAGGCCTACTATGACATCTTAAAGCAGAACTTATTCCACTGAGTGAAAGAGATGGTGCTAGACACCCTGTATAGCTCTGTCCCTTTCCCTCAGCGGAATAAGTTCTGCTTTAAGTCCTCGTGGTAGGGCAGCAGTACCTCAAAAGGGAAAAACGGAACGCTTATTGAATACCTTTGTTGTCCGTCTGTCTGTCCATCAAGACCCTTTATCTCAGGAACACGTAGAGGTATCGAGTTAAAATTAAAACCATATACTCAAATCTGTGGGCCCTTTTTGCTGTAAAAAACGACCCTTTTAAGTCTACGTCGAAAGAAATGGTTGTTGATGTTGCAATCCAATCCTCGGACAAGTCTTCGTCTTGGTACAGCTTTCATTTTATGGTGAAGAACAGTAGTTTATAGTAGAAAAGGTAGTATTTAAAGTTATTCATACAATAATTCGACCAACAATGCGTTCTCTTAGCCCTTTTTTTTCGCGTGGGAAATCATCCAATGACTTCCCTCGCTCTAGGCGGAGCGGGGGGGGGGGGGCATGTCAGACTTGTACTGACTAAAACCCACCCATGTACCTTCTATTGCCCTTTACGTTCCGGGGCCGCGGTATCTCTTTCGAACAACCCGCAACCCCGTTTCTCTTAGCCCTTAGATAATGATTTACAAATGGTCGTCTACCGAATCGACAGTGAGCACTTCATTTGTGTGCGTGAGCGTAGTGACAAATAACTTCGGATGAGCAGTTCACTCATTTATTAATTACCAATTATGTTAGATTAATTATTTTTGTATTATTTAAAATTTAGCTCCAGTGCTTCGTCGCAGCGTGAGGATCCGTAACCGCAACCAAATCATGGAACGTCAGCGCCTCCTGTTGCTCCAGGAGAGGAGAACCACCAACGAAGCCGTGCTTGAACGTAGTCTACGCAAGGCTTGCCGCTCACTTAGCAGAGTGACCAAAGCTGTCGTTCGCTGCGGACATTCTATGGCTACAACTTTGCGAAACCTTCGTTAGATATTGGTAAATATTATTTATTGTTTTACAAACCTGGTGGCCAGGGATAAATATTCCATTTTAAACACCTATACGGGATGAATTCTAAAGAGACCTCTCTTAGTCCCCATTTTCGTTATACCAAAGAGCATTTTGCAATATATAGAGCTTGTAAACCCAATCTAAACTGTGCATTGCCTGCAAGTGAATTTAAGTAATTTTATTGAGTAAAGAAACACACGGCGCGGTCATACAACGTGCTCACAAGTCACTTACCATTTAGTAACAGTAGAAAACTAAACGTTTGTCGTCTCGCTTCCACGTTTTAAGATCGCGCCCGCTACGAACGTATATAGCTATAACTATGCGGGGTTAGCGATGTCGCGGCTGGCGCGCTTCTATTGGCTGCGTAACCTCCAACCACATAAACTTCACGACCATTAGCGGGACGAAAAACTTAGCTGTGCGTGTATTTTGTATATTTTTCAGATGCAACAACGTGGTGACAGAGGTTTGCGTTTGCAGCCGCGGTGAATATTAATTTGATGTACTACTAATTCGTGTCACATATTTTTACTTCTTAATGTCAATATTTGACTTTGCAATTGCTTCATAATGTCAATATTTGACAATGTAATCGCTTCTTAATGTCGTAATTGGATTATGTACTTGTTTGGTGTTAAATGTTTACGTAAGTTAAATAAAATCTTAAGTAGTTTTAAAGTGTTTTTTTTAATGTAAAATTTTATACGTACTCAAGGCTTTGTGCTTTGGAGTCCAGAGGGGCCTGCCAGGACCACCGCCCGCCGGAGTTGCGGGTTGTTTGAAAAAACTACGGCTTCGGAACATAAAGCGCAAAAGAAGGAACAAGGGTGCAATGGGTTTTAGTCAGTAAAATTTTAACGGTGAGCCAGAATTTTTCTAAAGAGAAATTTATTTGAAATCAAGCATGGGAGTTGGGTGGTGATGGACATTTAAACATAGGTTTCCGCCGGTATAGGGACCAGGGTACAAGAGGCCGGTGGTTTGATCCCTAGAGACAGGAATCTCCTCACAATGCGTGCCGTATTGAGGAGTGCTGCCTTCTGAATGAGGCCATTGATCCATTCACCTTAGAACAAATTCGAATGATATTATTCTTCGGGTCTCCTGTCAATCAGGTCATTAGCCGTTACGACAATCGGCACAATGATAGCCAAGTTCACATTCCACCTGCCGACAACCTCATATTAATACTATTAATGGTCCCCTTTACTTATTTTTCGTACAACTGTTTACAAAAAATATTATAAATGATGCGCTACGAGGCGTAGCACCAAATGGTGTGGCGTAGCCCCGCGTAGCAATGATGTAGCTACGACGTGTTTGTTTAAAAAGCGGTGTATATACTTTGCCAAGTGGTTTAGACGAACGATGCTCATGTTATATACATTTATTTTGCAAAAAGGATTCATCAGAGCCATATATACGTATACGTAGGCGAGATTCTTTATGTGAACCGTTTAAGGATATTAACATTAACATCATGACAGTAACTTGTTAAAACATTTAATATGAAAATATAATTTACGTCACAAATAAAATGCTTATATTTAGTAAAAAGAGGTGACATACACAAGTACAATACTAGAAATAGGGACCAATTAGTTAAGTCAGGTTTCAGGTTAGCTAAAATAGACTCATTTTTCATGGGGTACTGTTTAAAATGTTACAATACATACTATAGCTACATACTACTACTAAATAAGACAAAAGTAATTATTTTTATATGTATTGCTTATATTATAAGTTGGAGAACTATAAAGACGATTTATAAACATGTTTGGCTCAATGCTGGCCCTGCTTCACAACCAAACCATTTTAGACACTAATCTGCATAGCCCTCATGTAAGTTGACCAAGATTTTTGTCTGGGCTTTAAAAGAGACCTCTGAGTTTGTTTCGGCTGTTTCTTCTCAGAGTAGTAAAAAATGACCTATACCTGTATTGTTAACAGAATTCCATGAGAATAACATTACGACTAATAGTATCCTGACATATTTCTCCAGTTATGTTTTAGTCGCAAGTAATAAGGGGTGACCCTATTGCCATACACTGTGATACATACGAGTGAGAAATTCCCGGTGGAAAAATCACTGCTAACTCTTGCTGCCGAACCAAGGAATTGTACCTACGAACTTATGCTCAGCAGTCGTGCTTACCACCACCAGACCATGTAAATATATTATTGTTTGTAACGCCTTACCCCTTCGTGAATTACAGGCGTGGTGATGGGCCGCCGCCAGGCCCAGGGGTCGAAGCAAAAATAATGGGAAAGGGCCGACGGTGGGCGTCGGCCCTTTCCCATTATTTTTGTACCAATTTTGTCCTCGCCTAACATCCTACCGGCGAAATTTCAGCAGTTTGGTGACGGTAGAGGGACGTGGGAGTCCTGTCACAACAATCTATGATGATCATATTAGTAGGTACTTAGTCACTATAGATGACGGCAAATGTTCGAGCTAAAATAGATTCTATTTTATCCTACTAATATTATAAATGAGAATCTTTGTGAGGATGGATGGATGTATGGATGTTTGTTACTCTTTCACGTCAAAACGGCTAAACAGATCTTGATGATATGTGGTAGGTAGATTATAGACTGGACTAACACATAGGGTACTTTATTTTTCGATGCCATATTTTCTTCAAAAACCAAGTTGTACTGAGAATTTCTCTTGTATTGCGGGTCCGCCAAGTCCGGAACAGCTATACTCGAAACTGCGACACGCAGCGCAGCAGCCAACTGCTCAACATGGTTGTACCTCGCCAACCATGCCTCATGAATAAAGGGTAGGATTCAGAAACATGGGTGGGTTTTAGTCATTGAAAGTACAACACTCCCCCCGCCCCTCCACCGTTCTGCCCAAAGCGGGGAAAGTTATTTGATGATTTCCCAACCGCAAAAAGGCTGGTGTGTGCTGCCTTATAAACGTATCGGTTATAGCGCATTTTTTTTCTTTTCACTGCTCAACGACGTTATGCGCAGCTACGGACAAACTAGGAACTAGGTTTGGCGTTATGTAGGTATTTCCATTGTTACAAGCACCTTTAAACAAGCATAGCTAAAATATTTTCATAAAATATGCTTAAAACAGCGCCCTCTTAGAGCCATGGCGATACACTTTAGTTCCGTTTTTAACCACTCTTCTCAACGATCAGCACTTACTTCGTCCTTTTAGGTAGACCGCTCGACCGTTTACAGATTCCTGAAGTCTAGTTCATCGTGTTTATAATAGATGGCGCTGTCTCCAGTGCTACATAACCTTAACGCCAGCCGCGAAGACGTCATAGACGAAATGAAACAGGCAAGAAATGTGTATATTGATATTGGTAGTCTATTAATAGCCTGTATCAACAAATTAGACGCTATATTAATGTTGTCAAGAAAGTAAGCTAGTATAGCCCTAGACTTCTGTGAAGACAATTTAGTTGATTAGTGAAATCTGCGTGTCTTACGGCGGTTGTTGACCCTCACTGCGATAACTATTAGCAATTATGCATCAAACGAATTTAGCCTATAAAACGTTGTAGGCTCACCGCCAACATGAACTGCTTCAGAAAAGTAACCTAGGAAAAGGAATAAAACAAAATGAGTATTTTTCATTAAAAATTACATTTATTGGTATACATAAGAATAAGTTGTATATTACAATGGGCTAGGGTAGACTATGTCTACCGAAAGTTTAGATTAACTACTTTGATACAGTCGTATGGTTTTCGAAATATAGGCCACCGTTCGTTTCTTTTACAGCGTCAGGAAACGACATCACACTGCCACCAGGCACCACCTGCTTTATTGGGCTGCTTGTACGTTATATCTGCAGAGGCTCTTCGTGTCGTGATTCCCACGAAAATAGCTACCTTTTGTGTTATATGTGCACAGGTACCTCGGGAGGTTTTGCTGTGTCTATTCTTCTATTCAGAAATAAAGCTATAAATGCGGCCAAGGTATTAATACCTGCTTACTTAAAACCTTCAGCATTATCACCTAGTATTTAGATATTCTTCTTATAATATCAGCAATTTATTTCTCCATAGTTTCCCTAATCATACTGGATTGCCAAGAAGTTGTAGTAACTTTAGTTCAATTTCTTTGCTAAACTTTCAGAACTAAGTTTTATCTTTTCCGGATTCTATCAGTAACTAGGCGGCAAAATTTTATAGAAAGTAAATTATTGTCTTTGAAACCATCAATCATAATTGTCTTTAATGCAATATATCTAGCCAGGCTTTGGGTCCTCGAGGTTTTCTTCAGATAGAAATTGTACTAATCCAGTATAACTTGACTTCGCTGTGTAAACTTCCAGCATAACGTGAGGTAAATAATTCATACTGGTTATGCATAGCTTGATTGATCATCGTGAGCACCTTCCTACCAATATGAAGTATTGCAGGTCGTGTAATCCGTGATTGCAGTGCGTGTCGACCCCAACGAATGAAAGAGAAGATGCCATATTGTCCGACTACTTCATGACCGACACAATTACTAACAATAAAATTTTGAAATGCCCAGTATAGACATCCAGACGTAACATTTCTTTTTGGAAATATATTATAGAATTAGTTAACCAGCTCAAAAAATTGCAAGAAAATTAAATAAGTGATGCTCACTTAGTTTTAATCCTCATTTCATGTAATTAGTCTAGTCATAAGTTGTTCGAACAGTCTGTTTCAACGTTTACTTACTTGAAACAAGCTCTATAACCCGGAAACGTCAAATCGAACCATAGATTCCACCTGACGATGCTTAGGTAGAGATAGTTCTTGGTGGGAATATTTCTTGTTCTCGTCCTATCGGATCGTAGAGCACAGCATCAGTAACATTCCGCTTAGTCGCAATTTTATCCCAGGCTAAGAAAAGGTAACCACTTCTTAGGTGCGACGAACGAGATGGTAAGCAATTGATAAGGCTATAATTATATTGTCTGTGATGGGGAGCTTTCTTTAATATAGTACTATTCACCACAAATAGTCAGTCATTAATACACACTAAGTAACAGATGATGCAGCTATAACTGATCTACAAGACGTAACATTTTGTACGCCATTTTTAAATGGTCAAATATATAGCTACTTTTAATTTTCATGATATTACAAAATAAATATATCTTTAAAGATCAGCAGGCAGACCGGACTTAAAGCACGATGCCTGTAAACTATTAATGGTACCTTTTTCTAGCCATAGAATATTCGAAGATGGCAAAATAAACCGCATAATAAAAAAAACTACAAAAACAGACTCAAATATTTGTCGAAATCGGTTTCAACTTGAGAAATAGGCAGAAAAAGAAGCTGAGGGTAGAATGTGACAGTTTATGATGCCCGTGCGCAGGTTCCATTTTGCATACACTTCCATTACTTATATGATTGGTTATAAGATCATTCATAAAGAATATGCAATGTGGTCTGTGACACTGATACCGAAAAAAGAAATGGGATTTATAGACCTTAGTCACAAATTCGGGAAGTAAAACTCGGTGTGATATTAGCGCCATGTTAAGTTTCTATGATTTTGATGACCATTAGAATCAATATGAGAACCACAGAGTGCAGACAACTCTTTTATTAGTGCACTGACGATAGATCTGAATGCCAAGTTATGAAAACTTTACGATAAGATACTGTACAGATTTAGGATATTAAGATATCTGTAAGTCACCATGAATGCGATTTTAAGTACGACAACTCAAAAATCCTGAATTTTTAGGTCCTTGTATTCGAATTGGTGATGAAAATGCATTATTTAACATAACGCAATTTGCTTAAGGGTGACACTTCGCCTGTTCTATGACCGGAAATTAATTTAATATTTACAACTTTCTATACAAAAATTAATAAATTTATTGGGTCTCCTGAAAAACTTGCTTTTTTGAGTTGTCACTCACTATTACAATACAATCACTTTTCCTTATTGGGCGATAAGGAAATGCTAAAGATCTCTTCACATGAATTTTGTGGCATCTAGACAACACAGCAAGTTATATTTCCCAATGAGAATAAATATTAGTAGAAAACTAAAACGGATAGAAAGAAGGCAAACACATCAAAAGGAAAACTAAATTGATCTAAAAAATTTATTAATGAATGAGGCGACTATGTGCACATTGAAAACACTTGTTATATTACAATATACTTGTACACTATTTACAAAACCCACGATACATATATCCTCTCGGCCAGGCGCACGCGCCGGTTTTAGCATCATCATTTTATTTAACACACTGTACATAAGTAGTTTGTACAAGTTTATCCTTAAACATTACATTTCATTTAAACTAACAACACTAACTTTAAAACAATGGAAATATTGTTGATCATAATACTTATACGGATAATGGTATAAGAATTTTACTTAAATCTCTTAAGAGCTAGACTTAAACCTGATTATAGAGTCTACAATATAAATAATAGAATTAATATATGTATTGAATTTTCTCTATAAGCTAATGACTGATGCGCGACGCTCACCATGGCGAACAGTGAATAGTCTGTGAGCACCACGTGCCGGCGGCGTCGCGAGCCTACTCCGGAACCATCACGTCGACTACTGCTAGTAGCTAGTGTGGTAGTGACGTCGCCGTCGCAATAGTTCATCTCAACTAGCACGACCTACCGGGGCGCTACGGCCCCGCACTATGTAAGACCACTACATCGCGCGTCACATACATAGAACATTCAAGTAATTAATACATAAACATGATTGTCAATAACACACATACTTAGAGCTCTACATTGTAAATTACAATTCCATACAACACTTGATTATTAAAATCGGTAAACTAAAAATACTCATTACAAAATGCGCTTACAGCGTAGCAATAATAACGTTTCTAAATTAAAGAAAATTACAAACATTATCATTCTTAAATCGAAAAAATATTAAAAAAAAATACATGCACTTATTTTTATTTAAAAAAATATTTTATTAACAGAGGAAATTTAAACATATGTACATTTTCAAATGTGTTTTTTTTTATTCCCTGCAATCGGAATTTCAAAATACAAAAATTAATTCTAAAGTTTAATTGATTTATTATATAAATTAAAACAAATCACAGTAACAAGGTAATGATCGACACAAAAGTATTGAAATGTGATGCTGATACTCATGCCATTCTATTGGATTTGTGCGAACGAGTTAGTACGAACAACAGTGTACAGAGACAAACAAAATGCATTTTGAAACTACGATATTTTTGTCCCTTAGTCTGATCAGTTTGTAACTTTGTTTCGCCTCTTCACTGCTTCAATGCACTTATTCGTTACATTTGTAGAACGACACAAGTAAGCGCTCAGCGCTTTTTTAGATAAAAAGAAAAAAAAACTTTTGTAGGAAGACTGCTCAAGACGTGACTTTGTAGTTTGATAATGGTTCTGGTGTAATTTTAGAGGGTCCTAGACATCATAGAGAACTATCTGATTCAATACTACCAGCACAGCTGTTGAACGAATATATTATTAAAAACCCTAGTTGTGAGTGATTTTGTTTAACGTTATAATCTCACTATTAAAAAAAAGTATTGAGTAGAGTGAGCAAAAGATATTTCTTAAAAAATCATAAATTGTTTCGAATAACGTTAATTTTATTTGATAGAAAACAAACAGTATGTTAAATACATTCTATTAGAGTTGAAGAAATCTATCGGTTTCTAAAATTTAAATCAACTGTATTTGAGGAGCCTGGTGCCTTTTTTTGCTAACTGTATATGCAAGATGTTTGGTTTTGGAAATAATTGTTCGCGAGCTCATACGTCTGGATAAATTAGATTATTATTTAAAACTTAATAATTTATTAATCAATATTATTTCAGTAGAATGGTGCCAGAGTGAGTCCAACCAATAAATAATCTGTACCACAGTATTATGGTATGAGTGTCAATTGATCTTTTACTTTAGTTATTTTTTTTTAATGTGAGAACACATTGCCTATAGTTAAAGACACTATAAAATCCGTCAAAAATACTAAAATTGGTTTATTAAGCTCTACACGGGGTTTTAGACCGATTGTTTTAAATATAGACAACGTGGCTACCGACACTACAGTAATGTGCGAACAAAATGGGTAAAAACCGTTATATAGCAATATTAATATTGCCTGACTGCAAAAAATAATCATCAAAGTTCATGAATATAAGTTGGCATTATATTACATTTTTTATTGATTCGTTTGTGTGGCTAGGCAATGTCCACATAACAGATATCAGAATGATTCAAGATTTGAGGCTGTGGACTAACTGAGTTACGCTAGCATTTTTTTACTAATCTACCAATAAATACGATTCCAAAGTTAAACTTATTATACAACATACCTATACTACATTTTTTGTTTTAGAAATATTGAGACATAAAAAGTGCCTTAACGTAACGAGAGCTCCACCCTGATTCATCCGGAGTTTGCCCCTGAAGGCAACTGAAGTGCTCTCAAGGCACACCATTGACTCCGTTTTACTATTAAGTTACATACTTACATTTCATTGAAATTAATTTAAAAAAAATTGTAAATGTCAAAAGATTTAAAATAAAACCTAGAACGCGTCATGATTTATAAATATATTTTAAAACACTCGTCAACAAAAAACGATTTCATAAATTAGGTCAAAAATTCTTAAATGTATAAATTGATTTGTGGCTATCAAGTTTTCTTTTAATTGAACTATGAAAAGATATTTGCAACTGTTTTAATGAAAACTGGGTCACTAGTCAAATGTTTTCGGAATTGAGTCGTCAAGCTTGGAGGTTTAAATAACCAGTTAAGTCAAAGGTAATCCAAGCCTAGAGATTTAAATAACCAAAACAGTCAAAGGTATTCAAGCCTAGAGGTTTAAATAACCAGATAAGTCAATGGCAGCACAGACAATCGCCTTTATTGGCAAACTGTAGAATGGTTGCCAGGAAGAAGGAAATTTGCTATTAATATTAATGTTATCTTAAAATTATTATATTACTGTGTCAGCTACGTAAAGAATATACATAATGGAGAACAATATAAGACCAATCATTTCGTAGGATCGACCCACACTCATAACATTGTATGGAAAAATCTCATTATATCAAAATAAATATATATTTATTTTAGCATTTTATTTAATCCCATTCCGTTATTTAGATGTTAGGAAAACAATTGCCGACCATGATAATAGTTACAACCACATTATTTACAAATATAAATAATTTATAAGTATGGTAACTTTGTTTAATATTTATGGATAAAATTATTGATTATATAGACACGAATAACTATGCAACTCTTTTATTTTATATTTGCTTATTATTGATATTTAATTTTTCCGTTTTGGAACGTACGTAAGCTACGATAATGGTAATTAATACTATATTTACATTTTTGTTAACATTTACACTATTTTAAATTAAATCTCGTAACCACTGTGGATCATGGAGAGTAGTCTATTTTAACACGATTTTTCGTAATATTTGATAATTAATAACATATACAGACTGCATATTTACACTCATGTAAGCTAGGACAGATTTTGTGATTATGTAGATCCCAAGTTTGGAACGTGAACCACAGAATCAGGAGTAACAAGTGATAACATGGTGAAAACCTAATCAATTTCCAAGATTCCTCACTGGATAATAATATAACTCAGTTACAACATAATGTAATCTCATTGTTCTGGTTTATCTTTTCATCATCCGTTTAACGGGCACCATTCATTATTTTTTTAATTTAAATGCAATCACTGATAGTGTTAGTAATTTGTTTTAAATATGTGTTATGTCTGATAACGTAATAAATAATGATTTTAATTTAAATTGTAAAATATAAAAGTATAAAAATCCAGTAGCTTCTCGCTTATTAACTCGTGCACACAATATTGATAGGATGTTTAAATTTTTTGGAGATGTTTTCAATGTTTCTTTTATAAATAATAAAGCAAAACTAAGCACAGCCTACAACCTAATTCGGTTTTGTGATAGCACAACATAATTTACTTCCATTTCCCAAACCAGAAAAATCTTTCATTTCCCTTTGCACTAGACATCTATGTCAAGAACGAAAATTATTATTTTTACAGTTTCCATTACTATTTTTACAATTACCATGTACATTGAATTCGAAATTACTAATTTCAGATTGGTACTAAGCTTACATAATTTAATATTACGAAAATGTGATTTTTAAACATTTAGTTTTATACTAAGCTCATTGATAGGCCGCTATCGCTTTAAAGACGCGCCGCGCGCCTTGGCGTTAACTCGCTGCGGCCCGTTCTAACATCATATAGTTATCTCCTGCTAAGGCACTGTCCAGATGTAATACAATTCAAGAGATAAATCAATTTAGAGAAATATCGAAAATTTTAATTATTTGTTAATTAATCGTACACTTAGTAGTAACGTAATGAAAACCAAATAAACAATCCATAACATAAAAAAAAAACAAACTGAACCGTAAAAATCTTATTATTCATATACAAAACATCTTCCACGCGAAAACTGAACTAAGCGAACTTCAAACATTATCTGTATCTGACGATTTTCAATCGCGAATCTGGACAAGGCCTTAGATCACTATTAAATATTTTATTTACAATGGAAACGAAAATGAAACACTTATGAATAACGGACATGCACTTAAAACTAACACACCATCCATGCCTACGGTCAATGAATCTTTGACTATACGATGAGTATTGCCGAATATTGCACAAACAAAATCATATTGTGGTCACATCACTAATAAATTAGTTTTGTATCTACCATATGCTACGCAATGACTCTATGGCAGCATCAGAAGCTTAGTGAATGATCGTATGTGTTTTATGAGTTGATACAAAATAAACCAATCTTGTCTCTGATCAGTATGGAATAAAGATTTAAATATGCGTCTCCTTAAAATGGCAATAATTTAAAACAAACAACTAATGCGACCAATAGATTTCTATCCAGCATTGTGTAGTATATGGTAAATATGTTGTTTTTAGACAAATAAATATTCCAATCAGTTCGTTGAAGTCTCATTTAAATCAACCTTAATTATAATTATTGATAATTGTCAAAATGATATGCAGAGTAAGCAATTTGTTATGTTACAAGGATATTCGCAACTGACGACCACACAGTCATGAGACAAAAAAATATAAAACAATTTATCTAGTAGGAAAACAGATCATCTATTTGGAATCTAGTTCTTCTTTCCACTGCGCTGTTCCTGCAATGTAGATGTGCAACAACTACTCTTGCTCTGAAAAAGCGCAGTGGAAAACAGCACTAATACCACTTGTCTAAACACCACACACTCATAATCTAAATTAACTAGTTCCATACTTGATATCTCAGTTTCTTGAATTAGATTGGATTGGATTGTAGAACATTAAAATTTACTAAAAACCAGATTATCTGTAACACGTTTAAGTCTAGACGTGTGGACATAGGTCACGTATATCCTCCGCTAAAAATATTACACTACATTCAACTTTTTAAGCATAAATCTCGGTTTAGGTATTTCATACGCGTCAATTTACCCTACATCTGTTTAGACAGCAAGTAACGACAGATGGCAGTGTTGTAGTATTCGTTATGGCACACAGTTCTCAATTAGTGATGCATCTCAAATTCCGCTTATTTTACTATCAGGTTAATTCATCTCACATTCGTACTTGTACTTGAAATCAAAGGGCATTGCCCTAAAGTTTGTGACAAGCTCTCCGTAAAATGAGCAGAACAGAGATATCAATTTATGTATCACAAGTGTGTAGTACCAGTGTTCTGTGTTGTGGGAAAGTTCATTGTCATCAAATGTAATGTCAATTATCAGTATTAATGCCCGTTTGTATGAAGTAACTTTGTTTTGAAATCAATCTTTGGTTAAATGCGAACCATGATCTGTATATTGTATATTTGATTGGCCACTAGTGCTGTTTTAGCAGGTTTTTTCATGATATTTTGCTAACGGTGACAACAATTGAATCAATAGGCTCAGTGCCTCCCTGAGGAGTGGTGGTAAGCAGACTAATAGGACAAGTTAGAGGGTTATTTGTGTGTGTTTGATATCCAGTTGAAGTTGGAATGTGAAAGATTAAACGAGCGCATGGACGCGGCAGTGGTCTAAACGCATCACGCATTGTTCACCCACGTGACCCGCTCGCTGAGCGATGTCAACGCCCTCTCGTGGTGACCACTGAACGTGCCCATTGCTCAATTCAAGACAAGTGTGGGCTCTGACTCTACCGCTGTGTTGTTTTGTACAAATGATAAGCTAACGAAATAATGTGATGATTTTCATGATTGTGAAGCGTACAGAAATAAAAAATACGTAACTTATTTAAAAAAATTACACAATTAATTCGTGAAAATTAATGAGATTCCATATGAGGCACAAAGTAAAACAGTAACTTTAACAAAAATATATATGCTATATTATAATAAGATTTACTTGTGCACAGCATAATGCACAATTTATATTCTTAGAATAACTTTAAGTTAATCATTGAGCTTTCCATTTATACAAATAAATAATATGTAATAATAAACTACACCATGACAGAGATAAAATATTTTTTTAAAAATATACAGACAATATCAGTATTTAGGTTAACTATACAGGAGATTTATACTTGTTCTATTGCAACAGTTCATTTAGTAATTGTCCTTATTTCTTTTTAGCCTTATTTCCAGCTTTCCTATTTTTAGGCTTAGTATCTAGGTTTTTTTTACGCGGTAATTTCTTATTGTTCTTGGTACACTTGACACTGCCGGCACCGCGCGGCTTATATCACCTCACTTCACAGTGTTTATTGTTGTTGACGGGCACGGCGGGGCGCGCTTCGCCCTCGCCCGCTTCCTTCATCACGTAGCTGGAGCCCTCGGAGCTGCGCGCTAGTTTTAACCGGATGGGCGTGACCTTGTCCGTGCGCACCTTGCGCATAGCCGACGTCGACTCGGAGTAGGAGGGCGGGTCAATGGCCAGCGGGTCGGGCGCCGACGGGTCGTACTCGAATGGGTCGATGGGCGGTTCGGCTGCGGCCGGGGCCGCCACCGCGCCAGCCGCGCCCGCAGCGCTCTTGGACGGCCCGGCCGCAGCGGCCAGTGCGCCTGACGCGCCAGTCGGGCCCGACGAGGCCGAAGCGCCAGCTGCTACGGCCGCGCCAAGCTCCTCTTCCTTGGTGCGTTTTATTTTGATTATCAACTTTGTTGCACTATCACTTTCACTATTCACAACTTGCAGTTTTTCTGCTTTTTTGTCTTTTTTCTTTTTACGTTTCTCACTCTTTTCACTTTTAGGCTTCTTGATAGTCGTTTTCTCATCTTCCTCGAAGTCAGCCATAACCATCTTTCGGTACTTCATGCTTTCACGTTTCAAGTCTTCCAGACTTGGTTTGTTCGCTATAATCCTCTTTTTAGGAGGGCGGTAGATAGTAGTGCCGGCGGGCTCCTCGGGAGTGGCGGGAGTGGGCGCCGGCACCTGCTGCACCGTGTTGGTGCCGAGCTTGATCTTCAGTTTGGGAGTGACGAGCGACGTAGCGTTCGTCTTGTTTGCTTTAGCGGTTGTTCGGCCGCGACGTTTGTGTGCTTGTTGCCCTGACGTGCCAGCTATCGCAGACAACTTCACGTCGTCTGACGGATCAACGTCGTCATTCATGCTAACCTCTAAATGCCTCAGCTCTCGCGATAGCCCGCAAGTAGTCTTGCGCTTGATTTTCTTTTCTACCGGACTATCGGTGATCTTATAATCCTCTCGCGTGGGTATACTCGTCATGGAGGCGACGGCTTTAGGAATGGTGATGACGGCGCGAGTGAGAGGCGAGGGCTGGGCGGGCGGCGGCACAGCGCCTATGTTAGCGCTTTGGTTGGGGTCGTCCATGTTCATGTCTTGCGTCCAGTACTGGCGTAGTAGCTCTTTCTTGCGCATACGCCGCAGGTTCGTGGAGCCCGACATTGCGGATGAGCTGGCGGCGTTGGCCGGGTTCATCATACTGGTGCTGGCCTCGTGCACGGGCGCCGGCGGTGGCGGGATCACCTCGCTCACCACTCGGGACGAACTCGCAGAGTAGTTGGCGTCCAAAAACGGACCTTTGATTTTAACTTTGAGCTGGTTTCTGGAATCGGATAATGAAACTTTTGGTAACTGAGGAACAAATATCTCTTTCGGGGGTGCCGCGGGCTCGGCTGGTTGATGTGTCGGCGAACCTGTCTGTGGATTACTAGCCATTAATGCTGAGTGCAATTGTTTCTCAACTTCTTCGTCAATTTCAGGCAAGTGCTGCTCAGCTGTGCCACTAGCAAATGCCAACAAGTGGAAAGCGTTTTCAGTTGGAGGAGCAGGATTCTCAAAAGGCTGATACGTTCGCATATCAACAGGGCCCGGTAAGACGGGCGCGACTTGGGAGAAGCCTGGCCCTCGGTCTGAGTCCGAGGGGGACGAATTGCCATCGGCAGGCTCGGGAGATTTAGGAGGTTTAACATCTTTAGCGTCTGACGTCGGCGGTTTTTTAGTCGGAGGAGGAGTAATAACGCGAGGAGATTGAGACGCATCCTTGTACGAATGTTCAGATTTTCTATCGTCACGAATGTCGATTGATTTTCGTTTATCACGAAGGGCTTTCAAATCTACACCATCATTAGCGATTTCTTGATCGAAGTCATAAACTGTGCCGACCAGCTTGCTTTGGATGGAGTTGCCGGTGTAGTCGACGGCGAACCCTTGTCCGCGGCTCTTGGAGCGCCCGCGCCCTCGCTGGCTTCGGTTGCTACGGTTACTGGGGCGCTTGGTTCCCTTCGGTGCGTCACTCTGTTTAGGCGATTTCCCGGGACTCTTGCCCGGCGACTTGACAGGGAGCTTAGCAGTTAATTTGCTCGTTACTTTGGGAGGCGGGGATTTAGATTCTTGCGGATGAAGGCTCGCCATAGTTTCGTTGTTGTCGTTCGACATCTTGCTTGCAGTTGGAGCTTTGTTGCTATTCGTGTTGTTACTACTTGTGTCGCAAGAATCGCTTATACTGGGACTAGACACAACGTGTATGATCTTCTCGCCTCCCGGCGCATCATAATCGCCTGAATCTCGAGGCGAATCCATGGGTTTCGGTGTGGGCGGAGCAATCATTGCTGTGGTGAGAGCAATATTCTGCGAGGAAGATGTGAAGGCTGCACTGTAAAAGGCCGGTTTGAGCGGCAGTGGTAGGGGCGTGGCGGCGGAGTAGGCCATGCCGTAGAGCGGGCCTGGCGATGGTAGCGGCAGCGCCGACGCGCCCGCGAACAGCGGCAGCGAGGTCAGGAACGGCGACGCCTCGGCCGGGTATGTCGTGTACTGGTTCAGTGGCATCGACGGCTCTACGGGCCGCGAGTACGCGGGAATCGGTGGGTACGTGTCGATGTCTGGCATCGCGTTACTTTGTCGCAGCCGATCCGCAGCAGTCATACGAGTTTTGATCGCATGTTTGTGAGAGCGCACGGATGCGTCCGAGTTAGAGCTAGAAGCGGACGATCTTCTCGTTGCTATTTTGCTCTCGCGCCATTTGTCTTGGGTCATATAGTGCGGTGAAGCTGTGGCGCAATTCGAGTGTATCATTTCATTATTTTCATAGTTTGAGTTCTCATGCAACACTTCCACGTCGTTACTGTGGTCGACGACAGACAAAGATTGTGAATCATCGCTTTGTTTGCATACCGAGATCGTCTCAGTTACTTCTGATGCGGACGTAACTGACGTTAGATTGATGACTGGCTCTTTGCTATCTTCGTTGTACGAGTTGGAATTATCATATTTCTGATCGTTGGCAGACTGGCTCTGCGTGTCTAACTGTGACACTGACACCGGTACGTTAACCCACTTCTCGTTACTTGTCATCGGAATAGGCTGGAATTCTTTAGCATCCATTGTTGTGTCTCCAGATGGCAAGTCTCTTTCAATAGAGGGTGGTCGTCGTTGGATATGGTTGATCGACTGGCGCGACTCTTTAGTCGGCGACCGCTCAGTGTGTCTCTCGATAGGAGTGTGTTTCTTGTGAGGCGAACTGTTCTCCTCCGCCTTCACCAAGTTACAAGGGGCGTTGATATCGTTCTCTTTAGGATCACTGTCGTCGTTCACCACGATCGGTTCTTCTTGATCGGGATTCTCAGGCGGCACCTTCTTGGTGCTAAGTCTAAATCTCAGTCGGTCCACCAAGTTCAAAGTCTCTTGCACGCCCTGTTTGGTATCTTCTTTGAAGAAGAATTCCGGGTATGTCGCAAACGGTTTGATGATATCGTCGTGGTTGAAGCCATCATCGACGGCCATCATTTCAAAGTCTAGGAACTCATTGTCTTTGGATTGCGGCGAGAACACGGACCTGTTCGGGTACGGGTTTGCAGCTGAAGGTATCTTAGCGCTCTTCGAGATTTCGACACCTTGCACGTGGCTGGCATCTTGTGTAATAAACTTCTTTTCTGCTGAACGCTTCCTCATGTTTCTTGCCACGTTCTCAGCCTCCATGTGCTCAATAGTTATTGTTCGCGCATCCATCGGCGTTCTAGGTGACTTGATCATGGTATTTTCATTGAGGTTCGCTTGTATTTTAGCTATCATTTTGACGCTGCTCTTATCGGCGTAATCTGAGTCCATGGATTTCTCGTCGATGTATTTCTCGTTGCCACCCGGCTTTTCTACTGGAGGCGGAATGGCATTCGGGCTCGGAGCCTTCGGTAGCCAATGTTTGTCATTGTCATGGTAGTCTGTATTGATATGAAGAGGGCTCTTCTTGTCGATCACCTCCACAAGTGGTATCTCTACTTCAATCTTAGGTTGGGGCGTCTTCTTTTTAGGCGAAGTCGACGTCCGATCGGAGCTAGCAACACTGTGAGCTACGCTCAGCCGTCGGTCTTTCTTGGCTGGGTCTTTGACTTCGTTGGCGCTGGAGCGTTCTTTGGGTGCCTTCTCCTTGACACTCATCCGCCTGGTCGCAAGTGATTTCTGTTTGGGCTCACTACTTTTCTTAGGGCTTACTTTTGGTACAGGGGGCGCTTCAATTTCAATTGTCTTATGGACCTTCTCTTTTTCTTCATTAGACTGACTTCGTCGTTTAAGCTTGTTAGCTTTTACTTTTACATTATTCTTGGGTGTCTCGACGGCAACCTCTTGGATCTTAAGGTCTTCCTTGGCCTCTACAGTAACTTCTCCCTTCACTGCTTCCTTCACCTCCTCGTCCTCTTTCCGTTCCGCAGATGGAAGTTCACCGGACTGGCCGCTCTCTTTGGGAGTCTTATTGGGGCCAGCGCTATGGGCGTCTTCTTTAGATAATTTTCTGGATCGGGTATCAGACTTATTAGGCAGATTTCCGCCTGAAGTAGTGCTTCTGGTCCGAGCACGTGTGGCAGCGCGCGCATCACTGGGTCGGCTAGGTTCCTCTCCTTCAGGAGTCGGTGATGGTACCCTACACTCGGACCGCCGTTCGGAAGTTTTAAGCTTCTTATCTGGCGGCGCTTTGCGTGGGGACGCATCAGTGGACACACTCTTGCCTTTTCGCCTTCGCTTTGGTCGTTTTGGATATGGACTTCCGGATCGGGATCCGTCGGACACTTTAGAGCTTTCAGAATCACTCGAGGCACTAGTTGAAGACAGCGGTCTTGACACCCTGTCGAGAAAGGGCAAGTCCACAGTTGGTCTAGAGCCTGGAGGTGAGAACATTGAAGGCTGTCGTGTCGCAATGGCGGGTTTGATCTCGCGCGCCTTGGCTGTGGGCTTGATGCCGGGTTTCTCCGGTTCCTCCTCCGAGCTGGACGACGACGAGTAGCTGCTGCTACTTGAGTTGGAAGATGAGCTTGAGCTTTCTTTCTGTGCAGACTTAGAGCTTTTGGCCTCGTCTTTGTCTTTCTTGGGAGACGACTTGGTTTGGCTAGTCTCGGGTTTGTCATCTTTCTTTTTGTCGGTATCGTTCTCGACTGCCGGCGCCTTGGTGCCGAGCCCACTTTTAATGTGTGCCGCTGCTTTCTTGGCAGCTTGTCTTTGTGGTACATAAGAAATGGGCTTTTTCTCCGACTCTTTGGATTTTTTCCTGCCAACTTTTGAAGAATGCGCATCTTTGATTTCTTTACCTTTAATCTTCTGCGGTTTCACGGTTGGCTTGGGTTTGCTTTCATCGCCGCTCGTTTGTTTCTGTTCGCGCTGTTCTGGGCTGGGCTCATCTTTCTTGATGACTGTGGTGGAGCGCATGTTTTCAGATGCTTTCTTAGCCGCCTGCCTTTGTGGAACAATGAGTTCCGACGGGTGATCTTTTTGTTTAGAGATTTTAATATTTTCTTTATTTTTAGCTTCGTCATCTGATTCCGGTTTAACAGCTGGCACCTTTTTGTCCTTATTCGATGGTTTTCTGCCCCGCTTCCTTGGACCTGGTTTAGGTTCTTCTGAAGTGGTACTTTTCTTCTCAGGTTGGGTTGGAATAAATTCTTTCATTGCTGCTTTAGTTCTCGGCAGAGGCTGCAGCGAGTCATTACCGCTAGGAGACGTTTCCACTTTTACTTTATCTGGTTTATCTTTTTCGGATTTTACCTTTTCAGTTTTTATCTTTTCGGGTTTTAACTTTTCTGCTTTAACCTTTTCAGCTTTAACCTTTTCAGTCTTTAGTTCAGGATTGTTGTCCTCGCTGCTATCTGAGTATATGTCTATCGGGAACTTGCTATTCCTCATGGTCGGTCTTATCGGCATTAGGTCATCGCTGTCTGTGCCCGATTGACCCATTTTTCCAGCCGTCATTTCTTTTTCCATTTGTTGAAGCGTTTTGCTGCGAGAGCTGTCCTTTTTCAGCCTAGAATTTAAAGACTCATCATCACTGCTACTTTCGATGAGTTGTTTAGACTGTGGCACCTTTTTCTTTTTCCTTTCAGTCTTCTTAGGAGATCTTTTTCCTTTACCTTTCGGAGATACTTTTTTCTTTGGCGAGGTTCCAGCTCTTCTGCCCTCGTCATCGGTGCTGGAGCCGATGGCCTTCCGCAACCTACTCGTGCGCGGCATCTCTGGCGCACTCTCCTCGCTAGACAGTCCGCTGTATATGCTGCCGCTGCGTCGCGAACCGTTTACGTAATGTTTCTTATAGGGATTCGCTGACTTTGAACCCTTCACTAGACCATTGCGATCTTTCTTCTTCTCGTCACCAGATTCTGACGGCGCAATGCGAGCTAGGAACTCTAGGAAATCGTTTTTATGATCCGGTGCGTTATCATGAGAATAGAGTTTATCATATATTGAAGGTCCGTGATTAGCCTCAATAATAGCGGCCAACTCCTGCGGCGGGATGTCGCTGCCGGCCGCTGATAGCACAGCCACTTGTTTGTGAAACGTTTGCTCTCTCATACGAAAGAACGAGCGAGACAACTTCTCCCTCCTGCTCACCATGTAGCACAGGTTACGAACTCTCTCAAGGTCCTGGCGGAGTTGCACGAACATCTTCAGCTTGTCGATGTCAGCCTGCTCCTGCCGGTGCGTCAACACCTCGGTGTCGTCCGACTTAGGCGGCAGCAGAGGTTGGTTCTTACCTGACCGCCTCTTCAGCTTCCAATAGTTATAAATGTAATTGATAGAGTCTTGATCCACGTCAAGTAGATGTGTACTGATATCCTTGACGCTCACGTGCTTGTCGAACTCCCGCTCAATCTCATGCAAGCGAGCAGCTCGAGCTTGCGTCTTCTCCTCCGACGTCATATCTTTCCTACGCTTTCGTTCCACTTTTTCCTCCTCCTCCCCCTCCCCTGAACCTGCTAACTTTTCTTTCTTAGAATTAACACTATGCTTTTGGCAATACGAACGTAATTTTACACCATCGTCAGCGTTTTCGTCCTCGATAATAGCGCGCATTTCCAAACCATATTTAAAAGCACACGTTACATGATACGCAGTTTTACAAGTCTTAACTGAACACTGGATACAAGCGCCTTTACGATTACGACACAACACGCAGTGTAAGGCCCATCTTGATGCCGGTATAGCCGAGATCTTAGTAATCGGTTCCATGATCTCGGCGCAGCCGATGGAGACCTCGGGGATCCACAGCACGCAGCTAACGTGCGCCCACTTATGCCCGGACGGCGTGCACTTCATGGCACCGCCGTTGTTGGGGCACAACACGCAGCTGGGCTCGACACCGTCCCCGCAAGGCCGACATAGCCATTGTCCTGAAAATATAAAGGGCCATTATTAGTTTATTAACTATAAAACTTAGCAGACAAAGCCATTAATCATCAAAAGCAGATAAAATAAAGGAGGTGTACAAGTGTAACAACACTTACCTTCGGGGATTACTGTGATGCCATAGCAGGCCTGGTGGACGCAAATGTTGCATTTGTCACAAAATACCATCTCATTGCCATCCTCCGAATCAGGAGATCGACAAACGTCACAGATGACATTTTCATCGTACTCGATGCCAAGGCCTTCTTCTGACTTCACAATAGCCTGTATTTTATCCCAGGTACGTATCTATAAAGACATCGAATGTATTTATAAAAGCTTCATGTTTTTGATGCGCCACTTAACATTATTACTTCACAAATATTTACCAGAATATTTTATTTTCAGGACGTAAGGACGTGGGTTACGCTGACGAAAACATTTTACAAGATGCCTACATTACTCCTCCAACTAACTCCAGAAAAATAAGGGTAATATTATTATTTAAGTTCCTAGCGTTATATGAGCTTCAAAAATGTTTTATTTTAATATAATTTAAAGAAACTACATCTTAATAGTAACAACATGTTTTCCAGATTCTAGGGATTCGTATAGCTACGATAGCAACGTCAACGCAAAGAAATGCCGAACATGGAACCAGCCGAGCCACATCATCTGCCCAACCTTTTTCCAACTAAGTTGGGATGAGTTTCCAATATCACCGGATGCAACCAAATTCCGTTTTTTACAAGGAGAGACACGGAACCCGCCGAGCTTAGAGTATGTAATTTCGCCACCATTCCTATTTTTATTTTATTTCAATATCTTGTGCCGCTGTAGTGATCAAGTTCAAATTAGTTCTAGGGATTTTTATTTAATAAATAGTAAAAGTCGCTTCGCAAATATTACTTTGATTTAACTAACTTTTGTTACATTTAGGCTATTGTTCATTCTATGGTTGGTCAAAGAGACGACACACAGCCTCCACTAATGAATCCATGAAATCATAAAATATAAACCACGGCTTTTAAACATGGAGATCGAATGTAAAATTCGCAGCGCAGTATGTCCATGTTTTTTTTTCATAAATCATTGGGACACCGGGTCAAAAGAGCATATACACCAGAAACTTATCCATAATATTTTGTTTATAGTTCTTACCGTTAGTTCTTTTTACTATGATGACTGGCTCCTAGTATTTTAAATAAGTTAAACGTCTAATTTTACTCTTATTTGTAATAGAAGATTTAAAAACCATTTCTACACGCATTCAACACTGCAAAGAATGTTCTTCTTGTACTTACACTTTTAGTGACACTAAAGGAATTGTAGCGAAATAACATAACCAAAACATATAAAACTATTCGTATCAACACCATCCAGATAAACAAATACTATTCACTTAATTGATTTAATTCACAAAAATGTTTTAAGGTGACAAATGAACGCACAACCAAGCCTACAGGGAATAACTTGAAAAGGAAGCTCCTATCGTCACTAACCATGCAGGAGGTATACTGAGTTGTAATTGTTCAGATCATTTCGAAATTGTTAACAAGAGTGGGGACATCCCGTTTAAAGACGAATAATAATACAATAATACACCCTTTAAAAACAAGATCAAACTTCAAGGTGAGCAAAATGTATATGAATTAAAACAAGTCTTAACTCAACGAAAATAAGTCGCATTATTGAAGAGGAACAAGATCAGTTGATCAAAGGACGATGTTATATAATTATGATTTTGTTTACATTACATAGGAAGAGGTCGAATTGGGTATTCTGGAGCAGAAAGTTCTTTGAATACAAGGTTATCCATTATTAAAATAATCTGCTTCAAATTGTACATAGTTTAGTAATAAATTGATTTGATTGAAATAACACTAATATTTTTGAATACATCTAGTATTATTTTACAGAATAACACATTGGCATTAGAAAATTAAATCGGAAAAATTCAATTTCCAAAAAGATAGTTTATAATAGATAATTTATTATTTTACAAAGTTAAAGTCAGCGGTAGACCGGAAACAATTATCCCTGCTTTCAGAAATATATGAAAATTTTATTTATATAAATGACTAGCTTTTGCCCGCGGTTTCGCTCGCGTTAAATTCGGGGTAACACTGTTCCCCTTGCGCCTTATTGATTTGTAATAGCAACGGTAAGTTTTTCTTCCCTCTTTCTCCCTCACATCCCACTTTTTTCATGTCCGTCTCCTGGTTCCCAACTACCTCTGTACCAAAATTCATCAAAATCGGTTTAGCGATTAATCCGTGAAGAGGTAACAAACAAACTCACTTTCGCTTTTATAACATTAAGTAAGGATTAAATACCTATTTTATAAAACAGTGAGGGGAAAATACTATAAGGAAACCACAATGTCTTAGAACCAGTCATTCAAATACATATTTGCCTCCAATCAGCAAGATGTAAAGACACCCTTAACGAAATCGAAAGGCAACTTCAATACAAAAATAAAGACCCATAATGTACCCATAATACATTATTTATCTGTACCATCATTATAAAGAGGAAAGATTTTTGTTTTTTTGTTTGTATCGAATAATATTATAGAGAGGATTTAATATTATATATTGTCATTAAAAAATCTTTAGGTTAATAATTCATAGGCTCCAAAACTACTGGCCCAATTTAACCTTTTTTTTTTCACTAATAGGAAGCTACATTATCAGTAAGTAACATAGGCTATACAACATCACGCCACTACCCTCGCGAGCTGGGCAGCAACTAAAACTGCGCAGGACAGCTAGTTAGTCATAAACTGATTATGTGCAAAGGTAATGGTTTCATCTTCTTATTTTAATCAAATAGTTTGTTATTCCAATTCGAAATTCATAAAAGTATGAACATTCGACCAAATACCGTTGGTGTTCTATTCAGAAATCGAAATATGTCTCATAAGATTCTAAAGGGACTATTCGAACGCAATTTTTGTTTTGTTAAAACAAGGTCGGCTAAAGTAGGTGTCCTCGACACCCGGTTTCTTAAACATTGACATAATACCCGTGGTTACCGTAGCCGAGATAGAAGTTGCAGAGATTACAAGCTGCATCAACCATTGCACAAATGCATGGGTGTTCCCAGTTCAAATAAAAGATTCTGCATTTCTAGTGCCTGAACAAAAAGTATCACACAGAATGAAAAGAGTTGTGAGATGAATTCAATAACAAAATATTCTATAAACCGGTACATTCCCGACTAAAGCTTATACAACAGACTGAATACAACAATTATCATTTCGAGTTGTATAGAAGCAAGGGTAAAAATATCGGGTTTTCAACTTCTGTAATATTCCACCTGTGTTTTCTTTCTTTGTTATAAACGAAGTGAATATTTTTTGCGGTGACTGTTTCAACTTATTAAAACACTAGCTGTGCCCAGCGATTTCACCCGCTGCTCAGCTGTTAAGAGTCGTGGCTCGATGTTTATATAGCCTATGTTACTTCCTGGTAGTATTGCTGTATATTAACGAAAAAAACTTAAAAATCAGTCCAGTAGTTTCGGAGCCATACGAAACAAACAAACAAAAAATATTCCTCTTTATAATATAAGTCTAGATGGAGACAAAAGATCCAGAATTATGCTCTATTTGTTACCCAAATATAAGAACTAACCAAATAAAAAATACTTGTTAAATAAAGCTTTTATAAATATTTGGACTATAATATATTTTTAACGAATATGTAAAGATAATGACGTATTTAATTTTGTAAGTTCCCAAAAATCAGGTGGTACATTTATGATTATCGATGACCCACCATAAATGATATGTTAAGGCATAACATTGTTGTATGTTTGTCAGGACCACCACACGTACTATAAAACTGATTCTAAACTTCTCAATTTTCGAAATTCGAGATAAAAATATGCATATTAAAATTAAAATTTCCAAGGAATACAGTCTATTAATTGAATTTATATTTAACACAGAAACCCTTAATTTTCTCCTTCTTAACTATTATTTATGCAGGTGTTCTTAGGCATCAACTAACTAGTTCCAAGTATATATTTATTAACATCGATCAATAAACGAAGACCTTGAAGATTCACCGATTGCTTGAATCCCGCTGAACTTAATAGTTTCAAAAGTTTTTATTAATGAACCCCTTCAGCGGGATTACAGCAATCGACAGCTGCATAGTCAAGCAAGCTATGAAAGCTTCAAAGAGGTACTACAATTAAATCAAACATCGCGATCTGTTATAATGTAAAAATGATTGCGTTAAATACATACCGGTTTTAAAATCCCCTTTCGCCTTTCTATGTTATTAATACTATGGTGGATAACACCAGCGATAGATTTTGACCGGTGGTGCGTGTGACCACGAGACTTAACGCGCGGAAATAAAAACACAATGGCGAATCAACCTTCACCTTGTAATGCGGAGTACTAATATGCAAGTGCGTAAATGCATACTTCCAAACGTTAACTCAACATCTTATTATTCCCGCAGACACGCACGTTACATAATATGTCTGATACTTCAGATGTAGCGATGGTCAAGGCGTAATTTGTTTTTTTCTTCCGTCGAATACTGAATTAAACAATGTTGTTTACCGGCAAATATACTACGTGCTCATACAAATGATATTCATGAGATTCGGGAACAGTCTGCTACTGTGATACCGTCAGTGAGTACCAACAGTAGGGAATATGCGTGTGTATCAAATTAGCTTAATTTATTTTTTCCTGATATTTTATCTAAACCATTATTTTCTTAATAAGTTGTAAGTAAATAAAAACAAACTGCAAAACAAAGCCGCAAAAATCAAAATTGCGAAACGCATCACCATTAGAACAAAATAGGATATATAAACTTTATTGCACACCAAAATTAGTCATTGGTTAAATCGAAACGTGACGTCACAAAGCATTACTTAGTTATTGGATATATCGTGACTTTGTTCCAAAAAAATGATTTTTTTGTCTTGTTTTCTTTTACCTACTGCAATTTCAAAATTCTGGCTAAATCATCTAAGACGATGGCTGAAAGTAGTTTTGTCAAAGCACAATCGGACAATCAGATAAGTACAGTTCTTTAAAAGAAAGTGCTATTGTACTCTCGTTCTAGAATATATGTAAGTAACTAAATGACCTTTTTATTAATATTCAATACCCAAAAAATATTAAAAAAAAAACAAATATGCAAAACATAATTCAAAAACAATATGCAAAACTGCACCACCATCTAATAATCGTGTCGCAAATAAACACTTGCCGTGGTTTGTGAGGTCATACAAAACCCGATGTCAGTATTCAAACGGACCAAATTAATTTAGTTTTAAATACTATTTGAACTTTTCCAACAGTATTTATATTTTTGACTACTTTACCGATGTAAAGTGTTTTTATAGTTTTAATTAAATTTTAACATCGATATGTTAAAATTTAATTAAAACTATAAAAAAATCACATGCTCTTTCTCTATTGGTAGGCATAACTTAACAGGGCTTGCAATAATAATGTATATATTTAGTAATTATTTTAAATAAAATGAGTTAAAAAAAAGATTGATCACATACTAATAGTAATACTTTAGTAAATGTGTAGTTAGATGATTAAGACATTCTTTTTTTGGTTACAAATAAATTATGTTATTTGATTGATCTCATATTATAAACTAATATGTACGTAAACAAATGTGAAGTTGATTAATCCATTGTTTTATTTGCCTTATATAAATATGAATATTTTCAATATGCGGAAGCCCGCAAATACCGAGATCCCGCGGTATTGAAAATTGGTAGTCCCGTAAATACCGAGATTGAATTCAGGCTGCAGGATTAGAAGCCCTAATCTACTTCGCGTTAGGCTTAATTTAGAAAGATTTAGACGGAGTAGTTTGTTAAAAGAAATTAAGCTTCCGACTGGCTGGAAACAGCTTTTCATACATTCCCGCAGACCGCTGACCTCGGACAGTAAATTTGGTGTGAAGACGGCTTTAACCACATCAAAATAAGACCCCAAATCAACATTGACAACAGATTACAGATCAAGATAAACGAAACTACACTTAAATATTACTTAATGAAATTACGTGATCTTTTGCAGATCGCATCTCGCTCTTCTTAAAACCTAGTAGCTTTCGCCCGCGACTTCATCCGCGTGGCATAGTTACTTTGGGCTAATGCTTGCTCTAACCCGCGTAATGATCGAAAAATATATATCTTTCTCTCCCCTTTTCTTCCGTTTTTCTCCCCGTTTTCTCGCTTATTTTAGCCTATGTCCGTCTCCAGGGTCCCAACTATCTCTGTATCAAAATTCATCAAAATCTATTTAGCCATTGAGGCGTGAAGACGTAAAAAAACAATCACATTCGATTTTATAATATTAAGTAAGGATTGCAGCGCTGTCACTCGTAATTCAAGTCGTTTATTGTGAAAAGATTATTTTAATCAATGAGTATAGGTGCTAGAAGTCTTAAGTAAAGGTCAGTTCAGACAACGGAGAACTGCGAGGGCAAATTACGGGCTTCATTGCAAATAGGCCCGTATTTCTATTGTGTAAAAGCCCGCAATCGAATCGACAGCCGCAAGGAGATGCTGACGTCCGCATCGACATTCAATTACTATGTTCTACTTTAAGTAATAAATAGGGTTCTATTTTCAATGCAGCCCTTAAATTGAGCAAGGATTCTTTAGATTTGTCTTAATTAACCGTAAGCCATGTTAGGTACGTGCAATTTCGAAAAGTTACAAAAATATACACCTAAAAAGAAAAAAAAACGTGAAGAATGACTTTACTTCTGGAAGTAAGTGACTTGTTTTTATTTTGTTGCCTTTTTGCCACCAATTTCCGGAAGAAGTTTAGTTTTGTTTTAGAAAGTCAGTTTTTGTATGATAATATAGTATTAGTTCTGGTATGATAATATCTACTTCTTTTTCCGGGTTCCGGGGCCGCGGACCTCTTTCGAACAACCCGCAACCCGGGAGGTGCATGCCTTGGATACTAGCTGGCCTTGCGAACTTTAGACCTGACATGGCGGTCCGACCCTCACACCACAAGGTTTTAATTGGTCGGATGCTCATTTATTGACTTCAGAAACCTTAACGTCGTTATTAAATTTAAATTTTAAGTCGGCAATAGCCGAAACCAAGGCAGTTCACAGCTCCGAGACCATACAGATTTAGAATGGACGGTACGCCAGTCCAAGCCGACTATTTGGGGTTAATATAATGTAAGTAAAGTGTACTAAACAGCGGACAGTTACATAATAACTTTTTGGTTAATGTAGATGGGTTCTAAGATCGCTGAGTGATGGATCTGAAAGTATGGACGGAGAGCGAGAGGAAGGCCAAAACAAAGATAGATGGTTTTGTAAGGAATATAAAGGAGAAAGGAGTGAATGATGCTGCGACATCTGATAGTGGAGAATGGAAGAAGAAAACGTGTTGCGCCGACCCCAAATAGAATGGGACAAGGGCAGGAAAATGATGATGATGTTAAGGTCGCTGAGGCTAGCAGATGGGTAACGTCATTCCAGGTAGGTTGGTTGGTAGCTTTATTTCGCATAATCTCTTTCTTCGCTAGATCTGAGATCTAGCCTGTCCCTTTGCTGTCCTCCTCCAGCGCTTAAGCGGAGGCTCGTAACCCACAGCGCGTGCCCTTAGTGTATAGTCACTTAATTTGTAAATGTTTTGCTCTGGCTGGAGGCCTTAATTTCAAAGGATCCACAGAAATAGCCCGGTTAAGCAGACGACAACCTCCTAACACAAGTAAAAATAATATTCTCAACTTGTCGATGACAATCTAAATTGAGTAAGCCAAAGTTTGGCAACGAGTTTGGCGCTTTTAGTAGCGTCTATCTATTCTAGTGATGTGCAAGCAAGAGGACTGATAGCACATATCAAGATATCAAGTGTCCCATCAGGGCAACACTATATTAACACTTCAGGGTGGAGTCACCTGAACAGGTTTTCCTTGCTTCGACCTGTGTCCCCATTGTTAGAAGATAAGTTAGGTATAGCGTAGCCACGAATCCGTTAATTAATTTAAATGTCAAATGCATTACTACCGCATATCGATATATAAAAAGGGAATCCCTATTTCTATTGGTCACGCCATATCTTGAGAACGACATCGCGTTAATTAGTTTAAATGTCAAGAGGATTATTAATACCTCAGATTTATATAGAAAAATTAATCCCTAGTTATATTGGTCACGATATAACTTGAGAATGATTTGAACGATTTAATCTTTTTGAGACTTTAGAGAAGGTTCTTACGTTACGAAAAATTTAGTAGGGTAAGCTACGTAGGAAGAGCCGGTGGGCAGGTGCGGTGGGCTGGTACCTGGGTTGGCAGGTAGGGTGGGTAGGTAGGTAGGTAGAGTGGGTAGGTAGCTAAGTACTTAGGTAGGTAGGCACTTAGACAGGTAGGTAAGTAGATGGTGACACAGCTCATCATCTGACACAGCTATTATGAATTAATATTTCAATTCAATACTGAATTAAGTTGCGCTTAAGGGATTTTACCTCGGCCAAAAGCTAAGTGTTACCATACAACGTGGTACGGTTACCGCCGCTACCCCTTAAGTGACTTTTTTTTTTTTCAAATGGGGTGAGGTGTCGTGTCGTTAATTATTGCGAGTGCGCCTAAATCATTTTTTCATCCAAGAATCCGTGTACGAAATATTAAGCTTTAAGCCCATTTTTATTCTACAGGCCATTTCTTGGTGTCTGCCAGCGAAAGAGTTGTTTTTGAAGACGTGAAAAAAAATCTTAGTAGTAGCATTTATAAGGAAACTAGTATTAACCTAAAAATGTAGGAAAGCTTCGAAGAAAATCCGTAACCTTAATTAATATATTCATACTAGCTGTGCCCAGCGGTTTCACCCGCTGCTCACTTAGCGGTATGAAAAATAGATGTTGGCCGATTCTCAGACCTACCCGATATGTACACAAAGTTTCGTTTGAATCGGTCTAGCCGTTTCGGAAGAGTATGGGAACGAAAACTGTGACACGAGAATTTTATATATTAGATAATCAAACAAAAAACATTATTCTAAGTCGGCAACAGTCACGTGCAACTACGGAAATCCTACATAGCGCGTGGCCCAACAGGCACTTGGCTAGTTTATAGTTAAGTTTCGTTAAAAACGTATGTACCTAATATAATGTATAAATGTACTCCTTACTAATATTATAAAAGCAAAAGTGACTTTGTTTGTTACATCTTCATGCCTAAATGGAAGAACAGATTTTGTAGACGGACATAGGCTATTATTTTTAAAGTGAGAAAAGGGCACAGAAACATAGTTTTTTAACATGCGGGGTAAATTTTGCGTTAGCCGAAAGTAACTATACCCCGCGGACGAAGTCGCGTGCGGAAGCTAGTTAAGTTATAAATATATGTTGTAGAATTGATAAGAGTAAATTGGGAAAGCATCTTTATAACTATCTTTTACCGCATTAGAAGTAATATTCTGTTTGTCAGTTTGTCTGAAAAATAACGCCAAAGTTCTCAGTTTATTGTTAAAAACACGGCTTCTTAAATATATTTAACTTAAATTCATATACCTGCCTGAACTATCCTGCACTTATGTTATTAAAATACATTTACTACATTACCATAAGCCGAGCTACCTGAACTATTTGAAAGCTTTCGTATTCAGCGTGCGTGCGCCCTTATCCCTCCCACGGCCCTTTAAATTTCGTGAACAATCGGTCCTTTGTGGACCTTCCGAAAAGATGTAGGCTCCGCCCCTTGAACGCACCTCCCTTTTGTCATGGCTGCCTTGTAAAAGGTTCACTTTCCCTTGCCCCGCGCCCCGAACCGCAAGTTTTACACGACGTGTTCGGAATCAAGACACCTAAAACAAAACACCAAGACTGATTCGTTTAGTGTTATCCAGAGTAACGCATGATACAACTCGTTATCGATACTACGTTCTTGAATACAAATTGTTATTGTTATTGAAAATATTAAAAAAAAAACGCAAGGAATTCTTCTCTCTTTTAGTTCAATAACGAAGTAAAAAATAATTAAAACTATTTATATTTCATGGAACTAAAATTATTGCTGGGAATGGTTTTTCTTTGGGGTAAAAATTTACGTTTTACGGTAGAACTTAGAACTCAAATCATTTTGTTGATGGATGTATTGTAGTACGGGGGTCGGGGTGGAAGTAAAGTGATAACATTAAAAACTTGGTTTTAAAACCAAACATGTGACAAAGCTAGACTTTGAACCCCAATATCACCGTTACTAGAAGGACCAGGTATGGTCTACAAAAAAATAAAAACCGAAGCAAAGAGCGGGTCAAAGTCGCGCCCCGATGGTTCCGTACAAACTTGCGACATAAACAACCATAGCTTTTGACTGTTGAGGCTTAGAGGGTTGACTTTTTGACAGCACAAAGGGACCTCAAAGAAATGAGTAAAAAATGAGTATATGGTTTTCATTTCAATTTGATACCTGCACGTGGCTTTTGTTTTCGTTAAGTGTACTTTTACCCCGTTTATAATAGTCATTACAATAACTATACGAGTAGGTACAGTGGAATTACAAGATGATGATCAATCTGTTGATGTACTTTGATAAAACTTTCTTACAAATCGGACGCGCAATACATCACTCCAATGTGTCTTAAAAACAATAAACAAAGAGTTTTTACCGCACGTAACGAGATAGTTGTCTCTGTAGTCAAAACAAATAGATAACACGAAAATAGGTGGGTAGCAGTCTATTTCCTGCGGCATCGACACTTTGGATATCAATATTTATCCCAAGGCAACATTACACGCGGCGACCTGTCAAACTTTACATTTCTAGTATAACATGGTCTTGCTTGGTATAGATCTCCGTGCAATAAGAGAGCCATTTAAACTGGTTAGTCGTCTTGACTAACCAGAAAGTTGATTTCAGCCCTGAGTTATCGAAATACCTGGTGGTCTAAAATGGCCGCTTAAGCAGAATCATAATAACAAAATAATAAAAAATAGGTTAATTACATTATCATTTGTGAAATGAAGGACAAAGAAAAGATGGATGGATTGTGTAAGGAATGATATGAAGGAGAACAGAGTGAATGATGCCGTGACGTCTGATAGGGGAGAATGGAAGAAGAAAACGTGTTGCGCCGACCCCAAATAGAATGGGCCCACGGCAGGTAAATGATGATGATATGTGAAATGGTCAGAAAATTACAATTCACATAATTAATTGCGACAAACTTTAACATAATCATGTTTATTATCCTATTATTATTTTTCCAAAGTGGCCATATTAGACTCCCTGCCTAGTTTGTTAGTTTTGAACGCACTAGAAGTAATAGCCATTGAAAACTTGACAATGATACAACGTATCGCTCTTATTGCACTTCCTGGTAGACAACCCACGACCTAAGCAATGACAAAGGTATCAATTAACAATGTTGGAGAGACAGCTTTGATGTTACTGCACAAAGCCCAAGAGACGCAGCTATCTTTTGAAATATGTATGTTTTGTTCCAACATTGGCAACAAAACTAACACGAAAATATCAACAAAGGCAGAATCAACGCTTTTCAGCAATGACAAGTACCACTCCATTTTTATTCGAATATCGAATAAATACGCTTTGAATGCTGTATGTGCATTTTTTTGCTGTGTGTAATGTGAAGCGCCCGACAAATATCCAAAATTCGCAGAACGAAGCTGTAGTTATCTCAATTTCCAAACGTTTTCAATGCATATGGAGCGAATTTAATGGAATAACTATTACAAAATAATCCACTGTGTCCACAAACAAATCAAAATGTATAAAAGCAATTATTTTGTACAAAAGTGAGCGAGTCAACAGGTACAGGTATTAATTACTTCAACATAATTCTACAACATATCGTGGAAAGTCTCTCCAATTAATTTTCTCTTTGAAAAAAGAAATTCGATATTCATTTATAACTATCAAAGAAAAGACAAATCAGTTGTTAATCTCCTTATGAGTTTGTTTATCAATCTAGAGAACTGCCCACGCGTGGAGGGAGGTAGACACAATACACCACGCGATAACATATCAAAACAAAATCTATATGTAATAGGGAAAATCAATGACTCACTCCTCAGACAATTACTGAAACTACAAGTGTTAGTTAGGTGTCTCAAATTATGCATGGGAATCTTTTTAGAACGTAGGTTTTAATTACAGAGACGGATTTTTGCAAAATAGAAGTTCTAATGGGGGAAACACTATGGCCAAGTTTGAATGAGAGAATGCAATTTTTAGGCCGGATTGACTTTTATGATAAAACTAGCTTTTTTCCCGCGGCTTTGCTCGTCGCGTTAAATTCGGGGTAACACAGTTTCCCCTTTCCTAATTTACAGGTACCTGCTACCTGTAGTTTTTGCCCTTGCGCCTTATTTATTGTAATAGCAATGATGTTTTCCCTCTATCTCCCTCATATATCAATCTTTTTTTTAAAAATCATCAAAATCGTGACAAACAAAAACTCACTTTCGCTTTTATAATACTTATTAGTAAGGATTTTCACAGCACACGGGACCATAGAGTTGAATACATGGTTTTTTTTAAACTTGATACCTTCACGCATTCTCGTAAGTCTTGACAAACAGACTGACAGATGAACAACAAAGTATCCGTTTTTTTTCTTTTTAAACAACTTTTAAGGGTATCCCTTAAAAGTTTTACCCATATAATAGTTTAAATGGGAACTATCACACATAAACTTATCTTGCTTAGATGTTAATTAACTTAAATAAATGTAACGTATACCGCATAAAATCCATTAGTTCATATTCTGATGAAGAAAAGCTAACAACTACGGGAAGATATACCTGAGTGCAGCCTCTCATTTTGATTGACGTAAAACATGTTTCAACAATAGTGCCTCTTTGATTTTGTGCAGGCGTTATCTGTTGTTTCTTAGTAGTTAGCAATATGATCTCTTAAAAGCGTTTATGTACTAAGGAGAAAGCTCTTAGTAAGCCTGTCTAGTCAAGCTTACATCGTTGAAGTAAGAAAGACAGTTCAACAATGGACTTGTTCATTTGTTTTCTTTTTAGAGATAACGTCTTGACATGTTTTTCACTTAATATCAACGCTATTATGCTACTCTGTTAACATTTTCTTTGTCATGGTCAAGGGTAACAATAAGGGTTAAATAAAACACGTTAAAATGTAATGATGTTGCGCAATCAGAAGACACAAGAATATTCAAATCTTATTAATTACCATTTCTTATTTTTTATAAAAGTCTGCTCACCCCAAAAAGGAAGTTTAGGTTAGTTAATTATGGCTTATTTTTAAATTCTATAAAACTTATCGTCTGTGTAAAAACTGTATCCGATTAAGGAAAAAGATAGAATATAATAATAGTAGTAGTCGCCTCTGTCGAACTTTTTTGCCCGCTCTGGGTGGATTGGAAGGGGTGTCAGACTAATACTGATTATCCATCCCTGTTCTTTCTTTTGCCACAGCGTGCAACTGCTACCCCGGCAGGCAGCTCTAGCTCTCTGCTTTTTTTGACATGTCTTTTAGGCGCATATGGAACACGAACGCGCCGTAGACACGTCCTGTCGTCAATAGACGGACGAACGGTGAGCTACCCATTGCTCATATGCGGTTGGGATCTACGGTGGCCGGGAGTCGCCACGCGGCACCTGACGCCCAGAGCGTCTCCCGCGGCAGCTGAGTTGGTGTCTGTGGGAGTGAACCTCCAAGATTCTCTCCCTCAAACTTCTAGCCACCTTCTTCGCTAGCATAACTGCTTCAGATATGGAGGTGACCGCTTCCCATTCCCTCTCGCTCCAAACCATGGACTGAACCAGTGCCAGACGCGAGAAGTCACCGCCGTCAATGACCTCTACGAAGTCACAGTAGTGCTCCGCCCAAACGAGGCAGACCGCCACAAAGTGCTCCACCGGGTCCCCCGGGAAACTTCCGTAACTACCGTGTCCGGTGAGGATCTGCGTTAGGCGGTAGGTGAGGACGCCGTGGCACCTCTAATCACCCCTCAAAGATAAATTGATAAGTTTTTTATTGATTAAACAAAGGAAACTAACCACAATAAGGTACTTAATTATAAACTTGTTTTCCTTTCTGGAGTAAGCAGTTTTAAATTTATTGGTTATAAATAAATTCATAAAGATATCAAGGACGAAACGCGAAACCGACAGTAACTTTAACAATAAGTATCTAAATAGTACTACTAGAGACCGAATTATTTGCAAATATATTTCTGCATTCATACGCATTTAATGCTTGCTTTTCAAAATGTTGCATGTTTTTGTAAAAATCGGCTGATAGTTAATTTCACCGAAAAATTTAAAAATGTCCTATAGGAATCGCAAATAAAGACTAAATTCAAAATTAGAAAGGTCTTCTACAACAATGTAAAATATATTTCTAATGATAAAATATTTTGAATTGAGAGAAGATTCAAATTACAATTTTCTAACAACAAACATTAATCTTGTTAAAACTATAGTATTTTATTAAATTTTGTCAGCAATTATTTCTTTTTAATATATGCTTTTGTTAGTAAAAAATAATAATTTTATATAGTTACTTATGGCACAAGTTTATGTTGCATAGTTCTACTATGCATTCATGTTTTAAAATTAGTTATAATGCTTCTTTTAACTTGCATATAATCCGGTTTCTAGTAATTAATTACTAAATGAATACTCACTAGACTGATGGGTTGCCTGTGGTGGACGTATGGTGGGATTCTTACAGTGCCATCAGGGCCATGTGCCCAAACTCTCCACTTGCGAATCATGGCGAACGCATTGTTTAAGTCCTCACAAAATTAACTTAACAACAAACTATCCACAAGAAATTTTAAATTTCGGCAATCATAATATTAAGGAACTCGATTAATATAATAAATAAGACGAAATAACAAGAAAAGATCACGACGCAAAAAGAGTACCACATTGTGAGAACAAATAAATAAAATTACTAAACAAAAACAGGAAACTTGATTAAAATAAAGTTCGTAAAGTTCACTTTCACTTTCGTAGGGTTCGGAAAATGGTATTTTTCCGGAGAGCAGTACGCGCGTCCCGGCGGGGATGCTATTACCGAAAGCGGGAAAGATTGCCCGGCTAGTTTCAGGTGCGAACTAGTTGTGGTGCGCGCGCCGCACGCCACGGAATACCGCGTGCAAGATAGCGCTTTATTTACTAGTAAAGCGTTGATTGAAAAATTCAAATTACTACTTACACACGAACTTTGATAGCTAATTTAGTTTAGTCTGTGTTTTTTCTTAATATTTTAAATAACTCAATAGAATTAAATCCCCGTTCAGTATTTTTATTACTGCTCATTTTCTTACCAATAAAAGTTAATAATATCAAAAATCTCCGTGTGGCAAGACAAAGTAAATTTTTTGTTTACCAGTTTTAATAACACAGTAATGATCGGAAACAGCGTTTAGCGTAGTTGGTTTATGGTTTAACTGAAGTTTAATTAAACAGAAAAATTATAGTGTATGTAAATTGTAAATTTTGAGTGGCGTAAACGAAACTAAGTGTAAGGGTTTGTTTAAACTGCCTCCATAGTAGCACTTGTTCGAGAGTTAAGAATAAGAACATCTTATTTAAAGTTGTGCAAATTATGCAGCCCAACTTGTGCCAACAAGCGACAGTACAACGAGTGTTTGGATCCAATCTTATGATTAAGTCAATTGATTGAATGCAACAGGCGCCAATGTCACGTGACTTTACAAACAAACAAAATACACTATCTACACATATGTATGTATACCTATAATATGAGAAAGCTCTTTAATTTCGTGAATATTTACTTGAACGTCTGTGATCCTTCAATCAGTTTCTGATAACTTATCATATGACAGCAAAGCTTTCCGAGGCACGGAGGAAACTCGGTATGGAGGTAACTTAGTAGTCACCCATCCACAGACCAACCTAACCAAGAGCGGTTTACCCTGTAAATCGACCCGAGCGGCTGTTATTATTTAGCCACGAACTCCTCTTTAAACGGTAATCAAAGAAATGCACAAACTTTTAAACAATTATACAATGGCTGAAGCCGTACGGCCGTACCCAATCAGGCGGTGTTGGTTACAAGCGGTAGATACTCCGGAGTTCAGAGTTTAAGATCTCTGTAGGTAAGCTTTTTCTATATTTAAACTTATTTAACTACGTTAGCTTGTAGTTATACTTATCGTCAAAAATCCTTACTAATATTATAAAAGCGAAAGTGAATTTGTTCGTTTGTTTATTTTCTTTAAAATAAACAAACGAACAAATTCACTTTCGCTTTCGCAAAAAAATATTTCTTGGTCTTTTTTAGCGTCTCTTTAGACGCTAAAAAAGACCAAGAAATATTTTTTTATAAGAAGGAAAGTTAAAAGTGACGCGTAAAAAGCTGCAAAGAATTAATAACGTATAGTATTAAAAAAAACTACAACCTTCAGTTAATCAGTTAATTATTTTATCTTCTAAGCGTATCGGTGGGGAAAATATTAATTATGGGCCTCCTTTGCCGCAACGTTTTTTTTTCAGAGCTCATTGGTAGATTGGTCCGGATTAAAAAAAAACTTTCAAATAAATATCCAAAGTAAAAAAAACACGTTTGAAATCGGAAATTAGTTAAGTTAGTTTCACAGTCGTGTTATTATCAACGAAGTTATAATTTATTATGTCGAAAGAAACTGTAAACACTCAACAAAAATAATCGTCGCGACACCACACTGTTCATTTCGAAATAGAAAGACGAAACGAAAATAACTTTCAAATAAATATCCAAAGTAAAAAAAAACACGTTTGAAATCGTAAGTTAGTTTCACAGTTTTTATAGAGCCATTTAATTTATGAATATCAGCTACCCTACCATGACGTCTTAAAGCAGAACTTATTCCACTGAGGGAACGAGATGGTGGACACCCTGTATAGCTGTCTCTTTCCCTCAGTGGAATAAGTTCTGCTTTAAGACGTCATGGTAGGGTAGCTAGTCATTTGTTTTACTTTAATAAAAATATTTTTTCATTGTGTTTCTTACATTTGTGGATTTACATACGTTCAAAACTTTGCTTTAATGGCCGCGTTAGACTTTTGTGGGAGGAGCTTAGTAAGTCACTTTATAAGAACAGTAGCGAACCACGCGCCCTAAATATTGGACGTAGTAACTACGGTCGTACAATAGAGGGTATATTTTATGTCAATGTATACGTCAGAGAATTTAGGGGAGCGTATTTTTTTTCATCTATCATGGACTACTATTAACAATAGTTTAGTAACTGGCCGCTAGTAATATCTGGGCAACCACAATGCTTTCACAAGTTATTATGCCTTGTGACTGAGACTGTAGCATCATCTTTTTATTTTTTGGAGTTTACTCCTTAAGATTCGATTTTCATATATGAGGCGCCCGGTATAAGAAAAATCCGAGGGGTAAAACCTACTAAAGTAACGAAAATGTGTCACGTTTTTGGTGCGCACCTTTAGTGCGCAACTTTCTAATTTGGATGTGAGTGTATTAAGACGTACATATGGTATGCTGTATAGGCGACTATACCTATATAATATATGTTATTGGGCTTGTTTGTTTCTATCAGTGTCGATGTATTTATATTTTTTCATTAATTTGTGAATTTACCCTTTCATATGATATTAATCTTTTTTCAGTTGGATAAACTCTTTTTGCGTATGGTTAAATACTCGTACTTAAGGAGTAAACTCCAGTCGTGCGTCGGAGCTGACACTCACACTTTTTATTTTAAAGTTCCTATAACGGTCTTATTGAAATTAAAGGTTTTATGTTTTTAGGGGTCCTTTTCTTAAAAGGAAATAACGGAACTATGTGATCACTTTGTAGTCCGGCAGTCTATCAAAACCATTTATCTCGGGAACGCGTGGAGGTATCGCGTTGAAATTAAAACTACATACTCAAGCCTGTGGTTCAAAGATATGGCCGTTTATGTCGCAAGTTTGTACGTAATTCAAGTCGTCAAGGAAGGTATTGCGTGTAAAAATGATTCGTCTCTTCGGTTTCCCAAGACCCAAAATCTTTCGCTACAACGAGCATTTTGTAAAACACTTTCCGACAAGTTCTAAGTACCGACGTTAAGTATTTTCTTGTTCCAAACTTTTTTAAACTTAAAGACAAGACTTCGGAAGTAGGAACTGAAGCCTTGTGTCGATATTGAGTATGTACTAGCCGAGCGGTCAAGGCTAAAAGTACCGTTGCAACAAAAGGGGTATAAAAGTTAACAAGCTCGGGAACTTTTATACGAATCCAAGAATGCAACAAGTAGAGCCGATCTAAGCGAGTTTATCGTCGAACTTTGTTGGTATGTATCGCATTCCTGGCATGCGACTTTATAGAGTTGTAAACGAGCGCAGAGCGATGTTATTATACACAAGTTTTATGAGAATACCGAAAACCAAAACTTTTTGTTTATCGTGTAATCGATTTTGCCCGCGGCTTCGCTCGCTTTAAATTAGGGGTAACACAGTTCCCCTTTAATGATTTGCAGGTACCTGCTACCTGTAGTTTTTGCTCCTGTTTCCCAACTATCTCTGTACCAAAATTCATCAAAATTGGTTTAGCCATTAAAGCGTGAAGAGGTAACAAACAAACTCACTTTCGCTTTTATAATATTATAGTAAGGATTAGGTTCCTAACCATGTATCGGAGTTTTAATGCCGCCCATGGGTCTCGGACTTCGCTAAACATGCCGTTGAGAAATATGTCTGAAACATACTGGTTTCCTCACAATGTTATCCTTCACCAAAACAAATTGTACATTACAAAATAAACAACAGAAACAATAAATAATTGCGAAAAATCAGAGGCTTGGTAGACCGACGGTCACACAACTATTGTTCCCTCAATTAGGACCCGAGTGACTTTCACATACTTTTATATGCTTTCGAAATAAGTACTTAACCCTATATTCATCTAATATATAAAATTCTCGTGTCACAGTTTTCGTTCCCATACTCCTCCGAAACGGCTTGACCGATTTAAACGAAATTTTGTGTACATATCGGGTAGGTCTGAGAATCGGCCAACATCTATTTTTCATACCCCTAAGTGGGCAGCGGGTGAAACCGCTGGGCACAGCTAGTAAACATATATTATTAGGAATAACTCGTCTTGCGAATGAAGATGATTATATTGTTACGGAAAGGGTTTTAAATGTTTGGTTACTAGTCCATTGAAAAGTTACATTCGGGGTTGCTTTTTTATAGGACGCAATTTTATTTTTTTGATGAGTAGGGGTGTCAGTTTAAAGCTAAAACCAAGTTTGTAGGGTCTCCACCCTAGTCCTACGGTCGCCATCTTGAAAATAGGGGTTGAAATGTTTTTTACGATATATCTCTTAAAATATTTGTAACATTTTAATGGACTAAGTATAGGTTCATGAAATTTATACAAAAAAAACTAAACAACATATTTAATCTGAGAATTCTAGGTACATTTGGTAGCTAGGGTTCCGCAAAATTAACAAAAAAAATAACAATGAAAGATCATAAACGTAGTTGGTCGTACGGTTTTCGTTAATGTCAAATAGCAAACAAAAACTTTTTCATATAATTTTAAATGGTCATTCTATGAGATGAAATGAACTTAGGATCGTATTTTATTTAACATAACCTAAAGCAGATAACAAAAATATTATACAAGGCCAGTACTTAAAAAAACCTAACCAACTTTACTTCATTAAAATTCAGTTCCCAGAACCTTATATTGCATATATAACAGCACAACATTTACAACTATTTTTAATCAGGCATCCTTTGACGAAACCTTTAATGTCGTCGTCAAATAGAAAACGAGAATTACTAATTATTTTTCCTGTAATAGTTTACCTCGTGGATTGGATACTACTATTACTACACTTTTATTAAAAATGTTGCGAACGACCGGTACAGCAGACCGCTTTAGAAGAATCATAATAGGGTAATAATATTAAAAAAAACACACGTCACAGAATCCTTACTAATATTATAAAAGCGAAAGTGAGTTTGTTTGTTTGTTTGTTTGTTTGTTACCTCTTCACGCTTTAATGGCTAAACCGATTGTGATGAATTTTGGTACATAGATAATTGGGAACCAAGAGACGGACATAGGCTAATTTTTATTTGAAAAAAGTGGGATGTGAGGGAGAAAGAGGGAAGAAAAGGGAAAACTTAGCGTTGCTATTACAAATCAATAAGGAGCTAGGGGAACTGCGTTACCCCGAATTTAACGCGAGCAAAGCCGCGGGCAAAAGCTAGTCATTTCATATTGCGAATTGTCACTTTGTGTAAATTTTACGAATGACCGCCTGGAACTGGTCATAGGCTTCGGATAGGGATGCTTCTCGATGCAATCATCGATACCACCACAGAGAGAAGTATTCGATACTTTATGTACCTAACTAAAGTTTCACATTGACACTTTGGAGTTGTGATTCCAAGAAGCGGGGCTTATTTCCGAACGATAACAAGGTTGCAAAGTTATGGAGAGAGAAACTTTTTTTTTAAATATATCTGTATCTCTGGAAAATTCATAATAGTTTCGTCATTAACTGTCTGGGATTAGAATTGAATATGTTTGGTAAGAACATACATCAACATAACTGAAATGCACATGTAATGGCGGAAATCAAAAAAGTTATTTCTGTAGTCGATAATTAGTATTGTCATGGGGTCTCATTGCGAAGAAAGAAAAAGTAGTTCAAAAAAACATCAATAGATGGCGTTATGTGTATCGATTTGTTTTTGAAGTTTGTGTAACTGTTTAAATTTGACCATGGAAGAAGTATGTTCTTGTTTTTAAAAATCCCCATAACACAAAAATCAGGAATAATGGGCTCCTAGTTCCAAATTCCATGATTTTTCTAAATAATATTATGGTGTTGGCTCTGGTGAGAACAATTTGTACTACGTTGTGGTTAGGTAACTCATTTACTGTTATTTCTATGAATAGATGGCGTTGTTTTCATTTTCTGAGTTTTACTACACAGCTCAATATTACCATTTACCATACCTATTTTGATAGAATGAAATATTATGAAATACAAACTATCTATACCTACTTATAATAAATCTGTAGAGAGGTAAATTTTGTACATGAAATATATTTCCAAAATAACTATCAGAGGGTGATTAGTGATCGATACTGATGCCAAAAATGCAATCAGTAATATTTTTGTCTGTTTGTCTGTATGTTCGTTATAGAAACAAAAACGGATTTTAACGAAACTTGGTCAAATTATTCTTTATACTCCTGGGCAGGTTATAATATACTTTTCATCACGCTACGATCAATAGGAGCAGAGCAGTGAAGGGAAATGTTGGGAAAACGGGAGAAGTTACTCCATTTTTTAAGCTTCTGTCGCGTGTGTAGCCTTAATGGTTAAAGCTACACAGAAATCATGTATGACGGAAATATTCTCCTTAAAATTATATAAAAAATAATCATACGACAGCATATGTCTATCTTTAATGGTTAACTCACAATAACGCGTGTAACTCCCGATAGCTAAGCAGTTCGGAGCTTTCTGATTATATTTGTCTACTCTTACGTTTAATAACACTCTCACTCATCTCTTATTAAAAATAGTTAACATTATTACCTATACAATAAAAAAATAATCATATATATCGGTAATTATAAAGCTGAAGAGTTTGTTTGTTTGTTTGTTTGAACGCGCTAATCTCAGGAACTACTGGTTGGAATTGGAAAATTCTTTTAGTGTTGGATAGTTCATTTCTTGAGGAAGGCTATATAACATCACGCTATGACCAACAGGTGCTGAGCAGCGCGGGTGAAACCGTGGGGAACAGCTAGTCATATATATCGGTAAAGAAACACCAAAGTTATACATGAAATACGCTAATAAGCCATCGCGCATGAATACTGGATCATGCCATAAGGATTATTTTTGTGTGCGCTCGACGCGGCTACCGTAATATTTGGCTGTTGATGCGAATAGACGTTCAGAGTGTTCGGCCTTATTGACAGACAATGCTTATCACCGCGACTTTTAGTCTTTAAATAATTTATTTTTAGATTTCTTTTGTTGTTATTTAATAAAATAGGTACTTATTAGTTATTTTGGTAGTGTAATTTAAATAGGTAATCGTTCAAATTACGAATTATTAATAGTTTACATTTAATATCTTTTTAGGTAAAGTAGGTAGGTACGCATAGATTTTTAGATAGGTAGGTACCGAGTTTTGGTTAATTTAAGTTTTTTTTATATCAAGTAGGTAAAAGTGTAGGTAGGTACTTTTATTAATTATATTAAAGGTAGGTATTATTAATTATGCATAGTAGTAATAGGTTTTTATCACAGTTTTAATTTTTAAGTGATGTAGGTATAGGTAGATAGTATTGGAGAGGCGTTTTAGCTTTATTTTCATTTCTTTTTTTGTACAACACGCAAGGTCATCCGCACTCTATCGTCTAGCGCCCAAGATTCGAGCCGGTAAGTATACTTACCTACTTTTGTAGGTACCAACACAACATACAAATATTACTACCTACTTAGTTAAGTAACAACTTGTATTTAAAATAAAATAAAAATATTCTACACACTCCTGAGTCTGTTAAAAAATAACTCCCTGCTTAAAATCATCTAATTTGCAGCAAATATCATTTAAAGAGCTACCTACCTATTTCGATATTATAATCATCAGCCTAGCCTTTTCCCAACTATGTTGGGGTCAGCTTCCAGTCTATCCGGATGCAGCTGAATATCAGTAGGTAGGTACCTATTTTATATGGAGCGCCCGTGCGACTGCCTATCTAACCTCCACAATTTGAGGAGGAGCACAACCCAGTTAGTACCTACCTACTGGGTACCTAACACCATACCCCTTGGTAAGACTGGTTGTCAGACTTTCGGGACACTGACTACCTGTAACGACTGTCAAAGATCTACAAATGACAGCCGGAACCAACGGCTTAACGTGCTTTCCGAGGCACGGAGAAAACTCGGTATGTAACGGGTGGTCACCCATCCACAGACCAACCTAGGCAAGCGCAGCTTAACCTAAAGAGCAACCCGAGCGGTTGCTATTTTTTAGCCACGAGCTCCTCTATTCGCTATTTCGATATTTTAAATAACTTTGATTGACTTAGATATTTGATACCTAATTATCAAAATTTGCGTTGACTTTTACGCTGAACCTAACAAATACCTCAGTCTACCCAAAAACATGTAGCTATACACCACGCCTCAGATAATATAATACTAGGCATGAAAGCACGTGAATTTATTAATGGCGATTGCCGAGTGACTGACGACGTAAGCTTCAAGGTCAAAGGGCTATATACCTACCTTAGTTTACAGTACAAAAGTATAGTTTGGTTTTATCGCCATCTACTGGTTCTCTGTAAAATAAACTGAACTTGAGCTATCGCTGCAAGCACCATCTAGCGCCGTTATGAGTAAAAAAAAATAGCCCGGATAGCCCGGCGAAATGAGCAAGTTATGGCGGTCGCGTTTCTTTGTATGAGATGGAGTATCTGTACGTTAGTATTATATTATCTGTGGTATTGTATAACGGGCAGTTCGACGGACAGGGCGCGTATTTTTTCTACGGCTATACTCGATAATAATGGTAAAGAAAATAAGGAAGATCTTGAAAAGAAAAAATGTTTGGGTTAGTTGAAAATATTTTACATACAGGGAGGACTACTATAATTTCTCTTTGTAGAGATGTACTACGAATCTTGCACCCGTGTTTGTTGAAGAAAACAATTTTTTTTTTTGCTTGTTGGCTTTTCTACTCAGTGTAATTTTAGAAGTTACTGAAATAACAATATCTTATCTGCCAGGTCATCAGGACAAGCTAAACAATTTCCTCTTGTGACAAAGAAATTATTTTGAAATAATCGCAGTCACGATCGATGGCTTTGTTGAACAGTAATAAATTATTCACGTCTTTCGAAGTGTTCTTGCATGCATCTCCACAATTAATGATACATATGAAGAGGGAAATACTTCAATTATAATTTTTGGCCTTTTACAATTGAAATCGTGAAACATTTCTAATTAATAGGGCAATTTTTTGGCCGCAACTCTCCACCGCTCTTGGTGGAGCGGAGAGGAGTGTCAGACTTGTACTGACTAAAACCCACCCATGTTTCTTCTATTGCCCTTTACGTTCCGGGGCCGCGGTATTTCTTTCAAACAACCCGCAACTCGTTAGTTGGCTGGATCAAGGGTTAGATACAAAAAGCGGTACTCCCGGACACTGAATGCCATTTCTAGGTTTTATTATATTTCATATGCTAGCTTATATTTCAGAACTGAAAATCATTTTAGCTTTGTTCCTCTTGTAACAATTCATTTTCCTGAAACTAGATATAATATTCCAACTATGGCACGCAATATATTCCTTTTTTACTGTACCAGCGGAATTTGTCAGTCTATTTTAGTTTCACCGTTTCTATGTATGAGTTTGAATGGCCATCAGCATAGGTAATGGAGTCCGAAGCCTTGCTCGTCTGACACCTAGGAACGTCAAAGATAGATGCAAGCCAGACGGTTTATGAATAACTAACTAGTGATCCAAAAATACTTTAAAAGGAATTGTGTACATTTCATCTGTTTTTACTTTGATTTATGAAACCTTTCTTATCAAGTCCATGGTTGCGTTGCGAAATATAATTTTAAGAATATAGTGCTCAATTTATAGATAAACTAAATTGATAGATATACCGGAGTTAGATTGTCAATTTTATTTTAGGACTTTTATTTTATTTTAATACTATATCGAACAATAAACCCAAGGTTTATTATTAAAATAAAAATAACTAACTTGTTTTTTATACACGCTTCTTACTAATTTGTTAAAAAGATTTGGATTGAGGTAAGAAATAGGTGTATCTATCAACAATGAACGCGTTTACGAAATCGCGCGGCTTACAAGGGGACGTCCTGTCGAGGGTACGAGCCTGGCTGCAGGACCAAGTCTCGTCTGTCATAAAATGTATTGTCACCAGACTCAAGGTGAGTGCAAAACGGGTGTGGGCAACTAGTTCGAAATTCAGTTACAAATTTCGGACGAACAGTGAAAGTTAAATAAAAGCTTTTACAGGAATCTCGTAACGAACTTTTTTATTGTCTATTGGACGATACACAGTCATACTGAATTATTAAAAAAGTTATGAAGTAACAAACATAAAAAACATACAGTCGAATTGACAACCTACTCCTTTATTTAAAAACGTATTTTACGTTAGTTTCATTTTTCATTCAACTAGTCGGTGAACGGAACGCGACAGAGACGTCTAGCTTCATTGGTTAGGCGGTGCTTTCCCAAAAAAACAAAATGCCTAGCTGTATTTAATAAAAAGAGGTAACACTAATGAATTCGTGAACAAACATCTTCGAAACATGTTATTGGACTTAACAAAAGTTAGAATAAAGGCGTCTTTGAGAACTTTAAGGTAATTAATGCATTATATATATAATATGTGCAGTGCGTGTTGTGTCATGCGTGTCCTTTACACACTTGTTGTGTGCCTAATCGCGGCCAAACGAACACATGAAAAATATTTCCAATGATCGAAGCGACACTTTTCGCATAATTATATGGGCACTTCGTTCGGGTTGGTCGTTTCCTATGAAGAAGAACCAGCAAGAAGCTACATGGTTACTCTTTTAAAATCATTTGGTTTTACAATTTTGTTGTAATTGTAACAGCGTTAGTACTTAAGTATGAGAGCACAGCGTGGGCCCGACAGTAAATTATTGTTTACTTTACAAATTGTAAAAGAAGATAAGAAGTTAACAAAAGTTAACAAGGCCTACAATGTCCACTAATCCACATAGAATTGAAAAAATCAAATCAAAACCAAAATATTTTTATTTCACATATGCCTACATATGGGCACTTATAAAACGTCGCTAAAAGATGCACGGTTCGGTTTGGTCGTTTCCTATGGAGAAGAACCGGTGAGAAACTCCATGTTCTCCATGGTCCAAGTGCAAATGACTGCAGTAGGCCCAAAACTTGTTTGTAGATGTCACGTGTTCGATTTTTTTGTTATAGGTCATCGCCTTAACGATTATAAATAAACGAAATTATTATATAAGAAAAGTTTGTGATATAGTTAGTATGTATTTGAATGTTTACCTGTCAATTGATAACCCAGTATTGAATACGTTGTTGATTTAATTTCTTGCTATTATGATATAATCGTAAATCCTACTGAAAGTATATTGTATTACATCATAAAATCATATTTGTAAGTAAGTATGTATAGATAGATAAAACTTTGCTACCTTCTAACCAAAATTTCGGAACATTCAAAAGTAACATAGAGAAATACCTAATCGGTGTTAAGTTACTTGTAAGGCTGCTTTTCGACCCGAAATGAGCGAGGATGCGTAGCGAGGGATGTGTATGAAACTAACCGATAGTAAAGCTTCTTATACTTAGCATGCACCAAGTTAGTTCGTTACGCATCCTCGCTCATCTCGGGTGAAAAAGAACGTCGATTATCGATACGCGATGATTTGAATTCCATTTACAAAACCAGTGTTACCAGTCGAATGGTTTATTCCCTTTGTTTGTGTACTACACACATAGGAAATATTCAATTTGCAAATACCGATAAGCTTTCATAAATGGACGTGACCAATATTTCATCGGATACCCATCATATTTTTTTCTTTTTCAGTTCTAGTTGAAGGATGCAGGCGAAGTTGCGTCAGTCAATCCTTTATTGCACGATAACATGTTCATAAAAGAAGAGAAACAAAAGATAGGTTTCCCGGTATTTTACTTGCCAAAAGTTACTCTTATTCAACGGGCAAAATGTTTTTTTTTAAACGACCTACCCCTCTAGCTAGAATTTGCGATTTTAGAATCACTGGATGGACTACCGGAATAAAAAACGTATCATATCTATTTAATCTAGGATTCAAATACACGCACAATTGCATTGAGTGAGGGAAAAACAAACATTCATACATCCTCACAAATTTTAGCATTTATAGTATGGGTAGGATATGGCAGTAGAATTTTTGAAGACCACTAACAGTGTTTCATCACCGGACCATGTCCAGAGCAGAGAGTAGAGAGTCTTGGGCAGTCATGGATGACTATTTTTTATCCCTCTATTGCTATTGTTTATTCCTCCGGCGTATTTTCCAGAGCAGTCAATAGCAGTCTAAAATAAATCTTACAAGAGGTAAAACAATAGGCCATGAGTATTACAGCTAGACAAAAGCCTTTTCAACTTTGATAGACGTTGCAAAAGTACAGTATCGTATTAAGTGATTCACCTACATATTAGATCCACAGCGATGTACCGAGCGCATAGCTATTAGAAAGAAGGAGATATGCCCTTAGTTGAAAATTTATCTAAACCATGTGTCTGGAGTTCACCCGTACCACGTGTCAACGACTACACAACATAATTTTCCTGCCCTTGTGCCTTTCTATTTGGGGTCCGCGCAACACGTTTTCTTCTTCCTCTCTCCGGACTCGCGCCATTGCAACTTCTGCTATTTAAAATATTTTTATGAGCGGCAGAAACCAAAGAAACATTGCTATGGTCCCTCCCGCTCATAAAAAAATACAGCTTCAAAATATATTTTATGTAAAAGCTATAATGACCATTACTTAATTTTATTCTATGACGGCAATCACCCAAACAGCCGGTGAGCAGAGATATTCAGTGAACTTCAAACGTATTTGTTATAGAATCCAAAACAATCGCTAATACAAAATTTGGCGTCATTTTTTTCATTTTTTAGGTAAGTACCGCTCATTCCAAAATGAAACAAAACGACAAAGCTGCGGAAATATAAATTTGTCGTGAGACTAGCAACTGAACGCGATGTTAGAACATGACTGAGCTTAAGGAAGCGTATCAGCGCGTAATTGTGGTACGCCTACTTTGCACTTCCATTGTGTTTTCTATTCCGTGTATATGTTGATGTACATGAAGGATTATGTAAGGATTATGTAAACGGTACTTGAAAGGTTTAGCACACAATGAAGCGTGCCCCGATAGCGCTTTGATAGAATAAATGAATAAAAACACCCGTTATTATTTAACCAATCATATCCGCTCTAGGGGGGTGTAGGGTGTTAGATCCCAGAGCCACCCTCATCCGAATCCGCTGCGCTTTTGATAATACGGTTTCAAATAGGGTCTGGCTGTTTGTGTATGTAAGTTTAAATGTTTGTAAACGCACTCACGATACAGGACAAATTCCTAGTGTGGGACATCGATTAAAAAAGCAATGGTAAAAACGACATGCGCTTCCTTGTATTTTTTTCAAGGCTGTCCTTTTCTGTCCTATTTTGATTTGGTTAAGATTTTCATTTACTTTTACCGTGTGATAGTAACACAAATGTATATAAGTTTTTAATGAGGCTCCTATAAAACAATTCTACTAATATTATAAATGTCAATGTCTATGAGAATGAGATGTTTGTTACTCTTTCACGTCTAAACGGCTGACCGGATCTTGATAAAATATGGCACAGAGGTAGATTATATTTTGAAATAACACATAGGATACTTCTTTTTCGATATCACGCGGGAGTAGCCGCGGGCGCCAGCTAGTTGAATATGAATCATGCGCATAGGAATTGTTTTATTAAATCTGAATAGCATAACAAAGTGTGAAAATCCCCGATTTTCTAGTCTAGTCAATATGCTTTTAAATCCGTAGCTACAGGGATTCTCCGAATTCATTCCGAACAGCTAGAGTAACAAACGATGTTGATCTCTTGCAGTGCTTTGAACCGCGATTTGTAAAATATTACGAGGGACTGACAGTATCGATTACGCTTCTTGATAACTATGTCTTCCATATTTTGCGAATATTCGTTTTTATTTTGGAACATAATTATGAACATTTTTTCTTTTATAATGTTTTTTTTTTGTTTGAGGTGTACTTAGGAAGTAATAAAAAACATGTCAAAATGAATAAAGGAAAATAATAAAAAAAAAAACTGTAATTAATGAGAGGATTTTTGTACACAATAAGTGACGATATCAATCCCATAGGTAGTACTTTTGCAAGGATTGACTTACTTGTAACTAATTTAACTAACCATAATAACAAAATGAATAAAGTCAATAGTCGTATCTGAGAATGGCTTAATTGCCAAGAGCCTCGACCAACACCTGACGAAGCTCTCATTAGACGGCTGGATCAAGGGCTTGATACAGAAAGCAGTACTCCTGGAGACGGCTCGTATCGTTAGGAGGTTCCTCTTTCTGGAGCTCTGACTGCCGGTAGCTTGGACTCAGTTCCCGATACGAGGGGCTACTACTTTTTTGTATTTTTAAATGTCTATTGCATTTTTGGATTTAAAAAAAATAAGAAATATGTGTAAAAAATAAAATGATCTCAAACTAATACTATTTCCTTAATCTTAATTATTTTTTAATGAAAAAGTATAAAAAACGTTTCGCTGCTTTAGACGTAGGTTTAGCTATAATCTGCAGAGGTTACGAGTTGTTCGAAAGAGATACCGCGGCCCCGGAACAGAAAGAGCAAAGGAAGGTTCGGGGTGGGTTTTAGTCAGTAAAGGTCTGACACTTTTTATCAAATTATTTGCCCCGCTCTTGATGATATCCCATCCGTTACAAGGGCGGGAAGGAGTACTTAAAAAACGCAGTTACGATTTTTTTATTTTAATTAAAAAACTAAGGAATTAGGATTCACAAATTGGCAACTCTTTCCGTTTATGTCTTACGGGGAATGCCTGGATTGTATTGTACGTTACTTTTATTTTTGTTATCCTAAGTTGGCAACCTTTTTCAATTATATTTCGGGGAATCCCTCGACTGTATGTACTTGACTTTATTTATTTTATTATCGATGTCTGCATTGATTAGCAAACACAATTAATACAATAACAAAGGTATTGTACTTTGTTCAACATAATTGTGACTTAAATGTTACGTAAGTTTTAGGGAGGGGCCGAGGGGGTACAGCAAAACGCTACGATGCGTTACATGGGGGGGGGGGGGGCTAAAAGTGGGTAATACTTGAACACTTAGAAGAAAAGTTTAAATGCCATGGAACAACCCAACATCACCCCTTCTCTTACAAATATAACGGACACATCCCACCAACACATGCTGAACATCCTCTTTTTACCCACATATCTTAAAGGAGTCTGATTTTCGCATGAGTTAAGCAAAATTGTTTAAAGACTCGCGACGCAAATAATTATAAGAATCTTCACCCGTGATGTTTTATTTTTCAAATGTAAGTTTGAAAGTAGAAATTATTTTCGCGTTAAATATCAATTGTATCTGTTTCATTAAAAACTTATTTTCATTTAAATACATCACCGAATTCTGGGTTAAGCTCGCTGTTGTAAGTTTTAGTATTGCAATTGTATATATAATTTTTTTATATTTGTTTGCAGTGAAGAATAAGAATATTTAATTAATTTAAATTCAATAAAAAAAACTATTTTAAGTTGTTCTACGTTTCCCAACGTGAAAATGACAATTGAGAGACATTGTCATTTTCTTTTTCTTGTTTGAATAACAGTCTTTATCTCAAGCGTCAAAATCGAATTTTGCTGCCTGATTTCCCGCAGCTAAACTTACATTATTGTTTAAGCTACTGAGACGAAAAATTTTTCAAAACCAACTTAATAACTAGTGGTAAATTATCTGCGAAAGAGTAACACAGTTCAAAGTAAATAGTGCTAGGGATCCGAAATTTGATTTAAGGCTGAAGTTAGAACCTGCACGGTAGGATAAATGAGATTAGTGTGGTCTACATTTTAATTCCTTTGAAGAGATTTTTCCAAGCAATAAGCAGCTTTATACGCATCAAAATAAACCAGTTTTCTGTGTGTCATCGAATAAAACATATTACTAAATATCCAGCTGGATTAAAAGCCAGGGTCTCGTCAGCCATAATAAGTTTTAGTTAGGAAACCCTTTTTAAGGCCTTGTCATAAGCAGTGACCGCCGCAACGATGAGGGGTGCACTAATGGAACACTCAGAGATCGTTATACGGACCATGCAATTTGCATTATACAAAAGCAATTGATTTGTAGATACTAGGTAGCTCTTGGATTTTTTTGCACTTGGACAGCATTGCGCATCAATCAATATGTTTTGCTGATTAGAATCTTTACTAATATTATAAAAGCGAAAGTGAGTCTGTTTGTTTGTTACGCCTAAATGGCAAAACCGATTTTGATTAATTTTGGTGCAGAGATGGTTGGGACACTGGAGACGAACCCTGGCAGGGAAGAAAAGGGGAGAGAGAGATATTTTTTTCGATCATCACGCGGGTTTAAGTTAGCTTTCGCCCAAAGTAACTATGCCACGCGGACGAAGTCGCAGTAGAAAGCTTGTTTTAATGTAAGCCTGCATTACATCCTCCCGGCTGTCAAGACATGCCAACACCAAAGTGTGCATGCCTTTGTTTCGTTAGAACGCCAGCGTTGTAAGTGACAGGCTGAAAAGCTATTAGCAGATGCAGTTTTTCAAAATATTAACGTGTTTTCATTGAACGAAAAAGAACAACAAGTTGTTTATAAAATGTCGATACATTGTTCGTTTCGTTAACAATGATAGACAGGCGACAAGACAGGCTTTTACTACTCAATGAAGGATGGCCGTCAGGAACCATGCGAGATTTTAAACTAACGTATATTAAATTTTAATGAAGTGGATAGACGATCTGGACGCTCTAAATGTGCTCGTTTTTTTACATCGTTCTCACATTATGAATAATCTCAACATGAATGATGTATCCATGATTTTATAAAACATTACGATTTAAAAGAGTGTCCATGGAGTTTCTTGCCCATTCTTCTCCATAGAGATCTACGCTTTGGAATGGGCAACTACAGTACTTTTACAAGTTATTATGTCTTGGACTGGGACTGTAGCAGCATCATTTTTTTTTGTTCTTGTTTTTATGACATTCAAAAGTAATGGTCTAATTGAAATAAATGATTTGAGTTTGAGTTTGCGAGTTTGAGTTTGATCTTGTTGCTAAATAACAACTGCCGCTCGGGCTTAAGCTGCGCTTGCATAAGTTGTTCCATGGATGGGTGACCACGGATTACATACCGAGTTTCCTACGTGCCTTGTAAATTACGTTAAACCGTTGGTCCCGGCTGTCATTTATATGTCTTTGACAGTCTTACCAAGGAGTATATATACTACATATGGAGCGAAGAGAGGCATCCACTTAATGTAAAATATTGGTATTCAGCTGAATCCGGTAAGCCGGCCCCAAAACAGTTGAAAAGGCTACTCTTTTTTGTGTTTCAAATTCTTTGCTAATGCATAAATAAAAATTAGGATAGTCTTAGCGAAACATACAGGTACACTCTCAAAAACAAATATCTATGGTGCAATAAAAAAACCTATATTTATTCAATAATTATATCGGCATCAGTAATTTTTGTTTATCATGATATATATTAGAATGTGTACCAATATATGTTTGTGTTTTTCATTTGTTAATTTTTTTTTACTAATAACATATAGCTAAAAGTAATTCAGTATATGAAGCTTTGAAATACTACGGAACGCTAATTCTGTATAATACTGTTTGAAGTTTGTGTTTGTGTGTTTTAGTTATTATTTTTTGGATTCCATACCTCAAAAGGAAAAAGCGGAACCCTTATTGGACACTTTCACTTCGTTGTCAGTATGCCTGTCTGTCAAGATCCTTTATCTCGGGAACGACTGAAGGTAACGAGTTGAAATTAAAATTATTTTCAAATCTGTGGTCCCTTTATGGCGGGCCTGTTAGTCTAGTGGTTAGTGACCCTGACTGCTGAGCCGGAGGTCGTGGGTTCGATTCCCACCCTGGACAAACTTTGTGTGATGAGCATGATTGTTTGTTCTGTGTCTGGGTGTGATTTATCTATAGTATGTATGTATTTATTAATTATATAAGTATGTATATCAGTTGTCTGGTTACCATAACACAAGCTCTGCTTAGCTTGGGATCAGATAGCCGTGTGTGAGTTGTCCCAAGATATTTATTTATTTATTTATGCTGTGAAAAAAAATCCACCCTCAAGTCTACGCTGTCAAAAAGATATGGCGATTATGTCGCAAGTTTGAACGGAACCCTCCGTGCGCGAGTCTAACTCACTCTTGGCTGTTTTCTTAGTTTTCAAACCAATATCACAATTTTTTATATATCTAATATATATAAAATTCTCGTGTCACAGTTTTCGTTCCCATACTCCTCCAAAACGGCTGGACCGATTTAAACGAAATTTTATGTACATATCGGGTAGGTCTGAGAATCGGCTAACATCTATTTTTCATGCCCCTAACTGAGCAGCGGGAAACCGCTGGGCACAGCTAGTATTGTATAAGAAGCCAATACATTATTTTGCATTTTTAAATTTAATTCGCGTTACTTCAATGCGAGCTTTCGTGTTATTTATGCCCTAGGCACTCCACTAATAATAGTTATTACCGTTTCCGCCGAACCCAATACTGGTTTAAAATTGTTCGGCGTATAGTTTTTTTTTTTTTTTGTATTGGAGACTGGTTGTGTATCCTCATATTTCACGTGGAAGTCAATCATTTTATTCCGCTAGCGTTTCAACTGTAAAAGTTACATATAAATATGTTCAGCGTATCTGACGGTGGCGATCGGCATTAACTAAATATACAGTACTTATTATTTTATTTCGTCAATGTTTTCGTTATATAAAGCAGTATCCATTGCTTTCAGAAATGAATCGCTCAATACGTAACCCATGTCCTTAGAGTCGAAAATCCAATGCGCAATCGAAAAATTCGTTTATATTTTAAAACAAAAGAATATTATATTGTTAAGCGCAATACACACTGAGCCCGCCGGGCCGCCGACAGTCGGCAACAGGCGCCCGCGCGTGTTGCCCGCCGACATGTTGGCGGCATGGGTACGCCTGCGCTCAGTTGCCCGGCGACGCACGAGCTGTAGTGCTGACTGCCAAATAAATTTCTCATCTCAATCTGCCGACATGCCGCCGACCAAATTTTCCGACTTGTAGAAAGGAAAGCCGCCAGCTAGACCGCCGACAAAAAGTTGCCGACAGATGTCGGCGGCCTGGCGGGCTCAACGTGTACTGCGCTTTATGTAAGTTACTTACCTCAAGCTCTTCAATGACTTTCTCCAGCTGGTCCTCGCTGACTGGAGGAGCGCCAGCCCTCGCGCGCTCCGCGTTTAACAATTTTAACCATGCAGTGTCGGTGGCATCCAAGTCATAGCTACAAGCAGCCTCGGCCTTAGCAGGCGTTTCACTCAGTATATGTTTCTCCGAATGATATTCAGGGTCGCGGCTGAGGTGCAAATATTTATCCTTAGGCCTGCGAAAAAAATATAAACAATTTTAGTGTTTTGTGAGCTGGTGTGAAATTTAATCTAGATTGCATTGCAACTTGCGGATATTTGACATAAGAAGTGGGAAGATAAAAATTCAATAAACCGATTAGCTTATTTTTTTTTTAATACTTTCAGTGCCAGGAACCGAACTTGGAGTGTACTACACACTCAAGTCATACTTGACATAACGTAATACAATCTGGATGATTCATTTTAAGTGCAGCTTTTTCTTAGCGATAATGGCGTCCGTCAAAAAACACCTCACACTAATTAATTTCTCCTGTATCGTGGGTGGGGTAACATTTAAATTCACATACACAAACAGTCAGACCCGAAACAACCTGTAGGTCATACATTTGTTCCGTGCGGGGATCAAACGCGCGACACCTGCGCAGCAGTGGATCGCTCAGCCACTGGGCCAACCGTGCCGTCAAACTAATTATTTCATAGTACAAACTCTATTGGACTCAAGTTGTATATCATATGCACAAGTGGCATAGCGTCACCATTAAAAGTAACTCATATTTTCAGTTATTGGATAGTTGTCCATAGAGTTTCTTGACTATTCTTCTCCATAGAGATCTAGGTTTTGAAATAAGCAACTACGGTAGGTACTTTCACAAGTTATTATGCCTTGTGACTGGGAAGTGCCTATAACGGTCTAATTGAAACAAATGGTTTGACTCAAAAAAAAAGTGGTGAAAAAATATTGACTTACAATTTGAATTCCTGAAAGTTGTGTGGTGGTGGATTGTCTATGATCTTGACCTTAGGCGCAGGGAGAGAGTCAGGGTTCACAGGCACCTGTACTCCTCTCTCCCATTCCTGTTTCCACGTATCTGTGATGATCCAGTATGAAGACTGTGTGAGTGGCTCACTGTCCGGCAGTTTCATGGCGCTGATAAGGTCCTTTCTGAAATTCATAGATTTAGTATCGGTTAGCAGTTATCGACAAGTAAGAAGTTCCATTATGTTAGTACAAACCGTCACCCATGCCAGTTTTACAGACAACACGATATGCAGGGACCTCATTTATATACTAGATTACAGATTTATTTTTAATGTCGACATTCTGTTTTACGGTATTAGTGGAAGTTGCGACGTCTGTAAAATATAATTAACGTGAGATACATATTAATCTTTTCTGTGATATTATTAAAAACTGACGTCGAACCCACCCTTCACTACGGTCCCTCACTAAACCCTAACTCACTTCGCGTTTAACATCTGTGAATAAATATCTCTAACACTTAACTCTAATTCAAGTTATCGACCACGGAACCACCAGTAATGATATTATAATATATATTTAGTTTTAAGACAGCAGCTTTTTGAGGAACCCTGACTAAATGGCAAAAGTAGACTGGCAACCATTGCATTGCGTAGAGTTCTGAAACAACTGTAGAATTCAAAGGCATTGGTAGTAACCATGGCGTAAATGGTACTACTCATGATACCTGTCGAGAGATCGAACTGTGTCGAAAAGCTTTACAGTTTTCAGAGGAAAATAGTTTTCATCTGCAAAATGTCATGGAAAAATTTTAAGTTTTTCAATGAATAATATTCTTTTTAATTCACATGCATACTATTCTTTTTAGACGTAGATATGTGGTATTTTTTTTACCGGGATAATGTCATGGAAATGTGTTTTCGAAACTTATAGTAGAAGTAATCCTCAATTGCTATATACTGATCATCTAAACTTGAATGCCGCAATTATATTAAAACGAGAACCGTTCCAACTAAACAAATTGGGGTTACAACGGCCTTTTAAAATAAAAAGGTACTATAAAATGTATTTTTCTAAAAAATACAATCATTAAATTCTCTAGAGATAGGTATACATTTTATGTTGATTAACGCACAGGTCAATCCCAATTTACACAAATAAAAAAACATTTTTAATATTTTCTGTATACCTACGTATTGAAAAAAGTGGAAGTGTAAGACTTTAGGCTACAATATCGCTCAGCCACTACGTCAACTATGCTGTCAAAATGATTTGTTCCTTTTGATACTTGTACATATTATAAAATTATTATTAGACTATAGTTTGTGTGCTACCGTTAAAATCAATTCTATGCATGAACTTCTATCCCGAAATAATGACACAAAATGAACTTAGTGAATGTCAAAAGGGAGTCAATTGAACGAAGCAATTTTTGCTATTTATCAATAGAAAAGATTATTATGTACGCATGTATAATTAGAGACCGGATTATATGACGTTTCTCAGAAATCATATTTGCGCCGAATCACTTAGTTTGATTTACAGAATGTTTAGTTAGTAGTAAAGAAATCGTTTACACCTCATATTTAAAATTTGGAACAGTACTCAATTGCTAAATCAAATATATTGTACGTCGTCTAAAACATGGTAATATTTAAAAATAAGTTATCGTTTTGCACTTATTTAAATTGTATGTTGCTTATTTAGATTTTATTGCATATTTCGACCATTTTAAGTTGCATATAATCCGGTGTCTACTGATGACAATATACAGGTAAATGAGGTTAGTCAATTAATATTGTGAATCTAAAATTAAGATGAGATTAGTAAGTAAACAATAAATATTACTAATAAGATGAGATTAGTAAAAAAACAATAAATATTACTAATAAGATGAGATTAATAAGTTTACAATCAATATGAGGTTAGAATTTTACCAATCAATTTAACTGTAGCCCCACAAATTAGTTACTTATAAAATTACACTGATTTAGATTACACTGATTTGGATGATAGTAGATTAGATCATGTGCTTTATTTCAATATGGTGAAGGTGTTAAGTTGAATGACAAATGTAACATTGATATTTATCCAAAAAAGCGTTATGCACCAAACAAATACCCATCAATTTATAACAATTTCAAACAAAGTTTGACATAAGGTTCAAATTTGCTAAAAAATATAGTAACACTTGCAGTCATAATATTTAGCGCAGCACAAGCTCGCTTTCAACAATAGAAATAAGATGGGAAGATGTGCCTTTTCATCATGTCAAATAACAAATTATCTTGCTGAAAGTTTTACAGAAAGTCCCCATATTTTCCCAACTATAAATTATGAATACACATTACGCCCATTTTATCTAACTAGGCGAAACTTAAACGAATGCTTATAAGCAGTATTCAAGTACTATTCGATTTTCAACACTTGTGGCACTTGTTGCAGAGTTGATAGTATAACTCTGCAATCAACCAGTGCAATAGTATTTAGGCATCCATTTAGATGTCACATAATGATAGTGAAATCATTCCTTAATATGGTATGTACTGGTCACCCCCACAGTCAGCTGGTGGTATGGCATGGCAATATTTTTGATGGGACCCTAAAGTGCCCATATCAAAAACATTGTTACATTAAAGGTCATTTGGACGTAATTCTGATTAAATGTGCAAATCCACAATCTCTAATAAATTCAGTTAATCACATAATAGAATCAATATTTTAAATCATTGCATGCATTTGTTACCAATGAAATCATTTCAGCAATCCTAAATCGTATAATTTACTTTGAAAAATTGGGAGAAATTTTTGTTTCTGCTTAGAATGTTTCTATTCATTAGGATATTAAGAACTTTTTTGGCATGTTCAATGCCAATGCTTGTTATGCGTCCTATGACACAACCGCTTACTTTAAAGCATAGTGCTATATTTGTCCAATAAAATTCTGTGGTGTTTTGTGTTTTAGCCTATGGATTTCTGTTTTTATCCATGAGATAATTGGCTAAGCTGTTTGGATGGCGAGTTGTTCTTTCTTCATATGACTTGACGTAGCTTTTAATTTCTTCTCTGATTGGAAGCATGTTCAGATCGTGATGAAGAGCTTCATTTGGAACGAACCATGGGGCATTTGTGATTGGTCTTAGAAGCTTTTTCTAGAAGCGCTGTATAATCTCTGTTTGAATGTGATGCAGTTCCCCATAGCTGAATGCCGTAGGTCTATATAGGCTTGATTATGGCTTTGTTTAAAAGGATTTTATTTTCCAAGTGTAATTGTGAGTTACGGCCAATTTGCCAGTATAACTTTCTCAGTGTCAGTCCAAGTTGCTTTCGTTTCATGAAGATGTGATTTTTCCAAGTCAGACGTTTATCCAGGCTTGAGGCATCTCTATTCCATTCAACCCTACTAATGTGCTTGTATTTTTCTCCTAGAAAATGTGACATTTACCGACTTGGTCTCGTTCGCTTTTATCCTCCACTTTTAGAGCCAGAGGGCTATTTCGTCCAGACAGGTCTGCAGAATAGCCGATGCTACTTCATGGTCAGTATTGGACACCAACACAGCTGTGTCATCCGCGAAGGTTCCAGTGGTCCCTAAATTTGATATTGGAAGATCGGCAGTATGAATCTAATATAATATTAGTGTAAGCCCACTGCCCTGCGGAACCCCAGCAGCAATAGGGTATAGTTTTGATAATACGTCTCCACTCTGTACAAAGACGTATCTGTGTCTCAGAACCGACATCAAGATTCGGAAGATATTGTTAGAGAAGCTGTTTTTGATTTTGTACAGGAGACCTTCGTGCCAACTCTATCAAATGCTTTAGAGATGTTAAGGAATGAAGCAGCGCAATATTCCTTATGTTCGAGCATTCGTATGTTTTTAGATGTTCTGCATTTTTCTTCGTCGTTTCGGGCCCAGCACCCGTTGGCTTGCCAAAGTGGAGGAGACACCATTTTAGGCTGCTTTATCTATTAAGTCAGGTATTTTATTTCTGGCGGTAAGCCAGTATGTGGGCTCACCTGTTAATATAATTTCTATTTTTAGTTTTTCGGCAGTTTTGAGTAGCTTCCGGCCCCTGGGAGGGGTCAATCTCGAGCTCCAATATGTATGCTTCGCATTGAAGTCTGCCGGCTATAAACCGATCGCCAAGAGAATTGAAGAACTCAGTGAACTCCTCTTTTTTGATAATGTGTTTCGGTGGGCAGTAGATAGCTGTCACAGTGTTTGGGCTTGCCCAATCTTCGACTATTACCGTTGTTGCCTGGATTGATGCTTTGCCGTATGGTACCGATTCATAATGTTTTAATTTACTTTTTATAATTATAGCAGATCCACCATGCGTGGTGATAGAATCTCCGGGTGTGGCCATATCTCTGGCAGTTTTTTCGTTTTTGGAGTTTCTTGTAAATTTTTGAGTAGGCTTCGGTGGTTTTTGCCTGAATTTTCACTTGGTCCTCACGTAGAATCTTCATTTCGTATTGTTTAGTCACTGTATCATTCAACATGGCATAGAGTGGCTGGATGAACTTGAACAGTGGAGGTGGTTTAATGGGCTTTTGGACGGTTTTGGAAGAATTATTTGTGATATCAAGGCCAGAGAATCGATAGGATGTAGCAACAGGAGCACTAAACCAGTAGTCATTTCATTTAGTTTGTTTTTGGCTAGTTAGTAGTTCTTCTGGGCTGCGGGATCTTTGGCGTCCGGGTACTTCTAGCCAGTTTTCTTCAGGAGCATTTTCAGAGTCAACTAGTTTTATTGTCGTACTGGCATCGCCAATAGGAACTGTACCACTACAAGAGCTTGATCGGGGTCGGCTAACAAATAGGCTTTCATGAAATATTTGCTGGGTTAATGTTTTGGTGCAATTTGCAGTATTCTTCTTGGGTTTTCCCATGGCCATGCATGCTTTTAGGGTAATTTCACTTTTTATGTGGCAGCACTGCCTTGAAGTTGACACTGACACATCGATAGTGACATTTTAAGGCGAAAATAAAAGTTATTATTTGTGAATTTTAGTGGCTGGTTTTCACTGGTAGTAACTTCAGACTTTTAAGTCTTCTTTTTTGTGGTTTTTAGTTGTTAAGAACACTAGATAACATTAGCACAGGGTCCGAAACACTTTGGCTACACTTTTATATTGTTTTAAAACACAACTTCACAGTATATTTTTATAATCGCGAGTATATTTGAGGAGCGTTCCGACAGCATTTTCACAACTCAATTTCTTCTTTTAACTTAGTTCATGAAACATATTTTTTATTTTATTATCTTAGAACCTCTTCATGCAAGAAGAGTGATAGACACCACTGTTGCAAAATAGAATTAAAAATTACATCACACAATATAACCAAAACAAAAATGCCTAGTGATTGATCATGTATTTACAGTAGGTTTATAATCAATAAATCTTGACCCTCAAAAAAAGTAATTAAAATACAGTTTCTTTTCACAAATATACAGTGCGAAAGGGACACCGACGCGGACACGGTTACCATAGACACATTTTGTCGGAAATTTCAAAAAGAATCAGCTATTCCATAGATTTTCCGTGTAGGTATTGCAGTTTTGTAGCCAACAGCTGTCCATACTTTAATGTTTCAGAATGTTGAACTGAATTGGTAAGCGCTTTGAAATCAGTCTCCCTCTCACCCTGTCTATAAATAACAACAATTTAGGCATAAATCATGTGTAGAAAACATATTTTATTAGTGGAAACTGCTACTAGTCAAAATCTGATCTCTTTACTTTTTCTGAAACTCGCAAACAAACCTACCACAACATATACAGCCTTTTTATTCAATTTAAAAAAAAAAAACAAATGCCAAAAAGGTTACTTCCTGTGGAGAATACCAGTATTGATCTGATTGAATATTTATTAACATCTTATTTTCAGTTCATCAGCCTGCAGAACAGGCAGGCTTTAGAAAAAAGTACTCAACCCTAGACCACATTCACACACAGTGAAACAAATTATGCAGAAATACCACCAACCAAACTTTACACATGGTTTTCATAGACTATATATATAAGGCATTTGACAACATAGAAAACACAATGATTTGAGAAAATCTGATGAGTCAAGGAATTCTGGAACCATAATATGTAAACATAATCAAATCCATACACACAAACAGCAAAGCTACAATTAGAAGTGACGGGTCCTGAATTCCAGATAAGAAGAGGCGTAAGACAAGGAGACCCAATGTCCCCAAGTTATTTTCTGCAGTTTTGGAGACCATTTTCCGAAAGTTGGATTGGACGAACTATGGTCTTAATATCTACGGAAAAAGGCTAAACCACCTTCATAGACATAATTCTTTTCGAGTAAGATCCATCGTCTGGAAACCATGATTCAGAAGCTGAGTGACGAAAGTGCTAATGTAGGTTTGAAAATGAACACAACAAAAACAAAACTACTAACTAACTCAGAGAAGATAACATAAAAGTGGATGGCCGATCACTTGAATATGTGAACAAATATACTTACTTGGGTCAAATCATATCACCTAGCAAACAGATGAGTAAGGGGATTAATAATAGAATAGCCAGCGGATGGAGAAAGTATTGATCACTGAAAGAGATCATGATATCTAGAGATCTAAGTATTTCCTGTAAGAAAAAAGTTTTAAACATCTGTATTTTGCCATGGACTTGCAAAACATCACAGAGATAAAATACAATACTGCAAAAGTTCAATGGAATGAAGTATGACACACATATCAAAAAGGGACCACATAAGAAACAAACATCTGAGATACAGATATACTGACAGGATAAACCACCAAAAATGGAGATGGGCAGGACACATGCTGTGAGACAACCAGGAAAAGTGGATCAAATTAGTGACAGATTGGTATCCCAGTGATGGGAAAAGGAGTACAGGAAAACAAACAACGAGATAGGAGGACGAGCTAAAACTGACGGCGCGCCCCAATTGGAGAAGAGTGACTCGCGATAGAGTACAGTGGAAGCAGCTAGAGCAGGCCTTTGTCAAGAGGCACGCTGAATTAAGGGACATTTTATAACAAAATAAAACGCAACAGCGACACAATTCAGAATTACAAGGCCATTAATAATAATTTTCAGTTAGGTGGGTCACTATCTGCCTGAACCCTATGCGACCACGTTCAAGCCAAAAGCAAGATGAATGGTTTCCTAGGAATGGGAGAATCCATTTTGTACTCGGTTTAAAAAAAATAACTAATAATCTTAGGGGATATGTATGTACTATGCTATGACAGGTATTGATAAATAACACATTGTATCTTTAGTGAAATCAGCCAGAAAATTATTGGTTTACAATAATTGCTTTTCTCAGCAGTAATCTCATTATTAAATTAAATGTGGATATTTGTCCCAATATTTTTTCTTTTACTATCAGTATTTTGAAAAACTTCTCTAAGCAATATTGCTTGTTACTTTAATAAGTAAAAATAGTCAAACTCATTCCAAGTAGAGTGTATTTATACCACGATGGATCAATAACAGTCTACTTACTGCTTATGTTATGAGTGTTAATATAAAAAAAACGAAAGCCCAAATTATCAGGTTTGCTTGCACACTAATGTGGAAGATTATACTGAAAACTTCAATCTTATTTTCACTGTACTATGCTAATACAGATTTTGTTTATGACTGCAAACCAAAGAATTTGCAAACATGTGATTGTAACAATTTTTTTTCCTAGCTTCGGTCCCGTTTTATACGAAAATTAACCAACAAGAACATTATAAATGCACTCAATAACACTTGGGATAATGTACCTTTCCATTAGGTAAATATTTTTCAATATCAAATCAGTATATCTGAAGATAACCCCTATGTACAAACTTGACCTCTTTAAATTATCATATTAAAAATTTAGATGATATGGTTATTGTTATTTATGAAGGATACACTAGAAAAACCCGCAAAAATATGTTTTTTTTTGCAGGTATGCAGGTTAGTTCTTGATGGTACTAAATATGGTTTTAAAGAATAACAATCATTGAAATCATCAATAGGAACAAACCTCTAAGTTCATTTAACTTAGAGTTAGCAGGTCTAGTTCATGAAAAAGCCATTCAATGGGATTGCATGAACTTAAGAGGGTTGTATTCATGATAATTATGATCTTAATTCTGTGATTACACAATTTACAGTCGCAAATTATATCTTATTCAACATACAGCGTAACAGTGACCTAGCATAAAACTAAAGAAAATTTTAATTTTATAGGCTACCCTGGTGCTTTCACTTAAATAGCATGTACCTCTTAAAAAAAAAAGTTTTTGTGCAATCCTATCCTTAATTTTTCCACACTCACAAAACCATTTAACAATATAAAAACCCTCTTTACCATCTTTCACAGCAAAAAGTTAGTTTTTGTATGAGATTTTTGTTCTAGATTACAATTGATTTCCTTAAACTATTTTGTAACCATATCCCACATGTAATCCTTATCTATATATTAATAAACATACTTATTCAGTAAGTAATTCTACTAAGTACAGGCACATCCTCCCATTATCAAATTAAGTCATTTTAGTTCAGTAAAATTTAAATATTACACATTATTTTACAAATTGCATAGTTAGTAAATAATCAACAGGCGCATTCACACCATTTTCATTTATACTACCTAACAACTACCTATTTGTAATAATCACTTTAAATCATGTTTTCATTTTACTGTTTTATTAAATACATTAGGAACTAGTTAACAGAGTATAATAGAGAATGCATCGCTCAGCATGATTGAGAAATATCAGAGATAATTGTGAAAATATTTTTTAAATGAAATATTTAGTTTACAGAACCATTTACTGGGCCATATTTTTATGTTTCATTTTACTCTGTAACTATCTAATCATATAATGTGATTGTATTAACAAAAACTATTATTGTATTCTGAAGCACAGCTTGTTATCCCCGCAAATTGCACAGTTATTCGCTGTTTATCAATTCTTTAATTTGAATCGCAATGCAGTTGTGCTAATATATGCTCATAAGTTATGTTAAGAGTAAGAGGACTTTTATCTTTTATAATTCAATATCGGTCATCAAGATTATGGAACTTCAGCTTCTGTTTTGTGACTTATTTATACTGAATATGTATTATTTCATTAAATACTATTAAGCACAGCCTGTAAGTTTTTAAAGTCACACCCAACTGGTCTTTAAGTCTTTCATATGCTTTTGCTGAAAATGCGCGCAACTGCTTGAACACATAAAGAAATGGCACAGGCAAATAATTATATAAATAACTAGAATATCAAGATACAATTGTAATACTGATAACAATAATAATATAAGCAATTTAAATGATCTCAATTAACACCAGGTTTCTGCGAAACTTGATCAAAAGTTTTGGATCAGTCATAATTCATGTAAGTCTTAATGAGAAGTACATTGTTATAACACTTTGTTGATGTAAAGGTTGATTTGTTGAATCAGCATCAAGAACCCAGGTATGTTTGATGCTTAACACTTTTTTTTGTTTATTCCTATATCTTGCAATTAGTCCTTTGACTAGGAGCATGACAATTAATGTTGACTATGAGCATGTAGCTAAATGATGCTTAACACTTAATACAGTAATGTTTATATCCTGAACAACACTATATGATCTTTACTCTATTAATCTTAACATTATACTATTAACTGTATTGTATCCAATCCAAACTTTTCACACAAACCTGAATAGTTCAGCGGGTGCCTCTGAGGCACTCCTGTTATATATTGATGACATCTTGAGGTCACTGACAGGGCGGAGCTGCCAGAGAGCGTCCTCGGGCTCCGTCCTGCGGCGCTTGGATGCGCCGGCGTCATCACCGCGCATCCCAGTCGCCCGCTTTGTGCCTCTCAACGACATCTCGAAAAGTTGTCCACAACCTACATGTTCACGATCCTTCTACTGCTTTACACTTAGAACGCGGCAACAACATTGTGTAGAATGTCACATCATTCACTACATGGCACTTCAGTTTGCGTTCTGTAAACCTGAAAATAACAATATGTACATTTAAAAGGGCATTAACAAGCACTTTTCTGATGAGTAAGACCCTAACAACTGATCATACCCTTCGATAAATGAATCTAAGAGCCTATTCTAATGTCCAAATTGGTCACTCAACACATTTCTCGAAATTTTGACAGATCAAAATTAATCAGCACAGTGAACAAAACAATGTGCTATACACAATACAAACACTAACTGGAGGTAATGTAGCATTAGTAAACAGTAATAAAGCTTTGTATTTAGGACTATTCAGTACAAAAGCATTTTGACATACAGAACAAAAATGACAATTTGAGAATTTAACAATGTAAAATGCACTGGTGTTGAAGAAGTGTCATCGTGTTTTACCTCGACATAATACATCGTATTACCAATATCCACCGAATGGGACGTTTTTTTGGTGCATATTTATGAAATGAATAACAATCCCGTTTGACGTTTCACTTTACTGCACGAGTAAAATGTATGGCGGGCCACTGCTGGGGCCGAGACTGTAAATAGCGGGGAGCCACACAGAACAGCCGCCCGTTCTCGTTCTTACTTGCTGCCCGCACAAATATATAAAATGCACTCACACGACACCACCAGTGAATCCAATTACTTCATTCTATAATAATTAACCGTAAATATTTATCTCACGAATAGTCTCCATTGTAGGCTACATAACAAAGTTGACAACATAGATAGCAGCACTGTTTTGTTGCCAGATTGACGTGAGTCCTACGCATCATTTTCTCCACCGTTTCGTTATAAATGTATATCATGTATACAACAGGTCGATTGTATATCAGATAACAATAATGTACTATGTTGAAATACCTCATAATTCACATACATTTTCTGTAACAGACATTTGGCGCCATTGATCCAAAAACTACTTTGGTCACGTGACTATGTACGAATCACCAACGCAAGCCAAGTAAAATGGCCAAAACGCACATCGAGTTCATCTAATGTCATTGGTTTTGAAAGTAACTTGCCGCATAACATATACATGGAGACAAGGTTTTTAATTCCTCAAAGCCGTGAATAAACCAAACACGAACACATAGTTAATAAACATTGGATTTGTCAGCAAGTAGCACAAATTACTAGAATAAATTACAACATGAACATAGAGCCAGAGATATCAATACGAAGTTACAGAGATTAGTCACCAGTTGGCGCTCTCGTCAATATGGAAGTTTTAAAATTGCTATATACAAAAATGTTTCTGTATATTTTTTAGTATTCTGTTCTTCTTTCTTCATAATTATTTATTAAAAAGAATTTAAAATATTTAAGCTTATTATTATTTTTGGCACTGGGTAGGTCACATTTTTAGGATGTGTCAAGACAGATGGGCCAGAATTATCACATTTATCACATAGTGGATGCCTAAAACGGTCGTCGTCGCTGAGAAAGTCCCCAAAAACGCTTGTTTGACGATTCGGACTCGTTTTTGCCGGGTTGGGCAAAGGCCTCTCCCATTTGCCTCTTCTGGTAAGAAGAGGCAAATGGGAGAGGCCTTTGCCCAACCGTGGTATGAAATAGGTTATTTTTTTATATATTGGCCTAAAATAAAAATCTGTGATTACTTTTACATTTTTTAAATTATTATTCCTATTTTTTTTTTAATCTAAGAAAAACAAAAAATCCTTAGATATAAATAAAATAGTAACCCAATGGTATCGGAAACAGGGTCCAAGCTACCAGCAATCAGGGTTCCACATAGAGGAACATCCTAACGATAAGAGCCGTGTCCAGGAGTACCGCTTTCAGTAAAAAACCCTTGATCCAGCCGTCTAACGAAAGCCTCCTCAGGTGTTGGTCGAGGCGCTTGGCAATTAAGCCATTAGCACATACAACTCAGCGATCATTCGACACAATGATCGATGAATCCAAATCCTACATGTAGGCAAGTCAATATACTTGATTTGTTTATCTTTCTCGGCTATATAAATAAATATAACAAAAGCAGCAAAAAATTTGAAGGCTTCAAAAAGTATACCCGCATCGTCGCTGACAAAGAGCTGGCGAAAATACTAGGAGGGCACTCCAACCCCATGGCCTCAGTTATTCATACCCAAACTTAACTACCAAAAGATAATGAAGTAGCGCCGTTTTTGGTTTTCAGCACCTGCAGCAACCGCTCCAACACAGTACGCCCATACTAGGAAGATGGGATGGCTGTCATCACATGTCTCCAGTATCAGCTCACTACTCTAGTGAGCTGATACTGGAGATTTAGCGGAAAAAAATTGTAGTCTACGAATGGAGAAAACTTATCTTCTAGGAAATACATCTTTGTTCTAAAAACGGTAATATCGGTTAAAAAAATAGCAACTTCTATAAAAAAAAATGTACAAAAGGCCAAAATTTAACTAAACCGCTCAAATAATATCAATCGTCTTGACATATTTGTTTTGGTTACTCCTCATTTTAAAGTAACTAGTCGTGAATCATTGAGTTACTTTACCGGTCTGGTAAAAGCGGAGACAAATCGTCAGACGCGGTTATCAGCCGCAGTCGCAGTTTTTTGGTTACATCTAGTCTTATGGTTACATTTAGTCTGTGGACTGTACACTGATCTATACAAACTATCTGATGTATCCTTAGCGTTTAGAAATACTGTGCACACTTATAAGTCATTGCTATCAGCCGCAACTCACGGACGCATACGATACGTTTGTTTCCACCTTCAGCTTACAAAAATTCTCGCCTTCTGAAACTTGTTATTCGGAACTCACCCCTCAGTGCCAGTGTTGTTGCCGGTTGAAGTAAGAACCATTCCAAAAAAATGGCTAAAGGCAAAAATCTTCATATTTTTAAGCCATTATTACCAGTAATAATGTTGCTACCATATAATTACGTATACAAAAGGTGGCTATATAATATATTCCAGGGTTCCAGAAGACATCGAAAAGTATAAAAAATGAGCTAATTTTTAATTAGCAAGTAAATGTTAGTTAGAAAGGAATGAAGGTCTTTAAAAAATGTTAATCAGCGAAAAACCAAAACCTAGCTTATCTAAAATTGTTGAGAATGGCACAGTCTAACTATAATTGTAATTTACCAATAATACTTTAATTTGTAATCAAACTGGAGAATCGTTTTAAATTGCCAGTTTGAAAATTTGGGTAGTTCTGAAATACAAAATTACCGCGTTAATTACATAATTCTTTTCATTGAAAAACTTAATTGGGGTACAATTTGGAACTACTAGTGGAACGTATTAGAATTGACAGGACAAGCAACCCTAATGTCACAAATAATGTTGCAGCATAACCGTCAGAGGGCGCGGCAGCCAGGTGACCCACGTGCGATTCTGTGACCTCCAATACTGGCAACTCGTTGTAGGGCCAATTTAAGACGAAAATCTAGTGATGCCATGTATTAAAAATACAACACCATCATTTTACATAAAGAAAGTTGTTGTAGATGGACAGCACTATTGTTTGTTCGAATACTGCAAAATAAGGAATAACTTCTCGAAAGATTAACTACATATTTAGTTTATCCTACCTATTTTATTGCTGTTTTCAAACTCGACGTGTATCCTTATCCTTAGAGGGCGTAGCTCGTGATCTTTAACATAAATATATTAAAAATCAACAATAGTTGCTTTCATTTTAATGATGGAGCAATTATAGGTTTTGAAGTATCGTCTTTTTGACTTAGGTACATGTTATTCCCCTGAATATCAAAATACAATAAGTACCGAAAAAATTGCTAGCTGTGAAATAAAAAAAAAATTGAGGGCTTCCTGTAATATTTACATTAGGTATTTCTAGATAAGGCCCTTTTTAAAAAAAACGTATTACTAGAACTAAAAATTATGGAGGCCAATCATCTGCAACCAATGTGCCGATCTGGGAAAACAAAACAAATAATAGGTCGCCGGTTGGTCGAAAAATCATCATAGATAAAAAAGCAATCACGAGAAGACCTACAACATAAAAAAGGTAGTAGTTTTTCAGAAATATACTTACCTACTGATAATGTATTTCCAAACGCGAGAGAAAGTATTGGAGCACTGGCTGTGTGCTGTAAAACTACCTACGTGTTACTCAGAGTGTCGCGGTGTTGCTTAATCAACGCAGCAATCAATCAATCTACTAACCCATTCGCAGTTTGCATTGCACTCCAAACTATGCAATGGATTGTGATGAACGAGACTTCTTAAAAAAAAAAACAAGTTCCTAGTTGGATTTCACCAAAAATAAAAAACCTTCATACTAAGATTTTTTTATTCAAGTTAATACAGTGTTTTGTTTTGTTAACAGTATATATATTAAAATTTAAACAATTAACTCTAAAAATACAAAACTACTTATTTCTAAATTAAATAAAAGATAGATTTTTCTTGATTATCTTCATACTGGCTCACTAATAAAAAATGTACAGATAGATATCGCAGTTTACAAATTATGCTGAAAGGACTATAGACCATAATATATTTTATCATAATCTATTGGGTATATAATTAACCTTCAAAATTAGAAATGTGGAAGTACCTATATATTTTTGTAATTTCGTGCATTCATACAGTTTTTATTAGCAAGTCTATAGCTTTTATAAAGCCGCAGATCCAACGAAATAATATATATTTACCGTCTGTTACAAACATTTTCCATTACATTTTTACTAGCTAAATCTTATAAATACCCTTTCCGGTTATAGAACAATAATAATTAATTTATAAAATGATCAAAAGTGCTTAATGAACTTCGTTGTTAGAAGATAATTTCCTCATGGAATGACGACAAATTCAATTTAAAATAAATACACCGAAACGCAGTAATTTCAAGAATTAATACTTAACCTCAATTAGGTTATTGTTCATCCGTTTACGTATGGCGATTTCGCGATAGTAACTACAGTAGGCTGCGATGAATGACGTACAGTTACTTTCATTTTTTTAAATTGTGCACAGAACCGGTTCGCTCGAGACTGACTCACAGGCCTGTAAATTGCTTGTAAATTTAATATAACGCCATCTATCGGCAACTACGTAAACTAGCCTCATGTTATGTCAACTATTAACATGTCTCATTTAAGTATTCATGAGTAATTAATATTTGATAAATATAATATAACACGGGTTTATACACATTTAAAATTTGGGTTATTATTCTAATAGAAAATTGTTTGTGACTTTGAAAGTTTGGTACTTTGTAGCAAATGGCACGGTTCGTTAAGGTTTTAGTTTGCGTAAAATAAACATCACTTGCCTATTATAGTATTGTGTGTGTGTATTTTATAGGCTTTCTATCTATAGAGAACAATAAAGTACATACAGTCGAAGAAATAAATCACTAGACTGGACACAATAAATCAATTGCAGACAAATTTGTATGCAAGTTTTGCAGCACAGTGATAAATTGGCTCACTAACTGGCTTGATAGAAAGATTAGGCCTCTTCAGAGCTCAGAGCGTTATTATATAATAATCCTTGCGGCACCCAACACGTGTACATCAATACGATATAGACCGAGAAACAAACAATGTTTCATTTTACGCAAAAATAAATGAATTAATTCGGAATATTATGACACTGCTACTATTACTATTGCGTGGGAGAAAAACTGAGAAATCGATTTTAATAAATACATTCATCTTTGTTTCGCGTTGGTGTCAGATATGACCTTTTCAAGTCGGGACACAAGCAAAACTATAATAAATTGCGTAAATAATATACTAGAAAACTAACCATGGTAGGAGAAAATCTTCCCATAGCACACATGTACTGGCCTTAAATAACATTATTATTAACCAGTTAAATACAAAGGAGGCCCACACCTAATACAGTAAATTGTTAATTAAACTAATAAAGATGTGTTCTTAAAACTACATAACTACTACTCTTTGTTATTTTTGGTATACAATCTTAATAATCTATTTTTTAAATTAATATGTTATCTCATATGGTAATAGTGTAACCCTCAATATACAGAGTGGAGGGATATTGACTCACATGGTCTCCAGATATTCAATGCATCAATCATACCTACACAGTCAAAATGTAGGAAAAAGAAAAAGAAAAAGGAAAAAGAATTATGTTCAGTATATGTAGTGAACATTTGGGTGTTGGTATCCCTACCACCCTGTACAACGGAATTGTTTGTATATTTTTGCTAGTCAGTGGATTGTGTGTTTATTCTTTCAACAAGACTACTAAATTTCTCTTTTTTTTAGTTCGAAAATTCTGGCATTCAATGTTGCCTTTGGCGGTGTCTAGACACTAAATTCTTTAGTTGCGACTCATACAAATACACAGGATGCAAAATAGAGACGATAGAATTGTTATTTTACTCCTTTGGCAAATGGTGAATTTTAGAAAAAAAAGACCATACAAGTAGCTTGCTGATGCCACACATACGACAACTTTTGGCTGAACCGTTGTAAATACATAACTGTCACTGTATACAATATGTATAACAGCTGGTTAATTTGCTACATCATAGAGTAAACCTTACAAATCTCAAAGATAACATAACACAAATAACTTACAATAAATCTACCTGCAGTAAAATTATACTATTATCGCTGTAGCATGGTTTAGGTGACATTAGATATGAAAAGATACTATGTTTAGTGCTTCATCCCTTCACTAAAGCAGAGTAGTCGCAGCTATATCCTGAGAACTGTGGCGGAGAGCTATACTCCAAATGTTAGGCATTTTGTTCGGAGGTTGATAAAGTAGGACACATTGTTCCTGATTTGTCAGCCTTTGTTTTGATGTTGTATTTTATTTTTACTACTAACACTAGAGAATTAGTCGTTTGTAGTAATAACAAAATATGGATCTCTGTTGTCCGAAATAAATGCATTTTATTTATTATTTAAACATGTCTGTGGGTAGTCCTATACAGTTATGACATCCTTACTATCCTTACTTATATAATATTATAAAAGCGAAAGTGAGTTTGTTTGTTTGTTTGTTACCTCTTCACGCTTTAATGGCTGAACTGATTTGAATGAATTTTGGTACAGAGATAGTAGGAACCAGGACACGGACATAAACTAATTTTTTTTAAAAAAGTGGGATGTGAGGGAGAAAGAGGGAAGAAAAGGGAAAACTTAGCGTTGCTATTACAAATCAATAAGGCGCAAGGGGAACTGTGTTACCCCAAATTTAACGCGGGCGAAAGCTAGTTCAGGATAAAGCCATAAACTCATGATCAGAAATCGAGAGAACATTCCAGATTGAAGACGAATGGTACATTTTACTAATGTCACTCGCACCACGCTACAGCGTATATAGTTGACCGCCATCTTAGATAACCTAACATTAATATATCGTCCGAAGACCTCCTTACATATGATGTGTTAATATTCATATTTAATTATATACTACGAAATTATTAATTATTGTACTAAAAGAGAACAGTACGAGGAGGAAATTATATCAAAAGTTGTAAAAACCGTTACAATACTTGAAGAATATTTGATGTAGATCTCTTAGGACTAAAGAGTAAATAAAAGGTTCAGTCAAATTTATATGGACTAACCATGGACACTACCGGATTCTGGAAAGTTAAATATATCAGACTCCCAGTGTTTTTATAAATTTGTTTGCAGCTCTTTGACTAAACCTTTAAAGTATACTCTATTAACTAAATGATTACATAAGAAAGAACCATTTGTGTACACATTGCGTGACGTTATTATATACTTCATCAGTAAAGATTCTGTACAACAGACTATTAAAAATGATCATTGTTTTTTTTTTAAATAAATCTGCGGTTTTATATTTGGAACATATTGACGTTTTGTTTTTGTTATAGGTTCCGTGATCTATGGTTTCTTTTTTTTTTTTAATAAATATTGATTATTTTTAATTGTCTGTTGTATATTACCATAGTTATACTGAATCGCTGGTTTAGTTTGTGTCATTAAGACCCTTTCACCATGAACTATATGTGCTTGGTGTAAGGGAGCTGAATGAGTTCAAACATTATTGTCTGTACGAGGTCCGTTCTAACTTCTATGTCTACACACAATCCTGTATCATCAGATCCATTAATTTCTATCAGTCCATTACAATTCGCGTACAGTGAAGCAACAAACCTTTTCATTTCCACGGTAAATTCAATTCAAGAATCTACAAATTTCAACTTGGGGAAAATCAGGTATTGTTATCAAAACAGGTACTTGATATCACTCTATGAATTTAACAAAGATTCAGATCGTCAGATTCACCTTACGGTCTCAGAACATAATCACACTTTTGTTGTTAACAGCGGCATTCTAAATAGCATTGTCTTGCTCATACTGAAAATCGAATCTTTAATTTGACGTGTCAGCGAAATCTTCTCGCGCAACCTAAGATGTAATCTGACGGTCTAATTCTTTGGAATTTCATTAAACATTGAAATTGTGGTATCAAAAGCAAACGGTTAATCAAAATGCCGTAAATTAAGTGCCGGAAAATTACGTGTTAATATTAGGTTATAAAAAGGAATGATAATTTGAATGCAACGTTTCATTTGTGTGTGATACCTTATTAGAATGTATAATTTTGAATAAAGATTACTTGACAAGTGACTACCCAAAGGAAATAAGATACTAAGTCCTGTTTCAAGAACATAGGATACAGTTTCCTCTGCATAGAACGACATTTGTCGCAAGATATTTAAATATAAAAAAAAACTTTGCCCCACACTAGGAATTACTGCTGTATAGTTCACATAGACAAACAGCCAGACACGGAACAACTATCTGTAGGCCATACAAATATTTGTTCCGTGCGGGGATCCATCCCGCGACACGCAGCGCAGCAGTCGATCGCTCAGCCACTGCGCCAACCGTGTCGTCAATATTATTTACATTCTTCACAACGGATATCGGAGTCACAGAATATATACCTAATTCGAATCTCTTACAAAATTATAATACTATATTAATTTAAATATATACCACATCTTACCTAAATTGGCAAATTTGCAATTTTATCCAATCACAAAATAATTATATTAAAACATAATTTGTACATCTCAATCACTACGAAGAAGCCGCATTTAATATTTGTGCGAATTTCATAAAGCAGTTAACTAAATATTGATGCAACTGAAGATATGCTCACACCCGGTTACTAAGAGGGGAACAACAGAGTTTTAACTGCCAAGTAACAATAGGTTATGAAATCATTTGACTATGCATTAAAATTAGCTTTTTATTTAGAATCTGAATACATGATAAACAAAGATCGCAATATTGTTGCAACAACATCATTTCATGTATTCCACAGAAATAGGCACATTTGAATGGAAAACGTCAGCAATGTTCCCCCCTTTCTGAGAATTGAATGAAACTGACAAAATATGGAATAAGGTTTAAAATTGTTTAGCTAGTCGTACCAAGAGACTTTAAACGGCAATCTTTAGGATGTTCCTTTTTTAAATTTCATTCGTTTTCTAATTCCATTTTAAGATGGGATGTTCTTTTTTCAAATTTCTAATTGTTCCTTTCCGAATTCGATTTGCAACATTCTGGAACTTTCTATATTAGTATAGTTTTTAAATCTTCGTGTAACGGTCGTAAGTGGATATTCATTTTCTACTTCAATAAGTTATCTGTGGTCAATCGTAACCTAACCCAACAACCAACCTTTAAGAAGACTATGGCGAAGCAAAGAGGAGGGTTATGATTATAACCGGTAAGTATGTTTATTTAAGACCATGTTCTGTTTTAGATTTTCAGTACTGGCTATAAAGTACTTTGAGAAATCTTAAGCCTAAATAAAACCATGGAAACGTGAAGAACAAATCACTCAGTTCTTTTTTTAAGTTTTAAAAGCATTTTCTAGCATAATGGACGAAAGCTCTGTTAGAAACTTATAACGGATGGAATTGAAACCTGGATCGGATAGTAAATATATATTTACTGTTAGTTTCTTTTTTTAATATATGTATGTATAGTATTATTTGAAGTTGGCTGGTTACATTTGTGAAGTGGTAAAAGATTAGATATTTTGTCTTTTAAAAATTTTGTGTGCTGTATAATTAGAATAATCCATTAAAGGTATACTCACTGATGCTAACTATTTCCTTTGTATATAATTGTTATTATGATGAGGACTTCAAGCAGTTAGCGCATGCATCATTAATAAGCATTCTATAAAGTTCTCGCATTATATTTTTAAAATCGCAACAATAAATACATAAACATATTACTATAAAAAATTTGCAATATAAATAAATCCTTAGAGATACTATAAAAAAAAAGGTGACAATATGAAGAGATTCAATTGAAAACTGACAATCCTTTTAAATCCGTGTTCCAATTATTTTTAAACCATAGAGGTGTTATTAGAATAGAGACATCATTTAAAAAAAGAATGAAACCATTCTTAAAATAGAGATCCTACTAAACGCCTTCTAACAAAAATTTGGCATTTACTATGTCAACATTGATAATTTTAACAACTAAACTACAGATTATTCGATTATTTCTATTACGATCCGATTTTTTTAGCTACATTTTAGATAATGAAGATAGATTCCTGGTGGGCGAGGAGGAAGTCTGTGAAGTTGTTGATGGGTGCGATCGATAGCAGCGACATCTGTCCATTCGGAGGCCAAGCCAGGTTGGGCCCGAACACCACCGCCAAGTTGTTTGTAGTCATCTTGTTCAGGCAGCTTCTATCTTGTACCTAGGGGGGAAAGATTATATTCATTAAAAAAAATCCATATCGAAATGGAATATTTGTTACAATACTTTTTAATGGAAATGGCAGTTTAGTTTAATACAAGATGCTGCTTTTGTATTACTCTTGGATTTGTTTATTGTTTTTTTTTTTAATTTCATTAAATACAATAAAACAACAACAATGATCAACTGACTATCTGCCGGTAGCTTGGGCCCTGTTCTCAATACCGGTGACTACTATTTTGTAATAAGATTTTTTTGTTGTTAATTAAATAAAAGAAATAATAGTAAGAGCTAATATTGATAACCAGAGGTTGGAATTAGGAGTTATTTATGTACTTACACTGATTTCATACAGCGAAATAATAATTTATTTATTTAATATACTATGGAAGACTTACGGTAATAAAGCTGCTTTAAGCTATATAAAAAATTAACATAAAAAAAGAAATCATAGAAACAGAAAGCCAATTACAAGTCAACACGTATAGCCTCAAAACCCGGGATTAATTTTAGAGAGCAGAAAAATCCCGTGATTGAATAAATGAAAAAGAAACGAATATTGGTTTTTATTATTTTTTATCAGCTGTACACGGGATTTTACATATCCCGGGAAGATCCATATTAACATCAACATTTCGATGCAATTACATAAATAACTACCTAATTCCAACGTAGGGTTACCATGACATCTTATAGCAGTTCTTATTCCTGTGTGAGAAAGAGATGATGCTAGACACCCTGTATAGCTCTGTCTCTTTCCCTCAGTGGAATAAGTTGCTGTTGATAACTAACCTTCCACAGAAACTGAAACACGTATTTCAACAACTTGTAGTTGTCAAGAGGCAGCCGCTCCAGAATTAGAATCTTAACCTTGCGCGGCTTGTCTCTGGCTGACCAGTCTGTAACAGTAACATTTATATTGTTTGAAGTAAGGTAAATAATTTAAGTAAGGGCCGGTTTTCGTTGTACAGACGCTTGCACATCAAGCTACTACAATCTGTCAGATTTCTTTGATAGATTTTCGACTTTATTTCTAAAGTATAAGGTCCAAGGTTCATTGGTTCAGTTTCGGGTAGCTTGACCTGCAGGCGTGTGTACGTAACGTCGAAAATCGCTCCATTTTTTTTGAGGAAATCAGCAAATAACTTCACAGGACTGTTAGGCTTGTACTGACTTAAACCCACACATGTTTCTTCTTTGCCCTTTATGTTCCGGGACCGCGGTATCCAATACGAGTATGCGGGTGTACAATATTAAATACTTCTTTGCTTTTCATGATTATTATTTTAAATGTATATTATACTAGCTGTTCCCCACGGTTTCACCCGCGCTGCTCAGCACCTGTTGGTCGTAGCGTGATGTTATATAGCCTATGTTACTCGGGGATAATGTAGCTTTCCAAAGGTGAAAGAATTTTTGAAATCCGTCCAGTAGTTTCGGAGCCTATTCATTACAAACAAACAAACAAATCTTTCCTCTTTATAATATTATATATATATATTATATGTATGTGTTTTTTAAATGTAGCTATTAATTTTGAAAAATCTTACACCACAGACTACGTACACTACTGTTTCTCTTCCTTTATATCCATACAAAAGTTGTCTTGAAATCGCTTCCAGCGATAAGACCGTGTACGTGATAGAGAATATTCTATCTATCTATCTTTTTCGAACAACCCGCAACCCCGACAAAGAAAATCACCCCTTTTTTTTCGGGTGGGAAATCATCCAATAGGGGGGCAAGTTAGACTTGTACTGACTAAAACCCACCCATGTTTCTTCTTTTGCCCTTTACGTTCCGAGGCCGCGGTATCTCTTTCGAACAACCCGCAACCCCGGCAGGCGGAGGCTCTGTCAAGCCCCTCTGCTTTGCCGACTCTCTTTGAGGCGCGCGTGAAATACGAACGCGCCGTCGACACGGCCTGTCGTCAATCGACGGACGGACGGTGAACTACTCATTGCTCACCGTCCACAGGCCCGAAAATCGCCCCTTGCGTGGGAATTTAGAGACTTCAAGAAGAGAGGGAGAGATAAAGTTCCTCATACTCTATAGAAGAGGATCCTTAGCCCAGACAGGTGTGGTGTCTGGACTATGCCCTGATTCTCTCAAATCAACCTATGATGTTGCCGTATGCTTAACAGGGCAATCCTGTGGGTGCCTTCAGCCAGGGCAATAATCTTAAGAACAAAGCGCTTACAGTCTTAGGGGTCCCCTTGTGGAGCCTCGGATTAGAGCGTCGCTGTAGGAGGCAGCAAAGAGACAGGTCTGAGTGATAACATTATTTAATAACTACTGGATTAGCATCGCGGGGAAGCTCTAACAAGGAACGGGTGGTGCAAGAACCAGACCAGAACGACATTTTTTTTAATGTCATCTCGCTTCAGATTAGTTTAGCTTATCCGGTTGTCGTCTGCTTAACCGGACAATAATCGCCCGACAAATGTAGTCTGGAACTTTTATAATCTAGCACATAAAGATGCTTGCGCGATGTAGGAATTTTGTGTCAGTTTCTTTCCTTCTTTCTACTAAGTAAATAATTAATAGTTCAATTTTCTATAATCCGGCCTATGTTGTCTTCCCATAATTATGTACTAATGATGTTACATAATGACATTGTAAACCCAAATATTTTCCAGAGTTCCGAGTTTCTTGTCGATTCTTTCTTTAAGGAACGACCAACTTAAACCGTGAACCGGTTGGGCAAAATAATGTATGAGTTGCATATATTATCGCACGACATAAGTAAAAAAAAAGTTGGCAGTCGAAATATGGCTACTTATTGTATACTTCTGCTTAACATTATTTTTTTATCTAATATATAAATTTCTCGTGTCACAGTTTTCGTTCCCATACTCCTCCGAAAGGGCTGGACCGATTTAAACGAAATTTTGTAAACATATCGGGTAGGTCTGAGAATCGGCCAAAATCTATTTTTCATACCCCTAAGTGAGCAACGAGTGAAACCGCTGGGTACAGCTAGTTAGTATATAATAATTTAGTTGACAAAAATTACTAAATTGGCCTGACTATGGCAAAGGCTTGCGTACCAATATAGATCAAGAATTTCCCAGCATTTAAGTGACAGTAAACAATTAAAGTCTTTATGGCGCGAGCTCAGACACTTTCTTATTTGAAACGCATTGTACTCAGGGTTGCGAGTTGATCGAAAGAGATACTGTTGCCTCGGAACATAAAAGGCAAAAGAAGGAGCATGAGTAGGTTCTAATCAGTACAAGTCTGACACTAGCCCCCGCTCCACCCAGAGCAGGGGAAATTATTGGATGATCACCCATAAAAAAACGCTTTCTACAAACACCTTCTAAACTTGCACACTTACTCTGGAAATCCATAATCTCGTCATACAAATCGAAAGTCAGGAGTGGTTCCTCCAAATCCCTGAAGAATGTCTTCAGTAGTACAGCTGCGTTATGTGGATCATTTCTGAAGCGCAGGGGCTCGCCACGGTTGCAGGCGCGCTGGAGTTCCTTGATAACGACCATGTTGGCCGAGCGACGGAATATACCCTCAGTTTCCAAAGCTGAAATAACGAGGTAATATTTAAGACGAAAAACAGTTAATGTCTCTACATTACTACTATATTGCTGTCTTGCGCGGTTCCAACCGCGTCATTGGTTGCTGCCCCGCTCCCGTTGATGGTAGCGTGATGTTGTATAGCCTATGTTACTTCCTGATAATGTAGCTTCCTATTAGTGAAAAATGGTTAAAATCGGTCTAGTAGTTTTGGAGCCTATTCGATACAAACAAACAAATCTTTACTCTTTATAATATTTCTAGCTATGCCCGGGCGTTGCAATTCAACTTTCTACCTACCCTTCCAACCCTACCTATCCTATCTTTCAAGTGGGATCCAACTGCACACGGTGTGCAAATTTAATTTAAAATCGGTTAAGTAGTTTAGGAGTCCATCACGGACAAACAACGTGACACATGATTTATATATTTTAGAGATAGATTATTAGTTTAGACATATCGCACACCTAGATTTAAACGGAGACAACTCAAAATTGCTATATTTTTAGTGTCCGATGTATTCGAATGCACACAGATAATAACAGAGTTTACATGCAGTGATATTATTGGCCCCGTCCCCACAATGTGCCCGACGAGGCGGTTTGCAATTACTCTTTCAAAGAGCTTGCCCACCTCGTCGAGCAGCACGATAGGCCGAAATGCGGACGGAGAGTCTGCAGGGCACCCCGGTATTTAAAAAGCCTAACGGCTTGTTATATTATAGATCGATCGAAATTCCCACAACCAACAATAATATTATAAAGCTGAAACCCTATTTCATTAGCTGAAAGACTTCTTTGCTTGCTTACTTTATTTCTGTTGAAAACTACTCATAATTTTCCTGCCCTTGTCCCATTTTATTTGGGGTCGGCGCAACACGTTTTCTTCTTCCATTCTCCAGGGGAGAATGAAAGAAGAAAACAGACGTCACGGCATCATTTACTCCATTCTCCTTCATATCATTCCTTACACAATCCATCCATCTTTTCTTTGGCCTTCCTCTAGCTACTACTGTTAGTAAAAGTATATTCTGCTACATCAAGTTTTAGCTTCATTAGCCTATGATATATCGTTAATATATTATACAAACACTATACATACACTCACTTTATATTATACATTATATATCGCGAAAGTTGGCTATGGTTGTGCCACTATGCAGCACGGCATCCCAGTGTCAAGAGTATCTATAAACTTACCATCAGGCTGCGACAGGAACTCAACGCACTGCCTCACGACTGGTGGGATAGCGCCAACCATATTCGCATTGTTCTCCTTTATGAAGGCCAGCGAAACCCCAAACTGCTGAGTCGGGGGCGGGGACAGGCTTCCCTTAGGCTTCTTCTTGTACTTAGCGATCGGTGACGTTTCGGACGGGGCCGCATTCTGCCGAGCCGATTCCGCAGCCCTCGGATTCTTCGACAGTAACAGCTTGTCGAACCTACAAAAACAGAAAAAGTTCTTAAAACTTTTTGAAATTGCCGGTCGAGTGGTTGTAAACGCAACTACTGAGCATTTAGGCCCTTGATTCGATTCTCAGGTTGCACAAGGTCCATCAGGAATGCGTCAGTTCTTCTCTGGATGACAATCCATCTCCATCAATCCATCAACTGGACACAGTTGATGGCACTATGGTTGTCCCCCTTTTACATAGGACAAAGACATAACTGGCAAAATGTGAGTGTTCTAACTAACCCATCGAGAATTACAGGCTTGATGTTTATGTGTATCTATACTCGTATATAATGTAAAAGGAAAGAAAGATTCAATGATAGCTTATCACGGACTACACACCGTAATTTTCGAATTTTAGAAGTCCGCTGTGTCTTAATAGCTTCATAGCCCATACACAAGACCGACCGACCCGAATTATAATTATCCAAATCGTCCTGGGTCTCCTCAATGATGGTAAGTAGTGTAGGTTCTACTGAAGCATTACTGAAACGCTTTTGTTTTTTATATAAACTCCCCATAGCGGTGTTAGGAACAGCAACCGCCACACGTCTTCGCGCTCTGAACCGCTTTACAGGTGGGGGCATTCCTTTACCCAGGTCATAGCGACTACGCCTTTGAACTGAGGCTGGTCTTATAGCTCTAGGGCACTTACTTGGTGCCTCTTCTACTTGAATTGAAGCACTAAGTGGCTGATTGGGGTAAGTAATTATTTGGTAGTTATCCACCCGATTCTGGCGCTGGAGCAACCATGAAAAATCCATACAAGCTTTGGGCAAAGCTTCTGCCATACGGCTGCATACGTTACCCATTACTAATAATTTTCCAGAATTGTTCCCGGTGTTGTAACCTAGTGAGTTTCCATCAAGTTGCGGTGCGACTGGTGATCCAGTCCAGTTTAATTATACGTAACAAGAGTAGTCCAATCGTTTCATAACGATGATTATAGGATTTAAATTTAATAATTCAACAGATCTTCGTTTAGTATTCGATTATATATATGCTAATTTTGAGCTTATCCTCTTAAGAAGCAAGCTAGGCATAGACTCCAAAATGCACCAATTACCCAAGTAAATTTAGGCTACCTAGTATTTGATCAAGTACATAAAACGTAGAATATACCTAAGTCTAGATGACGAAGTTGGGTGAGTAAATCTGGTCAAGGAAACAGCCAGGTCATTACCGTCAATATACCGCATATTCTTGTAAATATTTTTATCGTCCGTACATTTTGATATTGTTCAGATTTTTCCTTATATTGTTAGCAACGCCTTTTAGGTTTCACAATAAAATATGTATTTTTCCAAGCACGTGTTCTTATTGCGCACTTAACAAAAACATTGGGGGAGGCTTTCATTACGTAAATAACTTTTTTTTAGACGTATAAAAGATTTATTTCGCAAATTTTCTATGTGTTCCGATGTACTGATTACGCGCTAACCGCCATTACTCCGATGACCGATGTATTTGATCCAAAGCTGCAATATTGGTAATTTCTATCAATAATTTTTATTCTTGAAAATCTAATCAGCATGCCACATGTATCTTAAATCTACAGTGTCCAAACTCAGGTCCAATCGCTCGAAAGTCAGTTAGCTCAACTGCTCGGCTATTTCTACTAATTGTAACTTGAATGTCTGACCAAAGTGCGGGTCACATTTTGAAGCCATTGTAGCGGTGTGACTAGGACCAATTGAAGTCAACAAAGCAACTTACACTCTAGGGTACTCATAATTAGGTATATTAAAGCATTCAAACCCGAGTGATCGATTTACTAAACAAATATATTATTTTATTTGAGGTGTACATTATAAACAACAAAAGGGAGCTTAGCGTTTGAACTTTGACGTTGGCGTATGTCTCGGGCACGTGAGGCGCTTTGAAGACAGCATAGAGAACATACAATGAATAGTCTTCTCTGATTTTTTTTTCTAACAATGCTATTATTATCGAATGTTCTTATTGTGCGAAAACATTTGGCAAAATGTTAAAAAATCAAATCAGACGCGTGACGCGAGTAAATGTTTAGGGATCCGTAGACAAATGGCGAAAACGGAACGCTTATAGATTCGTTTTTTGTTGATTAATTATATTTTCATACGATACTAAACCTAATTACAAAAGATTTAACGTCCATTTCTCATTTAATTTTATTATTGTTTGGTTCGATTCAGAATGAATCTTGTGTTAAAAGGTTTTACTTCTGAAACTACCCAACTTCCATACTGGAAAAAAAATCTTAGGATTCTTTTCGATTGCTCGCCTTTATTTTTATACACCGAATACACATCAAAAATTTAAATCAATCGTAAAGGTCAACATGATGCTACAACAATAGATTTAGAATCGTAATTCTTGGAAACGCTTAGGTGCATGCGTGCCTAAACATCCGTTGGTTTCGCGGTCGAAAGCGAGTGCTGAATGCGGACTCCTGGCTTCGATTCCCGGGAAGATCGGGTTGGCGATTAACACCTCCGTATCTCCGAAAGGACATTAGACTGTTGGTCCTGCGGCTGATATGTCGGTTGTGTCGGCTTGCCGCCGCTTCGGGCGGGCAGAGGAAATGCACCAGTGTCAGAGAGCGCTTGTACACCGTCCGCTGAGATTGGCCATTGGCTAGGAATACTATTTTAATTCCACAATGGTTTTAAAATTCCATGGTAAAGGTCACTACAAAAACGTGTTCACTTCATGAATAACATATATCCCGATGCTATTTCGTGGAAAAAATACGCTGATTGGCATATTGTTCGATTAAACCGAGAGAAATGGTAGCGGTATTTATAGATACTAGGCTTCCGCCAACATGTTGACTTATAATAGATCATATTAGTATTGGCGTAAGGTTTAATTTATTCTTCTACGAATGAAGCCCAGAAAAAATTAAACCAATTATTTCCAGTGGATCTAGTACCATTAAGATAAAATATATTCTCAGAACTATTTTTAAAATATTTAGAATACTTTTCGGTATATTATATATACGTAGGACGGCACTCGTACTAACATACTTCACTAATATAGTTTTACTAGCTGTGCTGAGCGGTTTCACCCGCGCTAAGATACTCTGTTTAAGAGGACCACGCTTAAAATTTAGGAGGGATAAGAAATAGATTATGACCAATTCCCAGACTTACCGAATATACATATAAATTTCATTAAAATAAGTCAACCATTTAACTCTTTATATGGCTACTAAAACTGTGACAAAAGATTTAATATTTAAGAAGAAAGATTAAGGTTTTTTAACACATGATTATTTGTTATTATGTGTATCAACATTTTCAGGTTCATCAAAGTCAGATATGAAAATCATATGAAGCAAAAGTACAAAACAATAACAATTAAGTTCTATGATTTTTTGTTACTAATCTCCAATATTATTGTAGCAGAGGGCCAGCTCATAAGATTAGTATATTTATTAAATCATTTTCACTTTCTTAAAACCTGTCTATATTTAGTCTGGAAGGATTAAAAATATAAGTTTTGAGATATCTATTTTCTATTTTATTTCAGTACAAAATAGCTAATCCATGGAGTTTTCTGAAAATAATCTGTAAAGGATAAATTAAATGAGATTTTTAAAAGCTTTTGAAGACTGAAGTTCAGAGGAAAATACCTTTACCGGCCCTGTACCGGAGTTAGAGAAAGTCCTAAAAGACATCTATGATTAAATTATTGCACTTTTTATTTATTTTTATTTGAGCACTTACCCATTGCGCGACTATTCTATAAATGAATCTTATTGCTTTGTAACAAGACACAGTTTATCCAAGTTTTCAGTTTATTTTGCTCCGAACTGCGCCGTGTCGAATTTCGATGGCTTTATATTTATGTGGTTTTATATTTTTTTAGTTTTTTATTTGAGTACTTGATTAAAGAACTAATTAAACTATAGTGACATCCACAATAGTAAACTTTAATAACCCAATTCAGAAACAATCAATTAATCGATAATTTTAACACTTGATAAAATCTCACATCTTTATTTATATATTCTAAACAAACGTATTTCAGGACTTTCACTAATTAACGAAATTATAAAAACGCACTTTTAAAAAACTAGGACTTCCTTCTATTGCTCCCTAGTTTATTAAACAAACAGCTATTATTTTTTATTATTTTTTTCACTCTTCCTAAAACTGGCACAAGTTTCAAAAACCTATTTCCGCGTCACCTCCAAACTTAGTCACACACATATTTTCCGACGTAGAAAATATTTCCTATAAAATTCCGCAAACTATTTACAATATTATTTTTTTCCGGAAATATTAGCAAAAAGAGTTAATTAATCCTTTAAACCACGTGACATACTTGATCAAACCATAACAAGTAATAAAACGGTTCATTTTTGAGTTTATGAAAAAAGAGTTAATGTTATCACGGGCCGGACGCTAGTTGTTGCAACGACTGATTGCTGTAAAGTGATAAGGGAGGAACGGAGTACGGGGTTGTAGGGTTGTGACTGTGTTGAAAATTTCAGTGGTGCAGACGGTCCAAAGTTAAGGGCGGCGTTCACCCCTGAACTATGTTCTCTCTCTTTTGATACGGTAATTTTATGTGTTTCGTTTCGCGTATTTTTTTAATAACCAATGGGAATTTATAGAAAATGAATTCAAATATGTTTTCTCAGGTTCGCGATCTTTTTGTAAATTGTTAATGAGCATTTAGTAACTGTCTATGAACCTTTTGAACTCATGAGTGTTTCTAAAAATAGTACTTTTTTACCATCTTTATGTTTTTGATAAAACTAGCTCGATTTACACGAAAACTTGCAAATGTCCTTAACATTTTTGACCTCAGAAGTATGTTTGTCAAAATTGAGTATTTTATTTATCGATAAAGCATTAATGACGTGTGTAGATCAAGCTTACTTTTCGTCATACACATAGCCGATCAGGCGAATGGAACGAAGACTACCTTTTCAACAATACCTGTTCAACATTTGATAGGGACTCGCATCTTGGTGGTAAAATTAGGTCAGAACATCAAAAAATATCCGCATAAGTTTCTTTAACTTGAACAAATAAGTCAAGCATTTGACACATACCGAGTAACACCAATCAATAAACATCCTAATATAAAAAATCTGTCAGACTCGCGCACCAAGGGTACCGTACAAACTTGCAACATAAACGGCCGTATCTTTAGACTGCGTAGATTTAAAGACTTGATTTTTTCACACCTCCAAGAGACCACATATTTGAATTTATGGTAGTATGTAATTTCAACTATATACCTCCACGCGTTGTCGAGATAAAGGATCTTGACAGACCGACAGACGGACAACAAAGTTTACAAATAAGGGTTACGGGTTTTTAAAAAAGGAAAACTGGCTATCAACAAATAACTTAGTACAAGATATACTTACTCAAGCACTGCGTCGGGTATGCACAGCTTGTCCAGGTTAAGATACTGCTGCAGCTCGTGTAGATAGTTGACGTACATCATTTTCCTGCCAAACTTGACGCTGATGGCAGGCTTCAGCATCTGCCATACTATGCGTATGAAGTTCGTCGGGTGCACAAGGTACAGAGCTTTTAAATTCTTCTTATATTTCCTATCAAACGCCTTGTATGCCCTCCAGAGCCACGAGAGCGGCGGTTTGTTCTTGCTGGTCAGACCACAGTGGAAGTACACGACGCTGTAATCCTGCTCCACGTACTTGTCTAATGTGAACATCAGGTACCTGGAACGATAACAATGATCAAGATAAAGTATTACAGAAAAGTAGAACACCTATGGAAAGAAAACGTCGTATAAAACCCCGTTAACAGTGCGCATACCTAATAAAGTACAAATTGTTGCAAAATTGAAAACTTCACAAAAACAGATAGAAGCTATGCAAAAAAGATGTTTTTTTTTCGAAGCCTTCATAGTCAATAACTGACCTGTAGTGCAAACTTCATAAGGTTCAAGATTGCATGAAGACTAGCACCACCTGATAGTCAGCCGGGCAACACCAACTTCCATGGGTTCATGCATAAGTAAGCTGAGACGAAGACTTTCACTGGGCTTGCACTATATAGGCTACATGCTGAAATTTATTAACTGTGAAAGTTTGTTTGTTCATTTGCAAGTTTACTTAGTTCCGATATTTGTAATGGACTGAACTGTAAGTAAAGAATAATGTTTCTGGTTTTAGCGAACAAATCTTCCGTCAAAATTGCATCAATGGTGGCTATGAAGTAAACTGTTAACCTTCGGAATACCTTAGTTAAAAAATAGACGTACCTGAGTAGTTTGTCAGGATGCAAGTCCTTGCTGGGAGGTAGTCTGCAGGCTGATACCACAATGATGCGGCGGCCAACCTCGTCGTCACCGACCACTTCCACCAGCCCGGTGCCGTTCAGTTCCGCGAACGAATCGTCGAGAGACGACGAAATCTAAACGTAACAACGTCTTATGAACTTCCCCGTAATTACCAGCTTATTGTTAGACTAGTGTTACTTATTTCTTGAAGATATTTGCAGTCAATAACAAGTTGAATGTATATGAGGCAAGTGGTATGTATTGATTGAAGACTCTCAGTTTATAAATAACCAACTTCCGCCCGTGACTTCGTCCGGGTGGCATAGTTACTTTGGGCTAACGCTAACTTAAACCCGCGTGATGATCGAATAAAATAAATCATTCTCACCCCTTTTCTTTCTGACCTTATCACACTTAAAAAAAATACGGGAGACTTATAATACAAGAAAGTATTCTACAGATTGGTCCCCCGACCGCATTGAAAATCTTTGTTCCTAGCACATTCCATAGGCAAAACTTAAATCTTGTTTTCTTTTTTTTTTTAGTTCATTTATTGGACAGGGCAGTCGTGTTTTTTTAATTTTATAAATTATTTATTTCTTCTCAATGGAAATGCAAACTGAATTGAAAGTTTGTTAGCTACGATCTGCAAGCGCTTGCGTAGCTATGTGCTACGTAATTTCGTAGCATTTGCGTAGCGCGTTGGTCACGTATGGTAACCATATTGAATACTGCATTATATTAATAGTGCAATATAACGATTCATTGTTTACACACTCCTAAATCAGTAAGGTCAGACCATCGACACACTAGGTGTAACCTACGGATACGGGATAGGAATAACACTAAGATATTATTCTTTGATGAGAATTGTCTTTTATTCTTAATTATTAAAGCTCTTCTGCATTAATTCAAGGTCAAAAATTGTACAAGACTTCCATTGTGAATTTCGATTATACCATGTGTCCGGTCATGGACTAGCGATTTTCTAGATACTTATGTAACGAGTGTGTTAATAAACTATTACGCTACACACTTGGGTCTAATTCACTTCCCCGCTTTTTGGCAGCCATTTTGAGATATTCTCTATGCGTATACAAAAAATAATCATTTCTCTCAAAGCATTGGTCTTACTGAGACGACAATAGGCTTATTCAGAGGGCAACAATATTGTCTATCGTTCAAATTAAGAAATGATGAGTTAAAATTTTCGTAAATTTAAAAAAAAATATTAAAGTCCAAAAAATATGCAAATCAACGAAAAATAAATGGTAGTATTTTATTTAACAATAAATTTGACTACTAATTTGAATGTTTGTTATATAAGTACATAGATTGTTTGTTTAGACGCGCTAATCTCAGGGACTACTGGTTGGAATTGGATAATTCTTTTAGTGTTGGGTAGTCCATTTCTTGAGGAAGGCTATAGGCTATATAACATCACGCTACGACCAACAGGTGCTGAGCAGCGTGGGAGAAACCGCGGAGAACAGCTAGTCACAAATATTTGGAAATGTGCATGTGCTGCGTGTGGGGGAAATTTGTGAGAGTGGATGCCAAAAGAATATGTTTTGGTGGAAGCGCGTATTGCGGTAGCCTGGGTAATAGAAGTTATTTTCCTTTTTTAGAGATCCGTACCGCAAAAGAACAAAACGGAACCTTCATTGGATCACTTCGTTGTCGGTCTGACTGTCTGTCAAAGCCCTTTATTTCAGGAACGCGTGGAGGTAACGAGCTAAAATTAACACCATATACTCAACTGACGGGCCTGTTGGTCTAGTGGTTAGTGGCCCTGACTGTTGAGCCGGAGGTCGTGGGTTCGATTCCTACCCAGGACAAACTTTGTGTGATGAGCATGATAGTTGGTTCTGTGTCTGGGTGTGATTTATCTATACTAATATTATAAAGCTTGAAGAGTTTGTTTGTTTGTTTGTTTGAACGCGCTAATCTCAGGGACTACTGGTTGGAATTGGAAAATTCTTTTAGTGTTGGATAGTCCATTTCTTGAGGAAGGCTATAGGCTATATAACATCACGCTACGACCAACAGGTGCTGAGCAGCGTCGGTGAAACCGCGGAGAACAGCTAGTCTATAATATGTATGTATTTATAAATTATATAAGTATGTATATCAGTTGTCTGGATACCATAACACAAGCTCTGCTTAGCTTGGGATCAGATAGCCGTGTGTGAGTTGTCCCAAGATATTTATTTATTTAACTGTGTGGTCCTTTTGTGCTGTGAAATAATCAACCCACTGTGTCTACGCAGTCAAAAGATATGGCTATTTATCTCGTAAGTTTTTACGAAACCCTTGGAGCGCGTTTTTTTACAATTCGCGGGTCAGTAGCGAAGCCATGTTGTATGTTAATTAAAATATGATTAGCAACCGTAAGAAATATTCATTTCCAGAGTAAGCAGTGTAAATTAATTTTACAGTCGCTTATCACATTTTGTTCAACATGACACGCATGTAAATTGACAAAAACGTAAGATAATTTTAAGCGATTCCACCATTTCCACTGTAAGTATAATGAGACAATTGCGTGAACGGCGGGTTCGCACCTCAAAGAGATATCAGCAAAGCAGAGGGGCCTGCCAGGGCCACCGCTTGCCGGGGTTGCGGGTTGTTCGAAAGAGATACCGTGGCCCTGGACTATAAAGAGCAAAAGAAGGAACATGGATGGGGTTTTAGTCAGTAAAATTCTGACACTCCCCTCCGCTCCGAGACCGATAACGGAGGAATTTATTTGATGATTTGCCATCCGCAAAAAAAAGCATAGAGACCATAATATGCCATAGAGAAACTAGCTGAAAATATCATAGATACTGATTGATTCGAAGTCTCACGGATGTCCCTAAAATTGAAAATTTGACTCAGTACAAAACTAGTGCAGGTATTCAAAACTAAATTACGCCGATCTCTCATTTTGCGAGATGCTCATACAAAGCGAGGTCTAATTATATTGGATATGTTTGTATTGATGTGTCGCCGTGTGTTCTACAATACAACGAAGAGCAACAAGTTGGCTCTTGTGTAAGGAGATTGCGATTTTGTTACCGTATTACCTCGTCTACTGTCAGAATATTTCAATGTTTTTGTGTATAACCGAAACGAATGTGAATGAATGTGTTAAATTCGGGGTAACACAGTTTACTGATTTGCAGGTACCTGCTACCTGTAGTTTTTGCCCTTGTGACTTATTGATTGTAATTGCAAAGTTAAGTTTTCCCATTTCTTCCCTCTTTCTCCCTCATTTCCCACTTAAAAAAAAAAATAGTCTATGTCCGTCTCCAAAATTTAAGATTATTGTTTTTATAAGTATATATTATTAGTTGTTGTGTTGTAAATATAAAAAAAATATATGTTGGCTGATTGTGAGTCCTACCGAATATACATATGTACAATAAATACAAATCGGTCCTCCCGTTTCGGAGGAGTTTGTTATCAAACACCGCGACACGAGTATTTTATACAATTGGGTTTAATTTTTTTTTATTTAGTTTAATTTGAGTTTGGGTCTGCATTTGAGTAATAATATTTATTTTTCCGAGGAACTAAGTGAGGAAATAATTGGGCAAGGCCTTTGCCTATCAGTGGGGCAAAAGGCTAAAAAAAAAAACAAAACAAATCAGGTTTTTATGAGTACGTCTACGGTTATGTGATATAAAGACACGGTTGGCTCAGTGCCTGAGGGATCGACTGCCGCGCTGCGTGTCGCGAGTTCGATTCCCGCAGTAAAAGTCTCACCGTCCCCTGAAGTTATTTGATGACTAGCGGTCGCCCGCGTGATGGTTGAAAAACAAAAGTAAGTACCCTGTGTTTTTTTAGACTATAATCTAACTCTGTGCTAAATTTCATCAAGATCCGTTCAGCCGTTTTGACGTGAAAGAGTAAAAAACATCCATACATCCATCCTCACAAACTTTCGCATTTAATTTTATATATATACAGTATGGAGACCACATATATGCAATAAATTATACGACATACTTGTTATCGCCTTTACTGACGCTATGCAAAAAAATTACGATATTGGTCCAGTAATTAGGTCAAAAAGTAGAGTTTTAATTTTGAACAAATTTAAACACTCTGTAGAATTGTATCAATAGGTCAAAGATTCAACGAACTTGAATCCTCTGAATGAAAAGCGACGTTGCCACACTGTGCAAAACTACGAATATCACCACGACGCTGTTACGTACCTATTCTAGTTATTTGCCTAAATGTAAAATTGGTACACCTAAAAGACAGGCTGGATTTTAATGTAATAAATTTTAATTCATTGTTCGAGTGCGCAAACTAAGCGTGTAAGAGGCCGCGGCCGCGGACTGCGCTGCCCGACTCCCACATTTATTTCGCTGCTATATGGATTTTAATACTGTGACGGTGCCGCCCACTACCTCTTTCTCACAGACAGAAGAAAAGTACAGACTAAATTATTAAATTTAATGTTAATATTGTTTTTTTCTGTATACTAGTTCTTCGAATTTCCTCTTGATCAACGTCCCTGATCTGCCACGGTCGAAACTTTGTTTTGCAATTTACACATACACAATTTATCAATGGGACGCGCCTGCATTTCCTGCAGGTGTACGTCGGTAGCGGTGTCTTTTGGCGGCTTCCTCACTAGGCACGCGGCTTTCTTCAAAGGGAATGAATTGCTGTCGGCGCCGGCGCGGCTCGTAGCTGGCCGGCGGGGTGGGAGGGAGCGCGGGGTGCGCTCGCGCCACGTAGGGAAGGGCACCTGTTATTGACTATTAATAATGATCGATAAAAAGCTGTTTAGCTTAAATCCTAAATACTTTAGGTGGTGTTTTTAGAATTATCGTGCTGTTATGATAATTCTAAAGAACACTGTGCCGTTAATATTTAAAGCTAATTTTAAGTGTGTTCTTATTAAATATTATTAAGTAGATTTAGAGATCAAAATAAATAAGGTAAACAACAATAATTTATGAATTGCTTTTACCTATTAAAAAATCGTACCTACGAGCTTATTATTAGTTACTGAATTAAATTTCTAATGTTACCGATCGGCTCCCGGGCGATCGACAGAACCGTTTGATACTCAGGAACTCACAAAACGTTAGTTTCGTTTTTTATTGTTAATAATTTGTTAATTATTAAAAATATTAAAACATTCGAATTACACAAAGATCTTGTATTCTAATGCCTTGTTTAGGTAGTAGGTGAATAAATGTAAAAAGTTATCGATAAGCGATTACGATAATTGCGCCGTTCGCCCTACATTACTTATTAGGTACTTTTATTTTTTTCGCTATTTTGGATTTCGGAAGTTCAGTTCCGATTTGTCAGTCACCGCTGGTGTTCCCTTCCGGTAGTGTGTGTCTTTCGCATAGATTTCGTAGACATACTTGAGCGCTTTGCTTCAAAACGCGATTTTAGACAATAACCCAAGTACTTAGTTAAATATTGTTTACAGTGAAAAGGACACTTATTAGTTTATTAGTACTTGACTTTGTGTGTGTGTAAATTGTGTTTTTAAGTTTTATGTTGTGTGTTATTTTTTACGGTGAAATCGACACTTAACTTTTGTGTACGCGTGCAACAGCATTTTTGCAGTGCTGCAGAGTACACAGACATGGTGTTATTGTATGGCGAATGCAGGCAAAATGCAGCCTTAACTATACGTACCTATCGTGAGAGATACGGAGCAACTCGCGTCTGCCCTACTAGTGTCAGGACAATCCTGGGAGCAGTCCAAAGGATCAGGGAAAATCAGCACATAGTACTCAACACTCATGAAGGAGTTGCTCCGCGTCATGTTCCATCACTTCCATCCTCTTTTGAACAACGAGTCTTAGAACATTTCTATCGGAACCCAACCTGCAGCCTTAGACAAGCTGGGCGTGTGTTTAGGATGAGCCATAGAACAATACATCGAGTGCTAAAAAAGAACAAACTACGACCAAATTAACTTAGTGAATTTAATTTTCGTCGCACATTGTCAAACGAATCAAAGTGGCGCGCCGACATGCGTTGTTGCCGCACTTCGCTCCTGGGGTCAAGGTACGTTGTCTAAACAGAGTGTTTACTTTTACTGAATTTATTTTGATATTTATTTTGTTTGAAAATTTCATTTTTTTAATTTTCGGTTTTTAATTTAAAATTTAATTTTAATATACTTCTGTGGACTAGTATTACTTGAGGTTTCATTTATTGCCTAGAAGTGAGCTCCATACTGTATATAAGTAGGAAGTAGGATTTCCCATCCGCAAAAAAGGCTACTACACAAAATTTTAAAATACAATAGTAACTTCCAATCAGCTCAAAAAGGGCTATCCAAAAGGGTACCAAATAAATAAATATCTTGGGACAGCTCACACACGGCTATCTGATCCCAAGCTAAGCAGAGCTTGTGTTATGGTAACCAGACAACTGATATATTACTAATTTATAAATACATACCTACATATTATAGATAAATCACACCCAGACACAGAACAAACAATCATGCTCATCACACAAAGTTTGTCCTGGGTGGGAATCGAACCCACGGCCTCCGGCTCAGCAGTCAGGGCCACTAACCACTAGACCAACAGGCCCGCCCAAAGTTAGCATTGTCTCCTTTCATAGCCCGCCGTGGTGATGTGGCTGTTTCGTTAAGTCAGGAGTAGTGCTACCAACACTTGCGTGTATAAGCAGATGTATGAAAAGGAATCATGTGCATAGTACTGGCTACCGACTTGCGTGTATAAGCAAAGGAAATAGACACAAGGTTTATATCACGAATCGTTCTGTAATTCCTGCGAAACCCCAAGAATGATGGCTTTCTTTATATAAAACTAGCTTTTGCCCGCGGCTTCGCTCGCGTTAAATTTGGGGTAACACAGTTCCTCTTGCGCCTTATTGATTTGTAATAGCAACGCTAAGTTTTTCCTTTTCGCCCCTCTTTCTCCCTCACATCCCACCTTTTCTTTAAAAAAAAATAGCCTACGTCAGTCTCCTGGTTCCCAACTATCTCTGTACCAAAATTCATCAAAATCGGTGAAGCCATTAAAGCGTGAAGAGGTAACAAACAAACTCACTTTGGCTTTTATAATATTAATATAGTTAGGAATACCTGTGCTATGCATTGCAGTGTACCTTTTACTACCTACCCAAACTACCCTACTTAACGGGATAAATATTCTATGTCTCCTGGTATGATCCGTCTCCTGGTTCTAAGGTGACCCACTTATTTTCACCCAAATCAGTTCAGACGTTTTTGAGTTATAAATAGTAAAACTATACTGCGTTCAAAACTTACCTAAATACGACGCTACACTAAAATAACATGAAAAACCAATCCGTTTTTGTTTAGGCACTTAGTTTTTAAACTAGTATTTAAATACAACACTAAACTATAACTGTAGTATTATTCCCGGAACAAATTAATTGATTCACTACTCACAACACATATCCTTCAAACAAGAAAGACAATCTATCATTGACAACAGTAATCACAAACAAGAGATATTTCACAACATTTTTATTTTAAGTGCGCGAGTAAAACATACGTTCGCATTCCCGACACCTCAGGACCAAACTGATTCGGATTATAGAATCAGAGGGCTTTAAGCCGACCCACGAAACGAACCCAGCTTACATATATAACATTGAATTATCCACCTTATTTTCTTTAACATAAAGAGTATATCGTACTAAAGAGTCCTTTGCTTTCTGCGTCGATTTTGGAGTTGAAAAAATGAAAAGGTTATAATTTGACCTTGATCAGTTCAAGGTCCTGTTGTAGGACGGAAAAGAAATGGGACTTCATACCGCTTCATAGTCTAGGATATAGAGATTAGTAAGAGCGTATTCCTGTTCACCTGCAGGTCCAAAGCCTCTTCAGAATAGGCAGTTCTTAACTCTCTTGAGTTGTTTGACCGGACAGGACTATCAACAACCGGTCACACGGTTTACAGATAAAAAAATAATTATCATTATCATTTTCCTGTCTAACCCCCGAATACTGAAACGTCACTTAAAGTTTGAGGGCTGCTTAACATTTGAGCAGCTCTTAAACTATAGATTTTGTATTGACAAACGTCACTTCTGAGTATCTGTTAAATTTAAGTGGTACTTAAGTTTTGAGTGACGTTTCAGTATTCGGGGGTTAGTCTCTTTCTATTCTTGTGGCATTTTGAAATTCATACATTCACACCTATTTCCCTTAGGCAGACACTAGAGAATACCGTCTATTATAGAAAATTAGAACAATAAAAAGGTTTATTCATTTTTTACAAGAGTTTCGATTGAAGCCTCCTTCTAAGCAAGGGAGTGCTTGTATAAAGAGACTCCGTTCTTCCATATCCTGTGTTAGGTTAGTTACAACTTCTACTAGTACATTTTTAAATTAACTGTTTGTTACTGTACAAAAACGACTTAATTAGATTAAAAAGTTGAACTAAAAAAAATATATCTATACTAATATTATAAAGCTGAAGAGTTTGTTTGTTTGTTTGAACGCGCTAATCTCAGGGACTACTGCTTGGAATTGGAAAATTCTTTTAGTGTTGGATAGTCCATTTCTTGAGGAAGGCTATAAGCTATATAAGATCACGCTAAGACCAACAGGTGCTGAGCAGCGTGGGTGAAACCGCGTGGAACAGCTAGTAAATATAAAACAATTCAACCCAGCAATAAAGCCGATAATAAAATATTACAATCCTTACATAATATTTTTTTGCCAATACTCATCATCATTTCCTGCCCTTGTCCCATTCTATTTGGGGTCTGCGCAACACGTTCTTTTCTTCCAGGGATGTAACGGAGGTAGTTTTATCGGAACCGAAATCGGAATCGGAGTTTTCAAATTTGGTTTATCGGAATCGAAATCGAAGGCAGGGTCAGTTTGTTTAAGGACAAATAAAACATGATTTATAGTCAATTCTTTTCATTTTTACTTTTTATTATAAAATAAAAAACAACTGTGAAAAAAAAATGGCATAATCTATACTAATATTATAATGCTGAAGAGTTTGTTTGTTTGAACGCGCTAATCTCAGGGACTACTGGTTGGAATTGGAAAATTCTTTTAGTGTTGGATAGCCCATTTCTTGAGGAAGGCTATAGGCTATATAACATCACGCTACGACCAACAGGTGCTGAGCAGCGTGGGTGAAACCGCGTGGAACAGCTAGTTCCAAATCAACAAAAGATAAAATTAATGAATTTAAAGTTTAATTCTTCGAACCTGTCGCGCGCCGCCCGCTTTGTTTCGTTCGACCTCCGATTAACATCCGATACGAAAGTATCGGAACCGAAGTCGGAACCGAAAGTGTAATAATAATCGGAAGTTCCGACTTAACGGAACCGGAATCGAAGCTCCGTTACATCTCTGTTTTCTTCCATTCTCCCCTATCAGACGTCACGGCATCATTTATGGGTAGATGAAAAATAATTTCAAGACCGGGTTTTCTCCAATGATATCTATTTGCGTACTCTTTTTAAAGATAATGAATTTCATCAATAACTAGCTTTTGCTCGCGGGTTCGCTCGCGTAATAAGGTAAGAAGTAAAAGCGCAAGGGAATAATCCAGAAATAATCAAAGGACATTCCTTTCCATCTCTCTGTGCTTCGCCTTCTCTCATGATGATTACTTTAAATATTTTTTTATTATTTATGATTGGGTGTAAAATATAACAGTAAAAAGGAGGTAATTAGTGAGAAAATTTTATCAAAATTTTACATTCAATAATTTCAGAGAGAAAGGGCTCCATAACACCTTCGCCTACGGCTAGGGTGACAATTCCACATCGCACGCAATAACAAAGTTTCCCCAATTGAATTCCAATATACTATTGGTATATTTTAAATAGTTATATTTCCTGCCGTTTGCTAGCCTTTAGTCAACCGATAAATTGGTGAATGTTGTTAATAACAATACTTTACACGTGCCGGAATGGAAATGCCTGTGATAAAAACATCACCCAAATTATTCCATTTCCATTTTCTGATATTTCTTTCAAGGTAAAAAGTCTTCACATCAATACAATCAGTTCTGCTGATTTGTCGAGCCTACACGTGGAAAATCACCTTTGAAGTTTGTTGGACACATACAGAAGTTTGTACAACAATATTTTTTTCCTCAGCTCTGTAGAGAGCGTTAGGCTTATTGGTCTAGTGTCTGAATAGTTACAGTACTGATAGCATGTGTGACTTGTCTCATAGTTTTTTTTTGCAATATTTTTTCCTATCAATATTATTTATATATTATGTTGTGAATGAGTGGACATGCTTGGCTTTGTAGATTCTTAGACGCTTGTTAACTTTTGTCAACTTATTATTTTATTTTACGTTTTATAAAGTAAGCAATGACTTATTGTTGGCTGAAACAACAACATTGTAAAACCAAATGATTTTAAAAGAGTAACCATGGAGTTTCTTGCCGGTTCTTCTCCATAGGAAACGATCGACCAAAACCGGACACATATTCTGGACGTTTTACAAGTGCCCATGTAGGCCTATGTGAAATAAAACTAATTTGATTTGATTTGGTCGCGATTATTGAGCATAATATCCCAAGTTTGATTCCTAGATCGGCCAATATCATCAGATTTTTCATTGGATGCCTTTGTTTACAAGCTATGTCGACGGTACGTTCGTGTACTAAGCATTCCTCAGAGAGATGTTAGCAAAGTAGAGGATCCTGCCGGAGCCACTGCTTGCCGGGGTTACTGGTTGTTCAAAAGAGATACCAGGGAACACGAAGGGCAAAACACAGGGATGGATTATAGTCAGTAAGTCTGATACTCTCTCCTGCTCCGCCCAGAGCGGGGAAGTAATTTGATGATGCATTTGTGTCTGTAAATGTCCGCTAACCATGACATTTGGATTAATTAAAAACATTTTTAATCGACACTGTTTTCTACCCCGCACATAAAAAGCAAGTCAAAGCGCCTCTCTTCTATACTGTTATATTCTGTATATTATATTTTTAGTTATATTTTTACTATTTCATTATTTATTTTTATATGTGTATCATGTGTATGTATGTTTATTGTGTGATCGATAATTTAATATTTCCCCGTTTTATCAATTCTACACACTGTCCACATATCTCATCCGACTTTCAGAGTTCAGTATTATTAACTCCTGGGTACATTTACATACTGAGAACTCAGTTATGTGAGAACAAAGCAGAAATAAAATACAATTTGCCGGTACGGTTGGCGCAGTGGTTGAGCGATCGACTGAGACGCTGCGTGTCGCGGGTTCGATTCGTTCGTTTGTTGTTCCAGACCAGACCAGACGTTTGTGCCTGTGAGTTTAAATGTTAGTAAACGCACCCATGATATAGGACAAATTCCTAGTGTGGGGCATCGTTTTTTTAAATAAAATAGCACAAGTTCGCGGAGTAAAGTTTTTTTTTTACAAAAATGACATTTATCCTGTAGCGTTTTAGTTGAATTGACGTTGAAATAAGCACTACCAGTATCAACCATAAAAAAGAAAAAAAAACTTAAAACTATGAAAATATGATGAGTGAATTTAAAGAGTATTTTTAACTAGCTGTGCTTGAGTTGCAATGCAATTTTTCTATCTATTTACCCCATCTAAGGTAACTAAGCTACCTACCCTACTTTTTTTTCATAAATACCCTCTTCTGACATTAACCACCACAACAAAAAAGAGAATTAGCGAAATCAGTTCAGCTGTTCTCGTAAATTGCGCTTAGCAACAAATTCAGAGATTCATTATTATACTATAGAAGAATTTAATATCCACATATTTAACGTAAAGTGTACAACGCGGACTAATAGTGCTAGACCTCTAATTAGACGTCATTTCCATCCATCATCTTAATAGTTAGTGGTACATACCTCTGCATAGACCTCGGGTGCTGTTGCCAATTCCTCCTCAAAATTCTCCTCTATCGTCCCGTCGCTGGCGGAACGTTCCAGAAGATCATCCGGTATGTCCAAAAGTTCTGGAGGGAGTGGCGCTGTGTACAAGAAAAAACTATTTTAAAACACCGTGTTTTCACGTCGCTAAGATGTAGTGGATTTTGGAGAGGTGTCTTTCTAAGTAGCATAAGATAGGATACGCCATAAGTCCCCTCTTTGAGAAGTGGCTGGAGAGGCACCACGGCATCCTCAACTACTGCCTGACGCAAGTCCTCACCGTACACGGTACTTTCGGCAGGATCCTGCACATAATCGGGCGGGAGAAAACGCTCGGGTGTCACCAATGTGACGATCGCAAGGAGGACACGGTGGAGCCCACTGTGGCTGTCTGTCCCGCTTGATCGGCGGCGGCGACCTCCTGTCCGACTCTAGTTCAATCCATGGTCCGGAGGGAGAGATAATGGGAAGCAGTTTCCTCCTATTACGAAGCAGTTATGATAGGAAGGAGGTGGCTGAACGTTTAAGAGAGAGAAGGTCAAACCAAACCAGCCGGCGCTGGAGACGCTCAGTAAGCCTACCATGACGTCTTAAAGCAGAACTTATTCCACTGAGGTAAAGAGATGATGCTAGACACCGTGTATAGCTCTGTCTCTTTCCCTCATTGTAATTAGTTTTGCTTTAAGACGTCATGATATTGTAGCAGGGCTTCGGGTACCGCGATGTTTTTGCGTTTATCAAAAGTCATTAGGGTCTAAACAATACCCGAAGTAGCCATTCCACAAACTAAAATGTACAACAATACCATAACGGATAAACTGCTTCACAAAAACGAACTATCAAATGACTGGTCGCTAGGAAGCAGCTGTCAGAAACTCGGCAACACGCAAAGTGGACAGTTTCATATAAAACAGCGACATCCTGCTATTTCTATGAATGTCAAAATAGTCGTTTCATGTGATGGATAGATTGCCGTTGTAACCTTGATTATTATGACGATCTACTGTGTGAGAGAACTGATTCTGTCCCTATGATCTCAAGGTCCATCGTCATAAGACTCGACCCGAAGTCAACCAAGCAGGGTCTTTAAGAATAAAAAGCTTTATTACAAGCCAAGAATAATCATCTTCCTGCCTTTGTCCCATGTTACATGAGGGCGGCTCAACACGTCTATTATTCCATTCTCCTCTGTCAAGCATCACGCTATCATTTACTCCTGTTTCTTCCCTAACATTCTTCACACAATTTATCTATACTTCTATACTGATATTATAAAGCTGAAGAGTTTGTTTGTTTGTTTGTTTGAACGCGCTAATCTCAGGGACTACTGCGTTGAAATTGGAAAATTCTTTTAGTGTTGGATAGTCCATTCCTTGAGGAAGGCTATATAACATCACGCTACGACCAACAGGTGCTGAGCAGCGCGGGTGAAACCGTGGGGAACAGCTAGTATTTACAATGCATTGTACAAAACTACCCCTACATTCCGCACGCTATGTTATCGTCCCATATGATAGGAAGCCTATGCATTACAACTGGTCATTAAAGATCATTTAATTTCATCAGTGAAAGATTTACCCATGTAGACCGGGATAAAAAGTAGCTCATGTGTTAATCTAGTAATAAACTATCTGGGTGGCATATTTCATCTAAAGTTCAGTAGTTTTGGGGTGAAAGAGTGACAAACAGTACATCGTCACAAACTTTCGCATTTATAATATTAGTAGGGAATTTGGTAGGTACGTTCACAGTACATAAATCAAATATGCTCTATTACAAATAAAAACGTAAAGGTTAAAGTACCAATTACGGGTGTACTTATCATTATTCCTATAAGGTCAAATACAAGTATCGTAAGGTTATACGAAATTAGAAAAAGAAATATAAATTGAAACATAAAATTCCCCAAACCCATCCTCCTCCATAGCCAGCCATGGCTTAGCCCATGGCTATAAATAACATAACTACACCTACGTAAACAATACTAGCTATTGCGCGCGGATATGTTCGCGGTAATTTAGTGATAATTCGGGTTCTACTTTGCTTGCAATTTCAATTATGATTCGAAAGACAAATGGCGCCATCAACGATAAGAATGTTAAATAATAATATCGGGATGGGCTTCACAGATAGCCACCTGTGCAGAGCTTGCATGGAGGCTGAAGAAACAGTCACACATGTTCTCCTTGAATGTACAGGAATCACCGAAATCCGGAAAATGACACTGGGTACACCAGGGTCACTTGCGGAGCCCTCAAAAACCCAAGAAGACTGATCTGCTTCTGGAAGGAGGTGGGCTGGCTGGAGTAGCGGCCACCAAGGTGTACGGCATACGCACAATGGTCCAATTGGAAGGACTAAGTGCGGAAACAGAATCCCTTTAAGAAGCGGGGTCCTCATGAAGAAGAAGATGAAGACTATCGGGATGAGAGGTACTTTAAGGTACCTTTCATCCCGTCCGTTTCTGTACATCTGAAAACGTGTATGCTAAAGTAACCAACAATCATACTTTCGCTTTTATAATATTACTAGCTGTGCCCAGCGGTTTCACCCGCTACTCACTTAGGGGTATGAAAAATAGATGTTGGCCGATTCTCAGACCTACCCGATATGTACACAAAGTTTCGTATGAATCGGTCCAGCCGTTTCGGAGGAGTATGACAACGAAAACTGTGACACGAAAATTTTATATATTAGACTAGCTGTGCCCAGCGGTTTCACCCGCTGCTCACTTAGGGGTATGAAAAATAGATGTTGGCCGATTCTCAGACCTACCCGATATGTACACAAAGTTTCGTTTGAATCGGTCCAGCCGTTTCGGAGGAGTATGGGAACGAAAACTGTGACACGAGAATTTTATATATTAGATTTATCATTACCTAAACTTGTAGGAGGCGAATCTTTGCCAGACTTGCGGGGGAGCCAGACATAAAATGAAAGGATGCAATAAGAAAGTACTTTATCGACTTAAGACTTAAACATTTCAAGTACAAATCAAGGGCGAACTTCACACATCAAAGTGAAGCCAGACTCCGCCAATTTGATTCTAATAAAAAAAGAAAAGGTATTTTATTGTTTACTATAAAATATTTTGAACCCGTTTTCCCAGAGACAGTGGGATGAGTCGCTCTGTAGGTAGGTACGGAATAATCTTATTAATACGTCCACCTATTCTGCTGAGCGTGCCCGCTTGCTGGCTGTGGGTGAGTGGGAGTCGGGCCTCTGGGTTCAGGCACTTCCGTCACCTAACATAGGTACTTTGGTTTACAGCCTTCCAGCTCGCTACGTGTTTGCGATTGAGCGCTCCTTGTGGCTCCACATCGCTCTCAATGTGGTGAAGCAGTCGACTGCCTCGGACACCATGCTTAGTTAGAAGTTTTAATTGAATAAAGTTTATAAGTTAACACTAAAAAATAATATTTCTAATCAAATAACAAATTCAATTTTTAACCGATTTCTTCAAAAAGGACTCGTTGACTGTATGTATTTTTGCGTGTTTGTTACGAAAATATGCTTCAATTTTTTTTTCTTCTTTTCTTTTGTTTTATATCGATGATTCGCGAAGTGCACGAGGTGGTCCATAAAGGTATATCAATTTCATTCATATTGCTTAGGTAGTTCATGAGCTATACCTATTCTGTAACACATTTTTTTTTCTTATATGTGAATGTGAATAATCTGTTTATAAATTTTAGTAACAATCGAAAAATAATACTCGTTAAGAATATACATATGTAAGACTAGCTTTCGCCCGCGGCTTCGTCCGCGTTAAATTTGGGGTAACACAGTTCCCCTTGCGCCTTATTGATTTGTAATAGCAACGCTAAGTTTTCCCTTTCACCCTCACATACCACTTTATAAAAATAAAAATTAGCCTATGTCCGTCTCTTGGCTCCCAACTATCTCTGTACCAAAATTCATCAAAATCGGTTTAGCCATTAAAGCGTGAAGAGGTAACAAACAAACAAACTCACTTTCGCTTTTATAATATTAATAAGGATATGATCATACAATAACTAAAAAACTGAAACAAAACATATTTTTGCAAAAAAAAACACTAAAGAGTAGAAACTATTTGCTTCCAGAAGTCGGTGGCAAAAATCCTATGAAACAAATAAAAGTCACCAACTTCCGGAAGTAAAGTTATTTTCTACTTATTGTGTTTTTTTTTCTCTTATGGCGTTGTCCTCTCAAACGGGGATCAAAGATGCGCTCTCGTCATGCGATAGCTTGCAAGCTGCAATTAGTACATTACAGCTCAACATTAAGGTGAAGATTTCTTGAGAACGGCCAAAAATCAGGTTTTTTAACGCAGTGTATCTCTTAAACCATACATAATTTTAATCACTGAAAAAAATATGATATTTTTAAGGTTTTTTTGCATACATTGATGGAATTCAAATTATAATTAAATATACTAAAATGTGTAAAAAAAATATTCAAACACACCTCTAAATTCTCTTTTAAAGCAGTTTATCTCTTCAATATTAATCGTAATTATAATCAAAAGAATACAATTAAATTTCCAATGCCAAACTGCGTTCAATGATGGATTGTTTTTTATTGAATAGTTAATATTTAATTTTATACAAATTTATTTGTATTTTTACGACAAACGTATGCAGTAAAGTCCAACGTCAAAATGTATGAACAAGGTCAACGACATAATACTGCGCCTTAATAATCATTCAACAGCTATAAACTAGAAGATTTTAGCAAGCCGCTTCGGGTTAGTTAGCCGTTAGGTTTCTTTTCAACCACTAATGCAGATTTTTACATAGAAAGTAACTTTTAAGTAAAAATCAACCCTCAAAATCTACGCAGTTAAAAGATATGGCCTTTTATGTTGTAAGTTTGTACGGAACCCTTGGTGCACGAGTCTTTTGTTTTATTTTTGGGGGTGGAAAATCACCAAATATCTTCCCCCGCTCTGGGCGGAGCGGGGGGCGTGTCAGACTTGTATTGACTAAAACCCACCACACACATGTTCCTTCTGATGCCTTTTACGTTCCGGAGCCGCGGAATCTCTTTCGAGCAACCCCCAACCCCGGTAGGGGGAGGCTCTGGCAAGCCCCTCTGTGGTGCACGAGTCTGACTCGCTCGCTTGTTTTTCTGTATTTTGAATTTGTCGTAAATGTCGTAATTAATATAAATGAAAATCTACCTCGTGTCAAGTTGAGAGCTCAAACTATAAATTGCTTGTTTCTGTTTGAATCGTGAAAAACCCTGTTTTCCTGGGTGAATTTAGAACATTCTCGAACTCGGTTTACTCGGTCTTGGGTTTTAATAATATTTAAACTTTTATACATGAACTAGCTTTTGCCCGTGGCTTCGCTCGCGTTAAATTCGGGGTAACACAGTTCCCCTTTCCTGATTTGCCTGAGGTACTGGTACCTGTAGTTTTTGCCCAAGCGCCTCATTAATTGTAATAGCAAAGCTACGTTTTCCCTTTGCTTTCTCTTTCGCGATAATTTCTCATAAAAAAAAAGTATCCTGGCCTATATCCGTCTCCAGGGTCCCAACTGTCTCTGTACCAAAATTAATCATAATATGTTTAGCCATTAAGGCGTGAAGACGTAACAAACAACTCACTTTCGCTTTTATAATATTAGTAAGGATGCTTTTCGTATGTACGGTTTTGAGCTCAGATCAGTCACAGAATTTAAGCACCCCAGTACGCATTTAAATCTGTATAATCACTAATAACGTCTCAAATTAATGTTCCTTTATAATATTTAGATAGATAGATAGAATATTCGTTATTATGTACACCATACAAATGACAAGAATAACAATATACAACTTTTAAACAGGGTGACACAATGGGCGACGTCTTATCGCTAAAAGCGATCTTTTCAAGACAACCTTTGGATGGATTTAAAGGAGGAGATTTTTAATTATCTTGTTTTTACTGTTTTTTTACAACGCTTGTCAATCCAAAATATGTCATAGTTTTATCTATGAAAATGTTGTTAATATCAAAATGTTATTCTTTATGATGTTGTTATTATTTAATATTTAATGTGTTATTGTTTGTTTTTCCAAATATTAATATTATGTAAGGATAATTAGAGATGGTATTCCTGTAGTCTGCCTATGGGAAACAGGTGTGAATGTATCTATATGGTACGGGTTCATTCCATATGAAACTAGATCGAAGTAAAGTTCCCCTTGTTTACTTCGCTCCTTCATGTTGCACGATTCAACTTACTAACGTTAGCATGTACTTCATTAATATTTTAATAAGGGCAAGGTAAAAATATATGTTAAGTTATAAGGTAAAAACTTAGAATCCCACGCAAACAGTAACAGCTAACGCCATCTAGCGGTGACATTTAAAACTACGACGGCAACATTCTCAAGAGTTGGGCAAGTTATACCGAAAGTGTTGAATTGAAAGTCAACAAGATAGCAGATCACCAATCAGCGATCATTTTGTGAAGTGCAAGGACATACGACCAATCAGTGCGCTACCTGCCTTACATCACACCAGTTAGCGCTATGAATACTCCTTTTAGTGAGGGCGATTTTCCAATGATTGAATGTAATGACTCCTTTGTGATATTGTCCGTATAAATTGCGCTGCTAACATTTCCTGTATATTTGTTTATACCTCCATATATCACGCTTTGGTTTGATGGCATGGAGCACCTTCGCAAATGCTTTTGCAATGCACTTAATAAATTCACAAGTATATTTAATCAATTATAGGTATCATAGAATAAGTACTTGTGCCAAAGATGGGTACTTCAATGATGTTACAAAAATGTTATATCAATCACTTCACACTTGACCACAATGGCAACCATAAAACACACAACATAAAAAAAATACAACAGGAAAATATTGGAATTCACCTCCACCAAATATTATGCCTGGGATGAGTGATTTTATGTATTGTTCTGTTTAAGGTATATAATAGCTTAGTAATTGGGTAAAACACTTGCTTAGCCTTCTATCTCATGAGTAAGAATTCAAAGACGTTCAAAGTAAGTAAAATAAAAAAAAACATACACAAACAGCCAGACCCGAAACAACAACCTGTAGGCAACCTGTCATGCTAGTACAGACGCCTGCACATCAAGCTACTACAATCTGTCAGATTTCTTTCGATAGATTTTCGACTTTATTTCTAAAGTATTAGGTTCAAGGTTCATTGGGAAAAATTGACAGTTTCGGGTAGCTTGACCTGCAGGCGTCTGTACTTATTTGTTTTGTGCGGGAATCGAACCCAAAACAGGCAGCTCAACAGCCAATCCTCCAGCCACTACGCCAATCGTGCTGTCAAAAGAGTCAGTTAATTGAATCACATACTATTAGCCTGCCCTGCTCTGTGTTAACTTTTATTGAAGAATTAGACTTAGGTTAATGTGTTGGCTTCTCAATACCCTATATTAAAGCACAGCACAGCATAATAAAAACAATGAGCTATGCATGACTACAGAAATGATGGTGAAGGAAAACATGAATTGATGACACATTAATTGTTTAACCTTTCTTTCTTTTTTAATGCATTGCCCCACTCTAGTAATTTCACCTGTATTGTGGGTGTGTATACAAACATATAAACTTACATACACAAACAGACCTAGAACAACTATCTGTGGGTCATACAAATATTTGTTCCATGCGGAACATGTACAGCAGCAGTCAAACGCTTAGCCAGTGAGTCAACCATGATGTCACTTCAAAGACTATATACATATTTATTTTACTCTACAGCTACACCATGCTCAGCTTTCAGACATTAATCTTTTCTTATCATTTTATCAGTAATTAGAATTATTCATCATCTACACTAATATTATAAACTAGCTGTTCCACGCGGTTTCACCCACGCTGCTCAGCACCTGTTGGTCGTAGCGTGATGTTATATAGCCTATAGTCTTCCTCAAGAAATGGACTATCCAACAATAAAGAAGAATTTTCCAATTCCAACCAGTAGTCCCTGAGATTAGCGCGTTCAAACAAACAAACTCTTCAGCTTTATAATATTAGTATAGATAGGAAAGATTTGTTTTCTTGTTTGTAAACTCCAAAACTACTGGACAAATTTTAATAATTCGTTCACCAATCTAAAGCTACATTATCTGCGAGGAACATAGGCTATATCAAATCACGCTACAATGAATAGGTTCGGAGCATATATGTAAAATCATGGAAAAACGGGGAAAATTTATTACCTTTGTGAGCTTACATTGCGTGTGCTGTGTAAATGGTAATAGTAAAAAAATTATGTACTACGAAATGTTTGCTCTTGCTTAAAAAAAAATTAAAAAAATGTCTACAGTAGTATATACATATCTATCTTTCAAGGTTGACTTACTATAACCTTTTTTATGGGAATAAAATTTGTTTAAAAATAATGCATAATGCGATGGGTACATGCGAAGTTGGCGTAAACGAAGAGCTGCGGGAAGGAGAGATTACTTCTACAAATAAGGTACGCAAGCGTCTCCTTAGGCAGCGGTCGTGAGTGATATCTAATAATTTTCAGAGGACAGATATGAGCATAGGTTGGCTAGTCTAAAGCGCGCCAGAGAAACAAGCGTTGACTGTTTGTCTACAAAATTCACGAACTTGAGCAAATCGATAACGCGAATCAAGTGTTAAAATTTGGCAAGAAGGCCTTTGCCTGTTAGTGGCATTGATTTCCTTATGATTTACTAATGAGAAAGTATTTACCATACAAACAACTGAAGTCTATATTTTAAAGGGTTTTTTCCTTAAATTATTCACCAGAGTACTGCTACACATTTATTATTACTTCTAATTATTTTTTAGATAACCGCAACAATATATAAAAATATGTGTGCATACCGTTTGTTCAAAGTTTTTTTTTTAGAATTATTAACTCATTATTCATGAAAACTATTTTTGCCTGATTAGCTTTTTGGTCAAGGCTCAGATGGCGAAAAACAGAACCTCAGTGTTTTGCCACATGTGGATGTGTGTAGCTTAAATACTTTTAACCCCTCGCGCGACAAAGTGTCACACTGGGTGTAAAGTTTTACTTGTACCACAAATGTTGCATTTGCACACGGGTGCAAAGTTTGAACCGCTGTGAGTGGTTTTCATATGTTAGACATTTATTTTTAAAATTTATTTAAAACTCATAAGGATTCTGGAAACATATACTTCGTAATATATAATTATCGATATAACTATGAAATCTTCGTTTTTCCGAAGGTCTAACCAAAATCAAAAATTCATTCAAAATAGCTTGACGTTTGGGGCACTTTACCTACATTGTTAGCAATCGCGTGACAGGTTTAAGTACCTATTACATCATAACAGTCTAATCTATGCAATATGAATGCACTATTGTCTGCCCTGCATTAAGTAGTAAGGTAAGGAAATGGTCCTACAGCTTCACAAGCATCATTCTCAGTTAGTCATGAAATGTGACACAAGCCTATCAAGTTTATTTAATTTGACTAATATTTGTTTTGTTAGATACATGAGAAAACAGCACTGGGAGTGCAATGTTGGTAGCATTGTACTAAAAGTTTTATTCAAAAGATTTATTTATTTAAGATACTCATAGATAAAGAAATTTGTATTTTTTTTTGTGTCAAACTCAAATTATTTGCTTTATGGACCAGAGTGTAATGAAGAATATTAAGTAATTTGAACCTACTAGAATGTGATACTATCATATCCCTGGTTATACTATGGTTTTATTTTTGTGTAAGTATTGTTAGCTCCATAAAAGCAGAAGTAAGTTTGTTTGTTTTTTTTATATTTTCACACCTAAATGGCCAAACAGATTTTGATGAATTTTGGTAAAGAGATAGTTGGGACCCTGGAGTTACATACATAGGCTAATTGAAAAAAAAATAATGTGAAATAAGGGGGAGAGAAAGATATATTATTTTTTGCAATCATATTGTGGGTTGAAGTTAGTATTAGTTCAAACTATGCCATGTGGACGAATTCACAGGCGATATTCTAATAGGAAGATGTTAGTGTACTTTCTTAAATAATTTAAACAGAACTTCATGTTGAAAGGTAATAAAAAGGTAAAGTACCAAATAAAACAAAGAACTTGAATTTGCAATCATCAGTTGCGTAAACAAATTGCCTAAATTAACAGTGTTACAATAATCTCCAGCATTTTATGATCAAGTTAAAAGCTTTTCAAGTGTATCTTACCTAAGCCAGAAGTCTGAATAAGTTCGGAATCATCGAACTCCAAGCTCGGTTCGTAGTCGTGGTACTCCGAGAGACTGGTGTACGTTTCTTCAGTGTCAGGGTTGCAGCCGTGAAGCACTAAGAAGTAAAACAATAACATTATTGACGCAAATATTTACATATCTATGTCGTACGATTGTGGATATGCCTCTTACGTACCTTGAAAAGCCCTCACAGGACTCAACTTTGGCTGATGCTCGGATTCCATCGTAAAAACACCCACACCCCTTTGCTTTCGTTATCACCAAGTTACTGTACGTAAACCAAACTGTGCGAAATGTCACTTCCTTCGTACGATGTTATATTACAACAGCCTTACAAAATTCTATTGGCACATTAACAAAGATTTTCTGACGTCACGGCATACTTAACGAAATAAAATACAACGCCAAAAGTAAACGAATGTAACGTATAACGCCAATCACCGAAGAAAACGAGAATCGTTTTCGTAAATCTGTTATTTTTTAGGGTGGATGACAGACAGGCAGAATGGCAGATAAAGCCAGAGACTGGCAGAGACTGCTATTCAATTTTAAGCTATCGCAACACTGTTTGAAATCCATGCCATAGAATAAAATCTGCTTCGATTTTTCACATCGGAATATTTGCATTTTTTTCTTTACTTATTAAATCTCTCGATCGAGCCGTATGATTGCGCTAGTCTAAGCTCATGACTAATCGGTACTAAAACGATTTCAGAGAGAGAATAAAATCATAATATCGAACTTGAGACTTATATCGGTCGAGTCGAACTTCTGTCGCCTCTTGTTGCCTCCATTGCAGAACCTGAAGAAACACTGGCCCACACTGCAAATTAGAAAAATCTTTTGGCAATCTATTTACAGAATCGTACTGTGATAAGCTGGCAGCGCGATACTTACCTTAAATTATTTCACTACGATATATTATATGATACTTAAAAGGTTCGTATTGTGCAGATTATATCCCTACTATAGTTATTCACCTGAATGGCCTCCCTCAACATTGCTACCCGGCTCTTCATTGGAACCTTTAAAGCCCGTTTAAAAAAAATGGCTTGTCGAGCAAGAGTTTTACTGCTTTGACGATTTTTTTAATTTTTGAACTTTGACTTGAAATTAATGTGTTTGATTTTGTGTATTTGCCTTTTTATTTTATTTGTAATATTTCTACCTGTTTGGCATTTTGTTTTTTTATTGATTTGACATTTTTCATTGCTTTGTAACTATAATGTAATGAATAAGGGAATTAATGTCAATAAAATACTATGACTACTATGACTATGACTATGGCTCTCTTTTGCGACTAGATTAGTGTTGAAATCCTGGAAGCTTGCTTAAACGTAGCCCGTGCCTAAAAAACTTAGTTGTGCCAACCCTACAAAATACAGGCCAATCTCGGTCACGTATATTCTCTGCAAAACCATAGGATGTGTACTCAACAAGAGGCTCCAAGCGTATCTTGAAATTATTTTAATCGTGCATGGAGTATTGCTCGCACGTTTTGGATGGATCAGTCAAGTACCATCTTCAAGCGTTGAAAGCCGTTCAGTAACGTGCCAAGCTTAGCTCAAAAGCCTTGAACATCGCTCCAAAGTTAGCAGCCTATCGAATATCGATTACATTTCGGTTTGTGTGCTTTGGAAATGCACAATATAATTACCTATCCCCATTGTGTCATCGTAAGTGCAAAGATTCGGCGAAGCGTCACCACGTTTGAAGTTCCACGGACCCGAAGGAAGCACTATCATCAAAAAATAAGAAAAAGAGATGTTTCATTTTCGGCCATCACATGTACATTTGTCTAAAAAGAGGAGAAAATGCCATAAAACGAGGAAAAATATTCTTTCGTGGATTTAAGCCCGATTTGTTCTGTACAAAAAGTAATAGTTTTCAAATATTGCCATGTTTTATTCAACACTAGCTTTCGCCCGCGGCTTCGCTCGCGTTAAATTCGGTATAACACACCAAGCAGACCTGCAGTTTTTGCTCTTGCGCCTGATTGATTTGTAATAGCAACGCTAAGTTTTCCCTTTTCTTTCCTCGTTCTTCCTCATATCCCACTTTTTTTGTAATAAAAATTAGTCTATGTCCGTCTCCTGGTTCACAACTATCTCTGTACCAATTCATCAAAATCGATTTAGCCATTAAAGCGTGAAGAAGTAACAAACAAACAACACTACTATATATAAAAGCGAAAGTGAGTTTGTTTGTTTGTTACCTCTTCACGCTTTAATGGCTAAACCGATTTTAACTCGAGCGAAGCCGCGGGCAAAAGCCAATAGTAAATACAATTATCTATAAAATCGACACACGTGTGTTAAAAATAGTGTTGTCTCTTTTTAATACAGCTGTAGCTGCATAAAAAAAGAAAGATAAGTATAGTTTGTCAAGTGCTCATTTTGGCAACACTTTAACGTGACGTCATAAACTTTCTATGCGTGAGTCTTGACCGATTCTCCATGATTTGCGCTGAGTTTCGTGAAACGGTGGTAGATCAACTGTCAAACAGTTGCGCGCCAAGATATTTTTTGTTGTTTTATTGAAAAATACACCTTAAAAGTAGTTATTGTGGTGCTCTGAGCTTTGCTAGAAACAATTAATCATGCCTTCGTGTTGCATAGTACAGTGTGGTGCAAGGAAAAACAAAAATCAGCCTGAGTTGACCATTCACAGGTTAGTGACAAGTTTTCATTGCTTTTCACGAATTAAGTCGAATGATGTTTTGTTACAAGATGATCTTTGGAAAGGTCATTGAAACCTGTGTCGGTTTTTTATAGCTTCAAGCGTTGTTATTTTCTCTTCATTGCATTGTTTACATAAATAGTAGAACTTAGTGATGGACGCTTAAAATCAGCGATGTCGAAGTATCGATAATATCTAATGTAATAATAGTGTAAAATGTTGTTATGGTTTTTTGTTCGACAGATTCCCAGTAAATAAAATTTTAAAGAAAAAATGGTTAGCTGTTATTGGCGTTGAAAATATTAACCCGCGACATAAAATGTGGTATGTCTGCTCATTGCACTTCGACGAGTCATCCTTTAATAAAACTCTCGATGTGACAAGGTTACGTGACAGCGCAGTGCCCTCATCCTCTCTTGTGGTAGGTATTTTCTCTTATGTATATTTTATTATGTTGAGTAGAAGACCGGGTGAACCTTATGTCACCTTAAATTGTTTTATTGTAACATTTTTCCTAAACCACCTTAGCATTGTTCCCTTTCACATTCACTATTGATGCCGAATTATATTAAGAGACTCAGGAACGTTAATTTTGTGCTGCCTCATTAAAAATCTTATGCCTCCATACATCTAAACATTGTCAGGGTGACAAAAAAAAACAATGAGGCGAACAAAACAAATATCTTTCAATTGAAATGGCTCAAGAGCCTTGAAGCATTTTCGATGTTAAATTAAAATAATTTTGTAAAGGCTAATTTGATCATATTTTGACAATAATTAAGGAATGAAGTAGGTATTATTTTTTTCAGCCTAAACCAATCTGTTGTTTACCTACATCAAGCATGATGGTAAGGATATTTTTTTCATTATGTAAAATAGAGAAGAATTAAGCGAATAAATTGCTTAATTCTTTTCTTTTTAGCCAATTTTGTTTGGCTAAAAAGAGAAGAATTAAGCAATTTATTCATTTTGAAATTATTAAAAATCCCATTAAATGTTAGTCGACTTAATCTAGAAGTGTAAATGGCCTTCAATATGCATTATGCAGTAACCTAAACCTTGTCAATTGTTTTAGATTTCTGATGAAACAAGCAGGCCTGTTTCGTGTGAAATACAAAATAAATCAGAGCCAGCCGGTCCAATGGAGTTAGAGTTGCCCGAAGATAATTCAACCGAAAATGTGCCATCTGTAAAGGTAATTTTTAAGTAGTTTTATCTAAAATATATGTAACTAGAATAATGCACACCCTTATACACTCAATTAGAAAATTAAATTATAATCATAATTCAATCTTTTTTTACCTACATCAATATTTAGCAAAACAAGTTTTGAAATTATCAAAAATTCCAATAAATGTCAGTCGACTTAATCTAGAAGTGTAAGTGGCCTTCAGTATGCATTATGCGGTAACCTAAACCTTGTCAATTGTTTTAGATTTCTAATGAAACAAGCAGACTTGTTTTGTGCAAAATACAAAATAAATCAGAGCCAGCCCGTCTAATGGAGTTAGAGTTGACCGAAGATAACTCGACCGAAAATGTGCCATCTGTAAAGGTAAACTTTAAGTAGTTTTATAAATATAAATAAATAAATATATTGGAACAGCTCACACACGGCTATCTGATCCCAAACTAAGCAGAGCTTGTGTTATGGTAACCAGACAACTGATATACATACCATTTATCTAAAATATATGTAACAAAAATAATGCACACCCTTTTTTTTTCGTGTTGGAAATCATCCCTTCCTCTCAAGACCCACCCATGTTCCTTCTGTTGCCCTTTAAGTTCCGGGGCCGCGGTATCTCTTTCGAACAACCCGCAACCCATAATGCACACCCTTATACAATATACACCCAATTAGAAAATTAAATTATTATCATAATTCAAGCACAAGTGTTACAAAAATTCATCGCAGTCAGGGGACCAATCTGGAAAATACTTTCTTGGATAAAAAGTCCCCCGACTGCAATGAAATTTTTTTACAAGTGGGTAAAACCCAAATGTTTTTAAAATGGTTCGACTGTACCGATTGATGTAGTCGAACTTAATGTAATAATGGTTTAAATATGGGGTGTTTTGGATAACTGTCTTGTGTTTATTGACATTACAAACAGTGGATATTCAGCTTTTTCCGCCTAGATTGATTAAATTAATTTTAATTTATAACTCTGCTGCTTTAATTAACATTATAAACATATCACTACATTTCAGATAGAGAAACCGAATGCAGAAATTATGATTCTCACAAAGAAATGTGATTTGCTGAAGCAGAAAGTGAGAAGTTTAAATGAAAAAATCCGCAGACGGGATGGAAAGATTGCTCACTTATCTAATATTATCCAAGACCTTCAGAAAAGAATTTTCGTCAATAATGAAGAAACTCTTCTTTTGGAGGAATGTGCAGGAGCAGATGGATTTTTAAAAAGGCAAACTGCCAAATCCAAAGGCATTCCTTAAAAAAAAAGTATTTGGAAGAAATGAGAAAATTCGCCTGACGCTTCATTTTTTTCACCTAAAGCGTATGACTATGTAAGAAGTATCTAAGTACAACACTTGTTTGCCACACTCTCGTACTTTAAGCAAGTGGTATCAACATATAGATGCCGAACCTGGTTTTACAAAATAAGGTTTCGATGCATTACGTAAAAAAGCTGAAGAAAGTAGTCACTCTGTGATTTGTGCTTTAACAGTAGATGAGATAGCTATTAGAAAATGTTTAATATGAGATCCATTAGCCCAAAAATGTTATGGCCGTGTTGATTGCGGCGATGATGTTAAAAGTGACAGTGTGGAAGAAGCTAGCCAATGTCTGGTTTTGCTGGTAACATGTATAAATGGTTTGTGGAAGTTGCCAATTGGTTATTTTTTTATTGTATCGCTTACCGGAGAGCAAAAGAGTACCTTTTGCGCACAGCAATACAACTTTGCGAAGATGCTGAAGTAAAAGTGAGTAGTATAACCTGCGACGGTCTTGCTGGTAACTTTAGCATGTTCACATTTGTGATGTGTTAAAGGACCAAACAAAAACCAGATTCGAAAGCTGTGGCAGTCTTGTCCATATATTTATTGAACCGTGCCATGCTATCAAATTCATAATAAATGCTTTAGGGGAACTGGAAGGTCTTCACTGACTCACTTAGGTATGGACGTAGATGAATATACAGAAAGTGTATTATAATACATTGCAGGATTTGTTGCAAAAATGACTAGAAATATTAAATGTTTGGGTAGAAAAATCAGGATCTTTGATCTTTCTGAAGTCTCAAGGTGGCCTTCAGTATGCATCCATTGGTGTCGTGGACATTATAAAAAAAAAAACTGAAAATTTAATTAAACCTCACCCTAAGAATCAGCAGAAATTTGAAAATTATTATTTGTATATTTTTTAATTTTTAATTGAGTATGATACTGACCTTTAAACACGGAGCATAATAGTACCCATAGGCTTCTGCTTGTTAAGTCGGTGATTAAAGCTTACCTTGATATCAGGTTCAGAAATCGTGCAAGAAAAAGCAGTGACAAAGTGTCACATAGAAATTATTTTAATAAATTAACTTTGTTCAGAAATGAATAAATGTGTTCTTTTAACGTGAATGGTCTTTTTATTTCAATAAATCCCTTACAGAAACTATATGTAACGAAATGTGTCAAGATATTTCGCATTATTCAATTTTAACCGAATACAGAAAAAGAAGGTTATATGTTCGGCTGTATGTATGTTTTTAAGTATATTCACCTATTCTCAGTAAAAATATTATAAAAAACAATGTTGAAAGATACTCCCGAATTAGCCTCCTAAAAAATTGTCATCATATTATTATGATGAACTTCGAAGACATGGAACGGAACTCCTCATAAGGTCATAGCAGAACTGTTGTTATAAGTAAAATTGCTTTGTCTAGCATGTAGACGATAACTGACTGAAAGAAGATGGTGAAGGGGTAATTTTAACTGATCTGACAATGAAGCCGGAAGGTTTACAACGGTACTCTGTAATAAATTAACGTAACCTACCCGTGCTTGGTTTTATTGGAATTTTCAAAATATTTTTAATTTCAAGTGGTTTGTATGAGTATATTCTATGGTGAGAGGTACCATTAATAAAAAGTGTAAAATAAAAAACTTTTCACAAAAAAAAAAAACCGTAAGCAAAACGAGTCGTTTTTGTCTATTGGAACGGGGCATAAGTCCTCTTGCAGTCTTTCTGTGTAGTTCTTTAGTAGTCTAGCATTAGATATATTATTATGTCGATCTGAAGCAGAGCTAATAAAAATATCAGAAAATGGCTTTTAACCAAGCGTAGTAAGTACACAAGTATGTTCATTTAGATTAACGGTTTATATTGCAACCGTCAAATATTATAAACGAAGAATTAATAAGGCGGGCTGACTTCATTTAAATGTTAACAGAAGCCATAAAGCTAAATAAAACATATTCGAATAATTGAAATAACAATTAATATTGGTCTAAAATATCGATATCAACTACTCATGTTGCACTAAATTACAACCCTATAAACAAAGCAGCCATTTTGAGCGCCCGATTTTTGTAGGTAGTCGCGCTTATTCTGTAGATATGGCCAGTCCATAGGTTTATAAGTCTGTCCGTGACGTTGTCATAGCTTGCGATCGTTACACCCATATTCTTAAGTTGTAACCTCATGATTTCCTCGACTTAACTCAAACTCACTGAGGTGGTTTCATATTCATAGTTGCGAATTTACTCCTCATCTTAAGTAGTTTCCTCAGTGGAGGTGAATTTAGCTTGAGGAAACAACTGTCAAATTTAAGGTACGTCGCGATCTACCTTAAAGCTTCCTTGAGGTAGTTATCAAGGGAATTATCACCAAAACACGCACATTTTATCTGATTTTCATAATGTCTTTTGATGAGTTTATTGAATATTTATACTATAACCCTTACGATTACTTATCGAGGCGGTATTTACCAGATGCAGAAAATCCAATTGAGTGTTATGACGAAAATGAGTTTAAAATAAGATTTCGGTTCACTAAAAATGTTGTGATGAATTTCTTGTTACCGTTATTGTTTCAAGATATCGGTGGTATCAAATGTGGATTGCCAACAAGCCCCATTATACAGGTGCTTGCTTAGGCTTTCATGCAACGGGAAACTTTCAAGTGAATAATATTTTTTTTCGCATACAAAAGAACTAAACAGTTACAATTAATTATTTGTAACAGAACTGTAGGAACATAGAAACATATTTATCATATTGTTTGCGGGGATTCATTGATTGTACTCCTACTAATAAAAATCCCAATAGGCAAAACGGTGAAGTATTTCGCAATCACAAAGGTTGCTTCTAGAAATCAACGTGCAAATAGTGTGTGAACCACAAATGGAAATAAATGACATAGTAGCACGCTGGCGTGGGTCTGTACATGACTCTCGACAATTTTCGAATTACTGGTGTCATATGAGATTTGAAGAAGGAGAACTCTTGAAACGAGCCAAGAGGCTCATCGGCAACGACGCGCTGGTTGAGGCAAAGCTCCAGAGCCTGGAGCATCGCCGACGCGTTGCCAGCCTTTCGGTTTTCTATCGGTTACATTTCGGAGAGTGTGCGATGGAATTGCACAGCCTAATTCCGCCAAGCCCGTTCCATCATCGGACTACAAGCCGTACGGCGATGCGCCACCGTTACATGGTAGACATCCCACCCACACGCACTAAACGGTTTGGGAATACTTTCATTGTGCGTACTGCTAAGGAGTGGAATTCCCTGCCGGAGTCTGTATTTCCTGACAGCTATAACCTGGGGGTCTTCAAGTCAAGAGTGAATAGGTTATTTCTAGGTAAGCGTGCTTCATCGTCGACCACATCATCACTTACCATCAGGTGAGATAGTGGTCAAACGCGAACCTATCACTAATAAAAAAAAATAAAAAAAAAAAAACTCTTATAATAATTCTATATTTCAAGATCAACTTTTGAAGACAAATCTTTTCACTTTCGTTAAAAAACTATCTCCCGGTTCCAACCATTTCGAGCAAGTTAAAAAAAAGAAGTAGGTACAACGAACAACACGCACCGATAGTAATGAAACACTGCTGATGAAAAATGTAATATTCCCAAACCATCCACTTCTCAAGTGGATTAATTATTAGGGTTTGTTTATTTAAATATTTATGTTCTACTTGACAAATATTGACATTTACAGTTGAAAACCACAGATAACGCGCTAACAGACTGCTCTTAAAATAAGTTTAGCCAATATAACAAACAAAATATTCCTCCAAATAATGACGTATTTGTGACGTATCACCTTAACTCCCACTCATTCGAGGGACCTCAACATTTCCTTAGACTGACGACTGTGAATACCGATTTCGAGGATCTTTCGAGGAATGCCTTGAGGTGTCCTCGACGGAGGAGTGAGTCGAGGAGCTTTCGAGGTTACAACTTAGAATATGGGTGTTAGTGTCAAGCACTACATCGAAAGAAAACATCGTTTGCATATTATTATTTCATATTTATTTGCACTCCTGATATTCTCGACAACGTCACTCCTGGCATTTTCAACATTGTCGTTGATCTGACGCACCTACATGTCTGATCACAGATAGTCTAGTCAACAAGTGCTATTTTAGTCAAAACTTTTTAAAAGTTTCGGAAAAATATGATTGAGGGCTCATTCGGTTCGGGATCGCATCTAGAAAGTTTTTGAAAAAATCCAAGACCCGCTCGAGAAAATTGCAAAAGTTATTAACAAATTAGTAAACAAATAGAAGGTTTTTTTTTATATATCTCGAAAACGCATTACGCTGAATAAGTACCACTATCTTTCAGATTTTACCCAAACATCACAGCTTAATAAATGTTGTACGAGAAAAAGAAGAATGAAAAAATGTACGAGGTTTAAAAGTCAAGCTAAGAGATTTTTGCAGCATTTGTACGAGGGATTTCATTTTACGATTGGCAACCCTGCCTGCCATCTCGTTTGTGGTTGCCAGTCTAGTTGGACGCTTGTCAACTGCATTGAAAAACGGTACTTCCTATTTTATTGTTTGAGATGAAAATAACACTGAAATTAACTGAAAATTGTTATAAACCCTATTGAAGTATCCTTTAATATTGTCAAAAATAGTGACTTAATTATTTTATGTCGTTTGAAATTGTAATTCTGTTAGAACACCACGCCCTACATTCTCAACGGTTGAACAGTAGGCGCGGTCCCTTTCAGAAAATAAACAGTGCTATAGATTAGTTCCTCACTGGGATTTTTTCTTCAACAGGTCGACACCAGTTTGTAAAGAATGTCGGGATCTGAAATTAACACTTACTTTACAGGGAATGGGACGTATAAGGCTATAAACCCACTTGTATCAAATGTTGGTGATTTCACACCGTTTTACATCGCCATTGCGATCTGCTCGGTGATTCTCGGCTTTTTGCTCATACTCAACATCGTATGCTGCTGCTCAAGATATTCTGATTACTGGCTAGATAGACATACAGGTGAGCATTTATTCAAAGAACCATGTTTTCTTTTAATAGGATCACTGGGAATGAAGCTTTTCCAAGTTATGATCATATCAACAGCCAGTAATTTAAAAAAAACAATCCTAAACAAGACACTTCTATGAAACAGGAAGCAGAGTTCTGGCCTAACTTGTGATATGTCAACACACAGGTCTTCATCAAATGGTTAATGTCTAAGAGTGTTATAACTCTTGTGTGCATATAGATACAACAAGAATATAATAAAGCACCATTATGATAGAGGGCCACTGCCTGCTGGGGTTGGAGTTGTTCAAAAGAGTTAATGTGGCCTTGGATTACTAATGTGTCACAGTCCCCCAGATTGGAGGAAGCTGGGTTATTCAACTATTTCCTATGCAAGAAAAGTTCCAATAAGATTACCTAAAAATATTTAGCTAACAAAAATTGTTTCCTTCCAGGCAACCGCTGGATTGTTTCAATCTGGTCTGCTACTCCACACAAACAGCCACCTTTGGACTTCACTGAACTCCAGAGCAACTTCCAACAAGTTCATTACGTTCATCCTTACGGCGACGACAGTGAGGAATACCGGGACATCCACAAGCACCACAGTGCCCCTCCATCTGTCTCTCAGCAGCCGCTAACTTCCTCTCAAGAATATTTAGAAGTGCACAAACGAGAGAGTGACATATAAACATGGCTTTCTTAATGTTGTACCCTGCTGTAGCAGTTCTCTCTTTATTTGTACTGATGGTTATAATATTAATGTTAAGATTTGGGGCTCGCTGGTGCAAGCTCCGTCACACTACAATATCTGATCAGGATTATTGGAATGAGGATGATGCTTATGAACAAAAAGTTTCTTATGCATAGTATAGATCTGATAAATGATCTGATTTTATTTTAACATTTTGAAAATATTCTTAGATCATCACATGATTGCATTCCCATTCATGATATGAATTTACTAACTTAAAATTAGGCAGCTTTGATAGTTTTTATTTTACTGATTTTCAGTGTTGTGTTTTAGAGTAATGAGGATATTAGCATTGTACTATGTGGCCTCTATGTTTATAACTTGTATTGATTCCATCCATGTAATCTTTAATTTCTTATTATTATTAATTTTATGAAAGACACTTAATAACTTCATTTATTTGCATGATCAGTTTTTTTTTATATAAATCATGATTTTTATGACTGTTTTATACTATACTACATCTATGACTAAAGTACTGACACTACTATGTAGTTCTTATCTATAAGTATCTATGAATATTTGAGTAGATACATCCAATAACTTTAAGCTTTAACTTTTATATAAAAATAAACTAGTGTTTCTCGCTATGTAGAAACTAGCATGTTTTGAATGTGGCATTTAAAAGTAACATGTGTTCCGTCCAATATATTAGGTTATATTTTTATCCCATTTGTTTTATTTTAGACCTCAACACATTTTTGTCGATCTGACTTCCACATTACTTTAAGCACTAGGTAATAATACCCTTCGTAGATTTTTGATGGAAGGTAATACCTGTAAACAATATAATATAACTGATGAAAGATCTATTGAATCCAATGACAGCCAGGTACAACATATTTGCATCTGATAGAGCTCAATTCTTGTGGAAGTTCTATCCAATGTAACATTACGCTACGAGTATACTCGTACCCTAGCAATAAAACAAATAAAATAACTATCAATTCAAGCTATACAAAACTAGCTAATGAGGATCTCTTACTGTAGGGGCAGCTCCTACAAAAGTGAACCGACGTGGGGACACGCGCGGGCTTGTTCAATCAATAACGCTTGATGAAAAAGCTTGTAGAAATGTCTTTTGACAGAGAGTAATTGTGAAACCGCAGTGTCGCTCCGTCATGTGGGTCAAGCGAATGAACTCTAGGGACAGGGTCCTTCACATACCCACAGAGCACACGCGGCGGGTGCCCGTTTAACGCACTTCCAAACCTAAAGGCTTGAAACAGCCAGCTGCCAGCTCGACTAGCCTGGAATTTTCCTGAAAAAAGATAGTAGGTATAGCATCTCGCATCGTATTTGCAGAAGCGATGAGCATCTCGATGATGCGATGAAGTTCTAGAGTCGATGGAGGTCTACTGTATACGCGCTATCTATACTGTAAAGAGCTAGGAATTTGTCTCGTCTTTACAGGCCAGCTGGGAACAATTGGTGCATTGGGTCAGAGAATGAAATTCCTAGCTTGTTTTTTTTTAAATGATTCCGAATTCAACAAAGTGAGCTGCGAGACCCCTGATCGTATCTAGGATAACTAGCAAAACATTAAAAACTTCGATTTTTATCTTGATTTGAACCTTGGACATTTTCCATGACGTCAGGTTCAGTTTCAAACCATCATACATATTTAATTGATCTAGGGGTACCTTAACCGCACCTTTGACCGAACAATACAGTTTCTTATAAGCTTATCTCAATAGTAAATCAGAATAAAGGTACCTATGACAGAAAAAGAAAAAAAAAACCCGTCATGTAAGATGATGATAATTTATTCCCGTCCTTAAGCATTTCAACATTAAAAATTTACAAAAGATGCACATGGTGAGCTATAAGATAAAGAACAATGTATAAAGTATATACTATAGATAGATTACATTACTGATTTGCTTAATTTCTTAACATATATTCTCAATAGGTACCTATTGAGATTTAAGAACGAAATCAATGTGTGTCTTTGCAGGATATGTTCCACCTCCTGTCCTGCCCATCCACTTGCACCTATCAGGATTTTAACAAAGCATATGATAGAGCTGTGCAGGTGGCTACATACTGCTCTAACCCAATTTGAGTTTTATTTACTCAAAATAAAAGAATATTTGTATTGTTAATTTTATAATTGACATCTCAATTTTCACTGCATTACACATTTTCGTGTGCGTTCGCCCAGCGGAATGTTGTTAAATTAAAAGATTTTAATTATGCAAATATTTAGTGTATGACGTCGTGTAATTGTGTATGGTAAAAAAAAATTTGTGCATGCAGCCATTGTGGAGAAATTCACCAAAAACTGATTCCGCTGCGCAAACGTTCGCCCAGCGGAACTTTTTTTGAAATATAGACTTTAGAAGAAAACTGATGTGTCTAAAAATTAGTGTGTATTTGTGTGTAATTGTGTATGTATAAATAAAATTTGTGCATGCATAAACTTCGGAGATATTCAAGTTTCCGCTGGGCGAACGTTTGGCCATTAGCTAGTTTTCATATAAAGCGCTTACATAAAGAGCTGTAGATTTTTACACATATTGTTTTGAATTTGTGTATATTTGTGTAAAAAACAGATTTAGAAAAAATCGTAGGGATTAAAAGATAAAAATATAAACGTCAAAAACGCTTATTAGGTCGTAGTTCTAAAAGTCTGCACTTTGGGGTCTAGATTTTCACGTTTATACAAACCTTGTAAGTGTCTGCAACATGTTGCCAAGTATCAATGATGTTCCGTCAGTAATAAAAGAGTTATAGGACAATTTACCATGAATAGATCACTGTTTACAAAGCAGTCAAATATCACGACATTCTAAAGGAATTACATGGTAAAATGTATGATCAATAATTAGTGTATTCGTTCAACTATTCACATGCAAAATTTCAAGTCATTAAATTCAGTAATTAAAGATAAACAATTAAAATACTGACGAAGCATCGAAAACCTACATAACCCGACCAAGTTCGGATGGCTACAAAAAAGCGGCCGTGCCATATATCTAACAAACGTTCTTAACCTTCCAATATAGTATTTATTAATTTGGTACAGTTGCGTACACAAGCGCTAGGAAAAAATAAAACAATTGCATTTCTTGAATGAAAAATATTTTTAAATAATAACGCCACTATCTACGATTAAAATAAATCTTCAATTAACAAGTACTTCTCTATTTAAATATCCGTGTACAAAAATATTTTTAATTACATATAATAAAATAATTATGTAATTATAATTACGTTAACAGTCGCTTGCGACAACAGCAATAGACTTAAACGTAAGTATAATAAAACGAGCTTCAATAAAAATTAAAATCACATCACATAACTAGACTGATCCGTGAAATCTTCAATAGAAATTAGTTGTATGAATTTTACTTGTCTTAAACAATATATCTAGATTATATCTCAAATCTCAAGCGCATACTTAAATAAAGTACTTACGTAAATAGTACGTACTTTACTTAAGGAGGTGTACAATAATAAATGACCTCTAAATTATATCGAAACAACAATTGTGTTATCACTTATACCAATTCAATACCGGTATTATACTGTAAATTTTGGGATGTTACCTAAATATATTGCACGGCCGCTTTTTTGTAGCCATCCGAACTTGGTCGGGTTATGTAGGTTTTCGATGCTTCGTCAGTATTTTAATTGTTTTTCTTTAATTACTGAATTTAATGACATGAAATTTTGCATGTGAATAGTTGAATGAATACACTAATTATTGGTCATACATTTTACCATGTAATTCCTTTAGAATGTCGTGATATTTGACTGCTTTGTAAACAGTGATATTTCATGGTAAATCCTTACTTCCTTACTAATATTATAAAAGCGAAAGTGAGTTTGTTTGTTTGTTTATTTGTTTGTTTGTTTGTTTGTTACCTCTTCACGCTTTAATGGCTGAACCGATTTGGATGAATTTTGGTACAGAGATAGTAGGGAACCAGGAGACGGACATAGGCTAATATTTTTTTGAAAAAAGTGGGATGTGAGGGAGAAAGAGGGAAGAGAAGGGAAAACTTAGCGTTGCTATTACAAATCAATAAGGCGCAAGAGGAACTGTGTTACCCCAAATTTAACGCGGGCGAAGCCGCGGGCGAAAGCTAGTTGTCCTATAACTCTTTTATTACTAACGGAACATCATTGATACTTGGCAACATGTTGCAGACACTTACAAGGTTTGTATAAACGTGAAAATCTAGATCCCAAAGTGCAGACTTTTAGAACTACGACCTAATAAGCGTTTTTGACGTTTATATTTTTATCTTTTAAGCCCTGCGATTTTTTCTAAATCTGTTTTTTACACAAATATACACAAATTCAAAACAATATGTGTAAAAATTTACAGCTCTTTATGTAAGCGCTTTATATGAAAACTAGCTAATGGCCAAACGTTCGCGCAGCGGAAACTTGAATATCTCCGAAGTTTATACATGCACAAATTTTATTTATACATACACAATTACACACTAATTTTTAGACACATCAGTTTTCTTCTAAAGTCTATATTTCAAAAAAAGTTCCGCTGGGCGAACGTTCGCGCAGCGGAATCAGTTTTTGGTGAATTTCTCCACAATGGCTGCATGCACAATTTTTTTTTACCATACACAATTACACGACGTCATACACTAAATATCTGCATAATTAAAATCTTTAAATTCAACAACATTCCGCTGGGCGAACGCACACCACATTTTCTCCCTAAATCCCCCCTTGTATCGAACGTAGATCTACGCGAGAAACAATGCGTTTTTAATTGTGTCTGTAATTCTGGCATACAAGCGGTTAAAGTAATGGAAAAATGGAGGTGGACTTTATACTTACCAAACCCTTCCGAGGCAGGTGGACAGAGTTGTATGAAGTTTTTTTTGCATTTTGGGTATGTCTGAGAATTGCAAAAGATCTATTTTTCACACCCCAAGTGATAAGTGGGATTTGAGCAGCGGGCGAAACTGCATAAATAAACATATCCTATAGTATTTGGCAAAAGTGTAGATCCATTACAAAACATTTTTATGTGTAGGTCATTCAAGCTGAGACTTGACTGAGACAGCAGATAAAATCAGCTATGTCACAGAGTATTCATTGTTTTGTGAATTATTTTAAAAACATGCATCTTTATATCAAAAGTAAAAATTGTTTCAAGTCTTGAGGATCTAGGATACAGCTGTTTCCTACTTGAAATGCACATTCCCTCATCATTAGACATTTGTAAATTATCTTTATTATTACAAAATATTACTAAAACTAATGATCTACTTAGGGATATATGCCTTATCTATTCTAATATCATCAACTGGACAATCATTTTTGTCACATTCAACTAAACCTATTCTTTTTACAACTGCCATTCCAGATTGCACTCTGCCAAAGATTGTATGTTTGCCATCCAACCACTGTGTTGGAGCCATAGTGATGAAAAATTGAGATCCATTTGAGTCGGGTCCAGCATTTGCCATAGACAAAATTCCTGCTCCAGTATGTTTCAAATCCATGGATATCTCATCATCAAATTGTGGCCCATAAATTGATTGTCCACCTTTGCCTGTGCCAGTAGGATCACCACCCTGTATCATAAAATCTCTGATGACTCGATGGAATTTAGTGTTGTTGTAGTAACCTCTGCGGACTAATTCCATGAAGTTTCTGCATGTTATAGGTGAATGCTTCCAATACATCTCCACAACCATAGAACCCATCCTGAAAAGAGTAAATTAACATTATTTTTCTTCTTATAAAAAGCTAAAAAAACTTTTTTTTTGTATTAAATACTTGTTTTTGTTTTCATTCATATTGTTGTCATTTTAATATTGTTAACACCATTTAAACACAAGTTGGCTCATCACAGAAGAGTTTACCACTAGTAGTTAGGTTGAGACATACCTAACCTAATTAAAATTTGTGGTGGTAAATTCTTTACTGCTACTAACACCATACTAAAAGGAATACCTACGTTGTTTCTATCACAGCTACCGGCGGTTGCCACGATTTATCGGGAATACCAGCATTAGAATAGCCGAGCATCATTGTCAGTTAATGTTAAAGCTTGTATTGGAATATTCACGTTACTTTTACATCCAATGGCCAACGAAGAACTTTGTAGAAATCGAAATAATTAATCAGAACACAAGTCAGAGTACACATGGAGTTGTAAGTAAAAATTAGTAAACTTGATGAACATAACAAAAATAAAGTATGGTTACTTTTTTTTTTCTTTAGTGTGGCACTAGTTGTATCTTTGAATCTGTGGTTATTAAAAGTAGGGACATATTTTAATATCGGAAAAAATAGGGATTTTGCAATGTTCGGTTTAGGAATTATTTTAATCCTTTTCTAGGAGGAGCTAAATTTTTAAGCTTCAAAGATTTTTCTCAATCATTTAATTTAACATTGCGCAAAACCTTCTGAAGGGCATGTACTGGACGATAGAGATATCCAGAATGACCTCCATGTCAGAAGTTTTTTTATCTTGGAGAAAAATCCGTGTATCATTAATAATATCTCTAAGGTTGCCCTAATTTTGTTTGACTAATCAACAACAATATACCCAAACAATATCAAAAACATGAAAAATGTTATTCTTTTTAATTTATGTGGCTACACCGACATATCCTTCACCTCTGTCATTACTCAAACAACATACACAAACATAACCTGAAAATCGAGACGTGAATGCCACTATAGGAAAAAAAAAAAAAAAAAAAACCTGGAAATCTGTAATACCAAATAATTGATTATTTTTAATCCTGGTTGGTTACTAATATGTTTACATATAAGACTTAGACTTAGGCTCAACAGGTAACATAATTATAAAAATTCTGTTAGGTAGGACTTGACAGTTTAGGATGGTTTCCATGTGCATGATGATGATGATGATGCATCTGACTTTCTATACTTCACTGGTACTTGTGTGAGTTGATATATATCTTCTTCCATACCTTTAGATGGGGTACCTCTGTCCAAGCCCATACAAGTGACATTAAAGGTGATTGGAATGTTTGGGTTCAAAAGGGATGAATGAAAGGCAATTACATGTGACTGAGATGGCAATGCTAAGGGGGTTAGACAAATGGATAAAGTAAGATATGAGCACCTCAGACCAATAAAAAAGTACTTTTTTATTGGTCTGAGATGAGCACATACTAAAATGGAAAGTGACTGAAAATTGTGTGGCAGTCGGTTGGCCAGGCAAACCGACACAATATGCCCGTGTCAATGTTTTGAATATGAATGGTAATAAATATTTTAACAAGATGTCTAGTAACTGCGCGCGTTGTATGATGGTGACTGTGGACAGGCAGAATGGCTCGCGACCGCGCACTCATGCCGCTATCTACATTGCTGCAATAATGACCAAACACATAAACCGTGTAGGCATACAAATTAACTCAATTCCATATGGCGATTTTTACTCGACACACATCCCCCAACCTGCGAATGAGCAGCATTGCAGCGGTTACGACATCCGTGTGCCGCACGGCTAAAACATTTGCACCTCAGCGACGAGCAATGTCGTGTGAGAATCGCCATTGTTATAAATTTATGATTCACCTGCCTTTATCCCAAATTATTTGGGGCCACCACAGCATGTCTTCTTCCATACTCATCTACTAGTCGTCATCCCATCAGCCACTCTCTTGCCTACTTATATATTTTACCTTTTTGATAGTACGTTTGGCGCAGTGGTTAAGCAACTGGCTGCTGCGACGCGTGCCGCGGGTTCGATCCCCGTACGGAAAAAAACATTTATGTATGGCCTACAAATTGTTGTTTCAGGTCTGGCTGTTTGTGTATGCGAGTTTATTTGTTTGTAAACGCACCCACGACACAGGAGTAATGCCTAGTGTGACGCAGTTTTTTTTTGAAAATATGTAATATCATCCTACACACAATCCTCCCTTCGTTTCTTTGGTTATCCTCTACTCATAAACATATAATATCATATAAAATTTGTTCAAAATCAGATTTCTATTTTAAAACTGATTTTTGTTGAAAGATGTGGTTTCGATTGAGGAACAGTCGGGAAAGAATGAAAATGCCATATAGATATTAGTTAAACTTTTAATAATAACGAAAATGACATTCGTTAGTTAATACATAATAAAATCATCACAGAACACTGAATAGCCGAAGCGTCTCCAAGCTCTATATACATACATATAATAAAGTGATTAATAATTTAATAACTTGGGATAAATTCCCTAAAATTACAGTATTAACGAGTCTGCACGCATTTTTCATTGAGGAGCTTTTCTGTTTTCAACACGTTAACAATGCCACTGGCGTCTTCTTATTACAATATTACTAATTTCACTTACAAGGTCTATCCGTTCCCCAAAATTAAAAAATGTGTGATGATGCGTCATTGTTCTAAGTAAGTTAATCATGACTAGATGTTGGCACGGAGCCAGTTAGTTCCACTAATCTATATTATAACAACCCTAAGAGGTACGACGCCACTAATAAGAGCGTCCCGCGGTCGCGTTCGGCTACGATAACAGGAAAGAGGGGCGCGCTCTTTCCCGAGGGGGAGTAAGCTGTCTTTTATGTTCTTAACTCCAGCTAGACTATTATTTCCGCGTTCCCCCTGAAATCTCATCTCATAATTACACTAATATGATAAAGAGGAATGATTTGAAGTTTTAATGTAACGAGTAAAGTTAAAAACTATTACTACTGATTAACAGGCTATTATATTATGTAACGCTACTACCCACGGGAGCGGGGTAGTAACCAAAGACGCGGGAGATACCCCGAAGGACAGCTAGTATATTAGGTATATGCCAAAAAATCTATTTTCGAAAACCGTGTCATCGGTTTTGACTTGACTATAACAGTATAGAGTAAGTACAAACAACTTCCGCCTACTACCTATCCACTCAAATTCATACCTACTGTCTAGTCTTCAATTTTATTTGACAAGTCTATTAACTGTCATTTTCTATAACCCCGCACCCCGATGGCTTGCGATAAACGTCATTTTGCATTTTTTTTTGCGGTTTGGTTGGTAACTCTTGACCATAGACAAAGCTGACCGTGTACCATAAGTAATAAGTCGCGTCATTAGATGAGCAAGAACCCCATGTCTGAAGCAAATTGTAAAACCGGAACAGTGACAGGGGTCCAAAATGGAATCATTCCTCATTCAAAATGATTTTGCATGTTCTCTTGATGACTAGACAGTGAAATGATACGAGTAGGATAAGTCTATATAAGCAATCTAATCTACACATAGTAAGAATGCTGGCTCGAAGGGTCGCGCGAAGAGTGCGCGTCGTGACCTACAAGTACTCGACACGTTGGCAAGGGCGTCGATGAGTACTGCTGTAAACATTAAAAGGCACAAATTAGTCATGTGTGTTCATAAAACCCGCGTAAACAGAACTGAACATGAACTGTGTTCAGTAGGCCTACTATGACATCTTAAAGCAGAACTTATTCCACTGAGTGAAAGAGATGGTGCTAGACACCCTGTATAGCTCTGTCCCTTTCCCTCAGTGGAATAAGTTCTGCTTTAACACGTCATGGTAGGGTAGCAGTTAGTAAAAGTGAGATACTAGACTCGTCAGATCGATACTGCTGCCCGGAACATAAAGGGCAAAAATAGGCGCGCCAGATGTACCTAGTTGATTTTTATTCAGTAGGTAATCGATGGGCGTTTTCAAATCAAGTTCAAGTTTATTTAATGAACTGTTTGTTTACGATCAAATTAATATAAATTTATTCGATAACATTCATAGTTTTGAAAATCCGTCCACAACGACGAAAAAATCACAAAAAATCAGTCATACAGTCGAATTGAGAAGCACCTTATTATAATTTATTGTCTTGAAAGTGTATCTACCTAAGAAGTTGTGACATGTGGTTTGTAGGCAATGGAACTCAATTAAAACATTTCCTTAAAAAAAAACCGGTCATAACTCATAGCGTTTCACTGAGGAAGTACTTACGTTCTGACATCCTGTAAGTGTATTTACAGTGATACATGTTGAAGCGGCGCCGGAGACGCGCTCCTCGCGCGTGAAATCGGGCTCCCGGTGGAATATCCCTGAATGAAAGAATACTTTATAATAACTTTAGACAGGAATGTGGCACAGCGGACAGACACATCACAATCACATCAACATTCAATAAACGTTGGAAATAAAAGGATGCAGAGTACTCAAAACCAATGAAATAGTCAACACAGGTATATAATATCAGCTTAACTATGTATAGTGTATCTGTAGATAGGCTTATGTTATTTTCCAGCCAGTCAGAGAAAATGTAGAATGGAAATTAAGATAAAAACAAAACACAAACAATCAGATACACTTATTTTGCATAAAATTCTATTCATTATGAGTGAATAATCATTGTTGAGTATTCGCTCAATGTGAAGCTTAATTAGAACTCACGAACATATAAAGACAGAATTTGGACATACATGACATACAAAATTACGGACAAACCAATGAATGAAAGCCTTGGACGTGTTTACACACAGTGCCAAATAACACTCACTGTTTTACAATGCCATTCTACAACATTTAGACACAAATACTGAATAAATTAACGTAGGTACAGAAAAAGAGAAACTAACTAGATAGACGAGTTGAAAAAGTAAAAGAAAGCACAACCACAAGTAGAACTCATTTAAATTGACTATATTTGTTTGAATCCGCGTTCTAACCGAAGCCATCTTCCGCGCGAATATTCAATCCTCGCGTTTGTAAACGGATAGCGCCATCGGTTGGCGCAAACACATGTTCCGTCGCTGACCAAAATTAACGAACGATCGCTTTGATTAGAACGTTGTCTTAAGTTTTACGTTCCTTAAGTTTTTTGACTTATTCCTTTTGGTAAAATAACTGATTCCTCGAAGATGTTGACAGAGTGACACCCTATTAAACTATAAAAGTGCGTGTTATACCGTAGTAGCATTGCAGTCTAACCTGAGACGAGTCACTAAGGTCCTGCCCCAACAAGACCATACACTCGCCATATTCTGTGCACAAAATAAAAATAGTCAATTGTACTTATTTGTCACTATACCCACCTATTAATTGCAATATTTTTCTAGAATCTTATACCTTCTCACTGTGAGGGCCTTTTTTCTTTGGTTGGGAAATTATCAAATAACTTCTCCCGCTCTAGGCGAAGCGGGAGGAATCCCGCTGGGAATCATGCTTTTACTTATTAAAACTTATCCATGTAAGGAACATGGATGGGTTTTAGTATATTGCCTTTTTTGCTCCAGGACCGCGGTATCACTATAAACAACCCGAAACACCGGCAGGAAGTGGCCCTAGCGTTGCCCCTCTGCTTTTGTGACATCTCTTTAAGGCACGCATGGAAAACGAACGCGCCGACGGTCATCAGTAGATGGACGGACAGTGAGCTCCCCATTGCTCACGGTCCACAGACCCACATCTACGGTGACCAGGAATCGTCTCGCGGCATCCGACGCTAGGAGCGTCTCTCGCGCCTTGGCTAGCATAACTGATTCGTAGAAGGAGGTGATCGCTTCCCAGTCCCTCTCGATCCGGACCATAGTTGAAATAAAGTCGGACACGAGAGGTCGTCGCCACTGATTGCGGAGTTCCGCACGCGCTGCACAGACCGCCACAGTGTGCTCCACCGTGTCCTCAGGGCAATCGTGATAGTGGTAACATCTTTTTTTTCGTTGCGGTTACAGTTACAGTCGAGCGACTTTCCCCATGCCCCCATAAGATCGCATCGGAGGTCTTTTGGTGTAGCCACTCGTACTAGTAAGCGCGCAAACACTATTCGCCTCCAGATACCACGGTGGCAATCCGGCAAGGAGGCTCGCTGCCTCGCCGAAGATCGTGCGGTAGACCTAGATTAGCCTTAAGGCTACCACTATTGGTGGCGCGTTTAGGTAGGGGGCGACACGCCGCCCCTAGGAACACGCTCACACTGACTTGTGAAAGTAATGTGGTGGCCCATTCCAAAGTCTTGATCTCTATGGAGAAGCATGGTTATGAAATTCCATGGACATCTCTTTTAAATCACAATATCTTACAACATCATAGTTTCATCATTCATGTTGAGATTATACAAATATGTGAGGACGAGAGTCGCTAAGAGATGACCAGTCCTAACTGACAGCGCCCGTTCACAAACATGACGCATGTATCAGCCCCATTCAGCTCAACCATTTTGAAGCGTCATGTTTCTGTAGCGTGTCCGGTGTTCCCGCGTACTGATGATTTCTTTGCAATTACGTAAAAGAGCTAAATCTCTAGTGCGTCGGATGTGGGACCGCCAAGAAAGTCTCCTACGGATTGTTGCTAGTGAGACTGAAAGCCACCTGATGGGTCCTGACCAGTTACTGCATGTACTGTCACCAGGTGTCTCCAGAAGATAGCATAATTAAGTATTTATTCTTGAAATGCATTGTCCCTATTAATTGTGTGTCTTAGTAGATAAACTGCCAATTTTATTGGTAAAATGCCTGATTTAAAGATAAAAGTTTTGCAGACGCAGAAAGTCATAAAGGAAAACTTTATAAGTATACGTACCATCCGATCGTGGTACTATGTCGGGGTTCATTTCGGCCGCATCATGTCGCGAAAGCAGGATTTTTATTCCCAAAACGCACGCCGCCAAAAACAAGGCCAGTGCAAAAACTCCGCCTGCTGCATCTAGGTAGGGGACCCATGACTCCTGCACGTAGTTGTTCGCTGCAGTAGGGTGAAAAAACAAAACATAATTATTTATTCAGTATCCTTTGGTAAATTATTTGCTCTACAGGGTAGAATTTTGAAATGCCACCTGGTAGAGCAGATCAGTAAAATGTTCTATCTAAAGTAATAAGAGTAGGTACTTCCCCTTCAGGTGGCATTCCAAATTTCCACCCTGTATATTACAACTAATATAAAGCAGTCAACAAAAGAGTTTCCGAAGTAATCCAAAGAGTTACCTAACTAATCATAACAGTTACCTACCAATCTATTTATATATCAGAGAAAATATACACAGTCTGTCAAATCTCAGAAACTACAAGTTCAAATTTTGCATGGAAGATCCTTTTAAGGGTCTCAGCACACATATGGGATCGGAAAGGGATCGTAACCGTAACGCCTTTCACCTCGCTGTCAACCAGGCGTCAACCTACCGTATGCACGTAACGAAAGCGTATCAGCAGCGCCTGTACGTCAACTCGGCTACGGCTAGGCGACACCGCGCTTACGCCTCGCCGCCCCCTGGCTGACCTGGTTGGCACCAGATCAGTTTGAATCCAAACGTTAAGTGTAGCGCACGGTTATGTCTTGGTTTACAATACGTGAGTTTGCTATCATAGCCCACGAATGAAATAGTCCTTGCGAATGGCGGCGTCTTTAGCAGGCAAGTCGCGGGAGGGGAAAGGGGAAAGGGTGGACGAAGAGATGTGAGCTCGGGTACGGAGAGACGTAAGCGCGGGGACGGAGAAACGTAAGCGCGGGGACGATGAGCCGTAAGCGCGGGAATTCAAGTTCGGAGCCTGTTCCGAGGCGAGGCGATTACGTTATTATTCCGATTAGTGTGCGTTGCAGTAGGGAGTTTAATACAAACCATTCTGAACGGCTCGAGGCGATACGGTGACGATCCCTTTCCGATCCCATATGTGTGCTGAGACCTTAAGTCGTAAGCGCTCATGAGACGGTATTTTGTGAAACAGGGTGGCAGAGTTTGTATGGAAGAATGCGATTCCTTGGCGGGATTAATTTTAAATTTGCATACGCAATCTATATAACATCACGATAAACATTAAGGAGCTGAGCAGCATGTAAAACCGCTGGAGACAGCTAGGTCAATATATTGAGTTAAGTCCAAGACCAATGAAGAAGCGTTTTTGTTTGTCCTCCGAATGACATATTTCTTTTAAAGAATATTATGGTAAACCAATTTGAAACAGAGACCCTTTTAAACCCTTATAGGTACCCCCTATAAACTTTTTAAGGGTGAAGGTTTAAGAGGCATATGGACTTTTTTTTACAGTCCTTTCGTGTGTGAAAGGACTGTTATGAAGGCATATTGTGATTGTATTTTTGACATGCGCATTATAGAGACTAGAGAGAGCTAATGCGAGCTTCTGAAAGCCCTTTATGAGTTTCAGTTGGCTTTCTAACTCCTATAAATATAACCAACTCACCTTCTGAGATTGGGACCATAAAGTGGGGGAAAATGGTTCGTTCCTTGCTTTTGCCACGAGTATTAGTCGCGTACAACACAGCCGTCACGTTCTGCTTATCCACAATATTCGGTATATAAAAAACACCATCTCTGTCGGTAACATTCTTCAGTCGTACCCCATCTTCGTCGACGATGTCCAGGTGAACAATCTGAGAGCGACCACCGTCCCAACCTGTCGAAATTAGAAACAAAAATAGAACTCTTTGATGTTGGGCGATATCTTTAGCAGGAATTCTAGCTGTATAAATCTAAAAGTCCGCAATCCTGTATGGACGGTACGGCCGTGTAAGGAGGCCTGTGTACCATAAATGAGTATAAGTCTGAACTGACTAGCCGTGTACCGCGGTTTCGCTCACGAAGGCCGGGATAAATAAGTATCTAATCGTCTTTGTATTAATCTTGTAGTCTTTGTGTTAATCGAAGGTGTAAGCTATCTACATACCAAATTTTATCCAATTTCGTTAGGCCAATTAAGCGTCAAAGACGAACAAATATAAAAAAGATACATACAAACTTAAGCCTTTACTAAAGTAGTGTGATTATTTATATGCTACTTTCATTTTGAATTCTCTCACCTTTCTTGCAATTGGCTCTGAGTGAGTTGGGGTAGATTCTGGTGACTTCGCAGGAAGGCACTTCGGGTGGGCCTCCCGCGGATACGTTGAAGAAGCATGCCTTTTTCATTTCGCCAAACTTGTTCGTAGCACTACAGCTTAAGCTGCCGACATCTCCGCCGCGGGAGAGCCAGTTCAGGTGGGAACTGTATCGGTTTTTGAAACCGACCACTTTCTGTAATTTTAACGAAAATATTTAGAACTGATTTTGGATTTTATTCTAGATTTATAGCCTCTCTTTATGTTTACCCATTATTATTTTAAATTAATGACTGGAATGGGAGAAAAAATTCTGAACTTTTTTGAGAAAGCTGTATTTGTCAGGGCTAATTTCCATCTGTTTGAAAAATTGAGATCTAAACGACGCGTTATAGAGTATAACTCATATATTACCAAAGCAATATAAATAAAATGATGAATTTTGAATATCGGCCCACAATCGTCGGAGAAATCGTGTAACATGCAAAACAAGACATACAGTCGAATTGAGAACCTCCTCCTTTTCTTGAAGTCGGTTAAACATTAATAAACGAATAATAATGAAATTGTGTGAATCTAAAAATATTTACGGTAAAGCTGGTGTAGACGGTCCTGGAGTCTGCAAATGTCCAGCTAAACGTCATTGGTTCAGGATATGAATCCACGATACAGACGGCGGACTCTGCCTCGCCCACTACAGCCCCGACTCTAGGTTCGGAAGCCATGCCACAGAACGGCCGGTCTGTGGATATAACAGTCATTTGTTATTAAAAAAAAAACAAGTTACCCAATAATCAATTTTGCAAAGACCCCAAGACTATGGTCTTTTTCTCATAAGCTTTTAATTACATCAGGAACACCAACAAGCAATTACATGGGACTTCACACATAAAATATTTTTACATCTTTTTTTAACGTATGGGAAATTATCAAATAACTTCTCCGTTCTATGTGAAGCGGGGGAAAGTTCACACTTTTACTGACTAAAACTTCTTTAATCATTTTTTTCCCGCGGTATCTCTTTAGAACAACCCGTAACCCAGCAGCGGTGGCCCTGGCAGGCCTGGCTGGCCCTTTGCTTTGCTGAAATATTTTGGAGGCACGCGTGGAACACTAACACTGGACGGACGGAGCTGCCCAGAGCTCACTGTCCACAAACCCGCATCTACTTACGTACGGTGGCTCTGTCCGGTGAATGGAATGAAGTTGTTCAAGTTACGAAGCAGTACTTACATCCAACCTTTATGGTCACTTTATCCTGGTACACTTCGTTGGGCATGTACGTGTTGTAGACACGGCAGACGAGGTCGCTGCCATGGTCGTGTAGGGAGGGCGCCAGCGTCAGCGACGACACGGTGTAGTTGCCGTCGTGGAGTTCCTATCATTGTGATATGGATGGTTGATTTTTTCGGACATCACAGATCGAACAAAGATTTTAAAAATGTTTTGGTGTCTTATTACTTTAGATGTTTCTGAATCCCGTTGACTGACGTTATAGAGTTATTATAAAGAAGTTAAGTAGTACCTTAGAGGTTCGGTAAGATTAGATCCATACTATTTACGGATCTCTGTGGAAACTTATATTAAGGACTGCCTTGTACAAGCGTATGTAGTAGCGTCGTAGGTCAAGCAGCCGTCTGTACTATATTGGTTTCGCTATAGAATGGTGCGGGTGGCAATAACAATACATGTTTCGTGATGGGAAATAGGTACTGTTATGTAGAATACTCCTTAACGATTATGATATTTAGGGTAAATAATAATATCAGTTATGATCGGAAATCGAGGTAACGTTCCAGATTGATGAGAAATTGTACATTTACTATGCTACAGCGAAAACACGTGTGGCAGGACTAAGCTTTTCACCTGGCCTAGCACACTTCGGTATTTCAATAGAATAGGGGGCCACTTTATACCGGTTTTGTTATCAATGATAGACAGGGCGATTAAGTGTTTATATCGAGTTTAAAATATATTTTAAATTTAATAATCTACGAAAGGCCGTCTTTGTCACCGTTCTTTGTTAATCCTTCCAATGTCTTATATATCTTACACTACAACTGCTACTTCATCGGCTATAAACATGAACGATAACCCACGTCCATGCCACAAAGACCGTCCTCTACCTACCAACGAAATGTCAGCCAGTTCCAGTGGCTTATATTAAAGTCATGAGCGAATCAGAAAGACACCTCGATGTAGAAAAAAGAGTATCCAATAGAACAAAAGGATCCATCGTCAGCTTAATGTTATGCGAGGGCGGGGCTTCGGTGAGTCATGAACAAGATGCGCGCCATGAGTGGCGCCGGTGGCGAGCCTACCGCGTTACCGAACAGGCCGTTAAGACAGAGTTGTTTGATCAGCTGGCTGGGAGGGGCAGCTCTACTCACAAGATGGCGGATTAGCCGATGACAGAATTGTCATTGAAAATACGCGGGAACTTTGGCTGATTAACGTAGGTAAGTCTAACGTTAATTCGCATGATATCAAATTAATTTATAGTCTTTTTTTGCAAAAAATATAGCCGAATGCTATATGCTATGTTAGATAGTTATATTAAGTTAAATAGTTATATTTTCAGTTGTAAAATTAAAAGTCGTGAATCGTCGTTTGTTCGTGCTAGGACTTCGCTATTAGGAAAACTTTTACAAGAGTTTATTGTCTTAGGATTTCTCCAAAGAGACCTACCGAGGGCCTTTTTATTATATTTCAACTATAAAACCCAACGTATCTAGATTTTTTTAAAATCATTGTTAAAAGGTTTTTTTGTAAATACATTTTAAATACTATTTTAAATGTTAAATTTACAGAAAAACCTTTAGCGGTAGCATTTACGTTCCTATTTTAAAAATAGGAACGTAAATGCTACCAATTCACTACCTATTATAGAATAATACGACGAGAATTACAGACGACACGGTTGGCGCAGTAGCTGTGCGATCGACTGTTGCGCTGTGTGTCGCGGGTTCGATTCACGCACGGAACATAATATACTTATTTTTGTGGCCTACAGATAGTTGTTCCGGGTCTGATAATATGGCTAGACCGGAGGTGTCTGATGGGAAGAAGAATATTTGAGGAGAAAGTATAGAAGTAGGAGGCATGTTGCGCCAAATAACTTGATTTAAGGAGAATGAAGATATTCGAGAACATTTTGAGATTTATAAGAATACTAGCTTTTGCCCGCGGCTTCACTCGCGTTTAATTCTGGGGTACACAGTTCCCCTTTCCTGATTTGCAGGTACCTGCTACCTGTAGTTTTTGCACTTGCGCCTTATTGATTGAAATAGCAAAGCTATGTTCCCTTTACTTCCCTCTTTCTCACTCATTTCCCACTTCAAAAAAAAGCCTATGCCTATGTCCGTCTCCAGGGTCACGACTATCTCTGTAGCAAAATTCATCAAAATCGGTTTTGCCATTTAGGCGTGAAGACGTAACAAACAAACTCACTTTCGCTTTTATAATATTAGTAAGGATTATTTATTTAGTCACCAATCTCTTTACTATACTGACTATACGTTAGTGAAACCCACCTTATGCACGGAGGGCCGGATCATGGTGTTGCCCAGGTGCCATGTGATGGTTGGTGGAGGCATACAGCCCACCACAATACAATCGACGACGCGTGGCTGTCCGGACTCGAAGTCAGTATTATTATTTATACGGATCTCCACATTTATGGGGGGCACTGCGGAAAGAAAGACCAGGAACTGTGGAGTAGGCGGTAAGGCATAGGTGCTTACATCTATGAAAAACATACTCGCGTACTGAGAGTTCCGTACACATATAGGTACGACATAAACAGCCATATCTTCTTTTTTGCGTAGACTTTGAGGGTTGATTCACAACACTAATGGACCATAAACTTGAGTATATGGTGTCAATTTCAACTCGACACGTCCAGGTGTTCCCGAGATAAACGGGCTTGACAGACAGACGGACAACAAAGGGATCCAATAAGGGTTTACTAGAAAATGGGTTTTATAAGTACCAAACATAATTGTTGAACGTCACATTTAAGATCTTTTCCCAAACCATGTTGCGGTCGGCTTCCAATCTAACCGTATGCAGCTGAATTAGTGTTCGGCAGTATTGGTAAGCAGTTTAGGTTTTGTTACAATACTGGTGTATTTTACATGAACCGAATGCCTATCTGACCTCCAAAATACAGTTGAAACCAGGTAAATAAGTAACGCAATTCAATCTACCATTCGATTCAATACGCAATTACCTATTTCACCCGTTTACGAACAACATAAAAATATAATCCATCAAATAAACTTCATACAAAAATAACTATTTAATCACACGAAGATAGACGTGGCACATATATGGTCCTTCATGCCATTCTGAATACAAATTTAATAGTCAGTACTTACGGTACATTTTGAGGACCACGGTGACCACGATCGGCTCCGAAACGTCGGAGTTTGACGCGAGGCATTCAAAATTGGCATCAGCTTCCCCTCGAGTCAAGTTGTACATACGGATCTCAACACGGAGCATACACCCAAGCTGAGATGTGAACGCATGGGTCACCAGCACACCGTTGCGTCGCCAGTATATTTCTGTCTCCGAATCTTCTGCAAGTCAAATACATGCTTGTTGCTAATCCTTAGTCAAGAAATTGGTAAAAGACGGCTTTTAATAGTTGAGGATGACGAAATATGTAACACTCTGACCACTGCCTGTCTGCCTGGATATCATCAAATAAATTCACCCGCTCTGGGCTGAGCATGAGTGTCAGACTTTTACCGACTAAAACCCATATTCCTTCTTTAGCGCTTTATATTCCGGGTTGCGGTATTTCTTTCGAACAACCCGCAAAAAATGGCAAAACCATTCTGCTTTGCTAGCATCTCTTTGAGACACTAACGCGGCGTCAACACGGCCTGTCGTCATTGGACGGACGGACGGTGAGCTACCCATTGCTCACCGTCTACATACCCACATCATGTGTACACTTTCAAATCTCTTTTGGTACCTGAGGTGGCTGCGAGGTACAGGAGAAAGGGGTTCATTCGTCCACTGACAGTTTTGATAATACCCTATCAGTGTTATTGTAAACATTTCAAATTCCAACTGTGTTTCGATACATGAACCAACTAAATAAAGAATGGTAAGAAGATTATAACTGCTTTTTTATAAAGACGGTTGTTTTGATTTTGAAAGGTCCAAGGGACCACATACTTGAGTATTAGTTTTAATTTCAACTCGATACCCTTACGCGTTCCCGAGATAAAGGGTCTTGACTAGTACGGCCAACGAGAAGCGATACGAAAGGTCATTAACCTAAAGAACAACTGTGGCGTTGACAATCTAATATTTAGCTCTTTCCATCTTGTGCCTTTGTCGTAATGTCTCGTTCTCCCGGCAAAAACATGACAACGTTAAGACGGGTTCGCCAACATTCGGGCGGCCATTTTAGATGGGGTTTTAGCATGGGTTTTGTTTACATTTGGTATCACTTCTCGTTGGCCGTGCTATAGACAGATAGACGGACGGACAACCAACTAATCCAATAAGGGTTCCGTGTTTTTCTTATGAGATACCACAACCCCATATTTTCTACTTAATTTCTTTATTAACCTAGTACTTACTGTCTTCTATTTCGCATATTAGTGTGAGGTGAGATTGAAGGGCGACAGGGCCCACATATTCCTTGTTGACTAAATCGCCGTCTCCGGTGTAGATTTTGGGCATATTCGTGGGTTCTGAGGAGATAAGCATATATTACATATCCATAGATGTTTTGATGGTCTGAGGCCGATTCCAGGGACCCGCAAATTGTTTACTGGGGTTAACATTTTGCTTTTTTATATACAATATTTTTTTATATGAAATTGTGCACGATTGATGGCAATAGGCTCCTTCTAGTATAATATACACATCTTCTCTTAATTCTTTGGGGATTACGTATGTTATCTTAAGTCCTTACCTAACCATATAGTGAAGGCATGATTGGCCATTCTAGACAAAAGGACGGCCTCGTTCAACAAAAGGCAATCATAAAAGCATTCTATAGTTCCCTGAGAAAAAGTATTAACCAAGTGAAGAAATATGAATCAGTGCCTATACCATGAGTTGCCAAAGAAAAACGACACCATCTCACCGTAGTCGATATCGAATAAACGTGCATCGAATAGAGTACAATTAAAGTCGTACCATGTGCTTAACGGACTCGCTAGCGACAGCTCGATTTATACAGTTTATAATAAATTAGTCGTTAGCGAGTTCCTATTCGATAGGTTTTTTACTTGATGTCTCATACTGCCAATTTAGCTTCTAAGAGTGGCCGCTAGAGTCGCTGTAAAATTTACCATTTAAAAAATTTACGGCGTCAGTATCGACTAGCGACGAATACTATTGGTTAAAACGTATGGCAGCTACAGATACAGAACCTAACGTACCAACTATTTTGAGATCAATGAGGTAGTCCACAGATGGTGAAGCCTGGTAGTGCACTCGGCAGCGATAATATCCCGCGTCTTCATCAATTGCCTTCTCGATGACCAGGTAAGTGTCATCGGGGCAGTATGTTGACTCGCACGGGGTACCGAATATACGATCGCGTCTACCGGTCCTGCAAATTATAGTATGTTAGAACAAGTTTAAAAAAAGTTGATGATCGCCAGAATTTTCCGTTTTTGATTACCGTCATATTTTTGCCACTTTTCTCCTTTTTATTGTTTTTTTTTTGTAAAATGGGTAATTCAGAATTATGCGCGAAATGTTATTAATAAATGAGTAAGAAATGAGTTTATTAGTAAGAAATGAGTTCCGAGGGGATTGTCTGACTTTTACTGACTAAAACCTATCCATGTTTCTTCTTTTGCAATTTGTTTTCCAGGGTCGCGGTATCTCTTTCGAACAAACCCCGACCCCGACAGGTAGTGGCGCTGGTAAGCCCCCTCTACTTTGCTGTCATCTCTTTGAGGCGCGCGTGGAACAGGAACGCTCTGTCGACGCGGCCTCTCGTCACTAGACGGCATGCCGACACCGTTACTTAGCAAAGGTTTCTTCAGTAACTTCTGTACTCATTAGTCGGTAATTCGGTATTAAAATACCTATTTTCATTAATAAGTATGAACTCGGAGGAGTCGTGGCTAAATAATAGCAGCCGCTCAGGTCGATCTTTAGGTTAAGCCGCGCTTGCCTAGGTTGGTCTGTGGATTGGTTACCACCCGTTACATACCGAGTTTCCCCCGTACCTCGTCAAGCACATTAAGCTGTTGGCTCCGGTTGTTACAGATAATCATTATTGCGAAAGTCTAACAACCAGTCTTACCAAGCGAATTCGTATTATCGTGTACTAACTGGGTTATGAAGGTCAGATACGCAGTCTCTCCATTTAAAATATTTGTATTCAACTACATCCGGTAAGACTGGAAGCCGACCTCAAAATAGTTGGGAAAAGGCTAGGCAGATGATGAATTATAACTATAAACGAAACATGAATTACAAAACTGATGTTACTGGCAAAAGGCAAGTTTACTGGCTATCAATAAGTTATAATCAATAAGGTGATTAATAATTTCGCTACGTGTTTGCGATTGGGTGCACCCTGTGGGGCTCCGCATCGCTGTCAATGTGGGGAAGCAGTCGACTGCTCGGACACCATGGCCTTTCCTGCAGTAAAAGCGCAGGTCGTATTGCTCGGCACGCTTGCATTAATGATCTCATCCGTCGTGCTCTTGCCACCGCCGGGGTGCCAGCTGTTTTAGAACCAACTGGCTTGGTACGCATCGATGGAAAGAGACCAGATGGTATGACCATAATGCCATGGAAGTTGGGTAGATCTTTGGTGTGGGATGCAACTTGTGTCGACACCCTTGCACCATCCCATCTTCCTAGCACGGTGGGTTGCGCTGGAGCTGCTGCTGCAGGTGCTGAAAACCTCAAACGGCGCAAATATCACAATTTGATTGGTAATTATGTTTTTGAGCCGTTTGGGGTTGAAACACTAGGGCCATGGGGTCCGAGTGCCCATGTAGTGTTTCGAGAAATCGCCAAGCGGTTAGTCGATTCTTCTCGTGACCAGAGGGCTGGCCTGTTTTTTGCACAAAAAATAAGCATTGCCATCTAACGCGGCCATGCTGCCAGCCTTCTGGGCACTTTACCTGTTGACGGCGATACGGACGAATTTTTTGACGCCCTGTAATTTTCTATTTTTTACTTGTATAGGTATATTTTTTTATTATTAGTTTGTGTTTATTTATAGGTTTTATATATTTAGTAATTAATTTAATTATAATATGATAAATAAAAAAAAATAAAAAAATCAATAAGGTATATAAATTTATCGACTAATACTCAGGTTAAACTTGATTTTACTAAAAGGACACCAATCAATAAAACCTATTATCCTACTAATATTATAAAAGCGAAAGTGAGTTTGTTTGTTACGTCTTCACGCCAAAATGGCAAAACCGATTTTGATGAATGATGAATTTTGGTACAGAGATAGTTGGGACCCTGGACACGGATATTTTTTTATATATTTAGAAATGAGCGAGAAAGAGGGAAGAAAAGACAAAACTTAACTTTGCTATTACAATAAATAAGGCGCAAGGGCAAAAACTACAGGTAGCAGGTACCTGCAAATCAGGAAAGGGGAACTGTGTTACTCTGAATTTAACGCGAGGGAAGCCGCGGGCAATAACTACTTAGTTATGATATAATTTCTTGCTATTTGATCATCATCATCTGCCTAGACTTTTCCCAACTATAGGGTTTCCTGTATTACTGGAGGCAGCTGAACAGCAGTTTATACATGCAGCGACTGCCTATCTGACTTCCACAACCCAGTTAATAAAGAGCAATAATTTCCGTGTGGTCTTGGAGTTTAAGAATACGGCCACCCCATCTCATCCCGTGGGTGTCGTAAAAGGCGACTAAGGGAACTTATGACCCAGTGCAGACTATCGAGCACATTGGGTCACCCGAATGGTGACGGGTAATTCACCAACAAAAGCATTCCCAAGGTGTGTCAGGTAGTGTCAGGTAGGCGGCCGACTATAAAATTTTTGCTAAAACCTAAAGCAACATGGATGGACAGAATGAGATGCGCAATAGGGTTAGGGCGTACCCCGCAGGCGACGCGCAGGGGCAGCACCCGGCCCCCGCGGGAAATGGACAAGGGTTGTTGCATCATCCCGGGCGGGTGCGACGTAAGAAGCGAGCTCGGGAAGTGAGATTGAGGTATGCTAGTTGGAATCTCGGGACAATGACTGGAAGAGCCAGAGAATTAGCGGATGTGCTGAAAAGAAGAAGAATAAATGTGGCGTGTTTACAAGAAACTAAATGGAAGGGTACAAAAGCAAGAGAAATCGGTGAAGGATACAAGTTTTTCTATTGTGGAAGTGATGGGAAAAGAAATGGCGTGGGAATAGTCCTTGATAGTAATTTGAAAGAAAGTGTCTTAGATGTAAAAAGGATTAATGATAGGTTAATAGTTGTGAAAGTAATGTTAGAGAATATGGTCTTGAATGTGATTAGTGCGTATGCCCCACAGGTAGGATGTGAAGAAAGAGTAAAAGAGAAGTTTTGGGAGGATTTTGATACGGTTTTGATGACCATCCCGGTGCAGGAGGAATTGATAGTGGGAGGTGATTTTAATGGACATGTGGGAAGAACAAAAGGATGTTATGAAAGAGTACATGGGGGATGGGGTTTTGGTAGATTAAATAACGAGGGGGAAACCTTATTACAATCAGCTACTGCTTTCGATCTAGCAGTAGCCAACACTTGGTTCCAAAAAGCCGATGGACACCTAATAACTTATAAAAGTGGTATGCATAACACGCAAATTGATTACTTCCTCGTAAGACGCAACAATTTAAAGCACATCAAAGACTGCAAAGTGCTGCCAGGAGAAGACTTGGTCTCACAGCATAGACTCCTGGTTATGGAAGTAGTTTTACAAATGAGGCTTTCCAAACAAAAAGAGCGACCCCCTCCTAAAATCAAATGGCATATGCTAGAGAAGCCTGATTGTGCGAGGGAATTTATAGAGCGAGTGGTGGACAAAATGGTAGAGATGGGTGATTTGAATGACCTAAGTGTAAATGAATGTTGGAATGAGATGGCAAGGTGTATTAGGAGCGCAGCAAAAGGTATTTTGGGAGAGACGAAAGGAAAGGGCACAATAGAAAGGGATACGTGGTGGTGGTCGACAGAGATACAGAATGTGCTGAAGGAAAAAAAGAAGAAGTTCAAAGAATGGCAGAGTGTTGGAAATGAGAGTGTTAATTTGAAAGCTGTAAGGAAGAGTGAGTATGATGCTCTCAAGAAAAAAGCAAAAAGAGCTGTGGCCATAGCGAGAGCGAAAGCCCAGAACCAACTCTATGACACACTGGATAGTCCAGCAGGCCAAAAAAACCTTTACCGGCTTGCTAGAGCTAGAGAGAGAAAGTCGAAGGATGTTTGTCGGATAAAATGCGTAAAAGACGAAGCTGGAATGGTTATATCAGATGATGAGAAAATTAAGGATAGGTGGAAAGGTTACTTTGAAAGACTGATGAATGAAGAGAATGACTGGAATAGTGTGCTTGAAAATAAACCAGTGAATGAGGGACTAGTAAGAAATGTTAGTATGGATGAAGTGAGGATTGCCGTGAATGGAATGAAGAATGGTAAGGCATTAGGACCGGACGGAATACCGGTTGAAGTATGGAAGTTATTGCGGATGGACGGATGGACGTGGTTAGCTTTATTCTTCAATAAACTGTTGCTGGAAGAGGCCATACCTGACGAATGGTGTAACAGTTCGCTGGTGCCCATATTTAAAAACAAAGGTGATGTGCTGGAGTGCAACAATTATAGAGGAATAAAGCTAATGTCACACAGTATGAAAGTTTGGGAGAAAGTTATTGAAAGGCGACTGAGAGAAGAGAGCGAAATCACACAGAGCCAATTCGGTTTTATGCCTGGTCGGGGAACGACGGACGCCATTTTCGCTATCCGCCAGTTGTGCGAAAAATACAGGAGTGCACACAAGAACTTGCACATGGTGTTCATCGACCTCGAAAAGGCATACGACCGGGTACCGCGTGCGGTTTTTGTGGTGGGCTCTTAAGGAGAAAGGTGTGCCTGGGAAGTATGTGCAGTTGATCCGTGCGATGTACAGTAGATGCAGTACCCAAGTCCGGTCCACAGCGGGCACTACCGGCACCTTCAATGTGGCTGTCGGTCTGCACCAAGGGTCGGCTCTTAGCCCTTACCTCTTCCTGGTGATAATGGACGCTCTCACGTCGGACATCCAGGAAGAGGCTCCCTGGTGCATGCTGTTTGCCGACGACATTGTATTGGTTGCCGAGAGCGGCCAAGAGGTCCAGAGCAGATTGGAAGTGTGGTGGCAAAGACTGGAGAACGTTGGCCTGAAATTAAGCAGAACTAAAACAGAATACTTGTTCTGCGATTTCGGCGGTCTCTCCAGTCCTGTGCCCATAACCCTTGCCGGAACGCCTATACCGATCTGCTCCAACTTCCGGTACCTCGGGTCGCTTGTCCAAGGGGACGGCGAAGTAGACCGAGACGTAACGCACCGGATCAACGCAGGATGGATGAAATGGCGACAGGTCACTGGAACAACTTGTGACCCACGGATGCCCCTCAAGTTAAAGGGGAAAATATATAAGTCCGTGATTAGACCTGTTGTACTGTATGGGTCAGAATGCTGGGCTGTAAAAAAGGTGGATGAAAAACGATTGCATGTAGCGGAGATGAGAATGTTGAGGTGGATGTGTGGAGTGACAAGAATGGATAAAGTAAGGAATGAATATATTCGAGGAAGTTTGAAAGTTGCGCCTGTTACAGAAAAGATGAAAGGAAGTCGTTTGTCTTGGTATGGACATGTAATGAGGAGAGATGAAGGACATGTGACTAAAAGAGTAATGGATCTGAATGTTGATGGACGGAGAGCGAGAGGAAGGCCAAAGAAAAGATGGATGGATTGTGTAAGAAATGATATGAAGGAGAAAGGAGTAAATGATGCCATGACGTCTGATAGGGGAGAATGGAAGAAGAAAACGTGTTGCGCCGACCCCAAATAGAATGGGACAAGGGCAGGAAAATGATGATGACGGCGGTAAGATCGGTTAACAAACCTTCGGGTCACTGACTGCCTGTAATAATTGTCAGATCTACAAATGATATCCGCGACCAATGGTGTAACGTGCTTTCCGAGGCACGGAGAAAATTCGGTATATGTGACAGGTTGTCACCCATCCACAGACCAACCTAGGCAAGGGCGACTGAACCTAAATATCGATCCAAGCGGCTGCTATTATTTAGCCATTAACATTTACAAATAATAATTATTGGTTTGTCCGCGATTATGCCGTTTGCGGAAACTCAATTTAATTAAATTAATACACTAGGTAAGGATACCGTTCCAAATGTTATTGATAAAATAATGTTAAATGATGTAAACATGATTAAATATAAAGCCTAACTACATTTGTAAAGAGAAATGTATAATATTTCATATTTAAACGGTTTTATGTTTCCGGAGTAAGTTGTTTGTGAAACTAATTCTATATTCGTATTAGTTGTTTGTAAACTAAAAAGAGTGAGTCAGATTCACGCACCGAGGGTTATTATATAAATTGCCATATTATCTTTTGACTTACATTGTTGAATATATTATTATGGTTTTAATTTCAACTCAACAACTTCACACGTTCTGAGATAAAAGGTCTTGACAGACAGACAGCCAGACACGACAACTGGGTGCCTCAACGTTTTTTAAGTACTAGCTTCCGCGTGCCGTTCCGTCCGCGTGCCATAGTTACTTTGGGCTAGCTTGCGTGCGTGCCATAGTTACTTTGGGCTAGCTAACGTTAATGTTAACCCGCGAGATGATCGAAAAAATAAATCTTCTTTTCTCCTCTTTTGCCCCCTGTTTCGCCACTTTTTTTTTAGCCTATGCCCGTCGCCAGGGTCCTAACTATCTCTGTACCAAAATTTCTCTTGTCGCATTTATTGCATTTCGGTTTAAACAGTAGCAAACCGTTTAAGAGAGCTACATTACCGAAAAGTTTCTATATACACAGTTGTCTCTTGTTATATGTAGATTATACAACGTTGTCCGTGCAGTCCCGTCTATCACATAAGGTAAATTTAAACATATCTATGGTTCATCATCTATGGTCTCAAAAAAAAACATACATTTAGTTATGCTTTTTTTGTGAGACCATAAAAAACCATTTCTACCCCTTTTTTAAAATGGCAACTGTGGAAAAAGGGTGGCAACCTCACAAAATTGGATTTAACTTTCCAATAACCGCTCCTAGATAATCAAAAAATATAATAGCGTTAAAAAAAATGTTACATTTCAATTTACAGTGGGTATTCGCTGCAACCAATACACATTCATGTCATTTCGTTTATTGGGTGGCTTCAGGGATTAGCGTGTGCGTACAAAGGACAAAGGAGGAGAATTGATTATGCGCTGGTGATGGCGCTGACGTAAGCTAAGGTTTCGTGCTCCGTTGCCAAGTCATCATCGGCTTTTTCTCAACTATGGAGCGATGCCTGCCTATATGTCCTCCACAACTCAGTACTCGTACGATACCCCTGTTTCTTTTTTGGGTGGGATATCATCAAATAACTTCCCCTGCTCTGGGCGGAGCAGGTTCAGTTTCAGATTTTTACTGATTAAACCCCATGTTCCTTCTATTGCCCTTTGCGTTCCGGGGCCGCGGTATCTCTTTCGAACAACCCGCAACAAGTACCATACCCCTTGGTAAGACTTTCGGGACACTTTCTGTTACGACTGTACGAAAGATCTACAATTACCGACACCAACTGCTTAACGTGCTTTCCGACGCAGAGCAAGTTCGGCAAACATCGCTTAACCTAAAGATCGACCTCAAAACACGTTACTATTTAGTCAAGAGCTTCTATTTACTAAGCAAGTAAATAAACTCAAAGTTACATAAAGTTGTCATATTGGTTACCGTTATCAAAACACAAGTGAACCTCGAATTTAAAAGCACCATACAACATGAATTTATTTAATCACTTTGAGTTTAAATTAATATTTGCACATGACAGAGTTATGCAATATCCTGGAAATGTAAGTAATATGTTTGTATTGAATGTACTTTTATAATACGATCAACAAAATTAATCTGGTGCATATTTCAATAAAATATTTAAAAATCACCTTTGGTCAGATACGGATTGTGAGTAGAAATGAGCACAAGTTGTAGTCCTAGGTTGAATTCCGGGATTATCTAGTGTCATGGGGTTGTGAACCATGTTAAAATAAAATAGAATATACTATAAAAATAACTGCTTTACAGAAATTACAAATTCTATGGTAACGATAGTGGTCTTATCGGTGTAACATTAATAAACACAATAATATGTTTATTTATAATATTACTAGCTGTGCCCAGCGGTTTCACCCGCTGTTCAATCGGCCAACATCTATTTTTCATACCCCTAAGTGAGTTAGGGGTATGAAAAATAGATGTTGGCCGATTCTCAGACCTACCCGATATGTACACAAAATTTCGTTTAAATCGGTCCAGCCGTTTCGGAGGAGTATATGGGAACGAAAACTGTGACACGAGAATTTTATATATTAGATGTGGCAGGTAAATAAGACAGGTGTTGTTGAATATTGATTGGGGAATTCAATAACAATATAGAGAAAGATAATGATTTGAGACTAAGGCGCGTCGCCCACACGAACAACAGTCGAGGCGCGACTGTTGGTCATGTGGGCGACGCGCCTAAGGTTTTAACAGTAACGAGTGATCAGTCGTTCCATACACGGACAGCTTGGACCGTGAATGACTGGTCAATACTGGTCATATAATTTATACAATTTAGTGCAATGTGCAGACATCAAAAGTTTTTGTCTAATATGTGTGTCATGAAGAAACTTGAAACCTAGAGATAGGGTGTTGTTAGATTAAGCAGAATACTGTACAGTAATGATAAAATGTGGGCATTCACTTCAGCTTAACGCTAAACTCTGAATCATGCTCATATTTGCGCAAACCAAAAATGTCCTTCAGTTATAGCAGTTTTATAGGTAAATCATTTGCCAATTTTGAAGTCATTTCATTTGTTAACTCCGTTATTTTCTCTTAACTTTTTATCTTCAAGCCATTTTATATAATTAACTCCGTTATTTTCTCTTAACTTTTTATCTTCAAGCCATTTTATATAACCCTTTCAGGCCTAAGTCAAGATTCCCCATAATTAGAAAAAAAACAAACTTGCTATTTAGATGTTATGAACTCACAAAATTTTACTTATTTCCCCTTCTCCGTGAGCTGAAATTTTGGTTTGCTTTGGTAAACTAGATCAGTAGGCCTACTATGACATCTTAAAGCAGAACTTATTCCACTGAGTGAAAGAGATGGTGCTAGACACCCTGTATAGCTCTGTCTCTTTCTCTTAGCGGAATAAGAACTGCTTTAAGACGTCATAGTAGGGTAGCTGGTCATTCTAATCTTTCAATAATGGTATAAGATCTTTTTACACAAAAAGTTCTGGTATAAGACAAAACACATACAAATTTAAAAAATACATTTATATCTACAGTTAGGATTACCAGGATAATAAAAAGGGCGTGTGTTTTTAGTTTTTTCTTTGAATAAAATATTTATAATAAACCGTTCTAAGGTCAGAAAACATTTGAGATTTCGAAACATTTGAGAAAGTTTATCGAACCTATTTTATATATTTTTTTTAATTAGAAAAGTACTCGATATTCTTCAGTGCATCTTGTATCTAAAAGTCCTTGATCAGAAATTTGATCTTCACATTTAAAAGTGGGTTAAAGCATTGTGTAAACTGGTGCCTTAATCGCCTGCCTGAATAACCTTTACCGTTGCTTATTTCTGTCTTGAACTTTTCAACAAAGCTGAAAGGGCTGCACTATATATTACCTACCTTCACGTTTCCTGTCCGTCAATGTCAGAGATGAACTAAGAAACTACTTAAACATTTAAATTCGTAGCGCCGTGGAACCATGGTTCCAAAGTTCTAGACTATTGAACTAGACTATTACTCAAAGGCATTCAAATATGCCGGGCGCCGCGAGACGACTTCCGGCCACCGTAGATGCGGGCCTGTGGGCGGTGAGCAATGGGTAGTTCACCGTCCGTCCGTCGATTGACGACAGGCCGTGTCGACGGCGCGTTCGTGTTTCACGCGCGCCTCAAAGAGAGTCAGCAAAGCAGAGGGGCTTGCCAGAGCCTCTGCCTGCCGGGGTTGCGGGTTGTTCGAAAGAGATACCGCGGCCTCGGAACGTAAAGGGCAATAGAAGAAACATGGGTGGGTTTTAGTCAGTACAAGTCTGACATGCCCCCCCGCTCCACCCAGAGCGGGGGAAGTCATTGGATGATTTCCCACCCGAAAAAAAAAAAAAAAAAAAGGCATTCAAATATTAACGACGGTACAAGACGAAGAAAATTATACCGCGGCCCCGGAACGTAAAGGGCAATAGAAGGAACATGGGTGGGTTTTAGTCAGTACAAGTCTGACATGCCCCCCCGCTCCGCCCAGAGAGGGGGAAGTCATTGGATGATATCCCAACCGAAAAAAAAGACGAAGAAAATCGTAATAGAATACTTGTTACTACTTCGTAACAAGTCGTTCTGTCTACTCTAGTGTCACAACCCCGCTTGTCAGGAAACATTCGTGTGTCAAACTTGAAAATGTTCGGGATTAAAAAATTTGTATGAAAATATTCCCAAAGGCCGCTCTATGGGTTATTCCCGCTCGGTAACACCCTTTCGTCAACACTGTTGACGATCGGGAAAAAAAAGTTTCGTTCGTTCACAGTGTTGACGAACGCTAATTATTATTTCGGGTAATTCCCGTTCGGTAACACCTTTCGTTCGTTCAAAAAAAGTTAAAAAGTAAAAAAAGTTTCGTTCGTTCGCAGTGTCCATAAATGCTGGTTTTTATTTTTAAAATATGGAAATAAAAATAAAACATATCATGCATTTTTAAAATGTTTTAATGGATTATGTTAGATGTTTTAAAACACAATTAACTAGAAAATAAAAAAATGCCGTTATCATGTGCGTAATAACCATTTTATACTTTGATAAGTAATAAAATTGTGACACTGATTTAACATAATCAAATATAGTTGAGAAAGTGACTAATGAAAACTAAGTACACTATTATGTATGATAATCATCTAATTTACACTAATTAAATAACGAAACTATAACCATAAACCTTAATATTTTTATATTTTGCCATTTTTTTACTTTCTAGTTAATTGTGTTTTAAAAGATCTAACATAATCCATTAAAATATTTTAAAAATCCATGACATGTTTTATTTCCATATTTTAAAAATAAAAACCAGCATTTATGGACACTGCGAACGAACGAAACTTTTTTTTTCCCGATCGTCAACAGTGTTGACGACAGGGTGTTACCGAGCGGGAATAACCCCGCTCTATAAGTCTTTAAAGTATTTTTGCTATTTAAACTGAATTTCCTGTCTTTGGAAACATTTCCTCTGACTACCGACTTAACATTTAAGTAAGGGTTAAGCTTAAGCTTTTACAGTCAACTTCACCATTGTTTTGCGTTTGTAGTCCCTCAACGTCAAACATGATAATTTATGCCTCTTCGAAAGTAATGTTAACTTTTACTTTTATACTAATATATGTATATACAATGGGTCCGGTCACCGACTAGCGATATTCTATGTACTTATACAACAAAGATTCTAGTACTCAAAATAATTGATTTAAAAAATTTAAATACATTTTTTTTTCACAAAAAAGTTCTCAATCTAAAAACTTTTGTTGATTTACATATTGTTTATCTAAAATGGCTGCCAAAAACCGGGGAAGTGAATCAGACCCAAGTGTGTAGCATAATGGTATATTAAAACACTCGTTACATAAGTATCTAAGTAATGACCGGACACATGGTATATTAAAGTCAAAATTAACTTTCTACGTGACTTTAAACTGTTACTTGCGGAATATCTTTCGTCATTTGTCATGAGCTCCCGGTATTTCGAGGCTGTTGCAAGCAAGTTTTCCCGCAATCATGGGATTGCGGGAAAGAGCCAGTGTCCTATCAAATGAAAATGTCTGAAGATGTCCCGTGAGTGTAAGTTTAAATAGTCCTTTAAACTGTGACTATAATAGTGTTTTTTTAGCAATAACAATTTTTTTAAATTTTAAATTTAAAGTTTGCTAGCTGTACCAAGGTGGACTTCATGGTTTCGGCATTGTCTACTAGAGTGAAAAACTTTATATGATTTTTCTTTCGAATTTCAAATAATAATACCAAGTAAAAGTTGCTTTACATAATTGTTAATACTATCCCTTAATTTGAAAAATCTAGCTCGTTAGCTAAAGTTTCTCCCTGTTTTAGACTTAGTTTTATAGTAGTTTTGTAAATACACCATATAAATGGGACCACCACATAAAGAAATATAATGTGTTATGAATGTAATTGTATATTATAATGGCAAAGATATTAAGGGGATATAACCCACTTGGATTCAAGCCCCACAACACCCACACAAATTCTTGTAGCTAATCAATTTTACGTTGTAACTAGAAGGAGCATCATCACAGGCTATGAAGAAAAAAAAATGTTTTAAAGGCTGAAGATGAAATAAATAACTTATAAAAAAAATACCGACAAAAAATGTCGTCATGTCATTAATTGGCAATGTCCCCAAGCGACTGGCCGCGTGGCCACGTTGTATGGCAACGCTAAGCCTCTGGTCAAAGTAAAAGCCAGCCCTTGGATCACGGGAAATGTCAATCAAATGTTTTGAAATATCCTTTCAAAGGCTGTGAGCACAAGGATCCCAAACGGCTCGAAAATATGGTTACCAATAAGATTATTATATTTATAAACTACTTTTATAAGGGAGTAACGCTTGGGTTCATTGTTTTAAATAAGAGAAAGAATAAATTGGCTCAGTAATCACGAAGATTTCGGTCTACATACCTATGTGAAAGAATCCGGTATTTTCCTTTAAAAAATCTCGTCCTTTTTATGTTAAAAAAACCGGATCATATCCATTTGTACCGCAATTAATAAACTTTTGTTTGAAATCTCAATGTTTCGACTCCAAAATAGTATTTGATTAAATATTTGAACGACTAGCTACGCTGTAAAGCCTTGCACAAGTCGTCATGGTTCCGGGAACTCAGTCTACAGTCCACGCAGCTTTTCATTTGCGCTCTATATTAATCTAGACTCACGACTAGATATGCTTTACACGAAACCCCGTAAATAAATATTTTCTCAAAGCGAAAACACAAAATGTAACCAAGAAATTAAATACGACACGACTATTTCAATTGAATTCTGCAAACAAGATAAACACCACTTAATCTATAAGGATCATTTAGCTAGAAAGGGGTAAATACTAAAGATAGGGTGTACTGAGAATTATTTATTAATTTATCCTTTAAAGGTAAACTAAAGCTAGAGTGCAGCTCTTGACTCATATAATTAAACCTAAAAGGTAAACGAAGAATATTACCGTGGAATTCCGGAATACATAAATGTAAAATAGCTAAATGCAATGTGCTTACTAAGCAATCGCATTATTGCATGAGATCAGACGGTCTACAATTCTTCTTCTTCTTCTTTAGTAGAATCATAGTAGAATTATATTATTAATTAGGTTACACTTCTTCATATGATCACAAACGCAGTTCATCATATGCCTAGCCTTTTCCCTACTATATTAGGGTCGGTCTCCACTCTAACTGGATGCAGCTGAATATCAGTTTTTTACATGGAGCGACTGCCTATCTGACCTCCACAACCCACTGAGATATACGATACCCCTTGGTAAGACTTTATGTCAGATTTTCGGAACACTGACTACCTGTAACGACTGTCTGGACTGGACCAACGGCTTAGCGTGCTTTCCGAGGCACGGAGTAAACTCGGTATGTAACGGGTGGTCACCCATCCACAGACCAACCCAAGCAAGCGCGGCTTAACCTAAAGATCGACCAGAGCGGCTGGTATTATTTCGGTACGTGATCCTCACACACAAACGCAGTTAATATTGTGATATTGTGATACCCCGACTCACACACCCACACACATACTCACACACTTCACACTCATCTATACACCCATTACTCACACACATCCCATATCATTATGTCATGTATTTTTATTTAATAATTTCTTTTTTATTTTGGTTTATTCTTATTATTTTGTTTAATTTTTTGTTTTTAAATATTTTCAAATTTTTGCATGGAACAGCATTCCATTCTGTGCCTGAAGATGGGCGTTGTTAGCTGCGCCACAGTTTATACTTTTGCGGCCAACATCGTTTACTTGTTGTACTACAGTACGGCCAACGAGAAGCGATACGAAAGGTCATTAACCTAAAGAACAACTGTGGCGTTGACAATCTAATATTTAGCTCTTTCCATCTTGTGCCTTTGTCGTAATGTCTCGTTCTCCCGGCAAAAACATGACAACGTTAAGACGGGTTCGCCAACATTCGGGCGGCCATTTTAGATGGGGTTTTAGCATGGGTTTTGTTTACATTTGGTATCGCTTCTCGTTGGCCGTACTGCTACGTACATTCTTTTGTTTTTGTTCCGAAATAAACGAAAATATTTGTAAAATTGACACAAAATGACAGTGGAATGGTATTCATATTATAGAAATATTATGATTCTGCTTTTTAATACACCCAGGTGAAATGACGATCCGTAAGTTTTTGATACAAAAAGAAAATTCTTACTGACCTTAATTCCACAGGCTCGTTAGGGGGGAACCGGTACCTGAAATCTTTGTCGTTCTTTAGCCAAATAACGAAAGCTCCAGGTCCATCTAAAAATAGTTTTCCTAGGCCGCATGGGAGTCGTGCCACTTCACCGCGCACAGCACGGAGTATAACAGCATCTAAAAAAAAAACATATATTACCTAATGAAGAAAGAAAAAAGTCTTCCGATAATCTAATATATAAAATTCTCGTGTCACAGTTTTCGTTCCCATACTCCTCCGAAACGGCTGGACCGATTTAAACGAAATTTTGTGTACATATCGGGTAGGTCTGAGAATCGGCCAACATCTATTTTTCATACCCCTAAGTGAGCAGCGGGTGAAACCGCGTGGAACAGCTAGTACAATATATCTATGGTGGTGTTCTGGCAGAGCGATTGATTGCTGTGCTGCGTGTCGCGGGTTCGAACCCCGTACGGAAAAAAATGTATTGCAATTAGCCTTCGAATGAAATGCAAACGGAAACTCTCATTAGTAAGGATAAGAATATTATTTAGATGTACAAAAATAAGATGTAACGTGAAGTCTTTGAAGGCAGACAGAGGGGTATCTAGAATACTAGAATACTCTGCGCATAAATGCATCTTTATATTTTACTAGGTCTTGCGGGCTTTGCTCGCGTTAAATTCGGGGTAACACAGTTTCCCTTTCCTGCTTTGCCCTTGCGCCTTATCGATTGTTATAGCAAAGCTAAGTTTCCCTTTTCTTCCCTCTTTCTCCGTCATTTCTCTCTCGCATAAAAAAAATAGCAATAAATAAATCAGTTTAGCCATTTAGGAGTGGAGACGTAACAAATAAACAAACCCACTTTCGTTTTTATAATATTAGTAAGGATTAAGGATAAAGATGCATTTATATGTTTTATTAAAGAAAAAGCTGCGCATACGCATTATATTTCATTATTTTTACGTCATGGTTGGCGCAGTGGCTGAACGATTCGTCACAGCTAGAGTGATTGTGTAGAATGCGATTGTGTCCCCGCACCCCAGCCAGAAGTGACGAGATGGAACACCGTGTGGTTTTAGTCAGTAGGAGTCTGACAGACCACTCCGTCGTGTACCATCAAGGATTTCCACACGTAAAAAAAAGTGGCTGAACGATTGATTGCTGCGCTGCGTGTAGCAGTTTCGATCCCCGCACGGAAAAAATATTTGTATGGCCTACAAATGGTTGTTTCGGATCTGGCTGGTTGTGTATGTGAATTTAATTGTTTGTAATACCACCCACGATACAGGAAAAATTCCTAGTGTGGGGCAAGGCTTTTTAAAAAAAACAATTGTATTAACATGTCATACAGGGTGGAATTTTGTAATGCCACCTGAAGGGGAAGTACTGTTAATAATTTAAATAAAAAAATAATTTAAATAGAAAAATTACTCAAAGAAAACTTTCCTTTATTTTTGAAAAGAAAGAAAACGGTATTCAAATAATTTTAATAATACGCTTACCGCACACGGTAATCGAACCGACTAAAATCTGTAAAAGTTACACCCTGTACTTTTATTGCATCGATCGTTAGGGTCCTCTTTAACAAACTTCATAAATTTAATGAAAACAATGAAATCTTAAATTAATTTAATTATTTACGTATTTTTAAAAATCTTTGAATGCCGTTTCCTTTCTTTTTAAAAATAAAGGAATGTTTTCTTTAAGTAAAACTTTTTATCTAAAGTATTAAGACTACTTCCCCTTCAGGTGGCATTACAAAATACCATCCTGTATACTACATTTCACTAATTATTTAGTTAATAATATTTTCAATGAATACATACTGTGATACGGGTCGGTGCTGTTGTCGGCGACGACTTCAATATAAATAAAAATACAACTAAACAGGAGCGTCTGGAACAAAGAGCAAATATTATTAATTAATATTTGGATTTAAGTCGAAAGATGGGCGTTGTGAAGAATTGTATGAAAGAGAAAAAAAATACGTGTGGCACTCGGGGACTGCCGCAGTAAAGCTATTGCATAGCTTTTTTTATCAACTTATCCAAAAAATATAAAAATCTAAATATAATTTTAAGTACTTCCCATGAAAAGATGTCGCAAAAAAAAAGAGACCTTGGGTTTGATCCAGCGTAAAATTGATTGACGACCCGATTCTCTACCACACACGCTAATTGATCATCGGTATAGCGTTTGAAATAACTGACCGTATTCGTAATGTTAGGTGTTTTCGTTACGAAATTTCACGCTCAAGGCCCGCGATAGAAGCTATGCAATAGCTTAAAATCGTGTGACGGTTGACTCCAAGTCACATTAGACAAGGGCAGGAAGATAATGATGGTGATTTTCATGAATCCTTTATGGAGCACATTCACAATATTAATGAGCACGGGGAAATGAAATACCCACGTTTAATGAAAATGGAGTTGTCGCCAGTTAGTTACTACTTATTTAAATATTAGTTTCTGAAAATGTGGTTGGCAAATATGGACATTCTAATTTTGAAGGTTTAGGCTGTCGGAAGCTGTCTTCGAGGCTGGTAGACCATATCTTAAATAAAGGACCCACAGTTTATATTAATTCAGGGTTACACAGTTCCCCTTTCCTGATTTGCAGGTACCTGCAGCTGCTACCTGTAGTTTTTGCCCTTGCGCCTTATTTATTGTAATAGAAATGCTATGTTTTCCCTTTTCTTCCCTCTTTCTCCTAATCTTTGTTTTAAAAAAAATAGCCTATGGCCGTCTCCGGGGTCTCAACTATCTCTGTACCAAAATTCACCAAAATCACTCACAGATTGAGCAACATAATAGCAATTCAGTTAAGAGTTATGTTGGCTTATCAAACGAGATATCACATAGCAGTACAGTTACCATGACATCTTATAGCAGTTCTTATTCCTGTGTGAGAAAGAGATTTTGCTAGATAGCTCTGTCTCCTTTCCTCAGTGAAATAAGTTCTGCTTTATGACGTCATGGTAGGGTAGCAGGTCTAAAATGACCGGTTTAGCAGAATCATAATAGATAATACTAAGAATTTCATTGAAAAACTTATTATTATATATCAAACTAGCTGTTCCTCGCGGTTTCACCCACGCTGCTCAGCACCTGTTGGTCGTAGCGTGATGTTATATAGCCTATAGCCTTCCTCAAGAAATGGACTATCCAACACTAAAAGAATTGTTCAATTCGAACCAGTACTTCCTGAGATTAGCGCGTTCAAACAAACAAACAAACTCTTCAGCTTTATAATATTAGTATAGATATAGATTGTCACATAGGTACATACGCAGTTAATATTGTTACTAATATCAATGTCTCTTTGTGTCCATTTTACAAGTAGATTCTGCTTAAGTGGCCAGTTTAGATCTCCTAAACTCACAATATTCTGCGAAATCGCACAGCATTGGATACAACACTACAGATAAGTTTATTGGTATCGATTCATCAATGCGTATTTGTGTTCAAAATCAGATTTACCGATCACGGGAACGCACTTAGGCTAATAGCAATAGTCGTCAACAGCCTAGATTCAACAAACATGTCATAGCTAATATAATATCGGACAATACTACATAGTTGGAATGCGAGCATCAATGACAATGTCACATGTAATCGAGAACGAGCAATTAGCTTCTCATATAACCAGACTACTGTTACTGACAAATGCATAATTGGGAAAACACTGTTCAGTATCTACAAGTGTACGCTCAGCTCTCAGCAGTTCGCAGAATCACCGAGATCTGCATTTATGATGTTCGTGTTACGCACGGCGACCAACCAAACTGTACAAAACCAGTTTATACGAATCTCTCATTGTAAAGAAATCTATAGAAAGGGAAGCCATATTAAACTGGACATGTATAGCTTGATGTGTTGACTGGTCTACTGTGAGGTTCTCTTTGAAGCAACTTCAAATATTGCAGGCCGGTTAAATAATTTTACTGGACACAGACTATCAGATAGTACATATCGTTGATTTGATTGCAAATGTGGACTGTTTCTTTGGAAATAAAATTGATAAAAGTTTCTGCAAGTTTTGCAGAATCTTGAAAAGTTTTGTCGTTACCTTAGAGAGTAACTCCGTTCATTATATTAATTACTATGATGTCGTTTGTTAATTTTTACACATAATTTTTATATTTGTACATAGATTAGTTAAAATCATTAAAATACAAAAAAGAAACATGTCGAACAGCCGTGATCTTCATTATATTTTAGTGTTAGTAACATAAAACAGAATGATTAAGTAAGGAATGACCACTCAGAAAAAAATCTAATATATAAAATTCTCGTGTCACAGTTTTCGTTCCCATACTGCTCCGAAACGGCTGGACCGATTTAAACGATATTTTGTGTACATATCGGGTAGGTCTGAGAATCAGCTAACATCTATTTTTCATACCCCTAAGTGAACAGCGGGTGAAACCGCTAGGCACAGCTAGTATTATATAAGATTGATAAAAATAATATAAGTACATGTAAAGTCCAATCAGTAGGAAAACGTTTGCAAGTATTATAAATAGTATTTTTTTACCAAACACGTCATCATGGTTAATAAATTAAATGAAAGATTTGCAAATATTTGAAGTTCTACATAATGTGACATGGATTACTCAACCAGTCTATCTTTTCATACCGCATTTTGTTATATGCCTACTGACCGTACTTTGTCAATGATTCGCTTGTCTATAGATGCCTTGCTATAGACAAAAGATGGACGCTTGCATGTCATGTCTACAGGCCTTTCACATTGATTGGAAGTCACTGTCAATGTAATACTGATCTTACATAAGTTGCAATGGGACTTCTATTGTTCTGGCAAGTCTCTGTAAATCTTAGCATATTTTTTTTATAACTTTAATTTTGTTTCCATTAAGGTTGATAGTAAGTGGTTTCTGTTTTAAGTAAAGTAACTTGTGAAAGGACTGTAGTTGACGATTATCTATGAATACCTGAGTAGGTTATGTGTTCGGATTTCCAGATGCATTAATTCGTGTATTAATTTATATTATCAATTATCACCTCTGCTATCGAAATGGTGAAGGAAAACTAAACGTAAGCGTAAAGAAACAAAAAAAAAACCTCCTATTTTTTTTTATCTTAATTTTATACCCTCGTGGTCTCACATAAATTTTATCAATATTGCTTTAGTAGTTTATGAGTTATCTTCTATAATAACTACAGTTCTAGTTCTGAAAACGGGAAATCTATCATATTATTAATGGAGTATTCCCTATTTGATTAGCAAAAATTAGCATGCTGTTTTTGAAGAATGAGGCTCGATTTGAAACTGTCTTCGTGTTGTTAGACCATAAATTACAAAAAAAAAAAAATTGAAAGAAAAGTTTTTTTAGATTTTGCGCAGTTTTTTTATCGCCAGCTAATAGAATTTAAAAAATAGACCAAAAACAAAACCGACTTCAAAAAAAAAACACGGATAATTAATTTAGGTACTTACCTCCTAAACTCGTTGACTTTTATATAAAATGAATATGAGATACTTTCGATTAAAAAATATTTAAAAGCCGGCCCACAATCGCTGGAGAAATCGCGCAACATACAAACAATAAACTCGAATTGAGAACCTTCTTGAAGTCGGTTAAAAATAAGAGGGTTCATGGTACTTAGATGTCACTATCTACTACCATAAGCACTTAATCCTTACTGCCCTGTATCCCAGCTTCAGGAATGTACAGGCTGATTATACTATATGGATATAATTTTGATGATTCGCAATGCTTAAAACTGATATCAAACGCCTCACTTGAATGAATCATTCACTCTTTTACGAAGTATTTTGTTTTTTTTTTCAAAATTCACACAGAACCCAACATAACAGAAATTAACAGTTATTTGCTCATTTAGTTTCATCACTGAATGCAAACAGTTATTACAGTTGACGACACGGTTGGCGCAGTGGCTGAGCGATCGGATGCTGCACTGCGTGTCGCGGGTTCGATTCCCACACGGAACAAACATTTGTATGGCCTACAAATAGTTGTTCCGGGTCTGGTTGTTTCTGTATGTGAGTTTAAATGTTTGTAAACGCACCCATGACACTGAAAAAATCCTAGTGTAGGGTAACGTTACTTTAAAAAAAAAGTTACCGATATTTTTTTTTTTTCACGTTTTGTTATTTTGTTTTAATACAGCCAAATAAAATACATGTTGAATTATAATGTGAACTGTATTATTATCAACTTATGGGTTTATTTTCAAGAAAATCAATAAATATACACACAGCACAGCATGTTGAACACAAAATATGCGTAATTCATTCACTAAACATCACACGGCAAAATTCTCAATCATGACTCATTCACATAAACAAAAAATTAAAAGCAACGTGCAACCCTATCTGCATATTGCAACCACTGTTAGACGAGCTCCCGACACCGAAGACTCCTGGACTTTTTAATCCAATGATTTAGTGGATGAAGGGGTCGAGGGGTCAAGTTAGGATGGGGGGTAACAACAGACGTACACGCAACTTCCCTGGGGTGACTCACGTAGCATTGTGTCGTAAAATGGTTGTAATAAACTAGAAAGCTCCGATTTGTTAGAACCTTTTTAATGAACATGTATTAGTACAGTCAAGAATAAAAGTTTAGATGGTTTTGGGTTCGTATTTTTTTTATGTGCTACAATATTTAGTTAAGTGCCAGAATCTTCTTAGTTTAGGGGACAGGGTTCAAATTTGAGATTGACTGTTCTTTACCCATCATTTGCACACAATTATTGCATTTAATTTTCTAAGTGCTAATTATGTTTGCTTAAACTTTTGTCAAACTAGTAACATAACAAAGAAAAAGTAAAGAGTAGAACGACGCTTGCACAGGTAAAAGTTAATTTCAATTACATTTTGAATCTTAACGTTTCTGTACTTTTATTTAATAACTAGCTTTTGCCCGAGGCTTTGCTTGAGTTAAATTTGGGGTAACACAGTTCCCCTTTTCTGATTTGCAGGTACCTGCTACCTGTAGTTTTTGTCCTTGCGCCTTATGTATTGTAATAGCAAAGTTAAGTTTTGTCTTTTATTCCCTCTTTCTCCCTCAATTTTCACTTTTTTTTTCCAAAAAGTAGCATGTGTCCGTCTCCAGGGTCCCAGCTATCTCTGTACCAAAATTCATCAAAATCGGTTAAGCCATTAAGGCGTGAAGACGTAACAAACAAACAAACTCACTTTCGCTTTTATAATATTAGTAAGGATTAGTAAAACGTTTCCAATATTTACAATTACATATGAACATTATATATAATTCGACATACTTCAAACAGGGTGTTTTACACCCACGCCACAGCATAGACCCCGTGAGGGTAATAAGGCCGCGACACTCACGCGCCTCCGAACCATTCGTGTCGTCGGAATTGTGATCAAATTATCGACCCGTAAACTGACGTGTGTGCGTGAATGATTAGGGGGTTAAAATGGACGTTTTAGCATCATAGTATCTTTATAATCATTAAAGTATAACAATATGAGTTACGTTAAAATTCGTTAAATTATGACGATGCGTCTGTTAACATTTTAAGAATTTTAACGTAATTTGAGTTGATTCTATTAAAGCAGGCCATTTCAGGCCCAGATGAATGAATGTTGGAAAGGTGACATAAATATGTAAGGTACGGTTGGTGTTAAGTGATTTCTGCTAACTCCGGTTGGAAATTCGACTATTTGAAATGTAACAATTTTGGTGTGAAAATGACAATGCACACATGAATCCAAAAATACAGAGGTGCTGTATCTCCAGGGTTTGAAACCGAGACCTACAGAATGATACTCAGTCCTAACGGTCAAACCAGTAGGCTATCAAACTTTATCAAAAAAGTTAGGTTATATACTGTCCCTCATTGGTTGAAAGGAAAGGAAAAAATACGTGTGGCGCTCGGGTACTGCCGCGGTAAAGCTATTGCATAGCATTTTTTATCAACTTATGCAATAAATAAATAAAAAATCTAAATATAATATTTAAAAAGTACTTCTAATGAAAAGAAGTCGCAAAGGGAAATCAAGAACTTGGGTTTGATCCAGCGTAATGTCGATTGACTATCCGATTCTCTACCAAACACGCTATTAGAACATTAGAATTGGGATTGAAATAACTGACCGTATTCGTAATAAAATTTCTTGTTAGGCTTTTTCGTTACGAAATTCTTGGATTCGGTCTCCACGCTCAAGGCCCGCGATAGAAGCTATGCAATAACTTAAAAAAAAAGAGTTTTCTTCCATTTTATTACTAAGAGGTACTTCCTTAAAAGGATAGGAGGATAGGACAATGACATGTAGATGCTGATAACATTCCTGCTTAAAAAGCTCAACTAATTAGTAATATATTTTGTTTTACAAGTCAAACAGCTGGTCCCCCTTGTGTTAAAAATTATTGGATGGAAAGATGAACCTTATGGCCACTGCTAATGAATGATGTGGCCAAATAATAATAGCCGAATGGGGGTCGATCAGCTAGGATAAGTAAGACTTGTCAAGACTAGTCCATGGGTGAGTGTACTGGTAGATGTTGAGAGTTTTCTTTAACTAAATCTTTTACAGTTGTTACGAATGGTTACAAGTGGCTAAGGAGTGTAGTTGGACTAAAAGACTTCACTGCAAAATTTAATCCATTTTACTTTCGAATGCCAATTTCCTCAACCAACTCCAAAGTTGTTGCCTCACCCTTTCGTCAATGTTCTGCATCTGGCTGCGCACATAAAGAGTATCATCATGTTTTCAATAAGTGAATTTTTCAGTTGAATGAACGCAATACTATATTGAATAGTGTTACGTCCGGAGTTATTTTGTAAATATTACGGATTGCGTTGAAACGAAAACCAATTACCGTGTTTTCAACCATTTTACTTTACCTGATATTGGAATAAAGTATTAAACAATTTAGGATTAATTAATTTTGATGGATTTGTAATTATAATAACATTAATCATCATAACTGGGCTTAAACGAGTTGTAAACGTCGTTGGTTTAGTTTTGTTTTATCTCCTGTAGGCCTACCATGACGTCTTACAGCAGAACGTATTCCACTGAGGGAAAGAGATGGTGCTAGACACCCAATATAGCTCTGTCTCTTTCCCTCAGTGGAATAAGTTCTGCTTTAAGAAGTCATGGTAGGGTAGTAGTTGTAGTGGAAATAGTGTTTTTCTTACTTCGGTATTCTTTTCTGATTACTCGACGACGATTTTGTTTATTCGGGACTTTGTCGCTACTGTCTGACTTTCATGTATAGTACGGCCAACGAGAAGCGATACGAAAGGTCATTAACCTAAAGAACAACTGTGGCGTTGACAATCTAATATTTAGCTCTTTCCATCTTGTGCCTTTGTCGTAATGTCTTGTTCTCCCGGCAAAAACATGACAACGTTAAGACAGGTTCGCCAACATTCGGGCGGCCATTTTAGATGGGGTTTTAGCATGGGTTTTGTTTACATTTGGTATCGCTTCTCGTTGGCCGTGCTATCCTAGTAGTGTGGCGGATCACAAAAACAAAAACCAGTGCGAGTCAGACTCGCGCACCGCGGGTTCCGAACAAACGACACGATTCGACGGCACGGTCGGCGCAGTGGCTGAGCGATTGATTGCAGCGCTGCGTGACGCGTTCGATTCCCGCACGGAACAAATATTTGTATGACCTAACAGACAGAGTTTCGGGTCTGACTGTTCATGTATATGAATTATATGAAAATAAAATGTTTGTAAACGCACCCACGATACAGGAGACATTCTTAAGTGATGCAACGTTTTTTAAAAGAAGTAATCCTATAACGGTGCGGTTTTTTCTTTTGAGGTACGGAATCCTAATGAACGAAATAATAATATAATTTTTATAAATAGAGTATTATTCATTTACTTTACTTCAAAAAATATATTTCACATTTTGATTTTTCTACCTGACTGTACTTGTAGGCTCATGTCCACGTTTCTTTGCATTTTAGAACGGGAATGAGGGAAGGTGACAAAGTATTAACTTGGAATTAAATACGTACGCATTGGGGTATGTTTCACATTTCTTTTTTTTTTATAACTTAAGATCTGTACCTCCGATTTGGTACTTCATATAAAGTAGAATTTTATTTATTTATGTACACACAAAACACACATTAAGCAAAAAACTACATACAGACAAAAGAGCACAAAGGTACTGCTTATTTGATTTAGAAATCTCTTCCAGCAAACTCTCGTGTTATTTAGATTTATTAGGTGCCATATAGACAGTTTGTAAAAATAACAAATTACTGAAATAAACATAATTGTATAAAATTTTGAAAAAACATACCTACATACTTATATAGGCTACATCCTACAAAAAACTATAGTACAGCTGTAGTGTGAAATTTGGATCTTGTACTGACTAAAACACATCCATGTCCCTTCTTATGTCCTTTGTGTTTCGGGGCCGTAGGATCTCTTTCGAGCAACTAGCAACCCCGTCAGAAAAAAACACATATTTGAGTTGTAATTTTGGAAAAACTAGTAAAAGTGTAGGTTACTTTTTACCTACTTTTCAGTAGTTTTTCCCGGCCTGCCTAAGTTCAGCAATTTTATTTTATTTAAGAATTCGATTTTAAGAACAGTAATTGGAAGCGCTCACTGGTGTCGTCAGGGTGCCATGGATGGGCCAGCTTATTTACGTATTTTAAAAGTGTTTTGTCTTTTGTAGATGACTGTAAATACGTAAGATTTTCACTCGGTCGAGAGTTGACTACAACAAAAATAGGTAAAATCAGAAGGTGCTAACTCACGCGCAGTCACGAGTTTATGAGGCGCAAGTTGACGAATAAGCCGATGGGCCTAGAACCTTGTAATATTATAAACTTTGAATTATCCTTGCCTAAATTGTATTGTTTAAATCGTTGTCCCATCCTATGTATTTCTTTAGTACGTGTGCCAAGTGGTCGCAAACGCGAGCGAACTTGAGCTTCCAAAGATTTGATTCCGGAAAAAAAAGTGGGGATTTCTATCAGAAATTTTTCAAGATGTCTGTCTACTTGATGGCAATAGGCTCGCTCCCTATTACATAGGACTTAAAAACATAACTGGCCTAATATAGTTAGTACTGTTAGATACACCTCAACCGAGATTACAGAAGTGAAATTTAAAACAGTTGTGAGCTCTCTTTTTGTGGGGCGAAGTGGACATTACAAGTAAACACTCTATTTCCAACTAGTACGATCTCTTGATTGTGCAGCGAATCTGTTATTTCTGTATCTGTTCGAAATAAAAAAAAAGCTACGTTATAGCACGGTAACAGTTAGTACGTCTGGCGCGTTTGAACTATTACCGAATTCTCTACAGTTTGATGTTTCATAGGAATTTAAACTTTTGACGCTGAGTCATTTATTCAACGGCGTGCATTGTTTAATACATTTATTTGAACTAATGTAAACTGGCATAAGTTAACTCGTAGATTGTCATCTTACGTGTCAATGTTGCCAGCATTTCGGGCCCTTGCATTGTTGATAATGACGCGTATAGCTTTTTTTTGGAACCGGTTTTTTTTTATTTCACATTTTTAGTTATGGTATGATGATATCTCACACAAATCAAATCAAATCATTTATTTGCATAACACAAGTTTGAGAGATGTTACATAGTTTTATTTTTTTAGTTGCACTGCATTACAACCTTATACGAGGTGTGCAAATATATTTACATTGTGTTAATCTCTTATTATATTCATTAAAATCACATTAGTAGTCAATTTCATTCCACATTTTTTTATCTACTATTCATTTTCCGTTGTTACCAAAAGATATTAGCAGATAGAAGAACAAACTATGTATTATAGACGATAACTCATTAACTAATAATGCAATTTAAATAAAATTTATATGGGACCATCTCGAACAAAGAATAATTATGAAAATCGATCCACAGTTGGCGGAATAATCGGTGAACATACATAGAACCTCCTTTATTGAACTCGGTTAAAAAAGAAGACAAATATTTTAAATCATTGCGGGCCATACAGACATGGCGTCATCGCGGTGGCGTGGGTAAGACGCAGTTGTTTAGATGTTATTTAGAAAAAAGTAAAAGAGAGTAAAAGAGTTAAACTAAGCCTGATAAGTTTAGATTTTACAAAATACATGTAGTTGTGTTGAAGTTATTCTGTCGAAAACACCTTAGCACGGAGCAGTACGCATCTCTCCCAAACAAAAGCATCCCTCTGCCCTCTTTGTCAAATACGTTCTTATAATAAAATACTCCTTTCATAATACCAGAATACTTTTGAAGCAGAGGGTTGCACCAACATTGCTTTATCCTTAAAATTTACTTAAAATAAATTCCAGTACGTTTATTTAATAAAACCAAGAACAAGTCAGACTCGCGCACCGGGGGTTCCGTACAAACTGGTGACAGAAACGGCCATATTTTTTGATCGCATCGACTTACACCCCCTTTCAAAATACAAAAAACGACTCGTTTTGCTTACGGATAGCTGTTGTATCTTGACATAAGTTCTATGAGACTTATGTCAAAATACAACTATCCGTAAGCAAAACGAGTCGTTTTTGTTTATTGGAACCGGGCGTTAGAGGGTAGACTTTTTCATAGCCCCATGATACCCACAGATTTGAATAAATGGTTTAAAATTTCGACGCGTTACCGATATAAAGGGTCTTGACAGACAGACAGATAAACAGTAAAGTGATCATATAACTGTGATTAATATAAAATGATATACGGAACCCTAAAAATCAACTAACTCAGGTGTTTAAAACATGAAAGGTTCTGGAAAGAGCTTTAAATTTATATGAAATTTTTATAGTAAGTTACCGTTCTTAGTAACTATCTGTAATATTCGTAGAACAAATTAAGTTACCAATTATACCGCTAATTTAACCGCGTGTTATCGAATCTTCTTACTTACTATCTAGGAATGTTTATAAACCGTGATTTGATATTTTCAACTTTTACAATGAGTTCAGCACTATATATACTATACCTACATGTCACTAATAAAGTGGATCTGAATGATGACAGATTGAGAGGGAGAAAGAGACCAAAGAAAAGATAGATGTGAGGTGTAAGGAATTATATGAAGGAGAAAGAATTGATGCCGTGACGTCTAATAGGGGAGAATGGAAGGAGAAAACGTGTTGTGCCGACCCCAAATAGAATGGGACAAGGGCATGATGAAAATGAACTAACTAACTAAAGTTCTTAGTGTTACTAAGCAGTTGAATAGATGAAAGGTTTCAAGAATCAGTCTTGACTCGAAGTTTTTAAATCAAAGCTGATAAGTTAGTTAGCAGTTAGTGCTAAAGATGGGTGAGTAAGCTCATTAAACTTAATTTGTAACTGAAGAAATAATAAAACGGAAGCTGCATTGAAACAAATGTTTAAATTTTCTCAGAATATCAAGTTAAGCATCGAGAATCAGTCCTAAACAAAGAGTAAGTACGATTTAATCATACTTAAGTACTTATATTATTTTTATTCTTTGTTAAGCACTGTGATTTGTTTTATTAACTTAATTTTTAGTATTACTAGATTATATTTCTAACCGACTTCAAAAAACGAGGAAGTTCTATGTTCGACGATTATATGAAGCCGATTTTCATTTTTTTTTTGTTTAAAAGGCTGTCACCTCTCAGGTGGTCCCATTTTAATTATATTTATATTGCTTGGATACATTTTAAGTTATCGTCTATCTAATATATAAAATTCTCGTGTCACAGTTTTCGTTCCCATACTCCTCCGAAACGGGCTGGACCGATTTAAACGAAATTTTGTGCACATATCGTTTAGGTCTGAGAGTCGGCCAACATCTATTTTTCATATCCCTAAGTGAGCAGCGGGTGAAACCGCTGGGCACAGCTAGTAATATATATTTTTCCTACGTCTAATTTGATGAGCCGCTCTGCAGGTTTATACGGCATATTCTTATTTTATTATTAGTTTATGTCTATTTATAGTTTGTAAATAATAGTAGTTTAAATAAATAAATAAAAAATGACTGCGTGATTTTCAATCAAGCTACAGGCCCGGTATAAAAACACAGATTCTAAGTGAAAAAAGTACACATGCGAAAAAAAGAAGAATCAATTAATAATGATGAGGGATCAATGTCATGGACTGTCAGTAGACTGAGATTTCCGAAATAAGGGTTTTTATTTGACACCTGCTTTTTTAATTCGACCCGGGAATCGAACGCGCGACATCCGCAACACGACTTTGTAATGAATGAAAGATGACGAAGTGGACAGCTTGTAGGATATCGTCAAGCTTGTTTTCATGGAACCTCAAACCAACCCAGGCACCGCGGGATGGCTCCCGGCCACCGTAGAAGGCGCGTTCGTGTTTCACGCGCGCCTCGAGGAGATGTCAGCAAACCAGAGGGGCTTGCTAGAGCCTCCGCCTGCCGGGGTTGCGGGTTGTTCGAAAGAGGTACAGCGGCCCCGGAACGTTAAGTGCAATAGAAGGAACATGGGTGGGTTTTAGTCAGTAAAAGTCTGACACTCCCCCCCGCTCCGCCCAGAGCGGGGGAAGTTATTTGATGACTTCCTACCCCAAAAAAAGCTTGTTTTCATTGCTGACTTGTACTTAGCGAGTTACCTGATATTATTTCAAATGTCCTGAACTCAAATGAAAGACCATATTTCAGAAAAAATACTAGACAAGGTCGAACAAAATACTCGTACAAGTTTCTTTGTGTCAAAGGTTGACTCAAAGCTGTTGTATTGTGATAGTGCATCACTTGAGAACAGAACAAACAGATTTATATTTTAAAACATCTAAAAGTCCGACTAAATTGTCCGAAAAAAATTCCCGTTTTCAACTACGAATGTAAACGACGGTTACAAAGAATAATCGGCATTTTTTTAATTCAACAATGGACAAACTACTCTATTATATTCTAAATGCGATTCAGAATCTTGTGATTCTATTCATTGGATAATTTAATATTAAAATATATAGTCAATCAACACAAAGGTGCTTAACTAATCGACGAACAAACAAAAGTTGTTTCCGCGCCCTTCCTTGAGAAAGGCGATTAAACTGCATTATTGACGGCACGTTTGACGCAGAGGCTGAACGGTCGACTGCTGCGCTGCGTGTCGCGGGTTCGATCCCCACACGAAAAATATATTTGTTCAACATATAGTATATACATAGTTGTTTCGGGTTCGGCTGTTTGTGTATGTGACTTTATATGTTTGTGAACGATACAGGAGAAATTCCTAGTGTGGAGCGGCTTTTAAAAATAATAATATAAATAGAAAAATAAAAAAGGAAATTGTTTACGTTTCATCCCGACGGTAAAAAAATAAATAGCTTTGCACTCAATCAATTTTCGAAAATACAGTTTATCTCTACATAGTGAACAAAGTCGCTGTCTGTTCTTGTATGTATGCTTAAATCTTTAAAACTACGCAACGGATGTTGATGCGGTTTCTTAATAGGTAGAGTGATTCAAGAGGTAGGTTTATATGTATAATACTTCACGCTATGACTCTTAGGAGGTGAGCAGCAAGTGAAACGGGGCGGGTCGCTAGTATACACAATAGATCAAACTCAGTATCTTAGACTAGTGCCATACTGTATCTTAAGAGCCAGTGTTTCGCGATGGTAGACCTGTACCTTTGTGCTTCACGCCCCCTATAAGGTGCGTGACTATTAACATGAATCCATCAACTGTAGCACCTAATCATTTGGGGACTGTTATAAAATCACTAAAAAGTTAAGTTAATAATACCAGCCTAAAACTGTATCACTGTTATCACCACGTTGATCACCACGCTTGCTCATAAGTCAATAAGTCCACTAAATAAATCCAGGTTTGCTCACGATGTTTTCCTTCACCAATGTTAGATAAACTTTTAGAAAGTACTACTAATGGATTGAAAAAGTCACTTTAGAACTTCCCCGGATATGAACCCACATCCACATGCACAAGAGGCGAGGCGCTTAACCTCTGGACCAACACGACATTAAATTGCAACCTAAATAATAGCTCCTTTATAAACTGTATGAAGTTTTGTTTGGTCCGCATTGTTGACTTCGACAGTCCAATTGTAAATTAAGTATAATTAAGAAACGTACATTCAAATAATTTCATCGAACACTCTTAAGTTCCAATATTCCGAATTTATACCGAATTACAACACTCCGAAATTGAATAACAGCGTTTAATCAAATTTGTTCCAATTATCTAGCACTTCATTAGTCATTTCCATATCAAAAATAATTTATTTCCATATCAAAATAAATTGCAGAAACGTTTCACAATTTCACATTCCAGAGATTCCTGTCAAACAAACGCATTTCCGATCGAAATTAAAAATATTACATAAAAAAAGCTAAAAGTTTAAATAAAAAAAAATAAGTAATTAATAAAATGAGGTAAACTCACCAATAAATGCATCTTTGCTCGGTACTCGAATCTGGAACCACTGATTTGAATGATAGTCGCGCGGAATTTATTCTGAAAGACACACGTCCTATCGGATCGGAAACTTTGCTCGAATGTATGTGCAGCGCCCGGCTGGCTGCGTACCGCGACAGGTAGTGCAGGGCGGCGCGGAACACATGAGAGGGCGCCCCTCTATCCGCCGCCCCGTCCTACGCACGCTGCACTTTTCTTTTGTGGTTCTGTACATGTGATATATTGGGTTTTATTACCAAGTTATCAATGATTTTATTAGACAGTTATGAAATTAATAGTTTTATCATAAATATCGAAGAAGAGGTGTATTAATACTCTTAACGAAGTCGAAATTCTTTGTTGTCCCCGCTATTGCTGTTTTAGGCCACACATTCTAGATATGGAGATATTAGGATAATATGGAAATAATAGGACAAAATATAACTTTATTAATATTACTTTACCTTAAATACCTCCCCGATCCCCGTACTCTTCAATGCATCCATCAGCTCAATAGTTTTGAGTGCGTTTCATCCTACCGCAAAACGAAAAGAAAGTCATTTCGCAGCAATTTTTTTTTGCGCCAAGATCCTTATTTTCGTCATGTTTTTTACTAGTTTTTCGACATGTTTATTATTTTACTGTTTAAAGGGGCTGTTTGAATTTAATATATCTCATATATTCTGATCTTTGAAACAACACACAAAGGCAAAGAGTTCTATTTTTCAAAGGACGTAGGATGTTTTGATTCTAGTAAGTTTTTTTTTTTAAAGTTTTGCCCCACACTAGGAATTTCTCCTGAATCGTGGGTGCGTTTATAAACATTTAAACTCAGATACACAAACAGCCAGACCCGGAACAACTATCTGTAGGCCATACAAAAATTTGTTTCGTGCGGGAATCGAACCCGCGACACGCAGTGCAGCAGCCGATCGCTCAGCCACTGCGCCAACCGCGTCGTCAATGTATATGTTTTATGATTGCCGAGACTAGTTTTGCGGGAGTCAAGGCCTGGACGTCAGTCACCATTGTGTGGATCGCTTGGAAGACACGGTTGAGCACATTGTGGCGGTCTGCCCAGCTTAGGCGGAGCACCACCGTGTCCTCGTAGTGGTGATCGGCGGCGGCGACCTTTTGCTCCGGCCCTGGTTCAAGCTTTACTCCAATAAAGAAAGCTTACAGAATAATAAGTAACGACAGTAAAATATAAATAACTAGTTTTCGCCCGCGGATTCGCCCGCGTTAAATTTGGGGTAACACAGTTCCTCCTGCGCTTTATTGATTTGTAACAGCAACGCTAAGTTTTCCCTTTTCTTCCCTCTTTCTCACTCACATCCCACTTTTTTCCAATATTAGCCTATGTCCGTCTCCTGGTTCCCAACTATCTCTGTACCAAAATTCATCGAAATCGGTTTAGCCATTAAAGCGTGAAGAGGTAACAAACAAACAAACTCACTTTCGCTTTTATAATATTAGTAAGGATTCCAAGCCTCCACTGACATATATAATTATCGATTAACTAAACCTGAACGTTATGGTTTTTTAATAAAAAAAGAAAAATACATATACTTATTTTTATTGTAAAGACCATTATTGAAGCTAATTGGATCTAATTACCTTTGTTAAATTTGCGACGGACAATGATGCAGTTAGTTTTTAGGAACACAGCTTTGTTTAACTGAGAATTCATTAAATAGTACTTTCTTAGGAAAACAGTAAGAGTCATTATTAACCGACTCCAAAAAAAGTAGGAGGTTCTCAATTCGTCGGAATCTTTTTTATTATGTATGTTTACCGCTTTTCGAAGACGCCTGGACCGATTTGCAAAATTCTTTTTTGTTTGATAGGGTATATTTTCCAGGTGGTCCTGTATCTATATTATTTAAATTGCTTAGGTAGTTTATGAGTTATATTCTATAATACTTTTTTTCTCTATACGGATGATCTGCTAATATTTTAGTAACAATGGAAAATGAGTACTCGATTAAAAATATATGTGATATATCATCATACTATTAATAAAAAGGCTGAAAAAATATGTTTTTGTATTAAAAACCGAACTTCCAAAAAAAAAAACACAAAATTGGAAATTAACTTCGGTGGCAAAAAGTCAACGAAATCAACAATAGTCACCGGCGGGAAGTAAACTTATTTTCTTCTTTATAAGTAGTTTTTTTTGTTTAATTCTCAAATGGCGTGGAAAGCATTGGCGCTGCTTTTGTTTTTGTTTCTGATTACAAAGAGGCTTATTATATAGAGGAAAATAATAATTTACTGGAACAGAACATTACATTTGTAAGTGCTTTTGAGTATTTCTAATATATAAAATTCTCGTGTCACAGTTTTCGTTTCCATACTCCTCCGAAACGGCTGGACCGATTTAAACGAAATTTTGTGTACGTATCGTGTAGGTCTGAGAATCGGCCAACATCTATTTTTCATACTCCTAAGTGAGCAGCGGGTGAAACCGCTGGGCACAGCTAGTCTAATGTATAAAATTCTCGTGTCACAGTTTTCGTTTCCATACTCCTCCGAAACGGCTGGACCGATTTAAACGAATTTTTGTGTACATATCGGGTAGGTCTGAGAATCGGCCAACATCTATTTTCATACCCCTAAGTGAGCAGCGGGTGAAACCGCTGGGCACAGCTAGTAATCTATATTATTTATAACAGTTGCAAGTCATGGTTATTGATAAGAAATTAAAATGGTTGACGACTAGCTAGATCAAGGTTTATTCAAACTATGACTAGTGGTTTTGTTTCTTTATACTGGCTTCTCAGCTGATCGAAACCAAATTTGAAACAAAGGTAGACTGTGTTCTGTGGACAAAGGGTGAGATGCGGGGACATATATGGCGAAATTTCCTGCATACAGACAGCGTTACATAGATTCGAATATGTATTATGCGATTCGAGGAAATAACATTCGACTTTGAATATTGACGTGCACGCATCGCAAAGCTCGTCAGGCTGATGGTTCTGGCTGACATTTGTAGGTCTTTGACAGTCTTTTCAGGTATTCAGTGTCCTGAAAGTCTGACAACAAGTCTTAACAAGGGGTATCGTATTACCCAGTACTATATATTATATATTATCCTAAAATATCGCAGCTTACGTTGAGACAGGGAACTTTTTGGCCTCGTACAGACAATAACCTTGTCTGTACTATTTTGTTTTTCTGTTTGACTTGTTAAGTGCGAGACCCAAATAAAAGTTTTTCTTTCTTTCTTAACTAACTGGTTTGTTACTGATAGGCAGACGACCCGAACAAGCTAGGCATATTATAGGTGACAGGTTTTTTTGCTATTTTCAATTTGGCTGTTTGGGTTAGTGGTCGCATGTGCAACTAATGAGTATGAGGACCGAGGTTCGTTTGTCAGGTTCGACAAATTGCTGTTGGTTTACATTATGATTTTTCCAACAACGCCCACGAGGTTTGAATTTGAGCCTGGTTAAAAGCATTATGCTCGCCTAATATGTAGGATATCTAAGTAAATAAATCATTTATTTGGCAGCAAAATACACAATACAGGAATTAATAAAAAAACCGTTAAAACAAAACAATTTATTAATAATTAATAACTTTTTTATCACTAACGTAAAAATAAAAAAATAAAAGCCTTTTTTCAGGTGAAGATATTTATTTATAAAACAAATATCTATTAACATTGGATATATTAACATTGGGGAAAAAAAGTGAACGAAACAGACAAAAGTCTCGTACTTCCGGAAGTTAATTATTACCTAAAAACCTTATAAAACTTAAAAAAAAATATAAACAACATTTTGTTTTTTTTTGGAACCCGTTATTTTTTTAACCCGTTTTTTTTTTCTTAGAAACCGATGAACGTATTCAATTCAAAAAAATATTTATTGAACTGCTTATTTTCTATCAAATAACTCAATTATATTCGAAGACATTTTAATTTTTAAGGAAATGACAACTGTATTTATCGAGGTTGGTTCTTTATTAACTTTGCCCAGTAAACACCTAAAATTAAGTTGGCGGAACGACAAGAATCCTTCCTTACTAATATTATAAAAGCGAAAGTGAGTTTGATTGTTTGTTACCTCTTCACGCTTTAATGGCTACACCGATTTTGATGAATTTTGGTTCAGAGATAGTTGGGAACCAGGAGACGGACATTTTAAAAAAGTGGGATGTGAGGGAGAAAGAGGGAAGAAAAGGGAAACTTAGCGTTGCTATTACAAATCTACTAATACTAAATGTGTTACCCCAAATTTAACGCGGGCGAAGCCGCGGGCGAAAGCTAGTGATTTTATATTTCTAGCTTTTTAAAGTTAAGTTCTTAAGTAAAATAACACTAACAAATATTTCATTAATGCACTACAGAACTTCAACGTGCAGATGGTCCGGGGCTGCGGGCTGTTCGAAAGAGATACCGCGGCCCCGGAACATAAAGGGCAAAAGTAGGAACATGGGTGGGTTTTAGTCAGTATAAGTCGGAACTCCCCCCCCCCTTGCTCCACCCAGAGCAGGGAAATTCTTTGAATGATTTCCCACCCTCAAAAAAAGGCGTGCATATAGGGACCAAAGTATTTTATATACTTACTTTTAATAATGGGCCAAAAAGTGGAGTTTTTTTTATTACTTTGCCATCCATATCTTTACACGTAGGTACACAAGTGTGATATGAGTTACCAGTATTTTAAGAACTTTGATCACGCACAATGTTAACATGAAAGGGTGTCATGAGATATTGGTGGCGAACCTAGGGGTGGTCACCCCAGGAAATATCGCAAGTTCATTAAAACTCTTTTGATTAAATGTGCATTCATGCAATTACAATTACAAAGACTTGAGTTGAAGAGTGGATTAATTCGGAAGGGAAGGACAAATAAACGCATCGACGAGCATATCCTTACTAATATTATAAAAGCGAAAGTGAGTTTGTTTGTTTGTTACCTCTTCACGCTTTAATGGCTAAACCGATTTTGATGAATTTTGGTACAGATATAGTTGGGAACCAGGAGACGGACATAGGCTAATATTTTTTTGAAAAAAGTGTGATTTGAGGGAGAAAGAGGTAAGAAAAGGGAAAACTTAGCGTTGCTATTACAAATCAATAAGGCGCAAGGGGAACTGTGTTTCCCCGAATTTAACGCGAGCGAAGCCGCGGGCAAAAGCTAGTCTATTATAAATACGAATTTTTGTGAGGAAGTATTAAGAGATTTTTTTGACTATTTTGTTTGTACTCAATGAGCTCCGAAACTATTGGACAGATTGTAACCATATTTTCGTCAATATGAAGAAAAATTATCAGGAAGTTACATAGGCTATATGACTTCATGCTAAGACACTTGGGAACTAAGCAGCGGGCGAAACCGCTGGGCAGAGCTAGTCTATGATATGTAAAAAACTGGTTAAGTGCGATTCAAAGATATAGCTGTTTATGTCGCAATTCAGAGATTTTTTTAACAGCCCTAAGGGTCACCATATAATCAAACCTGTGGTGACTTGAGTATAAGGTTTAAATTTCAACGGATACCTCCACGAGTTCCCTTGTTATATGGTAGACGGGCAACCAAGTGATCCTATAAGGGTTCTGGTTTTTCCTGTTGAGTTACGGAACCCCAACAATGTTAAGTTGATTCGTATACGTATCAATAACTCAGTAACTACTGGTTCGAATTGAAACATTATTTTAGTATTGAAAAGCCTTTTTATCGAAGAAGACTATTGACGACACGGTTGGCGCAGTGGCTGAACGATTGACTGTTGCGCTGCGTGTCGCGGGTTCGATTCTGACACGGAACAAATATTTGTATGACCTACAAATAGTTATTTCGGGTCTGGCTGTTTGTGTATTTGACACGATAACCCACGATACAGGAGAAATTCCTAGTGTGGGGCAACGTTTTAAAAAAAAAACTATTACAGGCTCTGTAACATCACGCTACGACCCTAAGGAGTTGAGCGGCTGGTGAAACTGATGGGCACAGCACTAGTAGGTATTTTATAAATATTGTCATGCATTACCTTGGTGAGTACTGCTATATTGTATAATTGTTATAGGGTATTTATTGTAGGATCGTACGTACGTGTGTCATCATCTGCCTAGCCTTTTCCGGTAAGTAATATCAGTATTTTACATGGAGCGACTGCCTATCTGACGTCCACAACCCAGTTAATACTGGGTAATACGATACCCCTTGGTAAGCCTGCCTGTCAGACTTTCGGAACATTGACTACCTGTAACGACTGTCAAAGATCTACAAATGACAGCCGGAACCAAAGGTTTAACGCGCTTTCCGAGGAACGGAGGAAACTCGGTATGTAACGGGTGGTCACCCATCTACAGACCAAGCTAGGCAAGCGCGGCTTAACCTAAACTTCGACAGGAGCGGCTACATATTATTTAGGCACAAGCTCTTCCAAGAATAATAAAATGAATTACGTTAAAATTTGTAAAATGGACATTTTAAGAATTTAAACGTAATTCATATTATTATATTTATTTATTTATTAAAACTTTATGCACAAGTGAAAACTGTACAAAGGCGGACTTAATGCCTTAGGCATTTTCTACCAGTCTACCTTAGGGTGATGCAGAGACAAAATACAGTAGGTGCGATAGCAGAGAAAAAAGTATATTAGAAAATAAAAATTATTAATTATTAATAATATAAATATTATAAATATTTATTATACTATTATGACTCTGCTCAAGTGGCTATATTTTAGACTGCCTGTTCTGTGCTCGTTGCATATGTAAGGTCTACAAAAGAGATAAGTAACAAGTTGCAAATTTTCTTAAAATTCCTTTAAAGGAATTTTACATAAATTAGCATACCATAAATAAGCATTAATGCTTTCGAATAAAATTGAAATAAGTTTAACAGAAACAGTTAAAAAATAACTATATCTTTAACTTATCTATTACGTTGACTGTACATAAACTAAGCTGATTGCAACTGTAAGAGCCTGCAATTAATTTAAAGGACGTTGACAGTCTCATTTTCTCGAAAATAAACAATCAGAGCATACATTTGTAAATGTACTGAACATCGAATTGAAATTGTACATTTAAATTTCGAGTTGTTTGAATAGGTTTTGTCAGTAGTTGTAATCAATATGATAGTATGCAACGAAACTAAACCTCACTTATAATTAAGTTGCACACTAATATTAAGTTCCGTACTCGGTACTCGGAAATATTATGTTATTGAATTATACAGCGCCGAAATAATTACTTTTGAACAAAAGGAAATGCTGGTGAAAATACATGATTTCGTAGAACATTTGGAGCTCAGTAAAGTTAAAATGTTATATTTAATAGAGTGCCTCGTTGGTCCAGTGGCTGTAAGCGTGAGTGATGAGAATGATCGTGGGTTCAATTCCCGGGAGAAGAGAGAGAGTTTTTTTTTTAAGAAAACTTTGCCCTTCACTAGGATTTACTCCTGTATCGTGGGCGCGTTTACAAACATTTATGAACATACACAAACAACTAGACCCAAAACAACTATTTGTACCCCATGTTAATATTTGTTCTCGCGAATTGAACCCGCGACCCGCTCACCGCTATGGGGATTACAGGCGAGATAATTCCGATTCCGGCCCTGGTTCAGTCCGTGCTCCGTAGCGAAAGGGAATGGGACGCTTTAATGGCTAAACCGATTTGGATGAATTTTGCTACAGAGATAGTTGGGAACCAGGAGACGGACATAGACTATTTTTTTAAAAAAAAACGTAGGATGTAAGATAGAGAAAGAGGGAAGAAAAGGGAAAAATTAGCGTTGCTAATACAAATCAATAAGGCGCAAGAGGAACTGTGTTACCCCGAATTTAACGCGAGCGAAGCCGCGGGCAAAAGCTAGTTATTAATAAAAATACACTTTCGTAGCTTTTACGGAATAAAGTGACTTCTTGGGAATATTGAACTTGTGGCGTGTTTCCGTTTGGATAGGTATAGTGAACAATGAGATGTTCAGTTCAACAGGTACCAAACAATGAGATATTCAGTAGATTCCAGGTAAAGCATCTGTTCTTTGGAGTATAGCCTGTTAACTGGAAATTCCTTGATGCATTACTAACAGTCTTTTGTTTGTTTGCTCTATACAAACAATAAGATTTAATCTATCATTAACTTACAAAAAATATATAATTTGTACCGTTTGGAGAAGATGACATTAGTTTTGATTAATAATTGTAAATAGTAAATTTCTTGTGTGACTAATATTTATGGAAATACTGAATACTTTATTGGTTTATTTATACCATTAATGATGATGATGGTATTAGAGTCGTAACGTGTAAACATTGTCTGAGGACAGACACAGTGTAGGATGACCGAGTGTGGAATGAGTAGTCTGTGGTAGAATGAATGATGAGCAAAAATGAACGTACAGATGAGTGAGTGAAAGAGTATTAGCGGGAAAGAAGGATAGAACGGGACTTCACGAGAGAAAGACGTACTTAATAAATATTTTAACAAAGAAGTGTGTTAAAATTATAAGTAAAGAGGAAAATATATAGTTTTCACAAACCAAGGTCTCTTATTCCACTCACACGATCCCACAAACTTGGGGATGTAGTTTATAATTGAGATCATTATGGACCCTGTAAATTACAGCAAAAGGGTAGAGGAGAGGAAGCCCTGTTTTAGGCACTTAAGTTTTTTCGAAGTTTTATAAGTGCATGCAGATTTTTTGATTTAGAAGATCGTTAAGTTGTTGTTAGATAGATACACATATAAAAGTTTTAACAAAAATAATTCAGGTCAGGAGATCAGGAATACTGCGATTTGTTTTTATCTATTTATTTATATTTATATTATCTGTATGTGCTTGATTTTTTTCTTTGATTATATCTGTACATACGTTACGTATTCGTATGTATAAGTGTTTACTTTTTAATATTTGTTATTGCAATTTTGACACTTTATTGTCAATTAATTTACGAATTCTTAGTTTTACATTATTAATTACATTATAATAAACTAGCTTTCGCCCGCGTGGTATAGTTACTTTGGGTTAACGCTAACTTTTACCCCGCGTGATGATCGAAAAATAAATGTTTCTCTCGTCTTTTCTTCCCTTTTTCTCACTTTTTTTTAGCCTATGTCCGCCTCCTGGTTTTCAACGATCTCTGTATCTATACTAATATTATAAAGAGGAAAGATTTGTATTTTTGTAATGAATAAACTCAAAAACTACTGGACTGATTCCAATAATTTTTTCACCATTAGAAAGCTGCATTATTCAGAAGTAACATAGGCTATATAATATCACGCTAGGTCCTATAGTTGTGGAGCAGTAACCAAAAATGTTTTAAAAACGGAGGAAAAGTGTCGTTTCTGAGGCCTTCCGTGGCGTGCGCTGGGCATATAGTTAAAGTTATACAAAAATGCTCTATGGATGAATTGTTCATCTTAACATTCTTTTTAAAAAAGTCTGCGAGAGCATATGTCTACCTTTTATAGTTTACCCATAACAATCGTTTTAATGAATGGTTCAATCCTTATAAAAGTTTGCTCTAGATAACTTTTGAATTGTTCAATCGGTTACCTTATGACTATTAATTCATCCAAAAGATACCTATTAGGTAAGTACTTACCTGCTATTTCAAAAATACATAAAAAGGCCCGGCTACATACGATGTTAACGAGTTATCAGTATATGTCAACTCAAATGTACCCAAGTTGGTGGCAGATCAAAAAATTGCGTTCGATGCTATAATTGAAAGTGTGATCAACAACAAAGGTAGACTATTTTTTTTGGACGCGCCTGGCGGAACAGGTAAAACATTTCTTGCCAATTTAATATTAGCCAAAGTACGACAATCTGGAAGAAAAGCACTGGCGGTCGCGTCTTCTGGCATTGCTGCAACTCTATTAAATGGTGGGAAGACTGCTCACTCGACCTTTAAATTACCGTTGTCTGTGTCATTAGAACAACAATCGGTATGCTCAATCCGCAAAAATGGTCCACTTGGGAAGCTCTTACAGGACACTTCACTGATTATTTTTGATGAGTGTACCATGAGCCATAGAGCTCACGTGGAAGCTGTGAACCGCACATTAAAAGACCTCAGGAACTCAGGCAATGTGATGGGAGGCGTAACCTTTGTGTTGGCTGGAGACTTTCGCCAAACACTACCGGTTATAACTAAAGGTACACGCGCCGACGTTATTAAAGCGTGCCTCAAATCATCACCTTTGTGGCAATCAATTAAAACTCTAAATTTGCGCACAAATATGAGAGCACATTTAAGTAACGACAACAATGGAAATTTCTCACAAAAAATACTTCAACTTGGAGATGGAAAACTACCATCGCCAGTTGCAAATAGCTCCCAAGTATCGTTGGACAATGAATTGGCTCAAACTGTTAACAGTCTAGATGTTCTTATAGACACAATCTATCCCGACATTGAAAATCTCACAGAACGAAATTTCAATTGGCTCTATTCGAGGGCGATAGTGTCGCCAAGAAACGATTCCGTAAATGATATAAACAGAATGATTATGGAAAAAGTACAAAATAGGTAGGTTCCTATTTAAGAAGAAAATAATTAATTAAATAAATGAAATAAGTAAATGAAGTCCGGAAAAATGTTTTCAAAAGGTAAATACTTATGGAAAAAGTACCAGGTGATTTCAAATGTTACAAATCTATTGACACTGTGTGCAACATCGAAGATGCAGTACACTACCCACAAGAATTTTTAAATTCCCTCAACCCTGCCGGCTTGCCACCCCACGAACTAAAATTAAAAGGAGGTACTCCTATCATGCTTTTGAGAAATTTAAGCCCTCCCAATATGTGCAATGGCACAAGACTTTTGATAAGGGAATTACGAGACAATGTGATTGTAGCAACAATCATCACTGGGCCCGCGGCCGGACAGCTCGCTCACATACCGCGAATACTGATGATTCCGACGGATTTACCTATATCCTTTAAAAGGTTACAGTTTCCTGTGAAGACATCGTTTGCCCTTACGATAAATAAATCACAGGGGCAAACTTTTTCGATTGTTGGCGTCGACCTAAGAAAAGAGTGCTTTTCTCATGGGCAGTTTTATGTAGCCCTTTCTCGAGTAGGATCTCCTAAAAATCAATATGTTTTGTTAGCACCTACAAATACCACTGCAAACATAGTTTACAGTGAAGCCTTAAAGTAAAATGTAAATATTACGATAATTTGATCAAACACATAAAACAAAGAACTTTAACAAAAAAAAAAAACAAAAATCTTTAACAAAAAAAACCTTAAAACAACAAAAAAAAAACAAAAAACTTTAACAAAAAAAAACCTTAAAACAACAAAAAAAAACCTTAAAACAATAAAGAAAAACAAAATGAAAAGATGTCAATATTTTTCAATAAATGTAAAATAACAATTTAAAAACAAACTTTTACCTCAACCAAAACAAACAACACCAAAATAGGTAGGTTCCTATTTAAGAAGAAAATAATTAATTAAATAAATGAAATAAGTAAATGAAGTCCGGAAAAATGTTTTCAAAAGGTAAATACTTCCTAAATAAAAAAAAACTGAGAATAAATATAAATAAAACGTAAAACTATGTAAAAAATCTTAAGTCCCCCCGTGCGAAGCCGGGACGGGCCGCTAGTAGTGTATAAAATATACTTTAGATGGAATAGAATAGAATTTATTTTGCAAATATGGCTAATAATAGTAAAAAAAACTTAAAAAAATCGACTTTACTTCCGGAAGTATTTTGCAAAATCATTGTTAATTTTAGAATTTTATTTATAAATAAAATTTTTAATCACATACTTTTTTCCATGGTTATTAAAATATAAACAGATCATCTGTATAGACATAGAAAACGGTAACGGTAACTCATAAACTACCCAAGAAATATAAATAAAATTAATATGTTGGTTGCATATTAATTTTCGGAAGTATACCATTCTGGACAAAAAAAAAGAATTATGGAAATCTGTCCACAGTTGGCGGAGTAATCGTTGAACATAAATAAAAAAATACGGTCGCATATAAAACATCGTCCTTTATTACTGTCGGTTAAAAACTACTAGGCGCGCATGGATTTGGTAGTTCATATCCAGAGTTCACTGAGTAAACACCAGCTCAAACCACTGTTCAGCGAATAAAATTTTCCTTTTTCCCAAAAACAAAACGTATTTCTGTTTTTAACGTAGATGAACGCACCGAGAATCCGACAGTATTGGTGTGTTTGTTGTAGCACTATGTCTATAACCAATATTCAGATTGGATTTCTGAAAATTTAGTATACAGTATGAGAGCTATCAGAAAAAAATAGAAGCGATGTTGGATGAAAAAATATCCCTATGCAAACACATTCGTAGCTTGCAAAGCCCAATGGCTAAGCCCGGACTGATCTTATTCTGTATCTGATGAACTTCAGCGCCGTTCGTTAGGTTTGTTTTACTTAGTGTAGGTTACTATTTATGTATGTCAATATTATTAGAGGTGCTAGTGGCTAAATAATAACAGCTGTACTGATCGATTTTTAAGGTCAAGCCACGCTTGGCAAGGTGCTGGCCTGTGGACGGTAAGCAATGGGTAGCTCACCGTCCGTCCGTCTATTGACGACAGGCCGCGTCGACGGCGCGTTTGTTTCACGCGCGCCTCGAGGAGATGTCAGCAAAGCAGAGGGGTTTGCCAGAGCCTCCGCCTGCCGGGGTTGCGGGTTGTTCGAAAGAGATACCGCGGCCCCGGAACGTAAAGGGCAATAGAAGGAACATGGGTGGGTTTTAGTCGGTACAAGTCTGACATTCCCCCCCCCCCGCTCCGCCCAGAGCGGGGGAAGTTATTTGATGATTTGCCACCCAAAAAAAAAGGCTTGCCAAGGTCAGCCTGTAAATGGGTGACCATCATCCTACGCCGAGTTTTCTCCGTATCATTCCGTTTCCTTTAAACAGTTGGTCTCGGTTGTCATGTATATCTTTGACAGTCATTACAGGTAGGTAGTCAGTGGCTCGAATGTCTGACAACCAGTCTAACAAAAGGGTAGGTACCTACTCTATTACGCAGTACTCCATGTAAAATACTGGTACTCAGCTGGTGGATATCTCCATGTAAAATACTGGTACTCAGCTGGTGGATATCTCCATGTAAAATACTGGTACTCAGCTGCATTCAGTATGGCCGGATTCTGATCCCGAATATAGTTAGGAGAAAGCTAGGCAGACGAATAAGTTATTAAATTAAATTAAAATTAATTTATTTCAGATAATACGATCCATACAGACCCAATTAAAAACACATTTTCATTGAAAGTTAGTTATCGTAGGCTACCCTGACAATGCTATGCACAGTAGGTAATTATGAATTCATGAAATTTACTTTTAAAATAAAAAAAAATATCGCATTCGTTACATTGCTTTTGAATAGGGGAGAAAAAATTAAAAAAATGTGTGATAATTGTTTGTGTAGTTTTATAATCTGACATTGCATTAATTGACATTGCAGTCTTGCGTTGATCCTACCATGTATTATTCTATTGTCATTTTGTAACTTTTTTTTTAACTTGATCCGATGCTGTTTGATTTTCGTTTTAAAGCTTCTAACATTGATATTCTGCTGTTCTTATTTGATTTGTTTGCTTCATCATCTGCCTAGCCTTTTCCCAACTATACTGGGGTCGGCTTCCAGTTTTACCGGATGCAGCTGAATATCAGTATTTTACATGGAGCAACTGCCTATTTGACCTCCACAACCCAGTTAGTACTGGGTAATACGATGTCCCTTGATAAGACTGGTTGTCGAGACACTGAGTACCTGTAACGACTGTCAAAGATCTCCAACATTTTAACGTGCTTTCCGACGCACGGGGGTAACTCGGTATGCAAGCGCGGCTTAACCTAAAGATCTACCCGAGCGGCTGCTATTATTTAGTCGTTGGATACTGACGTTCACGATGTTTAGTGTCTGAATTATAGTGTGGCCATCAATTGAAATGATTGAATGGGTATCTGGTGAAGAGGTGTGTACCATTCATCGTTATTGTTTTGTTACTGCATCGCTTACCAATCTCTCTATCCAATACTTCATGTTTACTTGGTGGAAGAGCATTTTATTATTTACTAGCAACCCGTCCCAGTTTCGCGGAAGTGCTACGTAGATACTATACATGTGAACCTTCCTCTTAAATCACTGTATTGCTGAAAACTGCATTAAAATCCATTGAGTAGTTTAAAAGATCTAATCGAACAGACAATGGAACTATCCTACTTAATATTATAAATGAGAAAGTATGTGAGTATGGATGTATGTTCACGAAAAATCTACTGAACGGATCTTGATTAAATTCGGCACAGAGGTAGCTTATATTCTGGAATAACACATAGGATATTTTTTTTATCATCACGCGGGCGATGTCGCGGGCCAGCCAGTGTTTTAGATACTAGCTGGCGCCCGCGGCATCGCTCTTATTCCAGACGATATTCTACCTCTGTGCTAAATTGCATCAAGATCCGTTTAGCCGTTCTGACGTGAAAGAGTAACAAACATCCATCCATCCATCCTCACAAACATTCGCATTATAATATAATAGTCTGATGTAAAGATCTCGCTTCCATTGCTTAGTTAAGTAATTTAGTTTGTGTTAATTAATGTCTGCCAGTACCTATAATGGTTTTAGATTAAAAACCATTCCTTTTAAACGCGATTGTCCAAATAAAAATATGGGTCATTGTGCACATCATTACGAAAAGAACTCCAAAATCAGGGCAATTAGGTATAGATTGGAAGGGGGAGTTTGAAAATGGATGTATATCAGTGGGGTGCATTGTTATCACAGGGGTAAACGTATGAGTCACAGTCACCTGGGTGAATCATGCTCATTAAGTTGAACGACTTTTGTTCCCAGAAACTTTGTAGGTACGATATATTTTGACTAGTGGCTTGTTATTTATTTATTTGGATCTCCAACAAAGGAAACACAGATACATTATAAAACACAATACAATGGCTTAATTTAACTGTGTTGCTTCAATGATAGGACACCACAGCATGCACATATAACTACAGTACGGCCAACGAGAAGCGATACGAAAGGTCATTAACCTAAAGAACAACTGTGGCGTCGACAATCTAATATTTAGCTCTTTCCATCTTGTGCCTTTGTCGTAATGTCTCGTTCTCCCGGCAAAAACATGTCAACGTTAAGACGGGTTCGCCAACATTCGGGCGGCCATTTTAGATGGGGTTTTAGCATGGGTTTTGTTTACATTTGGTATCGCTTCTCGTTGGCCGTACTTTAGGTGTTAAAAAAATATTTATAGAAGTGAAAATTGAAAACTATTTTAATTGTTATCGCTGATTTGACGATGTCATATCAATTTTGACCATGAGGGAGACTGTTCCATACTGAACGGGTAAATGACCCTTCAATATGTAGATCTCTCTGAAGCATGTTGATTCATTTATTTAATTAATAGCTTTTGCCCGCGGCTTCGCTCGTGTTAAATTCGGGGTAACACAGTTCCCTTTCATGATTTGCAGGTACCTGCTACCTGTACTTTTTGCACTTGCGCCTTATTTATTGTAAAGAAAAGCTAAGTTTGCCCTTTTCTTCCCTACGTTCTCACTTAAAAAAAAAAAAGTTAGCCTGTGTCCGTCTGCAGGTTTTCGACTATTTCTGTACCAAAATTCATCAATATCGGTTTAGCGACAAACTCACTTTCGCTTTTAAAATATTAGTAAGGATGCCCCTTGATCAGAAATTAATGACGCAAATCGAATAGATAAAAATACATCGATTCGAATTCGCTTTGAGTATGCCAAAAAATAATAAACACGACTTGTCGAATTCAAATCGAGTCGTTTGTAAATACAGGGACGGTACCAGTTCATAGAATCCAGTTACCAGTTTCATCTAACGTTTGTAATTGCATACAGTCTAGTCCTCATAAAATGGGGGAGTCATATAGATATAGCACATAGTAATAACTCGTCAAACTACGTTTGTTTTTACCAAAGCCCGTTTATGAAAGTCAGATCGAACAAACTCCATAAAACTATGTAGGTAACTACACACGGTGACAAAAAGAGCTATACATTTTCAGTATAACAAGACCTGGCTTAGCATTATTTCTCGTACAATTTGAGATCCGCTTATACTTGCCTTGCATAGCATGTTTTCGTGAGTAGGAATGGTGGAAGGCACACTGACGTGAAAACGGTTACCACATGTTTCCAATTTTGAACAGAAATTTTACGTGAGGGGGGGCCCTTTCGGTTTGGGGTGTCACATGATTCAGATAATTTCCGCGTGGGTGTCTCTTCCACCTACCTATATTACAGAACTTTCGTATCATGGATTTAACAAACCTGGAACTACACTGAAAAAACTCAAAAAGGTTTTTTTTTAAGGAAATCAAAACACTCGTTTTGAATACTGTTTTATGGGAAGTTATGTGACAGTTTAAATTTATTTTAAACCATAAATAAGTTAAATTGGTGTGTAAATAATGTTTTCTTAGATATTTGTGATCGTAACCAAGGACAGCTAAAAAATCACGGTTTTCTCAGTTTAAATCTAAGTGTGCGATATTATTTACTGAATAAAATGTGCGTGTGTGATTTGACATCTATGCATAAAAACTGATTAAAGAGATTTCAAACATCTGCCGCATGCGCAGAAGGAAGTATAGCCGGACTTGTTTATTTTCAACGGATTACGTTGAAAATAAAGAAGTGATTGATTTTGTAATATGTATGTAATACGTTTGATGTAGTTTTTTTATTTTCCATCGGTCATTTCTGTAACTGACTCTGGCAACTTGTTATAAAAGCGTCTACGCTGTCGTGTGTCTTAAGATTAAACCGCGCTTGCTTAGGTTGGTCTGTGGATGGGTTACATACCGAGTTTCCTCCGTGACTCGGAAAGCACGTTAAGCTGTTGGTCCCGGCTGTCATTTGTAGATCTTTGACAGCCGCTGATTCCCGAATACTGACAACTAGTCTTACTACAGGGTATCGTATTAACCAGTACTAATTGGGTTGTGGAGGTCAGATAGACAATCACTTCATGTAAAATACTGGTATTAACCTACATCGTGTAAAACTGGTACCGAACCTAACATGTTTAGGAAAATGCTAGGCAACAAATTCACTTAGAGAACATTATTATAACATGTCCAAAGCAGGACACATTGTGTGTACTGTGAGGACTGCGCTAATGTACTACCAATAAAAAGCGCATGAAATCCTTTTGAAGATTACATTTTATATTATACTAGCTGTTCCACGCGGTTTCACCCACGCTGCTCAGCACCTGTTGGTCGTAGCGTGATGTTATATAGCCTATAGCCTTCCTCAAAAAATGCAACACTAAAAGAATTTTCCAATTCCAGCCAGTAGTCCCTGAGATTACCGCGTTCAAACAAACAAACAAACTCTTCAGCTTTAGCGGCCCAGTACGTGCTTCGCTACGTATTTACAAAAAAATGTGATGCAGCGCCATCTGCCGGACAAAATTGTGAATCTAAACCATTCCCAGATCCCCTTGAACACACACAAAAAATTTCATCAAAATCGGTCCAGTCGTTTGAGAGAAGTTCAGTGACATACACACTCACAGAAGAATTATATATTAAGATTTTAAGATATATCTCACCCTCCCTACGCCATTCCCTCGTCTTCTTCTTAATTATTCAAACTACCTGAGTATTGGAACGTCATGGCCAACCAGCCTGCATTTGGAAAGTTTTTATACCTTAATGTTTGGTTAAGGTATAAAACCTCTTACAGTACATACTTAGTAGTGTTTAGATTAAAAAGAAATGTTATGTACACTTGTATCGAGTTTGCTACACTTGCTTTTATTTGTTACTAGCTTTTGCCGCTTTGCGGCTTCGCTCGCCTTCAATTTGGGGTAACACAGTTCTCCTTTCCTAATTTACAGGTACCTGCTATCTGCAGTTTTTGCCCTTGCGCCTTATTGATTTGTAATAGCCACGCTAAGTTTTCCCGTTTCTTCCCTCTTTGTCCCTCATATCCCACTCTTTTAAAAAAAAGAAAATAACCTATGTCCGTCTCCTGGTCCCCAACTATCTCTGTACCAAAATTCATCAAAATCGGTCTAGCAATTAAAGCGTGAAGTGGTAACAAACAAACAAACTGTCGCTTTTATAATATTAGTAAGGATAGGTACTATGAATGATCAAAAATCTTAGTAAGCTGTCTTTGCTTACTCTCACGTATTATTGTTATTGTACCTCCCATAGGTACAATAACAAACTCAACGCTAAATTACTAACACACTAGCAGTTGCAAAGATTTTCCTAGTTTGAAATAGTAGCCTGAAGTGCGAAGTTAATCTACGCCAGTGAAAGTAGTTGTTGATTCTAAAAGCGCGGTTTTTAGAATCAACAACTACTTTTTGGTGCCTTCAATTGCCTTGCTAGCACGTACATTGGTCGTAATGGAAATCCTCGGTTTGTGTTGCTTATATTTCCATAGTACAAAATGAAGTCGTTTTCTCTGTCTGTTCGCTAAGATCTTTTAAACTGCTCAACGGATGTTTATGCAGTTTTCAGCAGTGATTCAAGAAGTTTATATCCTTTAGGTTTATAACGACAACTTCCTAAAGGTTCACCCTCCCAAAACGTCCACTTTCCAAAATGGTAATTCCCTAAATATCTATTTCCCATTTCGTCCACCTTCCAAAACGACTTCCCATTATGCACCCTTGCGAAACCGAAGCGGATTGCTAGTTTTAAACCAACTTCAAAAAAGTAGGAGGTTCTATGTTTCTATGTTTGGTTCTATGATTTATTTTATGTATTCACCACATAAGCCAAATTCCTTCCTATAGGATAAAATGTGAGATATTTTTTTAAACAAAACTTTGCCCCACACTAGGAATTTCCCCTGTATCGTGGATGCGTTTACAAACATTTAAACTCACATACACAAACAGTATATCATCATACTCAATATAAAAATGAAAAAAATAAAAGACTTTTTGTTTAAGTCACTGGCGAAAAAGTCAACAAAACAAACAAGAGTTCCAAAAGTAAAGTAATTTTCGACTTTTTAGTTTCGTTTTCTAAAAGTTGGTTATTTACTTATTTAATAAATAAGTTTTGTACGTTATATCCTGTCTGCTGGAGTTTAAATATTTTTGTCTCCGGCGCAGCTTGCTCCTTTAACATGGTGTGTGTGAGCGCTATGAACACATTGAACAAGTCTGCTACGAAGGGACCTACTGCTACAAGTACTGCTTAGCCATGTGCGCTCGGATCTTTTATTTACAACTAAATACAATACCCTCCTCACCCCCGAATACTGAAACGTCACTCAAAATTTAAGCCCCACTTAAGTTTAACAGAGACTCAGAAGTGAGGTTTGACCATACCAAATCTAAAGTTTAGGAGCTGCTCAAATGTTAAACAGCCTTCACATTTTGAGTGACGTTTCAGTATTCGGGGGTAAGTCGGTTAAAAAGCCTTACCTGCTCTCAAACTACGTAACACATTCTCAACTCAAACTGAAGCGTTTGAATGAAACATCTAGCCTAATATATGAATCCTAGATCTCTTGAGCCTTAACGATGTAAAAAAGATTGCCTGATGCTCGTTGTAATTCCTAATTTACTGCTTCATATGTCTAAAATCTTTTTCATAACAACGGTTTCACTTGGGGTAGCACTCACAATTGAAAGAACTGAAAGTGGCTTGTCTGCAAATTACGCGCCTTGGACGTGGAGTTACGGACACCAGTCCGTTATACAATAATCCATCACAGTTTTTTTAAATAATCGTTGCCCCACACAAGGATTTTCTCCTGTATCGTGGATACGTTTACAAACATTTAAATCCACGTACACAAACAGCCAGACCCGAAACAACTACCTGCAGGTCCTACAAATATTTATTCCGTGCGGGAATCGAACCCGGCACACGCAGCGCAGTAGTCAATCGCTAAGCCACTACACCAACCGTGACATCAATAGTGTAATTAGAACAGTGTGTGTGATACAGCTTAACTAACAAACCCTTGCTGTTCTAGCAATAGGTATAGATTGACACGTAGGTCGTGAGTCACCTAGGTACAAGGGTTTCCCTAACACAGCATTGTAAAGTAGTCATTTCCCAGCGTCTCACCGCTCGCCGCTCCGATTAACGACACGGTGAATTTATTTTCTAGCTCAATACTAACAAACCTGGAGAAGAACTGACTGTAAAGAGAAAGACTGCTCGAAGTCTCTTCGCAGCAACTTGGACCGTCTGCATGCTCGCTCGAAACTTGCGCGATGATCGCAGCTAACTCGTTGGCCTAGTTAAGCTTGAGACTGTGGGTTTAATTACCAGATCGTGTTCAGTGATGTTGAGTTTTTTCTTCAGGAACTTCTCAGTAGCAACTATGGAGTATGATTTAGTTCCGTTTGATAGCAATTTTCAACGAAGAACACTAACTGGTCAAGGTAAGGGTACAAATAAAATACCAGTGATACCACAAAACTGTTTATTTCATAAATTATATGATATAAATAATTCTGACATGCGTGTCTGCCACGCGAGTTCCGTCGTCTTCTTACATTACGGTTCTACGGAACCCTAAAAAGCTTTTACAAGGCAACCAAATTGCAATGCCTAGGATATAAAATTACAGACAATTTATTGCCTATACCTATAAATAAACTATAAGCCGGTCGTGATTAGTGTTACTAGGAAACTGATAGGACAAGTCACGTGGGATCAGCGGATTTTATCATAAATGAACGATCCGCACGTAATAGACGAACATACTAAAACGGTGCATAATTGTCAATTACCTCCACATTAACGAAACGAAATATGGTCTCTGTAAACTGTAATAACTGAAAAAAAAAAATTCTTTCAATACACAGGTGTCGCTGTGTCTATGTCGCGTCTTATATGAAAAATACCTACATCAAAGGAAGATGTAATTAAATAAGGAAAATGTTTATACTACCCGACAAAATAATAGCAAGTGCTGAATATCGCAGGAACCTATAAAAAATCCAGTAATATTTAACACTTACGTCCAATACCAAAGAAACATTCTTGCTTGAATCAAACACTGATTTTAATGGTGATTTTTGACCCGTGTACTTACGGATTCAAACCGCCATAATGATACTCATTATGAGACTGAAATAATAGCAATTTATAGAAGTTTCGAAAACGCACCTCATAACACGTATTTCAAGAATCATAATAGGTCAGAGATGGCGAACCAACGACACTCATGCCAAAGACGGCACGGGACAGAACGATTTGGGCACACAAACAATTTTAATCATATTTTTATCTTCCTATCATTTTTTAGCTCGCCGAAGCGATTCATTATTTTCAGAGATCAATAAAATTAATTCGCTTAGAAACCGTTCCTAATACAATCATTTCAGTCAAAATTATTTGTTGGTACGTCTGTAGTCTCATTCAACATTTATTTAGGAAAAATTGCACATCAAATGGCCATGAAGGTTCGCCACCCCTGTAATAGGTTATTGAATGAATTACGTTACCATTCGTAGAATGGTTACAGTGTCAATTCATAATATTAACTGATTCTGCTAAAGCAGCTATTTTAGACCCCTATAGGTATGTATACAGGGTACAAGGTACTCTGACGTAATTCAGTTTACCCCATTTTCAGTACATAGTACTAAGCATCTCTGATGATTTGTGTCAATTGACGCTGGTAGCTTCAAGTAATGAACCCAGTCATTTAGTTCGTTAGAAAAAATAAAAAAAGATATCCGTCTACTCAGCCTCTTAGTAACACCATTCTTCGGCGGTCATCTAACTACCCACATATTTACAACGGACCTCTGTGTGTGAATGTCACATGTTCTACACAAGTGGGATAAAGTCTCCATTGTTATATTACTTTCAGCCTTTTTAGACATCAAAGGCATATCTAAGACCATAAAATGGCGGGAATTTGGTTTACCGTAAGGTGCATTGAGCTTGCTGTTAGATTTTTAACATTCAGCTCAACGTTGAAAGTTGAAATTCTAATAACACCCTAACGGCATTTCAAACTTCTACATTTTAAAGATATTTCTGGAAGTTATTCTTATTGCTATCATTTTATTTGTGTATATAATTCAATAAAAGCTAGTTATATATAATATATAAGTATTTGTTTTATCTAACGGTTAAATTTGCTGCAGGCACGGTATGATTGAATGCGACCATTCTGTTGTACAGTTGCACTACAAATGACTAAATGCTTATTTGTAAAGCCTTCTTCGTACTTTCGTTCGGTTTAAGATGACAGAAACAGTCAGTTAACAAAACCCGTCGCGCGATTGCTAACAATGTAGGTAAAGTGCCCCAAACGTCGAGCTATTTTGAATGAATTTTTGATTTTGGTTAGACCTTCGGAAAAACGAAGATTTCATAGTTATATCGATAATTATATATTACGAAGTATATGTTTCCAGAATCCTTATGAGTTTTAAATAAATTTTAAAAATAAATGTCTAAAATATGAAAACCACTCACAGCGGTTCAAACTTTGCACCCGTGTGCAAATGCGACATTTGTGGCACAAGTAAAACTTTGCACCCAGTGTGACACTTTGTCGCGCGACGGGATAAAGTGGAAGCTCGCAAAATTCAAATTTTCTATTTTTTTTTTGCATTGTGTGTGTTTACTTAATTATAACCATAATCGTCAACTAAATTGAATTCCATTGAATGAAATAAAATAATAGGATTCAATTGCCTGAAGACGGTTTTATTGATTTATATTTTAATCAGCATATAAACTGACAGTAACCTGTGAAATGCAAAAATCGCAAGAAAAATTGTATTTCTCGAACTACCCACTTTAAGTAAGTATTTGACCACTTGTAGTGCAACTGGACTTAGCAGGTAGGTACTTTAAGGGACTTTTTTTAATTTCTATCCATTATAATAATATGATTGCAGCTACATTTTGGCAACATCTGAGTTCTGTCGCGGAAGCCCATCTGCTCCAGCAGCCTGGAGTTTGGATACTATCAACACCTATTTTGCTACATTAACTAGGCACTTATACAACTAAGTGTTTTATGAGGTAATCGGTTACCGTGCATTTTTCTTCACTGTATGTGGGTACAGCAGATGTGTTTCTTCGGAAGACCACTATGACGACAACGGGTCGAAGTGTAAGTAAATATCTGTTTACGGAAGGGGTATTTCTGTTAATCTAAGTGCACCCCATTAGGCATACCTACTGGTTGATAAGTGATAACACTTCCAAATAATCGACTTGATAAAACGCGTAAGTACCTACCTCAAAATAGGTACACTTTTGTTATCATGTATGAAAATGTGACATACAAACACACAGCCCAAATACAATGTACAAAACATCCCAACCATTAAGACAAAGGATTACATAATTTTTTGAAAAAATTCAATTACTTTATGGATTTCATTAAAATCTCGTCACAAAACTTACTAAATACTATTTCACTTCAAAATTGTCGTCGATTTGTTGACTAAACCTTTCGTTTGGACTAAAGAGGAGAATTTATTAGATGCCGAATCTAATTCGATAAGTGCGAAGCATCGTGATGAATAAAAGGTTGTTTATCACAGATATCGTACATGCAGCACGGATTGACTGAAACAGTGGTATCGATACTAAATTACTGTATTTTGTACTTTAATTCTCCAATTTAGGGAACTATTTATTTAGTCAACGCCACGACCTGTCTTCACGATGCACGATGCCCACGTCTGCAGGAAAACAAACACTTCATAAGCGATGATTCCCTCGGATGGCAACATAGCTCTTATTCGTTCGTAAACATACACACATTCAACGGCGTTTAAATTATGATCTATAAAAATACTACTTATACATTATTTTAGTAATTTTATTGCTTTTGTATATGACTTGTAAATATTCGTGCAAAATGAAGACATTACATATTAAGTTAGGCATTATTTGATATTTAAACATTAGTTACACACTATGTTCTTTCACGAGCTTCTAATATATATATTTATATGGAAATGAATGTTTATGCATTCTTAAACAAATGCAGCCATGCTTGATGCATCTATTATCGGGGCGTACGGCAGTACGGCCTCAATAATACAGAGAGGATTTTACTTTTAACCGCCAGTTTCATCGAAGGCATCTTTTAAAATATTGCAGCACCAAGGTGCTACAACACAACGTGGGGTATTGCTCACATTGTAGACTAATCTAAGCTACAAATTAATAACATACTAAGTAACTACTATTTAACATGTTAGGTTACTTCTGTAGATTTATAAGAACAATGACATGGCCTTTAAACGTAAAATTCCCTCTCTATCTTATAAAATTACTACTGAAAGACTCAACCCCGCGCTGATGTTGGATGTAGACGGGATTTTGTGGTTGGAGCGACCAACATTCTCTTTTCAAATCATTTTCATCGCGGCTCCATAGTGATATCAATGTGACCAAAGTCAAATCTTCACAACAAAATAATAATTTAAAAAAAAAAGTGTGTTTTGGTGTTGGGTTGTCAGTCAAAGGATAGTGTCCAAAATTAAGACTCGGTAACGTAAAGAAGAATACCAATATCAGAGGAATTTGCAGCAGTATATCGTAGGTATATATGTGTTCAAACATTGCGTCTACATGAAAACAAAGAATCGTAAATCAACGAACCAACGGCTGCTACTAGATTTACTAGCTAACTGCAACACTGCTCAGATTGCTAAATGAACTATCACGAGAATTTCGATGGTAAAAATTGTACTATTTAAATTAATACTTGTCTATTGCAAATTGTCAATCTCAACTAAATTGCTTATAACTCTAAACAATTTGTGTGCAGCGCAATCATTTCGTTGTTCATTTTGAACTAGCACGGGATAGGAGCGTAAGTCTTAAAACAGTATATTACTTGTCATTTCAATTAGCGAAAGAGATGGAGCTAGACGTGCTGTATAGCGTCATCTCTTTCGCACACTGAAGTGACACTGCTATAAACGTCATGGTAGTGTACAAGCTCTCCTACTACACCCTGGCTGGAGGTCTTAATTTTTAAGGCATCCACAGGATTCGCCCGGTTAAGCAGACGACAACCTTCTTGGTTGAACTGCGAGATGCCATTCAGAAAAAAAAACTCTCCTACTGTCCGAGAAGAAGATACAACCTCATAGGTCGAACTAACAGATGCCATACAAAAAAAAACAAAATCTGCAACGTATGATATGTATGTATGTATGTATGTATTCGGCTGCTAAGGATCTCTGGCTCGTTCATTGTATGGGCGGACGGATCGTGGCGCTTGTACAAGCTGATGCTACGCGAGACAACTCTGTGCGGTTACTATGACAACTTAAATCAGCATTGTTTCAATGTCATTCCGGTGGGCGAAAGAGACAGAGCTATACAAGATATCTAGTGTCATCTTTTCCCCTGCACTAGAATAAGATTTAAATAATCCTGCTTTATGACGTCATTGTAGGGCTATGCACCGATGCAACGCTTTTATGTTCTGCCGGTTTGACCTTTATCCATATAAACTAGCTGCCCTACCATGACGTCCTAAAGCAGAACTTATTCCGCTGAGGGAAAGAGACAGCGCTATACAGGGTGTCTAGCACCATCCCTTTCCCTCAGTGCAATAAGTTTGCTTTAAGACGTCATAGTAGGCCTGTAGTACTTAGTTCTGAAAAGCTAGCGTAGATCAGCTCTGTAAAAGTGCACATGCGTGGCAGGTAGGGAAATGTCGTGGGATGTCCTCGTGTAGTCTGTTGACACAAGAAGGGTGTCGTGTAAAAAAAAAAAAAACTCAACAAAAAGGTTAGTATTTATTTTATTTAACTAGGCAAAAAGGTGATCTTTTTTATACAAAAAAATATATTCGCTAAATCGCACTGTGTGCGCAAGTCCTATTACAAGTCTTTAAACAGACCATTTTATTTATAAATAATGACTTTTCCTAGGAAAAAAATACACCAAAATATGGTATTCACCTTTATACAAACATTAGTTACAAGCGAACCATATAAAGTAAATGCAAAGAGATCGTGTAATTGTTATCGATAGATCTCCTTTGCCGCGTTTGTGCTGCGATCCGACTATGCATGACACATCACCCGAGCTAAGGACCATACAGTGTCTGGGATGCGCCAGTAACGACCAATAATAGCAAAAGATAGTCCATTCAATTTAGAATCGAGAATGAATGTTGCCATAACGAGACTGAAAATAAATAAATATCAAAATAAAGAATAGTATTCTTGTACGTCATATAAATTAACAGATTTACATAAAAAAAGATATGAAGAGGATAAATAACTTAATTAGTAATGAATTGTCTACTTATAACGATTTTCAGTTAGCCTCATTAAAAACAAAAAAAAACATTTCATATAGATACTTAGTCCATGTTCTCATATCTTAATTTCATTGTAATCATTTTTATCTAATTTATTTTCTACAAGAAAAGAAAAAGTGTTTTGTCGCCATTACTGCCCCACCTCAGAAAGACTGTATTTATAAATACACATAACTTTTGTGTGGACGAGTATGCTTCATAACTGAAAACAACGAATGAAAATAGTCGGAGCGCCTCACTAACGCTTATTGCACGCAATTTCATAATTGCACTAAGTTTAATTGTAACTAATTAGCGAACCACAAAGGAATCACTAGGACATAATAGTCTTAATATTCAGAAACAGTTGTATAGGAAAGCTATGAATAATCTCGGACGAGTCCATAGTTTTCCATCTACAACTATAACTGTCAATGTTTTATTAATTACAAAAGAAAAATAAAAAAACAAAAAAAAACACTATGATAGGGCGTTGAGTTGTTTCTCTCAGCTTTATCTATATTACAGCCTTACATATTTTGTTTTAACTTTTTTCTTCTAAAGTATAAATAGATGTATCACCAGCCTTAGATATCAAAAGGTATTGTTTATTTAAAACTAGAATAATTAGTTATATGAAGCGAGCTTTGCTAGTTGGTTACAAATTGATAGTAAGTGCCGCGCACGGATTGAATAACACTGTCGTCCTGATCTGTCGATAATTTAAGTTAGAAGCGCCAAGTTGGGATGCGGAATTTTAATTTACTTACGTTTTTTTGCAAGTCAGAGTTATATTGTATGTTGGTTTAAAATATAAATCGCAATCGTAACGAACAATAACGAAAAATTTTTATAGTGTTAACCAACACTATATATTAATATAAACACATAAAACATTTCGTGAAATAATCATTTCTCATGAAGCTTAATACGATTAAATAAAGTTAAAGGGTTGTATTGACGATTTAAATGAATATAACTATGCAAAGCCATATTTTTTCTGTTGCGATTTCTATTTTAACCAACATAAAATCCTAACACAGACTTGCAAATTCCAAACAAAATTAAGACAATTTGAATTTCGCAGACACACCTGGCTTTTCCATAACTACTGGCAGATGTATTGACAAGGCGTTTAAATCGCACAGTTAACACAAATACAGTACGACGAGCATGTGCTATACAATAAAGACACCGAGCTCTTGTTCGGTCATGACGTGTGATGTCAGGCACTTGGCTAATGCGATGACGTCGTGTACTGTCTACAACTAAACGAGGATACTATTATTATAGTCCGTACGTGACGGCGCAACGGCTTTGCATCTCATTCAGGCCCCTACGAGACTAGGAAACTGGGACCTATCAACATTGCTATTTATATCCTAATTTGTTTCATTTATAGCTAATACATATCACGTTTTCTGATTATAATTATTGGATATTTATTTTAAAAATTGCTATTAAAATTTCAAGTTGTCACATTGACATAATGAGTGTTGCGTTCTCTTCGACTATTTTGTTGATTATTATCTATGTTTTAATTAATTGGTGTTTCTGTATCACTTTACTATCAACTGCATTAACGATTTAGTTACGACAACACGAGTCGTCAAAGTTGGCGGATCGTAACAGACTAGCAAAGCAAATAAATATAAACGTAGAAAAAAATAACATTTTTAACGCTAAATCATCTAAACTAATAACCACGCTATATATTTATTTCAGAAAATATTGAGGTTTGGGCATGGACAGGTAATCAACTATAGCATACTGGAGGAAGAAGTTTGGGAAGACCTAACAATATTATAATTAAATCGGCATTTTAGCGTCCGCATATCTAGTTTAGACGAATAATATTATAGTCGAAACGATTTGTACGAGTTTCATGATCAGACTGTTTATGTAACCTTCCGGCTAGAGAGCTGCAGCATGGCCGCCAGCCACACTGGAGCTCTCCACTTAGGGGACGTACGGTACTCAAGTAAATGTTTAATTTCGTCAATGTCAACGCCAGTTTTGGCCATATGTGTCCACGTCAAAATTATTGGTTTCCATCCAATTGATTTCTCAAAGTCACAAATAATTGCGTCAGAATAACAGCACAGCATAAACGTGCGACTGCGCAGTTTGACGTCTAGACGTCAAAAGACGTTCCACCTCAATAAAGGCTCGATGTGCATCCTATCGGATCGGCAAAATTTAAAATCAGATTCGAAATTGTCATGCGATAATCGAAAGCTTCAAAATGATTAGGTTTCATTACTACGATGCGCTGTATACATATAATAACGAATGATAATTACTATAAAGGGCAGTATTCACTGAGGATTTATATAAATAATCAGGCGTATGCGCGCGGAACCGAATTTTGAACAATGGCCGAAATGTCTTTCTGTATTGCTTGCTTAGCGGTTTCACGCGAGTTCTGTAGAATCAACATGAAGGATTATTATATCAACATCCGATTACCTTAAATACTATACTTCTATTTTTTCTCTCAACTAATCCATATATTATTAATAAATAGAATAAGCTTTTTCATCATAAGTTTACATTCGTAGTGTTTGCCCTCAAAACTTATAGTTCATTTTTATTACATATTTTGATAATATTTTTTTTTAGTTGAACTAGAATCTTGCAGCAAAAAAGGAACAAAATCAATGTTTATTTAATGTGTGTCTATATCGTCCACATAATTTTTGCGGTTGATAAAACCCAAGTTTATGACAATAATGGTATAACTTCAAAAATACTCGAAGCTAACACCAGCCGTGTTCGATCTCTTTTACCCGACTGCAGCAACACCCAAAAGGAGGGTTATTAGCTCAACGAAAGCGGGCTAGACACAGGTAGCGTTTGCAAATAAGGAACCAGCTCAGTTTTCTACTTGTTCGTCCTTAGGATCATTCTCTATAAAAACCATTACCGGACAATATTGTCTTACGGCCATCACATAAACCTACATTACTTGGCCTTACATTAAAACCGGACCACTAAGAATTAACGAGTTACTCAAAAATGCCATAAAAATAGATTCTTTTTCAACCACAAAACTCTTTGTTTGTTAGAATTGTTGAAGACTTTGACCATACTAAGAACTTAAAAAAGTTATAACTGTATTTACATGTGGGATTTCATTTTACACTGCTTTTTAGAAAAAGTTAACGGCGGAACAATGAATAGACTTCTAGACACAAACCAAGTATTCAGTACAAAATACTTGAGTCTTTAAAATTACTGTGTATATAATAAACTCCACTAACAAACAGACAAGTAGGCAAGACATTCGGATTTTGAAAAAGTATCTATGTAGGTAATGCACGTTGTTTGAAAGATCTGCGTTTTGAAAGGTCAACATGTAAGGAACATTTTTGTCAATTTCGACATCAAATTTTATTGGTTCCTAGTCTAGGATCATGTACTGAACCCAAAGATAATTTTACTGGCACGATATCATCTACACCGTCTATGTAATAAAAAGGAGTGTTAAATAATAACACAAAAAACTTCTTGCCAAGTATTATCATGAGCCTAAATATGATCATAGCGATTGTACTTCAAGATTACTCCTTTGAATATTCATTACACTATCGGATTTGCTAGCAGTTTTAATGAAATCTAAGATTTTTTTTTTCGTATAAAATCATTTTTATTTATATTGTCAGTTCTGTTGTTGGGTTTACTTTTTATGAAAAAAAAAATGGAATAACAAAAGAGATCTGTGACAATCGGGCTAGAATGCTAGAAGATTGGACAAGATCTTGAGGGCATGGTAATGGTGACTTAGACGCGGGGAAAAAAAAAGATGTCTTGCAGCAAAATCGCGACCACAACAGATGTTCAGTCAAAAACAGCTGAAACGACTTAAAAGAAGGATGTTTCAGGCCTATGTAGGATGGATGCATGGAGATTAAATTATTTTTCTATTATTTACTTTTTTAGATTTAAAATCATCATAAGTCAAGGACACAACGCACAGACAAATCTTAGCAGGAAACCGAATTGTAAAGAATAAATAGAAACGTCAATGTAAAAAATAAATAAAAAAATAGTACAACTTATGTACTTGTAAACAAAAAAAAAATATACTTGACTGACGCAAAAGAACGAAACGAAGAACTGACCGTATGAAAATACAAAACCCTCCACCTTTAAATAAATATAGGATAATTTCAATGACTTGGGCATCCGCCAATCAACAGACGTAAAATGATTCACGATGCATGTACACCACTAACCTGGCTGAATACAATGACACCTTAAAGCAGGCCTTTTTTAACGTCATTCCTATGCGAGAAAGAGATAGAGCTAAACAAGATGGATAGCATCTCTTTCTCACACTGGAATTAGAATAAAACAATACTGCCTTAAGAAGTCATAGTAACCCGAATGATACTATAAATCTAATAATTTATCATAATTATACAATATATTTTCATGATTGCTTTACTTGGCAGTAAATGTTTGAAAAAATCTTTTTTTTTTTTCTGAGGCACATTATTTTAACAACTTATTTTCAGGGGTGATACGGACTTATAACTAGGTGCACACATTCTATGACCGAATATAGTTTTCATTTTTTTTGTTTATGGTTTTTCTATAGGATAAAGGTTGGTTTATTAACAAGTTAATAAAAAAGGGTTTGACGCATGTAGTCAATCCCTTATCACGTACACAGTAAGTTTTTTAACAGGGACTACAATGGTACGACTCAGCCTCAAAAAAATATGAAAACACAGAAAAGGAACCATTTCATTATCTTCACTCTACAGTCATTATTCCATTACTGCGTATTCGATGTTTAAGCTACAAAACACAATAGGGTGTCGTGTGAGCAATTCAACTAGTTTTCAAACGAATTAAAACTTTCCATTTTAATTAGTATTTTTTGGCTAACAAAGATTATCAGTCCCGCGACCACAAATTAGAAAGAAATGAAATAATAACTTCAATTTTGTTACGCTTGAAGAACTAGTGACAATGGATGAAATGGACTTTTAACAAATTTTTATTAAATCTCATAACGGCACTATTTGACGTATAAGCCAGAATTTTCGCCATTTGGTTAATACGTAATAAACCACATTGCAATTCAAAGTTAATTTTGAAATTTTACAAATATTTTCATTACAACAACCAACTTCAAATGTCAGTTAAAAACTCACCCTGTGGCCACACACTTGACAAGACAGCATTCCCGGCGATAATAAGCTGATAAAAAAATCGACATTATTTTACACGTCATTCGTTACACACAGCTCTCTACGAAATACTCTTGACTGATGTTGATTGAGTCCCGGTAGACCGGCGAACTAAATAGATTATGCAATATATTTAGTCCGCTATCTTGAACTCGGTGTCGATACGTCGTTCTAGTGCTTGTAAGCCAGCCTCCAATTCTTGCTGTAAGAAAAAGGGAGACATGTAGCTACTGAACATAAAAATAAAATACATCGAGTTTCATGCTAAATAAAGAAAGAAGTGAAGAGAGTGTACATTTGGCACAGTTGCAAGGAACACATAATTTATCATAGACATAAAGGATAGCTCCACATATATTGAGTCAAGAGTGATAGAAGAAAAACCAAACTAAATAAATTATAAACTACACATTTAAACAAACTAGGTTAGTTATTTTTTTTTCTGGACTTATCTATTATATTAATTATACACTTCCTTATTTATAGATAGTAGTTTATATACACAGCTCGTTCTATATCTCTCACAAGGAATATTCTAGAACGTGTCAACCCGTTTCGGAACACGTATACATATTTTTGTTACTCCCACGACGGGGAACTTATCCTTCTTTTCATTCCGTTGATGTTACGGAGGTGCATGCGTTTGAGAGAGTGGTAGTGTGTGTGTGCAATAATGTTCACTAATTATCTCCAGTGTTGAGGCCTTTTCCTATTAACTGTTTTTTTTCGAAAACACGGCACTTATTTTTAAATAGCTTTACCGTATGCAAATTTAAAAGAAACATAAACAAATTGCGCAAATACGTATTTACACAATTTGATTGTTTCTTTGCTTAAATTCTATTTTGTCTGTAGTAGGTACTTGTGTTAAGTCCAGCACCGCATTTGAAAGGAAAAAATCGTAAATGACAATCTGTTTTGGAACCATTGTTGTATTCGTTTTTTTTTTAACTAACTCATTTTTTAAGCCTAACCCCCGAATACTGAAACGTCACTCAAAATTTAAGTACCACTTAAATTTAACAGATACTCAAAAGTGACGTTTGACAATACAATATCTAAAGTTTAAGGGCTGCTCAAATGTTAAGCAGCCCTCAAATTTTGAGTGACGTTTCAGTATTCGGGGGTAAGAACCTATTCGATAAATGAAAAAGAAGGACTCGATCGGTTGATACCCGTAGGGTATTATTAGCTATAGTTTATTATTCATAGTTATGGGTGGACAGGAACTTCATATGGTGTCCTGCTTTTGATGTTGTTTATAAATTAACGAAGCTGTCAGACATTACTGAAAGTGTCAAACTAGTCGCCAAATGGGCCGAAACCATTTAGATTGCCATCGAAAATGAAAAAGCTTACGTTTGAAGAAAGAAGTGTGCTGTCAAGGTTTCATAAACTTCAATTTAAAACGTGCAAGCTGTTTTGTAATATGAGTCGAATCCTCAAAGTGTTTAAATAGAGAATATAAAAATGATAATGTTCAACATTAGCAATTATTGTACAACATAGTACAAGTCTGACACTTCCCCCCGCTCCGCCCAGAACGGGGGAAGTTATTTGATGATTTCCCGGGATTTGACGGGCCTGTTGGTCTAGTGGTTAGTGGCCCTGACTGCTGAGCCGGAGGTCGTGGGTTCGATTCCCACCCAGGACAAACTTTGTGTGATGAGCATGATTGTTTGTTCTGTGTCTGGGTGTAATTTATCTATAATATGTATGTATTTATAAATTATATAAGTATGTATATCAGTTGTCTGGTTACCATAACACAAGCTCTGCTTAGCTTGGGATCAGATAGCCGTGTGTGAGTTGTCCCAAGATATTTATTTATTTATTTTCCCATCCGCGAAAAAAAGGGTGGTTCATTTAGAGGTTTCATATACTTCGTCAAACCTTATATACATATATAGGTTGTCTTGTAATGAGGGTCGAATCCTCAAAGAGTTTAAACTCTTTAGAGAGTATAAAAATGGAAGATGAGAAAAGGATTGAAAATAAATGGTAATGTTGTTAAATGATGTTTATCTAAAATATAGTTTAAAGTGTCTAGAAAGCCTCTTTTATTATTAGTAAAGACTGAATCATTGCATATAGCCTTTACAGTACTCACATCGTCAACGCCGGCCGCCTCGTAAGCGTGCGCGGCGGCAGCGAGGCGCTCGACGACCGACGGCCTCTCTCTGGCCGGTACGTCGGCCCCCACTGCTAGTCTGCTGACCACCGGCGCCGTGGCTGGCCCGTTGGCGCTCACCGTGGGGGTCTCCGCGGCCCCGGGGCCCGACACGGGGCCCCCCACCGCGAGAGCCCCCACGCCTTCCTCAGGAGGAGAATTTTTCATGCGGATTATGTGCGCGAAACCAACAGGTGGAAAGACCTGTCGAAAAGTGGAGCGTCAGAACATCATGCTAGCTTCAGGTAGAGCGTGCCCATGAAGACGGGCCAGGATGAGATCAAAATGTTACGAAAAAGAACAGAAGAAGCGCATAGACTCCGTTATGGCGTTGGGAGATGAAGATCCCATTGAAATAGGTATTTTATCAAACGAAAATGAACTTCGAAAGCGGAGTATATACCTCGCCATAATTTGGATACAAAGAAATTTTGATACGGGTGAAGATGTGGGTTAGGTTACAACAGTTAAACAGCTGAAGGTCAAAACCGGTAACACTTTGACTGAAGTGCTGTCTACTGTATTTTTTTGTTTTTCTACAAACCAGAATGTTTGTATTTTTTTATGTTAGTAATTAGGCTACGTGCTGACATTAAACTTATTAGTTCGAGACTGCTGACTGAATGGTGCTAGGCGCATGCAAACATAATATTATTTCATAACGCAATAAATGATTAAAATCCTTACTAATATTATAAAAGCGAAAGTGAGTTAGTTTGTTTGTTTGTTTATTTGTTTGTTTGTTTGTTACCTCTTCACGCTTTAATGGCTAAACCGATTTTGATGAATTTTGGTTCAGAGATAGTTGGGAACCAGGAGACGGATATAGGCTAATATTTTTTTGAAAAAAGTGGGATGTGAGGGAGAAAGAGGGAAGAAAAGGGAAAACTTAGCGTTGCTATTACAAATCAATAAGGGGCAAGGGGAACTGTATTACCCCAAATTTAACGCGGGCGAAGCCGCGGGCGAAAGCTAGTATTTCATAATTTGAAAAAAGGCAGTAAGAAAAATATCGCTCTCTCTCTCTAGACCTCTCTATTATGCTTCAAATAGGTTATGACATTTGTATTGTTATACTAATTATTATAATGTAAATGCAAATATATAGACCAAAGCGAATATAGCATAAAAACCGGTTGTTTTGATCAAATGCGAATTTTTGATTTGTTTTTTATTTTAAAAGTATGATGTCATAATGTAAATTGATTTTAACGGCGCTCCTTCACCCCGAGCATTCGCCTTTATCGCACAAGAATATATGAATAATATTTATATGTCTCACTTGAATCCTAATCTTGGATTTAAATGAGCAAAACCCTACCACACTATTTCAAATCCCATGCAACTCTTGTGAGCCAGAAATCCAAAATCAACAATGGCGACCACCAGAAAAGCGCCGAGACACCTCGACGAAGTCCCAGAGAAACAATTAACTGTCCATGGTCCCCCGCAATGAAAATAATCCTACGGCCTGAAACTGCGTTAAGCGGGCGACGATCTACCGTCGCGTGTCTGCGCGCATAGGCTCTGTGGGTACGTGAAGGACCCTCTCACACGTACCTTAAAGGCATCTACGCACTATGCGGCTAACCGGAATGAACGGCTATGACCGCAATCAAAAATTTGTAGGTAAAAGTTGTTTTAATTCACACTGCGACGCGGCTGCCGGCCGACAGTTCTTCTTCTGAGCGCTGAGGCCCGACTGACGGCCAACTGGACGGTTGTCATACGCACTACGCGGAAGGATGCACCCAGTACATTTTTTTCTGGGTCCGGTTTGGGTTACGGCTATTAGCCTAACGGTAATCCGCAAGTGCAACCGGGTCCTGCGGTGTGCGTAGGTGCCCTAAGAGTTTATTCGCTTGACCCCATATGACGGAACGACACTGCAGTTCCACAATTACTCTTTCTCTGTCGAAGTCATTTTCACAAGCTTTTCACCAAGCCTTATTGACTGGACAAGCCCGCGAGTGTTACCGCTGGCGGGACCTAGCGTGTCCCCGTGACGGCTTAGGGAAGTTTCAGGCCTAAGGGAATAGCGGAGGGGGGACGAAAATACCTTCCATCCATATTAGCAGCAGCCAGAAGAAAACAAGTCCAATAGGCACTGGGATAAACACAATTGCCTAGCACCACTCATTAATAGTATGGGTCTTAAATTGTGAACGACTGCTGCGCTGAGTGTCACAGGTTTGATCCCCGCACGGAACAAATATTTGTATGACCTATAGCACGGTCAACGAGAAGCGATACCAAATGTAAACAAAACCCAAAGCTAAAACCCCATCTAAAATGGCCGCCCGAATGTTGGCGAACCCGTCTTAACGTTGTCATGTTTTTGCCGGGAGAACGAGACATTACGACAAAGGCACAAGATAGAAAGAGTTAGCTCTTTCTATCTTGTGCCTTTGTCGTAATATTAGATTGTCAACGCCACAGTTGTTCTTTAGAATAATGACCTTTCGTATCGCTTCTCGTTGGCCGTACTATACATGTAGTTGTTTCGGGTGTGGCTGTTAGTGTGTGTGAGTTTGAATATTTGTAAACGCACCTACAATACAGGAGAAATTCCTAGTGTGGAGCAACGCTAAATATTTTTTGTCAATTGTATGGCAAAAACACTTGAACGCACGGGAATTTATTCTAGTTTCTACAAGGTCGGATGATAAACTGTTTTATTACAGGCGAATGCTTCAGGTGTGGGACCGTTTATAGACAGAAAACTGCATGACCTAGTGCTATAATGTTATATATTACCTCGGCAGCCAATGGCGGGGCTCGCGGCAGCGTGTTGCGCATATCTCCAAACGTGAACATCTGTAAATGGTTTATTCTCTTCAGCAAAATCACTTCAGGACACCGCATTGACTAGTCGTGAAAGCCTATATATACTATTAAAGATATATATTTAAGATATTATGTTTACTCAAGGCCCCATTACGTTGCGGGTTGTTCGAAAGAGATACCGCGGCCCCGGAACGCAAAAGGGCAATAGAAGGAACATGGGTGGGTTTTAGTCAGAAAAGTCTGACACTCCCCCGGGAAGTTATTTGATGAATTACCACCCAAACCCTAAATAATTAGGTAATACCTGTAGGCCTACTATGACGTCTTAAAGCAGAACTTATTCCACTGAGGGAAAGAGATGGTGCTAGACACCCTGTATAGCTCTGTCTCTTTCCCTCAGTGGCTACTATGGATAAAAGATGAGTTTAAGTACAGTCAAAACAATTGATAAGTAAACAGACAATGGAAATTAAATTTATTTAATTAATTGTTTGTTTGCTATAAAACAATTTTTTTTTTTCGATAACACACATTGTGTATTTCTAAGAACATTTTAACTGTTTCTAACAAGTTTTTCTTTTTTATTGACCGTGCTTATTTATACGCGTTGTGGTAGGGTAGTAGACATCGCTAACCAATTTGCTTGTTTTCAATTTGTGACGTCAATAATTTGCCAACCTTTGGATTTCAAAGCAACTAAAATACCTTATTTACTAACCTAGAAGGTCAGGTATTTAAAATTTTAAAATAAGGTGGATAAGTCTAGAATAATGTATAATGTATTATATACAGAAGTAGTCAAAATAAAAAATATATACCACATAGGCCTATATAGGCACTTATAAAACGTTGAGAAAAGGTGCAAAATTCGGGTAGGTCGTTTCCTATGGAGAAAAACCGGCAAGTAACTACATGCTACTCTTTTAAAATCGTTGAGTGATTAGCTAATGTTGTTAAGTGCACACTCACAAGTATATTAATGTTTCGCTTACCTCGCTCGGATTGGGGGCCCACACAGCGTCGGGGCGCGGTCCATAAGAGTTGGCGTTGACGCGGTACTCCGAGTGCCGCTCCGGGTGAATCGCTGAAATATTAATTACATTTTAATTCTTATTGCCGGTAACTTTAGATCGTAATTCCTATGGCAAATCATCTATCACAGGCCAACTTCATGTATTGATATAAGGTATAGGCCTTTTTGTGGTGGGAAATCACCAATATCCCTCGCCCTGGGCGGAGCGTGAGGGGGCGTGTCAGACTTTTACTGACTAAAACCCACCCATGTTCCTTCTATTGCCCTTTACGTTCCGGGGCCGCGATATCTCTTTCGAACAACCCGCAACCCCGGCAGGCGGAGGTTCTGGCAAGCCCCTCTGATGGGTTTAGGCCTCTGTTTATGCCACGGAGTATTTGCTAGTCCTCGAAAAAAATATCAAAGTTATCCGAACCTTTCTGACTACTTGCGGACTCCTAGTATAATAGCGGTCGTGCTCCGGAATACTAGATGAATACCGGTTGATGTCTGCATTATCGGCTTAAAAACCATACTTGGTTAATTAAAGAATCCCTGAATTTACCTACTTCGTTAGTCGAAGAAACAAACTAACTTTGTTGGCATTTTAAAGTATCAGGAGTTTTACAGGAGCAGTCACACATACCATTATGTACATGGGGCTTAAACACAACTGTCTAACCCCCAAATACTGACACGCCACTCAAAATTTAAGTCCCACTTAAGTTTAACAGAGACTCAGAAGTGACGTTTGACCATACAAAATCTAAAGTTTAGGAGCTGCTCAAATGTTAAACAGCCCTCACATTTTGAGTGACGTTTCAGTATTCGGGGGTTAATCTGACAGATCTTAACATACGAGACTCAAAAACTTTATTAAGTCAAAAAGCATTATCTCTCCTCTTTACTGTAATTATCAGCATATTTTAGGTATATATTTACTATTTTATATATATTTAATTTATATTTGTATGTGTGTTTATTATACGGACGATAATTTAAAATTTTCCTGTTTTGTCGTTTGCATACACTGTATCTACATATTTCACCCAACTTTCCTCTAGCAAGTCTGCTGGAAGAAATTGTTAATGAAATAAGCTGTACCTTTGTGCTCTTCTATCTTAATGTAATGTCCTGTCATGTATTTTGTGTTTGCATCCTTACTAATATTATGAAAGCGAAAGTGAGTTTGTTTGTTACGTTTTCACGCCTAAATGGCCGAACCGATTTTGATGAATTTTCGTACAGAGATAGTTATTTTTTTCGATAATCACGTGGATAAAAGTAAGCGTTAGCCCAAAGTAACTATGCCACGCAGACAAAGTTGCGGGCGGGAGCTAGTAAATAAATAAAATCCTATTGCTTATAGGATTTTTTCCTTTTACTTATTTTTAGGATAAGGTAATCCTTACCCTACTGGAATCAGAGCCGTCATGTTTTCTAGCTACATAAACTTACGTGCAAATAGGTCGTCCCTGGGTGCCCTAACTTCCTGCCTGGGGTATATCGGCACGTTGTTCTGAGACGGGACGAAGGCACGGTACGGCACTGGACCGTGCTCCTCCTGCATGGGAGGCGGGTAGTAGTAACGGTTCCCGGAGCCCTGCATCGAGTTTATGACGACGGGGTAGTTCCTGAAAAGATAAATAGAAAGTCACTACATAGTATAAAACAAAGTCGCTGTCTGACTGTTGCTATGTTGTTTATGCTTAAATCTTTAAAACTACGGATGTTGATGTGGTTTTTTTAATAGGTAGAGTGATTCAAGAGGAAGGTTTATATGTATAATACTTCACGCTATGACTCTTAGGACGTGAGCAGCGGGTAAAACCGCTGGGCGGGTCGCTAGTTGATTATAAAATATACAAATCTATACTTTCTGCTTTTTTCGCGATTTCGATTTTGTTTTTTAAAGATTTTTTAGTTTCACATACACAAACAACCAGACCCGGAACAACAATCTGTAGGCTATTTTGTATGCCTAACTGTAACCGCACTTGCTCGTTCCATACTTTCAAAAATCACGTTCTGGAACTCTATGGTGCGGTGAAGTTAACAAAATGGCGCCTAAAGGCTGCGTAAGAAAATAGGGTAGTTGACACCACCAATCAATTGATATACTTTTTATGAACTGTCAAAACGCGCTTCCCCCATAGATTTTGTATGAGACTCGCAACTGATGACGTCACTAAGTTGTCTAGTCAATGATGCAACTATTTATTGATATAAAAACAACTAAAAATCGAATTTTAAAGTTATTTTGAAATGAATGGAGTTCTCAGGTCTAGAAAAAAGTGTTCTTTCAGAAAAATTGTGTTTTTAAATTATTGGTTAATGGTGTCAAATACCCAATTTCGCGTGGAGGCGATTTGAGCAGACGACATTGTCTACATTGGGGCAAACCTGTATGAGGCAGGTACAAGAACACAAAAAATCCGGCTATTAATGACAAATATGTAGTAAGACTAGAGTCTCAAATGTTATTAGAGTAAAGTAACACGTTTGCTTATTAGCTGTTAGAAGTTATATAACCTAGATGTATTAAACAATAGTGACAAATAACCAAGCTCGTTAAACACAGTTGAAATATTCTTAAAAATCCATAATAACCAACTGTTCAACTAATAATATGAAATTTTCAAACTCCTCCGCAACGACTAGACCGATTTGTATGCCATTTTGTGTGCATATCGGTTAGTTCCAAGAATCGGCCAACATATACACCTGAGAAGCGGGTGAAAACACTGGGCACAGCTAGTTAACTAAATCAAATATATTTGACAAGGCTGGTTACTTGTTTCTTTCGTTGACTTTATATCTACTTACATGGGATGGTGGCCGTTGGTCACGTGGTGGTCCATGCCTTCAGGGATGATAACCGGAGGCATAGCTGTAAACAAATATATGAATGTGTTAACAAGAATGGGTATATCTGGAGTTCGAACCCAACGTCTGAATTTTCTGATTCATGTGTGTTGTATCTATTGTTGCGGTGGAGGATAACAAACATGCTTATTCTTTTTTGTTCGTGTGGCATATCTTCGAATGACTTGCCCTGCTCTGGGCGGACCAGAACGGAATGTCAATCCTGTACGGAATAAAACACATCCATGTTCCTACTTTTGAATTTTGTGTTTTGGGGTATCTCTTTCGAACAACTCACAACTCCGGCAGGCAGTGGTCCCTGCGGGCCCCTTGTCCTCTCGACCTTGCCTGTTTAAGGTGACATTATAAAAGATATACAGGGAGATTTTAAGAGCTATTCCGTTGAAATCAAGAGTTAACAGGCTTCTTTTGGGTTAGCTCGTCGTCCGCCGTTGATCACATCTCTGTTTTTAGATAAGATTGAGGTCAAGAGTGGCGCCATCTGCGATATTTATAGAAATATTTTCCTTGAACTTGGTAAAAAGTCATATTCTGTATCTGAACCAGCGCGATTTTTTTTTCCTCTTCTGTCTAAAAAAGGAACATGGACGGGTTTCAGCCAGTACAAGCCGGAACCTCCCCCTCTCGCTCCACTCAGAGCGGGAGAAGTTATTTGATAGTTACCCATCCGGAAAAACGGGGAAATCCTGGACGAATCTGACACAGGAACATGGACAAGTCATAGATAGCCAGCAGAGTGAAATGAAGATGATGAAAGGAATACCTTACCCGCAACATTATAGTTGTGGCCGTCCATGTGCTGCTGCTGCATTGGATGGACAGGGTACGGCAGAGCAGGACCCGGGAACGGTGCGCCCGGAGCTGACATCGGCTGGTTAGGTGGGGGCCCGTGAATGAACGGATATACAGAGCCGTTCACCCTAAACCTGAAACATTGTGGTTTGCGTTAGGACATTCACGTTTATGTAAGAGTTTGTTGGATAAGAGACTAGTAATCGTCTACCACCATATGTAAGGCGCGTCGCCCACACGACCAACAGTCGAGGTGCAGTCGAGGCGCGAGAGCATTAGGCGCATCGCCCACAAAATCAACAGTCGAGGTGCAGTTGAGGCGCAGGCACATAAGAGCCACGCCGCAACGAGATTTTCTTTACAAATGTCGTGTGGGCGACGCACCTTAGGCACGTCAAACGGAGGAACGCGCAACATTCGCGCACTATGCCGCACCGTGACATAACATTATGCGCAACATTGAGAGATTTATCATATAATTTTACAAATGATCGATTTTAGGATATTTGAGATGTTTTAACAAAATAACACAATTAAGGGAATTGTGTTATTGTTTTAAGTCAAAGCAAACACCCCATTTTGACAGGCCGTGTTGACGACGCTTTAGTGTTCCACGCTGGCCTCAGAGTTTTCAGCAAAGCAGAGGGGCCTTCCAGGGCCACCGCCTGCCGGGGTTGCGGGTTGTTCGAAAGAGATACTGCGGCCCCGGAACATAAAGGCCAATAGAAGGAACATGGGTAAGTTTTAGTCAGTACAAGTCTTACCCCCCAATTAAATTAAGTGTTTCACTGTAAGTAAATCAAAATGCATTGTTTTTTTTTTGCGGATGGGAAATTAACAAACAACTTTTTCCGCTCAGGAGAGTTTCAGACTTTTACTAACTAAAAACCATATACATGTTCCTTTTTGCCCATTGTGTCCCACGAACGTATCCCTTTCGAAAAACCCACGACCCCGGAAAGAACTGTTACTGAGAAATTCCTGATAGAAAAATTCAATGATAATATTCGATTTATAATAAGGATGGCCAGGTAACCATCCATTAGAGTATCAACAATCCATTAATCCTCCGTGCTTCTGAAAGTGTATTAAGCTGTTAGTACCGGCTGTCATTTGTAGATCTTTGAAAGTCAATACAGGTAGTCAAAAGGCCTGACGACCAGTCATTTTCCTGACCTTGTACCTTTCTATTTGTGGTCGGCGCAACACGTTTTCTTCTTCCATTCTCCCCTATCAGACGTCACGGCATCATTTACTCCTTTCTATCATTCTTAACACATTTCATCTATATTTTCGGCCTTCCTCTCGCTTTCCGTCCTTCAACATTCAGATCCATCACTCTTTTAGTCACATGTGCTTCGTCCTTATTGCCTGACGAACAGTACCAAGGAGTATCGTGTTACCCAGTTATTAACTGGGTTTTGGTGGTCAGATGGGCAGTCGCTTAATGTTAAATACTGGTTTTCATATTAATACAATTGCAATCATCGTATGTACTATTGTAATTACTAAAATATATTGAAGGCAGATGCAAACATAATTTGTTTGATAAAACCGCACACAAGACACATAATTCACCGTCCGTCCGTCTAATAACGACAGTCCATGTCAACGGTGCGTTAGTGTTCCACGCGCGCCACAAAGAGATGTCAGCATAGCAGAGGGGCTTCCCAGGGCCTCAACCTGCCGGGTATGCGAGTTGTTCGAAAGAGATACCGCGGTCCCGGAACGTAAAGGGCAATAGAAGGAGGTATATGGGTGAGTTTTAGTCAGTACAAGTCTGACACTCCACCCTCTCTCCGCCCAGAGCGGGGGAAGTTATTTGATGATATCCCAGCCCAAAAAAGACACATCGCACTAAAGGTTTTTACACTATGTATGTGTTAACTCCTTCACGCTAAAACACTGAAATTCGGTGTCAAAGTCCCGGGCTAAAACATAGGCTGCTATTTTATTTCGAAAAATATATAGTTAAAGGTATTCTCATTAGATGATCAAATAAATCAAATATGGTTTTTCACCAAATAAAACTTACGTCCAAAATCCGAATTGAACATTACAGTAACAATGCGAGACTAAGTACAGACTAATTTTAATAAATTCGATGAAGTTTCTATTTCCTAATTATAACAAAAAAAAATAAGATTAAAGAAGGGATTATCAACAATTTTCTTTAACCACAATACGTCAAAGATACTTTAGAAGACTTTAACAGACAAAGGTATAACAATTTAAAGTATGTGGCATTTTAGTAATTGGACCAAAAATATTGCTTAAAAGATTATTGTTATTATTTTGTTATTGCAATCCGCGTGTGTTTGTATATTCAAGTACATACAGAAAAGTTTCCTTAGTAAATGAAAACATCTTAATCGAAAGTTTAAGTTATAAAAACAAAAATAAGTAAATATGTTTTCTTAGTATTTTTTTTCTGTATACCGTCATTTAAAAAAATCAAAAACATCAAGTTAATATGAAATAGACGCATTAGACAACAACAACTTTATTTATATTAACAATTTCTACAAAATAATAATGAGCGTACGAACCATGATTGGCACCCCATCAAGTGGAACGTGACATAACACGCAGGCAAGTTTGGATTACTATGACCAGAATCCATCTAAAAAAACAAAAAATCGCAAGATTTTACAACTAGGAAAAATCACTTTCAGCAGTAGCTTCCAACGTTTCCGTAAATCGCAAATAATATACTATTTTTATAGTTTAAATTGTTATTCTATATTTTTATAAAGAAAAATTTAAAAATGTATTGAAAAACTGATAAAAATTACTTACAATGTTGTAGAAAAGAAACTAATAGCACAACTATTCAGTAACTCGTTGTGAGGTGGACTAATATAAGTCCGCTAATATTTTAAGTGATACGAGCCTGTTATGCAAGAACATCGTAAACGACATAATGTAGGTATTTCACTTTTTTACTGAAACGTACTCTTTAAGTAATTTAGGCACTCATGCAAAGACTTTTAGACTTATATTTCCATAAACGTTAAAATAATAACTAAAAATAAAGGAAATGAACAAAATATACCCCAAAACTCGAAACAGTCCTCAACGTTGCCATATAATACTAACAAAGAACGGAACAGGGAAAATCGCTAACTAAACACATACCGGGCTTATTTTTTTTATTTTGGGGGGTGTAATCACCAAATAATTTCCCCCGCTCTGGGCGGAGCAGAAGTGGGAAAGTCAGACTTTTACCACCCATGTTCTATTGCCCTATCTTTCGAACAACTCGCAGCCCCGGAACATAACAGCCTTGATAAGTGTTACTGAGCTCAACGATCAACCGGATTATAGTATACAGACTAAAGAGTCGGTCATACCGGGCCTTGAATGTTAAATATTCATAAGTAATCCTATAGTAAAATATAAAACATAATTATTTTATGTTTTCTGATCCGTATAACAAATACTTTGTTTTAATTAAGAATTCAAAATAACATAAGTGCAGTTATGGGTCTGTCGACACTAGACGGAAGAACGTTCAGCTACCCAATGCTAACCGTCCACAGGCCCGCATCTACGGTGGCCACGAGTCGGCTCGCGGCGCCCGACGCTCGGGGTGTCGGTTGTTTGGTTTGTTTTATTTCTTCCTCAAACGCCTGGCCACAGCAGAAGAAAGTGACCGGTTCCCATTCCCTCTCCCTCTGGACCATGGACTGAACCAGGGCGGGACGCGAGATATCGCCTCGACGAAGGCACGGCGGTGCTCCAGCCAAGCTGGACAGACCGCCACTGTGTGCTCCACCGTGTCCTCCGGCCGTTCGTCACATTGGTGACACCCGGGCGTTTTCTCCTGCCCGATTATGTGCAGGAATCTCTCTAAAACGCCACGTATTTAACTAATCAAGTAATTATCAACTGCCTTCCCTTTTATTCAGAGACTCGTTAATGAGTAATATTTGCTTGTAAAGACTGTCAAAGATCTACACATGACCGGACTAACGTATTGACATGTTTTTCTATGACCCCAAAACAGACAAAGCACAAATGACTCACACACACCCCTGACATACTCACACACAGAGACACACCTCATACTTATATCGCCCATCGTCCACTGCATGCTTATTTTAGATTACCTTTGTTTATCTCACAGCATTTATACATAGTTATTGCAAACTGGAAGAGCGGAACCACCTAACACAAGCATATCATTGCATAAAAGGTGCTTCCACACACATATTATGTATAACGTATAAGTTGATATATGAAATATTTTTTATTATTATTTATTACTATGCACGATGGGCAAGCACTGCTAAGCAGACATTTGCGTGTGTTTTTTTTAGCCACGATGTTTACCTCAAAAATAAATAAATAAGTTTATTCAATAATTCAATTCATTTATTTATTGCATCTCACATGTTTCTACAAGGTCTTAAATAATAATACAGTTCACATGGACCCTTAATGGCACATTATTTTTTTAAATAACAAGATAAATCTTAATAGTAGTATTCAAAATAATTAACGTACATTATAAATTAATTTATTCATAATAATTAGGTAACACTGAGTTCATCATAAGCATCAATATCGCAGGTAAATTAGTAAAGATATCAGGTCGAATTCAATAATAATCCAATACATTATGCCAATACAATAGTTTACAGCGTTATAAATCTATCTTATACTATTACTAGCTTTTGCCCACGGCTTCGCTCGCTTTAAATTCGGGGTCACACAGTTCCCCTTGCGCCTTATTGATTTCTAATAGCAACTCTAAGGAAGTACCTCATATCCAATACATAAAAAAAAACATTAAAATCTATCTATGTACCAAAATTCATCAAAATCGGTTTAGCCATTAAAGCGTGAAGAGGTAACAAACAAACAAATAAACTCACTTTCGCTTTTATAATATTAGTAAGGATTCACAAAGCGCTAATCGCCTCTAATAATAAATAATTTATTTAATAATTTAATGACAGCCAACATTTAGGATTTTTAAACACAAAAATGTATTTGATATTTATGTAATGCTTTGGTGGAATACTTATATTTCGTGATAAATAGTCATAGCCTGCCTCGTTGACTAGTTCGATTCCCGGGTTGGGCAATGTGTTACTGTGTTTTTTTTAAACTTTGGCCCAAACTAACAATTTCTCCTGTATCGTGGGTGTGTTTACAATTTAAATTCACATACACAAACAGCCAGACCCGGAACAAATATCTGTAGGTCATATAAATATTTGTTCCGTGCGGGGATCGAAAGCGCAACACGTAATGCAGCAGTCAAACGCTTAGCCGTTGCGCCAACAGTGTCGTCAAATTGAAATTTCTCAGTAGCAACCACGGAGTCTACATTTGGGTCCGGATGATGTCAATTGGCTCGTCCCCTATTAATAATGGATTTTTAAGAAAAAAATTACTGTGTTTGAAAACTAGACTGACCCCCAGTTTAGTGTTTTTTTAATACACTAATAGCTTTTGTTCGCGGCTTTGCTCGCGTTAAATTCAGTAACACAGTTCCCCTTTCCTGATTTACAGGTACCGGCTACCTGTAGTTTTTGCCCTTGCGCCTTAGTTATTGTAATAGCAATCTAAGTTTTCCCTTTTTCTCCCTCATATCTCAATCTTTTTTAAAAGAAATTGCCTTCCGTCTCAAGGGTCCCAACTATCTTTGTACCAAAATTCACCAAAAATCGGTTTAACCATTTAGGCGTGAAGACGTAGCAAACAAACAGGGATATAATCCTCCAACTTGTAAAAGTGAAGCGACTTCATTGATCCAGTGGGACCACTGGGAGTCTCATTTCTATTTTGATTTCCAACAGGAACATCTCAGCTGCCTTTTATTCGAATACCTGCTCAGTGGACTGCATTAGGGTAGTTGACACCACCAATCAATTGATATACTTTTTATGAGCTGTCAAAACGCGCTTCCCCAATAGATTTTGTATGAGACTCGCAACCGATGACGTCACTAAGTTGTCAAGTCAATGATGCAACTATTTATTGATTTAAAAGCAACTAAAAATCGAATTTAAAAGTAATTTTGAAATAATTGGAATCCTCAGGTCTAGAATAAGGTGTTCTTCCAGAAAAATTGTTTTTTTTTTTTAATTATTGGTTAATTGTGTAAACTACCCCATTGTCTTGCCTTTGTAGCAGACTGGGTATTTCACCCTCTTTCCTTTTGTATAAACATTGATTTTTAAATATTCATATTTCGAATTTCATTCTGTCATTTTATCTTCAATAATCATTTTTTGGCTCATTACATTTTGATCAGGGCTAGCAGTTACAAGTGCTGATTTATCGATTTTAAAGCTGTTTTATCTAATACTAGCTGTTCCCCACGGTTTCACCCGCGCTGCTCAGCACCTGTTGGTCGTAGCGTGATGTTTTATAGCCTATAGCCTTCCTCAAGAAATGGACTATCCAACACTAAAAGAATTTTCCAATTCCAACCAGTAGTCCCTGAGATTAGCGCGTTCAAACAAAGAAACAAACAAACAAACTCTTCAGCTTTATAATATTAGTATAGATTAGTATATAGATATAAAATTCTCGTGTCACAGTTTTAGTTCCCATAGTCCTCCGAAACGGCTGGACCGATTTAAACGAAATTTTGTGTACATATCGGGTAGGTCTGAGAATTGGCCAACATCTATTTTTCATAACCCTAAGTGAGCAGCGGGTGAAACCGCTGGGCACAGCTAGTAATTTATAAATCCTATCTGTATGTATTAAAATCCTCGTTTAAAATCAATTCAAAAGTTGTCTTGAAAAGTTCGCTTTTAGCGATAAGACCGCCCATTGTATCACCCTATTTATAAGTATACTGAAACGTCACTCAAAATGTGAGGGCTGCTTAACATTTGAGCAGCTCTTAAACTTTAGATTTTGTATGGTCAAACGTCACTTCTGAGTCTCTGTTGAACTTAAGTGGGACTTAAATTTTGAGGGACGTTTCAGTATTCGGGGGTTAATGTTATTCTTGTTATTTGTATGGTGTATATTAAAAAGAATATTCTATCTATCTATCTAAAATCAGTTTGTGCTTCATAACCAGTTTCAGTCATCATCAGTTCAGTTTCAGTTAATAGTGTTGTTTTATTGAGATATTTACCCCTGGTCCCTTGGGGATTAATAAAGTAACCAAAACCTGCAGTGGCTATTCTTCGTCTGTCCCAACTTACATCTTAAACTGCGGCCTCGGTCGGTGGGCATTGAGCTAGTGTCACACCTTTATAACCAACTGGGAACTTTGGGAACTAACATAAGTCTATATCGCAGACCTAGATCTAAACGGAGACAACTCAAAAATCGTTAATTTTTAGTCACCCTTGTCGAATAGGGTGACTAAAAATAATAATGCTCAGTGCTCACGCGCAAGTATGTAACATAACAGAATTTACCAACAGTGAAATTTTACAAAAAATTTATGACCTAAAATAAATTTAATGTTCAAACTTCCTATACAAACAGTATTACGAATATTTCTTCTCCTGAAAAATTACCCTTTTTGAGTTGTGCCAGTTTAGATCTAAGTGTGCGATATAGTAAGTACATTTTGTTTCAAGCGAAGAAACTGTCATCGCGGCCGAGCGACTACCAATTGGGGATCGATACCGAGATGGGTAGTCGGTCTTATCAATGTACTACGATTAGTAAATTGGTAAGACTAGTTGTCAAAGTTTTAGGATACCGACTTCCTGTAAACAGTATTAAATATCTGCAAATGACATCCAGGACTAATGGGTTAATTTGCTTTCCGCACGGAGGAAACTCGGTATGTAATTGGTGTCCACCAATACACAGACCAGTACCAACTAAACTGCTGAAGATCGAACCGATCGGCTGTTATTTTGTCACGAACTCCTCCTCCCAGCCAAAAGTTGTAACGAAATCGTCGTTACAACTTTTGGCCTTAATATTTTCAGTCTTACTTTTTTGCTATAGTTGTTAGCCGTGCGGCGTGCGCCAGCAAGCAAGCCAGTTTTTTTCGTTTCGTCTTTCTATTTCGCATTGAACAGTGTGGTGTCGCCACGATTATTTTTGTTGAGAGTTTAATGGTTTATTGTATATAATAAATAATAACTTCGTTCTATCCGGGTGTCCCTTGACACCTGTCAAGTTTCTTTTATTTCTTACCTGATTCTTCTTAAGTGATAAACAAAATTGAATAAAATCTGGTTAATCTAACCTGAAAGACCAATGTGTTGCTGGGGAGTTTGTTCCGCCACTTCTTCTTCCAGCTAAAACACTAGTGGCGAAAGGGTGGACGTTTTCTGACCCCCGAATACTGAAACGTCACTCAAACTTTAAGTCCCACTTAAATTTAACAGAGACTCAGAAGTGACGTTTGACCATACAAAATCTTAAGTTTAAGAGCTGCTCAAATGTTAAGCAGCCCACACATTTTGAGTGACGTTTCAGTATTCGGGGGTGAGACTGTCTATTGTAATGTTGACGTTCAAAATGTGCTGATTATCAGCGAAATTTGAATAGACGAAATTTGCTAAGTGACATACCTTTCGAGTTCCTCTTCAGAATGCGCGAAGGTGCAGGAGTTGCCTCTGGGGCAGAAGGAGCGCGTGGCGGCGTCGCGGCACATCGACACTTTGTACTTGGTGTGCGTTGGCGTTGATGTTGCTGTTTGAGGGGAACCTTGGCCTAGAGGGGGAAAAACATGTTATTAGAGAAGAGAAAAGAAAATGAGCGTATGTGTGATTTATAGTGATCATTATTCTCTCAACCATTTTCTGATATTCTTAAAAGGAAAAATATTAACCCTTTGGGCGCCATTGTCACATATATGTGTAAAGGAAGTAGGTCTGGACGCCAACGACATAAATATGTGTAAAAAGAGTACGTAAAATGAGTTTTTTCGGTGCTGCACTTGCTTGCGTTTATGCTCTGGCGTTTAAAAGGTTATATGATTATTTGCTGTCCGTCTGTTAAGACCCTTTATTTTGGAAACGCGTGGAGTCTACGCAGTCAAAAAATATGGCCGTTTAAGTCGCAACTTTCTACGGAACTTTTGGTGCGCGAGTCTGATTCGCTCTTGACCGTCTTTTTTGTTCGGTAATAACCTTCTACAAAGTATAAGTAAACATAAAATAGTTTAATAAATAAATAAATAAATTAAAGTCATTTTATTTCAGATAACACAAAGATTCATATATGTCACATTCATTCAAAATAAATACCATAAAATAAAATAACATTAAAATAAATAAAACTTAAATTAAACAGAAACGAACAAATAATTAAATATTAAAGGGAAAAAATTTTGTGTTCACCAAAAATACTGATCGTGCACCAAATATTCTTTCCTGAATGCTAAAAAAATGCGTAGGTTAGGTTAGGTTAAAACTGCGACCCCCTACGACTTGCTCAGTAACGACTTGCATTAATAGAAAATGGATAAAGATATAACACTTTTTTATTGTAGTGCTGTCTTCTAACAGTATAGTATAATTGATTTATTTGATGAGCAAATTTAGTGTGCAATTCAGTATTTTTGGTGATAATTTCCGAATATTTTGATTGAAAAAAGGGGATTTACAGTTAAAGTATTAAATACCATCCAATATTAAATTAAAGTCCAAATTTTTTAAATTAAATCGGTTAAATACGAAACTCAATGAGTAATAACTAAATAATAGTAGTCATTCAGGTCGATCTTTAGGTTCATCTGTTCTCGACGTTTTAAAAGTGCCCATGTAGGCCTATGTGAAATAAAAATATTTTGATTTTGAGGTTAAGCCGCGCTTGCCTAGGTTGGTCTGTAGATTGGACCACCCGGTCATACAGTTTCTTTAGTGCCTCATAAAGGCGCTCCCACGCCGGGAGCATTCGCGTGTAATACCACTATAGATTCGACTTTTAGCATTACATTACAATACTACCTCCCTGACTGACGATCACTCGCGAATAATGTAACATGTAGTTTAGATTTGAATTTGCTAGCATTCTGATTTAGAATAGAATACAATATAATATACTTTACTAGCTTTCGCCCGCGGCTTCGCTCGCGTTAAATTCGGTATAACACACCAAGCAGACCTGCAGTTTTGCTCTTGCGCCTGATTGATTTGTAATAGCAACGCTAAGTTTTCCCTTTTCTTCCCTCTTTCTCCCTCACATCCCACTTTCTTTTTTTTCGTGTCGACGGCGCGTTCGTGTTTCGCGCGCGCCTCGAGGAGATATCAGCAAAGCAGAGGCCTGCCAGGGCCTCTGCCTGCCGGGGCTGCGGGTTGTTCGAAAGAGATATCGCGGCCCCGGAACGTAAAGGTCAATAAAACATGTGTGGATTTTAGTCAGTACAAGTCTGATACTCTCCCCAGCTCCGCCCAGAGCTGGGGCTATCATTTGATGATTTCCTAAACCACAAAAAAAGTATAGACAGACAGATAGACGCACGAAGTGATCCTAAAAGTTTTCGGTTTTTGAGGAACGGAAACCTGAAAACGTCGGTCTCAACTCACTAGTGTTGTTATCCATACACCGGTCAGGCATGGGATGCTTCTGGTTGTGGTTCGAGTCCCGGCCCGTAGCCTGTTGTTGCAGGTAGTGTATCAGCCCCGCTACCACCTCCTTCAGTGACGTCATCACCTCTGCTAGTTGCTGCCATGATGGATTCTTGGCGTCTGAAACGGTTAAATATTTGCTTGTTATATTATTATAGTTGTGGTATGTCACCATCGTGGGGTCAAAAACTCTAATTCGTATTCTCACTAGCCGGCGCCTGCGGTTAAGACCGCGTGATATCGAAAAATAAAAATATCCTATGTATTTTCCAGACTATAACCTTTTCTGTGCCAAATTTCATCAAATCAAATCATGTATTTCAATAAGACAAGCTCTTTTGAATGTCAAGAAACAAAATGAATCTACAGTCCCGGTCACAAGGCATAATAACTTGTGAAAGTCTAAGTTGCCCATTCCAAAGCGTTGATCTCTATGGAGAAGAATGGGCAAGAAACTCCATGGACACTCTTTTAAATTATAATATTTTTACAAAATCGTATTTACATCGTTAGTGCTGAGATAATCCAAATATGTGAGAACGACGTAGAAAGACGTGCACAGTAAGAGCGTCCAGAGTTAATAAAAAGCAAAATTCTATTTAAAATCTAAATAAATCAAGATCCGTTCAGCTATATATGTTTATAATTTCAACTCAATACTTCCACACGATCCCGAGATAAAGGCTTTTGACCTCGCGGGTTGTTAGAAAGAGATACTGCGTCCCCGGAACATAAAGGAAAATAGGTGGAACTTGAACCCCACAGTCAAATTTTTATTTTTATTTTATCCCACCAGCAAAAATAAAAAGTTTCTTGACAGACAGACAGACAACGAAATAATGCTATAAGGCTTCCATTTCTCCTTCTGATGTACGGAACCACAAAGAAAGTTAAAAATACGTGTTGGTAGAACCGTGTCAATGTCATACAAACACCACACGATCCTTGTAGCAGTGTAACACAATCATACCGGGACTGGCATCGATGTTCGCCAGCCTGTCGAGATGCAGGCTCATGACGATCAGCTGTGCCGGGTCACCTGTCCTCTGCAGCGCGATGAACAACTCCTGGACCGACTGCGCGAACGACTGTGGTGTCTGCAACTTGTCTGGAAGTATCGTACCTAGTTAAATTATCGTGGTTTCTGTAGTTATATGCCCACTGCCGCTCAAAGGCCTATCCCGAGGATCTCTCAGTCCAAGGCTTCCCACTTTGTTTTTAATGTTTCGTCAGACTAGGAATTTCTCCTGTATAGTGGGTGCGTTTACAAACATTAAACTTACATACACAAACAGCCAGACTCGGAACAACTATCTGTAGGCCATACAAATATTTGTTTCGTGCGGGAATCGAGCCCACGACACGCTGCTCAGCAGCCGATCGCTCAGCCACTGCACCAACCGTGTCGCGATAGATTCGCTTTACACGTCGCAAAATAATTGCATTTTCTAAACTACCTACTAGGTAGTAGAAATGCAACCATTTAGGTACTAAAATAGATCTTGCCGGTGTCTTGTCGGACCAAACAAGGTACAACTTTGGCTCTATGAATTAGGGTAATTAATAACTCTTTAAAAAAATCCCATACATGTTGAACAGCTGATGATATATCCAATTTATACTAATAGTTTACATCACACATACAAGTTACCGGCTACATATAAAACATGATAATTAAATACAGTAAGTAGCAAAAAAAACAACGAAAATAAAAGTCAAAATTAGGTACAAAATTATTTAATTCACCGAGATAGTACTGGAGATACTACAATGGACTCGTAAGTCACGGGAAGCATTGTTCTGGCCCTATAGCCAAACAGCAGACGACAATCGTTATCGCTCAGCAGTCACTAATACATTTTCAACTTTATACCCTAGCGCATATAGTTGAAAATCTATTAAAGACTGCTGAGCGATAACGAACGAAACAAACGAAAACGATATGTAAACGTCAATTAGATTTCAACTATATGCGCTAGGATATAAAGTTGAAAATGTATTAGTGACTGCTGAGCGATAATGATTGTCGTCTGCTGCCGACTGCTGTTTGGCTATAGGGCCAGGAATCTCACTTAGTACTTAAGATATCTATTTATAGATTAGTCATACATTAAAACGTTATTAATACAAGTAAGGGCCAGAAACACCGGCTTGGTGTTAAGGGTCTACTATCTCTATAACAAAATTCATCAAAATCGGTTTAGCCATTAAGGCGTGAAGACGTAACAAACAAACTCACTTTCGCTTTCATAATATTAGTAAGGATTGTATGAACGTGGAATCTATACATACAGAGGAAAGATAAGCTCCAAAACACCTAGACCGATTTTAGCCATATTTTCACAGAAAGTAACATAGGCTATACAAAATCACGCTACTACTTACTGGAGCGGGGCAGCAACTAAGATGCGGGTGAAACCGCGCAAGACGCCTAGTAAAACATTAACATAACAGTCACCCGAGAAAGCGTCCGATATCGGCTGACCAATCTAGTTCACTGCCAATGTTGACCCTTCGACCGACTCCCGCGCCTAAAATTAGATCGATCTTTACGCTCACCTATAATGCTTTGCATGTGACTCTTGTGGGCGGTGTCTCCGTACAGCAAGGCGCTCCATTGGTCGGGCGCTATCCTAAGCCCCGCCTCCGTGGCGATCTGGACTATCTGCGCGTCGTGTTCTCGTCGCAGTGACTCGTACGTCCGAAACTCTTCTTTTAGTTGCATTAGTGATGAATCGCATTCGCGTTTTGATACCTAGAACATAAAAGAAATGTGGTCATAAAATTGAAGTTATTGGAACGAAGTTCCTTATCGCGCGTTGTGAAAGGGAGCTAGACGGAAAAAATTCTTACGAAAAGTTGTCACGACACTTTTTGCTATAGTAAGCTATTGTAAGCTGTGCGGCGTCGCATGTTTCTCTGTCTGTCTGTCTGTCTCTCTCTCTCTTATAGAAAGCAAGCCAGATATTTTCATTTCTATTTCGCATTGAACAGTGTGGTGTCGCGACGAGAACTTCGTTCCATCCGGGTGTCCCTTGACACCTCTAAATTTCAACAATTTACATGCACCTCCATATTAAACGAAAAAAAAAAACCGGCCAAGAGCGTGTCGGGCCACGCTCAGTGTAGGGTTCCGTAGTTTTGCGTCCGTCACAATAAGTGTTTCCACTTATGAGTTTAAAGGTGGAGGAGCGTGCAACATTGCACGCTCCGCGAGTCCGCGGTAGGCGCTCCGGCTCCGACTTGTGACGGTTTTTAGCGCGAACATAAAGGGGAGCGCACAAACCTCGACGACTAATTATATTATGCACTCATAAATAAAATTACGAATATATTTAAGGTGCAACTTACTTCACCACGGTAGGTCATGAAAGCACGAAAAATCTTAACATCGACTTTTAAAAAAATTACGTCGTTACACAACGCCATCTATCGAACCATTTATGAACTGGTGTTTACCTTAACATTTTGATGGTGTTAAAAAATGAATTTTAGTTTTGTTCTAAATTGCCTTAGCATGTTCTTAATAAAAGTTTTATGTAGTTATAAGATACCGCCAATGCCAAGGAGAGACCAACCAAACAATTCGGTAATACCTGATCCAATTTAATAAGTACCTACAGCGCCATCTCTCGGGGAATTGGCTTACTAATTAATACAAAGACGTGCAAGAAGTTTTCGGTGGTAATTTTGGATTGCGAGAACCGATTTCAATATTTTTTTTTTGTTTGAAAAAAGATACGTTAAGGATAATAAAATATGTAAACGAAGTTAAAAAAAATGCTTGCATATACGATTATACTACAAACTAATTTCTGGACTAAGTAATTATTTAAAGATGTTCAAAATAATTTCTTAGTCCAGAAATTATTTTGAACAACTTTTTGTCTTTTTTGTACAAAAACTGTTGTGTCAATCAAGTTCAAAATAATTTTCATAGAAAGTCCTTATAAAGTTCTACTTTTCAGATTTTTTTCATATTTTCTAAACTTATGGTTCAAAAGTTAGAGGGGGGGGACACATTGTTTTTTACTTTTGGAGCGATTATTTCCAAAATTATTGACATTATCAAAAAATGATTTAAGTAAACCCCTATTCATTTTTAAATACCTTTCCAACAATATATCACACGATAGGGTTGAAATAAAAAAAAAAAACACTTTCCACTTTACATATAGGGTGGCTACCCTAATAAAACATTATTTTCCAATTTTTATTTTACCACTTTGTCGGCGTGATTGATATACATATTGGTACCAAATTTCAGCTTTCTAGTGCTAACGGTCACAGAGATTAAGCGAGGACGGACGGACGGACGGACGGACAGACAGACATGGCGAAACTATAAGGGTTCCTAGTTGACTACGGAACCCTAAAAACACTTTTTTGCCCAATAAAAGCTTGCTTGTATATAGGCACAGCAGTTCTCCAAGGCTATACATATATACATATGAAATATAAGAAATGTAAAACACGAATTCCATAATCATAAATGAAATTAAAGATGTGTTATAAAGAAAATTAGGTAGGGTATTTTTTATGGAAAATCGAAAAACTTGTCAGACTTTTACTGACCCACACATAACCCACCCATTTTCCTTCTTTTGCCTTTTATGTTCTGGGGCCGCGGTATCTCTTTCGAAGGTAAGTAAATAATAAAAAAAAAACTCTACTTACCTTAAAACAAGAAGCTCTGTAAAGGAGCTGGACGACATGGCCTATGCTAGTTTTCGAAGCCTGAGGAAAATGAGGCTCCAGTCTTTGGACTACGAACATTACCAACACCTGCAACAGAACCAATACAATCATCGTTAGGATACAAGGAAAGCAAGCTCAGTGTAAACATTGTAAAAAAAACTGAAACATGAAATTAGACATTTTTTTAATCCATAAAGGAGCTTGACTCCTTTCGCAAGTATTATTCCGGTCAATTTCTAGCTTACGGTGATTTTCAGAAGCTTATTTTTTAAGTTCTATCCATATGTCTTTGAGTCGACGCAAATGATGTTAAGTGTTTACAAAAGTCACATTGTAAAGCTAGTATTTATCATTATTTTTGTAGTTGTCTAGCAACAAGTGGCAATTATCACAAATTCTAAGAAAAGTTTTGTGTGTGCATAATATAGTATAACTAGCTGTTCCCCACGGTTTCACCCGCGCTGCTCAGCACCTGTTGGTCGTAGCGTGATGTTTTATAGCCTATAGCCTTCCTCAAGAAATGGATTATCCAACACTAAAAGAATTTTCCAATTCCAAACAGTAGTTCCTGAGATTAGCGCGTTCAAACAAACAAACAAACAAACTCTTCAGCTTTATAATTTAGTATAATATGTAGGTTACATATAGGTATTTATATTAAATGTATGGGTATCACCTTTCTAGAGAGTGCAGAGCCGTCCTCTAGTGCGAGCAGCACTAGTTTAAGGACCTCCTCCTGCATTGCCGGCCCGAGGAACTGACAGCCACGCGCGCGCACCGCCGCCCACAAGTTTGCGCTCAGCTGTTGCGGGTTCTATAAAGAAACAAACATGTATTAATTACCTTTAGCTTATTATAAAAAGAAAAATAAAATCGAAGTCTGTTTTATAGTCTGTGAGCGTTTAGTTATTCTTGACAACGAGAGTTAAGTTTTATTTATAAACGCTACTTCAAGTTAAACTTTGAAATATTTTGATCTAGAGAAAACAGTACAGCCAAAGTTGTGCACCTGAATAATATAAATACTATATAATATAATTCTTATGTGAGTGTGTATGTCACTGAACTTCTCTCAAACGACTGGACCGATTTTGATGATTTTTTTGTGTGTGTTCAAGGGGATCTGGGAATGGTTTAGATTCACAATTTTGTCCGGCAGATGGCGCTGCATCACATTTTTTTTTGTAAATACGTAGCGAAGCATGTACCGGGCCGCTAGTACTATATAATTTATGTCGGTCTATGTGTGTAAAAAATATTACTGAGTAGAATAAAACTGAATTTACTTTATTGCACACCAAAAGTTGAAACATAACTGTTTTACTGAAATTGCTAATTCTGAGTACTGGATGGATTTATGTCGTAGAACCTTTTGTTATAAAAGCCCATATGACTAAAATGTTGGATGGAGAGGGAGAGGAAGGCCAAAGAAAAGATGAATGGATTGTGTAAGGGTTGAAAAAAAGAGATAGGAGTAAATTATGCCGTGACGTCTGACAAGGGAGAATGGATGAAGAAAACGTGTTACGCCGATCCCAAATAGAATGGAGCAAGTGCAGGAAAATTACGATATTCTTGAACCGTTTGACCGCCACAGTCATATTCACAAAGTTAGTTTCAATTTACCTGATGTTGCAAGATGAGTTCGGTGACGGTTCGTTCGCCGAGCGAGCGGGCCGCGCGCGCCGCTCTCCCCCGCCCCTCCTCGTCAGTGATCGCACACTGCAGCAGCATGACTAGCTTCCTCTGCATTGGCCGAGAGAGACGGCTGCCGGCCATACTTTGGTTGACTGGAAAATGATATTCAAGCTGAAATATCTTTGATGTCGTAGATCAATGCTCTCTTATAATACTTAAACATAATCGACGACGACGACATAATCGACGGGCGTCTTGGTCTAGTGGTTAGTGGCCCTGACTGCTGAGCCGGAGGTCGTGGGTTCGATTCCCACCCAGGACAAACTTTGTGTGATTGTTTGTTCTGTGTCTGGGTGTGATTTATCTATAATATGTATGTATTTATAAATTATATAAGTATGTATATCAGTTGTCTGGTTACCATAACACAAGCTCTGCTTAGCTTGTGATCAGATAGCCGTGTGTGAGTTGTCCCAAGATATTTATTTATTACTTATTTATAATCAGTCAATTATTGTAACAAAGGACATGGCCGGATCCTGCCCTGATAATGCACAGTTATGATTAATATATGAAAATTCCTTTTAAAATAATTAAAAAATAACCGCATTAATAACATTTCCTTAAAATAGGCGAGAGAAAATGCAAAATATATATAATGTTTGTTCATTGATTGTGTGGTTTTACATTCTGACATTGTATTGATTGACATTTACATTGTCATCTTGCGTTGATTTTATCACGTACTAGCTGTTTCACCCACGCTGCTCAGCACCTGTTGGTCGTAGCGTGATGTTATATAGCCTATAGCCTTCCTCAAGAAATGGACTATCCAACACTAAAAGAATTTTTCAATTCGAACCAGTACTTCCTGAGATTAGCGCGTTCAAACAAACAAACAAACTCTTCAGCTTTATAGTATTAGTATAGATTATCGTAGTATGTTACTTTCTCTCGCCTATTCAGTGATCATAAAACATAACCGATTGTAAAGCCCTACATGTAAGCTTTAAAATGACGTACTGCTACCCTACTATGACCTCATAAAGCAATTCTTATTCCACTGAGGGGAAGAGACAGAGTTATACAGGGTGTCTAGCACCATCTCTTTCCCTCAGTGGAATAAGAATTGCTATAAGATGTCATAGTAGCCCTTCTGTACATCATTGTAAATGAATATTTTTTTTGTTAGGGCACAGCTCTATACCAATTCCGGCCGTGTCATTTGAGTGAGATGAAGCGAGTTAGTTAGTAGGTGCCGGTTAGGATTTTGTTTTCCTTCTCCGTAAATGTCCGGGTTCGAACTCACGTCCTACAACTTAAAATACGTAAATCTTAACTATAACTAAACAAATCACATCAGATCCACAAAGCATACTGTAAACCGTCATTTTAAGTATGAACTATGTCATATTTTTCTTTTTATCAAATACTCGTGGAATAAAAGTTGTTCAATTTTATGGTACAAGAAGCACAAGGGAGGGGGTCTTATGCTTCTTTTATTACACTTTGTATAACTAACTAGCTGTTCCCCACGGTTTCACCCGCGCTGCTCAGCACCTGTTGGTCGTAGCGTGATGTTATATAGCCTATAGCCTTCCTCAAGAAATGGACTATCCAACACTAAAAGAATTTTCCAATTCCAACCAGTAGTCAAACAAACAAACTCTTCAGCTTAATAATATTAGTATAGATATCTGATATGTGTACTCACCATTGCCACAAAACTTGAGGTAGACGGCGAGGTGTTCCATGCACTTGATGATGCAGTCGTACGCCTGTTTGTCATGATCGGGTAGTGCCTGGATGGAAGGTGGGTGGTACGGCTGCGCCGGGGGAGGGTACCCCGCGAGCTGGAGGACTGCCGTATTCACCACCAGCTCCTCGGGGTCCACTTGGATGACTGCCTGCAAGGGTACCGGAAAAAAATAAACATTACGTCACATGTTACGAGCTGGATTTAAATTAAGAAGGATTGGGCCCTAATGACTGGAAAAATGGGAGGAAGGAAGGGAGGCCTTTTCTCTGCAGTGGGACACATCTGGCTCATAATAATAATAATACGGTTTTGTTCCTTTTTGTTTCTTTTTTTTTCTATTAACCCCTTGTATGCCGGAACGTAGATCTACGCGAGACACAATGCGTTTTTAATTGTGTTTGTAATTCCGGCATACAAACGGTTAAGACGCGCCCCGATGACAGTTCAAATCCGGATTTTTTACCCGCAAAGCTACCTCTTCCCTACGACTATACCTCTGGCACAGTCAAAACGATTTTTGGGGTGAACTACTCTATTGATAAATAGGTATACACATTATTGATTTCACGATGTCGTGGCGGAGAGCAATATCGACACATACAGCTGCGTCGTAGGTAATGCTGGAATTATTCTTCTAATCCACCTTAATGAAACCATCCTCTTCGCTTGAACCCCTCACCAGACCTCGTTGTTTAAGTCTGCGTTATGACGCTTTAAGCAGTCCTGCTTAGCCCTTTCTGCTTCCGGCAACAATAGCGGAGTAGGCACGGTTAGGGGCCAAAGTACCTACATGAGACACCACTTCAACCGGAGTCGAAACAGCGTCGTCAGTGGCGGAACAAGATGCAACGCACGCTTTCGGCGAGTTGGGGAGTGTTACCCGCTGATGACAGCGGGTAACACTCCCCAACTCGCCGACTCAAAACTGCTGATGGATGCATTTTGCACCCCGCACCGAATATTCAAGTTGGAGATGATAGGCGCCCTACTTTCTCACGACAACCCAACAACTCTACTTCTGCACGTAGTGTACCTATGGTGTTGTTCAACACGCCCTGTTTGGAATGCATCTCGGCCAGGCTTGTTTTCAGTGGTGTTATGTCCTTCAGCGACGTCACCAGACGTTACCAAGTTGGTGACGTCAACGTGGTCGAACGTGACAGGGGGCAACTTATGCAGTTCCTTCGCCACGAAAGCGGGTATGTCGTCCGGGTCCGTGCTCTTCATCATGGTGATGATGTCTTCCACACTTCTCTAGCCACCATTCCTCCGTCGGGATTGCATCGGTCAACTTTGCATAGCGCTTGAAACACAAGTAGCTTAGCACTACTTATCTCCTCCTCCTTGAAACTGGACTTACAGATCTGAAAGCCAACAACTCGTTGGCTACGAGTTGTTGACTCATAGCGGCTACTGCCGCGCAAAACGCGAATAATATGAAATTCGTATCGAGCAGCGAAAGCACGTCCGTATTTGATCGCGTTTAGATAGTAAAGCGCGAGCAACCATGAAATTCCTGATGGAAACTAGGTAGTTTGGGGTATGTACCCCAAAAACGCAGTTAAATAAAGAAATCAGTACATTTCTGATTGACTACTGCCCACGTCGTATCTCGGCGTGTTGGAATAAGTTATACCAGAAACGTCTAACTGGGATTATTAAATCAATGTCTACCAAGTGACCTAGGATTCCAAATTTGCGGGTGATGCTCCGGCCCCCAGATAGGCCCCCATCCAGTCTTTCTTAGACATGTATGTCTAGGGAAAGACTGGATGGGGGCCTATGTGGACAGTGAACTGCGATAGGTCAGCCACATGATTCTATTAAAACACATGGATGTTACGAGCCCCGTAACATCCGTGGAGGTATTTAAAGTTAAACTGGCGAAATGTGAGAAAATATAAGGTACATCTCTGCCCAACCCTGCAGGCATTACAGGCTATGATGTCATATTTTTTTAGGGTTCCGTACCTCAAAAGGAAAAATGGAACCCTTATTGGAACACTTCGTTGTTCCTATCTGACGCTTTGTCTCGGGAACGCGGTAAGGTACTGAGTTAAAATTATTACCATATACTCCAACTAGCTGGCGCCCACGGCTATACCCGCGTGATAACGAAAAAAAAACCTATATGTTATTCCAGACTATAATCTACTTCTGTGCCAAATTTTACCAAGACCTGTCCAGCCGTTTTAACGTGAAAGAGTAACAAACATCCATACATCTATCCATCCTCACAAACATCGCATTTATAATATTAGTAAGTCTCTTGGACCTGTGGAAATATCATATCAAGAGCCGTTTATGTCGCAAAGTACGGAAGCCTCGATGTGCCAGTCCGACTCGCACTTGGCACAAAGTTGAATAAATGGTTTAAATTTCAACTCGATACCTCCACGCGTTTCCGAGATAAAGGGTTTTGACAGACAGACGGACAACAAAGTGATCCAATAAGGATTTCGTTTGTTATTTCTTTTGAGGTATGGAACCCTAAAAAGTAAGAGCTAGTAACACTCAAAAGGTCATAAAGGAAACCTAGGTTTCTACACAGAAATCACGTGTGAGATGTTCTCATGACTAAGTTCCTTGCACACTGAATTGCAACTCAGTGTACAATTAAGTAAATAGCTGGCCTATTGTATCGAAACAGGAAATATATGATTTTAGTGTTTTCCAGTTTCCTCTACAAAACACAAATGTGTGTGATCTAAATTTCATGCAAGATTGTATTTTAAAGAAATGGGGCTTCACATTTAATTGCGGAATTTGAATAAAACGCTCATAGAGGTTCAGATAAAGCTCGTGGCTAAATAATAGCAGCCACTCGGGTCGATCTTTAGGTTAAGCCGCGCTTCGCTAGGTTGGTCTGTGGATGGGTGAACACCCGTTACATACCGAGTTTCCTCCGTGCCTCGGAAAGCACGTTAAGCCGTTGGTCCCGGCTGTCTTTTATAGATCTTTGACAGTCGTTACAGGTAGTCAGTGTTCCGAAAGTCTGACAACCAGTCTTACCAAGGCGTATCGTATTACCCAGTATTAACTGGGTTGTGGAGGTCAGATAGGCAGTCGCTCCATGTAAAATACTGATATTCAGCTGCATCCGGTTAGACTGGAAGCCGACCCCAACATAGTTGGGAAAAGGCTAGGCAGATGATGATGAGAGGTTCAGTTAAAAAAAAAAAACCACGTAGGCATAGACGTATTTTTTTTGCCCGACACGGCCTGTTGTCGATAGACGGGTGAACGGTGAGCAAAAAACATTCAGAGTGTTCAAAAGAAACAAAAACGAAAATAATTACTTTTCCTTCGAAAGTCTGTGAAAAAAAAGTCAATGAAACCAACAAACTAACATATATCTGCTGACCGCTTTTCCACACTAAACCTGTTAATCAATTTACATTACATTCTGAAATCCGAACCATATTGTTAAGATAATTAAACTATTCAAAAACATAATTTGTTTACGAAAAATCTCTTACAAAATACATCAGTAAAAATGTTGGTCGACTTTCGATACAGTTCGCAATATAACATTTTGCAGAAGCCTTTTAACTGTTTCAATCCCGCTAATCAAACATTTTGATGAAAGGAGAGTTCTAAAACCACGTGACTTACCTTGGCAATATTGATTTATAAGACCCTTTGCCTGTGTGTGTCCAAAACAGTCTGAACCCTTAAAAAGTCTTCCCCTACAGTGACCAATACATGCACAAACAAACATGGAAGACTAAATCTCAATTCCCTTGGGCATAATAAACTTCGGTAAATTTGCAGGAGGGTACATCAAAAGACGAGTTTTGTTCTCCTTTGCTTTTCACCCGACGTTAGCAGATCGAAAAGCGAAAGAGAGTTTGTTTGTTACGTCTTTACGCCTAAATGGCTAAGCCGATTTTGATGAATTTTGGTACAGAGATAGTTGGGACCCTGGAGACGGACATAGGCAAGTGAGTTTGTTGTTGCTTTTATAATATTAGTAAGTATTCGGAATCGAAAATGATAATTCGGTGTTTTTTTTATTTAATATGTTTCTATGTAAAGGTGATTTTCTGTATTTATGTTCGTATAACAGCATTGTCTTGGTGAAACATGTTATAGTTTTCGAAGTATAAATACTTATACAAGTGCAGGAATGACGGTCGTTGGGTCGGCATGAACAAAGTTTTGAGTAAGATGGATGGCTCTTCAGGTACACCGAAATCGAATTAGTCGGTCACCACGGCTATAGAAATAGCCGCTAAAGTTACAGAAAGTTACTAAATTGATATTGTTGAGAAAAGTTATCACTTCTTGACACAACTTCACTCTGGATGCACCATTATCGCAGTCTCGTCTCGCACATTATAAAGGTGAAAGTTTGTATGTTCGTTACTCCATCGCGCTCAAACGTCGGGACCAATTTAGATGAAAAGTTGTATGTAGTTAGCTTATATCCTGGATTAACTTACACAAGCACATACAAACTTCGCTTTTATAATACTACTACTAGCTTCTGCCCGCGACTTAGTCCGTGTGGCATAATTACTTTGGACTAACGCTAACCAAGACCCGCGTGATGATTGAAAAAAAAATCTCTCTCCTTTTCTTCCCTTTTTCTCCCCCCTTTCTCACTTTTTTAGCCTATGCCCGTCTCCAGGGTCCCAACTATCTCTGTGCCAAAATTATTATTTAGGCGTCAAGACAAAACAATTGATTGTTTGTTACGTCATTATTAGTAAGGATATGCTATGAGGGAGTGGAGACCCACAGCACAGTGCTGGTTTTCAGTGGTCAACCCGTCAAAAAGTAGAAAGAAAGTCGTATGACTTGGCTTAACATGCCGTCGAGAAATATATCTCAGGTGTGCTGGTTCAACCCGGGCGTCGGGAGCTGCGAGGTGATTCCCGGCCACCGTAGACGCGGGTCTGTGAACGGTGAGCAATGGTAGCTCACCGTCTGTCTGTGTAGTAAGACGACAGATACCTAGTGTCAAAAGCATGCGCCTCAAAGAGACGTCAGCAAAGCAGAGGGGCACGTGACGGCCACTGCCTGCCGGGGTTGCGAGTTGTTCAAAAGAGATACCGCGGCCCCGGAACGTAAAGGGCAATAGAAGGAACATGGGTGGGTCTTAGTCAGTACTATTCTGATACTCCCCCCGCTCCACCCAGAGCGGGGGAAGTTATTAGATGAATTCCCATCAGAAAAAAGGTGTGCAGGATTACTAAAACTTTCCTTTATCGAAACAAGAAATAATTATACAATACGCACATGAATCCAAAAAATCATAGGTCTTGAGTTGTTAGTCCAACAGTACACCGGTAGGCTATCGCTGCTAATTAATATAGTATTATGATACTAAACACGTACTTCTGTACAGTCTTTCCGACCGAACCACCGCTCCGCGCCGGCGTGCCCTCTCGCGCTAAGCACCGTTGTTACGCTGGGAGAGAGCTAAACAAAACACGTGCGATCGCTGACACTTATGCTTGTTGAGACTGCATTCGATGGCTTCGGCCGATACCTCCCGGTGGTCTCAAAGGATAAACTATCAAATGCTGTCGCCAGCAACGAACGTGTTGAACGACTAAACTGCACAAAATGCTGACGGTCACGTTACTGAGTCTAGAGCCGCTGCGTTGACCCAATTCTTCGCTGGTCTCAATAGATCCTCTACTCCGGTGCCAATTATGGAACATTGTCACATAAAAATGAAAGAATTGTCAATTTTTATCTCGAAAAAGATTTACTATAATTAGGTTTGTGCTGCCACTCTTCATTAACATTATGTTCAAGGAAATGTATTCTAAAAAATCCTCGCCAGCCAGCGCTAATAGAAATAGAATTTGATTTAAATCTGCTGGAAGAATGAAACGTTGCACGAATATTTTATGCTGTTCTCTTTTTAAAAACAGTGACAGCCTTTCATTGGAGCATTGTGGATTGTGTAGTAATTAGATTTAATCTGTTGCGAGGTCATAGAGAACTGTTCGGGGGTAGTATTAGGTTTTAGCGTAGGTAACAGACGTGTGGGAAGCCGTTGGCGGCACCTTAGTTAGTCAACATAATCTTTTCTACGCACGTAATGAGCCTCACTCCACGTGGTATTTTTACATTTAAATTTATTTGAAAACTCGACGTATTGGTGTAAAGTTAAGAAAAACAATACCTACTTAAAACGTTAAGTTAGAAATATATACTTGTATTATATATCGTTTGCTGGTTGTTCCAACTTGTCGTACTGTGCGCACTTCAAGTCACCTAGGACACTAACCCCCGAATACTGAAACGTCACTCAAAATTTGAGGGCTGCTTAACATTTGAGCAGCTCTTAAACTTTAGATTTTGTATGGTCAAACGTCACTTCTAAGTCCTTTTTTTTTCCGGGTGGGAAATCATCCAATGACTTCCCCCGCTCTGGGCGGAGCGGGGGGGCATGTCAGACTTGTACTGACTAAAACCCACCCATGTTTCTTCTTTTGCCCTTTACGTTCCGAGGCCGCGGTATCTCTTTCGAACAACCTGCAACCCCGGCAGGCGGAGGCTCTGGCAAGCCCCTCTGCTTTGCTGACTCTCTTTGAGGCACTTCTGAGTCTCTGTTAAACTTAAGTGGGACTTAAATTTTGAGTGACGTTTCAGTATTCGGAGGTTAGGATTATGTTTGCGGATGGAAGGTGATTTACTTTATTTAAAAAAAAAAAACGTTGCCCATACTAGGAATTTCTCCTGTATCGTGGATGCGTTTACAAACATAGAAATTCACATACACAAACAGCCAGACGCGAAACAACTATCTGTAGGCCATACAAATATTTGTTCCTTGCGGGAAAAGAACCCTCGACACGCAGCTCAGCAGTCAATCGCTCAGCCACTGAGCTAACGGTGCCGTCAATGGTGCATGATACTGTTAGAATGTTTGAATTTCTGTGAGAAGAACGAATGACTGAATTTAATCCTTACTTACTTATTATAAAAGCGAAAGTGAGTTTGATTGTTTATTTGTTTGTTACCTCTTCACGCTTTAATGGCTAAACCGATTTTGATGAATTTTGGTACAGAGATAGTTGGGAACCAGGCGACGGACATAGGTTACTTTTTATTAAAAAAAAAGTGGGATGTGCGGGAGAAAGAGGGAAATCAATAAGGCGCAAGGGGAACTGTATTACCCCAAATTTAACGCGGGCGAAGCCGCGGGCGAAAGCTAGTAAACTATATATGTTTAAATAGTGTAATTGGTCTCGGCCGTTCTATTTATAATAATAAATAAATATACCTGCTTAAGTTCAACCTGAGAAGCCAAGAAAAGAATATTTATTTGACGGGCCTGTTGGTCTAGTGGTTAGTGGCCCTGACTGCTGAGCCGGAGGTTGTGGGTTTGATTCCCACCAAGGACAAACTTTGTGTGATGAGCATGATTGTTTGTTTTGTGTCTGGGTGTGATTTATCTATAATATGTATGTATTTATAAATTATATAAGTATGTATACCAGTTGTCTGGTTACCATAACACAAGCTCTGCTTAGCTTGGGATGAGATAGCCGTGTGTGAGTTGTCCCAGGATATTTATATTTATTTATTTAATATAGGCGTAAATAAACAGCTGTAGGAGCGGGTGATAGTTGAACTTCATCGCGAGGCGGTGCGTGACAAAAGACGACTTTAAAATCGATTTCTTTTAAACTGGCCTTGACGTGTAAATTACAATAGCACACTAATTCAACTTTACTATCCTCAGGCACACAGAGAAACAATATTAAAAACGATTGAAATAGAAATACCAAGAAATACTTTGAAGTGGGTACGGTAGTTTAAGTAGGCTGTTCACGATCAGCTACCCTACCATGACGTGTTAAAGCAGAACTTAATCCGCTGAGGGAAAGGGACAGAGCTATACAGGGTGTCTAGCACCATCTCTTTCACTCAGTGGAATAAGTTGTGCTTTAAGATGTCATAGTAGGCCTACAGGTATATGGTAGACGTTTGGCGCACGTGTAACTCGCCCCCCCCCCCTACCCACCCAAATTTATTTCTAGAGCACGTGCATTTACGTCATAAGCACACGAGAATACTTTTTTTTTACCAAAAATAAATCATTCGTTGTGGTATCTCGTTCTAAATCCTAGAATTTATTAACACATCATCCACATTGACAGAAATGAAAATTGAATTATATAAAATACTAGCTGTGCCCAGCGGTTTCACCCGCTGCTCACTTAGGGGTATGAAAAATAGATGTTGGCCGATTCTCAGACCTACCCGATATGTACACAAAATTTCGTTTAAATCGGTCCAGCCGTTTCGGAGGAGTATGGGAACGAAAACTGTGACACGAGAATTTTATATATTAGATAACTCATTTATTACCGAAGCAAAATTAAATGAAATGTATGTGGGACATCCGCGCAAGCTTTCTATATCAAATTAAAAATATCTAACGATCACTGAAATCGGATCAGTAATCACGGAGTAGGTAATTAGTGCAAATACATGAAAGCAATAAACTGATCAAATACATCACCTCCTCCTTTTTTAAGGTTCCGTAGAGAAGTGCCTAAAAACCTTTATAAATTCGCCCCTACCGTCTTTACTTACTCCGAGACTATTATAGTTATGAGTATAATAGTCATAATAGTAGTAAGTAGTCACAACATAGTTGAAATTTGAGGTGTAGAAGCCTTCTATGAAACACGTTTTATCTATTTTTTTTATTTGTTCTTAATGGTAAATTTAATATGATGATTTTAATACTGTTTAATTTAAGTATTTAAAATATCGATGTGTACTGTTTTGACTTCCGTAAGTTTTATTCACGGGTTGACAACTGAAAACCAGCGCTGTGCTGTGTGTTTCGACATGACGCGGGCGAAGCCGCGGGCGCCAGTTAGTGAAAAATATGTAAGATTAGCTAGAGCCCGCGCCCGCGCGACCTAGATCTGTTCAATCGTTTTGACGTGAAAGAGTAACAAACATCCATACATCCATCCATGCTCACAACCATTCACATTTATAATATTAAGTAGGATTTCAACGATACCTCTACGCTTTTCCTAAATAAAGGGTCTTGGCAGACAGACAGACGGAAAACAAAGTGATCATATAAAGGAGGGTTCCATTTTTTTCCATAACCCCAATAAGCAATTCATTTTCCTGTGTACACATATGAGTAGTACTAACCTGGTCGAACGGACATTGTTTTCTGTGTAAGTGATTGAGACAGGATCTACATAATGTATGGCCGCAACCCAGGCTAATGGGGCTGCGGGGCGGCGCGCCGAATTCGCGGCAGCACACAGGACAGTTCAAATAATCCGTCCATTGAGGCGCCTGTATTGGCATTCTGGAAGAAATAGGTCAACGATTAATATGGATTTATAGAATATGGAAGTATGGGTAAAAGAAATTCGAAGGTGGACTCTGAGGTACACTTCTACCCAACCCTTTGAGCATTACAGGCGTGATATCATGTTAGGTGGACTAAAAGACGTGAGGTCACACAGACCTGCTAGCCGACCATGACGTCTTAAAGCAGAACGTATTCCACTGAGGGACAGAGACAGAGCTATACAGGGTGTCTATCACCATCTCTTTCTCACACAGGAATAAGAACTGCTATAAGATGTCATGATAACCCTTCTGGTGGTCGAAAATGGCCGCTTAAGCAGTCATAACAGATTAATAATATGAATTACGTTACTATTCGTAAAATGGTCACAAAGTGATTATTCACAATATTAATTGCGTGTGCAACCATTTTAAGAATTTAAACGTAATTCGTAATTAACATCCCAATATGATCCTACTAAAGGGGCTATTTTAGGCCCCCAGATGTATTGACGAACGACCATATCATCGCTGACAAACGAACTCTCGTCCGTCGGCGATGATACACGGAAGAAACCCGTAGAAGTGGTAAAGTGACATAGTAGTTCTACAGAAAACCTGTAGAACTACCATGACGTCTTAAAGCAGAACCTATTCCACTGAGGGAAACAGATGGTCCTAGATACCCTGTATAGCTCTGTCGCTTTCTCTCAGTGGAATTAGTTCTGTTTAAGGAAGTCATGGTAGGGAAGCATGGTGACTCTAAGGTTTGCAATTTACAGCATAAAAACCGGTCAATTGTGAATCGACTCGCGCAGGGTTCCAACTTGCGACATAAACGGACCATATCTTTTGACTGCATAGGGTTTTCAAGGAGTATTTTAATCGTTTCAATTTCAACTAGATACATCCACGCTTTTCCGAGATAAATGGTATTGACAGACAGACGGAGAACAAAGTGATCCTATAAGTGTTCTATTATGGAGGTATGGAATAATACATCTACAACCATATAAATTTATTTACTGTAGAAAAACTTCCCAGGTTAAACTCCCAGGCACTACAATATCAACTTTACTAAATAAACATCGCTTATCTTTATTATTTACTATAGCTTTTGCCCGCGTCTTCACTCGCGTTAAATTTGGGGTAACACAGTTCCCCTTTCCTGATTTGCAAGTAGTTTTTGACCTGGCGCCTTATTTATTGTAATAGCAAAGCTAAGTTTTCCCTTTTCTTTCCTCTTTCTTCCTAATTTCTCAAAAAAAAATTAAAAAAAATAGTTTATGTCCATCTCCAGGGTCTCAACAATCGCTGTACCAAAATTCATCAACATTGGTTCAGCCATTTAGGCGTGAAGACGTAGCAAACAAACTAACTCACTTTCGCTTTTGTAATATTAGTAAGGATTTTTAATTAAACATTGAGGTACAAAAATATTTAAATCTGTAAGTCGCTATAATTGTATTGTTGACATTGTTTTAAAGAAGCATTCGCTTTGCGTAAAACCTTCATAATATATTCGCCTTGAACAGAGTCGGTTAAATCATAAGGACATTTTTTTTTAATGTATTGACAATCATACCAAAACTTAGACTGCCAGTCTTGTCAGGTATCGGTCTTATCAATTAACAGATTGGTTTGTGTAGGTCAGATTGGCAATGGTTTCATGTAAAATATTAGTATTTTGCAGTCGTATAGACTGGAAGCTGACCTCAACTTAGGTTAGGCTAGGCATATGATTATGATATTATTATCACGACTTCTCGAGGGTAGGTAGGTGACAGAGTAGTTATTTAAGAAACCAAACCCATTATTAAACTGCTAATGGTATAAACAAAAATTTTAGACACTATTTCAATTTATCCTAATACGGCGCGCAATTTGACGGCACGGTTGGCGCAGTGGACTGCTGCGCTACGTGTCGCGGGTTCGATCCCCGCTCGGAAATAAATATTTGTATGATCGACAGGTAGTTGTTTCGGGCCTGGTTGTGAGTTTAAATACAGGAGAACGATACAGGAGAACACCCTATTGTGGGGCAATGCAAAAAAAGATCATGACAGGCATGGAGTACCGCTTAGTATACAATTAATTTATATAGATATAAAGATTCGTCATTGTCAACTCGCAAGCAGTACTCGAAGAGGTATTAGGCTTTTTTTATCAGGAACATCTCGGTACCCACACGGAGTAAAGGGGTTGTGCTCTGTCACTGACAATAGTCACTCTTCACCCTAGATTAAAATTTAATGGTACAGACGACTGCAAGTCAAGCTACCCGAAACTGACAATTTTTCCCAATGAACCTTGAACCTTATACTTTGGAAATAAAGTCGAAAACCTATCAAAGAAACAGATTTTAACAGTTTTCGACTTTCGCCGTCGTCTGTACAGACGCCTGCACATCAACTTCACAAAACCATTTTAACCTGATCTCTCTACTACGATGTCCGATTCTTAGTAGAGATCTGCACGGTTACCATGACATCTTTAGCAGTTCTTATTCCTATGTTAGAAAGAGATGGTGCTAGACACCCTGTATAGCTGTCTCTTTCCCTCAGTGTAATAAGTTCTGCTTTAAGACGTCTTAGTAGGGTAGCAGGTTATAATAGTTTAGTATATGTTGACCTGTAGTCGTCTGTACTTACAACGTTACTAGTGAAATGTATGTGTCCTTGGTGGTACGTACTTCTTTTGCCCTTTACGTTCCGAGGCCGCGGTATCTCTTTCGAACAACCCGCAACCCCGGCAGGCAGAGGCTCTGGCAAGCCCCTCTGCTTTGCTGACTCTCATTGAGGCGCGCGTGAAACACGAACGCGCCGTCGACACGGCCTGTCGTCAATCGACGGACGGACGGTGAACTACCCATTGCTCACCGCCCACAGGCCCGCATCTACGGTGGCCGGAAGTCTTCTCGCGGCGCCCGGCGCCTCCCGCGGCGGCTGGGTTGGGCAGATGTTCTCTCCCTCAAACGCCCGCCCACCACCGGAAGCAGTAATGCTAGCAAAGGTGCTAGCATTACTGCTTCGCAGAAGGTGGTGACCGCTTCCCATTCCCTCTCGCTCCGGACCATGGCCTGAACCAGGGCCGGACGCGAGAGGTCGCCGCCGCCGATCGCCTCTACGAGGGCACGGCGGTGCTCCGCCCAAGCTGGGGTACGTATGGGTCTGCATAACTCTTCGGGAGGTAATAGCGTGATGTTTATTTTGTTATTTTTATTTAGGCACTAGTTGTGCCCGGCATGCGTTGCAATGCAATTTTTTTCTACGTACTGCAGGATATCGCTAGTCCGTGACCGGACACATTGTATATAGAAGATGATTCGTGTCCGACTATGTCCATATCTGCCAAAACTTTGCTATAACTGTGAATTCTACCCGCCATCTCCAGTTTTATTATTTAAGGATTTACTTCGTCGTGTTCGATATAAATTGAATAAGTAGTCAATTTTGACGTATCAATTTATTTGGCCAAGTAATATATTTCCTGTCGACAGCATCCTGTCATCGCCATTGCAGGGGAAATATGCACCGGACATGTTTAATGCAGACCAAATTGCGTAAGCGTGCAATTTTAGAATTATGTAGAGGTATTTGTCTAGCATTCAGGCGATATATTATATTTAACCCCTTTAAACTACCCTCGCTCTAGAAGTTTTACACGCAAAAATCGAGGTCGGAGTTAAATGGAAAATACGGACGGACCAGACGAATCATTAACTTCTGTTTTACCTCAATTGGCAACAACAGAAACTTAAAAAGTTGATATCGATCGAACCATGCCATTTTTATCTAAACCTTTCTAGCCAATAGGGCCATTTCTTACAAAAACGCAATGCCACATTTTTTTTGCGGGTTTGAAATCATCAAATAATTTCCCCCGCTGTGGAGGGAAAGTCAGACTTGTACTGATTTAAACCCACCTACATTGCTTCTTTTGCCCTTTACGTTCCGGAGCCCCGGAATTGTCAAATTGCACATTTCAAGGGAATGTGATTTCAGTGCCTGTTTTAGCCTAACACGCCAGGCATGTCGGCACTTTTGTGCGCGTCTATTTGATGTGTGTAGGCTTAGGCCGTTAGGGACACCTTAGGCGCGTCGCCCACACGACATTTGCAAAGAAAATCTCACATCAGAGTCACGCCGCAACGAGATTTTCTTTGCAAATGTCGTGTGGGCGACGCGCCTAACGCGCCCGCGCCTCGACTCTTGGTCGTGTGGGCGACGCGCCTTAGGGTTTATGTTTTCTTATTATTGTCGCTGCACTTTTATAATTTCTACATTAGCTGGCTAAATCTCTCCCTATAACGTTCCCGTGTGTGTTCTAAACGTAGCCTATGATACTCTGAGATAATGTCTCTTTTTGAGTAATTTATTACAACTATATTTTACCATTATACAATATAGCTGTCACCCGCGACTTCGTACGCATTAGGTTTGCGATTTCCTTTGCCTTATAGCCGTCATATTCTAATCTATGTCATGAAAGCTGTCAACAAGTTCAGGAATATGAACATAATGCAATTCTGCTCACTGCTCCAAGCTGTTAGCGTGATAATATATTTGTAATATATATCCTTTCCAAATTTTATACGATCTGATCAGCCGTTTAATTATGAAAAGGTTACAAACAGAGTTACTTTCACATTTGTAATCTAATATAGAATTCTTGTAACGGTGTTTGTTACCAAACTTCTCCGAAAAGGCTGGACCGATTTGTATAAAATTTTGTGTGTATAGGTATTGGGTACGTCTGAGAATCGGCAAAAATTTTCATACCCCTTATTGATAAGAGTGGTCTGAGCAGCGGGTATAACCGCATTAGTTTAGAAACTACAAAAATTGAAAATCACGGAAGATATACCGTTACTTAGAATGTAAGTTTAATTAGAAACCGTGACAACTTTAAAGTAGCTTTCACGCTTAACAGTATTTAGTTCCAAAATTATTGTCAATGGATTAAAAACCGGCCGAAAGCGAGAAAGACTGGCGCACCAAATGTTCCACACAACCAGGGAATGCAATCTCGTTCTTGCGAGATGTCGGCCTTTTTTTCGCGGAATTGATCTCGGACAAAAAGAGCGAGATCTTGCGTGTTAAACGAAATAATTGTACTCGAGCATAAATAAGGTCTTATTCGGAGCGCCGTGAACCGTGGACTCTTTGTTTGATATTAACTGGACTGAAATGGTTGTTTCTTTCATTTGTTAGATTCGTACTTCAAAGTTTACTACTTATAAGTTTATTAAAAAAATATAGACAGAAAAGTCAAATAATGTTTGATGCATGAAAATCTATTTAAAAATTCGTAAAAATAAATGTTTATCTTATAATAGTTGTTATTATTATTTTTTCCTAATTTATTCAAATATCGTGATTATTTGCGTAAAAACACACAAAACTGCCAATCTCGGGAGATCTCGAAATTGGCGAGATCTCGCAGTATTGATATTCAAAAACTCGTGAGATCTCGCTGCATTCCTCACGCACAACCTTGCGATATACACGACCATATCTTTTGTCTGCGTAGACTTAGAGGGTTGTTTTTTTCACTGTACAAAGGCACCACAGACTTGAGCATACAGTTTTAATTTAAAACTCGATACCTGCAAACGATCCCGAGAAAAATGGTCTTGACAGACAGACAGACAACAAAGTGAGGTCAGAGAGTCAGGGATGGCCAACCAGTCGCTCGTGGTCGCGCAACGTAATCACCAAAAGATTTGTGCATAAAAATTTGTGTTTTTTAATAAAAAAAATACTATATAATGGCATACATATTGGTAGATCGCACCGGATTTCGTACGTAAAAAGTTGATTTTGAGTGTATTTATTTTTATTTTTAAGTCGGCTACTCCTGCTATAAGAGTTTGGTTTTAATGTGAAACTTTTATTAAGTACATCGTCTCAAACTTTTTTGTCTATGTTGCATGTCGCGTGACGGTCGGCCGCGGAGTAGGGACGTCTAAATGTCTATAATGTGAAAAAAAGTTTCACTTTTACCGTGGTTTCATCAAACCACACAATCCTGTTTTCTTTCTTTTTAAGGTACGGAACTTTAAAAATAAACCAAACACCACTTCTTTATTCTACGATAGGATATGCAGAGACGATGCTTTACGTGTTACGTGATACCCCCTGCCCATACCACCAAGCATTCCAGACGCGGATTGTTATGTAGGGAGAAAATTAAAAAAAAAGAACGTTGCCTCACACTAGGAATTTCTCCTGTATCGTGGTACAAACAGCCAGACCCGAAACAACTAAAAAAAAAATTTCCAATAATTTGTTTTTTTTATCCCTTAACTTTTCCCAGTAGTGTATAAGAGGATTATTATTACGTGATTATAGGCTTTATCCTGAATATCTTTATCGTAAAGGAGTTCTCATCGTAGCAATCTATCCCATCATGAAAGACGTATTTTCTTCTAATGTCACCCACACCATGCTACGGCTGAAACAGTATATATGACGTACCATGTGAACTGGCGTATTTTAGCATGTATAAGCAAAGCAATGCAGCAGTGCAGTTCATGTCTGCTACCCTACCATGACATCTTAAAGCAGAACTTATTCCACTGAGGGAAAGAGACAGACCTATACAGAGTGTCTTGCACCATCTCCTTCTCTCAGTGGAATAAGTTCTGCTTTAAGACGTCATAGTAGGCCTACTGATGACACTAAATATTCATACTATATAGCATCATGATTCACCAAATGAAAGGAAACACAGGTGCTAAGCTGATTAATCCTTACTCACATTATAAAAGCGAAAGTGAGTATGTTTGTTTGCTCACCCGATTGTTATGAATTTTGGTACAGAGATAGTTGGGACCCTGGAGACGGACATAGGCAAGAGAAATGAGGGAGAAAGAGGGAAGAAAAGGGAAAACTTTGCTATTACAATAAATAAGGCGCAAGGGCAAAAATTACAGGCAGCAGGTACCTGCAAATCAGGAAAGAGGAACTGTGTTACTAATTTAACGCGAGCGAAGCCGCGGGCAATAGCTAGAATTTTAATGTATTTATAATGTACTTTCAGGCTGAGGTAGCTTTGAAGAACAGGGTGGTAGACAGATATTGCCAGTATTCACACATTTAAAAAGATCGAGGACCAAGGAACTCTTAAATAAACTTTAGCATTTGCAAAATATCTGTGTCCGTTTTGTTTTAACCTTCGAAAATATAATCATGTCTCCAACTTTCGCAAAGTACTCAAGTGGCTCCCTATTAGGAATAGCCTGAGCTCTCGAATATTGTGTTTGCTTTTTAACATCCTTCATAAGCCTAAAACGCCATTCTATCAACGGGAACGCTTTTCCTATTCTCGACGTTCTGATGCTCCTTGTAGATCGCATCTTAGGAAGGAGAAAGATTCCTAAGATGCGATCTCTATTCCCGACTCTCACTCTCACTCTACCGACTTCTACTCCTACTCCTTTACTGTTCTCGCTGTGCGGTTATGGAATTCGCTTCTGCCTGATATTAGGGACTGCCAAACTGTTTCAGTTTTTAAGAGAAGAGTGATAGAACTTATCTTCCCATTTCATCATAGTTGTATAGGTATTTATTATTATATTTTATACTGTATTTCAGTTATATTTTGTTTTTTTACTTGTTAGTATATTTTTATATTGTATTTAGTCATTATTTGCTAATGTATGTATTTTTTCCCTTTTTTACACAGTGTGTCTACATCTCTTTTTATTTACTCTTCTTTCGCAGGTATGCTGGAAGAGATTTCTTTAGAAATAAGCATTACCTTAGTACCTATTTTGTCTGTATTCAGTGTGTACGTACATAATAAATAAATAGATCATTTGTTCCATTAATACTTAAAGGTTTAAAAATTTACTTGAAATTACAACACGATTTTGTATTTTTTTAGCTGTAATATTAACTGATTAGCATATTAGAAATTTAACTATTGTGAAACTGTCTGACTCCCACTGTCTGGATTACACATAAAAAATAATCATTCATGAGAAAAAGCAGGCAAAATTAATAAATCATAAAAAAGCAATTATTCAGAAATATTACTAAAGTGAAAAAATGCATCATGATTCCATTAGCCTTTTCCTAACTATGTCGGGGTCAGGTCTTACTGGATTCACTTGAATACCAGTATTTTACATGAAGTGACTGCCTATATGACCTCTACAACCCAGACTTGAAGGAAACTTAGTATGTAATAGGCGGTCACCCATCTACCGACCAACCTAGACAAGCTTCTCTTAACCTTAAGATCAACAGGCAGTTACTATTTGGTGAATATAGGAAATAAGCATAGAGGCAGTCAATGTGCATGTTGCATGTTGAAAACAATCGCAAGAGCATAATCTTAAATTTTATTTGTTGACTATATAGTAATCAAATCAAGAATTATGGAAAAAAATGCGATGCATAGACTTACATACAAAAAAGTTAAAAAGGACATATGTGTTGAATCGAAAAACACCTCTATTCTTTATTGGTTAAAATATGTGATTCACTGCCCAAAATAACATGAGACAACGGCAAGATGATGAATCTTAAAAAGACTCTTGCTAGTGTTGTGCCTAATAGGTATTTTTTTTTGCGATCAATTTTCCTAGGTTGGCATTACAATAACAGACAAGATGGTACCAGCAGGAAGTTAAGCCCCCAAGCATAACCACAAAACTGTTTGTCAATTTTAAGCTTGAAAATGGTTGAAATTCTGATGGTGTCTACTTATTGAGACAATAAATAGTGGTATCTTGACCGCATTGTAGAGAATGTGTCAAAAATGTCATAAATAAATACTCTTTAGAGAAAAGTTAACTAATGAAAGACAAACCCTTTTCCTAGTGACTTGATTGGCTTTTGTTATTGTGGCCAATCAGTCAAAGAAGATTCAGTTATCATTTTAGTGTTTGATGGTCTTTTCTGCATAATGTGGAAATTTATAACAAATAAATCTAACATTTTATATGAATTTTAATACGGTTTCAACTAGTGAATTGCAAATGCTAGTTTTACTACCTGTTAATAACCTGAAACAATACTTGTAACTCTAGTAAATGTTACAAACTAGTTTATTTGACCATAAATAATACAGAATACTTTGAAATAACATCAATAATAACATAATAAATGTTTTGAGTTTTCTCCTTATTGTTATAAATGTAGCTTTCAGGGAAATTCTAACCAACTTTTAAATGGTTTTACCTAAAATGTGACAAGAAACTTTGGATTAAAATCTCTTGTTGAATATTATTATTTTTTAAGGCCAAAATATCAACAGTAAATATGTATATTAAATAGATTTTTAGCAACCACAAATAACGCAATAACATGATTATTTGAGTGTGATTGTGGTAATACCAATAAAATTTTGGTGACTCAGTGAGAATATCTATTTATGACAAAACAAAAACCTATAAAACACTAGAAAGCAAAAAGTATAAATACATGAAGAAGAATGATACATTATGAGTGAACAACATACACATCTTTTACTAAAATTATACACTACATAATGAATGTTTTTCGAAAAGTTGTCTGGTCAGAGACTGCCCCTACATGGTTTAAATGATTGTTTATACTGAATGAATGCTAAACAATATCACAAGCAAGCGGAGAGGTCAACTTATACATTTTAAAACCGAAAAAACCATGAATATGGTAAAATATTCATCATGATATTGAAAAATGAAGCATTTGAGTACCATGACGAGTTTTTTTATAATTTATATTTTAAACGCCTAGCTAGGTTCATTTGATAAACTCTGTGAATTCTATAACATTTTACTTAGGTACTCTAAATTAACCTGATTATTTGGCATAATACGTAAAAAGTAGACACTGTACAAATATAATGACATCTGAAAATTGCCACCTAGGCAGTCGTCTGGTGGTCTGAACACGCCATGATTGTCACTTTTTAGTTTGTGTATAATATATGAGGGTACAATGATGTTATGAAAACAATATTTTTGTGTAATTACCTTACAAATAACTCGTACAGTCATCACAAAAGTAACACATTTATCTTCTACCCACTTCAAAACATGATCGGTCAGCAGCCGTGAAACATAGACTAGATAGAATTTTGCAATTTATTTATGAAGTGGAAAAATTGTCTGACAGCTCCATAAAGGTGGCTACACACTTTTACTATTTTCGACATAATTTCGCGAAGGTTCACAGACATTATAAAGAGAATGTCTGTGCTAATTTTCAAAAAAATAATTTATTTGTTCATCAGTTTTAATAACTAAGATGTGACGATAATATTGCTTTTAGCAATATCAATATTGCTATTGAATTATCTTTTAGCATTCTAGAAGTGCATACTAAAGATACTAGACTAACAATAACGGCATTTGTGTGACCACATAGTGTGCACTATTCGGTGCGTAACAAATTAATGAGTAAAACTTATTGTTCAATCTTCTGATCACAAAGGTGCATTATAAAATGGATGCCGATAGAAGGAAGCTACGTATTTATTGTAAATATTAATGTATAAAAAATAGATATAGTAAAATCATTTAAGACCAGCGTGGAATATTCTGACATCCCTAGAAGCGCGGATGGGTCAACATAAGGTCCAAGCAATCGCTCTTCGTTTTTGTATTAGGCACAATAGGGCTTTGTGTCTATGACACTAGAACGGCAAGTTGGAAAAAATACATCACGGCTGTCAATGTCAATGATGTAGCATGAGTGTTTTGATGAACTTTTGAACGAGATTAGTGTTAATATAGGTATAAAAATTACAATACAAATTACACGCTAAGCCTATTTAATGGATCATATCTAATAGGCCTACTAAACCTATTTCTGTATACATTATAAAAAATGCTCGAAAATACCCTTAACATATTTATTTGTTGTGTAGACGTGGGCGCCCCCCGTAAACAGTTGCTAAATAATTTATCTTTTTGTTTTTAAAATCCAATTTATTTTAAATTGCCATAATAATACTATCATATTTAATCTTGAAGCGTTCTTCAGCTATATCATTGGCAGCCTAATTCTTTCACACAGAGGAAAAAATGATTCAAATGGAATAAAAATAACTTTCAGACTTTTATTTATTTACAATAAATTAAACAAAAGTTTTAGTTATGTATCAAAAGTTAAAGTGTACCATATAAATAAGCACATTCACATTCTGTTGAAGACTACATTCAGTTCTACATAATAGGGTGAGCCAAATTCTGTTCTATCTTTCAAAACAATTGCTATCTCTTAATCAAGCCAACACATCTGTCAGGTTGTGGTCCTCATTCATACATAACACATACTGGTTGCTTCATGTCAATTAACCTTCTAGCAAAACAATTGAAAACAATAAATTAGATTGATAAGAAATAGAATTTGAAATGATAAGAATTAAAAACTAGATCGAAACTAAAAGTAACCTAACTACATATGATAAATCTTTCATACCATTGCCAATATTTCAGCTGATGTTTAGATAAGTAGGTAATTGATAACTGGAACTTTTAAAATAGAGGCCAAGCCCACTAATATAAGGCATAGACTAGATATAAATATGATAAAATGAACAGACTATGTAAACAATTATTTTATCCTGATTTATTATTCAAATTTAGTTTAAAATTTGCGTCCATGTTTAAGCATTATTCTGATATATTTTTTTTAGTTCTCAAAGTAGACAACAGCTTTTTCAAAACACTTCTTCAAAAACTATGAGATTATTAAGAGCCCTTATCGCCATGATTAGACATTAAAATTTAGGTTCAACATTCAATGTTTAGACATAAACCGAACAACTGTTCAAATTCCTATTTTTGTAAAATGCAATGTGTTTACAAAAGATCATGTAAAAAAATATGCTTTTAATAACAAATTGACATTTAAGTCAATGGTTTCTTGGCTTCTTATTATTAATGTTAAGCTGTTTAGTGGCATCATACCTTTATTTCTCATTCAGAATAAGAAGCTAAAGCAAGGAGAAAAACAAATTAAATCATGATTTTATAGTGATAATGACGAAAATACTTTTTGTTACGTTATTAAATTTTTCTATAAGTTTAAATGAGAGGGAAATAGTCACTGCTGTTCTCAACTCCATAACACTTTCGCCTCACGGCTCATGTGTGAATTGCGCCTCGAAGGCATTGAGAAATTTTCCTCTCTTGAATCAAAATATACTATTATGCTCTCATAACAATCAAGCTCACCTATTACCATAGCTCACACTAATAATAATGCTGTCACCTGTGCATGTGCTGCCGTTTCGATTGAATCAGCAAGTGGAATCAGCAAACTCTAAATTTAAGATCTTATAGATTTTTTTGCCATTCAATAAAGCTGACAATATATTAAGTCATCTCTACTGGTTTCTTGCCTAAAAGCCTTTGTTTCAGCATGGGTAATCTTATAAGCTAATAATTAGTCTAGTTCAAGTTTGTTTATTGCTGTTACGCACTGCCTACTTCACAAGGTACAACTAAAATTCTCCTGTCACAATGTTCTTTCCTAAACTCCTCCGAAATGGCTCAACCGATTTGTATGAAATTTTTTGTGCATATCGGTTTATAGGGTAGATCTGAGAATCAGACAAAATTATTATTATTATACTGTATTTCATACCCTGAAGTGATAAGGGGGACCTGAGCAGCAGGTGAAACCGCTGGGCACAGCTAGTACAATATATAAATAGTTGTGGCTACTCAAAAAGCCCTCTTAGTCACTATATCAAAATTACTTGCTGCTATGACTCATTATATTATAGACTAGCTGTGCCTCGCGGTTTCACCCACGCTGCTCAGCACCTGTTGGTCGTAGCGTGATGTTATATAGCCTATAGCCTTCCTCAAGAAATGGACTATCCAACACTAAAAGAATTTTCCAATTCCAACCAGTAGTCTCTGAGATTAGCGCGTTCAAACAAACAAACAAACAAACTCTTCAGCTTTATAATATTAGTATAGATATTAGTATAGATAGGACTTAGTTTAGTGGGGGATATTCCAGTGAAGCAGAGTGTTTGCACTGCCGCAACACAAACTAAGGGACCTAACATACTCTTTTGTAATTCCACCTACACATTGAGAAACCTGTCCAAAGCCTGCCTGTTTTATAAAACCTGTGTTAACTGCCACAACATAATTAAAATATATAACTAACATCCACTGGCCCGTCTTAGCCCTGGATCGAAAGAACTAGAAGTCGAAAGAGCAAGAGTAACATTCATCATACTTATTAAAAAAAAAAAGTTTAATTGAATTAGTACTGTCTAAATCAGGAAAAAAAAACAGGTAGTCTGAAATGGATACCCCTTCACGTCTGCCTTTTCTTACCATCAGCCAATGCACACTGACTATAATCTAGGTGCCATAAGATCAGGTTACAGCCATCATTATTTGCAGGAATTTTAAAATATCATATCACTCTGGCGGCTCTTAATGTGCATACTTCTCCATAGAGATCTACATCTGCCCATACTTCTCCATAGAAATCTGCGTCTGCCCATACTTCTCCATAGAGATCTACGTCTGCCCATACTTCTCCATAGAGATCTACGTCTGCCCATACTTCTCTATAGAGATATACGTCTGCCCATACTTCTCCATAGAGATCTGCGTCTATCCCATACTTCTCCATAAAGATATACGTTTTGGAATGGGCAACTACGGTACTTTCACAATTTATTATGCCTTCTGACTGGGGCTGTAGCTTCATCTTTTTGTTTTTGGCATTCAAAAGTGTAACAACCTAATTGAAAGAAATGATTTGAGTTTGAAACTCATCATGTATGATTTTCCCCAACTGCTTTTTGTTCTGTCTACGATGTAGCTGAATATGAGTTACACACAATTTACTCGGTCACGCAAACCCTTTACTATTTATTAACATTGAATAATGGTTAACATATGTTACGTTATTTACTGCTGAGTACCACAGGGGTTCTAAAATGGGCGCTTTAAAACGAACGAACTAACCCAGAATAAGCCTTTTATGTTGGGATTTAAACAAAATTGGTTAAGTTTTGTGTGTACCCCTCTTTTTTTCGGTTGGGAAGTCATCAAATAGCTTCAGTGTCAAGCTTTTACTGTCTAAAACCCACCCATGTTCCTTCTTTTGCCCTTTTTTATCCGAAGCCGCGGTATCCCCTTCGAACAACCCGAAACTCCGGCAGGCTCGAAGCCTTCGTTTTTTTTGGGGTGGGAAATCATCAAATTACTTTCCCCGCTTAGGGCGAAGTGGGGGGGAGTGTCAGACTCACCTATGTTCCTTCTACTGCCCTTTACGTTCCGGGGCCGCGGTATCTCTTTCGAACAACCCGCAACCCCGGAAATACCCGCAACCCCAGGGGCTCGAAGCATTACGTCTAAAATCCAGTGTCGCGTGCATTAAGTGCCTCCTCGTTGACATTCGCTAAAACTAATGCTGGCAAAAACTGCAACAACACGGCAACAAGATATAATTAAAGTAGGTTCTGAAATAAATACACAAAAAAAAAGTAGGTTTGTTTTTGATACTTAGGTTTTATGACAGATCGTTGGACCATTTCCCTGCGTGAAACAGGTCGTTATAAAGCAAAAATGAGCATAAAACTCACCAGTTGGCCTGGGAGAGAAACAGTTCAACCAGGTATATGTCGAAAAACCAGCTACCTACATAGGAAAAAACAACTGTAGAAAACTGTAAACAATTTTCATATTCTATTGTATGGTCTGGTGGTGATGGTTCTATGGTCTGTGTATAGTATGTACCTACAAAATATTACGTATTTGTTGACTTCTCTATTGGTCTCGCATACGTAAGTACTACTGCTGAGCACGAGGTCCTGGGTTCGATTCCTGGACCGGGCAAAAAGTGTTATTGGGTTTTTTATTAGGAATTTCTCAGTAACAGCCAACAACAGAGTTTGGAAGTTACACCCTTGCCTCGGAAATCATGTTAAGCCGTTGGTCCTACACTTGCAAGCTTCCAGCATTTAAAACCACTCGATTGCTATCGTGCCGTTGAGTATAATCGAAAACGTCTTCCAAACACTTTTCACTGATCCGTAATCGACCAATTTTGACATGACTGCACAACCGTGTTACGATATGAAGACGTCAGACATACCTGCTGTTGTGGTAAAAAATACCTGGTGAAAAAATATATTTATCACTTTAAATTTTCGACCACAAATTTCCATTTGCTGCATTATGTAACGTAGCATACCTTGCAATGTTTAAAAAAAAAAGAAACTCCACACGGATCTGTGAATAGGGTTTTGCCGGTTTGACGATTGGATTACGAGAACATAGACTAGTGCCGGTTGTCGATTACGGTTACAATTGGATTGTTTGTGAACAGCTATGCTGGTCCCCCTCTTTATTAGCGGATTCCTTTGCCATCGGACTATGAGAGTGAACCTGTGCCTGCGCACACACTTCTCTACTATAATATCTCCCGCGCCGATGGCTAATCGTCGCTGAGACTGACCGCCGTGGGCGAAAACCTGTCAGAAGGACTATAATTATATGTACAAATATAGTAGGTTCCAAAAAGGTAATTAGTTACAGTAGGAATCAATTTATACTTATAGCTTTCCCTCGCGATTTCGTCCGCGTAGCATAGTTACTTTGGGCTAACGCTAACCCGTGTGATGATCGTAAAAACAAGCAAAGCTTTCTCCTCTTTCTCCCCTTTTTTAAAGTATGTCCGTGTCCAGCGTCCCAACTATCTCTGTACCAAAATTAATCAAAATCAGTTAAGTCATTTAGGCGTGAAGACGTAACAAACAAACAAATTCACTTTCGCTTTTATAATATTAGTACGGATTACACTGTCTAAACTATTTTCGATACAGCTAGACTGACTTTTAGCGGCAGATAGCTGATGTTAAGGAGTAGCGTAGGTTACTTTTAGTTTAGGAAATAGGATTGGAGCTCCGCCCAGAAAAAAAATGCGGTTAAAATAGAAAGACTTACCTAAGTCCCGGCAACGGCTAGTGCTGGTGCTGCATAAGCACATGAGTTAGTATGTATGCGGATAACCCATATCTGAAAATTTATCATATTCCGAACATTCCTTCACTAATGAAAAGCTAAGGATTGGAATTCCCTTTCTGGTCGGAGTTCCCGAGTTCATATAAACAGTGCGTTAATAAGCTTCTTCTGGGTTAGCTCTGCTCATCGTGAATCTGACCGATCTTGACCGTCATAGTCAGATTAAGGTATAAAAGTAGGCCAAACAAATAATAAAAAATACATTTATTACATCATAAGACTCAAGCTTGATATAATTAAATTCTTCATATGCGCAAAGCTGCAAGCAAAAGCTACAATGCCTAACTTTTATTTTGGAATTGAAACCAAAAGCGGTCAGTGTCGTAAATTGCACTATTATCATATTCGTGTTCTTTTTGTGGTTCAGGATAATTCACAGTTTGTTTTTATACAAGCTCACCGCTGTTCATGGTATATATAGATACACAATGGCGAAATGTGGGTGCACGTACTATTTGGTAGCCCGTAGGTCTATTTCTTCGGGGATTACAATCCGTGATGAATATTTTAAATATGGCAGATGACACGGCATCGCAAGGCATCAACCTGCTTTCTGATGAAACTCGGTATGTAATGGGTGGTCACCATCCTCAGATCAATATAGGCAAGCGCGGTTTATCTTTAAAATTGGCTGTTTATATTTAGCCTGAAGACCACGGTCTATAGTGAGAAGAGTCATCTTGTTTACCGGGCCAGCGAAAGCTCGTTGCTACTTTGTTCGCCGTGAGTCGGAACTGTTTGCGGCAGTGATGCGAACCCCAGTAATTTGGGGTCGGTTACGCACCGCTGCGTTGCACTTAAAAAAAAACGTTGCCTAGGAATTTCTCCTGTATCGTGGCTGCGTTTACAAAGATTTAAACTCACATACACAAACAGCCAGACCCGAAACAACCATCTGTGGGCTATACATATTTATTACGTGCGGAGATCGAATCCGCGACATGCAGCGCAGCAGTCAATCGCTCAGCCACTGCGCCAACCGTGCCGTCAGATTTCTTTTGAACAGCCTGCAACTCCGGCAGGAGCGCTAAACGCCCCTTAGGAATTGAATTTTGCCAGATCCCGTCTGAACACCTATGTCCTAAAAGGATCCCCCTTGCAAATTATGACACGACACTCCTAACACAATATGTAGTCTCTGAGATTTCGTGTCGTCATGGTACAGCGCCGCGATGTGGTTAACTGCTGGCATCGGCCGTGAGATATTGAAGCTTCCAACCGGCTGAAAGTGCAGTTTGCTGTGCCAAGGTCACTTGATGAACTCGAGTGTGGAAGAACCGCTGCATGCTGGTGACCATTTGGGTTTGAAGATTCTTTATTTATTTTAGAAGAACATGCATTGTTTAGTTATCGAAAAAAAACGTAATTAAAAATCTTTACTGGACTACGTGAAGCTGGCTGGCTACGTGACTCAGTGCTCCAGAGCTGGAGAAAGTGATTTTGATAGTGATGACGTCACGATGCTCGAAGGCTGCACTGACATCCATTTCAGGGTCATCGATTTAGAGGTAGGAAGAACAGGGTGTAAAGCTCTTCATCCCGTACAGGAAAGGGATGGCTCCACTCTTTTTTCAAATAATATTTCATAAATTAAAAAAAAGCAAGAAAGTGAGTAAAAATTCACCTTTTGATTACATGCTACTACCATGACGTTTTTACGACTCCAAAAACAACGTTTGGTACACTCTTAACCCTGGCTGAAGGGCAGGAATGAAGACACCAAAAGGAACTGCATCGATGAGCTTAATATTACGGATTTTTGGATGGAAAATGGTCGCGCAGTATTTCTATCCATTATTAATCACACTAACATTTTAAAGGCAATTTTTGTATGTGTCTGCATATCTAAGTTGCTTACTCCTTTACGCCCAAACAGTTTTACGGACTTATGTATGTATGTGGATAGCTCCTAGATTATCATATAGGCTACTTTTTATTCCGGTCTACACTTATAAAGCCACTTGGCGCAGCTAGTATAATAATTGTAATCATTATTGTTTGACGGTCCTGTTGGTCTAGTGGTTAGTGGCCCTGACTGCTGAGCCGGAGGTCTTGGGTTCGTTTCCCACCCAGGACAAACTTTGTGCGATGAGCATGTTTGTTTTTTCTGTGTCTGGGTGTGATTTATCTATAGTATGTATCAGTTGTCTGGTTACCATAACACTAGCTCTGCTTAGCTTGGGATCAGATAGCCGTGTGTGAGTTGTCCCAAGATATTTATTTATTAATGTAATTTTTACATGTCGGTTGCTAATCATCAAAGTCCTCATTAAAATGACAGCTATCGGGATGCACGTAACTAGGCAAAATTTTAATTAGACAATGTTTTTTATTATTTAATTTAACTGGCCCTAATGATTATCTACGCATAATATACGTAACAAAATACTGACTGCTTAAAATGTATTTGTGATTACTTAGGTACATCCTTAAGACCAAAGCTACTCTGTTGGTATCATTTTAATTAAGTTACATTTTATGGACCATAGACACCAAATGTTGGGTTTAGCTCTTCAAAATCCAGTGCTGGTACCACGAGGCATAGGAAAAGAGCTTGTGGAAGATATTAGAAGAGGCCTTTGAAAAACAGTGGGAATTGTACAGGCAATTATAAAAACATGTACGCCATTTTGCTCGATGTTTGAAAACAAACTGGTATCTTTCATCAGGATTGCCGACTCGCCAGTCTAGGAATCAACTGCCGAGGGGTATCTACACTATCTACCAATGTACTATTGGGTGATTGCCGATTCTTTGCTGCAGTCAAAAACGCGGTCATCTATCCCAACGGTAAGCAATTCAACACGCTAATACATATTTGCCTATTTCCCTTATCACTTACCAAAATATCGATATCAAAACGCGTATATCGATTGTTTCACTAACAGATTTTGGTTGTTCATCGTTTTTTACGACAAGATAACTTACAACAAAAGAACGTTATAACTTTTCAATACAGTTTCTCGAAAACTGGCTCTTATTTCTGATTCCACACACGTGCTCTCATTTATTCAACAATAAAGTTGATGGTCCATTTCGTCTAACGCATCTCAGTAAATTATACCTTTCAGATTGTACACGGGAATATTTCAAGAAACGACTTGCTGCCAGTTTCCAGAATCCGGTGAAGTTAAAACCATGGGTCTTATTATGGTGTTACTGCTGTTGTCATTAGGATGTGTGAAGGTTAGTCATTTACCTAGTAATATATTTTATTTTATAGCAAGGAAAGATTGAAATTGAAGTTTCGGTAAAGAAAGAGGCGTGGATGATGTTGAAGATCAGCTTCCCTACCATGACGTCTTACAGCAGAACTTATTCCATAGAGGGAAAGAGACAGGGCGTCTAGCACCATCTTTTTCTCACACATAAGAACTGATATAAGATGTCATGGTAACCCTTCAGAACTTTATCAGGAACGTGTGGAGGTATCGAGTAACTTAGTAAATTGGAGATGTGAAAATTAACCCAGGCTACGAAGTCAAAGATATTTCGGCTTATGTCGCTAGTTTGTGGAGTTTGCAGAGCCTCGGTGGGTGAGTCCAACTCGCACTTGCCCGGTTTTTTCCCGAAAATTGGTACTTGCCTTCTAAACTTAAGTTAAAAAAGCTTTGGCTTCATTTTGTTAGCCATTTTTCAAAATACTCGTCTATGTATCATCATCTGCCTAGCCTTTTCCCAACTATGTTGGGGTCGGCTTCCAGTCTAACCAGATGCAGCTGAATATCAGTATTTTACATGGAGCGACTGCCAATCTGACCTCCACAACCCAGTTAATACTGGGTAATGCTATAGCCCTTGGTAAGACTGGTTGTCAGACTTTCGGAACACTGACTACCTGTAACGACTGTCAAAGATGTACAAATGACAGCCGGGACCAACGGCTTAACGTGCTTTCCGAGACACGGAGGAAACTCGGTATGTAATGGGTGGTCACTCATCCACAGACCAACCTAGGCGTGGCTTAACCTAAATATCAACCCGAGCGGCTACTATTATTTAGCCACGAGCTCCTCTATGTATACATATACCCGTCTATGTATACAATAGGGTATATGTGTGTGGGTAGGGTGCTCATGTATGCGCTTCAGTAGCCACCTCGTCGTGCACCTTTGTGGTCAGGTATCGCAGAAATGATCCGAATGATCCACATTTGCTGGTATTTTTTTATTTTCATTTAAAACGCGCCTTTACACGCAATATAGGTAAAAAAAAAATGCTACGCAAAGCAAATCAAATCAAACCATTTATTTCAATTAGACCATTACAGGCACTTTTGAATGTCAAGAAACAAAATGAATTTACAGTCCCCGTCACAAGGCATAATAACTTGTGAAAGTACTGAATGTATATTGCCCATTCCAAAGCGTTGATCTCTATGGAGAAGAATGGGCAAGAAACTCCATGGACACTCTTTTAAATTATAATATTTTTACAAATTCGTATTTACATCATTCATGTTGAGATTATACAAATATGTGAGAACGATGTAGAAAGACGTGCACAGTAAGCTATGATATGCTGTTTGGGATTAAATTTTATTTCGTTTTGGGCGCAGCAAACATAGTAATCATGGGTAATTATTAGCGGGCTACACTCCGCAATAAAGGCGCGCAAAGGTATTTGCGCGCCTTTATTATATTTATTGCGGAGTGTAATATCTTTGTTCGCGAAAATGGCGAAAGCAAATTTAAATCATGACTGATTCCATAGATGCATTATGTTCTAAATAGTGCCGATGGATATGACAGGATAATAAACACAAAAATAACATTTCTGCTAAACTGGGTACGCGTTTTTACATCCTTTCTTGTTACTTGAGCTGTTAATGAATGAATGAATAAACTTTATTTCGGGTGGCATAGACCCATAGAAAATTAATATAATATTGTTAGACGTACACAGACACATTAAAACAGATTCCCTATCATTAAGAAACAGATTTATCATAAAAACAGATGCAATATCATTAAAATAGATTCAATATCATTAAACAACAGATTCAATAGTACTAAAATGGATTCAATATAATTAAATAAATTAAATTAAATTTCTTAGAATAGTAATAATGAGTGGTTAAATTTTGAAAACAATAAAAATATAATTTTATAATTTTACCTGCCCCAAGCCCTATATATGGGCGCATGTAATGCCTTCCAATGCTGCATAAAAGGCCCGTCCAACCTGTTTGCGACAACGTTGAGAAGACTGTTACCGCTGTCCCGCAGTCTACTTGCAATCGAGGTCGCTCTCTTGCGCATGCTGGCATAGAAACAGTCAATGCGGACGCTCGCGAACATACCTGAAGCGCTGCAGAAGCGTGGCAACCGCAGCAGTGCCCTCAACGCATTATTATATTGAACGCGGAGAGCGCTGTAGGATTTCTGCAAATATGACACCCACAAACTACCCGTATAAAAAGATGTGCAGTAGGCTCGAAACAAGGTTATCTTCACTGTCTTGGAGCAACGAGCAAACCTGCGGGCTATCATATTAGCCCTCACCGACAGCGCCCTCCTCTCTCGCTCAATATCAGCGTCGTCTTTCAGGTCGGACGTCACAATATGGCCCAGATACTTAAACGTATGTACCCGCTCCAAAGGCACCCCACATAGCCTCACTGGTGGAACCTCCGCCGGACACTTAGAACCCGCACTAAAAACCATAAGCTCACTCTTTCTCACATTATATTTAAGGCCATGTGTATGAGCGTATGTTTCGCAGATGCTTACTAGCTCTCTGAGTCCCCCAACTGACGCGCTCAGCAGCACCATATCATCAGCATAGCTGATATTGTTAAAGCATACATCATCAACATAGCATCCAACATGGCGACTGCTAAGCTCGGCAACAAGTTCATCGATATACAGATTGAAGAGCGTAGGTGAGCTCAATCCTCCCTGCCTCACCCCGCACTCCAACCTGTACGAGTCCGACAGAGCTCCCGACCACTTAACGGTATTGACCTGGCTCCCGTACCAGTGCTGGAAAATTTTAATGACTTCTGGGGCAACTTGCCTATCGAGCAACTTTTTCCACAACACTTCGTAGGAAACCAGGTCAAACGCCCTAGACAGATCGAGGAAGCAGGCGTAAACAGGTGTACTCCGATCTGTGTAATATCTGACAGCATGCTTTAAGCTCACTATAGCACTATCTGTGGACAGTTTAGGCCTAAACCCAAACTGGTTATCGTGCAAAGTTATTGTCCTATTTAGCTGAGCATTAAGCATGCTGTCAAATACTTTCGCGATGACTGTCGCCAATGATATTGGCCTGTAATTGTTTTTATCAGATAAATCACAGGAAAAATCAAGTCACGATAGAAAACTTTAATTGCTAGACGGGCCTGTTGGTCTAGTGGTTAGTGGCCCTGACTGCTGAGCCGGAGGTCGTGGGTTCGATTCCCACCCAGGACAAACTTTGTGTGATGAGCATGATTGTTTGTTCTGTGTCTGGGTGCGATTTATCTATAATATGTATGTATTTATAAATTATATAAGTACGTATATCAGTTGTCTGGTTACCATAACACAAGCTCTGCTTAGCTTGGGATCAGATAGCCGTGTGTGAGTTGTTCCAAGATATTTATTTATTTATTATTATTCTGTGTTCACTTTCATAGGGTCAGTTCTTCGAGGACCGTCGGTGCAGGTGCGTCTGCCCCAGCCCGGCTTCAGTTCTTAACACTACCAATACGAGGCAAATCTACACGGGAAACGTTCCACCGAATCTTTGGTATGTTTTCTATATTAAAAATTTTACAGATTTTTATTTGGTACGCTTTTAGAATGTGATTATTATCAAAAACAAACAAATTGCACTTATGAACAACAGCGAGCTTAACCCAGATTTGGGTTTAAGTAATTTCACTTTAGAATTTAAATTAAAAAATTGTTGCAAGGTAAGATTGCAAACGAAGCGCCATCGAGTGTTGATGGATAAAAACGAGGTGATGGCTGAGAAAATATACCGTATCAAACAAAAAAATAATTTTGCAAATCAGTCCAGGCGTATCTGAGTAATCAGTGAACATACATAAAAAATTAAAGATTCCGACAAATTGAGAACCTCCTTCTTTTTTGAAGTCGGTTAAAAAAAATTACATTTTACTAAACTTACTACTTACACCCATTTTTCTAAGATTTCTTTTTGTTACACTAATTTATATCAAACAAACTTCAACGCAAATCCCAACGCGGTACTACTAACGCCTAGTCAAAAGAGGGTAATTTAGAACTACCCTAGTACTACTACTAGGATAGTAGGATTTACTTTTTGGACTTCTTCTGCGCCTTTTAATACGTATCTAAGTAGATCCTACTAGTCCTACTAATCCAACTAATATTATAAAAGCGAAAGTGAGTTTGTTTGTTTGTTTGCTACCTCTTCACGCTTTAATGGCTAAACCGATTTTGATGAATTTTGGTACAGAGATAGTCGGGAACCAGGAGACGGACATACAATTTATATTTAAAAAAAGTGGGATATGAGGGAGAACGAGGGAAGAAAAGGCAAAACTTAGCGTTGCTATTACAAATCAATCAGGCGCAAGAGCAAAAACTGCAGGTCTGCTTGGTGTGTTATACCGAATTTAACGCGAGCGAAGCCGCGGGCGAAAGCTAGTATATTATAAATGCGAAAGTTTGTGAGTATGGATGTATGTTTGATCCTCTTTCACGAAAACACTACTGAATGGATCTTGATGAAATTTGGCACAGAGGTAGATTATAGTCTGGAAGAACACATACGATTTTTTTCTCATCACGCGGGCGAAACCGCGGGGTGCAGCTAGTTTACTGATAAGCGAGTTTTTTGTCTCCAGCAACTGCGAGGGCGTCGTTCTTCCTCTGCTGAAGAATGAGCTTGAAGGCAAAGTACACATCTTTTGTCCCCGCTGCGAGTGCGTCTACCAAACACGAAACACAACACTTATTATGGTAAGTAAGCATTTAATTTGAGCTCGCTAGGCTTAAGGGTGAACTAGTCGCTGGCTCGAACTCACTGAAGGGCGTGGCCAAAAAGCGCGCCGTCTTATTTGACATCGTGAGCGACAGAAATAGAATCAGTGATGAACAGTTACACGCTAGTCCGTACGCATAACGTCTTGTTCGCACGCACACTAATACTAATAATACAAATAGTTGAACGAAAGTGCGTGTGCGGTCTTTTATTATAATTGTGTGTGTAAGTCCCTGCCCCCCGTGCCGCCAGGGGGACATTTTCTGAGTGAACAGCACGATAATTCATAGCAAAACGAGGGCATAAAAAAATGCGAATAGTGCTTTGAAAGATGGGGTTTTATGGAAAAACCAATGCATAAATCAATTTCAAATAAATTTTATTAAACTCTCCGGTAATTGAGCTGTGTCGGTACCGACTTACTTTTCGAAATTTTACACAATTTTTGATACTTTTTTACATCCGAAGTTGCGTTAAAATTATCAATAAAAACGAAACTTTGTTGGTTCATAACTTTTTACTGGTATTTTATTTTTATTTTCTGTTTCCGTACAGACAAATTTAATAGTAAGATAAAACAATATCATGTTTCATATTGGATGTCCAATATCAAATAGTGCAGCAATACCCCCCCGAAATTTGTATGGAAAAAATATCGACTAGTGCAACCTTAAGCATTTGTTTTATTTATTTTCAGTAGGGTAATTGGATTACTTTGTTATACATCTGTCCGTCTGTCTGTTAAGACCCTTAGCTCGGGAATACGTGAAGGTATCGAGTTAAAATTAAAACCATATTACTCACCGTTACTCACCGTTCATGTCGAAAGAGATACCACGGCCCCGAAACATAAAAAAGAAGGAATATGGGTGGGTTTTCGAGAGTAAAAGTCTGACAGTGACTGTCTTTGGTGATTTTCCAAGCGCAAAAAAAGGTTGGAATCATACATATATATAAATATGAATTTATTTAAAATTCTTCCCAGTAGTGATAGCTGCCACATGTAGAAAGATGGACTTTCAGGCAGACATAGGTACTCATCTAAATAGCGTCACTGTTACTTAAAATATACATAGTTTGATAAATAAATTAACTCCGTTCTTTTTCTTTTTGCAGGCTATAGTTTTCATGATCCTAAGCGGTCTTACCATGACAATTCTTTACATGATGACTTTTACTTGGCTTAAATGCCTGATGGGGCGACACAACGTTCGTCCAGACGGACGAGACTACTTTCGTGAACAGCGAGGGGAATACCTGCGTGAACGTGAACTTGAGCGCCAGCGCGAACGTAACAGGCTTCGCAGACAGCTTGAGTCGAGCTCAGAAGGCAATGAGGTAAGCTATATAGTATAGTACGGCCAACGAGAAGCGATACCAAATGTAAACAAAACCCATGCTAAAACCCCATCTAAAATGGCCGCCCGAATGTTGGCGAACCCGTCTTAACGTTGCCATGTTTTTGCCGGGAGAACGAGACATTACGACAAAGGCACAAGATGGAAAGAGCTAAATATTAGATTGTCAACGCCACAGTTGTTCTTTAGGTTAATGACCTTTCGTATCACTTCTCGTTGGCCGTACTATAGCTGTAGTCGTCAACATATTCCTAACTTACGTTAGGTTCGTATCGGCACCTGCTGGGGTGATTGTGTAGAATGCGAACGTGTCCCCGCACCCCAGCCAGAAGTGACGAGAACGAACACCGTGTGGTTTTAGTCAGTAGGAGTCTGACAGACCCCTCCGCTATGGCGGAGGACATCCATTCCACACGCAAAAAATATATGATTATCTAATCTAATATATAAAATTCTCGTGTAACAGTTTTCGTTCCGATACTCCTCCGAAACGGCTGGACCGATTTAAACGAAATTTTGTGTACATATCGGGTAGGTCTGAGAATTGGCCAACATCTATTTTTCATACCCCTAAGTGAGCAGCGGGTGAAACCGCTGGGCACAGCTAGTCTAATATATAAAATTTCCGTGTCACAATTTGTCTTACGGGATGCAGCTGAATACCAGTATTTTACATGGAGCGACTGCCTATCTGACCTCTAGAACCAAGTTCTTTAACGACTGTCAAAGATCGACAAATGACAGCCAGGACCAACAGCTTAACGTGCTTTCCGAGACACGGAGGAAACTCAGTATGTAACGAGTGGTCACCCATCCACAAACCAACCTAGGTAACGCGGCTTAGCCTTGAAATCGACCTGAGTGGCAGTATTTAACCACGAGCTCCTTATCAGTAGCTGTAGTCATGGTAGTCATGCAATGTGTATTAGGGCCCTTTGAAGCTGACAAACAAGCATCCATCATACGAAGTGACTGCAGGCAAAAACCTACGTTGTGGGATTCAAGACAACTTCATTATGTCAACAAGGACAAACTTTGTTTGATGAGCATGATTGTTTGTTCTGTGGCTGGGTGTGATTTATCTATAATATGTATGTATTTATAAATTATATAAGTATGTATATCAGTTGTCTGGTTACCATAACACTAGCTCTGCTTAGCTTGGGATCAGATAGCCGTGTGTGAGTTGTCCCAAGATATTTATTTATTTTATTTATTATGTTGGCTGTTTTTTGGTGGTCACCACAGTTGATTCTAGCTTCCAGAATCCGTAGTGGTTTGGGAAAACTGTGGGGAGCCATAAAAAACGAGTTTTTCACGTTTTCCGGTAGGACTTAATATAACGCACTCAAAACGTTAAATAGATCTTGAAGGTAGTTTAAAGACTTGTGAAATTTGGAACGTTGAACCCCAATGTGTAACTAGAAGTATACCGGGTATGGTCTACAAAAAAAAATCGCAATAAAGGGTGGAACAAGTGCCTCTTTTTTGTTACGTTTTATTTTCGTTACGGGTACTTTTTTGTCTTAGTAAAAACAGCCTGCACTCGGTTCAGGCTAAGGCGTAAACTCTCTACGTATGTTAACTAATAAAACACGTTGCAAGCACTTCTGCTGAATATGAGTTTTTGGTTCGATCCGAGGCCAGGCAAACTAGGATTTCACACCAGGTATTTCTCAGCGGCACCTCACACTAAGAGCGTGAGAACATGAGACTTAAAAAAACCGGCCAAAAGCGAGTCAGATTCGCGCACCGACGCTTACCATATCTTTTGACTGCCTTGACTTAGTGGGTTGATTTTTTCATAGGTCAAAGGGATCACAGATTTGAGTATATGGTTTTAATAACACATAGTAAACTTTTCTTGATATCACGCGGGCGAAGCCGAGGGCGCCAGCTATTGTATTGTATAACGGGCTGGTGTTCGCAACTCCACGTCTGAAGCGCGTATTTTGCGTATGGGTGGGAATATTATTCGATCCACCCCAGCTCCACGAGAAACGTCAGCAGCGCCTTGGTGTTGCTGGCGATCTCGCGAAGAGGGTTACCGAAGTACTTTGCCCTGTATGGGGCAACCTCTGGGCAGTGCAGAAGCATGTGGGCTGTTGTCTCGTCTACCTCCGTGCAGCTTCGGCACAGTGGGCTGTCTGTGACTCCTAAGACAAAGAGGTGTTTATTAAAAGAGCCGTGGCCAGTAATGGGCCAGCTAATATATATATTCATCTAAATTTACTTAACGCGTCGAATGGATAATATATTATTTTTTGCAGGCTGGTGTATTACTGCTGGAAGATCAAGATTAAAAGCAACAACGGAAACTGACGACAAGTGGAAACAAAGACATATTGTGTTACAAGTATTAGGGTACAAAGCAAGCAAAATAATAGGAACATACGTGCTATAAAAGTGTTGCCCTCTTTCGCCAAATCAACGTTCAGAGTTTTTTTTTCTAAGAGTATTTAATAGGATAAGTAATCAAGTGCATTTAATAGGATTGTTCCCTAATAAAAAAAAATATATTATCACATTTATATAAATTATATTTAGAATATCTTCTTCTACTTCTTATTATATATATTTATATAAAATTCTCGGCTTGACCGATTTTTATAAAATTTTATATGTACATTCGAAGTATAAGAATCGATCGTAATCTATTTTATTTAACCCTAAATGATAGGGGGCTCTAGGGGGCTCTTCAGAAGGGGACTTTAGCAGGGGGCGAAACCGCTGGACACAGCTAGTTAAAATATCGTGATTGATCGTTTCTTTAAAGCCAAAGCGTATTATTTAAAAGTAAAATTTTGGCCAACTTTTTATTGGCTATTTTCATTGCATTTAGTTCTCAACTTTACTTAGCAAAGGCAGGATGGCAAGTCCATATTTTGTTAACTAGTTGAAATATGTACTTATTAATGTGTTTTTCTCAACGACATCACAAAATAAAATAATTTTGAAATTGCGTTACACATTTATGTTTAAATTACATGCATAAATTACATAGTTGACATTAGAAGGCAAGGAAAGAAAAAAAATGCAAAATACTCACGACTGCGCCAAATAGGCCCAATTCGGGTTTGGCTGTTTGTGTATGTGAGTTTAAATGTTTGTATTGTAAACGCACCCACGATACAGGAGAAATTCCTAGTGTGAGGCTACGTTCATTTTTCTTTGAAAAAACATATCTGTAGGCCATACAAATATTTGTTCCATTCGGGAATCAAACCTGCGACACGCAGTGCAGCAGTCGATCAAACCGTGCAGTCGTATATAAAGTTGTAACATTTAAAAAAAATATGAAAAAGGTTATGAATTTGACCTTAAATATCTCCTGATTATAAGATTCCTAAATAAGGTCTCGAACAAAAAATATGTCGTACCTATATACTGGGGGAACAAGTGCCTTTCAGGTACCTTTGAACCCATTATAGTTAAATCGCAAAACGCATAAGGTACACACGACGACACATCAACCTACATAAAACCATTTTAACCTGATCTCTCTACTACTGGGTGCCATCCGTAGTAGAGAGATCAGTAGGCATACCATGACGTCTTAAAGCAGAACTTATTCCACTGAGGGAAAGAGATGGTGCTAGACACCCTGTATAGCTCTGTCTCTTTCCTTCAGTGGAATAAGTTCTGCTTTAAGACGTCATGGTAGGGTTATAATAGTTTAGAATAGGGTGACCTGCTGTCGTGTAGACACACTCAGTGGAGATTGAAATATTGTCACTCACTGACTGACTGACTTATTAAGCTAGGTTATTTATCATTATCATTTTATTTCTTCGTATTTTAGTCGATAATTTTATTTTTTTGTATCAGTTAGTTTAGATTGAATTGTTGCTATACTTTTTTATGCTGCTTTTGTAATGTTAAATATTATACTCTAATCAAAACTGTTTATTGAATACTTATAATAAGCTTAGTTATATAAGTCTTTAAACTGACATGGTTACTAACATTATAATTAACACTTGAAACGGGATATTTACCATGTTTGTTATTCGTATCGAGTTTCCGATATTTCGGCGATGTTGCAAACGCCATGATCACGGATGAACTGAAGTTATTGCGGGTGGATGTTTACGAGCAGACAAAACGATCTACCCTCTTTCTTATTCGTTTTTTGCGTTCGTTACCACTAACACTGTCACTCACAACTCGATACAAATAACAAACATGGTAAATATCCCGTTTCAAGTGTTAATTATAAGCTTAGTTATACTTGCAATACGTTGGATGGTTGATATTTTTGAAATAATAAAATTATATTAAAAACTATCATCCCAGTCAACACAAGTTATTTATCTATATTTCAAAGAATATTTTTGTATTCCTGGTAATAATATTTCAATAATTAAAAAAAAAAATGTATACAACTCACGGGTTGAAATATTTTTTATAAAACATGGTCTGTGTAATTTCCGCCATTTAAATATTTTGAAATTCCAGCCACGCATTGATCTAGATATTAATCGATAGGTGTTATAAATACAAACTACTTTTGCATGAGACACACAAAAGTGACGCTTTGGAAGATTCCAAAGCGTAACGTTTATGAGATATGAGCTGTCACAGTTAAAATAAAATAGTTACAATTTTATTAGCCAAATACTAAACATAGCTGGTCTAAGACCAATAAATAGCCATACATATAATTTTGTAAAAAAACACCACAGGATATTATATACTTGAATCCTCACAATATAAAGTAGGATGTGACGCTAAAGTAACATACACGGTAACAGATTGTACTAAAAAAAGAAAAGAAAAATATAAGTTTCGTACAATGAAAAGGTGTTAAATTTCGTTAAGTAGTAGGTAATGTTTCATAAAAACACATAAAATAAAATACTTCACTAAATGTTGATCATAATGTGTGAGATAAGTGCCACCCGTGCTACTGCCGTACTTGTGTACGTGACGATACAATATACCTACTTTACCAAGTTTAAGGCAGCGTCAACTCTTTGTGAAATAGGACTTTTGCCCGGCGCTTATCTCGACGCTGTATTCTTAGAGAATAGCCCTACTGTACTTGATCTCTCTTCGGATACAAAACTTGTTAGTATATACTATATGTCAGCTTTTGAATTAAATACCTAGTTCTGAAGCGTGGCTGCTTTTAATGACAAATAAAAAACAAACATGGCGGAAGTAATAATCCAAAGTCCTTTGTAAATATGAAGTGTACTTTAGGCTGTATCAGTCACAAGACTGTTCGAAATATTTGTAAATAAACTTATTGTACTTATTATTGCGTTTAATTTACTAAAACACATACATGATTTGGTATTAACTGTAATTTTAGAGACAGAACTAAATTGTCTACTGCAAATTCATATCGGTTACGATAGAGCGATTTATAGATTTTTAGTATGTAACCAATGCTTTTTTTTAAAAAAAAAAAAAACAAGTTATTGGCAAAGAAATATAAAAAACAAACTATCCAACTTTTTCGTGAGGTCGCTCTTTTGTTGGGACTTTGTTAAGTTAAAAAGAAACCAACAAATTGAAAAATGATCATAAATAATAAAGGCGAAAAGAAGTGTTACTTGAAAAAGTGTTGCTTTCGTTAGATTACCTCCGCACGGGGAACAAATATTTGTATGACCTACAAGTACTTGTTTCGGGTATGTGTGAGTTAAAATGTTTGTAAAAGCACCCAGGAGAAATTCCTAGAGTAAAACAAAATTGTTAAACAAAAAAAAAAACAATTTCTTAGGGAATTAACAACCCTCCGAGGTAGGCCTCTGAAGTTCCTAAATTAAGGAAAGAAAAAATACGTACGTGCACCCCAGTTGTACATGGAGCTAGCTATAATTGAGGGTCGCTATGGGAGACTCTTTGGTGCTACGAAAGCCTTTGTGCAAGTCCAAATGGCACTTGGCCGGTGTTTTATTTATTTACATGCCCCAGAAATGTTTTTTTTTATGCCAAATCTCAGCGTTGAAATCCCGAGCCCATGGTAAACAACATGGACTGAATTGATATCAACTTTTTTGTTTTTTTACAAATATATTCTGCTTGATATGTCCATGTTAATTGATTGTCTATTAATAAATTTAAGTATTCCTAAGAATTGAATAAAAGAAAAAAAACAATACCTTTTGACCCAAAACTCCCCTAGTTTTGGGTCAAAAGGTATCGACTATTTTTCTTTAGAGCTGAAGTTTTGTCGCAATTATTTCAGAGTAGACGACAACAGATGTAAGTTATTCAAATCTGTATAAAGCCAGGGCATGGTACACCATGTCAGTACACTGGAACTATAAAACATGGATGGGTTTTAGTCAGTACAAGTCTAGACTTCCGCTCCACCCAGAGCGGAAGGCGATATTTGACGATTATTGATCGAAAAAAAGGTAGGTTATCTAATCGTTAAGGGTATCTGCATTTTTCTTAAACAAACGTTGCCCCAACACTAGGAATTTCTCCTGTATCGTGGGTGTGTTTACAAACGTTTAAACTCACATACACAAACAGCCAGATCCGAAAAAAATACCTGTAGGTCATACTAATAATTGTTGCGTGCGGGGATCGAACCCGCGACATGCAGCGCAGCAGTCGATCGCTCAGTCACTGCGCCAACAGTGCCGTCAGATTTCTGTTCCAGAGAGTAATTACTCATTAGATTATATATACCAGCAGTCACGTCCTTTCTAGATAGCTAGAAAGGACGTGGACGAATCATCCATCACACAATCCATACATATAGCACGGCCAACGAGAAGCGATACCAAATGTAAACAAAACCCATGCTAAAACCCCATCTAAAATGGCCGCCCGAATGTTGGCGAACCCTTCTTAACGTTGTCATGTTTTTGCCGGGAGAACGAGACATTTCGACAAAGGCACAAGATGGAAAGAGCTAAATATTAGATTAGAGTAACGCCACAGTTGTTCTTTAGGTTAATGACCTTTCGTATCGCTTCTCGTTGGCCGTACTATAGTTATCCCATAACCACATATTCAATACTTTCTTACCAGATTGTCCAAAATAAGAGTCACATTTGAATAGTAAATATATATTTCACAATTTTTTGTTCGGTATACACTATACATATTATTGTGGAAATGACAGTTATAATATGGTTTAAATATGATTTTTGTGGTATACAATACATTTTATTCTTTTGTAAATTGATTTCTACGTTTTGAACGCGATTTTTTTTTAAATTATTATTTTTATTTCTTTGAAGACATTTTCATAATACAGTGTTTATATTTGAATGTAAATATATGAATTTATACATGTAATATTAACATTTGATTTCACTATTACAAGAACTTATATAAAAAAGAAGTGAAAATACAGACACATATATTTAAAAAGGTGGTAAATAGATACAAACTTATATATAACTAAGATTCGCTTTATCTTTGGATAATTCTATGATAGTTGTTAAGGTGTCTCTACACCGAAATTACTTTTTCACGGGCAAAGTTTTGGGGAACAAAACATGGCAAAAGGTTATTTAATTATTATTGGTATGGACACAATAAGCAACGTCTTAAAAAAAACCACCACAAAGGTTTATATAGAAATTCACCAAAAATTACCGTAAGGATTAATTTCGCGTGCAACACCTGACTGCTATATAACCACTTTTATATATCGCAATATCAGATTTTCGGTATTATTTGGAAATAAAGTATTTTTTTTAAATAAAATCTCGTACACACGACGATATCCTAGTAGGCTGATGAAACAAGCAAGAAAAAATTATCTGATTAAATTTTCGGTGAAGGTACGTTCTGACATTAGAATGTACCAGATAGATTTTAGTCCCAAGTGAAATCAAACAGGTCCCCGAATACGTTACAGAGACTGATATCTGAGTGAAAAAGTAAGTTCGATGTGAAACCTTGTGGTCGTACATTTGTCTAGTCGACGGGACAAACACCAACATGTGTGTTTCTACCGGCAGCTGTGAGAGGAATCTTGACGGGGGATTCTCCAATGACGATATTTTTGATGCAGCCGGTGAATCCGCGTCGGGAGCGCACGCCGCGGACTTTGTGCAGAGGGCGCTCGTGTCCGCCGACGTACAGCGCCGAGCGCGTGTCCGTTGACGAGTACGCGCCCAGCCCGGGCTTCGAGAAGTGCCCGTCCACACCCACCGACACCACGTACAGGGACTTCACCACTGAAATATACACAATTTTAAACGTTTAGATTTTATTATTTTGTCTATTCATCGACTGTTGAGTTTAAGGTCCTGCGTTCAATAATGCCGGGTGGTCTTTTTCCATAAATAATTTTAGAGTTTGTACAGCCCGGAGTTTGGAAGTTGTCGGTAGGATGCTATGGGGAGCACACTAATGATGGATAGTTCTATTTTGACATAAGTTCTATGTGACTTATGTCAAAATACAACTATCCGTAAGCAAAACGAGTCGTTTTTGTTTATTGGAACGGGGCATAAGCCGTTGGTCTGATCTCTCTCCGGTTGTGTCGGGTTGCCGTTCAATCAAATTATGAGAGTGAAGGAACAGAGAGTGCACCTGCGCCTAAGCACGCACGCCGGCACTAATATCTCCCGCGCCGATGACTTATTTCCGCTGAGATTGATGGCCGTGGCCGAATACGGTTTGGAAGACAAAGTTAGGAAAACACCGCTACGTTTTCAACTACATCGTTACGTTTTCAACTACGTCGTTAGGTTTTCAACTACATCGTTACGTTTTCAACTACGTCGTTACGTTTTCAACTACGTCGTTACGTTTTCAACTACATCGTTACGTTTTCAACTAAGTACGTCGTTACGTTTTCAACTACATCGTTACGTTTTCAACTACGTCGTTACGTTTCAGCTACATCGTTACGTTTTCAACTACGTCGTTACGTTTTCAACTACATCGTTACGTTTTCAACTACATCGTTACGTTTTCAACTACACCGCTACGTTAATGCACAGTTCCAGACAAAATAATAACAATAAGATCTTGTGAAAGTACTGTAGTTGCCTATTTCGAAGCATTTATCTCTATGGAATACTGGCTGGCGCCCACGGTTTCACCCGCGTGATGATCGAAAAAAAGTAACATCTGTGCCAAATTTCATCAAGATCCGTTCAGAGTTTTGACGTGAAAGAGTAACAAACATCTATACATCCATCCTCACATACATTCGGATTTATAATATTAGTATGATGAATTTGTCCCTGGTCGATGAAACCATACCGAGCAAATTGGGGTGTCTTATGAAGTGCACCTTGCTTAACCCTCTAATGATTGTTGGCCTGATGTTACGTTAAGTAGATGATCTATCTATCAGTGATCTAGGGGAAAGGTCGGTACCAGCCGAGCTCCCCGGAAACCTTGTACAAATTTAATGTATTGGTTTCGCTACCCCCATACAAAATGTTGGCTACGATCTTTAATTGACTTGCTTTTACAATTAGAGCCCCAGCGGCACAAAAACGTGCCAGTAAACCAGTATCAACGTTGAGCCCCGCTGGCATAAATAAGTGCCACCAAACCCCGATCGATTTAGAACTGTATTTGTAGTAAAGATAAATCTTAAAATCAGATTACGCTCACGATAAGAGCCCGCCCGGCGGTGCTTGACGGATAGTTGACGTAATTAATGGCGGTCCTTGAGAGGTTAATGTGCTCGTTTTTTCTACATCGTTCTCACATGTTTGTATAATCTCAACATTAATGACGTATCCATGATTTAAGAGAGGGTCCATGGAGTTTCTTTTCCATTCTTCTACATGGACATCTCCGCTTTAGAATGGGCACCTATGGTACTTTCGCAAGTTATTATGTTTTGTGACTGGGACTGTAGCAGCAATTTTTTTTGGTTTTTATGACATTTAAATATGCCTGTAATAGTGTTATTGAAATAAATGCTTTGAGTTTGAGTTAAGTTAGCTTACCGTGTATCTTATGCCAGTTGCCATCACAGAGCGCGAACTTGTTGCCAAGAGAATAGCTCGCACGGAACGGCCCGTTTCCGTTCTCCACGTTGGCTACGACCTCGTTCTCCAACAGTTCGAGGACCAGGTAGTCCTTCTTGCCGTGGACGCTGAGAAGTAGTCCAGTGCTGTTGCGCGGACGAATCTCCATGGATATTGATATCTCGTCACCCACTTTGAAGTTTTCAAGGAGCTGCAAATGAAACGGGAGATTTAGATGGTAATGTTTACATGAGATGGCGGGAGGGAGGAGGGGTTCTCCGTCCGTCTTTTGACGACAGACTGTTACGACGGCGCGTTAGTGTTTCACGCGCGCCTTAAAGAGATGTCAGCAAAGCAGAGGGGCCTGACAGGGCCAACGCCTGCCGGGGTTGCGTTCGAAAGAGATACCGCGGCCCCGGGACATTAAAGGCAATGGAAGGAACATGGGTGGATTTTAGTCAGTACAAGTCTGACTCTCCCCCCGGTCCGCCCAGAGCGGGGAAACTTCTTTGGTGATTTCCCACCCTAAAAAAAGGGGGGAGGTGGTGAGACCTGTGAGGCGTAAAAGCAATATTGACGTGTTGAAGCAATATTGTTTTCTTAAGAGATGGCGTATAGCTCTGCCTCTTCCTACACTCAATATCATATAGGAAAGAAAATTATAGTAGTTTTTAATTGCACAAAGGACAATGCCAAAAATTGGCTCACGAATAATATAGCGTACTACAGACTATCTAAATTGCCAAAATTCTAACTTTAAAAAAAATTACAGTCAAATTGGCGGGCCATGAACGGAAAGGGAGGAAAACTTAACTTATTCGGATATGAACTAGCATTTTAGTACTCCATTAAGAGTTTACACCTGAAATTATTGCGTTTCGGTAAGAACAAAAGAACAGCTACCCTACCATGACATGTTAAAGCAGAACTTATTCCGCTGCGGGAAAGGGACAGAGCTATACAGGGTGTCTAGCACCATCTCTTTCACTCAGTGGAATAAGTTCTGCTTTAAGATGTCATAGCAGGCCTACAGTATACCTTCAAGTAGTTGCTGTGCGAGTTGCTGGAGGCTCCGAAGTAGACGCCTTCCTCGACGTTGTCGGAGCAGCGCAGCGAGTTGACGCGGTACGACACGTCAGTGACGTGCTGGCCATTCATCATCAGCCCCTTGAGGCAGCCCTTAAACGGCTGGTAGAAGCCCTGCAAAGAACAACATTTATTTTATTTATTACCAGCATTTGCCCGCGGCTTCGTTCTCGTTAAATTCGGGGTAACAAAGTTCCCCTTTCCAGATTTGCAGGTACCTGCTACCTGTAGTTTTTGGCCTTGCGCCTTATTTATTGTAATAGCAAAGCATGTTTTTCCCTTTTCCTTCCCTCTTTTTCTTTCCCTTTCTCCATAATTACACACTTAGAAAAAAAATGCCTATATCCGTCTCCAGGGTCCCAACTATCTCTATAACAAAATTCATCAAAACCGGTTTTGAACGTAACAAACAAACAAACTCACTTTTGCTTTTATGATTTAGGTGACTTCAGTTTATTTGAAAAATAATTTCAACGCCTTCTGAAGACAAACATAATAGCAGCGTTTTACCTACCAATAAAACGCATATTAATTTACTTACCTTATTCGAAGCTTATTTAATTGAGATAGGCCCTGCGTTTCCCACCATATTTCTATACTTCTATCTCTTTCTAGTACGTCACTTCCGCTTGGCAGTGGCGGGGAGGCTCGTAAAGCGAGACTCGCCATTTTGAAATCATTGAGTCTTATTACCAGGCAGAGATTGACTATAAGCTTCGAATAAGGTAAGTAAATTAATATGCGTTTTATTGGTAGGTAAAACGCTGCTATTAATTTGACTTGACCGTTATTCGAAGCTTATTTAATTGAGACGTGTTTGTTATCGCCTGGTGGAAGTGACGAAGACGCCAATGTGAGGTAGTATACCTGTTAATAATGTACTCTAGATATGGTGTAGTAGAACATTAAATATCTAAAAATGCATCCACCGGTTCATGTACCTACATGATTGATGTAGGCATTGAATAAATAAAACTAAGTGTAAATAATCGAAAATAATGTATTTGATCTAAACAAAAACACCTCTTTGGTGATACCATCATTTTAGGTACATAATTCATTACATAATTACTAATCAACTGGATTAAATAAAGTGGTTATAGAGACGTTACAGTTTACCGCGGGTCTAACCTCACGCTTATAAAATTTGCAAAAGGTATTTTGCGAACGCCAGTTACCCCTAGCAAGAATCTCCTCAAGAGGATAATTATCGACCCAATTTTTTGAGGCCACAGCTGATCTAAAACTCCCAGGGGATGCTTTAATACCGGCTTTGACTAAAAGGGACTTGATCCAGCCCGCAATTAGGGTTTTCGATGCAGGTTTAGGTTCACCTCTAATGTTGACAAATAAATTACTACAATTTGCAGCATTTCTACGATTCTCAAGAACCGAGATTGTATGCTTAACCCAATAGACCGGATCTAAATTTTTGTTATGTTCATTAGAAATTAACCGCCAACCAGATTGTCTATAATCTACAGAATCAGTTTTTGACCCAAAAACCGGCCAGAAAACTAATACATCATTTTGATTAGAAAAATTATTAGAATCAATTGTGAGCAAAGTCAAATCATGGATTCTTCTCCCAGAGCATAGGAGAAGTAGAGAAGCTGTATGTCTCTGCACTTGAAAAATATTATTTTCATTAATACGTTTACTCTCTAAGAAACTAGCAAGATCGTTTATGTTCCAAATCGGGGGCTTGACATGGCTGACCGGTTTATGTAACGCGATAGATTTTAGAACATGTTTTACAAGGACATTTGAGCTTAACTGGCCGGATGTTTCTGGGTTGCAAAGGGTTGCGATCGCAGATTTATGTAACAAAATAGTATTGTACGATAATTGATTTATTAAATGGAGATCAGATAAAAATCTAGCCAAATCGCTGGCTACTGGAATTGAGGGGTTTACCTGGTGCTTTTCGCACCAATTTAGCCATCTCTTCCAAGCAGTGCTATAAACTTTTCGTGTCGAGGGACGCCATGACTTCTCAAGAAGTTCTAATTGAGCATTATTCCAGGTTGTTAGCATCCCAGACCACCCCCACATTTCCACACTTCTAGGGTCATGTTGTGGACGTTCGGTGGTGGCAGTCCTGTTGTCGTGTCGATTAGGACTTTGTCTAGGTGATACAGCGTAAATGGAGCTGCTAGGGCACGTAACTTGATGTCGGGTCGCCAAAAAACTCGCTCCCATCGTGGTACCACCAGTAGGTATGTTCCCTGGGCTTGATTGAGATAAGCTAGGACCTTGGGAATCAGAAAGGGGGGAGGGAACACCCACGCCAGGTTGTAATTCCACATCTGGGAAAACGCGTCGCAAAACAGGGCTTGATCGTCCTTCTGGTCTAAAGACACGTAATTCGTCACTACATGTGCTCGGTTGGACGCAAATAGGTCGATCAGTGGAACTCCCCATTTGGCAAATATTTTCTTTGTGCATTGTGCAGACAGATGCCACTCTGGAGTTACGCGAAACCTCGACAAGTGATCCGCGTGCCCGTTGTAAATACCTGGGATATAAAAGACGTTCATGTGAATTTGATGGTCCCCCATTATTTGGAAAACTTTGTAGGTTAACTCCAGGAGAGGTGCCGATTTGGTACCGCCCTCGTGACGGAGATATGCGACTACCGACTTGTTGTCGCTCTGAATCAAAACAGTTTTGTGTCTCAGGAGCTGATAATGATCTTCCAAAACTTTTAGGATTGCTAACATTTCCTTTTGGTTGCAATGAAGGTCTTTCTCGGCTTCTGACCACAGACCCGAGAGAAAAAGATTGTCCAGGCGAGCCCCCCAAGCGATGTCTGACGCATCTGTTGTAAGGAAATGAGAAGGAGGTGGCATGTGTATTGCCGACGGAAGATGACAATTCTGACTCCACCATATCAGATTGTCTATGGCAGCACGAGGTAGGGTGTGTAATAACCTGTGATCCGACCCCAAGATTGCGTTCAGTAGGTTCAGAAGCGCTCGAAAGTTGAGTCTCCCTTTTGGTACTGCAAAGCTGGCAAAATTGAGTAGACCAACTAGACTTTGAAGCTCTTTGAGTGTTGTGCGTTGCTTCCACAACAAATGATAAATTTTGTTTGCAAGTCCCGTTAGTTTTTCTTCGGGAAGACGCTTGCAATTCGACCATGGATCCCAATGGATTCCTAGGAACACTAGACTTTTCGACGGTGTGATAATCGACTTTTTGTAATTGATCAGCCAACCTAACGTTTCTAGAGTGTCGAGCACAACCCTCACATGATTCTGAAGCCTGTTTTCGTCCTGGTGAGCGATCAAGAAATCGTCCAGAAAAACTATTATCCTGACACCTCGTTGCCTGAGTGTCTGGGCTATCCAATTTGTAAGCGCAGCAAAAGTCTTGGGCGCTGTGCTCAGACCAAAAGGTAGGCAGGTCATTTCTAGCAATTCGTTGCGATAAATTAGGCGCAGAAACCTTCTGTGGCTGTGAGCAACAGGTAAATGAAAATACGCCTGAGAGAGGTCGATTTTGCATAGCCAATCCTGTGGTTGCAGGAAATCGGGAATGCGATATGCATTTATTAGCTTGAATCGATCTGTTATGATGTAAGAGTTCAGTATTTTCAAATTGAAAATTGGACGATTTGAGCCGTCGCCTTTGGGGACAAGAAACATCGATGACAGGAAGCTTGGCGAAACAATAGCTCGTTTCAGAACTCCCTGTTCTATCATTTTGTTTATAACAGGTGTCATTTCGGCAGATTCTGGAACATTTAGGTTTGTTTCTACAATGCTTGGATGAACAAGCGGAGGCTTCTGGCAAAAAGGTATGCGATACCCTGTTATTATTTTTAGAATGTAATTTGGTGCATTCATTTGTTCCCATTTGTGTCGAAAATGCAGGAGACGGCCCGCTCTGAACGAGTCAATACTTACGTCGTTTGTTGTTATTAGTCTGCTGGGGGGGGGATGATGCGCGTCTCCTCCCATACCTTGGCTGATTATTTTGCCGAGCATTCGACTGGCCTCGAAAGTTATTGCGTTTATTCGGTGCGACCGAATTATATTGAGCAGCGTGAATATCGTAGCCACCTTGCGGAGGTGGATTACCGCTGCTATAGCCACCTTGCGTAGGTGGGTTACTGTTAACACATTGCGAATGCGTATTATGTTGGCAAGCATGAGCTGTTTGAGCAAAACCCTGCGAGGGCTTTTTGTAAGGCTTTGGCCCCTGCGGGGGGCCTCTAAACTTTTTTGCATCAACCTGCGAGGTAGATGTCGTATTAGCCTTTTGCAATGGCCAAAAACATTTTCTTACACCGCCAGCTTTTTCTACAGCAGCAGTAAATTTCTCTGCGTTGAACAGGTTAGTACATGTCGGCGGAATTTTCTTTAAATTAGCCTTCATCAAGGGGTCCTTTGCCTGTTTAATAACACAGTCTCTCCGCATTTGGAGAATCTCAGCACGATGTCCACAAATGATCTGTAATAGGTCTGAGGAACACTTATTAAAATCCCCTGTGGAAAAAAGGTCATTAACTTTCTGAAGCAAAGTGTCAGAATTTAGTGAGTCACTATGTTTAGCCCAAAGTAACAATTCTTGAAGAGTTCCTTGCAAAACATCTCTTTGTTTTAGTACACACATGGTCAAGGCTGCGAAAGCCTTATCAGCAAACACAAGGTGACGAGGAGACTCATATATTTTGACTTCTTCGTTCATTTCAATGTCTGTATAACCCGGCGAGTGATTGTACATTTTTTGGGTTTCAGAATATCTAATTTCACTCCAGTCACTTTTATCAAGATGTTGCAAGTCACATAGCAACTTCAAATAGTTCTCGGAAGTATTGGGCATTGTAGGTTCTTTCAGCTTAGTTTCAAAAGTTAAAGTAAACTCTTGATCACCACGTGCACTAAGATTATTAGGTTCACCATCAAACATCTGTTCGTAATGATTTTCACTAACACTGGACATAAGTGAGATGGCATCACAATCTAAATTGGTACTCACGTGTTCACTGGGGCCCTTGCAACCCATTTGCTGACGAAGGCTACGTACCTCCTTAGCTAATTTCCGTAGCTTACGTTTGGAACGACGCTTGCGTTGGCTTTTTCTTTTGTTGCGGCGACTTCTCTTTGGGTTGCCTCCGCTAGACGAGGAGCTATCACTGGAACTTGAGCTACTAGAACTCGAGCTATTAGAACTGTTCGACCGAGCTCGCCGCTTCTGCGACGAAGAAGGTCCTGGACGAACATCACTAAGCACAACACCACTAGCCTTAACGGCATTATCACTCAAGTTTTCCATACTGGATATCGAAAGATTAAACTTTTAAATTCAAATAAAACCGTTAGGCTTATTTTCACTTTAAACAAATATAATTTTCAAGGTAATGTCGGTAGGACACGACTGTTCGCGGCGGGAAACAAGACGCCAATGATTTCAAAATGGCGAGTCTCGCTTTACGAGCCTCCCCGCCACTGCCAAGCGGAAGTGACGTACTAGAAAGAGATAGAAGTATAGAAATATGGTGGGAAACGCAGGGCCTATCTCAATTAAATAAGCTTCGAATAACGGTCAAGTCAAATTAATATTACGTTTAAGCTTTGAACGCTACAGCTTAAACGCATACCAAATCCAGAGATTTGGTAGAGTTTTTGCTACTAAGATTTGTGCATAAGAATCGGGTAGTTGACACCATTAACCAAAATTAAAAAACACAATTTTTCTGAAAAAACACTGTAAAAAGCTGCGCTCGGTGCTATGGTGACCTAACACTACTTTTTCGTATTGATATGATAATGGTTTATTTGGTTAAAGTTAAAGTCTTCAATTAAAGTGGAAACAGTTATATTAAATCACTATAAAGAGTTACAAAGTAAAATGGTAAACTATATAACTACTTATTGGTAATGGTAAAATGGTAATGGTAAAATGGTAATAGTTTTGAGTGCGTGGTGTCTCTAAAGAGATCTAATCGCGAACTGGTTCGATATTGTGAGATTCGAGCGAATGTGCATACTTGCGATCGATGCAATTATGTGCTTTCGCAGAGTGTTCGATTCACTCAAACCGATGCAATTATACATTTTCGCTGAGTGTTCGATTAACTCGAACATATTCCCGAGACGAGAGAGAATTGGTTTAAAGTTAAACTATCGAGTCCTCTACAGAAAAGGCGACATTTTGGTGGCCTGAGTCCTTAATTTTGTCCCGTTTCACTGCACTAGGCCATCGTTTGGCACAACTGTATAAACTTAACTCGATTTCACTTTTATTATTTAGATCTTTCGCACTAAGCACTTCACTATAATTGTCACTTTTGCATGGTTTCGGTGTAGGCGGAGCCGCCGCAAATTCTTGCTCATGGCGACTTTCGCTGCGACGCCGCGGTTTTGGCGGGGCCACCGCCGCCTCGTGCCGGCGGGATCCCTCGCCAGGCTGCCCAGGCTTGCGGCACAGGCCGCATCGCCCAGTTTTCCACATCCAAACTGCTGTCGCGCATAGAACGAGCGACAGTAGTACGTAGCAAATTACGTACTGGTGGATATCATGGGGCGATATCTCTTCTATTTCCGAATCGCTTTCCTTCAGTTTTTCAATCTGTTCCCTGAGACTATCCATTGATGTGGTAAGGTTTCCGTCGTCAATTTGCTTTTCGTCAGGAATTTTTATGTTGACCAAGTGGTTGATTTGGTCGAATTCCGGCATGTAAATGGTTGGTGAAATGCTGACACGGTTGGATTGATGACGAATCGAATATAGTGAGAAGTCTTTGCCTTTAATGATGCACTCCTGACCTACGCTAATAACTCCGGCTTGGCTCATCTGACGAACTGTTACTTGATCGCCGCATATTATTTTTATTGTGTAGGTGTCACAACAAAAGTATAAATGCTGAGAAGTCAAATGTAATTCGATCCATGCATTGGTGCAGTTTGATTTTTCAACTGTGCATGTATTTGTTTGTGGGTCTTTGTCGCAAAAACTTTCATCGTTTTTTAAGTCTAGAATTGGTTTCAACAGCTGACACATATAAGTAGGTCCATGGTGTAAACATTCTGTAAGTTCGCTGGTGGACATACTAAAGTATGAATCTTTCTTAAGGTTGACTGCAACATATTCTGAGACTGGTATTATTTTTGTCATACGTGTATTTGTTTGGTGCGGTATAGGTACTATCTTATACAATTGGAAGCTTTCTCTGGATACAAGTGGGAAAGTAACTTCAATAATTACATATTTTTGCGTTGCTCTGGCCTTGACTTTCAGTAGTTTGTAAAGATACTGAAGATCTGTGTCTATATTTGTGATTGGTAGTGTGAGATCTTCCGGCATCTGACCGTAAATGGTTTGGAGCTCACGTTTAAGCTGCGTTGGTGGCAGTAAATGTATATTAATTTGACCGTGGAAGATGTCTGTTATTGCATCGAGCAACGTGTCTTGAAGTCTCTTTAAGCCTTGCAGTAAGCCGTTCCCGGACATCGCTAACATTGTGAATTCACTGGCGTATGAAATATTTTGAATGTTACGTTGGAGAACGCTCTCGTTTTCTTGCAAATCCATTAGTTTTTTATTAATCAATTTGTGCTGTTTGTTTACAGTGATCTCCATTCTTTTCATGAGGTTGAACTCAGCTTCAATTACGGAAGTTTGGTTTTTCCATAAATTGGAAAGGTGTTTCTCATTGCGATGTATGGTCTCAATGTCCTTTTCGTACTGGTTTGCAAAACGTGAGTCCAACACTCCGAATAAATCATTCGCTAGATACCCGACACCGTCGATTAAACCTCGTCGGTGCCGACCTGTCTGTTCCGCGCGTCGCTGTCTAGCGTGGACATCAAAATGCTGTGATAACAAAAGTTCATTGTAGTATTCTAGTTCCTGGTAATCGTGGCGGGCTTGCTCGACGATCGAATTACAATGAGATTGTGTTTCAATGGTAGCGCATAATTGTTCTTGATAATTAGTTATTTTATTGTATGTTTTTATGCCTGTCCAATAAGGTTCCATGTCGTAGTACATGACTAATGTCCATTTGTCCCTGATTAGTTGTACTTTAGATACTGGGTCAAAATAAAGCGTCTGGTTGCTTGGAAATGGTTTGACTTCGACTGAACCGTAAGTTGGAAAAATTAGCATTAAAAAACTCAGTAAAACGGTTACTACAGTTGCTATCTTTGACCTTGGCTTTCTTTTCCTTTCTGGTAATGTGGTAGGTGGCTTTATAGGTGGTTTTGGTTCTGTTACGTTATTTTTATTAATAGACAATACTGAGAGCTTCACGATAGGGCGTTTCATGACCCCATTTTTGGTTTTTAATGAAACTGCTCTGCTTAGCCCGTCGTTTCCTGGGTGCGTGTTGATCACACGGCCAAGGGCCCATTTTCCTGGAGGTAGATTCTCATCATGAATCACAACTAAATCTCCAATAACGATGTTTTTCTGTGGTTCCATCCATTTATTGCGAGACGAGAGTTGTACCAAGTACTCAGTCTTCCATCGTTTCCAAAGATCCTGGAATAATTTATTGGTTAGATGCCATCTGGTTCTAGCATCTTGCTCAGTTTCTATAATGGTTGTTCCTGGTCTTCCTGATAAGAAATGAGCTGGTGTGAGGAAGTTTATATCATCGGCATCCTCGGATATCGCACAAAGTGGTCGAGAGTTCAGGCACGCTTCAAGTTTAGCTAATAATGTGGTATACTCCTCGAAGGTTAGTCTTTGTTGACCAACGACCCTTTTGAGATGGTGTTTTAGACTGCGTACTGCTCGCTCCCATAGTCTACCGGCGTTAGGCCAGCTGGGTACGTTAAAGTGCCATTCTATGCCCATTTCAGTGATTTCTGTTAAGAAACTTTCACTGAATATTTTCTGAAGCTGGTTAAACTCTTCGTGAATCAGTCTGTTTGCACCCACGAAGTTAGTCCCATTGTCACTGTAAATGTGTCGTGGTGCTCCTCTTCTAGCTGCCATTCTTGATAGAGCTGCCAAAAAGGCGCAGCTGCTCATATCTGACACAATTTCTAGGTGAACAGCTTTCGTGACCATACATACGAAAACTGCTATGTACCCTTTAGTGGTTTTGATTCCACGTCCTTTGTTAGCCTTGACCTCGACGAATCCTGTGTAATCTACGCCGCAGTGATAAAACGCATGTTCTGGATTCACCCTTGGTCCTGGTAAATCTCCCATGAGCTGGTGCTGCCTTATGGGATTATGTTTTCGGCATATGACACATTTTCTCACATACTTTTTAGTTGCCATATATCCACCGATTATCCAAAACTGCTGTCGAAGGTTTGCTAACGTTAGACGCGCTCCGCCATGGAAAGTTAGCTTATGAGCTTGGTTTATGAGTAGTGTGGTTAGCGGATGATCGTGTGGTAAGATGATAGGATGTTTCATTTCGAGGCTCATGTGGGCATTTTCCAATCTGCCACCTACTCGTAAGATTCCATGTTCATCTATGGTTGGATTCAATTTCAAAATCTTACTTTTGGAGTGCACTCTTCCGTGTTTATTTATATAATCTAGGTCGCTTGCAAATTCTGCCCGCTGAATGGTTTTAATTATCAGCTGTTTTGCGTGACGAAGCTCGTGCAATTCTAGGTATTGTCGTCGAACTTGTTTATGCAAGGTAGGCAATCTCAGTATCCATGCTAAAATACGTGTGATTTTTGTTATGCAGCTGTACTTTTTAATTAGGTGATTGACAATTTCAGTAGTCAGCGATTCTTGTGCAATGACTACCGCATTGCTGTGTTTTAAAATAGACTGCTTTGTTTCTAAACTCGTCTCATAAATGGTTTCACTATTTTCTTGGTTCGCATGCGATGGTAGCCATGACGGCCCTTGCCACCATAACTTGTGGTCTTTGAGTTGCCTGACAGTCAAACCACGGCTTGCACAGTCAGCTGGATTATCCGTTGTCTTGACATATTGCCAATATTTTCCTGGTATGATTTTGGTGATTGTCGTTACACGATTGGCTACAAATGGTTTCCATCGGGCTGGATCTCCCTGTATCCATCCGAGTACTGAAGTCGAGTCTGTCCAACAGTAGACGTCTGTAGAATAATCCGCTAAGCAATTCTGAACTTTTTGCATTAGCTGCGCTAACAGCTGAGCGCCCATTAACTCTAGTCTTGGTATAGATAAGACTTTGCTGAGTGGCGCCAATCTAGCTTTCCCTGCAACTAATGTGATGGTTGTCTCTCCTTTTTTTACTACCTTACAGTATATCACACATGCGTACGCCTTGTTTGAGGCGTCACAAAATCCTAACAACTCTATTCTTTGTTTTTCTTCCATTCCTAGCCATCTGTTGACCTTCATATTTTTTATGTCTGTAAATTCTTGTTTTAATTTAGTCCATTCGGAGTTCATTTTCTCTGGTAGGTGGTCATCCCACTGTAGTTTGGACAGCCAGACATTTTGAAACAATAGTTTCATGGTAGTACTCAGAGGGGTTAACCACCCTAATGGATCGAATAGCTTGGAAATGTCCGAAAGTAGAGCTCTTTTGGTAATAGCCGTAGGTGATTCTGGTTCTATTTTAGAGTTGAAGGTGAAATTGTCCATTTGCGGGTTCCAACAGAGACCCAATGTTTTGGTAGAGTCGTTTTGCTTGAACTCGTACGTTGACTGGTCACATTGCTCTCTCTCTAAATGGGTTAATAACTCTGGTTTGTTTGAGGTCCATTTTCTAAGATTAAATCCTCCCAATCGACACAATTCAATGAGATCGGATTTTAACTTATTTGCTGATTCAATGGTATGACGCCCCCCGCAAAAGTCATCCATGTAAAAGCTGTCTTCTAATTCTTTTGCAGCGTCAGGGAATTTCTGCCTTTCATCAGACGCCAATTGTTTCATGCACATCATCGCTAGGAATCCTGCTGGTTTGGTTCCGTACGTGAGCGTAACGAGTTGAAACGATTGTATTGGTTGGTCGTTTGATTCTCGCCACAGTACTTTTTGATACGCTTGATCTTCTTGGTGCACTCGGATCATTCTGTACATCTTCTCAATATCTGAAGTATATACAAATTGATATTGCCTCCATTTTAGAATAAGCTCTTGTAGGTCCTTTTGTATATTTGGGCCCCTGTACAAGACGTCGTTTAGACTGTACCCTGTTGAAGACTTAGCTGAGGCGTTAAAAACTACCCTTAGCTTGGTGGTGGTAGATTCAGCCCGAATGACTGCATGGTGTGGTAAGTAACACTCGGGTGCCTGGTTAACTTTGCACGGTATCATGTGGTTTAACGATAAATACTCGTCCATGAATTTTTGGTAGTCCATCTTCATGTTGCTGGTCTTCTCCAATTTTTTCTCTAAGTTTCTAAATTGAGCAAGTGCTTGTGGTTTGGTTGCCCCCAACTTCTCCTTATGTTCCGGCTTAAATGGTAGTCGGACTTCATATCTTCCGTCTTCAAGCCTCTTAGTGGTTTGGTTAAAAAACTGTAAACATTGATAGTCATCATTTGATATATCTATCTTCTGACTAATGTCTTCGTTCTCCCAATATTTGAGTAGGTCCTCTGTGTTGTTTAGAACAACATTGCAATGGTATTGTGGTTTCATGGACCCACACAGCAGCCATCCCAGTTGTGTCTGTTGAGCCATTGGTTGTTCGTCTTTATTTCCTCGCAAAATACCTCCCAACATTATTTTACTGTAAACGTCTGCTCCTAGAAGCATGTCCACGGTTCTGCTTATATGAAACTCTGGATCAGCCAATTGAATTCCTTGGATATGATCCCACGATGTTGGTTTCTTAAATGTGTTATTTGGTAGTCGTTTGATCAAGTTGTTCATAATAACAACTTGTGTCTCGCAAGCAAAATCGCTATTTATCGACAGTATGGTTATCTGTAACATTCCTTTTGCATTGTTTTGTTTTTCACCGACACCAAATATTTGACCTTTAAAATAAGCTCTCTTTAATCCCAATATTTGAGCCGCGTTTTCGTTGATCAATGACAGTTGAGAACCCTGGTCAATCAAAGCTCTCATCTTGTGCTGGGTTCCATCAGCTCCCTTTACTTTAACGATTGCTGTAGCTAAAAGTATTTCAGACATATCATCCCAAGACACGTGAGATGACCTAGATGTGCTCTTTTTGGTGTCAACATTGTTGGAGACTTCTTCTGTTGACGCTGCTGGACTTTGACTTGCCAATGCCTCGTGGAGCAAAGTGTTATGCGCAGCTAAACACTTACGACAACGCTTTTTCGATTGACACGGTTTCTTATTATGACTGCATAGACAATTCTTACAATAATTTAATTGCTCAATTTTATTCAATTTCTGCTCGTGCGTCATTTGCAAGAAATCAGGGCAACGCCGTGTTCCGTATTGCAAAGTATGCAAGTTGTTGATCGTGACACATGACACGAATTATTCATGTTCGACTTTGAATTATCTTTATTTCCTGATTGATGATTATTATTATAAAAACTTTTCTTCTGGTTTTGGTTGTAATTTTTGTGTGGTTGCTGCTGTATGGTTCTTTGGCTGACTGGTTCTTGTTTACGACGGGACGCTTCTAATGCTGTAAATTTCATCTCTAAGAACATCAGAAACTCTTGTAGATCGGGTAGCTCTCTTGGGTTCTTGACCGATTCTATGTATTCGGTGAAGGTCTCGTTATCAAGCTTTTGCGCTAGTATATGTACTAAAAGCGGATCCCAAGTTGCTATATCCACTCCGAGATTCTGAATAGCGTGAAGCGTCTCCTTGGTTAGGTCATGCAGTTTCTTAATCATGGCCATCGATTGCTGTTGTATGTTGGGAAGACCAAGGAGAATGTTAATATGGGACGTAAAAATCAATTTCTTATTACCATATCTATGTTGTAAAATCTCCCAACATACTCGATAATTGTCAGAGCTTATCTGTAAATGGTGAATCAGACGCTCTGCCTCCCCAGTCACCTTACTTTTTAGGAACTGCATTTTTTGCGCATTGGACATTGACGGGTTCCTATCGATGGCTTCGCTGAACAAGTCTTTGAACGGGATCCATTGGTTGTAAGTCCCACTGAACACGGGTATATCCATCTTTGGAGCCGACTTCTCACGGTGCCTTACCGCCCACATCTTTTGGTTGATTTCATTTGTCAACTCACTGAACATTTCCTCGTGCTTGCAGAATTCCGCTTGGTAAGTTAAATCGTCGCCTCCATCCTCACCTTCAATTTCCCAATGAAGTTTGTCAATCTCGCCCCATCGGCTTTCCAGTGATTTTAGCGCATTCTCGAATTGCCATTGGTTCTCATACGTATGCAATTGAATATTGCATACGGTTCTCTTAAACGCCTTGAAGTTTATGTTCTGCTTTTTTACTAACTCGTTCAGCTTGCTGGACCCTCTCCCGGCATAAGGCAAATTGTCTCGCTGCGAGGGCTCCTCACTGTAAGATGACGTACCTGGACGTGGCTGCGTTGCGTCAACCTCCGGCCTGCGATAGTCAGCACTTAGGTATTGTTCAGCTCGGCTACCTGGTAATGGTTTTAACTCCTCCGCACCTGGTCTACGGGGACTGCCTGCTTGAAGCTGCGTTGTGGTTAACTGCCCGATAGTTTTATCAACAATTTCCTTGCTTTTCAAATAAACTTCCTGGGCTGTATCGAAACAACTTTTCTTGAAATAAATGTGATCAAGTTTCCCAAGCTCACAAATCTTCCTATGATTGTCTTGGTAATCGCGCCAGTATGCTTCTAACATGCTAGCCTTGCGCTTGTAATTATCGACGGTCTTCCTTTCGGATCCATCCTTCTTTAAATTGGTTAAAAATTTGGTCAAGATTTCGTAGAGCTCGGTTTGGCTCATGAACAAGGAATCAGTATCCATATTTGGAGTTGAAATTGGTTAGTTTAAATAAATGGTTTGATCTGACCTTATTTGCTCCAACCGTTAAATTGCAGCGTAGCTCTGGTTTGCGTGGCACTGTTTCACTGGTATTCACTGGTTACTAAATACTCGAAGGACCATGTAAAAAGCTGCGCTCGGTGCTATGGTGACCTAACACTACTTTTTCGTATTGATATGATAATGGTTTATTTGGTTAAAGTTAAAGTCTTCAATTAAAGTGGAAACAGTTATATTAAATCACTATAAAGAGTTACAAAGTAAAATGGTAAACTATATAACTACTTATTGGTAATGGTAAAATGGTAATGGTAAAATGGTAATAGTTTTGAGTGCGTGGTGTCTCTAAAGAGATCTAATCGCGAACTGGTTCGATATTGTGAGATTCGAGCGAATGTGCATACTTGCGATCGATGCAATTATGTGCTTTCGCAGAGTGTTCGATTCACTCAAACCGATGCAATTATACATTTTCGCTGAGTGTTCGATTAACTCGAACAAACACCTTATTCTAGACCTGAGAACTCCATTAATTTCAAAATAACTCTAAAATTCAATTTTTAGTTGCTTTTAAATCAATAAATAGTTGCATCATTGACTTCACAACTTAGTGACGTTATCGGTTGCGAGTCTCATACAAAATCTATGGGGAAGCGCGTTTTGACAGCTCATAAAAAGTATATCAATTAATTGGTGGTGTCAACTACCCTATTACATACTATCGTATCATCATGAAGAAAACCTCTTCATCATCTGCCTAGCTTTTTCAGGTCAGCTTTCAGTCTTACCGGATACAGCTGAATACTAGTATTTTACATGAAGCGACTGCCTATCTGACTTCCACAACCCAGTTAGTGCTGAGCTGGTAAGATGGGTTATTTGATTTTCGTGGCTCTGACTACTTGTTACGACTGAATGAATTTAACCGCTTAGTGAATCCTACTAAAACTATAAATGCGAATATTTGTGAGGATGCATGAATGTTTGTTACTCTTTCACGTCAAAACGGCTGAACGGATCTTGATGAGATTTGGCACAGAGGTAGATTATGGTCTGGAATAACACAGGATACTTTTTTTAAAGATATCACGTGCGCGAAGCCGCCAGTTAGTTAAATATAATATTTGTGATTTGTAATTGTCTAATTAATGTATTAAAACTTGAATAATAATAATGTCGAAGTTGTATCTATTTGCTCTTGTATTATGTATTTTTATGTATAATTGTAATTATGGTTGGTACCTACCTGAAATAAATGAATTTCATTTTATTTATTTATAAATGAAGTATTTACCTTAAGGTTACTACTAATTGGTTGGTTGAGGTCTCTAAGCCCACCATAGTAGTAGGGTGGTGCTAGTACAGCGGGCGCGTTACAGATGGCGCTGGTCTCGCCGACGAGCTCGGAGTCGACCGCAAGCTTGCCGTGGCCGGCGGAGCGTGTGAGCGTGACCGTGTGCCACTCTGTGTCGTTGTACGTCTGCGTTGACGAGATGAGGGCTGTCGAGCCACCGCAGTTGAACGTGAAGTGGAGCTATAACATAAAAAAGTAGATTAAAAATAGTAGATTGTTATACAAGGACGTGAATTAACAGAGTTATAATCGGTTCATGGTGTACTGTAGTTTTCTACTATTGCGAGAAAATAAATTGAGATCACCTATAAATCTGTAAAAAGAAAAAAAAAACGCACTAGTACCATTTGCAATTTTGTTTATTTCTTCTGTAGCCTAAACGTAATGCTGCCGAAGAGCCCGCGGTCACCTTTACTTCCATTTTCAAAATATGAATGATCTTTTTTTTATTTTGAGAAGCAGTACTAATGACGAGTCTTCATTCATGATTATAATACTTTTTCGTACCACTTGCTCAAAAAAGTGACATTCTATGCCACAAAAACCGAACATAACAATAGTCATTTTTAATCTGTCAAAAACAGGGAGAGAAAGTTGTACTGATTTTCATTCATCCCCTAGGGAGAGAATGTGATTTAAAATTGGAATACTTAATACTGAACTACATCTGTGTTTACACCATTGAGTTTGTAGGTATATAAAGCATTAAGCATCTTTTTTTAAAAAGGAACACGCAATTAATATGCAGTTATGATTATTAAATAAAATTACCAAAACCGAAGAGGTCGTATGAGCTTGATGCCTTTGCTTTTCCGACAAAACATATTAGTCTAGGAATTTGCCGCGATTTTGTTTTCTTCAAATACATAAACGTTAAGTTTATTTTTATAAATAAGTTAATGTTATAAAAATACATTGTTAAATCAAAGCGACAGTGACAGTGTATTGTCGGATTCCATCAGTGCAAATGCTGCCGCAATCATACCTACTCATCAACAATAAATAAATCTACCAAACAAAAGTGTAGCTCTCTTTATAAATAATTGGACCAATGTTCGAATCTTAACTTTTTCTTTTAATGTCATTATCTTTAATAAATGCTTATCTCGTATTATTACTGTGTTAATTTTTTCGCAAATGGTACGAAAAGTAGAGTATTTTCCTCGGTGATAAAGCTGTCTTAGTCTTGGGTAAACTTAAATCTCTCGCTATACTCAGGACTCGTCTTAAATCCCTCGCTTCGCTCGTGATTTAAGTTTTTAACACCCTCGCTACGCTCGGGAGTAAACCTGGAGTCCTTCGTTACACTCGCGATTTAAATCGTCACCCGCGACAGATGACACTGCTTTATCCCCTTGGTTAATAATCTACTATTTCGTATTTCTAGGCTCGTTGGTAACAGACAAAATTTACACACTTATATCATAATGTACAATTTCCGATAACAGACATTTTTTTTTAACTTTGCCCCTTATGATTTCTCTTGTATCATGGGTGCGTTTACAAACATTTAAACTCACAAACACAAACAGCCAGACCCGGAACAACTACCTGTAGGCCATACAAATATTTGTTCCGTGCGAGGATAGAACCCGCGACACGCAGCGCAGCAGTCGATCGCTCAGCCACTGCGCCAACCGTATTGTCATATACATTTAATACGTTAAAATGTATAGACCTAAGGTCACACATACCTTGGCATCCTTCATGTAGAAGGCAAGGAACTGCGAGGGGTCCTTGTCTGCGGCGGCGTAGAACACCAGCCCGCCGTGCTGGTCGAACGTACGGAACGAGATGGTGAGGTCGAACCCTTGGAGGTGACGCCCCGGCAGCTTGGAGTACTCGATGCGACTGTCGTTGCGAGTACCTGAATAAATAAATAAATAAATATCTTGGGACAACTCACACACGGCTATCTGATCCCAAGCTAAGCAGAGCTTGTGTTATGGTAACCAGACAACTGATATACATACTTATATAATTTATAAATACATACATATTATAGATAAATTCCACCCAGACACAGAACAAACAATCATGCTCATCACACAAAGTTTGTCCTGGGTGGGAATCGAACCCACGACCTCCGGCTCAGCAGTCAGTCAGAATGCGGACATAGTAACGTACGTAAGCTATAAGCTATTTCCATACCGTGACAACTAAGTATGAGGTCTTGGCCTCGATTTCCGGGTCAGTGTTCTTATGTACTTGATGGCATTACAAATGGATTTATGCCTAGTTGATGACAATAGGCTCGCTCCCTTTTTCATAGTAGTTAAACATGGCTGACGATATGTGAGAGTGCAATAGAAAAGTGATTAAAAATACACTATGAGTACACACACACACACACATAATACATACACTTACGCACACATGCATTCCTACACGCACGTGCACACACGCACATTAAGACACACACACACATACACACACACACACATACATACATGCACACATACACTAAGTAAGAATTTGAGCCAAGTGTAAGCAAATTTACAAATAAAAAAAAATGCAAGCGTTGAACACGAGACTTACCAAATCTGTAGCCCACTTCAGGGTCCGAGGTGGAGTAGCTGGGGTCGTAGGCCAGCGCGCAGCCTGGCTCCGGTTTGGGCGGTGGGCGGCGCGTGGTCGTGGTGGCAGGAAGAGCAGTCGTGCTGGTCGTCGTGCTCGTGGTGGGCGCGAGCGTCGTGTCTTCGGCCGTCGGCACGGGCAGCACCGCGTGGTGGAACACTGGTTCGCCTGTTCATATTAAAATGTTCACTGTAACGCATACGCTTTATTGATTACTAGCTGTTCTCCGCGGTTTTACCCACACTGCTCAGCACCTGTTGGTCGTAGCGTGATGTTATATAGCCTATAGCCTCATCCTCAAGAAATGGACTATCCAACACTAAAAGAATTATCCAATTCCAACCAGTAGTCCCTGAGATTAGCGCGTTCAAACAAACAAACAATCTCTTCAGCTTTATAATATTAGTTTAGATAAGTATAGATTCATATTCATATCTTTATTGCATTCCATAATGTCTGAAGATCCGAAAATAGGCTTAAAGCTAAGGTACAATTACGGACCCTGTAGGGCACAGCAAAAAGTATAAAATTATTAATCCATTAAACAAATTCTTAATATTCATTTACGAAATTATAAATAAATTATTTATATTGAAAGCAACCAAATTATAAAATTATAAATAAAATATTAAAAACGAAATTATAAGATAACAAAATAAAAATTGAGATCACTTATAGGAACATTATTGATTGTTAGGATTAAATTAAAAATATTCATATTGATCAAATTAAATTGAAGCACATTTTACAATAATAGTACTTTACACTTTACAATATTTATTGTGCGTAACATCTGACGCATTAGCTTAAACCCCGGATATTAACACATAGGCCAATTTTAAACCCGGTCAACGAGGGTAAAACCGCTAGGCGCAGCTAGTATTAAATAACTTTGTAATAAAAAAAGGTAGACTATACGCTGACCACTTAACGTAGACCGCGTGAGGTAGGTGCGCGGTACGCGAGGGGTTTGGTGACGTGATAGAAAGGCTGTATAGCGGGGTATTATCTCCTCTACTGCACCCCGCAGCTACCTCAGAGACGATCTAAGTTAAGCGGCATAATGTACATTACATTGATTGGGAGAGCTGAATAATAAATTAAGACGGTTGTGTAATCTATAGCACGGCCAACGAGAAGCGATACCAAATGTAAACAAAACCAATGCTAAAACCCCATCTAAAATGGCCGCCCAAATGTTGGCGAACCCGTCTTAACGTTGTCATGTTTTTGCCGGGAGAACGAGACATTACGACAAAGGCACAAGATGGAAAGAGCTAAATATTAGATTGTCAACGCCACAGTTGTTCTTTAGGTTAATGACCTTTCGTATCGCTTCTCGTTTGCCGTACTTTAGGGTGATTCATATGACTCTCATACTGGAGGGAAGTTTTAAAAAGTCAGTGTTGGAGAAATCGTGTGCTGTATGTTAGTTAGCTGGAGTAGAACGTACCTCGTGGCGGGGCTTCGCTGGCGCCCGGCAGCCCGGGCGTCGGCAGCACGTCTGTACGTGGAGTCGCGGCCCATTGTGCTTGATCTGTGAAAAACCATTAGGTACATATAAGTGCCTCATTCGTATTGTTTGTAAAGCAATTGTGTTTCAATTTTGATGTGAAAGTATATTCTATTGGTCTTGGGTTCAGTTATTTGGTGTTTCGACTAATATTATAAAAGTGAAAGTGAGTTTGTTTGTTACCTCTTGAGTTTGTTTGTTACCTCTTGAGTTTGTTTGTTTGTTACCTCTTCACGCCTTATATGGCTATGGTTTATGGCTTTAGCTAAGCAATTTTGATGAATTTCGGTACAGAGATAGTTGGGAACCAGGTTACGTACATAGACTATTACCAATTTTTTTTTAAAAGTGGGATATGACAGAGAAAGAGGGAAGAAAATGGAAAACTTAGCTTTGCTATTACAAATTGCTAGTAGCTGTAAAACAGGAAAGGGGAACTGTGTTACCCCGAAATTAACACAAGCGAAGCCGCGGGAAAAATCTAGTATTCGTTGTGTGCGCGATGACAGCGCCCCTAGTGGACACAACTATTCAGGACTTGTCAGAAGTAGCTGGTATTTCTACTTGGATCTCACATCACATCACAGTTATTATTTTGAACGTACCTATTACAAATAAATGTTGTTTCTTTCAACTCGAACTGATTATAAATATCTGCTTGGCATCCTTTATCGGTCATCATAGCAAATTCCCTTTCATTTACTTTAGTAACTGTTTCGATTGGTAACTGATTCTGTTCGTATTTTCCAATAAATTGTTGATCCGGATATATTCGTGTCATAAAACGATTATATCTAGCAGTGACCTGAGAATGGTCAATTTTCTTACACCGATATATTGACGGGAATATTGTTGGAATATAGCTAGGGCTCGCCTCTGCGTCTGACTTTTTGCCTCCAATAAAATGTTCACTGCAAATTGTATCATGTCGTTTTGGGTGCCATGGAGGTATCAGGACAAAAAACGTAAAAAAGGACTGTAATTTTGGAACGCTTATTATTATTATAGTGTACTCGGTTATTTTTTTTACTTTTTTGTCATCACAGCAGCTATCCATTTTTGTCTTTGCTGTAATGTCCACTTTGATGTTGGAAACGAATAAAACTTGCACGAACTGTTTTTCTCATTGTTTTTACAATTTACGACACAGCATGTACTATGACCCATATCGCAAATTTTTACGTTTTTACTTAAAATTATAAAGGAAGTTATGAAAATAAAGCAATTTGACACATGACAGCCCAGAATTAATTCACATTTCTGCCACGTCGTGCGCTACGATCGATTTGCCGTTCCCCACCACCCGCTTCGCACATAGTCAATATCATATAATAAGTTTGTCCATCAAGACTTTTATTTCGCAAACGCGCCACTGAATCTGGATCAGTGAGTGCTTGATGGCAATAAGCTTGCCCCCTATATCATGGCCCCTTTTTTTTTCGGGTGGGAAATCATCCAATGACTTCCCCCGCTCTGGGCGGAGCGGGGGGCGCATGTCAGACTTGTACTGACTAATACCCACCCATGTTCCTTCTATTGCCCTTTACGTTCCGGGGCCGCGGTATCTCATTTCATGGCCCTTAAAGATAACTTGGATAGGATCCAGGACAGTTATATTATCTCTTCGGGCCACGTTGAGGTTTTTGTCCTCCCTTTGTTGAATCTGGCTTTAAGTGTCAGTATGTGGAAATAGTCTGAACCAAAGAGGCTGGTCTTGTATGGCTGAGAGTGCGAAGCTTACCTGGGCTGACACCTCCCGTGGTGGTAGTACTGCCACATCTTCCAAAGGTGGTGCTGCTATTGCTGAAGGGCTCCAGCAAGTTCAGCACACGGCCGTTGAGGGTAGCATCGGCGATGCAACCGCTGAATGGCGTCTTGGTGCCCACTCTGCCGCCAACGATGTAGCCGGGCTGCACGCCACCCACGAACAGCACACCGTCTAGTATGTGCAGCGGCGCGGGCGCAGTGTCCGTGCTGGAATGAGGAGTTAAGAGGTGAAGTTTAGACATGATGATGTGTGGGCTCAGAGGTTAAACGCCTCGCCTATTATGCATGAGGTTGAAGATTCAAATCCTGGCAAGTACCCTTTTTTAATTGATTCGTAGTTTCTATAAGTTTATCTAAACATTACAGACATCGGTGATCAAGAAAAACATCGTGAGAAAAGCTAGACTTGAAATTGATATAAGTCTGCAATCGCCAATCCGCCTTGCCTTCTCTGTATGAGAAGAACTGTGGGACAGTTATAGGTTAAAAATATTATTATTAGACATGAGAAGGTTGTTGAGCAAAGAGTTTTTTTTAAAGAAAATGACACTTGTTCCTGTCGAGAATAATCTGCTAGCCTACCACGATGTCTTAAAGCAGAACTTATTCCACTGAGTGAAAGAGACAGAGCTATACAGGGGGTCTAGCGCCATCTCTTTCTCACACAGGAATAAGTACTGCTATAAGATGTCATGGTAATGCTTGTTTTGTTGACTACACGCATCTAGCGATAACATATCGGCCGTTTTGCTTGTATCAACGTAACGAGACGCACCTGAAGTAGTCGAAGTCATCGACGACTAGCCTCAGCGCGTTGTTATTGTGTGTGACGGTGAGCACGTGCCACTGGGAGTCGTTGTACATGTTCAAACCTGTGTCCAGCTGTTCGCGCTGACTCATTAGCACCAGTCTACCTGAAAACGAAAAAAACATGGTTGATGTTATGTGAGTACCTACTAGATCAGTCATGTCAAAGATACGGCTTGCTCGGGCCATTTCGATACGGCAAGTGATCACAATATATCACAAATAAATGAATCTTGCTTTTTAGAGATTTTAGACTGCACTCGATGCCTCTACGCAGGTTTAAAAGGGCTCGCAGATTCAATAACCGATGAAAGATTTCTTTATATGGTGGTTCAGAATGATGCACTGAATACGGCCGTGGTAACCATTTTCGCGCCGGTGTCCCTTCCACCCATTATATCTAAAAAAATTAGAGGTGTCAAGGGACACCCGGATGGAACGAAAAAAAAAAGTGCCTATAGAAATGAAAATATCTGGCTTGCTTTCTATAAGAGAGAGAGAGACAGACAGACAGACAGAGAAATATGCGACGCCGCACAGCTTACAATAGCTTACTATAGCAAAAAGTGTCGTGACAACTTTTCGTAAGAATTTTTTCCGTCTAACCCCCTTCCACAACGCGGGATAAGGAACTTCGTTCCAATGAAAGGTGTTAAAATAATTCAGTATGTTTTGGTTTTTTAATTTGAACCTGGCCCGCCTACACATTCTTAATCTCATATATGGCTTTCTGCAAAATTGAGTTTGAAACTCCTGTACTAGATGGATACTATGGGTAGATTTAGTTACTGACACACAGTAAACGACTGCTGCGTCAGTCCAATCTAATATATAAAATTCTCGTGTCACAGTTTTCGTTCCCATACTCATCCGAAACGGCTGGACCGATTTAAACGAAATTTTATGTACATATCGGGTAGGTCTGAGAATCGGCCAACATCTATTTTTCATACCCCTAAGTGAGCAGCGGGTGAAACCGCTGGGCACAGCTAGTATTAATATATCGGACTGACGAAGCAGTCGTTTAAAAAAGCTAATACTTAAACGTTCCAATTGTATTTTTCCAACACATTATCCACCTTCGTACGTAACATATACCTAATGTTCCAATAGCTGGGAGTTAGACCTTAATTGTCGCGCGTCTGTTGACGGTGAGCAACGGGTGCTTACCGTCCGTTTATTGACGGCGCATGCACACGCACTTCAAAGAGATGTCGGCAAAGCAGAAAGGCCTGCCAGGGCTACTGTTTGCGGGAAGATAACGCGTCCGCAGGACACAAAAGGCAAAAGAAGGAGCTTGGATGTGTTAAGTCCCGATTTTACGCCCAGAGCGGGGGAAGTTATTTGATAAATTACCGTCCGAAAAAAAAACATTTTCTTTGTGAGGTGAAAAATGTCGGCCTTACAGGAGCAGTAGCGGGATTGCTGAGGATGAGGTATTGGTTCGATCCCCGGGTCGATCCAGTTTATTGGTAATTGAACCCGCGACAGGCAGCTTAATAGCCGGTCACTCAGCCACTGGGCCACTACAGTCAAATCTCACGGACAACTTTATTTACGCGATTTAGGGAATTATTTCCCCATCGTTATGCTTCTCACATACCTTTGACGAGCGACAGTGATATACTGTCAGACATGGCGGTAGTCTGCATCCGGTTGACGTACACGAAAATTAATCCGTCAGGACTCGACGTCTTGAACTTGAGTGTCAGCTGTAGGTTCTCCGTCGTGATGTCGATATAGCGAAGGTAGCTGTCCTTGCCCGATAGTGATACCAAGGATGCGAACTGAAAAGAAATAAAGCTTATTTAGTACATTACTCTTAAACATAATGTTATAAGGCCTACTAGACGGCGCCCGTGGCTTCGCCCGCGTGATATCGAAAAAAAGTATCCTATGTGTTATTCCAGACTATAATCTACCTCTGTGCCAAATTTCATCAAGACCTTTTCAGCTGTTTTGACGTGAGACCGTGATGAGTCCTCACAAACATTCGCATGTATTATATTAGTAGGATATTTTTTTGTTTACAAGATGTCACATGATAAACACAACACCTCTTTAGTAGTTTTTCGAACCAGAAGGCCTGCTATGACATTTTAAAGCAGAACTTATTCCACTGAGTGAAAGAGATGGTGCTAGACATCCTGTATAGCTCTGTCCCTTTCCCTCAGCGGAATAAGTTCTGCTTTAACAAGTCATGGTAGGGTAGCAGGAGACTAAATAATGTTTGTTTCACGAGGATTTGAAATCTGCAAGAATGCATAGATGCTTAGATACCGCACCCAGAAACAGCTGCGTGCCCCACTACCAAAGCTGCTTGTTCCTCATACGGTGACCGCTTTTACCGGGCTTGTGTTTTTTTTTAGCAATAAGTAATCACGTAAAGATTTAGCATTTATTGTGGATTTAATATCGATCGGAATTCCATTATATTGTAACTAAAGTAGTAATTATAAACTTTTGGAACGAAGTTCCTTATCGCGCGTTGTGAAAGGGGGCTAGACGGAAAAAATGTCACGTTGATACGAAAAGTTGTCACGACACTTTTTGCTATAGTAAGCTATTGTAAGCTGTGCGGCGTCGCATGTTTCTCTGTCTGTCTGTCTGTCTCTCTCTCTCTTATAGAAAACAAGCCAGATACTTTCATTTCTATAGGAACTTCGTTCCATCCGGGAGTCCCTTGACACCTCTAATTTTTAATTAAATTTAGTTAAAATTCATTTTGGTTTAATTTGGGTCCTCCGACAGCGACTTCCGTATTTTATGTGTACATAAATAAATAAATTAACATCCTCCTTTTTTGAAGTCGATTAAAATATGGATGTAGTTTTAAAAACAGGCACAAGAAACCAAGTAGCTGTTAGAATATTAATAAATCTTCCCACAGCCTCACCTGACAGCCATATGCAATGCCGATGGACTCGAGGTTCTCACTGAGGTCGATGTTGACTCCGTCCATGCTGATCTGTCGGATGCAGCCGTCGAATCCAGCCGTCGTCACCTCTACTATGCCCTTGTTGTTACCTCCGAAGTTCATCGTGTCCAGGGCACCTGTGGAACACAAGTACATGGGTTGCTGTAGGTAATATAGTGCGTAGATATAATAATACTAGCCTATAACTGCCATCACATATATCTATAACGGTCGCCCAGTAGGGGGCGGTGTGTCTCTCTAGTTTGCACCAAATAGGAGTCTAAAGTACGGACGCGAAGCAGAAAGAATTTCGAACGTTGACCTGTTATTACCTATCTCTGTCACTCCCATAAATATAATGAGTCTCGCTCGCACAGTTGCAATGGCGGCCGTTCTCAGGGATTGTAAACCTTTTACCTGTGACTGTTAGGTTTGTAAGAACAAACCTTACAGTCAGTCTGAAACAAGAGTTTGCATGTGGTTTTTTCAAATATTTCCTGTAAACCACACGTAATAGAAAAATGTTTGTAACCACTGGCACTAGGTAAAGAGGTCATTGTACGAAATTCTTCCTGCTCCGCGACTGGACTTTAGAACAGTATAATGCCAAGCAGGATATCTAAAGTTGGTAGCCTGCTAAATCCCGCTATGTAAATAAATTACACCAAAAACGGGGTATTTATTCCCTGGGCATTTTATATTCTAGTTTAGAAGGCAAGGTTTCATGTCTTATACGCCTTCAATAATTGTAAACCACAGCTAGATATTAAGCATATTGTAAGGAATTGTTTACTTGTTTAGAATGTTGAGATGGATGTGTGCAGTGACAAGAATGGATAAAGTAAGGAATGAATATATTCGAGGAAGTTTGAAAGTTGCGCCTGTTACAGAAAAATTTAAAGGGAGTCGTTTATCTTGGTATGGACATGTAATGAGGAGGGATGAAGGACATGTGAATAAAAGAGTGATGGATCTGAATGTTGATGGACGGAGAGCGAGAGGAAGGCCAAAGAAAAGATGGATGGATTGTGTAAAGAATTATATAAAGAAGAAAGGAGTAAATGATGCCATGACGTCTGATAGGTGAGAATGGAAGAAAAAAACGTGTTGCGCAGACCCCAGAATAGAATGGGACAAGGGCAGGAAAATGATGATTGTAAGGACTTTTTTCAATGAACTATTATTATTATTATTTTTGGGCTCTGGCACAAGCAACATGATCAGCGATAAACAACCCGAAACTTCGTTGAGTAGTGCATAAGTAAATCTCAATTACCTATAGAGTCTTCTCTAGCAGAGGAGTCCATCTTCAATATCTCGCGGTCCACCTTGAGGGAGCACTTGGTGAGTATCCGAGCGGCGTCCAGCCTGTGCCACTTGCCATCGTTGTACGAGTTCTTGGTGCCAATGATCAGCAGGTCATCTGTGTTGCCAAGGGACACCTGTCGAAGAATACAGATAGATAGAATATTCTTTATTATGTACAAAATACAAGAAAAACAGTGTAGTGACACATCGACGGTACGTTACATGATCGCGTGACGTATGCAAGATGTATGCAGGTGTGTATAGAGACGGCTGCGTCCCGTCAAGTAAGTTGCCTCAGTCGTGATTATACAGACTTATAAGAACCACGCCTTTTCATTTACGCTCCCTAGACTTTCAATATCCCTAAAACCAGTATACATCTTATAAATAGGGTAGCACAATGAACGGTCTTATCGCTAAAAGCGATCTTCTCAAGATAATCTTTGGATTTTTGGGTTTAAAGGAGGAGAGTTGTTGTTGCTGTTTATTCTTACACAAACAAATTTTACAAGCTATATTTTTAAAATAAATATTTATATTATATAAAATAAGTAGAATACATGGTATTTATTTACGGTAGTAATTTTATATCATAGTTATACTATGATATAATACTTAGGACACAAGTCCAAATAAAATTAAGTAAAAGACAAATAAATAAACATAGAAAAAAACAAATAAAACTAACACATACATAGATCTTAAGGAATGTAATTTTACTGGAAATAAACTTTTTATTAAGAAAAAAAAATAGAAAACATAAAAAGAAAGCTAGTAATGAAACTACGATTTCATTAGTTTTTTTCCCCGCGCTGAAGGAGAAACAAAGGTGCCTATGACATCGCTAAACAGCCTAATATTAAAAATAAGAAATACAAATATTTTTAAATTTAGAACTGAAATAAACAAAGTGTCGTTATGTATGTAATAATGTTTGTAATGCTCGACGTGTCCTTACCTGTAAGAACACCCTTCCATCTTGCATCTGTATGGAGAAGAAGTAGGCGCCTTCTCCGACGAGGTATATTAGTCCATCAGGGGCATAAGTTCTGAAGAACAGCAACACCTGGTTCTTCTGCGGGGTGAGGTAGCCGCGGCCTGGCATCGTGACGTGCGAGCGACCGTTGAAGCGGTACTCTTGGGGTCCAGTGTGGGGGGGAAGGAGTTTATCTCTGGGTGGGGAGAAGGTTAAACAATTAATCGTTTATGGAAACAAGCGACAGTTTTGAAATATTTGGTATAAATCCGACGCTAGAAGTTTTACACGCATAAATCGAGATCGGAGTTGAATGGCTGTAAAATACGGATGTACACAAAGACCAGACGAATCTATAAGTTCTGTTTTACGTCAATTGGCACACAGAACTATAAAAAATCGATAAGGTAACCATGTCATTTTTGATTCAACCTTTTCTAGTCAATAGGACCATTTCTTACGAAAACGCAATGCCTTTTTTTTCGGGTGGGAAATCATCAAATAACTTCCCCCGAGGGGGGGGGGGTACTGTGTCAGACTTGTCAGACTAAAACCCACCCATGTTCCTTCTATTGCACTTTACGTTCCAGAGTCGAGGTATCTTTTTTGAACAACCCGCAACCCGGAAACGCAATGCCTTAAACTTCTATAAACACTTACCTCTGCCTAGCTCCCTTCAAGTTTTCAGCGCTAACGAAGTTCCACAGACCGACAGGTGTATCTCCGATCATCAGCTCTTCTATCTGTCCTTCAAAGGCCGGGAAGCTGACAGATTGCAGCTTAGCATCTGACGGCGCCCCTCCCACATAAAGCTTGGACTTCTGCCTGTCTAAGTTGAAGATTGTATGTTGTCCTGGTAGCACAGCTTCTTTGGAGTGCACGTAATCTGCTGATCCATTGTCTGAAGGCTCGCGGATTGATAGTTTAACGTTGCGTCCGACTCTGTAAGAATAAAAAAAGTGTGTGTGTCAGCTCCGACGCACGACTGGAGTTTACTCCTTAAGTACGAGTATCTAACCATACGCAAAAACAGTTTATTCAACTGAAAAAAGATTAATATCATATGAAAGGGTAAATTCACAAATTAATGACAAAAAATAGCAATATAAATACATCGACACTGATAGAAACAAACATGCCCAATAACATATAGTGTATAGGTATAGTCGCCTATACAGCATACCATATGTAAGTACGTCTTAATACACTCACGGCCAAATTAGAAAGTTGCGCACCAATAACGTGACACATTTTCGTTACTTTAGTAGGTTTTACCCCTCGGATTTTTCTTATATCGAAAATCGATTCTTAAGGAGTAAACTCCAAAAAAAGCCAAAAAGGAATAATCAACAATCAGGTAGGTATGTTCCTGTCCTGTTATATTGTAAGGCCCTGCCTGTAAGGTTTTTCATCCTAATTGTTTAAAAACTAAGGTATAAAGGCAAGCATCATCATACCTGTCAACAACAACTTGGTACCAGCGGTTGTCAGCCACAAACTTGTCGCTGCCGACCCTGGCGGGGTCCCGACCTGACTCCGCGCTGTCTCCGATATCCATCTTCAGGTAAGGATAGCCGTTCTCTACGCCGACTACCATGAAGTCATCCTGGGAGGGCAGGTAGATATATAAGGTATGAAATGAAACCTTCATTAAATAATGAGCTAGTTTTTGAAATAAGATTACAGTTCTTATTTCAAAAACTAGTTCATTATTACTGATGAAATACAGTTCACTTTAGTAGTGAAAAATATGGCTTTATGTCCACAGGGTTTGTAGTGTGCATGGTGAGTCAGGGTTAGGAAGTCTTGTTTACTAGTATTGCAGATCAAGAGCTAAGCATAGTCAATTTACCTTAGCTCGCATACCTGACATAGTTTTTCATACTTTTTTACATAATTTGCAGTCTCGTTAAAGTTCTTAAAAATGTCACAGACGTAGTTAATATTGTGAATTGTCATTTCTCATTGAACGAAAAAGTATACCATGAAAATACAAGTCCTGGTTCGCCCCCGACGATCCCGAAAATACATCCACCATCTTGGATTTTCATTTAGGCACAACACCGTCGTCGTCGACAAATTCTCTGCTAAAAATCATCAAAACTGCCTCGACGCGATGTTAGCTTCCTGGACCTTTTGTTTTCTACAGAGCGAAAAAGCTGTTTACTATCAGCATTTTCGGTCTATGAACCTAACATGAACAGTAACACAATAGAACTGACTCTCCTTTTTTTACTAAGCCATGAAACTCTAAAAATAATTATATAAAACATCCTTACAGATTTAGTCCTCCTAAGCATGGTGTCCTTGGGGTTGCCGAGGTAGAGGATGAGTCCATCCTTCTCTTTAGTCTTGAAGTAGACGGACACGTGCGTGGACGTGGACATCTCGTCCACTGTGTCCGGTAGGCGAGGTTGTAGCGTTGTGAGACGGTCGAATGTCACTCCCACTTGGATGCGGTTCGCCACTGTGCGGGCCTAAAGGCATGGAGAAAAGTAAGTATTACATGCTTTGCTTCTAATAACGAATAGAATTAACGCAGATATCTACAGTACGGCCAACGAGAAGCGATACCAAATGTAAACCAAACCCATGCTAAAACCCCATCTAAAATGGCCGCCCGAATGTTGGCGAACCCGTCTTAACGTTGTCATGTTTTAGCCTTTGGCTTGTGCCTTTGTCGTAATGTCTCGTTCTCCCGAACGAGACATTACGACAAAGGCACAAGATGGAAAGAGCTAAATATTAGATTGTCAACGCCACAGTTGTTCTTTAGGTTAATGACCTTTCGTATCGCTTCTCGTTGGTCGTACTATATAGTCTGTACTAATACTAGCTGTGCCCAGCGGCTTCACCCGCTGCTCAAATCCCCTTCTGAAGAGGGCCACACTTCTCACTTAGGGATATGAAGAATAGATTACGACCGATTGGTCAAGCCGTTCGGAAAGAGTATGACAACTAAAACTGTGCCAAGAGAATTTTATATGTAAGAAGATGAGAGAAAGAAGATTTAATACTAGCGGACCCGGCAGTAGTAATAGCAAGTTTATCCATGCTAATATTATAAATGAGAAAGTCTATGCGTGTGTTTGTCCATCTTTCACGGCAACACGATGCGACGAATTGACGTTACTTGTTAAGTGGGGATAGTTGAAGAGATGGAGAGTGACATAGGCTACTTTTGTCTCTTTCCAACCCCCACTTCCCTGAAATGGGGGTGGACGCGAATGATGCAGCAGGCAGAAACTAGTTAGTAATCAATTTGTTCACATATAGTCTCACACACGAGAATGTCATATATAAGAAAAAAAAAAAAACTATAAAGAGGAGAGATTTTTTGTTTTCTTTTGTACCGAATAGGCTCTGAAACTACTAGAGCGATTTTAACCATTTTTTCAAAAATAGAAAGCAAAATTATCAGGAAGTAACTTAGGTTACATTATACTACGACCTTAAGGAGGGTGGGTAGTGGATGAAACTGCTGCACACAGTACATCAGTTGATATAATATAAGAGAAAAAAAATCACGTTGTTTGATATTACATTACTTAACTATAATGTGAGTTATCATAAATATTTATCGCTCTATTTACACGATGAATACTCACAATATAGAACTAGGAATTCAATGAAATGTCTTGAGAACATCGGAGTCCGATATTGTGTTCTACATTCACTGGCTAATATAATTAGAAGGATCATGGGTGGGTTTTAGTCAGAAAAACTCTGACACTCCTCCTCACTCTGCCTAGAGCGGGGGATATGATGGGGGATGGATGAACATAAGAAAAGGCTACCTCTCCCGCCTCCCCGCACTTTACCGGTCGGTTGCGGCGTCCCCCGCGCCAGTACGCTGTATGTCCTATTACCCCTTAACAACTTCACTGACGACCCCGGAAGAATCCATCATCTATTTATTATTTGACCTTCTTCTCCCTATCCATCCATCAACATTCAGATCCATCACTCTTTTAGTTTTTTTTTATGAATGGCATCTCGCAGTTCAACCAAGGAGGTTGTCGTCTGCTTAACCGGGCGAATCCTGTTGGTGCCTTAAAAATTAAGACCTCCAGCCAGGGTAAAAACTTACAAACTAAGCGACTACACACTAAGGGCACCCTCTGTGGGGTACGAGCCTCGGCTTAGGGCGTCGCTGAGGGACAGCAAGGGACAGGCTGGATCTGAGTGATATTATTTATGGACTATTTTAACTTACTGGCTCAGAAGCGCGGGCTGACTCTTGCAAGGGAGGGGTGGGAATCTTTTAGTCACTAGTGTTTAGCTTAAATATTAAAATTAAATGTACATACCTGTTCGATGAGCTCTTTTAGTTTGAGCAGTTTCTCGTCGGCTTCCTTACGCCTGTGTTCAAGGTCGTCCTGTCTGACCTTCACGGTGCGGTACTTCTGTGTGATCGTCGGGTTTAGTTGTTCGATGTCTTTCACTGAGAAAGAGAAATTATTTATTAGTTATAAGAAGGTGTTGGGCGGCAAATACACCATCTTTTTTTTACTTAGCCTATTTTGTCCCACTACTGGGCAAATGCGGACGGAAAATCATCAGACGGACGGACGGTGAACTACCCATTGCTCACCGTCCACAGGCCCTCCGTTGCTAGCATGACTGCTTCGGAAGGAAGTAACCGTTTTCCATTACCTCTCGCTCCGGACCATGGACTGCACCAGGACCGTACGCGAGAGATTACCGCCGCCGATCGCCTCTATGAGGGCACGGCGGTGTATAATTAAACCAGATCCTTCAAATACTATGAGAGTGTTTACCCTACATGTACAGTCGACAAAAGATAAGACTAACTAGGCTCGTCAAATACAGACCCTTGAAAAACAAATGAATGTTTTCGAATAATTTATTTGTACAATACAAACATATGAGTTGAAGGCGTCTTTCTGTTTCCACGAGCCAGTTACTGAGCTGGTTACTTATTTGTTTTATTGATCGTACGTCCAGCATAGAATATTATTACCTTATGATTACGTGATTTTATATGAAAATGTGATGACAAGTTAGCGCTCTTTAAAAGCTATATACCAACCTAAGTTGTCAACGTTAGACGTTGACTTCTGCGCCTCATCAGCGAGTTTGGGCAGCGTCTGCGCCCACTCCTTGCTCGCTGCCAGATCGACGCCTAGTTGTGACATGATGTCCAGGGTCGACTTCACAGTGCTGTTCACCTGGTCGGCTCGCACCACTTCGTCCGTTAGCGAGAATGGTGGCGGTTTTGGAAGGGAACTGGAAATTTTACAAAATCAACCTCTTTTCAGAACTGTAAAGTCGATGTTTGTTTAACATTGATGTGTATGTCCTTTGTTGCAGGTCATTAGGATGAATAAATACGGGTTCGAGTCACACGACTTAGCTTGAATTGGGTAGTTGACACCATTAACCAATAATTAAAAAACACAATTTTTCTGAAAGAACGCCTTATTCTAGACCTGAGAACTCCATTCATTTCAAAATAACTTTAAAATTCGATTTTTTGTTGCTTTTAAATCATTATATAGTTGCATCATTGACAACTTAGTGACGTCATCGTTGCGAGTCTCATACAAAATCTATGGGGGAAGCGCGTTTTGACAGCTCATAAAAAGTGTATCAATTGATTGGTGGTGTCATCTACCCTATTGTGCTTATCCAATATTTTGATGGAACGGAGCTTGCCGATCAGCACGGGCTAAATCTCTGCGTCTTTCGAGTCAGATACAATAACGCAGGACAATGTTGAGGCTGCCGCGATATTGCAGCCAATCAGAGATTTTTTCTGAAGCACATATAGATAGACTTTTATGTTATCATTCGAAAGAAAATCGCGTCCCTGATGTTCCGGGTACGTGGTAGCGCCAACAGTCTCTTAATGACCGTATCAGATAGCACTGATGGCCTTATTTGTAAGCACTGTCCGACGATGCTAGTGTTGCCTTCAAACCGTGCCCAGAAATACTGTATGCATAGTTATTGTATATGTATATGATGATGGATTATTATTGTTATAGACTTTTATATGTTATGAATTGAACAAGGCATGTTGTAACACTATTTTGTAAGGTAAGCAGGTAACTGCAAATCAGGAAAAGGGATCTGTGTTACCTCGAATTTAAGGCGAACGAAGCCGCGGGCAAAAACTAGTAAATAATAAATACTGAAATGAAACCCTATGAGGGGTGGTAACTCTTGTGGCTCGGGTTTATAGTTTAACAGAAACTGCCCTTGCGAATGGTAACCCAAACCGTGGGGTCTCATTGCGAAGAAAGAAAAAGTAGTTCAAAAAAACATCAATAGATGGCGTTATGTGTATCGATTTGTTTTTGAAGTTTGTGTAACTGTTTAAATTTGACCATGGAAGAAGTATGTTCTTGTTTTTAAAAATCCCCATAACACAAAAAACAGGAATAATGGGCTCCTAGTTCCAAATTCCATGATTTTTCTAAATAATATTATGGTGTTGGCTCTGGTGAGAACAATTTGTACTACGTTGTGGTTAGGTAACTCATTTACTGTTATTTCTATGAATAGATGGCGTTGTTTTCATTTTCTGAGTTTTACTACACAGCTCAATATTACCTTTTACCATACCTATTTTGATAGAATGAAATATTATGAAATACAAACTATCTATACCTACTTATAATAAATCTGTAGAGAGGTCAATTTTGTACATGAAATATATTTCCAAAATAACTATCAGAGGGTGATTAGTGATCGATACTGATGCCAAAAATGCAATCAGTAATATTTTAGTCTGTTTGTCTGTATGTTCGTTATAGAAACAAAAACGGATTTTAACGAAACTTGGTAAAATTATTCTTTATACTCCTGGGCAGGTTATAGTATACTTTTCATCACGCTGCGATCAATAGGAGCAGAGCAGTGAAGGGAAATGTTGGGAAAACGGGAGAAGGTACTCCATTTTTTAAGCTTCTGTCGCGTGTGAAGCCTTAATGGTTAAAGCTACACAGAAATCATGTATGACGGAAATATTCTCCTTAAAATTATATAAAAAATAATCATACAGCATATGTCTATCTTTAATGGTTAACTCACAATAACACGTGTAACTCCCGATAGCTAAGCAGTTCGGAGCTTTCTGATTATATTTGTCTGACAACCATATAACATCACGCTATGACCAACAGGTGCTGAGCAGCGCGGGTGAAACCGTGGGGAACAGCTAGTCATATATATCGGTAAAGAAACACCAAAGTTATACATAAAATACGCTAATAAGCCATCGCGCATGAATACTGGATCATGCCATAAGGATTATTTTTGTGTGCGCTCGACGCGGCTACCGTAATATTTGGCTGTTGATGCGAATAGACGTTCAGAGTGTTCGGCCTTATTGACAGACAATGCTTATCACCGCGACTTTTAGTCTTTAAATAATTTATTTTTAGATTTCTTTTGTTGTTATTTAATAAAATAGGTACTTATTAGTTATTTTGGTAGTGTTTAAATAGGTAATCGTTCAAATTACGAATTAATAATAGTTTACATTTAATATCTTTTTAGGTAAAGTAGGTAGGTACGCATAGATTTTTGGATAGGTAGGTAGGTACCGAGTTTTGGTTAATTTAAGTTAAGTTTTTTATATCAAGTAGGTAAAAGCGTAGGTAGGTACTTTTATGAATTATATTAAAGGTATTATTAATTAAGCATAGTAGTGATAGGTTTTTATCACAGTTTTAATTTTTAAGTGATGTAGGTATAGGTAGATAGTATTGGAGAGGCGTTTTAGCTTTATTTTCATTTCTTTTTTTGTACAACACGCAAGGTCATCCGCACTCTATCGTCTAGCGCCCAAGATTCGAGCCGGTAAGTATACTTACCTACTTTTGTAGGTACCAACACAACATACAAATATTACTACCTACTTAGTTAAGTAACAACTTGTATTTAAAATAAAATAAAAATATTCTACACACTCCTGAGTCTGTTAAAAAATAACTCCCTGCTTAAAATCATCTAATTTGCAGCAAATATCATTTCAAGAGCTACCTACCTACCTATTTCGATATTATAATCATCAGCCTAGCCTTTTCCCAACTATGTTGGGGTCAGCTTCCAGTCTAACCGGATGCAGCTGAATATCAGTAGGTACCTATAAATATTAATACCTCCATATTTTATATGGAGCGCCGTGCGACTGCCTATCTAACCTCTACAATTTGAGGAGGAGCACAACCCAGTTAGTACCTACTGGGTACCTAATACCATACCCCTTGGTAAGACTGGTTGTCAGACTTTCGGGACACTGACTACCTGTAACGACTGTCAAAGATCTACAAATGACAGCCGGAACCAACGGCTTAACGTGCTTTCCGAGGCACGGAGAAAACTCGGTATGTAACGGGTGGTCACCCATCCACAGACCAACCTAGGCAAGCGCAGCTTAACCTAAAGAACAACCCGAGCGGTTGCTATTTTTTAGCCACGAGCTCCTCTATTCGCTATTTCGATATTATAAATAACTTTGATTGACTTAGATACTTGATAATTATCAAAATTTGCGTTGACTTTTACGCTGATCCTAACAAATACCTCAGTCTACCGAAAAACATGTAGCTATACCCCACGCCTCAGATAATATAATAGTAGGCATGAAAGAACGTGAATTTATTAATGGCGATTGCCGAGTGACTGACGACGTAAGCTTCAAGGTCAAAGGGCTATATACCTACCTTAGTTTACAGTACAAAAGTATAGTTTGGTTTTATCGCCATCTATTGGTTCTCTGTAAAATAAACTGAACTTGAGCTATCGCTGCAAGCACCATCTAGCGCCGTTGTGAGTAAAAAAAAAATAGCCCGGATAGCCCGGAGAAATGAGCAAGTTATGGCGGTCGCGTTTCTTTGTATGAGATGGAGTATCTGTACGTTAGTATTATATTATCTGTGCCCAAACTATATATAATTATACTATGTGTTAAAACCACCCCTCATCTCCCGATACTTACAATTGTATAGCATTATTATCATCATCAGCCGATCCCATCGTATCCCGCGCATGCGCTAGCTTTTGTTCCGCCTTCGTCAAGTTCGGACTTAGGGCTTGCTCGACGAAGTTCTGCGCTTTCGTGGCACTTTCCAAGAGTCTTCTGGACTTGTCGCGAGCTGGTACCACACGGTTGTTGAGTTCAATTGTCTGGAAGAAGAAGTTTTTGGTTGACACTTTTTTTTAAATTATTTTTTTTCCTCACACTAGGAATTTCTCCTGTATCGTGGGCAGGGCCGGATTTAGGGGTCCAGAGGCCTCGGGGCAACAAAGGAGTGGAGGCCCCCTTGCCCCAAATAATTTTCCAAATAAAATGAACAATTTTTTTCAGTCGAGTTTTTCAATAAATAATTTACTGTGAAACCAAGTAGATTCTCTTAGTATTTAACAAACACATATGAATATAATCGGAAACAAGAATTATTTGAAATTAAACTTTAGTGTTAACGAACGGAACCTTTCGAGCTTTTTTTGCCGAAAAATCGTTGATGATTTTGCTGAAATCCATTTCTGGGAGTAAATCGCTTTCAATGCTCAAGAGAGAAAGCTTCGATAGACGGTCTTGTCCCATCGTGGTTCGAAGCCTATTTTTTATAATTTTCATTTTTGAAAATGAGCGCTCTCCAGTGCAATTTGATACTATCAAAACCAAATACATTCTCAATGAAATTTCGAGGTTTGGGAATGTAGCTCTGAAATTTTGATCTTCGAGAATTTGGTAGTAAAATAGACAAATCAGTTCCGGCGATTGATCTTTTCCATAGTCCTTTTTGTATGAATCAATCAAAAATACAAATTGAACCAACTCATTACCAAGACTAGGCTCTAAATCATCCGTATACACTTTCACCAATGCTTCTGCTGCAGCGTGCAAATTTCCAGCATCCATTTTTTCGATGTGATTCAGAAATCCAAATCTCGAACGTACAGTTTCATAGGCATGCAATCTTTCAGTAAGAGAAACAGATAGCTGGTCAACCACTGGGATGAAGGCGGATACTTTGTATTCCTCCTTGGGTGACAGATTTGCGTTTTGTGCTTTCCCGTAATCGAGTGGATTCAACCTCACATTTCTCGTTCTGGTGCGGGTGTGTAATTGTACATATTCATCAGTATGGGATATTTTTTTGGCTGCTTCCTCGTATTTACCGAAATCATTTCGTTTGGATTCCACGAATGATTTCAATGATTCTATTGCACGCATTGCCGATTCAAGAATCATTTAGAATTGGGTTTAAAATTGAAGAACACCAATTGTTCACATACTGCAATTAATTCATATGTATATACTTTTTTTTTTTAATGGTCGAGACACGGAATCGAATACCCAACCTCCGAGGTTGCGGGCAAGTACCACCCCACTGAGCCATTGAGTCATTGGGGTACTCCCTCAAGATGGGTAGTAAATTGGAAGTGCTTATCAGGGCCATTTGAGATTTTGATATTTCACTGATTGCCTGATTGGAGTGAACAAATATAGATTAATGATTTCTGTTTCTGTTAATATTTAAGATTAATATAATCAAATAATCATGTATGTATAAAGTACTTTAGGCTGTAGGCAAAGGTAGAAGCGAAAAAAAAATATCAAAAGAAAAGAAGTTTACTAGGTTTACTAGTTGAAATTTGAAAGATTTTTTTTCCGAAGTCTATTGTGGAGGCCCCCTGCTTGTGGAGGCCCCGGGCTTTCGCCCCGGTTGCCCTCCCCTAAATCCGGCCCTGATCGTGGGTGCGTTTATAAAAATTAAAACTCTTTAAACAAAATTGAATATAATTCTTTCAACCTAAACCTAAACTCACATACCTACACAAACAGCCAGACCCACAAGAAATACCTGTAGGTTATACAATTATTTGTTTCGTGCGGGGTTCGAACCCACGACACATTTTTCTCCAGATCCCATAAAAATTCTGTAATTCCTATATATATTTTTACCTCATTTTGTAAACTATAGAAAAATAATTTGTTATTGTCATGGTGACAATAACAAATTATTTTTCTGTAGTACATACGTAATAAAAGTTTTGTAATTTTGCAAATTTACTCACTGTTTTGATTATTTTTATAAAAGAATCAAGTTATTAATCTGCGATGGTTCGTGCGATGTGTCTAGGTTGAGGGCAATCTTTTCGTGTTTTTGGCAACACTAGACGGTATTACCAAACATATGTTTTTTGCTGACCCTACCTAACCTTTTCAAATTGACAGATATGACGTCATAACATCGCATGACGACGCCATCCATGTTATTTTAAACGTTAATACTTGTCAGCACGCTTAAGCATAACTTTAAAAGTACTGGCTATTTCAAAAAGGTTTTAACTTTAATGTTGCTGGCACATTATTGTATTCTTAATTTAAATTTTAAAAAAGAAACAAAATATTTTAACCTCTAAAGCCCCTGTGGCACAGAAAAGTGCCAGTAAAAAAGTGTTACCGTTGAGCCCGTCTTAAAATCAGTACGCTCACGATAAGAGCCCGCCCGGCGGTGCTTGACGGATAGTTGACGTAAATAATGGCGGTCTTTGAGAGGTTAAAATGTCCGTTAGATTATTTAGCTTCGTGACCCTTTCGCTTACCTTCTCAGTGGTATTCCTAACGCCTTCCTCTGCATCGTCAGCGGCTTTCTTGGCGTCCCCTATCTCCTGTACTATGGAGGAGTACGCGGAGGCTGCGGTGAACGCGTGCTGGGTACGCGAGTTGTTGTTTTCTCTCTCCGCTAATTCCCGTAAATTGTCCGCCTGGATGCAATATCATAGTTATAGTTGATAATTTTAGGAACAGAAGCTTAAACTTTACAAAGTAATGGTTATCGACATGGAATTACGATAAGATGAACGTGAATTTCTGAACTCATTATTTAAGTTACTTCTATTGGTCGTTGACCCTGTAATCAGCTGTAGTTACTTATAATTACCATAAAAGTATAAAATGGCGTAAAGAAGGGTTCGGCAGTGTACCTGAAGTACTCACATTTCCTGCCAGGGGGAAACGCGGCTCCGGAACGCAAAGAGCAAAAGCAGGAACAGGGGTAGGTTTTAGTCAATAAAAGTCTGACACTACTTCCCGCTCCGCCCAGAGCGGGGAAGTTTGATTGATTTGATTATTTCCCATCCGTAAAAAAAACAAGTTGTATGTTTAAGCCCCTTTTCATATATTAATGTTAAAATATTTTTCTAAACCGTTGCCCCACACAAGTAATTTCTCCTGTACCGTGGGTGCGTTAACAAACATTTAAACTCACATACGGAAACAGCCAGACCCGGAACAGCTATCTATACGCCATACAATGTGTATATTTATTGTGTGCGGGGATCGAACCAGCAACTGTCAGTAACTGCGCCAACCGTGTCGTCAAACTAATAATAATATTGTAATTATATTCATTAAGAAATATTTAAAAAAATAATTCTATGTAAAAAAAGAACAATAAATGAATTAAAAATATTCTATTTTTTTTTAATGTTTTTAACATATATTTAAAAATTTAATTATATGTTGAGAAAGCAATAAATGAACGAAAATTTCTAAAAAACACTCAACTATCCATTAAAAAAAAAATTATTGATACAACTTTATGAAAATAAGCAGTCCTCTCTTCATAACTCACCCTATTTCTCAGCATGGTAGTATGATGTTTAGCGACATCCGTCAAATTCATTAATTCAGGCATCTTTTGTTCTAGATCAGCTAGTCTATCCACCATGTCCTGGTTTGCTGTGCGGATGTTATCCAGCGCTTTCGTGGAGTTGTTCACGATACCTCCAGCGACTAAGTTGAAGTATGTGCCGTTGCCGATGTCGTAACCAGCGTCTATTAGGTCTGTCATTGCAGCTGCGTTCAGTTTGGTGACCGAAGTCACTTTGTTGCCGAATTTTGATTGTCTGGAAGAGATTTTATTTCATACTTACTAATATGATAAAAGCGAAAGTATGTTTGTTTGTTTGTCTGTTACCTCTTCACGCTTTAATGGCTAAACCGATTTTGATGAATTTTAATACAGAGATATTTGGGAACCAGGAGACGGACATGGGCTAAAAAAAACCGGCCAAGAGCGTGTTGGGCCACACTCAGTGTAGGGTTCCGTAATTTTCCGTCCGTCACAATAAATTTTTATTTAAAAAAAAGTGGGATGTAAGGGAGAAAGAGGGAAGAAAAGGGAAAACTTAGCGTTGCTATTACAAATCAATAAGGCGCAAGGGGAACTGTGTTACCCCGAATTTAACGCGAGCGAAGCCGCGGGCAAAAGCTAGTTATTAATAAAAAGAAACCGGCCAAGAGCCAGTCTCTCACACCGAGGGTTCTGTACAAACTTGCGACATAAACGGCCATATCTTTCGACTGCGTTAACTTAGGGAATTGATTTTTTTTTCACAGCACAACACCACACAGTTGTGTATAAACTCAGCTCGATACCTCCACGCGTTCCCGAGATAAAGGGTTTTGACAGACAGACAGACAGACGGACAACAAAGTGATTCAATAAAGGTTCCGCTTTTTCCTTTTGAAGCACGGAACCAAACACAATAAACGAAGTGTATCACGTGCAGGACACAATTGGATACCTATCTATGGTACAGGGTGTGTTAAGTACAGTCTTTTAACAAATATTTTATCTCGGACAGCAAGAACGTAATATCAACCATATTACAACGAACTATATTTATTTAACACTTTAAGCACAAACTACAGAGGCGGACTTAATGCCATAGGCAATTTCTACCAGTCAACTTTTGGGTGATGTAGAGACAAACAGATGAAATATTAATATGAATTTATATTACTTATATGGATATTAAAAATACTATAAATATAAGACAAAACTAAACTTCAGTTTTTATTTAATCTCGGTGTCTGTGTAAGATTATGTTTCCATACCTGTTCTTAGCGTTGAGCTGCTCAGCACTGTCTGCCGTATTCTGCGCTAGATCGGTGTACTGCAGCATCTCGTCTAACTTGGCCTTTAGGTCGCGAGTGTCGTTCACTAGTACGTGGAATTTCTGGAGGAAGAAGAAACATAACATCATTTTTTTTCACATATTCGTATAAAGCTAACCAACTGGTATGGGGAAATTAAAAAAGGTAATGAATATTCAAACATCATAGAACATAATTTGTTCAGTGTCATGGTTAGAGCTTATTATGTTCCCACGAGTACAAATAAAAACTTTACATTAGCATAAATAAAGGCGATTTCAGCTTGACCTGTTCCAACGTACAAGTTCCAAGCAGTCAAACATAAACTGATCCTTATGGGTAGGTGTTAAAGTTTATCCAAAAAAAAATATTCTCAAAAACTTGTATCTACCTTAGCCTGTTCGTTGACTGGTTGCACGAACACATTCATGCGCTCGATCTGTTTGGTTGCGTTCGCAATGGCGCTGTCGGCTAACTGCTTTTTTGGAGCCAGGTCTTTTGCTGTGGAAATGAATTGTATTTGAATCGAAGGAGAGAAGATATTGGTGACTATCTAATAAAAATGGAAACGCTATCTAAGGAGCTGCAATACTAAAAATACCGTTGATGCGTAGTTCGTCGATCGTCAATGTCTATAAAATGTGTCATGGTACATCGACATTCATGGATATAAATCTTGATGCATGGAGAGGGAGAAGGAGGCCAAAATGAAGATGGTCAGATTGTGTGAAGTATGATATGTGAGAGAAAGCAGTAAATGATGCCGTGACGACTGACAGGGTAGAATGGAAGAAGAGGGCAAGAGTGGTAAGACCCCACCACCATTCCACTTATCGTATATTTTCCAATATCAGCTACTTATTTTTTTCATGGTACTCAAGATTTGTTTTGCAAAACGTTACGTATTTGGCGTCGTAAACCCACAATATTTATTTCAATATAACAAATCCTAGCTTTTAATCATCACACTACCTAGACAAGATTCCCCAAACAACAAAGAAAAACCGGTTAAGCTGGAACTCTCTCACTGAATGTTCCGTACAAACTTACGACATAAACGGCCATATCTTTTGACTACGTTAACTTAGAGGGTTTATTTTTTTTAACAGCTCCAAGGGACTACAGACTTGAGTACTTATATAGTTCTTATTTCAACTTTATACTTCCACGCATCCTCGAGATAAAGGGTCTTAACAGACAGACGGATAAAGAAGTGGCAAAGGATTCCGTTTATTCATTTGGAGGTACAGAAGGGCTACTATGACATCTTATAGCAATTCTTATTCCACTGAGTGAAAGAGATGGTGCTAGACACCCTGTATAGCTCTGTCTCTTTCCCTCAGCGGAATAAGAATTGCTATAAGATGTCATAGTAGGGTAGCAGAACCCTAAAAACCGATTCAAGCATCCGTTTCGATACTTTGTAGACATAAGGAATCTCACATATAAATATACAAACGTATGCATAACCCAGTTCTACTGTCATAGATTATACAGACCTGCAATGTCTCCCTTAATCTGCCTTGCCTCAGCCAGCGCGCTGTCGACCTTGGGCTGTTGACTGAGTTCCAAGCCAGTAGCCAGTTCAGACACATGTTTCACTATGGCCTTGGCCTTCTCGCTGCTGTGGCGTACTGAGGCTAAGGTCTTGTCGGCGTCAGCGGCTATGTCTGCTGCCCTAGTGATCTGCTTGTCTGAGTCCGTGGCTGCAAATTCCGCCTGGAGACAAACGGTATTACAGTACTGGGAAGTTTTGGGGATTTCTTACTAAAACAAGATTTGTTTAATGTCATTTCAGTATGGAAGAGTCATAAAGTATAACGATTTACAGGAGAACGGAAGTTTAAGATGTGTTGCACCTTAAATAATAATGACTCAATGGAAGGTAGATGATGAAGAGGAGTCGATAGCACAAAGCTCGTGTCGTGTATTTAAGGATACGGTCAACATGGACCAAAGTTTGAGTTACGTAGAACCGGAGACTTACTCTATTATGTATATTACTAGCTGTGCCCAGCGGTTTCACCCGCTGCTCACTTAGGTGTATGAAAAGTAGATGTTAGCCGATTCTCAGACCTACCCGATATGTACACAAAATTTCGTTTACATCGGTCCAGCCGTTTCGGAGGAGTATGGGATCGAAAACTGTGACACGAGAATTTTATATATTGGATAAGAAGATATTTGTATGTAGGGAGTAATATTCGGGACTATAGGGGTCTAAAGTGGCGGCTTTGCCAGAATCGTAAAAGAAAGAAATTAATATCATGAATTACTTTGTCTGGAAAGAGACGGAGCTATACCTGTATAGCTCCGTCTCTTTCCCGACATATCAGAGTGTTCCAGAGAGTTATTCCAGAGTGGAAAAGAGATGGTGCTAGACATCAGGATGACTAGCACCATCTCTTTCCCACTCTGGAATAAGATAAAAACGATCGTTTTCTTCACGGAAGAACGCTTTTGGTAAACATTTGTGATTTTTTTACGGATATCGATAGTTCTACATAAAGCGCATTTTAGACTCATACAGGATTTCTGTGTTTCAAACTCCATGGATAGCCCATTTAGAGAAACATTCTGAAAGTTGGTGACGTCGCAAAGAAGCTGGTAATTCTTTTGCTGTTTCGAGTAATTCATTTGTAGCTGCAAAACAACATTGCGTGTCTAGGCACGCCGCTGGACTGAAGGACGCTCTTTTTTTCTGTACGGCATCTCGCAGTTGAGGAGCTCGTGGCTAAATAATAGCAGCCACTCGGGTCGATCTTTAGGTTAAGCTGCGCTTGCCTAGGTTGGTCTGTGGATGGGTGACCACCCGTTACATACCGAGTTTCCTCCGTGCCTCGGAAAGCACGTTAAGCCGTTGGTCCCGGCTGTCATTTGTAGATCTTTGACAGTCGTTACAAGTAGTCAGTGTGCCGAAAGTCTGACAACCAGTCTTACCAAGGGGTATCGTATTACCCAGTATTAAATGGGTTGTGGAGGTCAGATAGGCAGTCGCTCCATGTTAAAATACTGATATTCAGCTGCATCCGGTTAGACTGGAAGCCGACCCCAACATAGTTGCGAAAAGGCTAGGCATATGATGGCATCTCGCAGTACAACCAATGAAGTTGTCTTCTGCTTATCCGGACAAGAAGGACGTTCTGTCACCACCCATGTTTATAAACTCCGTCTATTTGGTTCTGCGCGCGCCCGACCTAGCATATTTGATTCAAGTGAAAATTACGACCGAGGCGGATTTAACGCCCGAGCCGCTAGGCGAGGGTATTATAGACCCGAGAAAAGCATTGACAAATTCTCACGTTAATTAAACGACGTTTTTCAACAAACTTACCTAGAAATTAAATAACAAAATCATTAATCAGTCATCATCTGCCCTTTCCTAACTATGTTGGGCTCGGCTTTCAGTCTTACCTGATTCAGCTGAATACTAGTATTTTACATGGTGTTCCATGTTGTTGCTTATCTGACCTCCACAACCCAGTTAGTACTGGGTAACACGATACCTCTTGGTAAGACTATTTGTCAAAGTTTCGGGACGCTGACAACCTGTTAGTACTATCAAAGATCTACAAATGGCAACCAGAACCAACATCATAACGTGCTTTTCATGGTACGGAGAAAAACTTGGTACGTAACTAGTGGTTACCCATCCACAGACAAACCTAGTCAAGCATGGCTTAACCCTATATGGGTTAAGCCATGCTTGACTAGGTTTGTCTAGTACAACAAAGTACAACGAAGTATCAACTAATTTAATGAAACAGCGAAACATTTGACCTGAATTCACAAAGTTGTCAATTTTCTTTTAAACTTACAGATCTAAGGAGATTCTTGGCGCTGTTCTCCAACGACTTGACAGCGGCCGTGACGTCACCAACATCCACGTTCTTGAGCTCAACGACCTTCGGCTGCAGCAGCTTCGTCTGATTCGCGATGTAGTTCAAGCGTTGCGTTGTGAAGAACGAGTCCGCTTTATCCTGTAATGATTAAGTTGGTTAGTTATTAAATCCTCCTTAAAACAGGATTTTTTATTACCAATTAGGAGTGCAGTGCACACTTTTGTAGATATAGGTAGTAGTTATTGTGTGAAACTGTATTATTAACGGGTACTAGAATGCTTTATTTTGAGTATAAAGTAACAAAATCCTTACTAATATTATAAAAGCGAAAGTGAGTTTGTTTGTTTGTTTGTTCCCTCTTCACGCTTTAATGGCTAAACCGATTTCGATGAATTTTGGTACAGAGATAGTTGGGAACCAGGAGAAGGACATAGGCCAAAAATTGGGATGTGCCGGAGAAAGAGGGAAGAAACGGGAAAAATTAGCGTTGCTTTTACAAATCAATAAGGCGCTACCGAATTTAACGCGAGCGAAGCCGCGGGCAAAAGCTAGTTTCTCCATAAATTCTTAATTCGAAAAGCTTTTTTATACTATCAATAAATATTTCGAAGAAAAATAAAGAATATACACATTATTAATTCCCCGGTTATTAACAAATTTAGTTCATAAGATATTAACCACACAACACGAGACTGTTTTTGTTTATTTACTTTGTATTTTGTTAAATGTATTATTTTTATGTTCTGGGGCCGCGCTATCTCTTTCGAACAACCCGCAACCCCGGACCCATTTACCTTAAAAAGGCTGAATATAAACAAAACCGTTGGCGCAGTGGTTGAGAGATTGACTGTCGCGCTATGGAGCGGGTTCGATCCGCGCACGGAACAAATATTTAAACCTACAGGTTTCGGGTTTGGCTGTTTGTGTATGTTTGTTTAAATGTTTGTAAACGCAACCACGATACAGGAACAAATCCTAGTGTGAGCGATGTTTAAAAAAAAACATACCTTAAAGTCTTTCGTCTCGTTAGACAGTAGTGCACTCATGTCTTCGATTGTGATCAGCAGCGCATCTGTGCAGGAGTCGCACTCCAGGCAACCCTCGCTTGGTATCAGGACCCACCTGGAATTTTATCATTTGTTTTTCATTTCAGGGGGTCTACTCTAATTCTACGTAAAACGAAATTGCGGCCGAAACTTCGAACGTTTTCTACCACGGTTTCATTTCATTCATTTCGAAATTTCGGACGTCCGAAGTTTATTTGACATTAAAATTTTCTAAACCTACTCTAATTCGCGCAAAATGATATAGAGTAGGGTTACAAACGTAACTACTTTTGACTTTCGTTCGTTAACGAAGTTACGTTTCGGAGAAAGAGAGTAGACCCCCAGAAGCGTTACCATGACATCTTATAGCAGTTCTTATTCCTGTGTGAAAAAGAGATGGTGCTAGACACTCTGTATAGCTCTGTCTCTTTCACTTAGTGGAATAAGTTCTGTTTTAAGACTTCATGACGTCACGACCTATAATAATTCTGCTGCCCTACGGCAGTAGAATTATAATAGGTCTTTATGTTTGTGTGAAAACTTCGACTCGGTCACGAATGTGCATAGGCGTAGAAAGTGGTAAGTGCAATTTGCAAGTTGGTAGTTTTTTTTTTTAACTTCGCGAGGTGCATAACTGAATGACGATAATTTTGATCGTACAGACGCCTGCACATCAAGCTACTACAATCTGTCAGATTTCTTTGATGGATTTTCGACTTTATTACTAAAGTATTAGGTTCAAGGTTCATTGGGAAAAATTGACAGTTTCGGGTAGCTTGACCTGCAGGCTTCTGTACTTTTTATATGAGGTTATTCGATGTACCTTGATGCTTCTTCCATGACCATAAGTATGACAAACATAACATGATGTTCTTTGTCCTAATTACTTAAGTCTTTTGTTTCAATATTCCCTGACAGACAGATATTGTAGAAGAAATGAGTGTTACCTTTCCGGGCAGCGATCACACTTCTCTCCGACGACGCCGGGCAGACACTCGCACTGGCCGGTCGCGTTGCAGGTGAACCCGAGCGAGTAGCCAGTGTTGCAGTTACAATCTGTGGCAATTACATACATAATCTTAATACATATAAATCACGTGTCACGTTGTTTGTCTGCGATGGACTCCTAAACTACTTATCCGATTTAAATTAAATTTGCACACCGTATGCAGTTGGATCCAACTTGAAAGATAGGGTAGGTAGGGTAGGTAGGGTAGGTAGGGTAGGTAGGGTAGGTAGGGTAGGTAGGGTAGGTAGGGTAGGTAGGGTAGGTAGGGTACAAATGGCTATATCCTTACTAATATTATAAAAGCGAAAGTGACTTTGTTTATTTATTTGTTACCTCTTCACGCTTTAATGGCTAAACCGATTTTGATGAATTTTGGTAAAGAGATAGTTTGGAACCAGGAGACGGACATAGGCTAATATTTTTTTGGGAAAAGTGGGATGTGAGGGAGAAAGAGGGAAGAAAAGGGAAAACTTAGCATTGTTATTACAAATCAATAAGGCGCAAGGGGAACTGTGTTACCCCGAATTAAACGCGAGCGAAGCCGCGGGCAAAAGCTAGTAATATATAAATAATAATAAACTTACGGTCACATCCCTCTTTGGTGTAGTTCCAGTATCCAGCCGCGCACTGGTCGCAATGCTTGCCAGTCACACCCTTGGAGCAACTAGAAACACATGCAAAATATTAATGAAATATACAATTTTTTTCATTAAAGTGTTCCCCACTTATCTAGGGTCGTTCTGTATCATGGGTGCGTTTACAAACATTTAAACACATTCACAAACAGCCAGACCCGAAACAACTACCTGTAGGTCTTAATAAATATTTGTTCCGTGTGGGAATCGAACCCGCGACACCCAGCGCAGCAATCAATCGCTCAGCCATTGCCCAAACCGTGCCGGTAGCTAATTCCTAAGGTGTGTTAATTAAAGGCATATAAACTCGGATGCAGCTGAACACGCATAATTCGCTAGATTCTGGGTCGATACAATTTAAATTGCTATCGACTCTAAGGGCTGAAACTGCGTTAAACGGGCACCCGGGACAGACACCCGCCGCGTGTCTGCAAGCGTGGTCTCTGTGGGTATGTGAAGGACCTTGTCACAGGTGCCTAAAGAGTTCATTCGCTTGGCAAGAAAGACATTTTCACAAGCTTTTCATCATGCGTTATTGACTGAACAAGCCCGCGCGTGTTACCGCTGGTGGGCCCCGCGCGTGTTAACGCTGGTGGGCTCCGCGCGTGTCCCCGTGTCGTTTCACTTTTGTATGAAACTGCGCGGGTGTCCGCGGGTGTTTAACGCAGCTTCAGCCTTAAGATCTTCATGATATTCCAGCTCTTACACCAATCTATTCGGGGCGGCAATTTGTTTATCTGCCAAACTTCTTTACAACCGTCCTGATATTACCCCTTTTCTAGCCACATCATATTTAAGTCCCTTTCAACGTTTATTTGGTCTCCCTAATAGGCATTCATATTCAAACCTTCTTTACGTCATTTTCCTAAAACACTAGTAAATGGCTAAGGGTGGGCTTTGGAGGACTGTTTCTTGTAATGTTAATGTTCAAAAAGTTCTGATTATTAGCCTAATTTGAATAAATGACTTTTTTATTTGATTTTCAGAAACATTAATAAATAAATAAATAGCTTGGGACAACTCACACACGGCTATCTGATCCCAAGCTAAGCAGAGCTTGTGTTATGGTAACCAGACAACTGATATACATACTTATAATTTATAAATACATACATAATATAGATAAATCACACCCAGACACAGAACAAACAATCATGCTCATCACACAAAGTTTGTCCTGAGTGGGAATCGAACCCACGACCTCCAGCTCAGCAGTCAGAGCCACTAACCACTAGACCAACAGGCCCGTCAAAAAAACATTAGGAATGTATTCAGTCGTACTAACTTGCACTGTCCAGTATTATGGTCGCACTGCGCTAAAGTCGCAGCGACGTCGCAGTCGCAAGGCGTGCATCCCTGGCCGCTGTTCAGTCCGTAGTGGTTTGGCGCGCACTGGTCACATCGGTCGCCGATGACGCCGGGACGACACACACAAGTACCCGTAGCGGGATCGCAACGCTCCATGCCGAATTCGTCGCAGCTGCAAGCTAAGGGAGGGGAGAAGGATATTTCGTTGACGTTTTGAAATGTTAACTGTATAATTGTATTAAAAATGAAAAAATGCGAAAGAGTTTTGTAAACATTATCGGCGCAATGACTCGCTGAAAAGCTGTCCGTAATGTTCGCAGACTGACCTGTGGCTTAGAACCCCTTCAGTAGTAGAAGCCTTTGAGGTGAGAAAACTAATAGTACTAATTTCTCTTGTATTATGTAATTTGTAATTTTTGAGTTGTAATGTATAATTGTAATTATGAGGTGTACTACCTGAAATAATAGTAGATTATTAACCAAGGGGATAAAGCAGTGTCTTCTGTCGTGGGTGACGATTTAAATCGCGAGTGTAAAGAAGGACTCGAGGTTTACTCCCGAGCGTAGCGAGGATGGTAAAAACTTAAATCACGAGCGAAGCGAGGGATTTAAGACGAGTCCTGAGTGTAGCGAGAGATTTAAGTTTACCCAAGACTAAGACAGCTTTATCACCGAGGAAAATACTCTACTTTTCGTACCATTTGCGAAAAAATTAACACAGTAATAATATGAGATAAGCATTTATCAAAGATAATGACATTAAAAGTAAAAGTTAAGATTCGAACATTGGTCCAATTATTTATAAAGAGAGCTACACCTTTGTTTGGTACATTTATTGTTGATGAGTATGATTGCGGCAGCATTTGCACTGATGGAATCCGACAATACACTGTCACTGTCGCTTTGATTTAACAATGTATTTTTAAAACATTAACTTATTTATAAAAATAAACTTAACGTTTATGTATTTGAAGAAAACGAAATCGCGGCAAATTTCTAGACTAATATGTTTTGTCGGAAAAGCAAAGGCATCAAGCTCATACGACCTCGTCGGTTTTAGTAATTTTATTTAATAATCAAAACTGCATATTAATTGCGTGTTCCTTTTTAAAAAAGATGCTTAATGCTTTTATACCTACAAACTCAATGGTGTAAACACAGATGTAGTTCAGTATTAAGTATTCCAATTTTAAATCACATTCTCTCCCTAGGGGATGAATGAAATTCAGTACAACTTTCTTTCCTGTTTTTGACAGATTAAAAATGACTATTGTTATGTTCGTTTTTTGTGGCATAGAATGTCACTTTTTTGAGCAAGTGGTACGAAAATGAATTTTATTTATTAATCTCTTACCGGTACAGTTCTTGGAGAAGATGGCGTCGCCGAAGAAGCCAGGCGCGCACAGGTTGCAGGCGGCTCCGGCCGTGTTGTTGACGCACTTGAGGCAGTCGCCGGTGATACTGTCGCAGGAGCCTGGGTCGTTCGGGTTGATATTCCCGGAGCAGTTGCAGGGCTTGCAGTAATCACCTGGTAATGTCAACAGATACTTGGGTGCTGTAAACTGGGAAGACCTCCTTCAACCTTCAACTCTCAGTTTAAGATTAACATTTGAAAATCCAGTACACAGTAAAAAAATAACATAACTTTAAAGGAGCTAGAACGAACGTGTCAAATAATATCCTTTTTTAGGATGGGAAACCATCAAATTACTTCCCCGCTCTGGGCGGGGCGGGGGGGATTGTCAGACTTTTACTGACTAAAACCCTCTCTTTCGAATAACCCGGAACCCCGGCAGGCGGTGGTCCTGGCAGGCATACAATATTAATACCCCGGAACAAACATGTTCTTTTTATATATTGTGTGATTTTATAAACTCCACTTTTTCTGCGGCTGGGAAATCATCAAATAACTTCCCCCGCCCTGGGCGGAGCGGCGGGGAGTGCCAGACTTGTACTTACTAAAACCACGCGCGCCGCGGTATCTCTTTCTAACAATTTAGCGTTGGCCCTGGCAGGCCCCTCTGCTTTGCTGACATTTCTTTGAGGCGCGCGTGTAACACTAACGCGCCGTAGACACTGCCTGTCGTCATTTAATCCCCACTTTACTTACCGATTTGTTCCGGCACGCCATAGTATCCAGCCGCACAGAAATGGCATCTCGCGCCGCCATATCCAGGCTTGCACTGACATGAGATCAGGGAACCGTTCTCACTCAGATCGCAGCCGATGGCAAAGCTGTGAAGTAAATGTAATTATTGACTGATTTCAAAAGAATACAAGGTGTTGTGGAGCCGGCGAATTTATTTCATGTACAAATGAATCCTTACTAATATTATACAACCGGAAGCGAGTTCGTTTGTTTGTTACGGTACAGAGACACAGAGACAGTTGGGACCCTGGAAACGGAAATAGGCACTTTTTTAAAGTGTGCAATGAGGGAGAAAGACAGAAGAAAAGGGAAACTTAGCTTTGCTATTAAAATCGATAAGGCGCAAGGGCATACAACTACAGGTAGCAGCAGGAAAGGGGAACTGTGTGGCCCCGAATTTAACGCGAGCGAAGCCGCGTGCAAAAGCTATTTTGTAATAATTTATTTTACAAACAAATCCTCTAATGTTTTCGAATAAAGTAAACTTATTTGATAGAAAAAAAAACAGTTAAACAATTAACATCAGTTTCTAAAAAATCAACATTATACTTTATATGACTGTAGGTACATCAATTTCTGCATAATTTCGCAGTAGAAGCGTTCTCAGTCCAAGAACAACGAAAGGAATAGAAAAAAAATTAAGACTTGCGAACCGAGGGTTCCGTACAAACTTGCGACATAAACGGCCAGCTACCCTACCATGACGTGTTAAAGCAGAACTTATTCCACTGAGGGAAAGGGACAGAGCTATACAGGGTGTCTAGCACCATCTCTTTCACTAAGTGGAATAAGTTCTGCTTTAAGATGTCATGGTAGGCCTACTGATCTTTTGATAAGAGTAGCATTGATTTCAGTTTAAAAACTAATTGTAATTTATTTAATTTTTTTTTTAAATTGGTACCTAATTATCTACTGTATAGCTGTGTTATATTACGCAAATTTTAATTTTAGCATTGTTATTTCTTTTTTTTATATTTTAAATTTAACTAATGTTAATATTTTTTTTATACATTTTTTACATTTCAATATTGTTTTTATTTTATTATACAATTTTATTAATGTTGTCAACTGTGACTTTTATACCTAAGTGTTTGGTTATGTTTTCGAGCGTATGGCACTCGTGGGCAGCAGCTGAAAATCAGCGTCAGGTTGCGGCCTTGTGTTGCCATCTGGCATTATGCTGAGCTGAGGCCCTTTTGGCATTATTTTGTTTATTTAGTTTAATATTAACGTGTCCCTGTTATTAATTTTTAATAATGCTGAATAAATTCAATTTTCTTTCTTTCTTTCTTTTGACTGCGTAGACGTAGAGGGTTGATTTTTTTCACAGCTCCAAGGAACCACAGACTTGAGTATATGGTTTTATTTCAACTCGATACCTTTACGCGTTCCCGAGATAAAGGGTGTTAACAGACAGACGGACAAATATTTTTTAAGCTATTGCATAGCTTCTATCGGGGGCCTTGAGCGCGGGGACCGAATCCAGAAATTCCGTAACGAAAAAACCTCACGCTCCCCACTCCGACGGGCACGGAGGTGTGGCTTGTCAAACGTCGTTTACACAATACGGTCAGTTATTTCATTCCCGATTCTAATGTTCTAATAGCGTGTTTGATAGAGAATCGGATAGTCAATCGACATTACGCTGGATCAAACCCAAGGTGTTGTTTTTCTTTTTGCGACTTCTTTTCATTGGAAGTACTTTTTAAATATTTTATCTAGATTGTTTTTATTTATTGCATAAGTTGATAAAAAATGCTATGCAATAGCTTTACCGCGGCAGTCCCCGAGTGCCACACGGATTTTTTTTATTATTAAAAGAAATGTGGGTACAATTCATCTATCCTATTCAAAAACGATATGCAAAAATTATGTTCTTCTTTATAAGATAGAGTAAACGACGATGTCTGTGCCAGTATAAACTGTGTGACAGACATCGGCGCCTTCCTCTTACAGATTTACAAATCAAACTTAACATAATTATTTTCAATATAACAATAATAATATAGAATAACAACTTATTCAATAAGTATTCCCTTGTTACCTTTTGAGGTACGAAACCCAATAAAAGTCTACTTACTTGTTGGACACGTAAGGCATGGGGCAGGCGCAGATGAGACAGTCGCGCATGGTGCCGACGGACGCGTCGCCATGGTAACCGGGGATGCATTGCTCGCAATGGTCGCCCATCGTGTTGTCTGTGCACTCCTGAGGGAAAGTTGGAAATGAATATTTTTGCATAAACGGCTTTTTTTCACCAATTTTCTTAACAATCTTTTCCATAGCCTCCATGATGAGCTAAGGACGAGCTATTACTATAGCGTCTTAAACGGCCCGCGTAGTACTGTAGTTCAGTACTTCCTGGCGAACACACAGCTTTTTCTTACTGATGGGAAATCATTAAATAACTTCCCTTGCTCTGGGCGGAGCGGGGGGGGGGCCCGCTCCGCCCAGAGCAAGGGAAGTTATTTGGGGGAGTATCAGATGTTTACTGAATAAAACCCACCGATGTTCATTCTTTTGCCCGGAACCGCGGTAGCTCTTTCGAACAAACCTGCCGTGCCGTGAGTATAATCGAAAAAGTCCTTCAAATCCTTAATCAGCCAATTCTGACATGTACAGGCATGTCAAAAATGGTCGATTTTGATTGTTTATGAATAGCTATACTTAAGGGCTACTATGACATCTTATAGCAATTCTTATTCCACTGAGGGAAAGAGATGGTGCTAGACACCCTGTATAGCTCTGTCTCTTTCCCTCAGTGGAATAAGAATTGCTTTAAGAGGTCATAGTAGGGTAGCAGGTCTGCCACTAAATGTCGTGTTTCCAGAAATACATTTAAATACATTTAAAAGTAGCCAGGCTCGTCAGATGTACTTAGTTTGTTTTTTTCTTAAAAACCGTTGAACGTCAACTCTAATTTTATTTATTTAACTGTTTGTTATCAAAGTATATCAAAGAAAAACAAATATATCAAAGAAATTTAACTTTATGTATTTTTAAGAAATCTATTTTTTTGGAGTTTACTCCTTAAGAATCGTTTTTATATATAAGGCGCCCGGTATGAGAAAAATCCGAGGGGTAAAACCTACTAAAGTAACGAAAATGTGTCAGGTTTTTCGTGCGCAACTTTCTAACTTGGCTGTGAGTGTATTAAGACGTACATATGGTATGCTGTATAGTCGACTATACCTATATACTATATGTTATTGGGCTTGTTTGTTTCTATCAGTGTCGATGTATTTATATTGCTACTTTTTTTTCATTAATTTGTGAATTTACCCTTTCATATGATATTAATCTTTTTTCAGTTGAATAAACTCTTTTTATGGTGGTATTCGTATGGTGATACTCGTACTTAAGGAGTAAATTCCAGTCGTGCGTCGGAGCTGACACACACACTTTTTTTGTATCTTACTAGCCTGGTTCATTGTCTCTTTTATTGACTGTACCTACACTGGTAAGCCTGTATGGAAGTGTGAACTTACCAAACAAACACCAGTATTGACATCGCATTCCCTGGAATGGCCGTTACACTGGCATGGTACACAGAAGCCGGAGCTCAGCCGGTAGTATCCCTCCGCGCATTGCTCGCAGGATAGGCCGCGGTACGCCTTCGGACATTGGCACTCTTCGACCGACGCCGCGCGTTTAGAGTAGTCATCGTATTCTTCCACACCGATGTCTAACGTCACTGCTATAAGACTGTGGAAGAGAATAGGAAAGTAAGAAATGTGTCTAGAGTCATCGTTCTTGTGTCTATACAAGGTGTAGCATAAATAACGCAAAAACTCCCACGAAAATGAACCTCAAGTTCCAAAAATACACTAAAACAAAATTGGACTTAGTATAGGAACTGCTGTTTGCGTATGTGAATTTAAATGTTTGTAAACGCACCCACGATACAGGAGAAATTTCTAGTGTGAAGCATCTTTTTTTTAAAACAAAATCAGAATATATGTATGGAAAATATTAAAAACTCGCCAAGTGCGAGTAAGACTTGATCACCGAGTTTTGAGTTCTACCTTGCGACAAAAGCGGCCATATTTTTAGAGCGTGTAAAATCAAAGTCTGTACACTCCAAAAATATGAACGCTGGTTTTTTTTACAGCTCAAATAGACCATATTATACGCATTAGGCATGTAGTTTTAATTTAAAATCGATACTTCCACGCGTTCACGAGATAAAGGGTATTGACAGACAGACAGGCAACAACGTTTTTTTTTCCTTTTGAGGTAAGAAACCCTTAAAAAAAGTCATGAATTTCTAAAAGTCATGGAACAAAACTTGTCCTGTTTCATGTTCTAAGACACCACGCGAGAGGTAATGTGTTAATGATGTTAACATCCTATATAATAACAGTCACACGTGTCGATCTTCAAGGGTTAAGCATCGCTTGCCAAGGTACTTCTGTGGATGAGTGTCACGGAAACTCCGTTAACCCGTTGGTCCCAGTTGTCATTTGTACATCTTTGACAATCGATACAGATAGTCTGTGTCCCGAAAGTCTGACAACGAGTCTTACCAAGGGGTTCCGTATGACCCAGTACTAAATGGGTTGTGTGGTCAGATAGGAGAACGAAATAAAACATGTATATTTGGCATTTGCCACAAGTGCTGTGTTTAGTGTCTCACGGCTGTGCCAAATAGGGGCAGTTCAGTAAACTGCCAAGCAGCTAGTGCCCGAAGCTAGTTATCAACTGAACCATTTCCTTTTTTATGGATGGAAAATCAACAAATAACTTCCCCCGCTCTGGACGGAGCGGGGGAGTGTCAGACTTGTACTGACTAAAACCCACCCATATTCCTTCTATTGCCTTTTAAGTTCTGGGGCCGCGGTACAATTTTCGAACAACCCGCAACCCCGGTTTTAACTGGAGCTGAGATGTCATGTCACGGACGTAAGACAGTTTTATACGTTAAGACTGGTGTGATTTGGCGCAGTCTAACCTTCCTCTGTAAGTTTCTTCCATGCTTACCTAGTTTCAATCGAGTGGTCCATGTAGGTAGCTCTGATGTATACGCTGGTGACATTGACCAGGGTGTTCATGAACTGTTCCCGGGACACCGGCGTCCCGTCAGTGTTGCTGAACTCGTCTTCCGACAATCTGACGGCGTGCACCCATGATATCGAAGATGGCGGCTGTTCGACGCTGTTGTGAACTAAGTACCTGACGATTGGAGAGATTTAATTAGTAACAGTTAATATTTTTAAAATTAACTAACACTACCATTTACCAGTATATTATACCGTGTTTACTATTTGTTATGAATTCTCGATGAAAGTAGAAAGAAAGATAACATTAATAATAAATAAATGTTTTTTTTTTAATGTTTTTTTTATGATTTTCAGAAATATTTAAAAATGTAATCATATGTTGAAAAATAAATAAATGTCTGAATAATAATAAATATCTTGGGACAACTCACACACGGCTATCTGATCCCAAGCTAAGCAGAGCTTGTGTTATGGTAACCAGACAACTGATATACAAGTATGTATATCAGTTGTCTATATAATTTATAAATACATACATATTATAGATAAACCACACTCAGACACAGAACAAACAATCATGCTCATCACACAAAGTTTGTCCTGGGTGGGAATCGAACCCACGACCTCCGGTTCAGCAGTCAGGGCCACTAACCACTAGACCAACAGGCCCGTCAACATTAATTGTTATAAATGGGAATAAAATGAGGTGTAAAGAATATAGAGAACAGTTCCAACACACTCTTGCTTACGGCATGCAAACGTGTAAGGGATATTTAAATAAAAATAAAACTACCAATTTTACAACTAAACTAAACTTCAAAATCAACAATCTTAATTCTATATTTTGCAGATGATTAAATGAATAAATAATAATGAATAAATACATTTTTATTAATATTTATATGTTTATTAATAAATGTGTAAACTTAAATGTATATCCTTACTAATATTATAAAAGCGAAAGTGAGTTTGTTTGTTTGTTACCTCTTCACGCTTTAATGGCTAAACCGATTTTAATGAATATTGGTACAGAGATAGTTGGGAACCAGGAGACGGACATAGGCTAATTTTTATTAAAAAAAATGCGATGTGAGGGAGACAGAGGGAAACAAAGGGAAAAATTAGCGTTGCTATTACAAATCAATAAGGCGCAAGGGTAACTGTGTCACCCCAAATTTAACGTGGGCGAAGCCGCGGGCGAAAGCTAGTAAATCAATAAAAGAACAAGTAGTAGTTTTCTTCTTCCATTCTCCCCTATCAGACGTCACGGCATCATTTACTCCTTTCTCCTTCATACCATTCCTTACACAATCCATCCATCTTTTCTTTGACCTTTCTCTCGCTTTGCGTCCATCAACATTCAGATCCATCACTCTTTTAGTCACATGTGCTTCATCCCTCCTCATACAACCATACCAAGAGAAACATCTCCAAAACAGAAGTAACCAAACAGTAAGTAGTACTAACCCGTCGGCGCCTCCAATGATGACGTCAGCAGCTGCGGTGGCTCCTCCGTCGGGGCCACTCTCGTAGAATATCGTGTACGTCAGGTAACCGCCGTATGACGTCAGACGTTTGCCTGCAGGTTGATTAATAAGGTAAGAAGATAATTTTTTTTTTAGAATGTCCTGTCCGGATTTCTCCTGTATCGTGGGGGCATTCACATACACAAACAGCCAGACCCAGAACAACTATCTGTTGGTCATACAAATATTTGTACCGTGCGGGGATCCAACCTGCGATACGCAGCGCGGTAGTCGATCGCTTAGCCACTGCACCAACCGTGTCGTTAAAAAATTACATAATGTATTCTTTTTCTATAAAAAAAATATCGACTATCCATTTTATCAGTACATCACTAATGTGTTACGACCGTGTTACGATCGCGGTTTATATTTTAACCAACATACAATCAACTGCAAATTAGAAAAAAACCTTAGTGTATTCGAATACCTTGGTGAATTCGGGCCTACCCTAGCATTCCCCATTTTTTTCGCGGATGTGTAATCATCAAGTAACTTCCCCCGCTCTGGGCGGAGCCAAGGGCAGTGCCACTTTCACTGATTAAAACCCACCCATTGCCCTTTATGTTCCGGGACTGCTGTATCTCGAACAAACCTTGACTTCAGACGATGACCCTGACCGGCATTTCTGCTTTACTGACATCTCTTTGAGGCGCGCGCAAAGCACTAACGCGCCGTCGACACGGCAAGCTCTCCTTAAATCAATTACTTACCGAGATAATAATCAGGAGCTCCGAAGTACACGACCTTCTGGCCGCTATCATCACCGACCAGGTCGACGGTGATCGTCGATTCGTTCACCATGACCGGGCCGAGCGTACGGGGGAATATGTTCAGCGTTCTGTTAGCGTCCACGTTGACTAGGTACCAGTCACTCATGCCATCGATCTGGTGGTGAAAGAGTAGTTAAGGACACTGGGTAACAGAGAGCATGAGGTCTATTTTTTACGGTTGGGGATAGAATCATCAAATAATTTCCCCCACTGTGGACGTAGCGGGAGTGTCAGATATGTACTGATTAAAACCCACCCTTGTTCCTTCCCTTGCCCTTTATGTTCTGGGGCCGCGGTATCTATTTCAAACAACCCGCAAGCCCGGCAAGATGCATGAAGTTTCGTTTCCCAGGTCGGGCTGAAGATTTTTCATCAGGAATTTCCCATTTTAGCCAGGCTGATGGAAAACAAGCTCGCCACATTACGTGGATTTAAAATAGAACTAGCGAAATGTTGGTGAACTGTTAGGTACACTTCTGCCAACCTCTTGAGGATTACAGCCGTGATAATATGTCAATTAATTACCCGTTCTACTGCCACAGCTTCTCATACGTAGAAACTCTTTACAAGAAATAAATGGTACGGCGCAGCTACATGCCTCATAGAAATGTATTTACCACACGTCCAATAAGGAATCGTTCAAATCAAATCAAATCATTGTATATGTCACTGTAGGTGTATCGTTCACAATAGGTGTTAAAAATAATTATGTTAGTGCGCTGCATTCTGTTTTCAAGCATACAAATATGAAACATACATTACATAAGTTTTTTTTTCAATGTGCTATTTGCCTGATTTACTAATGTCATTCTACCATCAACCTTCTCACTACACACGATATATCATTCATTAAACATTTTCATATGTTGTTAATTGGACTTTAATTAGCCCTATTGTATACTCAAAATATAAACACAGATATTTTAAAAGTAAGGTGTACTTACGGCTGCCCAAGACAGATAGGAGCTGGAACATCTGGTGGTCTTTCCGAAGCAGTAGCACTTGGTGCAACCGTCAGGGTTCGAAGACTGCAGGTTGAAGTACTCTTCAACACAAGTGTCACAAGCCTTTACAGAGAAAATGTCATATAAATATCATGAATAAGAAAGAAAGAGGGAAAAATACGTGTTTTGATAGAAGAACAAACAAAAACAATTTCTTTAGACTTTTAGACTAAGTCTATGCAGTCAAAAGAAATGGTTTTTGTTAACGCGCAGGTATCGAATTTGTAATTAAATTTAATATAGTCCCTTGGAGCTTTGAAAAAATGAACCTAGAGGGTTAATTTTTCCTCGGACTATAGACATAAGTTCCTCGGACTATAGACATAGTAATATTATATTAAATTTAATTACAATTCGATACCTGCGCGTTCCCGAGATAAAGTGTCGTGACAGACAGACGGACAACAAAGTGATCCGTTTTTTTCCTCTTGAGGTAGGGAACCCTAAAAATATGCGGCTACTGAACAATGTCCTCAAAAATTATTAATAGTAAAATCGCGTCGTCACGCTCGCGTTAAATTCGGGGTAACACATTTCCCCTTTCCTGATCCTTTGCAGGTACTAGCTACTTGTAGTTTTTGATCTTGCGCCTTATTTATTATAAAAGCAATGCTAAGTTTTCCCTTTTCTTCCCTCTTTCCCCTCATTTCTCACGTTAAAAACAAAAATTAGCCTATGTCCGTCTCCAGGGTCACAACTATCTCTGTACCAAAATTTATCAGAATCGGTTAAGCCATTTAGGCGCTTTTATAATATTAGTATGGATGGACTTTTAACCTTATTTGCCTGGTCTGAAATAAATATTTCAACTTCAATACACTCGAAAGGTTGCTATGCCGCCATGTTTGCTACGATACAGTGTGGGTACGAACCTGTCCAGTAACATGTCTCTTGCAGTAGCACTGCGCGGTGCTCTGGTCGCACACGTCATCAGTAGTGCCGTCTCGCTCGCACGTGCACGGCACGCACTCGGGGAACGCGTAGTGTCCGGGCACGCAGTGGTCACACGTACGCCCTATTACGTTCTCACGACAACTAGTAACGAAAGAATATGGTGTAAAGTTAGGTGTGATGTTGATTAGTTGCAGTTTCTTGGACTTTACTCCTTAAGAATCGATTTTCATATATAAGGCACCCGGTAAGAGAAAAATCCGAGGGGTAAAACCTACTAAAGTAACGAAAATGTGTCACGTTTTTGGTGCGCAACTTTCTAATTTGGCTGTGAGTGTATTAAGACGTACATATGGTATGCTGTATAGGCGACTATAGGACTATACCTATATACTATATGTTATTGGGCTTGTTTGTTTCTATCAGTGTCGATGTATTTATATTGCTATTTTTTGTCATTAATTTGTGAATTTACCCTTTCATATGATATTAATCTTTTTTCAGTTGAATAAACTCTTTTTGCGTATGGTTAGATACTCGTACTTAAGGAGTAAACTCCAGTCTTGCGTCGGAGCTGACACACACACTTTTTTGTTTTATTTTCGGGATAGTCTTTTGATTGAACGGAGTTTCCCGTATTCCAGATTTTTCACTGGTAAAGGGTAAGAGACGGTGTCAAATGCTTTCTTGAGGTCTAAGAATACAGTTAAGCATTTATTCTCAGAGTCAAGTTGCTGAATAACTAACTTTCTTAAAGCAATAACTACGTCGTCAGTCGACAATTATTTAAGACCCAGTAATTTTAACTTTGGAGGCCTTTACCCATATGGGATCCACATCCCAGGACCAAAAATAACCTAACTAACAGACTGTACAGTGACAGTACTAGAGAAATAAGTTAAAAGCACTAACTCAACTAACAATCATTTGAAATGTAATAATAAGATGTGGAAATAAAAGGCTAAAATATTAAATATAATTACTTTAACTTGACTAAAGATACGGAGGTTAGTGAAAACCAACCATAAGTTGGTGTAACTGTTGATTATTTGTGGAACACTCACGCGCAGTTTCCGTTGTCAGCCTCGCACTGCAACCGGTTATCGACAACTCCGAGGGGGTTACAGTTGCAGTCATCACAGCCGCGTTGTACGTCAAAGTTGAATGTGTACGGCTTGCAGCGATCACAGTTTTCGCCTTCTACGTTCTTGGGGCAGATGCACATACCTAGGAGAATCCAGTCATTTTATTACTTCAAAATTTATTATTAAATAATAATAATAATAAATATCTTGGCACAACTCACACACGGCTATCTGATCCCAAGCTAAGCAGAGCTAGTGTAATGGTAACCAGACAACTGATATACATACTTATATCTATACTAATATTATAAAGAGGAAAGATTTGTTTGTTTGTTTGTTTGTTTGTAATGAATAGGCTCCGAAACTACTGGACGGATTTCAAAAATTCTTTCACCTTTGGAAAGCTACATTATCCCCGAGTAACATAGGCTATATAACATCACGCTACGACCAACAGGTGCTGAGCAGCGCGGGTGAAACCGTGGGGAACAGCTAGTAATTTATAAATACATACATATTATAGATAAAATTGTCAAAGATGTGATCACGTCAAAAATATAGCATTGATCAGATATTTAGCGGCCTCACTTGTAACGCGGAACATTAAATTGCGTTTAATGTATTTAAGACATTATTATTTTTTTGTCATTTATTCGGGACTGAGCGATAGTTTTAATAATGCAGTAATTTGTTTGTGGAAAATATGATATAGGGCCTAACTTTATAAGCTCCTGAGATAGTAGAGATAGATAAACGCGTTGGTGGCTTTTTTTTAAATTCCTGTTTACGATTGATATATCGTAATAACTAGCCTTTGCCAGCGGCTTCGCTCGAGTCAAATTCGGGGTAACACAGTTTCCCTTGCGCCTTATTGATTTGTAATAGCAACGCTAAGTTTTCCCTTTTCTTCCCTCTTCCTCCCTCACATCCCACTTTTTTAGAAAAAATATTAGCGTACGTCCGTCTCCTGGTTCCCAACTATCTCTGTACCAAAATTCATCAAAATCGGTGTGGCCATTAAAGTGTGAAGAGGTAACAAACAAAAAATCTCACTTTCGCTTTTATAATCTTAGTAAGGATTCTGTCATATCTATTATTTATGTACAATTAACACAATATCGTCTGTTTAGCCTTGGAGATTTGGATAGTAAACTTCACTCACCATTATCATCACAAATAGCAGTCGATGGACAGTGACACGGCCTGCAGTTAGGGAACCCGTAGTACCCAGTACGACAAGCAGTACAAGACCGTCCTATGACGTTGGGCTTGCAGGGACACTGGCCTCCGAAGGTGTTACACTCTAGTTCGGTGGAGCCCATGAAGTCGCATACGCAGGCCAAAGCGCCGCTGTTGTATTCCGCGGTGATTGAAAACATGGCGTCGCGGCAGAATCCTGTGGAAATGTGAAAATATTTAAAATTACTACTGTTCTTCGGGTTTAAGAATTTTTACTTTCCTAGTAGAAAGGATGGCATAAATTCAAATTACCGCAGGGAATTGGGGGCAGTATTCAGCAGTCGGCTGTGTCAATTTACAATTTTTATAACGGCACGAGATATAAAACTTAATGGCGGCTGAAAAGTTAGCTTCACCTGACGGTCTGCGTAGGTATAACAGTTCAAACTAAAGAGAATAATTGCGTAACATCCTAATTTTAACTATCTTCAATCTTTATGGCGGCTCGGAAGTTAGTTGCGAATTACGGTCTGCGTAGGTAGAACGGTTCCAACTTTATGGCGGCTCTATAGCTAGCTGCAACTGACGGTCTGTGCAGGTATAGCGGTTTAAACTAAAGCAAATAATTGCGTAACATCCTCATTATAACAGTCTTCAAACTTTATGGCGGCTCTATAGCTAGCTGCAACTGACGGTCTGTGCAGGTATAGCGGTTTAAACTAAAGCAAATATTTGCGTAACATCCTCATTATAACAGTCTTCAAACTTTATGGCGGCTCTATAGCTAGCTGCAACTGACGGTCTGTGCAGGTATAGCGGTTTAAACTAAAGCAAATATTTGCGTAACATCCTCATTATAACAGTCTTCAAACTTTATGGCGGGTCGATAGCCAGCTGCAACTGACGGTCTGTGCAGGTATAACGGTTCAAACTTTATGGCGGGTCGATAGCCAGCTGCAACTGACGGTCTGTGCAGGTATAACGGTTCAAACTTTATGGCGGGTCGATAGCCAGCTGCAACTGACGGTCTGTGAAGCTATAACGGTTCGAACTTAAGGGCGTATTTTAAAGGCTGACCTGTCTCATTAGATCGTATATAGAAGTGGTTGTTAGCGCATTTCTCGATGAACTCCCTCGTGTAGTCGATGACGTTGGCCTCGGTGAGCGCCGAGTCCACGAAGTCGGGTGCTGCGATGACCAGCACGTAGTCTATCCACACGCCTTTGCTGTTGTTGCCCTGAAATGGTGAACTTAAGGATAATCGCTCGTATAACGTAAAAAGCATGAGAATTTTTCGCAAAGATGCTTCTTGTTTCAAAGCTGAACAGCACTAAGGAATGATACTTGGAAATAAAGGCCAATTAGACTCATGTCTTGTCTCAAAAATAATTGTCGAACATACATGCAGAAGCACCCCGGTGTGTGTGATTGTCAATTTTTGTCAGTGAGAATTGTCCTGAGAAGCAGAGCACAATGTACAAAATAATGGCAACAACCAATATCTTCCATGTTGGCTTAAAAATCAGAAGAATGCATGTTCTACAATTTCGGTAGCCTCTCCAATACTTAACTCATATTCCATAACTTAGCTGGCGCTCTTCTACCGCACTGCCCAGATTTTTAGTATTTCGGTTCACACGTGCAAAGCTATGGCCAAAATAGGATGGAGTGTTAAGCACAGATTGATGGCAAATGAGATGGCGGCAGGTCAAAGGGACAAAATGCAACGCCCGCATCCCACTTAAACTTAAGGGGTTTCGAAAGACCATAGTTACACATGCTGTCTTGAATCTTGAGTCTGTCTTAAGACTGAAAAGATTTAACCGGTTATATGCACATACCATGACGGTATATAATGAGGAGGAATGAGGACAGTCATCATTTTCCTGCTCTTGTCCCATTTTATTTGGGGTCGGCGCAACACGTTTTCTTCTTCCATTCTCCCCTATCCGACGTCATGGCATCATTTACTCCTTTCTCCTTCATATCACTCCTTACACAATCCATCCATCTTTTCTTTGGCCTTCCTCTCGCTCTCCGTCCATCAACATTCAGATCCATCACTCTTTTAGTCACATGTCCTTCATCCCTCCTCATCACATGTCCATACCAAGACAAACGATTCCCTTTCAATTTTTCTGTAACTGGCACAACTTTCAAACTTCCTCGAATATATTCATTCCTAACTTTCCATTCTTGTCACTCCACACATCCATCTCAACATTCTCATCTCAGGAGGAATGAAGACAGTGTGATGAGGAAAGTTTTGAGTATAAATGTTGACAGCTATAATAGGTATAAGAAGGTATTGAAGGACTATGCACAGGATGAAATAGCTAGAAAGTTAGGTGTGCTGAGATCGAGTAATAGAGAAGTATGGATGACCCCCGATGAATTGGGACGAGGTCAGAATGAGCAGCAGTCAGTTCTGGAGCGATAGTTCCGCACTGGAATATGGCTACTTACCAGGAAGGTGATGGTAAAGTTGTCGGCGACGGGGAAGTGGCTGGAGCCGTCAGCTAGCTTGAGCAGCGAGCGGCAGCCAGTGCTGGAGGGACAGTGCCGCACTTGCATGGTGGTATCGAACTGCTGCGTGTCCGTCTTTATTACTGCGTCGAGGCTGCTTTCTATAAGGTACGTCAGGTTTTGAAAGTTTATTGTTTTGTGTATCTTTTAAATGTATACAGAGTTATATTAATCATCAATGTCTCTGATTTTTAACTGACTTCAAAATTTTTTTCTTCTTCAAATTTCGTATTTTTTTTTTATGTAAGTATGTACACCGATTACTCAAAGGCGCCTGAACCGATTTGCAAAATTCTTTTTTTGTTTGATTAGGTATACTTCCCAGATGGTCCCATATTAATTTAATTTATATTGCTTGGGTAGTGTATGAGTTATCGTCTATAATACATATTTTCTCTATATGTATTTGGATGATCTGCTAATCTTTTAGTAACAATGGAAAATGAATACTCGATAAAAATTATGTGATAGTATACCTAAACTAAAAAGTTTTTTTCTAAAAATAAAACAGAATCCCAAAAAAATATTGGAAGCTAACTTTACTTCTAGAAATCAGTGGCAGAAAAGTCTTTGAAACCAACATAATTCATAACAATATCAAAATATACTCATCAATATCCTACCTGGATGAACGGGCTGATAGTAATGCACCATGAACATATAGTCGCCGGGAGTTATCTTCGAATCGATCTTAAGCGGCTCCACACCATCGGTCAGGTACACCACCACAGTTGAGTTGTCTAGAGTTGGAGGTCGGATGTCGCGATCGCCACCGGTACCGGATTCTACTTCCACCTGGAAAGTTAGGAAAGCATTGGTAGGATTGCTTAAAGAGTAAAAATCATTTATTTCAAGTAGGCCAGTTACAGGCACTTTTGAACTGTCATAAAACATTGACAACAATAAAAATGAAGCTACAGTCCCAGTCACAAGGCATAATAACTGTGAAAGTTCTGTAGTTGCCCATTCCAAAGCGTAGATCTCTATGGAGAAGAATGGGTAAGAAACTCCATGGTCACTCTTTTAAATCAGAATATTGTTACAAAACCTTAGTTACATTATTCGTGTTAATAAGGTAAACTATGTGAGAACGATGTAGCAAGACGTGCACATTAAAAGTGTCCATAGTTAAAGAAAAGGAATTTCAAATAGGCTCAATGGTAACAACAGTGATAATGTACACAAGAGTACACAATTGATTAGGTATACAAAACCGGTGGAATAATTAGTAGTCATATTATTTGTTGTTTATGGTTACATAATATTAACTAATATTATTAGTTTAATTAATATAATATCAATGTGAAAGTTCCTGATGTATGTGATATTAGATGTTGCAGTGAGTATACTGCAACATTATCTATTAATTTGAAGACATTTTGCTGGGCCCTAACATGGTCATGTACTCACTAGATGTACACCTAGCGTTTAACTGTTTGTACATTGTGCATTAAATGAATAAATAAATAAAGTTGAGAAATCAGTTTTGTACAAGTTGCAACCGCGGCGCCAAAAATGTATGTAGTCGCCAAAAATTGTACATATATGTGTAGTTTCATCAAAAATGCTCATTTTTAAACGACAATACTGAAAATATGCAACCCTTTTACATTATATTTTGTAATTAAACTTAAAAAGAAATTGTTTATATGTTTAAATCTCAGCGAATATCAAATGGTGCGATGACTTTTATAGGGGCCGGGCGCTGCAACGAGCCAAGAGGCTCATCGGCAACGACGCGCTGGTTGAGTCAAAGCTCCAGAGCCTGGAGCATCGCCGGCGCGTTGCCAGCCTTTCGGTTTTCTATCGGTTACATTTCGGAGAGTGTGCGATGGAATTGCACAGCCTAATTCCGCCAAGCCCGTTCCATCATAGGACTACAAGACGTACGGCGATGCGCCACCGTTACATGGTAGACATCCCACCCACACGCACTAAACGGTTTGGGAATACCTTCATTGTGCGTACTGCTAAGGAGTGGAATTCCCTGCCGGAGTCTGTATTTCCTGACAGCTATAACCTGGGGGTCTTCAAGTCAAGAGTGAATAGGTTATTTCTAGGTAAGCGTGCTTCATCGTCGACCACATCATCACTTACCATCAGGTGAGATAGTGGTCAAACGCGAGCCTATCAATAATAAAAAAAAAAAAGTAAAAATAGTCCTTACGGACGTCAGATTGTTTTTTGGTAGACAGTACCTTCTTAGAATCCACAGCAGCGCTGAATACAGATGGTGAGCACTTGCCGTTGCGTCTCAAGCAGTATGGCCGCGGGGTGATGTAGTCCAGATGCCACTCCGATTCTGGAATCGCTACTATCGACTTGATGCCCACTAACGTGTCGCGGTCGCCCTGTAACAGAAACAGAAAGAAAGAAAGAAAGAAAACAAGTTTATTTGGCACAAGCCATAAATGCACACACTAATAAAAAATTATAAAACTTAATCCTAAACACAAATAAAATAAGAATAATGTGTGTCTCATGGCTGCGCCAAATAGGCCCAGTTCAGCAAACTGCCGAGCAGGTAGTGCCCGACGCTGGTTTTCAACTGGACCTTATATGGTGATGTGACGGACGTAAAACAGTTTTAAATGTAGTATGTACTTAAATGTGAGTGTGTATTGTGATAAAAAAAAAAGAAGATAAACCACATAATTGTTTATAATGGGAAATTCTGCAAAGTAGTATGAAAAATTTAAATGAAACATCGGGTATATATTCACTTTTGGGCGGCATCGATGACATGAAATAAAGGTAGGTAGGTAGATTCTAAATTAAATAATTGAGGCATTTAGTGCGACCATATCCAGTTTGCGTTGCGCTTCAACTAGATACTGAAACAATAGGTTAAATATTATACTAGCTGTTCCTCGCGGTTTCACCCACGCTGCTCTGCACCCGTTGGTCGTAGCGTGATGTTATATAGCCTATAGCCTTCCTCAAGAAATGGACTATCCAACACTAAAAGAATTTTTCAATTCCAACCAGTAGTCCCTGAGATTAGCGCGTTCAAACAAACAAACAAACAAACAAACAAACTCTTCAGCTTTATAATATTAGTATAGATTATCATAAACAAAAAAGTGCGAGCGAGACTTGCAAACCAAGGTTTCCTTACAAACTTGCTACATAAACGGCCATATCTTTTAACTGAGTAGACTTTAAGGGTTGATTTTTTCATAGCTCCAAGTACATACTTGAGTTTCCTTTTTGTTTTAATTTCAATTCTATACCTCCATGCGTTTCCGAGATAAAGGGCCTTCACAGACAGACAGACAACAGAGTGACAAAAAAGTTAAAAACAATGAAGAAAGAAATTTGATGCAGTGGAGTTATATTTGATATTTCATCTATCTACGTAAAACAAAAAAAAAACCCGGGGCGTGCAAATTCGTTGGGTTTGTCAGTACCAGACAAGGAGCCCATATATGTGCCCAGTTGATATGATAACAATAAGCTCGACCCCTATTGTATATGACTTAAAAGCATAACTGCAAGTGGGTTACTATAAGGTACACCTCTACCTAAACCTTCGAGAATTACAAGCGTGAAGTTATGGATATATAACAAAAAAAACTCACCATCAAATAAATAATATTATTCGCATCGTGTACATTAAACACTTGTATCTTCGACAGATCATCCACAACCGCTTGCCGGCACGCCGCCGTGTAAGGGCAGTCGTTAAGGTTGACAATCGCGTCCGTCTCCGGTTGATCACCAGACTGGAACCTCACGGTAATTGGGCCTCGTTTAGCAAAGGAATAGCTGGAGTTGTACGCCTCAATCTCGTTGGAGCTTTCGACAGTTCTGTTGATTGGCGTCACGTACTCTATGATGAGGATGTAGGCTCCCGGAGGGTCGATCTTCATGTTGTACTGAATCTCGTCGTCTGTCAGAATTGGGATGGACTCCGCTGAAGCTTGTAGCTCGTTTAGTTGCTATGGAAACGAGTGGAATACAGTTAGAAATAAAAATACTTAAATCACAGAAAAATGCCCCTAAAAAATAAATGTTCCTCCAATTATTAAATTTAGGGTCATTTTGGAAGAGTTCAGTTATTTAGACGAAAAGTTGAAGCATAAATGCTTCAATTATAGCGATACTTTCATGAAACTACAGAAGATAGGCACACCGTTCAAATTGGTCATTAAGTATGCAAAGCCTGCCAGGGCCTCCGCCTGCAGGGGTTGCAGGTTGTTCGAAAGCGATACCGCGGCCCCGGAACGTAAAGGGCAATAGAGGGAACATGGGTGGGTTTTAGTCAGTACAAGTCTGACAGTCCCCTCGCTCCGCCCAGAGCGAGGGAAGTTTCTTGATGATTTCCCACCCCAAAAAAAAAGTATGTACAGCCAATAAGGTTCATAAAAGAAACATTTTACAATGATCTCAGAGTTGAGACAGGTAAAGTGAAAACCAGTCAAGAATGATACGGGGCCGCAAAATTAGTGTTCTGAATGAGGAACTCGATAGTAGCCTTCCAAATAAAACATCCGGTTGGTCGGAGAATCCTCGCTTTTGAATGGAGGTTGAGTTACTTTACAAGTCTTTCTTCATCAATTAGACGGCACTGTTGTGCGATCGACTGCTGCACCGGTTCGATTCGAAAATATTTGTAAGACTTACAGCTAGTTTTTCCGGGTCTGGCTGTTTGTGTATATGAGTTCAAATGTTTGTTAACACACCCACGATACAGGTGAAATTAGTTGAGTGGGGGAAACGTTTTGTTTAAAAAAAAAACTGTAATTACTTGATATTGAAAGTTGAAAATCAAAGGAACTTACCTCTACGTCATCAATATACCCGGTGACTGAAGTGCTAAGACCGCTTACGTCAGCCGTGGGTCTACCAAACAGGCTGGGGTACGCGAAGTGACGGCAAAGGTTCTTATCACCGATCACACACGGCTTGTCTACCAACTTGGTCAAAACTGTCGCCTCGTAGTACGCTTCTGGGATGAGAACGAAGTAGTCCTGGAAAATAGATAGATAGATAGAAAATTCTTTATTATATACACCATGCAAGTAACAATAAACCACTTATAAAGAGGGTGACACAATGGGCGGTCTTATCGCTACAAGCGATCATTTTAAGACAACCTTTGGATGGATTTAAAAACAGGAGAAGTAGTACTGTATGTGGTCTGTGGCGTAACATTTTTAAAAATAAATGTTAAAACATTTACAAAAACAAATATTTGTATATAAATACATATAAAATAACAACCATGAAGAGCAAAGAATTATTTAATACTGTTTTCTTGTGGAGAGAGGTAGTGCTTTTTGACCAGTTTTTTAAAAGTGGACGGGGTTTGAGCGCTCCTTACAGACATGGGCAGGGCATTCCATAGCCGTACAGCTTGCATCGTAAAGGAAAATATGCATGTTAAGACCGGGTTTGGCCTCCCGGGGTTGCGGGTTGTGCGAAAGAGATACCGCGGCCCCGAAAAACAAAGGGTAAAACAAACATGAATGGGTTCTAGCCAGTAAAGGCTGACATTCCGCCCCCCCCCCCCCCTCTTCCCGCTCCAGACAGAGCGGAGGTAGTTATTTGATTATTTTTCATCCAAATAAAAATAGAAGACAGACGGACAACAAAGTGATACAAAAAAAAAGGATCTGTTTTTTCCATTCGAAGTGCGGATCCCTAAAAAGACCGGCTTTGGGGACAGAATTCTAATATACAATTGGGTAGTTGACACCATTAACCAATAATTTAAAAACACAATTTTTCTAAAAGAAATCCTTATTCTAGACCTGAGAACTCCATTCATTTCAAAATAACTTTAAAATTCGATTTTTAGTTGCTTTTAAATCAATAAATAGTTGCATCATTGACTTGACAACTAAGTGACGTCATCGGTTGCGAGTCTCATACAAAATCTATGGGGGAAGCGCGTTTTGACAGCTCATAAAAAGTGTATCAATTGATTGGTGGTGTCAACTACCCTATTGTGTAGTTGCCATAAACCTAGTAATTTCAAGACAACTTTAAACGTTTTTTTTTGTCCCTGGGGTTACCACACGGTTTCAAAAGAACTATGTAAGTTCTGTTGTAGTCTAATTCCAGTGTGCAAAAGAGATGGAGCTAGACATCCTGAATAGTTATCTCTTTCCTACACCAGAATGACATTAAAACATTCCTGTATCAAGAAGTTATGGTACGAATTTAATTTTGCATCATATGTAAAGTACAGTAAGGTACAAAGTTACTTACAATCATGACTTCTTTATTGGTCTTGATGGTGATCATCCAGTTGCCAGGATTCATGACGAATGGCGACGGTGCAATGCCCTTCTCCCCTGCTACTGTCACCAGTTGAGGTTGATTCGTCGGCCGGAGAGCTACGTTGAACCTAGAAGATTGGCGGATTGGATACGTGTTATGTATATTATCTTTTAAGAACCTTAACCTCTCAAGGACCGCCATTATTTACGTCAACTATCCGTTAAGCACCGCCGGGCGGACTCTTATCGTAAGAGTAATCTGATTTTAAGACTTATTTTTACTACAAATACAGTTTTTAATTGGTCGGGGTTTGCTGGCACAAATTTGTGCCAGCAGGGCTTAACGGTAATACTTGTTTACTGGCACGTGTTTGTGCCGCTGGGGCTCTAGAGGTTAATAAAATAAATATAGCCTTAATTCTACCACAATTCCATTTTTTATGCTATAAAAAAACTTAATATTTAAGTAAAAATTTACATTCCTAAATACTTCTTTCCCAATAAACCTATACTTTTTCCAAATTAGTGAAACTGAGAATCTCCATGGAAAATGTCATTTTGTAAATAAATTAAAATTAGAATTCAAATTTAATAAATTAGATTGTACACATGTAAACATAGAACTTACTTCTGCTGTATATCGATGACAGAGTCGGGTGTTATAACGATGCTAGCGATGACCGGGTCTTGCAGGGGGTTCGCGTACTTTAGCACCATGCGGTATAGAGACGACTTCGGTATCAATACCCTGTTTGTCACCTCGTTCTAGTAAAAAAAAAAACAATTCTGAGGTTGACATCCGTTTATCATACTCCTTCTCCATTATTAGGTTCTTACATGATAATATGGCGTTGTCAAACTGGCCAGTTCTACAAATGAACGACTATGATCTCAAATATCTGGATTTCGGTTATGAATTCCAAAGGTTTTTGAATTTATTTTACTAACTTTTGCCCGCGGCTAATTCGGGGTAACACAGTTCCCCTTTCCTGATTTGCAGGTACCTGCTACCTGTAGTTTTTGCCTTTGCGCCTTATTTAATGGAATAGCAAAGCTAAGTTTTCCCTTTTCTTCGCTTTTCTCCCTCATTTCTCATTAAAAAAAAATAGCCTATCTCCGTCTCCAGGGTCTCAATTATCTTGGTGCCAAGATTCATCGAAATCGGTTTAGCCATTTAGGCGTGAAGACGTAACAAACAAACTCACTTTCAGTTTTATAATATTAGTAAGGATAAAGATCTTTAAACCAAAAATATTTATTGTTTGTGTTAACGTAAAAAAAAAACAATGGAACACTCACTTGTAGCATAGAAAACACGACATATCCCTTCCAAGAGTATCCAGGGAACACTTCGTCCGAGTTCCTGTACCTCACAGGGCCAGACTGCGTGTAGCCTTCTTCAATCTCGTACTGGAACTGATGCAGGGTAGGGAAGTAGTGCGCGCGGATAGGGCGGTCGCAGCGCCGTCCTTCGACGCGAGAGTGACAACGGCACTGCCCTGTGCCCTTGTCGCAGTTGTTGTCAATGGAACCGCCGATGTCGCAATCACATTCTGGAATGATATGACGTTATAACATCACGGAGTCATCAAAGGGTGGACTGCGATTGGCTGAGTTAACTAAATTGATTGTAGTTTCCAATATGGAGGTCACAAAAAACCACATCACAACATAGTATAAAACAATGTCGCTGTCTGTCTGTTGCTATGTTGTATGTATGCTTAAATCTTTAAAACTACGCAACGGATGTTGGTTCGGTTTTTTATAAGTAAAGTGATTCAAGAGGAAGGTTTATATGTATAATACTTCACGCTATGACTCTTAGGAGGTGAGCAGCGGGTGAAACCGCTGGGGTATGTATACAAACACACAAGTTTGTTGTAGTAAAAAAACCTAGTAGTTTTGATTTTATGGGCATTTAAAGTTTCGAAAAATATCGAGCCCGCTAACAGTTACGTGACCGCTTGTGACGTCATTTCACATTGCGCCGCGCGTTGTATTTTAACATTTAGACACAACACATGATGTCCTAGTATTTAGATTGGACTTTTTTAGTAAAGTATTTAGTTATAATTTCAACGGTAAGGGCGTGCGACCACGAGCGGACTGTATGAGCCAAACCAAACAGCCAGACTGAGCATGTTGTGTGATGACGTCACATCGTAACCGGCAGCCCGCGTCTTGTTTTACTTCTAAATCGGAAACTAATTGACAGATATACCTAAGTAATTCTTTCAGTAGTATTTTTTATTTTTGACAGAGAATATGGACAGCTAATAATCAAAATTAGTTAACATTCTTCATTCATCGAACTTGATATTTTCTCTCTTTCAAACTCCAAGTTCAAAAGGATGGCTATTGAATCTTTGAATCGGCTATCTAATGCTGGTTGTCCCTAAATTGCAATCATTATGTTGTTTCGGAATGGGCAGTGTTCGATGCCTGTAGTGTTCATTTAGTGTTGCCCAGGATAAAGTTTGCCAGTTTTGTTTTCTCTAGGAGTGAACGCACTTTTTTTTTCGTTTACTATTATGTCGCGGACATTGGTGTGGGTTACACGTTTTCTTAGTTTTAACAATTTTATTTCCCAATATAGCAAAACAAAAAAAAATACATGCAGGCAAAAGAGCACAAAGGTACTGCATTTATGTCACCGTGTCTAATCACGGATAAACGTTTATCCGTGATCCGACATGGTAAATATCCCGTTTCGAATGTGCTGAATAATGTCAGTGACCATGACCATGTCAATTTCAAAATTTAATTTAACTAGTGTATTACACCTCACCACAAACCTTACCATAATCTTACGATCACATAAACCTACTTTTCCCTACCTGCTAATATGATTCCTCCTGATCGTTTTCAGCCACGGAGGCCATTGTTAATGGAGATTAGCTATCGACGCGGGAGATATTATAGTACAGACGTGTATGCGTATGCGCACTCTCTGTTACCTCACTCTCATAGTCCGGTGGAACGGCAATCCATCAAGAGAGAGATCAGGCGAAGGACGAACGGCTTAGCGTACGTTCAGAGTAACGGGGGTAGAGAAACTTCGGGCTGCTAATGCCAAATTCCCAATGGAAAATACCCAGGGAATTGAACCCAGGACTCCGCGCTCAGCAGCCGCGAGACTAACAAAGCAGTTACTTATATAAAAAGTAGACAAACTACTCACCGGTACAACCAAACACATTATTAGTATCGAGCCTGTAGAATCCGTCCTGACACTGGTTGCACTGTCGATCTCCCACGTTCATCTTGCAGGTACACTGACCGGAGCGAGTGTTGCAGGCGCCCAGACCTCCCAGAGTACCCGCCAGGTGGCAGTCGCAGTCTATGGGAAGGAAATAACCAAACAAACATTATCATTTATTTCAAGTAGGCCAGTTGCAGGCACTTTTGAACTGTCGAAACAATGACAGCAATAACATGAAGCTACAGTCCCAGTCACAATGTATAATAACTATGAAAGTACTGTACTTGCTCATTGCAAAGCGTAGATTTCTATGAAGAAGAATGTGCAAGAAACTCCGACACTCTTTTAAACCAGAATATTGTTACAAAACCTTGGTTACATTATTCGTGTTCATATAGTTAATAGGGTAGTTGACACCACCAATCAATTGATATACTTTTTATGAGCTGTCAAAACGCGCTTCTCCCATAGATTTTGTATGAGACTCGCAACCGATGACGTCACTAAGTTGTCAAGTCAATGATGCAACTATTTATTGATTAAAAGCAATTAAAAATCGAATTTTAAAGTTATTTTGAAATGAATGGAGATCTCAGGTCTAGAATAAGGTGTTCTTTCAGAAAAATTGTGTTTTAAAATTATTGGTTAATGGTGTCAACTACCCAATTATGAGAGAACGATTTTGCTAGCTAACTGACCAAAGATATGATAAATGAAGAAAATACAGTTAGTGACATTGCCTGACCCGATTTTCCCCTTCCTTTTATTACTTCAGTTTAAAATAATTACTTATGCAATCACTTTAATGCAATAAACAAGAATTTGAACAAAATCCTTTCTAAATTCAATTTAATTCAATTATTTATTTCATCTCACACGTGTTTTACAAGATCTGAAATAATAAAAGTATACTTCACATTGACACACAACATTTTTTTTAAAAGTAGAAAAGTTTAAATAATTAACGTAAAATAGAAATTCATAATAATTAGGTAATATTGAATTCATTTTAAGTATCAATGTCGCAGGTTAAATAATAAATATATCCAGGTCGATTCAATAATAAATCAATACATCATGTCAATACAGTAATAGTCCAATCAATACAAACGAATGAAATACATTAAATCAATAAAAATAATGAAATCATGCCATAAATAAAATAAAAATGAACCGCAGAATAAAAACCAGCCAAGTGCGAGTCCGTATATCTTTTGATTGTGTAGACTTATTTAATAGGTCTAAGGGACCATATAGTTAAGTAAATAGTAATTTCAACTCGATACCTCCACGACTTACATATAGATTCTATTAAGGGTTTTGACAGTAAGAAAACAGACAAACGAAGTAATATTATAAAGGATCCGTTTTTTTTCTTTTGTGGTATGGAACTTTAAAAATCGCAGTGTTTACTTTTACTCGAGTGATCATTGACTTGTATAGATACGGGAGTATAATCATTAACTGGGAATTATCTCCAAACGCCTTAAAAAGAAAATAATATTTACCTTGACATCCAAATGGATTGTACTCCTGCAGGTTCCAGAACAAAGGCTTGCAGTCGTTACAGATGCGTCCCTGGACTCGGTCCTTGCACTGACAGAGTTCCCCAGCTGGCACCGAACCGCAACCTATATGGAAAGACACAGAGTATTATCGAACTTGCTTAAACTTATTTATGAAAACGTATACTATTTTACCCACTCAGATGGTGGCGCAAACTTCTACGAAGGATTGGTCGGTTGGATTTTGTTTTACTTGTACAATATAGAGTTCGCGATAATTCTAAGTAATTTTGTGTTAAGATCTGGATTATTATGAATTATACTCGGCTATGTAAAGTGTAATCTTATGTATTTATAATGTACTATTTTGCCCGCGGCTTCGCTCGCGTTAAATACGGGGTAACACAGTAAATACAGGTACCCGCTACCTGCATTAATTGCCCTTGTGTCTTATAGATTTGTAATAGCAACGCTAATTTTTTTCTTTTCTTCCCACTTTCTCCCTCACAAGCCAATTAAAAAAAAACCCTACCCTATTTCCCCTATGTCCGTATCCTGGTTCCCGGTTTAGCCATTAAAGCGTGAAGAGGTAACAAAAAAACTCACTTTCGCTTTAATAATATTAGTAGGGATTGCTTAATTTGTAGTTCTTAATATGAGAAAATATCTAAAAATAAATGAATAATTAAAAATTAAAAGAAGAGGAGCGTGGTGTTTAGCCTATTAGCTTATTTTTTAATTTTGGTTTGGTTAATTTTGGTATCCCGTTTAATGAGGAAAGGTATTGTTGTCAAATTTGGCCTTGCAGTGGCATGCACTCGAAAGTCACCTAGACATAAGAACAGTTTTCATTATACTTTGACAGATGTCACTTACCAGCAAAACTAGCGATGACTCCTCTAGGGTCGCAGTTGCACTCCTCGCATGCCGGATAGTTGTAGTACTGTTCCTTGCACTTGTCACACTTGGTGCCGTCGAAGTTGGGCTTGCAATGGCACTGACCGCTGTCGTCACACGTCGAGCCGATTGAGCCAGAGACATCGCAATTGCAAGCTGTTGGTGTTGTAAGTTCAAAATGCTTGTAAAGTATATACAGAAGTCCTGCCGGGGTTGCGGGTTGTTCGACAGAGATACCGAGGCCCCGGAACATAAAGGGCGGTAGAAGGAACATAAGTGGGTTTTAGTCAGTACAAGTTTGACACTCCCCCGCTCCGCCCAGAGCGAGGGAAGTCGGGGGGAAGTATGACAGAGGTGTATACATTTTAAAGTGATTTTAGACTCTATTGACGTCCTCAGGTAGTTCTAAAAGCTTCTATCATTTGTTTTGTCGGCAGTCACACGGATGCTTGAGCGTGTACTTCCACTTGTGTTAAATTTTGTTTCATGTAGAGGAAACACATTTCGTCTAATTTTCATTTGTATACTGCGAATAGTAGCCGAATTCAAATAGCTGTATGCTTACTTAACAGACAGACAGTCAACCAGCTAAATAAATATACAGGTTCAAAACATATAGTTAAAAGTTTTCTTTAAAGCCGAAGGTTGTTTTCAATAGAAATTTACAAGATGCGCAAACGTGAACATTTTTGAGTCTGTGTCGGATACAATCCACAAATGAATATTTGATTTCTATGGCACTGCCCAAATGTGGACACTTTTGTGTTTTGTGCGGGATACAATTTACTAGTATTTGATTAAAAACTACGGTTTGCGGTCTTTATTTGAGAGGCCCTCTAATTAAATAAGATATTCCTATAATTCATCGATTTCTAAAATAACTTCAACCATATGTTTCGAACTAATATTGACTGGACATTGCGAAACTAAAAAGGACACGTTATACCAGTTGGCTACTAAACCCTTACAAATATATAAATTGTATATATACCTATATATTTTATTGAGTAACTTTAATGAGTAATGAAGAGGGATGAAGGACATGTGACTAAAAGAGTAATGGATCTGAATGTTGATGGACGGAGAGCGAGAGGAAGGCCAAAGAAAAGATGGATGGATTGTGTAAGGAATGATATGATGGAGAAAGGAGTAAATGATGCCGTGACGTCTGATAGGGGAGAATGGAAGAAAAAAACGTGTTGCGCCGACCCCAAATAGAATGGGACAAGGGTAGGAAAATTATGTATGTATACCTAACATATAAGATATCTTTTTGCCTGTTTTGAATTCGTATTCAAATTAAGAACTTAAACTTACACAAACACTCCGGGTACTTATAATACCCTGGCGAGCACTGGTCGCACTGTTTCCCTCCGAAGTTAGCGAGGCAGTTGCACTTGCCGTCAGCCGAGCAGCTAGTTGAGGTGGACCCAGTGGAGTCGCAGTTGCAGGGCACGCAGAGACGCTCCCGACCACGAACTTCCATGTAGAATCTGTAGAAGGTCATAATTATGTATTGAACTCATTTTGTTCAATCAAAACATGCTGTAGGTACAAATGCGTATGTGCAAATCATAATCATTTTGTTTTACATAGGCCTACATGAACACTTATAAAACTTCGAGAAGGTGCACGGTTCGGGTTGGTCGTTTCCTAGAAACTCCATGGTTACTCTTTTAAAATCATTTGGTTTTACAAAGTTGTTGTTACAGCGTTAGTACTTAAGTATGAGAGGAGCCCGTAGGCCCGACAATAAGAGACGTTGAAGTTGATAACCTAAATCTAATATATAAAATTCTCGTGTCACAGTTTTTGTTCCCATTCTCTTCCGAAACGGCTGGACCGATTTAAACGAAATTTTGTGTGCATATCGGGTAGGTCTGAGAATCGGCCAACCTTTATTTTTCATACCCCTAAGTGAGCAGCGGGTGAAACCGCTGGGCACAGCTAGTATATATATATATATTTTTTTTGGGGCGGCATGACTCTTATTTGTGGCAAAACCGAATATACAGGACGTTATGAAAGCCTAAAACCACCAAAAGTTGAATTTGATCATTTAAAAAAAATGCCGTGCACAAGATGAGCCGATCCGTTCATCTACAAAAAAGGGCGAAGAATATGCGACCTTTTTTACATAATATTTTGTTGTTATGTAGTTAGGAAAAGGAGATAGGGGGCTGATAATATTATTTTTCAATTCATTGACATTTTATAGCGGCCGGGGGGCGAGCAAAAAAAGACTTTTGGTGGTCTTTCGGTGGATTTTATCGTTCAGCCCTGTGTATAGTACCCCTTATAAAGAGAAGAAGCTACTATATAAACGAAAGAAACTACCAGTTTTTTTTTTATTATTGATAGGCTCGCGTTTGACCACTATCTCACCTGATGGTAAGTGATGATGTGGTCGACGATGAAGCACGCTTACCTAGAAATAACCTATTCACTCTTGACTTGAAGACCCCCAGGTTATAGCTGTCAGGAAATACAGTCTCCGGCAGGGAATTCCACTCCTTAGCAGTAAGCACAATGAAGGTATTCCCAAACCGTTTAGTGCGTGTGGGCGGGATGTCTACCATGTAACGGAGGCGCATCGCCGTACGTCTTGTAGTCCTATGATGGAACGGGCTTGGCGGAATCAGGCTGTGCAATTACATCGCACACTCTCCGAAATGTAACCGATAGAAAACCGAAAGGCTGGCAACGCGTCGGCGATGCTCCAAAATGATAATTTTTGAAACTACTTACCCATTCAAGCATTGATCACAGCGAGCTCCTCCAAAGCCAGTCTTGCAGATACAGGCGCCAGTAACGTCATCACAGATGCTGGGCTCCGTCCCACTCACGTCACAGTTGCAGTCTGAGCGATAATTAATTATTAATAAATAATAATAATAAATATCTTGGGATAACTCACACACGGCTATCTGATCCCAAGCTAAGCAGAGCTTGTGTTACCAGACAACTGATATACATACTTATATAATTTATAAATACATACATATTATAGATAAATTAATCACACCCAGACACAGAACAAACAATCATGCTCATCACACAAAGTTTGTCCTGGGTGGGAATCGAACCCACGACCTCCGGCTCAGCAGTCAGAGCCACTAACTACTAGACCAACAGGCCTGTCAATTTATTAGATTTGTGAGAATTATAATCTCCTTCCTAATCTTGTGGTTAGTACCTAACCTAGTGTCAGAGTATAATGTCGCTTGTTATTTTGTTTAATCACAATCCTGGTTAAGTCTCAGATCTGAGATAACAAAGGTCATGCTTGCAAAGTCTTATTAAATTACTTATTTTGTTACTAGCTTTTGCCCGCGGCTACGCTCGCTTTAAATTCGGGGTAACACAGTTCCTCTTTCCTGAATTGCAGGTACCTGCTACCTGTAGTTTGTGCCCTTGCGCCTTATTTATTGTAATAGCAAAGCTTAGTTTTCCCTTTTCTTCCCTATTTCTCACTTAAAAAAATAGCTTATATCCGCCTCCAGGGTCTCATCTATTTCTGTACCAAAATTCATCAAAATTGGTTTAGACATTTAGGCGTGAAGACGTGACAAACAAAAAAACTCACTTTCGCTTTTAAAAAATTAGTAAGGATCATTATTTATTTAACAGGCTACAAGTAGGTTCAGTGTGTTAGTAACCATATGACTTAGCCTATGTTGATACTTAATAAGTATAACTAGAAGAGTTAGCACCCACATTAGAGGGCTGTCTGCCCGGTCAGCTATCGATAGCAGGATAGTGTGGTGTTGTGTTTAATATTGTCATGTCTCTGAAGTTGTGGAAGCTTATTTAATTTCGACTGCGATGATTGTGGTGAATGCAATTGTATCCCCACACCCCAGTCAGAAGGGACGAAGAGGCACATCGTGTGGTTTTAGTCAGTAGGAGTCTGACTTCCACTAATAATTTCCACACGCAATAAAAAAAAAAACTTTATTAATTTCATCCTGTTTAACTACAATGTTTTAGATAGGAGTCATCATTACTTAATGTGATATAACGCTGTTGAATAATATATATCGCATTTAGTTGCTGTTACTAAGAAATACTTACGTTTGCATGTAGGATAGTTGTAGTAACCAGCTTCACACTGGTTGCATGTTCGTCCGCTATATTTGCTCTTGCACGTACAGTTGCCGCTAACCTTGTCGCACACTGGCGATACAGAACCCACGGAGTTGCACTCACAATCTGCGAGAAAGAGATAGCATTAATTTAATTAATCGTAACACTTTAACCACCGTCCACCTATGTTAGGTACATTTACACACACAATTACTCTAAGTATTTGCCGCCCTCTGGGGCCCTGGGCACACGCACTTGCATGTTCCCAGTTCCCCAGAAGAGGGATATGCAGGCGATGGCCGAGCACCTTCAAGATGGCGATTCCACGCGTTTTTTTTTTGGGACAACTCACACACGGCTATCTGATCCCAAGCTAAGCAGAGCTTGTGTTATGGTAACCAGACAACTGATATACATACTTATATAATTTATAAATACATACATATTATAGATAATTCACACCCAGACACAGGACAAACAGTCATGCTCATCACACAAAGTTTGTCCTGGGTGGGAATCGAACCCACGACCTCCGGCTCGGCAGTCAGGGCTACTAACCACTAGACCAACAGGCCCGTCAAATATTATACAACTGGCTTGATTTTCAGCTCAATATTCTTTTTAATATTTAACCTATTTAGTCCTCCTAACTGTTTTCGGTCTCGGCGACCAGAGGTTAACCGTCGGCGCTGACGTTATTATAATTCACAAGTGTGAGCGCAGGCGCAGGTGCACTCTCTGGTCAGTCACTCATAGTTCGTTGGGACGACAATCCGGCACGATCGGAGAGAGATCAGCAGGGTTACCATGAGATCTTATAGCAGTTGTTATTCCTGTGTGAGAAAGAGATGGTGCTAGACATCCCGTATAGCTCTGTCTCTTTCCCTCAGTGGAATAAGTTCTGTTTTAAAACATCATGGTAAGGTAGCTGGACAGGACAGGACCAATGGCTTAACAAGCTCTCCGAGGTACGAACTTACTTAAAGCAGCTTATGCTATATTTTGATACTTACTTTTACATTCTGGTGAATAATATCCATCTGCACAAATCTCACAGGATTTTCCAGCGTAGTTGTATTTGCAGGGGCACTGTGGATATCAGATATTATGTTATTATGAAATATCTAGTTTTATGAGACAACCTCAAATTCAGTAGGTGTTTTCCCTAACAAGGCAATCACTGTCACACCACAATCACTGTCTATTGTATTGTAACCGAGTAATTTTAAGGTTTTAAACTGTGAGAATAAATAAATAAACCAAAGATTTCCCTTCCCTTTGTCTTAAATTACAAAGCCAAAATTAATAGCATTATTTATTTCCATTTTTTATGTTACATTGTGACAACAGACAGATATTTTAACATTTGGTAAAATGCAGAGTAATCTGATGAGAATTGCCCAAATTAGTCATGAGCCTTTATCTCGCAGAAGGGGCTGACAACAAATCTAGGTATATTGTTATGATAACAATGTAAAATCATTACATAACATCACAACTGAAAACCCAGAAGGATTAGATAGATAAATAATTTATTTGATTTAAAAAATACAATACAAGAATTAGACAGAGGTGTAATTAATAGTGCACCCATATTTCACCAATTATGTTTAAATTCCATTTAAAATGGGGCCTATTGCCTGTAGGAACTAAAACCAAAATTAGCTAGCAACACTCACCAAGCCATCAACAGGGGTGCACTGCTGTCCATCAGTTCCATTCAGGTTACAGGTGCAAGGCTTGCAGTCAGGGTAGTCGAAGTAACCATAAGCGCAGGAGTCACAGTTGGGTGGGTTGAACTCAACCCGACACTCGCAGCGGCCAGACTCCTCCTCGCAGTTTCCAGTAGAATAGTGCAGGTCGCAGTTGCAGGCTAAAAAGGAATGCATAAATTGTTGAACTTTAATCTGTAATTTGAATTTGCATGCAGTGTAACTAAATATAATCAGGCGTTTGGTATTGTACACAGGTTGTACCTATTTGATTATATTTCACCCATGTAAGTTATTGTTAACCTTTATTTACAAATAACGGTTAGAGTTTGATTGTGTTTTATAGCATATAAGACGAGATATGTTTTAAAATGAAAATCTCCCTCAGTTTTACACTAGCTTTCGGCCACGGTTTCGCTCGCATTAAATTCGGAGTAACAGTTCCCCTTTCCTGTTTTGCTTGCAGGTACCTGCCACCTGTAGTTTTTGCCCTTGCGCCTTATTTATTGTAATAGCAAAGCTATGTTTTCCCTTTTCTTCCCTCCTTCTCAGTTTTTTAGCCTATGTCCGTCTCCAGGGTCCCTACTATCTCTGTACAAAAATTCATCAAAATCAGTTTAGACATTTAGGCGTGAACACGTAACAAACAAACAAACTCACTTTCGCTTTTATAATATTATAGTAAGGATTAATGCAGTGGCGTACCATGTCTTATATGATAAACTCATTTGTTTTAGGAAGACAATAACACAAGTTTTTAATGCAAAAATAAAAGTAGAATTGTGTATGCATCGATTTCAACTCTTCATTAATGGCCTTTGTAGACGAGAGATCCCTCAATTTTGCCAATAACACGTGTAAACTGCTAATAAACTATCAAATGCTGGAGAATATTTAGCAAGTAATTACAGTAAATAAAAAAATATAGAAACAATATTTACATCGTTTGTTTGTTTGTTTGTTTACAATATTGTTTTGACTTTGACTGCCAACATGACAGTGACATTTGTCAAAAAAGGGAAGCTACGTACAATCGAATAGGTAATATAACAGTCAATCGATGTAATTGTGAAATCGATTTAGAATGATTTCTTTTTATTTTTTAATTCAAGTAATCCAACTAACATAAGCAACATATAAAACAAAAATAATATAATGTACCTATTTTAGAGGTGGCACTATGAATACCAAGTTGTTCCCAGACTATTGTAATTTAATAAACAATTAAGTACAAAATAATGAAATAATTTGTTTGATTACAAAAAATTAAAATGATTATTCCTTGTACGACGTGTAAAAAAGGAGCACTGTTACTTAGAGGTAGGCACATAAATCTATATAAAAGAAAATCGAGTTAGTTACACTTTTTATAACTTGAGAACGGCTGAATCGATTTGGCTAAAAATTGGTGGGGATAAGCTTTTTATCTCGTTATGTATGTTAGGTACGTTAGCGTAGTTAAAGGTGCATTGCAACGCATGCCGCATAGTATTGTATTTATTTATTGTTTTAAATTCATATTTTTTAGAACTTCTTGCACAACATACCAATTTACAATCTTTTTTAAAAAACTTCATACGACTGACTACATTATAAGTGTAATTAAAATAAATAAAGAGCTCTTTTTAACAAATTAATAGATGCTCTACTTCTATTCTCCCGCCACGCGCCACTTAGCATTCAGTACAAAAAAAAACTCTTTCAGTAACTGGAGTACCTATCATAAAATGTGTTTGCATTCTGAAAACAGTATTTTGTATAGGTACTTTATTTTTGTTTAACAGTAAAAAGTATAATTTAGTCAAAAACAGTATAATACTGTTGAAAACAGTATAGTTGGCAACCCTAATCGTAACTAAGTTTTTTAAAGTATCTGGGTGATTCAAGGATTCATCCCATTTCTATTAATTTAGGTATACTTACGTTGGCACACATCAGTTTCATTCCAGCTCTTTCCGTAAGGCCTGAAGAAGGTCGGCACGCACTTGTTACAGTTGATGCCCTGGGTGTTGTGCTGGCAGTTCTTGCAGACACCTCCTCCTTCGTATCTGCCGTAGATGTCAATGGAAAGCCTCTGCCTATCAACTTCGGGGTCGTAATCGCATTCCGTTGAGTGGTTGTGGCAATTGCAAGCTGCAAGAAGAAGAAAGAGTAAGAGTGGTAGTTTTGCAAGTGGGACAGCACCTACTGATGTACCGACCTATTCATTATAATAATGTTGCACGTCTGTTGTGATTAACAGTAACTGATGTGATTCTTTAATACTTGCATAGTTTTAAAATTAAATTGAGTACTTTATGAATTTCAGAAGTCAGATAAACAAGATTTTTTTATTGGGTGTATTATATTGTAAGTATTGTATAACGTGCTAGTGCCCGAAACTCCACGTCCTAGGCGCGTATTTTGCGTACGGACTAGGTGTAAAAGTACCTACTCCGAAAAAAGGCGACATGCACTTGTTCTCCCCGTTCCTGTGATAGTTTTGAGGTTCAGCAACCCAGAAGGAAAAAGCGGAGCCCTTATTAGATCACTTTGTTGTTTGTATGTCTGTCTATCTGTCTGCCAAGACCCTTTATCTCGGGAACGCGTGGAGGTATCGAGTTGAAATTAAATTCAAGTCAATGGTCCCTTTGTGCTGTGAAAATCAACCCTCTAAGTCTATGCAGTCAAAAAACATGGCCACCTATATCGCAAGTTCGCGACTCGCACTTGGCCGGTTTCTTTTTGTTCTAAAGTTTTCTAAACCATTCTTGAAAATATCTAGTTACGGAAATGTTCAATTTTACATCATCAGAATGCTTTTGTCCGTAACATTAATAAATTAGTTTCTCAGCGATATTTTTTGCGGAGAGTTATTTTGTTTTTACGTGTTCATAAGGGTTCATTAACACTTTCTATGTTTCCGTTTGTAATATGTCTAAAGCTCCTATAGAAAATAGTTCAACGTTCATACTTACGTTCACAGATAAACCTGTCCCACTGCTGCGAAATCCTCCACTTCTTCTGTTCAAACCCTGGACAACAGTCGGCGCACTGGGGTCCGCAGGTGTTATGTTGGCACACACACTCCAGAATGTTGGTATTGGTAGCCGGGTCAGCTGGTTCACAGGTGTCAGCGTGACCGTTGCACATGCAGCGACCACCGATACTGATGTCTTTGATACTGTAGAAGTACTGGTTGGAGAAAATAAGAATTAATATCATATTTTATAATACTACATTATTACATAAAACTGCATTAAAATCGGACACATACCTAAACATTATGGACCACATCATCCAACTAATAATATAAATGCGAAACTTTGCGGGCCTTGCTCCTTAAACTTCTCCTAACTTTGTTGGGGTCGGTTGCCTACCCGGATGCAGCTGAATACTAGTATTTTACATGGAGTGACTGCCTATTCGGCCTCCTTAAGACTGGTTGTCAGACTTTCAGGACACTGACAACCAATAATGAGAGTCAAAGATCTACAAATGACAACCGGTACCAACAGCGTAACGTACTTTCCAAGGTGCGGAGGAAAGTCGGTATGTAGCGGTACGTCACATCCACAGACCAACCTAAGCAAGTGCGGCTTAACTTAAAGTTCGACCCGAGCGGCTGCTATTATTTAGCCACGAACTAAATAAGTGTAGTACCCTCCTAAATCATGTTAAAGAAACGACAAATCGACGTGTAAACTGACCTTATAACCCTGAATCAGAAACTCGTATGAAGAGTGGAAGTCCTGTTTGTTTTACGATAAATAACAGGTAAGTTACACGCTCATTGGTTTTGAAAATGAGCTGTACCATTTGCCAGATTGCCAGTATTGGGTATTGTGTTGCTGTAATCGGCTACTGGCATTTATTGGCATTTACACGTTTCGAATAACAAGTGGTTCTTATTTCTGACATAATATGTACCTTATTAAGCCTGATCGCTACGTATGAGCTCAAGTACAGTTATATAATCGCCCACTTTACCAGCATCAATATTTTGGATGAGTGGAGTGACCAACAGATGATAGTCGGTACCCACTTTTTTTTAACACATTGCCCCACACTAGGAATTTCTCCTGTATTGTGGGTGGGTTTACAAACATTTTTTCACATACACTAAGACCCAGACCCGTAACAAATATCTGCAGTCCATACAAATATTTGTTCCGTGCGGAGATCGAAACCGCGACACACAGCGCAGCAGTCGATCGCTCAACCACTGCGACAACCGTGTCGTCAAAACTTTGATACTTGTATGTTTGTTACGTATATCAATGCATTTAATAACTAGTGCAATTTCAAGTACACGCTGCTAAGTCTAAACTCCTGAAGCTAAACTGAAGAACTGTGAATGTCGATAGGTAAAATCCTCATGAATTTATGTTTGCACAAAACCAAGTTAAACTCACACGTCTGGTGACAGTAGGATCCTGTCTGGCGACGGACATGAGATGTCCTAGTAAGTTCTTGGTCCTCAACAGACGGAGCCGTACATTAGTAGCTCTAGTCCACTCCTGGAGTACTGAGGAGTTGAAGTACGTGTTTGCAGACGGTCGGTAGTTCAGCAGAGATATTGGGATCTGGAAGCAAAGACAAAATTGTAACGTCGCGATGAAACCTCACGTATTACACCTATCATGTATCACAACCACGACTGGTCGCAATCTCGGTTCAAGAAAAAAGTTTGGTAAGTGCAATCAATGTACACACATCAAAAACAGTCTAAGGTACACTTATATTTGAAATTATTATTCAATTTGTATATTATTTCTTACCAAGAACGTTAGTTATACCTATATAAACTTTTTTAATCTATAGGACATACTGGCTGGTTGAAAAAAATGAGTATCATTTATTTTGTTTTTCTTTTCTCAAATTCAAAAGCAAATGCATTTGTTAGAATTTTATAGCGTTTTCTTTGTTTAATAAAATTTAGTATTCTGTATCAATTTTATGAATTAAATAATAATTAGAAAAAAGTTTTTAACTAATTTGGATTTTGAGGCATTAGGCATTTGATTTAGGTCATGGAGCGACGTCATTTGAATGCTTTCTCGTCGGGTGGGAGACCTGCCTAAGTAACATGACCTCTAATAGCATTATTTTAGTCTTAATTTACTTTGGCTAACACATGGAACTAGAACTTTCCATAATGCTCCATTTCTACCCCACACTTGAATGCCAATAAAGTAATACCTACAGCTTGAAGAGGTCGTTGATAGGTCCTTAATTCACTTAAAAAAAGTACTGGTGACTTCAGGTATGAGGTCGACGGTACGAAACAACACATTCTCAACGCTCAATATGTGTCTCTTAGCTTATGATGACATCAGAATTGTCTGCAACATGTTAAAGCAATCAATCTTACTGACCTCACCGCCCTCTAACGGCACAATCTTGGAGTATTCGGTGCTGCATATAACTGAGTCGTCTCTGGTGATGGGTTGCAGACTCTCCTTGCCAAAGTATCGTTCGCAGTCCCTGGAGAAATGGAAAAAAAGTTATCAATCATCATTTACACTATATTTATTCATAGTTTGTTTTCTGTTGTTTCTCTATTCTCAAAAGTTTTTAGCAAAACTTTTTGCACGATATTTTCAATCTTGTATTTAGATTAACGATCGAGAAAAGACTGCCTCTTGGTCAAGCGCGACTGCTAACCATTTTGTTCTGGGTTCGATATATCCATCAGGGTTTTCCCAGTAGCAACCATGGAGTTCTGATTTGCGCCCGGTTGTGGGCAATAAGCTCGCGCAGTTGTACTATTCAAACTCAAAGAATATATTTCAATTAGACCATTACAGGCACTTTAGAATGTACCTAATAAAAAAAAGATGCTGCTACAGTCCCAGTCACAAGACATAATAACTTGTGAAAGTACTGTAGTTGCCCATTCCAAAGCGTAGATGTCTATGGAGAAGAATGGGCAAGAAACTCCATGGACACTCTCTTAAATCAGATCAGATATATTAGGTAAGGTACTGCCTAACTCGTCTGGGAATATCAGTGGTGTTCTGATGATGGTGGCAAAGTCGAATGGTGACAACTCCTGTGTGGAATGAGATGTGGTACCTTCTTAAATATGGCTATCTTATATTTAAGAAGGTACCACATCTCATTCCATTAGATACTCACTGAGGTGAATCGGAGAAGTATTGCCAAGGCTTAAAGGTCTTTCCGTAATCCGTGGACTTCTCCAACATCCAGAGACCAGGTCGGGGCGAGTTGCCCATCTTTACGAACACGTACGCTACATGGAATTCCTGAAACAAAAAGCAAAGTTTAGGTTGTATAAAGTATTTTTAAATCTTTGTTTCAAATTAATTATATTTCTATTTTTAAAGAGTAATAACTTTATTATAGTGTTGGATTCAGAATGACTAGTAAGTTAGGACTTAAAATATCATGAACATGTTTGTGTGGGTTGCGGACCTAGAACTAAGCTAAGTCATTTCGCTTATGTAACTATAACTTAGCTTAGCCTTTGTTCTGCAGTCCGCATTGAAGTTGTAATGCCTACGAAACTTGAATTTTGAGAAGTGCCCAAATAAATAAATATTTTTATCCATCTTGGGATACTAGAGCGAAAACGTAGTATGGGTAGCTGAATTCCTCAATCGTTCGGTATCTACTTATTGTTACCTAGAGTTCAGTCTACACTTTTAAATGGCGACGTGAAAAAATATATTTATTACTAGGAGATATCCCGGTAGTCCAATTTTAATGAATTTTGGTACAGAGATAGTTGGGACCCTGGAGACGGACATAACCTAACTTATTTAAAAAAGAAGAAGAAATGAGCGAGAAAGAGGGAAGAAAAGGGAAAACATAGCATTGCTATTACAACAAATAAGGCAAATCAGGAAAGGGCTACTGTGTTAGTGTTACCCCGAATTTAACGCAAGCGAGGCCGCGGGCCAAAGCTAGTAAGCACATAAATCCGAAAACTCAGAGGAACGTGCGTTGGGTTTGAACTCAAGGCCTATGAGTTGGTAGACCAACGGTCATAAGTACAAGCTAGCACGCTAAGCTTTTAACGCTGCTTTTAACGTTCCTTTTGCTTTTAACCTACCTAATTGTACATCCATAATATTTAGTCAGTTACGTTTTAAAGTCCAATGTCATTGCTGACAAGCCTATGGTCGGTGTGTGGTGCTAGTAGTACAAGCAGGTACCTGCAAACCAGGAAAGGGGAACTGTGTTACCCCGAACTTAACACGAGCGAAGCGGCGGGTATAATATAATCGGTAAAGACGTCATCACCATCTGCCTAGTCTTTCCTCAACAATGTTGAGGTTAGCTTCCAGTCTAACCAGAATAATGCAAATGGAGCGACTACCTTTCCGATATCCACAACCCAGTTAGGTATTGTAGAGGTCTGAAAACATTGATCAAACCTGTGACCGTACAGTATGGTTTGCAGAGACCTAACTAGTCAAGTTAAAATAAATAGAAAGAATGGAAGGGCATCGCTTTCTATTTCATTGTGTAATGTATCATGTATTGCTGAAACTATAAAATTAAATATTATAGTCTCAAAGTATTTCACGTTCTTTTAATACACGTATTGTAACTTAGTATGTAACTATTCGTTCGTAAAATGTTATAGGTACCATAGACTACCTACAGTACTGCCTCTCCTCCTTTAAATCCATCCAAAGGTTGTCTTGAAAAGATAGCTTTTAGCGATAAGGTCTTATCGCTAAAAGCGATCTTGTGGCCTATTGTGTCACCCTATTTATAAGTTGTTTACTGTTATTCTTGCCATTTGTATGGTGTAGGCTGGCTGTCAAGCAACAGGGTCCCAAAATAAAATGTTTCATGGTAATTAAGCTCCACAGCAGCCACTATGTTTACCGCTCATCGTCCGACACATGTAATACTAATAAAAAAAAACAGTCTATCATAAAAACCGAATCATGTAAAAACTATAACATTTTACGAGTTGCCTGATCTATTTGTGACAAATATAATACACATATAATCATGTGATGAACTAATAACCCCGCCCTTTGGGCACATAACGTTTTTTTTATCTCGTCACTATCGTAACCCACGCTGTCACACATCCTCTTTGAATCACGCGGACGGAGACTGATACTGGTCTAATACCTATTGGTTAAATGAATGAAATATTATGCCACACATTATTAAAAACGTGGCAGAAATCGAAAGATTTAAAAGATCTCGCGTAAAACGCAGTCAAAACCACTATTGGTCACAGACTGGTTGATATTTTGGACTAAACTAACCGTCGGCGTCGCCCGGTCTTGTAGCCGTCTTTCTTATCTTAACAAGAGCTCTTAGTCAACGGATATAACTTTACTTTCTCCAAAAAATTAACGCTCTAAGATTGCATTGGTTTCATATCCTTTTCTACTCCTTAATTTCCCATAGTTAGAAGTGGAATCGGCTTCGACCTTAACATCACTTGCTAAGCCTTTTCCCTACTTTGTTACGGTCAGATTCAAGTCTCACTGAATGTAAAATACCAGTCTTCAACACGGACAGACTTGTCCAACATGGAGTAGGTCAGACAGATACTTGTACCTACCCACTTTGTACTCGTTAAATAGGATATAGGCTTCACAATATGATAGTTATAAAATGATTTTTATCGCATAGAAGCAAAACGCACAGAGCAAGATAAAAATTTCTAATTTCGTATTAAAATTAGGGGAGAACACTCAGGACGGCCAATTGTAACGACGTCACCCGACCAGGCAGGCTCCTTAAAGAGGTGCGCAATAGTAGATTTTTATAAACTTAGTTGTTCATCCGTCTGTCTGTGTGTCTCTTTGTGCTGTGAAAAATCAACCCTCTTAGGCTACGCAGTAAAGATATGGGCATTTATGTCGCAAGTTTGATCGGAACCTTTGGCGCATTCTTTTTTTTAAACAATTCATAAATTATTGTAGTGGATTATGATCCGCTTCTTCTCCTATAGAAGAAGCCGGTGTCGTAGCGGTGGGAAGATATGCCATAGTGGGTACCTCGTTAACTCCGCTCTTGCCTATTCGAATGATATTCCTTCCTCACGCACAGGAAAAGTTGTGGATAGTGTTTATTAGAGATCTAGGCTTCTAGACTTTTCTATAAAACACATTCTAAAGCTTGTATACAAGAGCTAGTTTTAACCTATCACCCTTCTTGTCATGTTTAGAACATAAGAACAGGAACATAACAAACGTTGGGACTCTGGAGACGGACATAGCCTAAAAAAGTGAGAATAGGGGAGAGAAAGATATTTTTATTGATCATCACGCGGGTTGAAGTAAGCTTTAGCCCAAAGTAACTATGCCACGCGGACAAAGTCGCGGGCGGAAGCTAGTATTGTTATAAAACTTTGGTTGCATCATTCATGTTGAGATGGAAAATATGTGAGAACGATATAGCAAGTTAAACGTGTCCATAGTAAAGTACAAAAGACAGTTAAACTAATTAGTTTAAAAGGTCAAAATCAGTACTGCAGTCCCTCGACTTCCATAAGACAGACGAGATAACGGTGAATACAAAAATTGTTGATTAAGAAGATCGCATTGCACGCTCACATTACAAAAAAAATTGCCAGTAGACATTACAATTGTTCTACTACAGTAGGATATCAGCAGAAGCTCAAGTGATATAATTCGCTTAGCAATAATATTATTATGTAAATACAATAGGTAACAGAGAGTCGCATCGCAAGATAATCAAATTTCGCAGTGCCATCATTCTGGGAGTAAAACACAAACATAGATAATCAAATGTGAACTTTGCTTAAACAGGCGCCAGCCTTACTATAATGTTATATAAGCGAAAGTGAGTTTGTTTGTTTGTTCTTGGTTTCGTGTTCACGCCTAAATGGCTGAACCGATTTTGATGAATTTTGGTACAGAGATAGTTGGGACCCTGGAAACTGACATAAGCAATTTTTTTAAGTGAGAAATGAGGGAGAGTGGGGCAAAACTTAGCTTTGCTAATACAATAAATAAGGCGCAAGGGCTAAAATTACAGGTAGCCGCAAATCAAGAAAGGGGAGTTATGGTACCCCGAATTTAACGCGAGCGAAGCCGCCAGCAACAGCTAGAAATAATATAACCCGCGACGAAAGAGTTAACAATTAAGTTCATTTATTAAGAAGGTTATATGAGGTTGTGAGTTTAAAAATAGGCAAGTATCAATATGACTTTTTAATTCCTTATGGGGTTTCTAAAGTTTAAATAAGATATTATCGGTGTCGGAAAACATTGTTATGATACTTATAATTAATTCACGCCTGAAATCGCCAACCCGCCTTGAGCAAGCGTGGTGATGTTCGTGCCTTCTCTGTTTGTGAGGAGGCCTTTGTCCAGCAATGGGGCAGTTTTGGGTTCCTTATACAGTTTTTTTTCTTTTTACCCTTTTTTATATATTTACCCGCATCTCTCTCGAATCCGGCAGGATTCTGAACCAAAGAGGGTCAGAATCCTGCCGGGGATGCGGGTTGTTCGAAAATGATACCGCGGCCCCGTTACTCGAAGGGCAAGGAAGGAACCTGGATGGGTTTTAGTCAGTACAAGTCGGACACTCCCGTTTGCTCCGCCCAGAGCGGGAGAAGTTATTAGTTGATTTCCCATAGGAAACAAAGGTTCAGAATGATGAACGTACCTACTGACTATGTCTGTTTTTAAAATTTAAACTTTATTCCACGTTCAGAGCATCGTTCTTAGTTTTCAAGTTCTAAGTATAGCCATGTCGGTAGACGCGGAAGGGAACCAATACCATATAAAACCCGAGTCTAGTCAAAATTCAGAGCGATTTGTTTCACGAAACATTCGGTTTAACTCGTAAATGTGTTCTATTATTATTTGATGTCCCACCATCGCATGCACCGAGGTCGATGCCCTCGCAAACGTTACGTTATTCCTGGAGTGTCCTGAATAGTCCCCACTGGACATATGGCTCGAAAGATTCTACAGAATTAGAAACAAAACGAGATTTACTTGGAAGTACTTAAAGGTGCCGTAATATGCCGTCGTTTACCAATAAATTTTAACCCTTATTATTACCCTGAGCGGAGTTCGCGTGGCTGACTTTATCGCTTAGAAGAAGACAAATCATGAAAGCATGTGTCAATCCACTCGCATTTAATTAATTACTGTAGGATTACCATGACATCTTATAGCAGTAGGTACTTATTCTTGTGCGAGAAAGAGATGGTGCTAGACACCCTGTATAGTACTGTCGCTTACACTCTCTGGAATAAGTTCTGTTTTAAGATGTAGGGTAGCTGTTACTTGCAGAAGGACAAATAAGTTTTGGGTGGTTATAAACATTATAATGGCTACAGTTAAGACGACTTTAGGGCAAATGATAGGTGGTTCTTAAATGTATGAACAAACCACACTAAGGAGAGGTGACTAGGTGCGATCAATTGACCTTGTTCTGTCCACAACTCGACATACACACATCAATACGGTCACACATTTTTTTTTGCGGATGGGAAATCATCAAATAACTTCCCCCGCTCTGGGCAGAGAGCGAAGGTGTGTCAGACTTGTACTGACTAAAACCCACCCATGTTCCTTTTATTGCCCTTTCGAACAACCCGCAACCCCGTGTCTCACAGACTTTCATCAATTCACATTCACATTCATATTTTTTAAAGTAATGGTTTCTTTTTACCACGGTACCCCAACATTTTTCCAAAGAAGAGATGACGAGACGAAAACTGGAAGTGGGCGCAACCCAGTGGAATGTTGCTGATACTACTGACTGCCGTCATTTTAAGTTCGTGATCTAAATATCGGGATACTGCCGATTTGGTTCACCAGCATGCTGGGAATATTCAGGTAGCCACCGCCAGACAAGACTAATTTTCACAAATTACGAAAACATTTATAGAACAAAGCTTCCGCCCGCGACTTCGTTCGCGTGGCATAGTTAGTTACATTTCTGCTAACGCTAACTGTAACCCGCGTGATGATCGGAAAAATGTCTTTCTCTCCCTTTTCTTCCCTTTTACCCCCCCCCCCCCCTTTCTAATTTTTTAGCCTATGTCTGTCTCCAGGGTTCAAACTATCTATGTACCTACCAAAATTAATCAAAATCGGTTGGACCATGTAGGCGTGAAGACGTAACAAACAAACTCACTTTCGCTTTTATAATATTTAGTAAGGATTTATATTTTCTTCTTTCACCCAATCGATAACGGTTACGTCGGTTGTGTTAAGACTTTGAAACTATCCAACCGATCTTGTAACTTGTTATAGAGGTTTTAATGCAAATATATGGGTTTAGACTACCACCACGCAACAATCTAAGGAGCTGTGCCTTCAACCATTGGCAAGCGAGATAAAGGCAAGAAAATGAGGATGACATCAGTAATCAATGAACAACGAACCTGTTTGTATTGAGGAATTCAGTTATTTACAAATTACGTGGAAGATCTCTATGGATGAAACCTACATTTAATAGTCAAAGTCAAAGTCAAAGTCAAAGTAATTTATTTGTTAAAAACATGGTGTGGAGGATGGTACATACAATAATGGAAAGTTCAACATGTTTCACCATTACTAGGTATACAAATATTGAGTATGTCATTTAAAATTAATTTATACTACTTAATACAGATTGCGATTGAAAAATACTATGTCATACACTTTACTCCTAATTATTTTAAGATACTATATTGATTGGCATTCATTAATTTTCAGTTCTAGTCAATTTCATAATTTCATTAGATAATTAATTTAATTAATACATTTTATTATGTCACCATTGGGTTATAATCATTAAAAAGTTTTTGTAAAGTCATTCTTGTCATTAAAAAAATCATTTAAGTTATAATAGCATTTCTCTAACAACCACTCACGTAATGTTATTCTAAATAGTCTTAGTAATCGAATCTCCCTTATACGTTTTGGTATTTTGTTAAAGACCCGTATTGCCATCATGCTACAGTTTTTTTGATACAAGGAACTTTTGCAGCAAGCTGTTCTAAGCATTGTTGGATCCCTACTAGAGTACAATTTTTTTTCTCCAAACGTTTCGAATAACTCTGGGTGTTCTTTAACAAATATACCCATTTGCATAATATACAGGTTAGTGAGAGTTAGCAATCCAAGTCTCTTAAATAGTGGACGGCACGATTCTAAAGGTCCAATGCCACATATTGCCCTTACACATTTTTTCTGAACAAGAAACACTTTATTTATATTTGTAGAGTTTCCCCAAATCAAAAGACCATATCTGAGAACGGAAGCGACATATCCGTGATATGCCGTTAGGGCCGCTTTTTCGCTAGCAATTCGTCTTAATTTCTTTAATGCGAATACGAATTTATTAATTTTACTACATACTAGATCTATATGACCCTTCCAGTTGCAGTGCTGATCGATCAATATTCCGAGAAATCTATATTGATCGGTTGGCTCAATGAGCTGCCCATCGGCTCTTACGTCATATACAATTTTCTCGGAATTATTAAACCTAAAAGTCATAAATTTAGTTTTTGCAATATTGGCACATAGTTTATTATTGTTAAGCCACTCCAAGATAGAATTTGCAGCCGTGTTAAGTAGACCATTATGAGTACTGGCAGTGGTTTTTTGCTCGTGAGTTATAATTACTGAGATATCATCAGCAAAAAGAATGCACTGATGGTTTATTGCATAAGGCAAGTCGTTTATATACAGTAAAAATAAAGGCGGACCCAATATACTCCCTTGGGGCACACCAGAACTACTATTTTTATATGTTGACTTATATGTTTTCAAATAATTAGCATTATCTAAAGAGCTTATCTCAACGCATTGAGTTCGATTTGTCAAATAACTATTTAACCAATTCAAGGCTGGTCCTCGAATACCTAGTTTTTCACATTTATTAATCAGTCGGTTGTGATTCACACAGTCAAAAGCTTTGGACATGTCGAAAAAAATTACAGATACTGGTATGCGTTTGTCAATTTTAGCTAAAATTTTACTCACTAGCCCATAGGCTGCCAACGTCGTTGACTTGCTCTTTTGAAATCCGAATTGTTCTTCTCGAATTACTTTAAACTTGTTTAAATAGTCACTTAGTCGTCTGTTCATTATTTTCTCGAATATTTTGGAAAATATCGGTATAAGTGCAATGGGTCGGTAATTGTCTATTTGCATTTTATCATTTTTTTTATGCAGAGGACGAACAATAGACTTTTTGAGAATATCCGGAAACACGCCTTGTTCAAAAGATAGATTTATCAGTTCTTGTAGAACAGGAGATAATATTTCTGCACATGTTTTAACGACATGAGTACATATACCATCATAACCCACAGATGCGGTATTATTTAGTGTTAATATCGTTTTAAGCACTTCTTCCGAGCTACAAGGGCGAAGGAACATACTATGATTAAGTGTAGGCAATTCGTTTTTTTTCAATTGATTATTAGTCGTGATTTGATTTGTATTCTTAGTGACCTCAATGAAAAAATCGCTAAATGCTTCTACTATTTCTTCAGGTTTATTTAAACGTTTACCTTTTATATCGATTTCGTTTATTGTATTATAGGTTCGGGAAGAGTCAGAATTGTGTTTAATTACTTGCCAGGCGGCCTTGCATTTATTTTTGGCACTGTATATATATTTAAGATTATATTTTCTTTGGGCTGTAATTATACATTTCTTAAGAATTGAGCTGTATTTTTTAACTTTATTCAGAAGTTTATCATTTTTCCTTTGTTTAAAATATTTGTACCTTAGTTTACGTTTTTGTTGACTTGATATTCTTACACCTTTGCTTATCCATCTGGGGGCTGAAATGTTGGCTTGTATTTTTTTCCGTTCCAGTGGGAAACAGAGATTATAAAATAATGTGAATTCACTATGGAAATTATTGAATGCTTTATTTATATCGTTTTTATCAATAATATCTTGCCATCCGATACAGGAAATGTATTCTTTGAACTTTGAAATATTCTCTACGCTGTAATTTCTAGAGGTAACGAACCAATGTTTAAGTCTCAAATGCTTATCCGCCACTGGTATTTCTATAGTTTGTCCAGTATTGTGATCAGAGAGATAGAGATCATGCACATGTCCTGTAGCATCCGGAATATTGCTTATAATATGATCTATGCAAGAATTTTCCCGTGTTGGTTTCGTTATGTGTATTATGAGATTATAATTAGTAGTAATGTCATGAAATTGTCTAGTTATATTATTATTTTTTAATGTGTCAATATTAAGGTCACCAGTTATAATAATTTTTTTGTTATGTTTTTTCGACAGGCTATATAGTAATAAGTCTAGTTTGTCAAAGAATATTTTAATATTACTATTTGGAATTCGATATAAACATATAATAATAAATTGGTATGAGGGCAGGTAGGTACCGCAACATTCAAATGATTTCTCAGATGATAAGGTCTTACAAATAGGTAACTCTTTAGATTCAATATTTTTCCTCAGAAGGATACATACACCTCCACGTTTTTCTTTAAGTCGAGTGAATGACGCATCCAATTTAAAGTCTTTAAATAAGATATTGCTTTCATTACCTGCTTTTACAAACGTTTCTGACAGGCATATGACATCAACATATATATTTTTATTAGATAGAATAAGATAGAATAAGATAAGGACCATTATGAATCATTGAGGCTGGATGATATCATCGCATAAGTCTGGTCTACAGGAAAAAACATCATCGATCTGTATGTATGTATAAACTTTATGACTTCACATGTTCAATTAATAGTTTTCGGTTTTTTATGTAACAATAAAAAAAACCCGCCCAAATGCGAGTCAAACTCGTGCAGCGAGTGTTCCGTAGACGGTTGTTTTATATACGGGCATATCTTTTTAAAAGCTTTTATTTAACTTGCAATGTATGTATGTATGTTACTGTGGCTGAAATTTTTCACTTCAAGTTTGGCTGACAATGCACGATAATTATGTTATGTGACGTCATTCTTAATCCAATATGGCGGACCACCCAAGATGGTTGAATAGTTATTTTTAATGCAATCTTACTGCGTAGAGTTAGAGGGTTGATTTTTTCACAGCTGCAAGTAGGGTTACCATATGTAAATAGGAGGATGCCTGTCTATGATACCTAAAATGCCTGAATTTTCAGAAACACGCCTGTCTAAAACCAAACGCTGTAGGTAATAAGTAAAAACAAACAGGTAATTCTGTAGTAGGATATTTATTACAGATATTTTTTTCAACAGTTCTTTCTTTTCCAATATATACCGTTTAAAAATGCCTGTCTCAAACCAATGCCGGCCGCACGCCTGTCTAATCCTTAAAATGCCTGTCAAATGCGGCAAACGCCTGTCATATGGTAACCCTAGCTGCAAGGGACTTGAGCAAATAAATTCAACTCAATACCACCACGCGTAATGTTTTGACAGATAGACGGCCCACAAAGTAATCCAATAAGGGTTCCGTTTTATCCTTTTGAGGTACGGAACCCTAAAAACAGTCCCGAGTACAGCCAGCAAAGGACGTAAGTAGTCAAGCTCGTGAGTTACAGTGAAATTTTCTCGAAAAATCATAGATTTTACCAAATGAAGTTAAATTAATTTGATTAGAAAACAAACACACGACAATTTAATTTCTTTAACACACGTTAAAGAAATTAAATTTGAGTTGAACAACGTCCATCGAATTCTAAGAAAAAATCAATTGTATCGAGCCTGGCTAGTTATCTTCTTTGCCGATTAAACCTACATCAAAAATGTAAGTTTACGACAAAACCATTATAACGGCAAGCGTACATCCAGGAGGGGGGGAGATATGGGGGTCGTAACCCCCATTTGTTTGATTCAAACTCCCAAAGATAGCTGACTAATTGTTTCGTATGCATAGGTGTGTAGGTTTCAAATGAAAGGTCTTGCTTAGAAGAGCACGACAAAGTGTGTTTTTAGATAAACTACAATATTTATCCTTACATTACATCTAAATTTATTTCCAACTTTATTCCTTACCTGTCCAAGGTCGATGGTGAGATTTACTTCGTTGTACTTCATACCCCTGGAGAGCGGCGGACTCTGCCACCAGGTTTCCGAGCTGTCCACCGCGTACTCCGGAGGATGTTTTTTGGCTTCATTCGTGGCATCGCAGATGTCACAGACCTGGAGAAACAGCAAATGAAGGATTGAACAAAGTATGTTAAGGTATGAGCCCTCATATATAGCGTGTAATGAAAGGTGTGGTCTCACTTTAGGCTGTACCCTAATCAAATAACCTTGAGCATTCGTTTCCTCTTTGCCGCGCAGGAGTAAAATTAGTGAATAATGCCCCTTTTTAAAAAAAAAAAAACCTACCTATATAAAATAAAGTATTGGGTTTTTGGAAAAAAAAATTGTACCAAAATGTTCAAATTAAATTGTGTATCCATTAGTGTCAGTAACAAAATTAAAGAACGATTACTTTACGAGGAGATGCATGTTATTGATCATTATTTCTCATTTCTGGAGTTTTGTTGTAAAGTGATTTACTAAATAATTCGTCATTAAAAATAAAAAAGACATTTAATGTATTTTTTTAGTTACTTATTTCGTTTTAAATAACAAGTACCTAGATGGCTACAGAAAAATGCACAAAAACGGCTTGAGCGGCGTTTTGATCGGGGAGGCGCCGTAACGTTGTGATATCGACCATTAAACTGCTGTTGCCTTAATCAGCTGTTACATACTTTTCATATTTATGGCTTTTGCATTCAAATTGAGCGGGGACCCTGTTTATTTTGCACCCGTAAGTATAACCTCACTTTTCCATTACACGGTGCCAGCGTGTCAGCGGCACGGTTGGCGCACTGGTTGAGCGATTAACTGCTGCGCTGCGTGTCGCATATACATACATATAGCAGCGATAGTTATGAGTATAACTAAATTAATCGAGTTACTTTGTTTAAAAAAAAAACGTTGCCCCACACTAGGAATTTCTCCTGCATCGTGAGTGCGTTTACGAACATTTAAACTAACATACACAAACAGTCAGACCCGGAACAACTATCTGTAAGCCATACAAATATTTGGTCCGTGCGGGAATCGAACCCGCGACACGCAGCCCAGCAGTCCATCGCTCAGTCACTGCGCCAATCATATCTTTGTTTTATTCCGTATCTTAATTTGTTTTTTGATGAGAAAATTCAATGCCCCTATCAAAAGATTCTCTAATTGAACGGCAAAAGCTGCAGTAAAGTTTCGTACTGATTAAGTTAGCAGTCAAAATTACTAAGAGATGCGTTCTAAAGTTATAATTATAAATAAACCATAACAACTATATGGCACTAGCAGTTTTTTTACCGTTTTACCTAGATGTTTTAATCGCTACCTTCCATACAAAAATACATCTTAAGAGGATGCAACAAAGCATATTAGCTCCTCGAGCTAAACTGTACAATTTAATTCTAAACATTCTCTTTCAAACATTTGTATTCAACACAATTCACAAAATCTCTGATAATCTAATTCCAAAAACTGACAAGAACCCGCGGCTTTAGAAACCATTGTGTTTATAAAAACAAAGGAGTTCGGTTGTATAGGATGCGCGAGAGCATTTGGCCGCCACATGTCCGCAAAAATGCCACGAGAGCTGCCGACGTTTGCCGAATTTCGCCGAACAAGCTAAGGACCTTTGTAATTTAGTTTGAAATGATACTCTTTAAATATTGTGCTACAAACTTACAATGAAACCATATGTTTGTAACAAGTCGTGGCAGTATAATAAACAAATTGTTTGGCAGTTTCGACAAATATTGTTTCAACAATTGATAGAATGGTCTCTAGCTTATGCCCGCAGCTTCGCCCGAGTTTGGTGATCGTACTACCGAGATAAAAAATATTATTTGTCTTAAATCCGAGTTTTCAACTATTCAGGTTATAAAAATACGTTTAGCTTATAAAAAACATTTCTGCTAACTTTTGATTGTATCATCGATTTTTTTTGCCACCGACTTCCTCACTTAAACTTATATTTCACTTTTTAGTGATATTTGAAACTCTGCTAAAAAAGCAGAGTTAAACCCTATTTGCATTTTAAATAAAATTTTTAAAAAAAAAGTAAAATATATAAAACTTATTTTTTTAAACATTTTTTTTATAACCCTTTTCTGTTGTGGTATATTGGTATCTCACACAAATCCTTATCAAATATTCATTTTCCATAATATCTCAATTTATTTGGCCGCCGCAGAATCTCTTCTTTCTTAGTTTTCTAATGATAAATGATAAATGATGTTTATTTTGCAAGTAGGTTTTCACAAACACTTTTACACGTCTTTTTTTTAAAACTAGATGAGGCCGGTGTTTCGTACCCGACTACTCTGAGAAGAAACAGCCGAAACAAACTCAGAGGTCATAGTCTCTTTTAAAGTCCAGACAAAAAAAATCTTGGTCAACTTACATGAGGACTATGCAGATTAGTGTCTGAAGTGGTCTTTTTAAGAAAGCACCACACAGATTGAGTGGACCTGTCCAGTCAGTGCAAGCATTTGTCAGTTATCGTGTAGCTCGACTCATAACCCAAGGAGCTCAACGAAACGACGAACAATACCAAAAAAAGGACATTAGCGTAGGTCCCTAAATAGTACTCAACTGCCAGAATCGTCAAAAGCAAAAAAAAAAGTAAATAAAAGTTATGATCCACATGGTCCTCACATTCACAATAAACAACTACAGACTAGAAAATATTCACAAAATTAAATTAATGAGATCATAATGAAATCATAAAATGTCACAATAAGAAAAAAAGTAAAATCAAATAAAAAAAAATAATAAATAGGTATAAAACAAAGTAAATAGTAAATGTCAAATCATTAAATGTCAGTGTATAAAATAAAGGAATAAACAATAAATAAATGAAACAAAGAAAAATTTTGACACTCACTGAGTAAATTAAATTGGAGCAGCTTAATCCCAAGCCTTTTTATCTTCAAGGTAAAAATTAATATTATAGTAAGCTTTAAGAGTTAACTTACGTTTTACAAAAACTTTAAATTTATTGAGGCTTAGTGTTTGAACGTCGTTTGGGAGTTTGTTATAAAAACGTATACATTGACATGTGAACGTGCCCCCTATTTTTTTTAGCCTCGTTGACGGAACGACAAATTTGTGTTTGTTCCTCGTATTTATGTTGTGGATATCACTGTATTTTTTAAACAATTTTATATTTTTATGCGCGTACAAAAGGTTTTCGTAAATAAACTGAGAGGGCACAGTAAGTATATTAATTTCTTTAAATTTTTCTCTGAGGGAGTGTCTGGGACTTAATTTATACATTGAACGAATTGCCCTTTTTTGCAAAATAAAAATAGTCTGAATATCGGCGGCATGACCCCACAAGAGAATACCATACGACATCACACTGTGGAAATAACTAAAATAAACTAAACGGGCTGTCTCTAAATCAGTTAAATCACGAATTTTTCTAACGGCGTATGCTGCAGAGCTTAGTTTTTTTGACAACTTATCTATATGAGGGCCCCACTGAAGCTTAGCATCCAAGGTTAAGCCTAAGAACACTGTGTTATCTTCCGGTTTCAACTCTTCATCCTTGATTAGTACACTAGTTTCCACTTGTTTTACATGAGGTAACGTAAACTTAATGCATTTGGTCTTTTTCTCATTTAGAAGTAAGTTATTAACATTAAACCAATTAACGACCTTTGCTAGAGCGCCATTAACATCGTCAGTAGCTAGCTGCTGACGTTTTAGTTTAAATAAAAGAGAAGTGTCGTCTGCAAACAACACTACATCATGATTATCCTTTATGAGGTAAGGCAAGTCATTTATATAAATAAGAAACAAAAAAGGGCCAAGAATTGAGCCTTGTGGTACTCCCATTCTTACTACAGATCCGGGAGATCTTTTCCCGTTAACATCAACTCTCTGAATTCTACCACTCAAATATGACGTAAGAAGATTCAGAGAGGCGTTCCGGATTCCGTAGTGGTGTAGTTTCCTGATTAATGTTTTATGGAAAACGCAATCGAAAGCCTTGGATAAATCACAAAAAATGCCCAAAGCATCGCATTTATCTTCCCAGGCATTATATATGTGTCCTAAAAGTTCAACACCGGCATCAGTAGTTGAACGACCCTTTGTAAAACCGAACTGTTTGTTATGCAATAACTTATGTTTATTAAAAAATCTTTGCAGTTGCTCTAAAATTAATTTTTCAAAAATTTTACTAAATGTTGGTAGCACTGAAATTGGTCTATAGTTAGTTGGGTCTAATGTACTACCCGATTTAAACAATGGTATTATTTTACTATTTTTCATTAGATCAGGAAACTCACCACGGTCAATACAATCATTAAATATAACAGCTAATGAAGGAGCTACAATGGTTATAATGGACTTAGCAACGTCCACAGAATGACCCCATAGATCAGCGGTCTTCTTAACATTTAACATATGAAAAGTTTTAATTATATCATTACAATTGACATATTGAAAATTAAATTCGGAATCATGGAATGGAACGTTTTCTTTTAGTAAAGCATCTGCAGCAGCAGGTGACGAGTCTAGCGATTTAGTAGTCGATACAGGAATATCCGCAAAGAAATTTTCAAAGGCTGTAGCAACTTGAATATCTGATTTTATAATATTATCGTCGATAGCAAGGCTGTAGTCACTATTTCGCTTGCAAGACCTTCCTGCTTCGCTATTAATAATGTTCCAAGTGGTTTTAATTACGTTACTACTATTTTTAATTTTTGAACTCAAATAACGTGACTTAGCTATAGTACAAACTTTTTTAAAAACTTTAGAATAACATACAAATTAAATTCTACAGTATTAATACAAATTCGCTCTTCATACAGCTCATATAGCCGTTTTCTACTTTTATGAATACCAATGGTGGCCCAGTCATTGAAAGAAGCGTTATTATTAACCGAAATAGTCTTAGGAACAAAAGTGGTATTAAATTGTGTGCAATACATACTAAAAAAATTGTTATATTGTTGATTGGGGTCATCATTAGTTGACAAAAGTGGTAATTTAGTCGAGAGTTTAATTTTAAAAGTTTCTAGGCGACTTTTAGTTTTTGGGTTAACAATGATATCCTTTTTAGCTACTTTTTTTATAACATTTGGAATTGTGATCAGTTGCCCACAATGATCTGAATCTAATAAGTTAATAATTACTTTGTGGGTTGGTATAACATCTGTATAAATATTATCTAGGCAAGTGGCACTAGTCTGGGTTATTCTAGTGGGCTCCAAAAATTTGTTTTTAAGATTGTATGACTGAAACAGGCTTATAATTTTAGTACTCAACCCAGATTTTTCTAACAAATTAATATTAAAATCACCACAAGTGATTATAGATTTCTTTGTGGTACAAATTTTATGCAACACTTCATCCATTATCTTTTCAAAACAATCATACAAACCTGAAGGGGGTCTATACACACTTAATATGATAAACTGCTCCAATTCTATACAGGCTATTTCAATTGTTCTCTCAACAGACATGCTTACAATATCCTTGCGTTCTTTAAATTTGAGCTGATTATTTACCAAGATTAATGCGCCGCCATGTATAGCATTTACTCTACTGAATGAGCTACCAACCTGGTGATTACTAAAATTAAAAATTAACTGATGACTTTTGAGCCAATGCTCTGTGATACAAAGAATATCTATGTTATTACAGTTCAGGAAAAGCCCTACTTCTAATTCTTTGTTCAAAAATCCTTGAATATTTTGATGCACCAGGTTGATACAATCAAAATTCCCAATACTTTCACCTGATTTATTATCTGGCTTCCTTACGTTATTGCAAGAGGTTGCCTCTATTGTCTCAATCTCTAATTTAAATGATGAACTGGTTGATTAATTGTGATCAAACTATTGGCTGAGTAACTTAACTGAGTATTGCAATGTTCAATAGAGGCAACTCGCTTAGCCAAATTCTTGGCTGTAATTGTAAAAAAATATGATAGCGACATAGCTACTTGTCTTCTACAATAGTTTGAAAGATAGTACCGATCCACAAAAAATCTATCTTTTGTCAAGTAAAAATAGTTACCAACATAGTTATTGGTGTCAATCAAATGGAATACATTACTATCAAATGTCAAATTATGTAATGTCTTATTCATGTTGTATCGTATGTAATTTTCTTCCTGTGGCAAACTTGTACTATATGGAAATGTAAACAATACAATTTGTCTTAAATTCAAGCTAGATAAGGTTCTATGATATTGGAGCAATTCCCCTTTGTTCACATTTCCTCTATTACCAATCAAAATTACTAGTATGGTGTCCTTATTGAAATTACATTTAATTATTTCCTTCATTATATGATATAACGAACATCCTGGCATACAGTTGTTTATAACTGAGTGCCCTGGATATTCATCTTTTAACAAACTACCTAGGTCTTTTCCAATCTCATCACAAAACATTATTATGTCATTATTTACACCTGGTTTACAATGATTTTTAGAACTATTACTAGGACTATGTAAGTTAACACATGGCTGCAGTAAGGTGGCATTACATGTTGTCATTGAATGATCTGGTGTAAGTACATGTGAAGTTGGTTGACAGTGCTCACAGCTATTGGTTTGTGAGTTCACCAGATCATTCATCGCCAACACATATTCCCTCATTAGTTGTTCAGAGGTATTATATTTGGTAGTCATTGAACTTAACTTCTCTTGTAGGTTGTCAAGTTTGGATTGCAAGTGTTCAGTGTCAATTTTGTACTTCCTAGTGCTTTGTTCCAAATTAATTTTTTTTATTTTATTTTATTTATTTGGGACAAAAAACAGTTATACATTACAATATTAACAAAAAGTACTTATATTACAAAACTTATAAAACGTATAACCCACACTATTGTCCACGGAGTGACACCGGAGTATGAAAACGAGCGCGTGTTAAATATATAAGGACGCATTTAAAAATAAATATTATACAGACAAGTTGTAGGAAATGGATGACAAAAGAAACCTATTTATTGGCGACTTGCAAGAAATTGTGAAACCAGTCTTTTAAATTTAGATTGCGACAGCGCGAAAATATCAAAATCTGTGAAAAATGAGTTGTAAGTTTCTAAAAGTCGGCGGATAGGAGCTCGCACCCCGGCGTTTGTTCTACATCGAGCAGTGTAGAATAGCCGAGGAGCGCGTGCCTCCCGCCGATTAACAGATCTAGGTACAACATAACACAATCTATTAGTGAGTTCGGTACAATTAAATTTGTTATTGCATATACCGTACAGCATCATAACCATAATCAGTAAACGTCTAGAATCCAAGTTCAATATCCTATGGTGGCTTAGCAAATCTGCATACGGAATCCTTGCACGGAAGCACCTGTAGTGCATAGCACGAAGAAATTTTTTCTGGACCATTTCTATAGCTTTCTTGTATCTATCATAATGCGGGCACCAAATGGGTATCGCGTATTCCAACTGTGAACGAATTAGTGTTTTGTATAAGAAAAGAAAAGTAGAAGGCTTCTTGAAGTCTTTGCAAGACCGCATGACAAAGCCATACATCTGAAAGGCTTTGTTAATTATGCTATCGATATGAGAGTCTAAATGTAATTTGCTATCAAGTAGAACGCCGAGATCCCGCGCGCTCTCAGATTTTTTCAGTTGTGTGTTGTTCAGTGTGTATGAAAAATTATTAGTATTTTTATTTTTGGTGAAAGAAATGAAGTGACATTTTGGAAGACTAAGGTGTAGTTTATTGACTAGACAGTATTGGGAAAGCCTGTGTAAGTCGTCTTGTAATAGCATACAATCCCGAGGACTCGCACAGGCCTTGTAGATTTTAATATCATCGGCGTACATTAGGAATTTGGAATTGATGAAGCAAGATTTTATGTCGTTTATAAACAAGATAAAAAGCAGTGGACCTAACACGGATCCTTGAGGCACACCTGATTTGACGACAGCAGAATCAGACTCGAATCCATTGATGACGACCTTTTGAGTCCTATGGAAAATATACGAAGCGAACCATCTGAGCAAATTGCCTCTTATGCCATTAAAAGCGATTTTATCGAGAAGCAATTTATGGTCCACCTTGTCAAAGGCTTTCTGAAAATCAGTGTATACAGCATCAACTTGAGTGCGCATGTCCATGTTTTCAAACAGAAATTGAGTGAAAATGATTAAGTTTGAGGTAGTGGATTTGAATTTAACGAAACCATGTTGCTCAGGTATAATAAGGTGATTTAAGTGAGGAAATAAGTGACTGTGCACCAGACCCTCAAAAAGCTTAGACAAGGTGGACAAGATAGATATGGGCCTATAATTTTCGACGTTTCCTTTATCACCGCTTTTGTGAATAGGCGTGATAAAAGCCCTCTTCCAAACACAAGGGAACACCCCATCCCTCAGACATTTGTTGAATATTATATGTAACGGGACACAGATGGTTTGTGCAGTGTTTTTAAAGAAAGATGGAGGCAGGGCATCCGGACCAGCTCCTTTGGCTAAATCTAATGATGTAATTGCCTTATATATAACTCCTTTTTCAAGGTAAATATCGGAAATGCATACAGAGTTCTCGTCAAGTGTTTGTGGGGGTGTCCAGGTGTTGGGGTCAAAGGTTGAGGGCTCGTATACTGAGTTGAAGAAATCAGAAAATAGTGAACATATCTCTTCGGGGCTGTTAGATGTTTTATTTTTGTACCGAATATTGGCTGGGACTCCAGAAACTTTCTTTCGGTTAGAGATATACGTCCAGAAGTGTTTCACGTTAATAGGTATGCTTTCTTCAACTGTTTGCATATACTTACTATAGCACTGTTCACAGAGTAGTTTGAAGCGTTTACGCAGAATGGAGAACTTTTCGTAATCGGATAAGTTACGTAGTTTTTTCCATCTAATCCACGCGCGTTCTTTATTTTTAAAAGTTTTAATTAGGGACGCGCTAAACCAAACGGGAAATGCAGTTGATTTTTGACGTGACAGTGGGACAAACAGTCTGACGATTCCATATATGCAGTCATAGAATGCATCTACGGCCTGTTGACTGGATAGATTAAGAAACAGTTCATCCCAGTTCACTTTATTTAGCTTAACATTAATTTCATGGTAATTAGCTTTAAAGAAATTGTATTTTAATGTAGAATGACGCTTCATAGGTGTGAATAGGGTTTCCAGGGAGGTCAAAACAGAAAATGGAGGGTGATGACTATCAGGCTGCAACAGTAGAATGTCGGACTGTATCTGGCAATCGGTATTGCTGATAAATAAGTCCAAAACACGGCCCAAAGTATTTTTAATTGTATTGTATTGAGTAGCATTCGTAATAGCCATTAAATTCAGTAAAAATCGACCTGTATTATTATGTGATTGAGTACTCAAATGACTAGTACTGCCTGACCACTCAATTTCGGGTAAATTGTAATCACCAGCTATATAAAACGATTCTGTACAGGAAGCCATAATAATATTTTCGAGAGTGGACAGATGCGACAAGTAAACATCTTCCTGCGTACGTGGTGGTATATAGGCGGCGCTAATTACGTGGTAAGTATTGGAGCGCGATGCGGGCACCTGGATCATAACGTGTTCAATGCCAGTAGGAGAGGGACGCGTTAATATCCTTACAGGCCGAAGCCCGCGCAGCACGGCTACCAGAACACCCCCACCCTCGCGCTTGTTTGAGGCGATGCGATCACGATCTTCTCTAAAAACCAAGTAGCGATCATCAATGAATTCTTTGTCCAATATATTAGGTGTTAGCCATGTCTCAGTTAGTATGATCACGTCAAACGACAAAGAGAGAATGTTGGTGTAAAGTGTGTGCAATTTAGTGCGGATTCCTCTGCAGTTTTGATAAAAAAAAGATAAATTTTTGCTACTAAGCATTGTGTGAGATTAAATACAAAAGGAGTAAACAACAAAAAATAGGGAAATTAATATTATTAGGTTCAGGTATATTTAAAAACTTAGATTCTGTTCGTAGTGGGTAGCGGTATAATGTTGAATTACATACGAGTACATGGTTATGATGGTTATGAGTAATAACAACAGCTAATGAGCGAGTTTTAAATAACAAGTTCTGTAGACAAATTATGGATATGTATGTCGCCATTGATAATAAATTATCAATGGCGACATCGTTTATGTTGTACGTATAAAAACACAAACGGCGAGAAACATTATAAACCTGTGAAATTAAATCGACTTCCATAACTATAACAATTAGGGCACAGTGATGGCGTAAAATATGCGTTTTAAATATTGTTTTACAATAAATTTGTGCAAGTTTTTGTTTAAAAAAGATATTTCTGCAAAGATAACAAAAAACTAAATTATTCATTCTGATGAGAGCACTGTGCAATTTTATTAAGATCATTTTGACAGCTAGTCCAGGGTCGATAATTTTTAAAACCAAAAAAAATCATAATAGGATGAAACCCATTAGAAAAGGAGGGAAATATGATAAAAATGAAAGGAAAAATAATTTACGGGCGATCTGAGGTTGGGAAGGGGATGGGGGTGAGTTTTTAAGGGTAAAAAATGGTTTTTCTCGATTTCCGGCAAAACTAAAAGTCCTATCGAAAAAAGTCAAATGGAAAAGTTGTAGATAATAAAAAGATCTAAAACTTTTGTATTTACACTTTTTTCACATAACCTCAAAATTTATGTGAAAAATTCAAAAAACCAAGTTTTTGGTTTTTTATTTTTATCTTTTACAAAAATTTGTTTTTTTTAACGAAATTTTGTGAAAACTTACCTTTTTATGTCCCAAATACGCTGTAATTTATTTGATTAAAAATATTTATTTTTTCACCTTATTTTGAATTAATATCGAAAAAACATCCTAATTTTCAATCGAAAATTCACCCGTCAAAATATCAGCTTTTTTCAAAAAGTTGGTATGGTTTCTGATCGTTGAAATCTCTACTTTCCAAAGGTGAAAAAAAATATATATGTTATTATGGTAAATCTTCTCAGAAAACGCAAAAATTAAAAAAAAAACTTGAATTCGAAAAGACAAAATCGAATTAGTAATGTCTTCACTATTTAATCGTGAATAAACTCCCATGAAAAAAAAAAATTAAAGAAATCAATGTCAAAATGTATAAATACATAAATCTATAAAAAGTAAAATATTATAAATCTATAAAAAGTATAAAATATATATAAAAATCGGCCAAAAGTTTGTTTTATTAGAAATATATTTACGATATATATTTTATAGATTTTGAATTTTTTTTTTCATGGGATTAACTAAATTTGTTTGTGCAAAATTAAGGAGATAATTATTTTTTTATCTTGTACTAAAATATCATTTAATTTCAATCTTTAGGTTATGTTAAGTTAAGCATACTATTTTTCAAAGAAAATGTTACGATTTTTATGGTTGAGTTGATTGATACAGATAAAAATAGAGATAGTATTTACCTTCCTATGCAGATTCGAAAAGTTTTATTGTTTTTTTAAGTAAACTTGTCACAATTATCTTCAAGAAACTCAGCGTGCACGTGTATTTTTATAAACGATGTTGTATACTTTACTGTATTTCGAATACTGGTTAGGCTAGCGGTTGTAACAGCTGCTACGAAATATATAGTATATAATAGTTGGTATAATAGTATGTATGTAGTAAGACCCAGACCCGCCTAGCCCCTTCCCCACTTCTCCACGAAATACATTTTGATGGGCTACAATTTTTCGTAGGTCACTCAGGTATATCTACTCAGGTATATATATAATTTATCTCAAAATAGTTATAAATATTGTAGATGTCTTATTAAATATTAATTTAATTAACTTATTTGTTTCTTAATTATAGTAGTATATTTTTATTTGCAATTTTTTTGTTATCAACGTCACATGTAATCTAACGTTTTTCGAGTAATTAAAGTCTAAATTTTAATAAATAGCTCAAAATTATTTATAATAATTTAAAAAAAATTTCGAATTAAGTTTTTTTTTTAATTTTTGCCTTTTCTGAGAAGATTTACCATAATAACATATATATTTTTTTTCACCATCGGAAAGTAGAGATTTCAACGAACAGAAACCATACCAACTTTTTGAAAAAAGCTGATATTTTGACGGGTGAATTTTCGATTGAAAATTAGGGTGTTTTTTCGATATTAATTCAAAATAAGGTGAAAAAATAAATATTTTTAATCAAATAAATTACAGCGTATTTGGGACATAAAAAGGTAAGTTTTCACAAAATTTCGTTAAAAAAAACAAATTTTTGTAAAAGATAAAAATAAAAAACCAAAAACTTGGTTTTTTGAATTTTTCACATAAATTTTGAGGTTATGTGAAAAAAGTGTTAATACAAAAGTTTTAGATCTTTTTATTATCTACAACTTTTCTATTTGACTTTTTTCGATAGGACTTTTAGTTTTGCCGGAAATCGAGAAAAACCATTTTTTACCCTTAAAAACTCACCCCCATCCCCTTCCCAAACTCAGATCGCCCGTAAATTATTTTTCCTTTCATTTTTATCAAATTTCCCTCCTTTTCTAATGGGTTTCATTCTATTATAATTTTTTTTCACTTTTCATTATTTTTAAAGGCTTCTACCCTGGTCTAAGCGTACAGCAAATGTTTTAGATCCATCGGTAGCTTTAACAAGTACAGTTGCGTTTCTAATCCAAACATACTTGACATTAGGTTTCCCAGCCATCTCACGACTTTTACGAAATAAGGTTTTGTTATAAAGAGTGAGATGCTCATTAACATACATTTTACGGGGGGTTCCCGACATACCAATTTGATCGGACGTAACAGTTTTAGCCAAACGATAAGCACTTATCACATTGTCGCGAAGGGTGCGTGAGGATAGTTTCACAATTACGTTTTTCGGTTTGTCACTTCCCTGTGTACGTGCGTGGGGAACACGGTGAACGGCTAGTACTTCTTGGCGAGAAATTGGGCACTTGATGGCAGCACCGATTTTTTCAACGAGCCCGAGAAGGTCTTCGTCCCGTTTCTCAGGCAGGTTGCAGATCTCAATGTTATTGAGTCGAGCTTGCTGTTCCAGCGACTCAATTTTTAGTTCCAGCCCGTATAATTTGTCATTCGTGTCGTTATCCGATGAACAAGATGTCAGCTGTAATTCTTCAACTTTACTCTCTAGATTGTTTATGCAGGTTTTGTAGGTTAGGTTTTCTTTTTTCAAAGTTTCCATTTGCTGTCTTATTTCCTCAAACTTTTCGTTCATAAAGTCTACCGATGCCCGAATCTCCTCGTTACTGGTTTGTATTGAGGAATTTTGTGCTTTCAGGATTTTAATCTCAGCAACGAGTGTTTCCAGCGCCGAAGTTTGTTGCTCCACCAATTTCTGCATATGGTCATCTTGTTCCTGTTTCCAGGTTTTTAGCATGGTTTTTAGCTCCAAATTGCGTTCCTCAAGCAACTCATTGGGAGAGAAGTCACCACGAAGTCGTTTACGGCGTGACTGGCTGTTAATGTTGTCGTCACTGCATACTGCTTTAGGAATATCTGAGTCTGACATTGATATATCACTCATCATGCTGTTATTCTTAGCTCCCGTTGCTGGTGGTGTGCATTGCATCGCAATAATGTGGATGAGTACTTTTATGTGCGATAATATGTAGTAATTAACACTGTAAGACACTGAGGTAAGCACACTAGTACGTTCACAGTTTTATCGGTAGTTAAGAACACGAAAGTTATGATATGAAGATAAGAGCAGGACAGCAATTATGACGACCGAACTGTTTGCGCGGAGGTGAAGGAGGGCTCGCGGGCACTCGCGCGCACTCGGGGACTCGAGTCGATGCAAAGAGAAATTATGTTAACACTATGAGCTTTGATTGACCATAAGGATTATAGTTCCCGGTACAGTATTTATTTTTTTGAGATAAAAATTGGAAAAGTTCAACACACGTCCGCTCTCAAGCAGGGCACAGAGCCGAAAATTAAGTGAATATATATCTAATTGTTTTATGACATTCAATCTTTCTCTATTTAATTTAACATTTTTAATAAAAAACTTTTGCCTTTTAACCATTCTCTGTGTTTTGACAATGTATTTGTTGATTTTAATGTATTTTTTGATTTTATTCTTACTAGTGACTGCCCTTATTGAGTGAGATATCTTAGAATCATCCTCACCTGTCAAATCTATGGTGCAGGTGGGATTATTGGCAGAAACTATTGACGGGGCAACAGGCACCAATTCACTGAACAGACTTTGATTCAGCGAGGCAGTGATGTTGTAATTAGTAGTCTCAAGTTCTGTTATTTGACTTCTAGCCTCGTGTAACTGCTGTTGTAACAAATGTTTGTGATCAAGAGCTTGTTCATACTCTGTGCTACACTGGCTGAATCCGTCCACAATAACTTGGAGCCTATCCCGGTCTTCTATGGCGACAGTGAATTGAGTGTATAACTGGCCCATTTCTTTTTTCAATTTCCTATTTGTTTCATGGGCTTCAAAGAGAACTTTCTCACTGTCATCCAATTCCCTGCTTAGTTGGTCACAGGACTGCTTGGACGCCTTTAATTCGCTCAAAGCCAGCTTGAGTTCTTGTTGGCGAGCGTGGGCGGTACGAGTTAAAGTCATGATTAGGAAGAAATGTAAAAAAAAAAAAAGAAAAAAAAGATAGGAGAAGAAATTGGGAAGAGAGTAGGTAACTGTGGCAGTAAGTTTAAGATATTATAAAATGAAAAGGGAAACAAATTAACAAAAAATAGCTTAATTAGCGAGTGCTGTCACCAAACCAAGCTAGGTTATGTTTACGTTCTAAAGGTCTTTAGTTTCGTAAAAAATCCGATTCAAAGGAAGACTCCTTATTAGCTGGTAAAATTTTAGTACGCAAACAATATAATAGCAAGTAGAATTTAAAATATTGTACCTGATATTGAGATGACAATGCAAAAAATCCCCCAAGCCGGTAACTGTCACTGATTCACATAGATTTTAACAACAATTAACACAAAAAGAACACACAATTAAACTTTTCAGTTGATGAGCAATTGGAAATATGCTTTAAAAACAAAGAAATTTAATATTTAAAGAATAAAATTAATGCTCATCATTTCATCAGACACCTTGTTTATTGACATAGTCTCTTTCACACAGTCCATCCACAGTTTCTTTGGGTTTTCTCTCTTATTATCTATACAAATCCATACCCAAAACTTTCCTCACGACATTTTCCTTATTCCTCTGCATCACATGCTCATACCAAGCCATCCGATTACCCCACAACTTTTCACCAGCGCCACATAATGACTTCCTCTCGTTTTTTTTATGAATGGTATCTCGCAGTTCAACCAAGGAGGTTGTCGTCTGCTTAACCGGGAGAATCCTGTGGGTGCCATAAAAATTAAGACCTCCAGCCAGGATATAAACTTACAAACTAAGCGACTACACGCTAAGTACACCCCCTGTAGGGTACGAGCCTCGGCTTAGGGCGTCGCTGAGGGCAGCAAGGGACAGGCTGGATCTGAATGATATTATTTATGGACTGGTTTAAACTTACTGGCTCAGCAGCGCGGGCTGGCTCTCGCAAGGTACGGGTTGGGACTTCCTCTCGTGGATTCGTTTCTTATTTTATCCATTCGTGTAACACCACAGTCCACACATACAGACTCAAACTCTTAAGCATTTATTTTAATTACACCATTTACTGAGATTTTAAATGTTATAAAAACAAATAATCGAAGACCAGGAAGTGGGTCAAATTAAGATTCCAAGATTTTCTTACATAGGTACATAGTTACAAGTGAAGCTAATAAAAGCATTTTAAAAAGATGCTGCTACAGTCCCAGTCACAAGACATAATAACTCGTAAATGTATTTTTAGTTGCCTATTCCAAAGAGATCTACTCTTTGGAAAAGAATAGGCAAGAAACTCCATGGATCCTCTTTTAAATTACAATATTTTTACAAAACTATGGTTTCATCGCCTCAGCATTAGTCACATACACATTGTATCCCTTTTGTGTTAATTAGAAATATATAAAAAAACTTATTTCCTAACGGTTATGTAGTCCGTTCCGACTGCATAGAAGAAAGAGAAGCCCCTAAAAAAAAATCAACCTTCGAAAGTACATTTTTTTATAGGGGCTTCACTACCATAGAGTTAAGTATATGGTTATAATTTCAACTCGATACCTCGATACCTTGACCTCCACGAGTTTCCGAGATAAAGGGCTTTAACGGACAGACAGGTTCCTTATGAGGTACGAAACCCTAAAAAAAGTATTTTTAACAGAGTTCAAATGACAACACAATAACCCACTCAAAAATAAACAGTCATTTAAGAGATATAGGGTTCAAAGTTCAATGATAAAGCAGATATTTTAGGTACTTATGAACATTTCTTATAGTTGTTTCTTATAGTTGCGTAAAACGTTACAAATACCTAAGTATCTTGTTAAATTGTACCCATTCATTGAACTATTTATTTGTTATCTGAGACGGTATATTTAGGACTAGCTGCACCACGCGGTTTCACCCGCGTAACAGGCTGAGCTAAAAAGTAGCCTATCTGTTAATCCGGGGTATGAGCTATTTCATCATCATCATCATCATCAGGCTATATTAGTCCACTGCTGGAGATAGCCCTCCCCGATGAGCTATTTACATACCGCATTTATAATATCCTAATCCTACCAGGATTGAATTGTTATTTCCCTATCTCTATGAAAAACGGCATGAGTTTATCTAGTTACCTATGTGAGTGAAGCGCTTTATGTTTTAAGGGTTACGTACCCAAAGGGTCAAACGGGACCCTATCCTACTAAAACCCCACTGTCCGCCAATCTGTCTGTCTGTCACTAGGATGTATCTCATGAACTGCATTAGTTAGTTGTTTTTTTTTACAAATGACGTATTTTTTGCCACTATTAAAATCAGAATTATAAATAGAATTTAAGCAGGCTTCAATACAACAAACACCAAAGACACGTATTTCAGGGAATAATCAAATGATTAATAAACCGGTCAATAGCGAGTAAGATTCGCGCTCCAAGAGTTCCGTACAAAATTTTAACACAAAAAGCCATAATATCTGTTGACTTAGAAGGTTGGCTTTTTCATAGCATAAAATGATCACAGAGTTGAGTATATGGTTTTAATTTCAATTTGATACCAACATGTGTTCCCGAAATAAGGGTTCTTGTCACAGAAGGGCCTGCCAGGGCCAACGCCTGCCGGGGTTGCGGGATGTTCGAAAAAGATACCGCGGCCCCGGAACATAAAGGGCAATGGAAGGAACATGTGTGGGTTTTAGCCAGTACCAGTCTGATACTCCCTATTTGATGATTTCCCATACCAACTAAAAAAGAGCTCTTGTCAGACAGACAGACAGAATAACAAAGAGATCCAATAAGGGTTCCGCTTTATTCCATTTAACCCTAAACATAGGACGTGTTGCTTTAAGGCAACACTGTGATTAAGAGTCGTATTTAAAAAAAAAACTTATATCATAAATAAAGTCCATTTGGTTAGTACAACACAACTTAAACACTTTTTGGTACTAATTCGTTAGTTCTAAATGTAGAATACGATCTGTAGTACGCGATTACGGCATAAAGTCAATTATTTTTAAATTTTCCCTTCAGTCTTTCAACGATATAGGGGATAAGAGCAGATTTTAAAGATTTATGGAACTAAACGTGATCAGAACATGTAAACGACGTTAAAAAGTATCAGTGTCATTATTCCATAGCAACTAGTACATTGACTGCTTTTTCTGAACGATTTAGGTACTAAGTTTTGAAACGATTATTAAACCATTTCACAACACATAACCTAGATTACACACATTTAAGAGCTTAAAGCACCCACGGAGCATCGAACCCGTTATCAGACGGACGCTGGGGCAGCGGAACGGAGATAGCTTATCATTTTCTTATCAGTTGTTAGCCGATTGTTCTACACTGTATTCGGTTCATTATAAACTTACTTATGATGTACATATACATCATAATTTTATTGTTTAGGCAGTCTGGCTGATGTCCTTATTAAAACTATGCTCACATGGGATTTTTATAAGTCTTGAGTACAGACCCCAAATAAATTAGGAATAGACGACGATGAAATCTTCATGGCAAAAAAAAACTAAGAATAATATATTTAACTCTGTACCCATTGTACTTTTTAATCCCTCGCCACCGCTGAGGATTCTACGTTAGAATCTCTCGGTACGCTCATGATACAATCATAGAATCCATCGCTTGCTTGGGGATTAAAATAAGCTCTCGCAGCAAATATTAGCTTTGCCCTCTTGTTGTACAAATAAGCATTTCATTACGTATAAGATGCCTAGTGTTAATACGATTGGGCACTGAAAAACTAGACACGTTGGCTTAGTCAGTAGTATTTCGACGCTTGAGACTGACGACCAGAAGGGACGGTTAGGATATGTTTATTATAAGTTTACACTAGATGTTTCCTAACTAACAACTGATGGTACAATATTACTCTTTTCCTTACAGTAAATACGACCTATAAAAGTTAGAGACTTCTATAATCAATGGACAGTAGAATCGATATCAAGATACCACAACAAAACATAAGTAGGTACATCACAACATGTGTGAAAGCTCTCTCCAAATATTATCTCATTCACACTCCAATATATACCTATCAAGTTAAAGACCATGCGGTGTTGTATCGAATAACACATAGAAGTATAACTAACATAACTTCGTAAACACCCAAAAGAAGTTGCGAAGGACCAAACAACTGGACGCACACAAACTCACACACGAAAAATATAAACAATCTCACCTGTCCTTGGATCACATGCTCATCATGATCTGCGTTCGCGCCAACCAATTTGCAGTATAACTCTGGTCCTTCATCACCGCAGGTAGCGGTTGCCGTAATCTTCTTTTTGGAAGCCAAGTTAAAATATCTCGGGGTCAAAACTTCAGTGTGAACGAGGGCCGTGTATACTAGTATTAGGAACGTTAAAAATGCGTGTGCGCCCGCCATGTTGCGCGGACGGCGGCCCGTCGCCGAATGCGGAGTGCGCGCGCAAGGGTAGCGTCGGTTTTTTTTTGTGGACCAATTAGCTATTGTAATAGGGATCTGTTTTGTCCGGCCGTTTGGTTGTTGACTGATTCGGGATGAGATTTTATATTGAGCAGTAACTGTTTGTTCTTCTCGTGTGTATGTTATGTCCGACCTGGACAGATCCTTTGTGCCTTATTATATGTTTTGGAAGATGCAACTAGTTGTGCTGCCTCTTCCTTACAGCTCACAGTGTATAAGGTGTTTATGAAAATCTGTAATAAATATGGAGTACTTTTCCCAGCAGTCTGACATGTTTTGAAAAAACAAAATACCTCTATTATTAACTACGGATTTATTGTCTATAAAACTGACTCTTTTTGGGTAAATCAGACATTGAAAAAGGGTCTTGCGTCGCCTACATAACGAGTCAAACTTTACACCTTAATTTCGTTTAGAGCAATCTCGATAACCATGAAGAGACCCCATGTTTGCGATTTTTTGGTAAAACCGGTCCGATACTGTACTAATCCATCAAGATGTCTTGAAGGGAGACAAACATACAACCACCAGGTTTCTTCTGATCGGCTCAACGATTCTCAATGGAATATCAACTAGGTAATCCTTTTTCAACTTGACAACCGAATGGAGATTTTTTTAGTATTTAGTAGTTCCTCACATTAGCTGGCACCAACAGGTTTCTTCCTGACTTTGAATTTAAATATAAAGTGTACTGATAGTGAACACCATTCAAAACGAAAAGATGTAAATACGAACAACGGACATTTTATTATCTACAACCAATTCCATAATTATGTGTACAATGTAAAGCTACAAAACATAGTAAACAATTCATTCAATCCTGGGATTCCAAAATGGCTACTGTAGCAGAATCTTAATAAGATAATAATAAGAATTACGTTAAAATGATTAAAATGGTCACAGATGCCGTTTATATCGTGAACTAGCTTCCGCCCGCGACTTCGTCCGCGTGGCATAGTTGCTTTTGGCTAACGCTAACCTTAACCCGCGTGATGATTAAAAAAAATATCTTTCTCTCCCCTTTTCTTCAATGTTTCTCCTCCTTTTCTGTTCTTTTAAAAAAGCCTATGTCCGTCTCAAGGGTACCAACTATCTCTGTACCAAAATTCATCAAAATCGGTTAGGCCTATTTAGACGTAACAAACAAACAAACACACTTTCGATTTTATAATATTAGTTAGGTTTTTTAAAATATTTGAAATCATTTAATCTCTTTGCTGTGTTCTATTCAACAATAATAATTACTGATATAGTGTCCAGCGTTTGATTGTCTACCATAGTACCTACACGTGATATTGGCAAAATCGTGGTGTCTCCTTCCACAAACGTCATTAAATAAAGAAGTGCAGTTTGTCACAATATTACGAATGGTAACGTAAATCATAAATATTATTAACCTTTTATAATTCTGCGTAAGTGGCCATTTTAGACCCCATGAAACGTCATAATATAAACACCTTATGACCAAAACAAAGGTTCTTAGACTGATAATGTGATAATGGTTGTGTCAAAGCTCCAGAGCCTGGAGCATCGCCGGCGCGTTGCCAGCCTTTCGGTTTTCTATCGGTTACATTTCGGAGAGTGTGCGATGGAATTGCACAGCCTAATTCCGCCAAGCCCGTTCCATCATAGAACTACAAGACGTACGGCGATGCGCCACCGTTATATGGTAGACATCCCACCCACACGCACTAAACGGTTTGGGAATACCTTCATTGTGCGTACTGCTAAGGAGTGGAATTCCCTGCCAGAGTCTGTATTTCCTGACAGCTATAACCTGGGGGTCTTCAAGTCAAGAGTGAATAGGTTATTTCTAGGTAAGCGTGCTTCATCGTCGACCACATCATCACTTACCATCAGGTGAGATAGCGGTCAAACGCGAGCCTATCAATAATTAAAAAAAAAAAATGTCAGATACATAATTATGTCAGTCCGGCGCGTAAAGATACTAAGATAGCTTCTAATACCACATTTTTTTACTAAATACTTATATTTAGCTGCCTTCTTGATTACTGGTCGTAATGCTGAGCGTGAAGTCCTGGGTTCCATTACTAGGTTGAGCATAGTGTTAATGGAATTTCCATCAATAAAACAGTCCCTAGCAGCCAAAGAGTCTGGACTTGTTTTCGGTCAATGGCAACACTATTTTTTTAAGAAATGCAACTCTTCACTTTCTTGTCCCTTTCTGAGCGAAACGGAAAGGATTATCAGACTTTTACTGACTAAACCGCATGTTCCTCCTTTTGCCCTGTGTTTCAGCCGCGGTATTTCCTCGACAGGGTCAATGGTATCCCTAAAATGGGTCTTAAAACATAATTTGGGGAATGTGCGTGTATTTATATAAACCTCTGTCTTACTATACGCCCTCTACACGTGTGATGTTCTGTTATGTTACTTATTTCTAACAGTCGTTAATATTTGTTTGTTACCCAAAGGGTTTGTATGAAGTAGTACATAAAAGGACACTTAGGAATATTAAGACTAATGAATTAGTATGTAAGGTATTCCCACGGTTGCAGAATCTACCAACACATATACAAACGTGATATCTAGCCCACAGAGAAATACCTCGACTGAAAGGGGTCAAAGAGGCATATGGGCTTGAAATACAACCTTCCTTCAAGCTATGCATGGATTTTTCGAGCCGCGCCATTCTATTTGAAATTAAGCTCTTGCCTACAAGCGGCGGCATCGTACGGCAACCTCTCTCGTTGTACGTGGTACCAACGTCGAGATATCGTTTAACACAACCATCTGGAAAGTCCACTAAATTATCATTCATGGATTTTGTCGAACATGTTTTGCAGTGATAGTAGCACACGTATGATATCCTGAGAATAAGTTGTTTTCTCGTTTCGAATTCCTAAAATGATGATAGAGGACGCAAAGAACGCTACTGAAGGCGCGATCAGTGACGAATGTATTGATTTCAGAAAAGAATGGTCAAACAAATCTTTAAAAGATTCACCGTTTCTAAGTATTAAAGCAAATTTTGTATGTTTATGTAGGTATGCGCATGGAGGGAAATTTCCAATTGACAATATACGCGTATTAGTACTCAACGTATTATCAGCCTACAACAGGCCTAATGCTGGAAATCTCTGTACGTACACCTCACAGGTTGATTATTTCGACAGCTTCATAACAATGTTTTCCTTTGAAGTGAATGTTTATAAGTAGTAGTTATTTAAAGTAAAAGTGCAAAATTTTACCTTTGTATCCTACCGACGGTTTGGGAATTACGAACGCATTTTCTTCGTTTCCTCCGCATGTCACTCTCATACTTAATTTATAATGCCGATATATGGGATCATTTGAATCAAATATGGCATGACAATTGAGATTAAAGGGGATATCGTGATCATCAGACAAGCCACATTGGTAGCACCTAGGACCGGCTACCGTTTCTGTTGTTGTTTCCATCGTTGTCGTTATAGTTGTTGTTTCTGCTTGTTCTAATGCCATCGTTTCAGTTCTAGTTGTTATTTCTGCTGGTGTAGTTGTTATTTCTGCTAGTGTAGTTGTTATTTCTGCTAGTGCAGTTGTTATTTCTGCTGGTGTAGTTGTAATTTCTGCTGGTGTAGTTGTTATTTCTGCTAGTGTAGTTGTTATTTCTGCTGGTGTTGCTGTTGTCTCTATCGGTTCTTCTTGTCTGTCCGTGATCGCAACCGTTGCAGGAGCACGTAAAATAATATCATTTGTCATATCAGTCGTAATGTACATAGCCGAGAATTCCGGATCATATGTCCCATCTTCTAATTCGGGGAAAACACGCCAATTTATGGATGGCTCCGCAACGGTATCATCTTCTCCGGCATCGTTTTGATCGCCAGTCACTGCATTTGTTGTAGATCTGTACTTAAGTCGGGGAAAGTAACTGGGAAAAGTTTTTATTATTTTTCTTGAGGTTGTTCGTGCTTCCGTAGTCGACAGAAAAAGTACAACTTTCGGCCAAGCGGCGTTATCCTCGTCGAAATGACGCCAATAAGACTCTTTGGCTGTAATTCTTCTGTGTTGGCTATCTTCTTGGTGTCTGTTCTGATGATTATCCCAGGCTCTTCTGCTGTGTGCTGTAGAAATTGAAGGAGCTTGCCTTGACGGAGCTTTATTTTTTAAAGTTGGTCTCCATAATGTTCTGAATACTGCAATGATTTAATATTTTGTGATTGATTTTATCTAATATCATGTATATCAGTGAAGTAATAAAACTGTCTTAAACTGAGGAGTTTGTTTTGTGGTGAATATCCAATGATAAAAAAACAATTTGAAAATATAAATATCTAATCTATGTACGTTTGGCGTATCACATTGTTAAGAGTGTGACAGATAGGACTCCCTATTCTATGACTGCACAAAAGCACAACAGCACTTACTTCTATAGGGCTCATATTTGTAAATGTTGTTTGGTAGCTCGCTCAATTTTGCTGTTGTGGTTGCTGTGGTGGTTGTAGTCGCTATGGTGGTTATGGGCACTGTAGTGGTTCTGGTCACTGTGGTGGGTGTGGTCTTAGTGGGCCTTGAGGTCGTTAAAAAAACATGTTCTACTGGATTTTTGTTACGCGACAACAACGAGCATTGAGTATATCTAAATTCAGTATTTAAATACAATAACAACAAAACAGTTTGATACAAAATATTCGTAAACATTCCTGAAAAACATGAATAAAAATAAGTAAATAAAAAGCTAGTAGCTAAATGTATTTGACAGTTTCAATCAAAGAGTAAATATAATCAAAGGGTATACAGTACATACCAAAAGGGTTTCAAACTGATAAAACTATTTTTGGCACAGATAAATGAAATATCAAGAAGCATTAAGAAGTTTAGAAACAGCCATGTAGGTAGCGACCTCTGTGGATTTAAAAGTCTTTTTTTGCTTCCGTTAACTTAGTAAACTAGGAGGCTACTTTCATCAATTGATAAATTTTCTTAAAAAAAAACATGCTACCAAACATGTAGTTACTTAGTTATTTTTAAGTATTTTTTTAGTTGTATTTCAATTTCGGGTCACGTGTTAATTTCACATTTAGAAGATACTAGAAAATTATCAAACTAAACATCATCTGCCTAGCCTTTCGCCAACTATGTTGGGGTCGGCTTCCAGTCGAATATCAGTATTTTACATGGAACGACTTGCCTATCTGACCTCCACAACCCAGTTAGTACTGGGTAATACGATACCCCTTGTTAAGACTGGTTGTCAGACTGTCGGAACACTGACTACCTGTAACGACTGTCAAACATCTACAAATGACAGCCGGGACCAATACGGCTCAACGTGCTTTCCGAGGCACGGAGAGAACTCGGTATGTAACGGGTGGTCACTTATCACAGACCAGCCTAGGCATGCGCGGCTTAACCTAAAGATCGACCCGAATGGCTGCTTTTATTTAACCACGAGCTCCATCATCAAAATAAACGAAAAGAATGAAACGGAAAAATACGTATTACCTAGGTACAGAAATTAATTCGAAAACTACCCAAAACCAAAACCTATTGGGGACAACAGGTGTGCGTTCTTCTACTAAGTGAGAAAATAATTACTTGAATCAGGCCTCTTATGACGGAATAATCGATGCATGACCATTAAAAAAAATACTTAACAAAGAATCTGCTTTTATAAATAAAATAAAAACTCATAAGAAATACTGAAATAAATTACTCAAAAAAAAGAAACTACTATGGTCAAGGTCCTGCTGCCCCGTTTCAAAAACTCAGTAGCCCTACTATGACCTCCTAAAGCAATTCTTATTCCGCTGAGGGAAAGAGACAGAGCTATACAGGGTGTCTAGCACCATCTCTTTCACTCAGTGGAATAAGAATTGCTATAACATGTCATAGTAACCCAGAAGGGTTCACTAATTTGTATTGATCCGCTCTCCTCAAAACTTGTCGAACACGGTGTTTACTCAAGGACGCGTACGCCATACCACACGGTCATGTCCAAGCCTTAACCACAGATAAAAATGAGTCAACTGCAATCACTGACGTTTAGGTATTTAACTTTATTGTTTTACTCCTGTCAGTGAATTCACAGGTGATTTTGCTCTGTGGACCAACTGTAACGTATAATTTTATAGTTTTATTTATTTTTGTTAATTTTACTTGATAAAGTGTTTTATTAATAATGAGAAATGCTTTAAAGATATTTTTCATTTTCTTAAGTTCAGTGAAACTTTCACAATCCACCCTAATTGGTTTTCATACGAAAAACCCTTACATTTACCTCGAAACGATTGATGTTATTGTACTTCCTGAAGACTATGAAACAAATATGTTGCAATCTGTATCAATTACAGACAACAGAGCAGGAGTGAAAAGAGACTTCTTTAATTATGATACAGAGATTGAAATGTTACCTGATGAAAATTCTTCTGAAGAGGTAGAAGGAGAAATAGAAAATGAAACCCAGTTAATAACCGAAGAAAGTGATATTGGTCGCTTTAAGCATTTAGGAAGATCACGGATGCAAAATCAGTTTCCCGTCAGAAGTACAATACAGCGATACGATGCTCCCGAGGCGTCATTGACCACGGAAGAATCTGTGTACGAACAGTGGCCATTAATAGTTCCTCATGAACTAACTAGCAGCAGCACGGAGCAATTAACCACGCTAGACCTAGACTATCCTCCTAGTTCCATCAGAATGAAGAGCTGGAAAACTTATTTCCCAGCAAAATCACAAAATGAGTATGGTCATAAAATAATTAACTATCCAAATGTAAACCCAAATATGAACGATTTCTTAAACTATACAAACATAGAACCCGCGATAAAAAATTATGAAACAATTTATCCTTTTCAAAATACTCTTCATCAAAAACCTCATTACATACAAATAGATAAACTAAACAAAGAATCCGCTACACAAATGATACAACATAAAGCTTATTCTGCAACAAATGGTTTTTACAGGAAACTTAATTTAAAAGAAATTAGTGAGTTAAAAAGACAATATTTTTCAGAAAAGGGTAACAAAAAATCTACTACAGAAATGTTACTTCAAAGAACCTCTACAGAATATACATTTTATGAGAAAACTCATTCTTCGGAAATCGACGATTTTAGCACACGGTATCTCATAGAAAAAGTGGATAAGGAATCAGCTACAGAAACTTTACGTCGCAGAACTTATCCTAAAAAAAATACAATTTATTGGAAACAATTTTCTAAAGAAATGGATGAAATCCGAAGACGTTATTCCACAATAGAAGCCAACAAAGATGCGCAAAATGAAACTTATCCAACAGAAAATCCAATCCATTATTGGAAACTGTTTTCTAAACAAATGGATGAACTCAGACTTTATTCAACACAGAAAACTAACGAAGAATCTGCTACAGACACGATGTACCATAGATATTTTCCTACAGAAAATTTACTTTATTGGAAACTATATTCCATACAAATGGATGAACTCAAAAAACAATACAATATGAATGAGTCCAGAAATCGTTACGAATCAAAAAAATACAACAATAAATCAGTTACAGAAATGATATTTCACCGAAGTTATCCGTCATCAAACTTACAATATGAGAATCCCTATTCTGTTGAAATTGATGATTTTGTGAAACCTTTAGAACCAGATACAGAAATGAAAATGTTTGATTACGAAGGACAATACACGTCTAAAGAAGCTTTTGAAAAGGAATACTATAATGAAAACATAACAGATTATTATAAACAAAAATTATATCAAAAGCGAAGTTTTGTTCTAAGAAACGGGACGAAACGATTACCTGATAACACATGCTATCAATGTGGAATAAACTCTGATCATGGGTTCGATGTGATCGACTTAACCACAAATGATTGTTACATGGCTTTTGATAACCCCGCAATGCTAAACGGAAACCGGAAGAAGTATAGGACAGTATGTGATGGTGAATCGTATAGAGGTGGCTGTTATAAAAGGTACTTGGATATTGGTCATACCTACAACGAGAGAGGATGTAGGCATATTCCTCCTGTAGTTGGGCTTAGTTTTGCCTCCAACAGGTTTGCAAAGCTTGAATTAGTACTTCATTCAAAAAAAGATGGGTGCACTGCAAGTCCAGGAGCTTCTCTCGTGCCTTTCAACAGGGCTATATCGCTGTACGCCAGGTTCCATGTCTGTGTTTGTAGCACTAAACTATGCAATCAGTCATCAATGAAATCAGGAACACCAACTGTTTTATTTTGTATTTTTTTGTACATATTTATAAAAGTAATAAATATTTATTTACATGATTTTGAAAAATACATTTCCTTAAGATGATCTTACTCGTTTGATCTATTCGTATCTTTTCAAGAAAAAATAAACGAGGCCGTGTAAGTGAGCTTAGCCAGTGTTTGATTAACTCTCGGCAAGCTATTTTAGACTGCCATAGTAGCCAGGATACAGACGCTTGGAAAACTACATCGGTCCTATGTAAAGCTCGGTAAAACCGCGAAGATCTGCTTTTTGCACTTGGCAAGTACGACAAATTTGTGCCAGTTCTCTTTAGCCATGGGCAATACGGTGAATACCTTGTTCACTGCGACCACAACGAAACATACACCTAGCCCTAATTTTAAAACTCAAAAATATTGGACACCGCTCCACCGCGGGAAATTGCGTCAGTCTCATTTGTCTCGTACTTTATCCGTTTATCTCTTGTTTACCGTCTATCTACCTACATAGACGGTGGTTGTTACAGGACAATGAATGAAATACCAATTAAACTACAACGTTGAACATTTATTTGAATGATTACTACGCGACTTAACAATGTTTACAACGAGTATTGATACTTAGGACCTTCTTCTTGCGTCTTCTCTTGGGACGGTTTGTTTTCACTGATACTCTCGACGCTGCTCTGTCGACGTAAAGACTTGAGATCTGGAGTCTTTCTGGGTTTTCTTTCACTCTTTACATTTTTATAGTCATTGTCTTTGTGAGATAACACTTCTTCATCACTTTCCGTAGTACTTATAGTTATTACAGGTATAACAGAACCAATCGAGTCGGATTGTTTTGACTGCGTACTAGATTGTGAAGTTTGCTTCTCGTTAATTTTTTTACCATTTGTTTTTTCCTTTGAATGTTCCTTTACAATTTTGGGTTTTGTTGCTTCTTTCGCATCCTGTATTTGTTTCTCAATCACAGCTTTTTTTTCAGTACGGTCATCCACTTTTTCGAGATTAACTTTTAAACCTTTGTTGAATATTTCATTAATTTTAAGCTTTTTCCCTCCATCCGTCTTGAATTCAACACTATTTCTTATTTTCTTATCAGGTTTATTAATAAAAATATCTTTTATTTTTAAAACTTCCCTTGGAAGAGTTTCATGAAAGTCTGTATCAGTTTCATCGTCAAGGTTGTTCGGTGAATGTGATGGTACTTCTGAAACGGCTTCTACGTCACTTTTTTTATCGAGCGCCATTCCAACTATTTTGGCAAAAATGCCACCTAAAACAATTCATATATGATCAATAAAGGTTATTTCAAAGAGAACACTAAGAACTCTATGTCTCTAAAATTGTAAATACCTATGATTAAGAATAAGATAAGGTAAACCTTTTATGTGATCATTTGCTATAGCTCTGTACAAGGATCGCTTGGCTTTATCAACAGTGCCTTCCTATTAAAATTTGTGGAGTGCCAAAGACCTACGATAATAAGAAAGATTTACCTTTTTTCTTTGCCAGCTTTATTGGTTCATTCATTTCCTCCGTTAAAGTTTTGCGGTCATCGGAATCAATAGATTTGCTCATTGGCAATGATGGCAGTGCCTTCTTCCATCTTGCGAAAGGTGTGTTGTCCATAGCTGATGATCCAGCTCTTCTCCTTGTGTCAGCCAGTTGGAACATCTTCCTCCGCTCTTCAGTTCTTTCACGACGCAATTGGATCTAAAAAGAAAAGTAAAAATTAGTATGAACGTACTTGATTGCTAATTACGGGTCTACCGTTTAATTGTGGTGGTACCTGAGGTAGGTGAGCGGTGCGGGAAAGATTTTGACGGTCGACAGCTGGCAAAACCTCTTGCTAGTAAACACGTCATCGTGTCGAACAATCGTGTAAATAATCGTGTAATCGTGTAATAATCGTGTAACGATTACACGATGACGTGTAATCGTTATACATACTACGGTAATCGTTATAAATATTCGTTATAAAATGTACCTCGTTTTTTATTAGAGTCAAAATGGATTTAAATATTACAAATTAATATTTTGTTAACAGGCCGTACAGATTATTGAGACGTTCAATCGTCATATTTTAGCAGCTTACTCCTATAGACTTACCTTCAGATCATTATTCGCTTCCCGTAAAGAATTTGTCAGTGATGTCAAATAATAAATGATAAGTATTAGCAGTACCAACAATGGTATAACGATAGCAGGTGACGCTATATATTCTAATGCAAAACTCAAGCTCTTTGGCAATATCTTGTAGATATTGATCGTCAGAATATAGTATATCTTATCGTATTCGGAGAAAGGTCCACAATGCCATGATGGTTTAACCCAGACTATTGTGTACCCAACTGGTAGGACACATAGGAATAACATAGTCAGTAATAGGGCTAGATAGAAGTTATTGCTTTTTGAAACTCTGAAGACGACTTCGTGGGGGACGTTGCAGGTCATGACTGCCCACGACCGTAAGTACATCATAATCATTAGTTTGACGACGTTCAGGACAACAAGGCCTGGGGAGAAGAACATTCCCATCCACACCATGCCTTGGTTGTTGATGAGGTGAAGAATATTCTCTGCTATCTTAAAGTCTCCGTACTCTGGGAATTTCTTCTCCAGGTCCCAGCACCAGCAGCGGTTCATATATCGTACGAAAAGTGCTCGGAAGAAATCCATGAATAGTGTGCCGAGGAGGACAAAAACCTGGAATAAGAAATATGGAAAATTCACTACCTCTACTTGCGAGAGTAAGCAAAGTACGAAACAGCTGTAACGTGTTCTTTTGCAACAAAAAAATGCTCATTAGTTAAAAATATACGTTAAATGAAGTTGGTATTAGGCAACTTCAATAACGTATATAACGTTATTGAAGGGATTTATACGAAGTGTCTAAAACTTTATATAATCAGTCAAAAGACTTCAAACACCTCGTCAAAGTTCTGTAAGTTTATTTTGCATGGCTTTGTTTTACTACAGTAAGCATAAGAACAATAACGTATCTAAATTATATATCTTAACTAGCTGTGCCCAGCGGTTTCACCCGCTGCTCACTTAAGGGTATGAAAAATAGATGTTGACCGATTCTCAGACCTACCCGATATATACACAAAGTTTCGTTTGAATCGGTCCAGCCGTTTCGGAGGAGTATGGGAACGAAAACTGTGACACGAGAATTTTATATATTAGATTTTAATATCTTACCAAATCCATCATAGTCAATTTGACCAATTCCTGCCCAAACATGGTTTCCCAGCATAGTTTCAGCAATTTTTTCTTGGTAGGCACAGACAAATTATACATCTTTCTCTTATTCTCATCTACATACACCAAGTCTATAGATGTGTTAGTACCATTCTTCGAATCAACTATTGAGCTTATATTTGTTGAACATAGATTTGCATAACATACTCTTTTTACTATAGTACAGTTGGACATAAAGAATACTTGTTTCACATTCTTTCCATTACAATTTAGTGTACAATTGAAGGTAAAGTCAGGACATATGTCGATACTTGTAGTTGTTTTGGTATTCAAAACAGTTGCCATAGTAGGTTCTTTTAATGTTTCTGTAGCTAAATCATTGTTATTAGCTTTAGCAGGATGTTCTGATGTTGTGTACGGGCGGGCTGTCTCTACTACATCGTATTCAGTAGTGTATTTTAGAGTACTATCTGTGAAATCTAGACCAGTACTCGTGTCTATTGTATATGTAGTAGTCTCAGTCATTTCGTCACTTGAAGTATCTGTTATATCTTGAGATGTAAGGTCTAAAATATTAGTTGTTGTTTCAAATATGTTGAAATATGTAGTTCCAAGTTCAGAGAATGACGTCCTATCTGTGATTGTTGCTCCACTATCTGTAGTTGTATCTGTATTACTGCTGAAATCATCGACAGTAAATGTCATTTCTGGATTTTCCGTGACTGACGATGCGTCTGTTGGTGTGTTGCTTTCTGTAGTCGTAAAATCTGAGGGTCTGTAATCAGTCACTTTACTCGAGTAGTCAACGTCTGTATAATCAAACCCGGAATCTGTATTTGTGCCAGTAGTAGATTCAGAAGTATCATAAAATGAATAATCGTTATCGTCGGTTTCTGATGTAGTATCATTGTTTTTTTCATTTATTATTTTAACTGGTTGTTGAATTCGTATGTTTCTTAGTCTTTGTAGCTCTTGTATACCCATCGCAACACTATCCAACGTAGTGGTTTCTTTTTTTTCAAAATTGACAATATTACTTGATGTTATAAATGGTTCTTGGCGTGGACGTCTCAGTAGTAATTTAGGGGTGATTTTTTTCGGAAATGTTGCTGATCTTGTTTTCATAACTATAACGTCAGCCAGACTCTTCGGTAAAGTCATTTGTGGGTCACAGGGTCCACAAGGGATTTCTTTTTCGACACAAAAGTCAGGCAAAGTTGTAGTAAAAGATTCACTTAGATTTAGAGTTTCATTTGGTATTATAGTCGCATTCAATGTTAGTGTTGGTTTTAATAAATCCAGATCATCGCTCATTCTTTCAATTTTGCTAAATAAAGCGAAGATAAGAGAGTATAGGTTGAGCAGATTTAGTAACATGATCCTGCAACAATCATTTAAAGATTAATATGTAAATATTGCCACAATAAAAGGTACATGTTAGTAGAAGTTTAAATACCTTGCTAATTGCAACCTTAGTTGCTTTCTCGGGTGATAGTGTTCCAAAAATCCAAGCAGTTCAAAAAATACGGGGAAAGTTATGGAGATAACGGTGACTACTATAGTCGTCTCGTTCTCGCGCCACCAACTCCTCGTCTTCAAGTCATCGTCAGAACGAGACACAACTGTCACTACGGCGTAGGCTGACACTGCCAGCAGTATGATCACACAAATGTTCACAAGCGCGCGAAGAGATATTATGCGCCAGCTGAAAAGGAAGAGGATATGGCCAGATACCAATAGAGAAAGAAAGAAAGAAAAGAAAGAAAACAAGTTTATTTGGCACAAGCCATAAATGCACACCATAATTAAAAAAATATAAAACTTAATCCTAAACACAAATAAAATAAAAATAATGTGTGTCTCATGGCTGCGCCAAATAGGCCCAGTTCAGCAAACTGCCGAGCAGGTAGTGCCCGACGCTGGTTTTCAACTGGACCTTATATGGTGATGTGACGGACGTAAAACAGTTTTAAATGTAGTATGTACCTACTTAAATGTGAGTGTGTATTGTGATAAAAAAGAAGGTAAACCACATAATTGTTTATAATGGGAAATTCTGCAAAGTAATATGAAAAATTTAAATGACACAATTTAGAGGATTTTGACTTTTAAAAATCTAATCTAAATTATCGAGCGCTGCTTAGTTGTTTGTGAGTTATATATAGTACTCACCGACACTGTTGTTTCTGTGTTGTTTCTTTTGATAAATAAACTTATTTTATATTACTTACTTACAAGATAAATCTCTTATTTTAAATCTAGTATTATGGATGAAATACATAGTTGCATTTCATCCACAATAAACTGTAGTAAAAAATATTGTTATTGGAAGAACTCACTTTCTCAAATCCTTTTTCTTCTCAGCCTCCTCAAGCAATGCTTCTTTGAATCCTAAAATAACAGAAGCAATCCGGTTATGAGCCGTCTCCGTATTGCCAATCATGAAATCCCAACCAGTGAAGAGTTTCCATGAAAATATGCATTCGTCTTCTTTTTCAGACAACTTCGACATTCTGGAGTTCTCTGCCATTCTGTAAATATATTTTTTTAAGCTAATGTTTTAAACCTGTTTGTTACTTTTTTATTTTAGGAAACAAATGTTTCTTCGATTTATTAATCGTAGTTTTTATTGGTTCAATTGACGTGCACAACTAGGCATTTTGCATCTCCCAACCATCACAAATGCTTTATGCCTCCTAATTCAGTAGATTAATTCATCATTATCTAAGACACCTGCCTCACTGTCAATGATTGACTAATCACCAAAGAGCGAGGAGAGCTAGCAACAAGAATCATGATGATGAACTTTTATTTTTGTAAGCCTGGCTTTAGTGTCCTTTCTAGATACTTTTTAAGTGCGCAACCTCGATCTATCTACTTTTGGGTATTTTTTGTATATGTCACAGACAAAGGACCTACTAATGCAAGTTTCTTGACTGTCTAAATAGTCAATAGCAAAGCGCTTCCTTGTCGGCAATGGCACAGTTGTCTTAAGCCTAATAAATCCAAAATAACTAACTTTCTCAGTATGGCGACGAAGCTATAAATATACACGGCGAGTCCTGTCAGGAAGTATGCCAGAGGCATGCGGTACTGAGCTCTTTCGACGTTACTGTAGTAGCCGTAGAAGATTGGAGAACATTTCAGAACCCCCTCGAACTCCCATAAGGTCAGTAGATTTGAGGCATTTTGCTTTTCTTCGTCCATTATGATCTTTCTTTCGCCATCTTGCTGCGGGTTAGCTGTCAGATACTGAAATTAAGGGGGACTTGTAATTTGACTATGGACTAATAGGTTTGGTTAAAAGTATGGAGACGCCTTGAAGGTTGATGTTAAAGACAACATTGCCATCGCAACTTTAACTCTCATGAAACGAAGGGTTTCAAAACGCTTCTAGCAGTTGTTGTGCGTTCACCGCACTACATAATGAAATGCTGTTGATCGAAGATATTTAAGACATTCTTGCAAAGATTAAAGATTTATGATAAAAGAGTTACCTACTTACTATTTACTAGTATCCCAAAGGTGACAAATCACATACCTAGTGACAATGTATAAAAAAAAATTGATACTATTACTAAAGTGACTAACCTCAGGTACAATAACAAAAACAAGTAGTATGAAGCCGATAACCAGATTGACCCAGAACAGCCACCGCAGGAAGGTGAAGTAGGAGGCTACCACGGAGCCGAAGTGGGACTCGATCTCCTTGATACGAAGCTCCCACGGGATCAGTAGGTTGGAGGTGTTTGCTGCTTCGCGCTTTATTTGTTGCCAGTACTGGAGATATAATGAGAGAACCAGTGCATTAAAAACTATACACATACAAGTAGACAAAAAACGTGAATAAAAATACTTAACAAATTGATGTCATCTTAATAATATTATAAATGTGAAAGTTGGTGAGGAAGGATGTTTGATTGGATGTCGCACGTAAAAACTTTTGAACGGATTCACATGAAACTTGACATAAAGATAGTTTATAACCGGGATTAATACATGGGCTACTTTTTATCTTGATCAATGCGGGTAAATCCGTGGGGCGCGGGCGCAGGTAGTTACTTAATACTTGGTAAGCTAAAATTGTCGAAACTGATGGTCTGATGTCATGGCGGGTATGTTGATTATGGTCATATTATTTTGAAGGGACACACCCAGCTGTACTGCCAGATGATTGTAATTTTGATATAGTCACATGTATGTTATGATGCCAGATATATTTATACGACGTGTAACACAAACAAAGAGCTACAACTAATTTTACATCAATAGCTTACATCTCGGTAACCTGACGGCTTAGAAGATAATGTCTCATTCAAAACTTGTTTGTATTGATATCAGCTATTGATTAAATAAGTTAAATAAGTAGTTTGTGTGACCACTATTTAGAAAATAAAATAAAAAGACGGAAGTAAGGCAGGCCACAATTCATACAAAAATCTTGCAAACACACGCGAATGAAGAATGAATAAAATCAACACACATTTATTTATTAATAAATACACATATTTATTACATATTTATTTATTAATTAAAACTTCATGCACATAAAAAAAATAAATCGTACAAAGGTAGACTTAATGCCTTGGGCATTTTTTACCAGTCAACCTTAGGGTGATGCAGAGACAAAAACATAGTAGGTGCAATGCGACAGAAAATTTAAAATATGTGTTCGCAAATTTAAATTGTTGTATGCAAATTTAAGTTGGTAATAAAAATGTGGTAACAACTTACGGTATTCAACAGGATGTTGAATCTAGCGTAGATATCCCTGGTGCTCTTGGACTGCGCCAGTCTTTCTTGAAGTTGACCTTCGTGTCGTTTGATGTATGCCTTAGCCTGTCATAAGAAGAAATTGATAGTGTGAAGAATATTTATTAAAAAGTTGAATTGTGGTGTTTATTCCTTTGCAAAGGTCAAATTTATATGACTATACAACTATTCGATAGTAGCTTGGAAGTTGAAAGCGGCTGGAATCTTTGACCGAGTACATTAAAGACTGCGCGCCGCAAAGGAGCGTTACGTGTTCATCATTTTGTATGTTTGTTATGCGATTTTTCTGGCGATTGTGGGCTGATTTTCATTTTTTTTTAAATTGAATTGTTATTCTCACGAAGGGATCCCTTATTAATTGTATAAGTTTTTATATTGCTTGGGTAATTTATGAACCATCTGCTAAAATACATATTTTGTCCTTATTATGTACTAGCTGTTCCCCACGGTTTCACCCGCGCTGCTCAGCACCTGTTGGTCGTAGCGTGATGTTATATAGCCTATAGCCTTCCTCAAGAAATGGACTATCCAACACTAAAAGAATTTTCCAATTCCAACCAGTAGTCCCTGAGATTAGCGCGTTCAAACAAACAAACTCTTCAGCTTTATAATATTAAGTATAGATGTAGACGATATGCTAATATCCCTTAGAAGCAATGAAAAAAAAACTCAATAAGAATTCTTGTGGTTTGAATTAAAAAAAAACGATTAAATCGACGCAAAATAAATTAACGTCCCGAAGTCGTTGACAAAAAAATCTATAATTCAAACAAAAGTCACCGACTTCCGGAAATAAATTGTATATCCGTCTTTGTAGTGTTTTTTTGGAAGTATAAACTTAATATTTAGGCTTAGGCTTGCGTTTGGCTGCAGTCTAATGTAAAACGATGCTACGGCCTAGAGTGGAGCACACCTAGAAGAAACCGACTACTCGATTTCGGCATAGTTTCAACCGACCCCAACAAGAATAACTCCAGGCAAATAATGATACATCTTTATATACCTACTAGCTGTACCCAGCGGTTTCACCCGCTGCTCATTTAGGGGTATGAAAAATAGATGTTGGCCGATTCTCAGACCTACCCGATATGTACACAAAATTTCGTTGAAATCGGTCCAGCCGTTTCGGAGGAGTATGGGAACGAAAACTGTGACACGAGAATTTTATATATTAGATAGTACATATAATGAAAGAAAGAAACCACCTGATGTTGATAGTTGTGCCTGTTATAGAAAAATTGAAAAGGAGTCGTTTGTCTTTGTATGGACATTTAATGAGGAGGGACGAAGCACAGCACATGTGGCTAAAAGAGTGATGGATCTAAATGTTGATAGACAGAGAGCGAAAGGAGGGCCAAAGAACAGATGAATGGGTTGTGTAAGGAATGATATGAAGGACAAAGGAGTAAATGATCCGTCTGATAAGGGAGAATGGAAGAACAAAACGTGTTGCACCAACCCCAAATAGAATGGGACAAGGGCAGGAAAATGATGATGATGCATATCACCTGATGAACGATCTTGAGTTTCCTTCTCATCCCAAGAGGCTGCTGTTTCACAGAGCCCAGCACTTCCTTGTGCAGGTGAATGTTCTCGAAGATCTGCTCCTGCGTCACCACTGCCGCCAACTGAGTGTCTTCCATTGAAATTGCCGTGCTATTAAATAAAGTTTGAATTTCATTATGTATGTTCTATCCTGGTCTCTGCGATTCAAAACAAACACACAAAGTGTCCTCTCCGCTACCATGGATGCCGCTGAAAGTGGTAGTAGTGGTTGCAGGTGCTACTGCTGAGGTTTTAGATTCAATTGCCGTGTTGGGCAAAGTGTTACTGGATTTATCTATCAGGCTTTTCTCAGTAACAGCAGTGGAGTCCAGATATTTACCTGCTTAATGGCAAGGCCTTCTATGTGACTTAATAACTGTTATGTAGATGTTACTTATGGAACAGGATCCTACGCTCAGTAGTCGCGCTTGTGATCTCGAGACTAACGAAACAGTCAAACTACATCATTGTATACTAAAGCCATCTGCGGAAACGTAATCGTATAGCTACAAAATTTGACGGCACGGTTGGCGCAGTAGCTGAGCGATCGACTTCTGCGTCACGTGGTTCGATTCCCGTACGGAACCAATATTTATATGACTTATACAGGTAGTTGTGGAGGGTCTGGCTGTTTGTGTATGTGAATATAAATGTTTGTAAACGACCCACGAAACAGGAGAAATTCCTAGTGGGTAGGGGCTAGAGGTAGTGTGGCAAGAATTTTAAAAATGGGCCGAAGTTTGTGGTGTTCACAGACTTCAGAAGTGCAACTTACCTCGGTATTCCTAATTACAGAGCAATTCAGATTAGTCAAATACTTACTCCCCAGAGCTTGTAGTAAAGACAGAAGACCTTCGCCTCGGTCGGTTTTCGTCAGCGAGGAAGGGCGAGGACGGGCGCCTGGCGCGACCCTTTCGCGACCGTCTGACGCTGGCCCTGCGTTGACGCAACACCGCGCTCAAGCTCGCCGAATAGTCCTCATCTTCTGAACCATCTGTGAAAAACAAAACTTTAAAGGTGGATGTAATTTCTCGAAAAAGTTTTCTCTGTCTTAAAAAGGGTACAAAACAGGCGACGCAAGATCAAGAATAGAACAGCGCTAATGTAAACAATCTCGCACTCGTCCTTTCTCAAAATGTCTTGGTAAGAATGTTTAGCATCATATCAAATCATATCATTTATTTTAATTAGACCATTACAGGCACTTTTGAATTTCAAGAAACAAAATGAATCTACAGTCCCGGTCACAAGGCATAATAACTTGTGAAAGAACTGTAGTTGCCCATTCCAAAGCGTTGATCTGTATGGAGAAGAATGGGCAAGAAACTCCATGGACGCTCTTTTAAATTATAATATTTTTACAAAATCGTAGTTACATCAGTCATCATCATCACATTTTACAAATATGTGAGAATGATGTAGAAAGACGTGCACAGTAAGAGCGTCCAGAGTAAATAAAAAGCAAAATTCTATTTAAAATCTAAATAAATTAAAAAATGACCGTGGTGGCTAAAATATGACCAGTCCCAACTGACAGCGCCCGTTCACGAACATGATGTAGATCGGCCTCATTCAGCTCGATCATTTTGAAGGGAGCTAAATGGTTAAACTGATTATCCCAAATAATTAAACAGCGACACATGGCAGCAAGTTTTCATTTTCCAAACTTCTCTATTATCCATACCATCTCATCAGTCACCTCCTTTCTTTCCATATCATCCTCCACACAGTCCATCCATCGTTTCTCTGGTCTTCCTCTACTCCAATAATCTACATTAATACTCAAAATTTCATGACATATTCCTCATTCCTCCGCATTACATGTAATACCCCTCGTCGAGAGCTTAGGAGTTCAAGGTGGTTGCAACTTATCCTATGCTTCCTGTCAGGAGTTTGGGTGGTGGATAACGGCCCTTGTATCTATCACAGAGTTTAAATTTGTGTTGTGGACATTATAAAAAACGTAGGCATTATTTACTACTCACATACTAGAACAGATCTTTTATTGCTACCGAATTAATATTATATAGATTATATTCATCAAATTCTAGCGTTATCATACATTTAAATATGAATAAATCAAATAAGTACTATTTGTTTACAAATCGTGGTTATATCGTAGCTTTTCAAGTCTGCAATAATGACAGCTTTCTAAACAGTTAAAATTCCATGGAATTATTAAGTCCATAGTTACCATAGCTACAATATCTGCTGTGCCAATTTGGTTCGTCACATAGCTCCTCCATCGAGATTTAATTAAATTGGCAGTCACCCTAATATTAAAAAGTCTAGTTTATATGTGTGTATATGTGTTTGTTACCTATTTAACAGATTTCTATGTTATTTGGTAATGTAGATAGCGTTTTCTTTGGACTAACAAAAAGGCTAAACATAAAGGCTTTTTATCGCAGTTTACGCTGGTACAAACGCGGAACACAGCAGTTTTTAAATAAGTTTGTGGTGTAAATAACTTTACTTATTAGAGTACTTAAGGATTGGACAGGTTTAAACATTCGTTCTACTTACTCGATAAGAGAGCCAATGGTCAAGCAGTGTTCTAAGAAATATAAATATATATCTATCTATATCCGTACGGGAAAGTTTTGTGATTAACGTAACCCAGCAAAAAAATACACTAAATTCATAATTTTGTCTGTCAGTTATCTGTCGGAGAAGGCGCAAGCCGTAGGTTCATTAAAAAAGGACCAAAACTGGCGTTCCCCTAAACCGGTTGGAGTTCTTACCAATTCCAAACAACCTTAGCAATTATAATTTTGACCAATAAAAAGCCCTACCTACCTTGACGAAATTCATTTTATCCTTACTTCCTTTCTAATATTATAAAAGCGAAAGTGAGTTTGTTTGTTACGTCTTCACGCCTAAATGGCTAAACTGATTTTGATGAATTAAACGGAAACGTAACCCTTATTATATAAGTCTAGGCAGTCAAAAGATATAGGTAACAGTTTACGTTCCAAGTTTATGAACCTTCGGAATGTGAGTCTGACTCGCTCTTGGCCAGTTTTCTCTATTACTTATCTTCTTATCAGACACCTCCATTATCATCTCTTGTCATATCATCCTTCACGTAGTTCATCCATTTCTTTTATCCACATTTATAGGCAAAACTTTCCAGACGACATTTTCGTCATTCCCTTGCATCACATCAACGTCGTCATCAACTAATTTATAATGTTACTAGCTTTTGCCCCCGGCTTCGCTCGCCTTAAATTCGGGGTAACACAGTTCCCCTTTCCTGATTTGCAGGCACCTGCTACCTGTAGTTTTTGTCCTTGCACCTTGTTTATTGTAATAGCAATACTAAGTTTTTCCTTTTCTTCCCTCTTTCTCCCTCATATCTCAATCTTGATTATTTTTTTTAAAAAAAGCCTATATCCGTCTCCAGGGTCCTAACTAACTCTGTACCAAAATTCATCAAAATCGGTTAAGCTATTAAGGCGTGAAGACGTAACAAACAAACAAACTCACCTTTGCCTTTATAATATTAGTAAGGATTTTTTATGATAGCTTCACTATGTTGTTCAGAGCATTATGAACGTTTACCATCTGACGTGTGTGCGTCAGGGTTGCTTCAGCCCTGTGTGTTTGTAAGTCTGCGTCTTTAAATGTAAGCTTAAGCTAACGGATGACCCCGCATATCCCCCCTAAATATATTTTTCATACAAGTGTTGTAATGCAAAGAATAGGCACGCAGAACGCGTTGAAGGCGATATTTCGTGCATTTTTGCATGCATGTTCATCTGATGAGATGAAATCTACACGATATTAATAACATGCTTTCTGAACAGACAATAATAGCACACGAGCCGACAGACGAGGGTGTTATAGAGCCGAGACAAATAGCAATGACAAATTCCCACATGAATCAAACGATGTTTGACAACACACTTACAGATAAATTAAATAACAGAACTTAACTACTCTTAGCTTAATATGCGGATTTCGCAAAGCAAAATTACATTCCAATTTGCAACTAGAATTTATACTATGTAGGAATTCAGATACTTAATAATGAGATGAAACCCCAAAGAAATGATTTTTTCATAGATTAAGGGTGAGACCAACTAACACCGCTTAAGGCTGAGGCCCCACTACGGATAAACCGCTGTGGTTTTTAATCGCGTGTATTTGTGCCCCTAGAAAACACTAATACAAGCGGCCGCACCTGCGGTTTTTTCCCGCGACTGATTTTAAAACCGTGATTTGCTACAAAATGCTTACGGGTAAAAACCGCGGCAAAATTTGTAATCTACAGGGTGCAATTGAAATCATGGGCGTTATTTTAAATTAAGGCTTTACTCACAATTATAAGTGCATTAGGGCTACTATAACGCAAATCGAAATACAATGTATAGAACTTAATTGACGCGCACACACTGGCGAAATTCAAACTGCGGATCGTTTCGCGATTTTTAATCGTGGTGTGTGCGTCTCAAGCGCTTGCTGAAAAAAACTTGTAGCGCGGCGTCAGCCTAACATCGAAATGTTAACACAATTTCTGACATGTTTGGGCTACGTACCTTTGCAGATTCATAATAAGGTAATGATAAGTTTTATAAGTTAATATTCTTAAAATGGTAAGTACAGACACGCAGTTAATATTATTAATGATCGTCATCATTTTACTGATTACTTATACTAATCTAAAAATCAAAGCATTTATTTCAAGTGAGCATTAATATTACGGGCACTTTTGTATTTCCAAAACAACGACAATAATAAAATGAAGCTACAGTCCCAATCACAAGGCATAATAACATGGAAACTGAAAGTACTATAGTTGTCAATTACATAATAATATGTAGCTGTGCACTACAGGTAACGCTAGCTTCGAATTCGCTTAGCATTCAAAGATACAATTTCGCTGATAGAACTATTTTTACGGTGACATGATAGAATATGAAATGATATTAAAATGAACTGAACCGATCATATAACGAAAAGAATTACATTATGAACGTGGGCAAAGTTTTAATATTCTTTTTTTTATAATAAAAAAAAATCACCTTCGAAAACATCAACCCATGCCTATATTTCGCGGAAGGTTAGGAAAAGGGGGACCTAGTATTACACACACACATTTCGAAAGTTGTGAGTCCTGTGTAATTGGGGCGACCATATTGCAATAAATCGGTCATAAATGTGGACCCCGTGTCCCCGTCTGACCCCGGAATGGATACTATGACCACTTCGCAGTCGCGATTCAGACCACCGAGGTAGTCACCACAATAATATTTTAACCAGAATAAAGATACTAGCAGCTACTTACACAACAGTGATGCTATAAGGTTACTTTTATTTTAAAAAAAAGTTGCTCCACACTAGGAATTTCTCCTGTATCGTTTAAACTTACATACACAAACAGCAAGACCCGAAACAACTATCTGCAGGTCATACAAATATTAAATTTTGTTCCGTCCGGGAATCGAACCCGCGACACGCAGCGCAGCAGTAAATCGCTCAGCCACTGCGCCAAGCGTGGCTGTTTGTGTACGTGAGTTTAAATGTTTGTAAACGCACCCACGACACAGGAGAAATACAAAGTGTGGGGCAACGTTTAAAAGAAATGGTTTTTGTTTTAGTATATAATACGTGGTAAATATCCTAGCACCACCTATATTTGGTGACCTGTAATACAGGTTTTTCACTATCTACCACAGGCACCAGTTATTCACAAATATGTATAAACTCGTTTATGCCAATAAATAATTTAATAATCCCATTTTAGATGTTGTATGAAAAATGAAAAATGTTTACTTGTCTCAAAAAAGTTACATTGTGCTAAATAAGATACCCCCAGTAAGTTATTGGTGATACTTATGTTGGGGGTATATATAGTGACGCTAATGAGAAATAACATAACTGTTAGGTTGCTGCAGGTGTTATCAATATCATCCTTAATCGCTACAAATAAAATACTTTTTTTATACCAAATTATGTGTCGTTTGGGTTTAAAACAGGGATGGATTCCGTGCGCATCTAGTTTTTTAAGATATCGCCCAGCGGTTGGTCAACTCTTTACGTGACCAGAGGGTGGCAGCTTTGCTATTTAACGTGACAATGCTGCCGCCGTCGGGGCACTTTTTCTATTGGCAGTAATATGGATGATTGCTTGACGACCTGCTAGCCTGCCATGACGTTTTAAAGCAAAACTTATTCAATGGAGGGAAAGAGACAAAGCCACACAGGGTGTCTAGCACCATCTCTTTCCCTTAGTGGAATGAGTTCTGCTTTAAGACGTCATGGTAGGCCTACTGTAATTGTTTTCCCTTTATGGGACTTGGACATACTTTTCTTTATTCTTTACAAGATTTTGCCCGCGGCTACGCTCGCATTAAATTCGGGGTAAAACAATAGCCCTTTTCTGATTTGCAGGTACCTCCTACCTGTAGTTTTTGCCTTTGCGCCTTATTGATTGTAATACCAAAGCTAAGTTTTCCCTTTACTTCCCCCTCTCTCACTTGAAAAAAAATAGCCTATGTCCGTCTCCAGGGTCCCAACTATCTCTGTACCAAAATTCATCAAGATCGGTTTTGTCATTAAGGCGTGAAGACGTAACAAACAAACAAACTCACTTTCGCTTTTATAATATTAGTAAGGATTAATAATGTACACACGACGGCAGGTCAACCTATTTTAAACTATTATAACCTGATCTCTCTACTACGGATCGCACATCGTAGTAGAGAGATCAGGTTAAACTAGTTTGTGTAGGTTGATGTGCCGTCGTGTGTATGTTGTAATGAGTAAATTAATTGCTATTACTGTGAGGACTAATAATCTTCGCAGCTGACGTTCGGTACTTCGTGGTTACTCCATTAGAATAATGCATAAGTATTTGTGTCATTTCTTACCTCCAGCTGAAGGCGAGAATTTGACCTCATTGCTGACAGGTGTCTCCGAAGGCAGGTGGAACAGGTTGACCCCCGATGAAGACATGCTTCCAGGGTCCGCCCAGGTCACCGACAGCCGGTCTACCGATGGCTGCGGAGACGATGGAGGTGGATCGTAGGAGCCCTACAAATAAAAGGAAAGCTTTAGTGTTCAGTCATGGAAATCGAATGTTTAATTGATAATTGATGAATGAAAAATTCGTGCTTTTGAATTTTTTGACGCCCTGTTATTTACCATTTTTTACTTGTACATATTTTTGTTATTAGTTTGTGTCTATATTGTTGTCCTTATTTTATGGGACTCAACACTCTAACTGTCGAATTGTGGCTGTATACCTCTGCCAAACCCTTCACAGGGCGTCAAAAAATTCGTGCTTTTGAATTTTTTGACGCCCTGTTATTTACCATTTTTTACTTGTACATATTTTTGTTATTAGTTTGTGTCTATATTTAGTTTGTATGCTTAGTTAGTTTAATTGAATAAAAAGTATGTTAGTTAAAAAAAATACTTATTCATTACTTAATTGTGTCGTGGAACAAGTACAGAAATAAAGACACTTCCATTTAAATACTCTAGTCATTTCATTTCATTGTTGGTTTACTAAATTATTTTTTCTTCCTCTTTGTCAAGCTGGCGGTAGCTGGTTGGAGAGTATGGCTAAATAATACCATCCTGTTTTAATCAATAATATACTAAATTCCTAATACCTAACTTCATATTAGTCTTCTCGGTAGGTTTCTAAGTTTGTTTATTTTTATGCTTTTATTCAACCTTTTAATTATTAATGTCGAAATACAGAGACGAAATTCAACAGTCCTTAATTGTTAACGAGTATTTAATTACTTAGTTCATCGATCAGTCTTAGTTTGTGCATAGCATGGAGCACACATAAGTAACAATACACCTTCTTTGTTATCAGATGCGAAACAATCAATTGACAGTGTCAGACTTGTACTGACTAAATCCATGTTCCTTATTTTGCCCTTTGTGAACCGGAGCCGCGGTAGGTCTTTCGAATAACCCACAATAACGGCAGGCGGTGGCCCTGGCAGGCCCTTCTGCTTTGCTTACATTTATATTATTGAAAACGCTGATGACCACTAGATCATAAGGACTCTATAAGGTGTATAAACAATAACAAAGTTAAAATGCTTATAAGGAATGAATTGATGTATCCGAAATGCTCACTAGAGATGCTCACTGGAGACAAGCTACCGTTAAGCTGTTGAAAGTCGTTATAGAAACACGATACACTTTCAAAGCCTAGTTTTTTAGTCATTCCTAGAACACCTCATAAGCCATTTGTTAGTTTTTATAACATCGCCCTTGTAATAACTTAGCCATTTAGGCTAAACCGATTTTGAAGTATTTTGGCATGGAGATAGTTGGGACCCTGGAAACGGACATAGGCTTTTTTATACGTGAGAAATGAGTAAAGAGGGAAGAATAGGAGAAAGATATTTTTTGGTTAAAGTTAGCGTTAGCCCAAAGTAACTATGCCATGCGGACGAAATCCTGGACGGAAGCTAGTAAGACTATATTGCTAACAACCATTCACAAATCTAAACTGACAACAATCTAGTCTGGCTGCTACTGAGAAATTCTTGATGGAAGATCCCAATAACATTTTTTCCAAACACACTCCACTCCAATTTTTACAAAAAAAAAAAACTGTTAACTTTAAACTATTAGTGTGAGTGAATTACAAAAAAAAAGTAATTCACATGATGTTGTTATTTTAATTTAGTTTTCATTACTTAACAAAACGACGACGATTATTAACACTTAAGTCGTGACAGATTTTAATTACACGTAGAGTTTTTAATTTTGTACTTTTCTACTTTATATATATGGTATAATTTGGCCCATTTGGCGTAGCCGTGAGACACACACGCTTTGTTTCTTTTTTATTTTTTTATTTGTGTTAAAATTTCAATTAAGTAATTCTTGTTTTTTAATGTTGTGTTTACATGTGGCAAGTGTCAAATAAACCTGTTTTCTTTCTTTTTTTAATTCAAAATGTTTTTTTTTGTTTATTATAAAGTAATATTGTAATAATTTGACTTATTTTGTACCTATTATTTGTATTTTTAAAAAAAAACAGACTACTGATGACAATAATATCCGGTTAGTTAAGAAGTACCTACTATGTACAGTCGTTTACAGTAATGTTTATGCTCATAGCGAATTAAATAATATTTCCTCTTAAAACGTCCATTTTAATTTTGAAATAAAATATTTTAAAGTTTTCGTTCCGAATACTATCTTCGCAAAGGCCTTAGATTACACTCAAAACAGTAAGAAAAATATCACTTTTAAAAATTCTTTCGTTTACACTTTATATTTTTTTATATTATAAGCTATCCCACAATATACACAATGTTAAAAAATAAAAACAAATAAAAAGACAACTGAATTATTTATGAAAAAAGCTAAACGCTAAATTACCGTTCACAAAAATTTGAAAAATAATATTCCAAGTTCGAACTGAGAGATGTATTATTTGGACCAATCGGAGAAAGGCACTGCGGCGTATTATCGAGAATCGACTGACGTAAGGCAAGCCGCACAAGAGATATAAAGTCCTGCGATTTATGGAAAGTAGCTCACTACTTCAGAAGTTGTAATTGTGTGTGTGGATAGGAAGAATGGCGATTGTACATGCTATATTACGTATATCAGTACGAAGGGTTTGGCAGAGGTATACAGCCACAATTCGACAGTTAGAGTGTTGAGTCCCATAAAATAAGGACAACAATCTAGACTCCGTGTCTGCTACTGAGAAATTCCTACTTTAAAACCCAAATATTCCCGATGTGGATTTAAAACCAGGAGCACATATCCAGTAAAGTTGACCAAGATTTTTTGCCTGGACCTTAAAAAAGACTATGACCTCTGAGTTTGTTTCGGCTGATCATCAGAGTAGTCGGGTACGAAACACCGGCCTCATCTAGTTTTGAAAATAGACTTGTAAAAGTGTTTGTGAAAACCTATTTGCAAAATAAACATCATTTAACAACCCATGAGGTTGTCGTTTGCTTAATCGGGCAATTCTTGTGGAGGCCTTGATGACATTAGGACCTCCAGCCAGGGCAAAATACTTAAGAACTAATCGACTGAGCGTCGCTGGGGGACAGCAAAGGGACAGGTTGAATTTACTGGTTCAGCATCGCGGGCTGGCTCTGTACGAGTGGGAACACTAGCTGGGGCAAAGACTTAAGTCATTGAGAAAATTAGTGACTTTCTAGATTACGCCCAGAAGAATGGCCTGAGGAAAAGTTCCTTACACGAAGAAAACCAACCATAGCACTATCTAGAACACAAAAGTTGGCCATGTAAGTGTCGCACCGAAAGTTCTTCTGACTGCAAAAACTCAGACGGTTGATTTTTGAACAGCTCCAAGGGACCACAGACTAAATTTTGATACTTTAAAATGTTCCCGAGTTAAAGGGTCATGACATACAGACGGACAACAAATTTATCCTATAAGGGTTCCGTTTAAAACACGGATAAATTCTGAAGACTTAGTATAATATCATCCCGGTGTGCGACGAGCCATTCGGCACTAAATTAATATATACTGTGTTCTGTTATTGTAAGGAGTGGTGTAGCTACTTATGTACAGTCGCAGTCTAAACTGATATCTTAGTAAAAATACTGCTATTATTTTGTTCCGTCTTTTGTACCTAAAAATATTTATACAAACTTAATGCTTGTACGTTTTAGTTTTTTGGCGGGCAATTTTTTTTTGTATGGGAAATCATTAAATAACTTCAGACTTGTACTGACTAAAACCCACCCATGTTCCTTCTATTGCCTTTTATGCCCTTGTGACACTTTCTGTCTTTATCCTGTATTTTTTCCTGATTTAACTAACATAAATGACTGATACTGATATTTTAGTAAACACAATTGTTGTACAACTTCTATTTTAGGTTTACGCGACTTTACTTCTGTTTGAAGCTATGGTAGAAAAAGATACGTACGAAATTTCGTACAAAAACTGACATTTGAAAATAATGTTGTACAATATTTAAAGCGTCTTTTAATTTTTGTTTAACATTAAAATAAGATATCGTTCGAAGTCAACGTCCATCGTCCAGTTCAGTCCATCGTCAATTTTCACGAATAATAACCGATTATCTTTCTACATACTTTCAAAATAATCACGGAGTCTTAGCTTGTTAATACATTAAAAATATCGTTGATAAAATTAACTAAAGGTCATCGAAAACAGCTTTAATTTTGTAGCTCCCTTAAGACTCTCAAACAATTAATTTACATTAATTATACATACCTAGGTTTATTTTACTTACATTCAGTAGGGACTTGCAAGTTACCTTGATTACTAAGCAAACAAAAGTGCGGCGACATTGAACCGTGGGTAATTTAATTAAAATGTCATGTCGCATATTATTTCTAACAACGCTGTCGGCGACTGTCCTCGATGATAAAGTTGTGGCCATCACGCACGAGCCGCACTGCGACGTAAATTGAACCAGAATTGCGAATTTAAAGACACTATAAGCTTATGATTTTTTTTGTTACAAAAAAAATATTGTCACCATTATCAAACACGATGTAAAGGACATAGAAACCCAGACTTTTTTCATTTAAATTCAAGCAAATGATTCTAGACGTCCCAACAATATATATTAATTCTTAGATCTAGATGCACCCCGCGATTTCACTTGCCTGGTAATAGAATATACAATATATATTTATGAATAGTAAGTAGCCTTTGCGTTATTCTGATATGTAAGCTATATTATTGTGAAGTTTCATCAAAATCCATTCAGCAGTTTTTGCGTGAAAGAGCAACAAACATACTTACATACTATTATTAGTATTAGTACTTTATAATTGGAAATCAAATCTATTCGAATGAAACTGCTTGGATCATATCAAATACAGTTGTATAATGAGATTACGAGTCATAAAAAGTATGGTAGAGGAAGCCATGCTGCGCTAACCACAAACAATTTTAGTCAAAGGTAGGAGAAGAATAATGCCAATAATGCACTTTTGTAAGAAACTACAGTAAGAACAAGATCATCACATACATGAGATACATTTCATGATGATCATCATATATTTGAGAGGAATATTGTCAAAAATATCCGGACCACTACAAGACCGTAATCTAGTAGATATTTCATAGAGTTTATATAGACCGTTTAACTAATTAATGAGAGAGCAGACTGTTATCAATGCTACTTTTGGGATGAGATAAGCACAGTTGGTGACCACTTTAGTTTCACTTCATTAGAACAACAGGGGGTCTAAAATGTCCGCTATAACTGAAACATAATAGGTTAGTAATATGTTACAACTCGTAAAATGTTCACAAAATGACAGTTCACAATATTAACTGCGTCTGTGTCCATTTTAAGAATTTTAAAGTAATTCATATTATTTTCCGATTATTATTCTGCTAAAACGTCCATTTTAGACACCCAAGGCTTTTGTTACTAGTATTGTCTTTTCAAAAACAACAAATAACGATAAAAAAGTAGGTACGATTACGAATTAGGTAAGGCATATTTCAAATAGGAGAGTAACAAATAAATATGGACCAAAATAATTAAGAAATCATATAAAAGATAACGGAGGGATAGCATGATTGTTTATTGGGAAGAATGAAAGAAAAACTTATTGCGACGAACCCAAGTAACATTGGACAAGGGCATGAAGTTATGATAAAGGAGGATGAACAATGTTGAAGTTTCATGCTCTTTCTCGTAAAGAGATGATGAGAGCGATGTTCCATTATTTATTAAAGGACACGTGTGCCGTACAATCATCCCACCCGTCCCTTGCTAGAGCCAGCCCGCGCTGCTGAGCCAGTAAGTTCAAATCAGTCCCAAAATTATATCACTCAGATCCAGCCTGTCCCTTTGCTGTCCTTCCTCAGCGACGCCCTAAGCCGAGCTCGTACCCCACTGGGGATATTTTTCCCTGGCTGGAGGTCTTAATTTTTAAGGTATCCACAGGATTCGCCCGGTTAAGCAAACGACAACCTCCTAGGTTGAACTGGGAGATGCCATTCAATTAATTAATAAAAAAAAAGTGCCGTACAACCAATATCTTGAGGCCTGTGTATGTTTCTGACTAATATATCTGGGACAGACAATAGAAAATTCAAACAAAGAATCTTTGTCTGCTCATCATACCCGTAGGGTGAATTCGAAGGTTTTTTTTTAATAGTCTACATTGGAGTCGAATATCTTCTAAAATGGAATGCAAAGCATGGGCCACGCCCATTGACCACAGTCGCCACGAATGGCCAGTGACGTGACACGACGCAGTCCATCTTATAGTGCCAATGAGTGTCAGACCCGCACTGATTAACTATGCAGGGCTGATACTGAACGAAATTGTTTTTAACACACTTTTATTAGTTTACTTGTAACTATGTAAAACATCTTAGATTTTTTTGACAGTTACCGATTGAGCTGAAGTTTTTCATGGCAATGTCAAGTGATGTAATGATTATTGCTTCTGTTTTTTTTATGGTGGATGTAAGTACTGACTCATGATTGTAAGTTGTGTTGTTGGCTGAACTGTAAGAATTTTATTTTTAAGTGATGTAATTCTTAGTCTAATTTGGCGGATTAATTATGGATGTGAAATAAAAGGGTTTGCTAAGAAGATAACGAGTTTTTTTTTAGCAAGATTATAGGAGCTTGTTTTAATAAAAAATTAAAACATTCAGTTCGAACTGATCGTGATCCAAGAGCTGACTTCTTCCTTACCTGGAGGCTCATCATTGTCTCTTTGGCACATTGCTAGCTAACATCGTTGACGAGGAGTTTTATAATGTTATATTTTCGTTTGTTGTTAATTTAGATGTTTATTTTTATAATATTCGTATCAGATTTAATGTTTCGACAAAATGTGTCTTCATTTTACACCTCTAAGTTGAGTTGTTAGTGATTATAGCTGCTCTGTAATAATTATATGAAATGAAATAAAATAGTGGGTTAGTTTTATTTGGGTTTAACTCCTGACACGCGAATTCATAAAATACTTTATAGCACTATCCATTTATCCAGCTGTTAATAGAACAGATTGTGAGATTGCCTAATTGGACTGGCCCATTACAAAAGAATATGATATTATATGAAATAACAACTATAAACACGCTCCTGACACGCGTAATTATCAAATATTTTCCCCCAATCTGGGCGGAACAGAATGTAGTGTCATACTTTTTACTGACTAAAACCCATCCATGTTTCTTCTTTTGCCCTTTGTACAGACACCAGCAGGTCAAACTACACGAAACTGTCAATTTTTCCCAATGAACCTTGAACCTAATACTTTAGAATTAAAATCGAAAATCTATCAAAGAAATCCGACAGGTTGTAGTAGCTTGATGAGCAGGCGTCTGTACAACCCGCAACCCTAGTTTGCAGCGTCCTAAGGATGCAATTTGTGTCTAAAAAACGAACTTTCATTAATTACCTTTCGGTGAGTACATTGTAACGATGGCACTGCAGGAGTTTATTACTTTACATGCCTGGTAAAGATATACATACTCGTTCTTCATACTTTTCTATACTAAAAGTCTGGCCGTGTGGCCGTCATGACTGCAGACCAAGCGACCGAGAGTCGGGCAAACTTTTAGTATAGAAAAGTAAGTAAGTAATCTCCGTAGATTTACGAATGGCACATAGATAGGTAGATAGATATCGTATTACCCAGATTCAACTGGGTTGTGGAGGTCAGACAGGCAGTCGCTCCATTTAAAATACTGGTATTCAGCTGCATCTGGTAAGATTGGAAGCCAACCCCAACATAGTTGGGAAAAGGCTAGGCTGGGTAGGTAGACGAAGACCGGGTATTGACAATAGACACTTTCAGTCCGATAGTAATATCCAGAGAAATATTTATAAACGATCTTGCGAAGCAGCAAGTTAAAAGTAAATAAATAAATAAATAGCTTGGGACAACTCACACACGGCTATCTGATCCCAAGCTTAGCAGAGCTTGTGTTATGGTAACCAGACAACTGATATACATACTTATATAATTTATAAATACATACATATTATAGATTAATCACACCCAGACACAGAACAAACAATCATGCTCATCACACAAAGTTTGTCCTGGGTGGGAATCGAACCCACGACCTCCGGCTCAGCAGTCAGGGCCACTGACCACAAGACCAACAGGCCCGTTAAAAGTGACTACAGAACAAAACTAAGTAGAAAGAGGGCCAACCCTGAAGCTTCATTCCATTATCTCGCGCCCTCCCTATCGTTTATATCACTCGGAATAATAATTAAGAAGTGATTTTTCACCAAAGATAGCGTCCGATCGATACACTGCTAATTCGTGGAACCTTTTTGATACTTTTAGATGTATTATGATAATTTATATAATCGTATCAATTCATGTGCTAGGGTCACGCACTACTGGCATATTTCAACTGTTATATGGGTGCTAACGCTACGCATGTATGAGTGGCTACTGTCTTATAAAATTAGATGAATATTCGGGAAATAACATAATAACACAAATAATTTGATTGAAGGCAAATAAATGACAACCAATCATTCAATCTCTTTTTCTGAAAGTGTTATATTTTCGAAATTTTATTTTTATTTTATTTATGTAGTATCGTCATTGTTAATTTCATTATAATACTAGCTGTGCCCAGCGGTTTCACCCGCTGCTCACTTAGGGGTATGAAAAATAGATGTTGGCCGATTCTCAGATCTACCCGATATGTACACAAAATTTCGTTTAAATCGGTCCAGCCGTTTTGGAGGAGTATGGGAACGAAAACTGTGACACGAGAATTTTATATATTAGAAAATTTCATAAGTCCGTTTATGCATACGTTAAATCCCAGCTACTTATTATTAGCCATATTAGACTGTAACTAAAATAATTTGGAATATATTGTAAGTATCGCTGTTGGTTACCTAAAAAAAGAAAATAAAACAAAAAAAGGCGCGTTGTGCGTATGTTGGCGCAGTGACTGAGCGATCAACTGCTGCAATGCGTGTCGCGGTTTCGATCCCTGCAAGGGTAAATATTTGTGGCCTACGGATAGTTGTTTTGAGTCTGGCGGATAAAGTATGTGAGTTTACGATACAGGAAAAAAAAATCCTAGGCCCCACACAGGCAAAGTTAAAAAAAAAACAATATCCAAATGATATCAGCTCAGATCGATCTTCAAATTAGGCCCCGCTCTCCTGGGTTGGCCTGTAGATTTGTGACCACCTATTACGTACCGAGTTTCCTCCGTGCCTCAGAAAGCACGTCATTCGTTTTTACAAACTCATCGTAATAAAACACTTGTTATCAAGGGCTCGGACAGAAGTGCACGTAATAGTACTGTAAAAAGTTTTATACCTTAGCCAAACCCGAGTGCAGGCTGGTTTTACTATGAAATTCGAGTATTCGAATTTTAAATCCTTACTATAATATTATGAAAGCGAAAGTGAGTTTGTTTGTTTGTTACCTCTTCACGCTTTAATGGCTACACAGATTTTAATGAAATTTGGTACAGAGATAGTCGGGAACCAGGAGACGGACATAGGCTGAGGGCTGAGGCTGAAGGGATGAAAAGGGGAGAAAAAGACTTTATTTTTCGATCATCACGTCGCTTAAAGTTAACGTTAGACCAAACTAATGCCACGCGGACCAAGTCGCAGGCAGAAGCTAGTGTTACATATTTTTGAAAAAAGTGGGATGTGAGGGAGAAAGAGGGAAGAAAATGGAAAACTTAGCGTTGCTATTATAAATCAATAAGGCGCAAAGGCAACTGTGTTACCCCGATTTAACGCGAGCGAAGCTGCGGGCAAAAGCTAGTAAAGAAAAAAGTAGGAGACTAGAAAATACCCGTAGTTGGCACAAAGTCACAACTAGAGCTACAACAAAAAGAAAAAAAAAGACTAGAAAAAGTCCTAATTCTTGTGTGAGATTTATGGGTGAAATAAAGTATTAAATATAGGTAATCTTAAAAGGATAAAATAAATAAATAAACCCAGCCTCCGTGCTACTGCGAAAAACAGGATGGAAAAAGACAATAACAATTTGCCCAATCTGGGAATCGAACCCAGGACTTCATGAGCAACAGTCGCCATAACGACCGCTGAACCAACGAGGCTCTCAGTTTTTACTAGCTACTTTTTATTGTTTTATTTGGCGCACTTGTGGGAAGTGCCAAATAAATAAACTCTATCTGAAATACCGGAACCACAACACTGTCTAAACACCGAACACTACCTTTACCGACTGCGCGCGGTATTACATTTCGTTAATTGGCTTCGTTTAGAGGCCGGGGAGTGCCCTGATTGTCTGTAATTACACTTTGTGTACCTTTCCCCGTAATGGCGGCTAAATGTATTCACAATTTTGGGTTTCAAAGTTTGTCTTTATATGTGGGAATAAAATGATCAAACTTGAAATCCCTTATCCGATAATGTGTTGAATTTTAAGTACATATACCTAATGTAAACGAACCTTTACAAAGCCATTAACCATGCTTTCTTTACATCAAACTCAAAAAGTGAGCCCCTATTTCTTTGATGATGTATCTTTTTTAAGGATATATATTTATTGACGACAAGGTTTCGCAGTGGCTGTGCTATCGACTGCTACGCTGCGTGTCGCGGGTCCGATCTCTGCATGGAACAAATATTTGTATGGCCTACAGATAGTTGTTCCGGGTCTGGCTGTTCGTGTGTGTAAGTTTAAATATTACCTAGTACACCCACCTACGATACAGGAGTTATTCCTAATGTATTTTTTTAAATCACTTTTTATGATAGAACTGATGTATTGTACGGGGGTTGGGAAGGCATTTAGAGCTGTCATATTAAAAAAAAAATTAGATCTTTGAAGCTGAAAATCGAACAGCTAACCTACCATGACGTCTTAAAGCAGAACTTATTCAACTGAGGGAAAGATACAGAGCTATACAGGGTATCTAGCACCATCTCTAGGCCTACTGAACCAAAAAGATTTACGTGGAGACGTACTGGGGCCGAGATTTCATAAATCGTTTGACCGAAACGAAGGAAGAAAGGTAGCTAATATCCGTGTGGCGTTTGGTGATTGTCCCAAGGACACATCCTCACTAGCTTGCGCATTGCCAATGAAAGTAAGTAAGTAAAAGCAGTCAGGTGATAAGATTTGAACCGTATTTGGGAAACGATCTCTTGAAAATATGCACGTTCTAAGGTGCGTCGCCCACACGACCAACCGTCGAGGCGCAGTTCACGACATTTGTAAAGAAAATCTCGTTGCGGCGTGCCTCTTATGTGCCTGCGCTTCAACTGCACCTCGACTGTTGAACTTGTGGGCGACGCGCCTAAAAGTGCTGTTTATCAGCCTTGTTTTAATGGATGACTTTCAATTTTGGTCGCACCTAATGATTTAGGCTTTCAGAAATCCAGAATCAGTGAAGTGACAAGGCAAAATGAAATCGTATTAAGTCGGAGTAATCTCCACAACCCAGTAAATACAGGGCGACCGCTCGGCAGGACTCAAGACACGGGTGGCTGCCCATCTGATGATGGACAATCGTATCACTACTACTAAATACTGGTATTAACTTAATGAGATAGGTACATCCAGTTAGATTGGCAGTCAACCGGACGAACTTGGGAATGGCAATAGATGCTAAAAGCAAAAGTGTGGCTAAGTTGTTTGTCCGAAGCACACATTCGAAATAATGTTTGGGAAAAATAAAAATTGCATACGCAGAGTACGTACCTGTGGAATTAGCTCTGACTTCGTGGTGTCTATGACCACTCTCGGCCGAGGCTCCAGCTTCAAGATCCCACGTTCTCTGCCCTGTACAGAAGAAAGATTCTTTGTTTAAACGTTTCTTTCTCCAGAATTCCGTCATCAGCTCCTGACCAGGCTTATTCGAGTAATTGGGGAACAAAAAAGTTTTCGACGAATAGACAACCTCTTTTTTTCATGAAGTCCGTTAAAAGGGCATAAACATATCCTCAACGGTGTCTCTGGTAACGTGCCTTTATATGGCAATACTAAGCCTCTAGCCAAGGTAAAAGCCAGTCCGTGTCAAATTTTTTTATTAAAGTCTTCATATCTCTAATTTGATCGTAAGTTTCATTACAAATTCTTAGCTGCAGTGATCAAATTGTATGCAAGCTTATAAAATTGATAAAAAACTAAGTAATAGGTAGTAACGAAACCAAGAAATGATAACCAAAGTAACGCTCGAATGATAACGAAACTGAAAATTTAAAATTTTAATGAGTATTTAAAATTTACCTTCACTCATTTATAAAATCCCATGTGTATTTTAATTGACAAACTTGTGGCTAAGTAATTACATCCGCACGGATCAATCTTCAGGTTAAGCAGCGTTTGATTAGTTGGATAGAGCACCTAAGCCATTCGAAAAGGTAAAAGGTCGTTAAGTCCAACTGTCACTTGTGGATCTTTGACAGTCGTTACAAGTATTTAGCAGCCGGAATGTCAGACTACCAGTCTTACTTGGGAGAACCAGAACTAACTGGTTTGTGGAAGTCAGATAGGCAGTCGTTCCATGGTATTCTTCTTGCTTTCAGTCAGACTTGTGGCAGAAGGTAAGATTATTGAGTTTTTTGAAAATTTAAGTTGGTCAAACTTATCTACTTCATATATATTTCTTAGGTTCATTGACCTTAAAACATCTGTTTTACACAAAAAACATAGCACCTACACGCCACACAAAAAGTACACACAGCAAAACAGTTGAATCTTTAAACATAAAAGAGGAAAACAAAAAGTTTATCCGCCGCGTTCTACATTTAAACCACAACGTTTAAAACTGTCACATTCTTCATACCAAATTTAAAAAAAAAGTTTAACTGACATTATTCTCTATTTAAATTTTAAAAGGGTTGGAAGTACCTTGGCGTCCATTGTGGGCCGCGGTGCAGACAGCGATGTCGGTTACTGCTGTGACGGCTCCTGGCTTGTGTTGAAGAGGATGCCTGGGAAAAAGGGTATAAGTCGAGTTTACAAACTTTCTGCTACAGTCTCTAGTCTCAATAAACAAAAACAGTAAAGTAAGGTTAATCAAATAATAGTAAAATACGGGTAATTAACTCTGTAAAACCAGAAAACGATCCAAAATAGTTAACACAGTATTTCAATCAATAAACTTAATGATTATTAAAAATATACCAGATTTTTTAAATTCTCTTTTTCGTAACCTGTAAATGTTTGCTTAATCCTGAAAAAATCTAAACTGTACAAGATAACATAACATACCATTATGCCATATTCGTCTCCCTCCAAATAATTGGATTGCCACATTTGCCACTGTTTAGATTATCATGTCCCATTCATCCAACTCTGCGCTTCCGCCTTTTTCAAGAAACTTCTCTTGATTCTTAAGATCACATTCCTTTTGACTGGCGCACTGTTAAGATGACGGGAAATAGATAAATATACTGCTCGCTGACCGTAGAAAAATTGGGATAAGGGCAGGACTATGATAGTGATTCCTTTTGGATGGTCCTCAAGATCGTGATGTAAGAGTCAACAATGTCCGGGGTTGCGGGTTGTTCGAAAGAGATACCGCGACCCCGGAACGCAAAGGAATAAGGAACATGGGTGGTATTTTAGTCAGTACAAGTCTGTCACTCTTCCCCCCCTCTCCGCCCAGAGCGGAGAAAAGTTATTTGATGATTCACATCCGTAAAAATAAGAGTCAACAATGTATTGCATTGACATGCTACCAGAAAGATTATGAGCTACTATTATCAACGAATTAGAAACAGACACGATCGTTGATTGGCGTTCTGGAATGTTTTATAATAATTAACTATTGCAAGACATTCGATGGTACGGAAATTTTGTCTATCCGGTGTGCGGTGAATGGCGCCAAATGGGATGTGATTGCAAACATCCCGCCGCATTCTTTATGCCCTTTACTACAAAATTAACAGTATTTAAATAAATATTTGTAATTACGTTCTCGAAATGGCCTTAAAGATTTCAAAGCAAGATCAATCTTCACTCGGGCAGAGCTCGGTCGCTCAAGTGCTATATATTATCATCGTTTGACAGTACAGACTGTATGTAAGTCTGTCAATCCTGAAATCACTCACAGCATCACTGTTTATAACGTCCATATTTAAATACATTCACAATATATATAATCGATGTATAACTTGTAGACTACTTAAATTACTTCGGAACACACGTGCTAAAGGTCTCAATGTAAACAATATTGTGCTGCCATTTCTGTCGTTAAAGTGATTAATGTCGAGTGAAGTTCATTTATGAAATTGCTTTCATTTGCCATGCGGAACGAAATTATTGGCAAATAATTAAATGTTGATAGTTTAACACTTCTTAGCTTTGGTTATGGTTAATATTAAACAATGTAAAATTCGCAACAAAAATATGCTGGATGTTAAAAATACAAGCTTATAGAAAAACTAGCTGTGCCCAGCGGTTTCACCCGCTGCTTAGTTAGGGGTATGAAAAATAGATGTTGGCCGATTCTCAGACCTACCCGATATGTACACAAAATTTCGTTTAAATCGGTCTAGCCGTTTCGGAGGAGTATGGCAACGAAAACTGTGACACGAAAATTTTATATATTAGATATTTGCTAGTTATATAGGCTACTTATCGTAGTAGTGAAGTAAATAAAAATACGTTAAAATATTTCTGTAAAACATGGGTTATGTCATTTTACAAGCCAGCTTGTCAGTAATTAGTGGAAAACTGCGCAAAGGTGGGTTGTTAAAAGGGGTGAAACAAGCGGGTTGCTAAACATTGCTCATCCACTGCTATTAAATAAAACGTCCTTTGTATAAATTACTCTAGAGTCACATAATAATCACGGGCCTGTTGGTTTAGTGGTTTGTGGACCTGACTGCTGAGCCGGAGGTCGTGGGTTCGATTCCCACCCAGGACAAACGTTGTGTGATGAGCATGATTGTTTGTTCTGTATCTGGGTGTGATTTATCTATAATATGTATGTATTTTAAATAAATTATATAAGTATGTATATCAGTTGTCTGGTTACCATAACACAAGCTCTGCTTAGCTTGGGATCAGATAGCCGTGTGTGAGTTGTCCCAAGATATTTATTTTTTATTTATTTATTTAATCTATACTCTATACTAATATTATAAAGCTGAAAAGTTTGTTTGTTTGTTTGAACGCGCTAATCTCAAGGACTACTGGTTGGAATTGGAAAATTCTTTTAGTGTTGGATAGTCCATTTCTTGAGGAAGGCTATAGGCTATATAACATCACGCTACGACCAACAGGTGCTGAGCACCGTGGGTGAAACTGCGTGGAACAGCTAGTCTGTCATAAAAATCGATTCGACATATTAGTTTTAGAAATAATAACTGATTGTTTCTTAGTACTGAATTCAACTCTTTGATTTCTTTTTTAGGGTATTTAGCGGTTTATTAATAACTTCGAATTGCCTACCTACATATTTTAAATATGCGTCAATATAAGTATATCTTAGTTAGCGCATGTTAATAACCAACTTGACAAAAAATTGTGTTAACCATAATGATACTTTAAAATAAATTAACTACTAAAATCGATAATCATAGACATCTAGATTAGATTTGATTAGTTAATATTATTGATTATGGTTTTGTTTGACAGCGCGGATAGCACAGTGACTAAGCGATTGGCCTGCTACGTTGCGTGTCGTGCGTTCGATCCCCACCCAGTACAAATAATTATATGACCTACAAGTAGCTATTCCAAGTTTGGCTGCTTGTGTATAAGGCTGAAAGTATTTGTAAAAAAATCGTCTAAAAAGGTTTTCTTTTGTACATCTCTATCAGCTGTCAACTCCGTATACAACTTCCTTTTTCAAAACTAAACTAGGACATTAAAACATCCTGAAGGATGGGAGACTATGCCTTGTCATATCACTTGTCGTCGCTATCACGGTTGTCGTAAAGACATGGCGTTTGACGTGTTATTTTTTGAGTCGCCCAGCTCACCAGTTCAACCCTTGCTCTTTAAAAGAGGTAAACAGAAATACAAGGTCACGGTGTTATTCATTATATTGTACATACTTAGCTCAAGTAAGTAGTATGCACATGTGATGAGGAGGGACGAAGCATGTAACGGCACGGTTGGCGTAGTGGCTGAGCGATCGACTGCTGCGCTGCGTGTCGCGTGTTCGATTCCCGCACGGAACTAATATTTGTATGACCTGTAGATAGTTGTTTCGGGTATTTGTGTATGTGAATTTAAATATTTGTAAACGCACCCACGATACAGGAGAAATTCCTAGTGTGGGGCAACGTTTTATAAAAAAAGAGTGATAGATATGAATGGAGAATGAGAGGAAGGCCAAAGAAATAATGGATAGATTGTGTAAGGAAAGATATAAAAGAGAAAGGAGTAAATAATGCCGTGTAAGGGGAGAATAGAAAAAGAAAACGTTTTGCGGCGACCCCAAATAGAATAGGACAAGGGCAGGAAAATGGTGATGATCTGCAATTCTATAGTAAATGTTATAAATATGTTAAGTTAATCAATTTGTATGCAAGAGGCATTCTCTGAAACGACTAAACCGATTTACAAGGTACAAGTCTAATAGAATACGTTTTTGAGGCTAGCGAAGTCGACGGTACATTAGATTAGAGTTTATTTATTATTTCTCCTGTAACGTGTGTGAGTTTACAAATAATTATGCCCACTCACATACACACACAGACAATCAATGCTACAATAGTTGTGCATCAGCTCACTATGAACTTCAGTAAATAATTAAAGTCAGTTTCCATTTCAATTGACAAAAATCGTGCTGTTGGAATTGCAACTCTATGCTCAGGTCAAGCAGTAGAGATTTAAACAATGCAATAAAAAGCCACGGTTACTGGATTTAACATTTTGTGTTAAGGTACTAGATGTCTATATTTGGTCACAGATAATTCACAATTGGCAATAGTAGCGAGAGAATAAGTACCTTTAATAAATGAAAATTATTGATTTAATTAGGCAAGTATTTGTTTTTCAAAATCCTTACTTCCTTACTATCTCTAATATATAAATTCTCGTGTCATAGTTTTCGTTCCCATAGGTACTCCTCCGAAACGGCGGGACCGATTTAAACGAAATTTTGTGTACATATCGGGTAGGTCTGAAAATCGGCCAACATCTATTTTTCATACCCTTAAGTGGGCAGCGGGTGAAACCGCTGGGCACCGCTAGTAATATTATAAAAGCGAAAGTGAGTTTGTTTGTTAGTTACGTCTTCACGCCCAAATAGCTACACCAATTTTGATAAATTTAGGTAGGTACAGAACAGACACAGTTGGGACCTGGGAGATGGACATAGTCTATTTTTTTAGATAAATGGTGAGATATGAGTGAGAAAGAGGGAAGAAAAGGGATAACTTAGCTTTTCTATTACAATAAATAAGGCCCAAGGGTAACAACTACAGGTAGCAGGTACCTGCAAATCAGGAAAGGGGAGCTATGTTACCCCGAATTTAACGCAAGCGAAGCCGGGTGTAAAATCTAGTCTAAAATAGAACCATTACAGGATAGAAATATGAAATATCGTAAAAAGGTTACTAAGTGACAATACTAACTGCATCTGTGACCATTTTAAGTATTTTAACGTGATTTAATTATTATCCTAATTAATATGATTCTGCTAAGCGTCTGTTCTGAGCCCCCTGGTGTCATCTATACGGAATCGAGTGAATTAAATTGAGAACTACCTTGTGAGGGTGTTGGGGGTGAGTTACAGTGACGAAGGCTTTAGGGGAGATTTGGTGTGTACTTAATAGTGTCCGAATAATTGGCAAGATGGCGCTTTTCAAGCTTTGACATTTACGTGACCATGGTTTTAAAATTACAAAATAAATTGTGACATTATTTTTTGATTTATTTCTGTTTTTTTAGTAAAGCATAGTAGCTTTATTTGATCAGATTGTGTCAATGTCCGCCTTATATGTAGTCTTCTTTTGTTTGGGTTTCTCTATATTATATACAGGGTGGAAAAATAGATCGGGCCCTGCGGGGAAGCTACCTTAAATCCTTAAGTTCGCTCATATTACTCAAAGAAGACATTCTTTTCTTTTAGAAAGAAAACTGCATTCAAACATTTTCTAAAATTCGCTTGCATCGCCCGGGTTTATGAAAATCTTCATTAATATCTTGTTGTTGAGAGACAAGAGTGATGCCAAATGTTTGATAAAAATATTTTTATCATGCATAATAATTCTATCGATTAGTCTAATGAAATAGCGAGCGTATGTTTTCTTTTTATTTTTTTTGTTTGTGCGAGCCCCGAGCGGCGCATGCGAGTTTTAGAAGATCCTAGAAACAATTTTGTTTCTTCTTAAAAATAAAAGAATGTCTCCTTTAATTAAAATGAGCCAACTTTACGATTTATGGTAGTTTCCCTCCAGGGCCCGAAATATTTTTTCACACTGGATAATTAATAGAGAAAAGATTTATTTGTTTGTATCGAATAGACTCCAAAACTACTGGCCCGATTTAAACCATTTTTCACTAATAGGAAGACAATATTATCAGGAAGTAACATAGGCTATACAACATTACTCTACTACCCACGGGAGCAGGGCAGCAACTTAAGACGCGGGTGAAACCACGCAAGACAGCTAGTTAAGTATAACACACACTTTTAGTAAATTTCTCGCCACTTGTCCTGCTTACCTTACAACCTCATAAAACAAAGATAAAACTGTAATCATGTCGGAGAGAGTTCTTTAACCTCTTATCAGTGTCGGTTTAAAAGCTTCCGTTAGTCTAAAATTAGGCGGTCAGGATTTATCTCAAATGATAGTCGTAAATCTGATGCGTGGTTACAGCTCAATGAAATTCTTTTGTGACGTGACTTCTCACGACATAGTCTTTGATGACTGTGTGTCTCACATAGTTATATGCCTGTATTTAATGAAGATTCAATTCAGTGTAACCCGTTTAAAACAATGCACTTAATTACCAATTACTTATTAATCATTTTTTATTCTGGTTGTTTTTTGAGATCAATGTAGTATTGCGTAACACTGATTATTATAATTAATTAGCTCTGCCCAGCGGTTTCACCCGCTGCTCACTTTTAGGGGTATGAAAAATAGATGTTGGCCGATTCTCAGACCTACCCAATATGTACACAAAATTTCGTTTAAATCGGTCCAGCCGTTTTGGAGGAGTATGGCAACGAAAACTGTGACACGAGAATTTTATATATTAGATGTGGTTAATCTTACGAATTAAACCTTTAAAATACCACAGTAAAGTTATTTTTGTCATTTCACTGAACCAATTTTTGAGATTTCTTTAGTGGAATTTGTCAAATAACTAGATTTGCTTGGAGAAATGATAAAATCGTGTAGGTATTTTAACATCTTCCGTGATTTGGCTGGAATTTTGTCTGGATTTCCGTGTTTTTATCATATCCCTGCGACATATCTATACTAATATTATAAAGCTGAAGAGTTTGTTTGTTTGATTGTTTGTTTGAACGCGCTAATCTCAGGGACTCCGGGTTGGAATTGGAAAATTCTTTTAGTGTTGGATAGTCTATTTCTTGAGGAAGGCTATAGGCTATATAACATCACGCTACGACCAACAGGTGCTGAGCAGCGCGGGTGAAACCGCGGAGAACAGCTAGTAAATTATATATAGCTACTACAGGTACTTTATAATAGCTCCTTTACACTATCATGTTTTTCGTGGTATATAAATCAAATAATCGTTCACTTGATGCACGTGTTAATAAATATACCGGCTAAGCCAAAGACAATTCAATTGAATCACAATTCAAAAAGGCACCACCTTTTTGAATCCAAGGAGATTCAATTCTTCTAAAAATGTGTAACTGGGGGTTATGCTACATGATTAATTCCTATAACCGTCTAACTCTAAAATGGAATTTTGTATTGTTAAGCATAAATAAATGGACCGTATGTGGTTTGCAATATGTAATAACTTTGTCTAAGAATTTAGTCGCATATGGTTGGCATCTGCTAGACGCAACACTATACATATGAAGGTTTGTATTTAACCATATATGTACACTTAGTCTCAAGGTCATCTTCTCTTTTTATTTACAATCATTAGCTAAGGGGCTTCACAACTTTTAGTCAGCAAAAGTCTGCCCCTCAACCCCGCTCCACCCAGAACGGAGAAAGTTATTTGATGATTTCCAAAACGAAAACATCTGAACTTCACGACTCAATTAGCATAATACCCATTGGTTGCCAGACATTCGGGTCACTGACTACCTGAAACCACTGACAAAGATCAAGAAATGACTGCCGTCGCGTTCTTTCCAATTCACGGTGGAAGTTACGAAGGGTTTTTTTTTTGGGGGTGTGATATCATCAAATAACTTCCCCCGCTCTGGACGGAGCGGTGGGGAGTGCCAGACTTCCTCCTTCTGATCCCCTTTACGTTCCGGGGCCGCGGTATCTCTTTCGAACAACCCGCAACCTTGTAAGGGATAACATACCATCTACGAGTTTAACTTTGGGAAGCGCTGGTTAATCTTAAATATCGACCCATGTAGTTACTATTGGATATTGCATCACGCTTCTTGATATTAAAGTGATGGTTCATACACATTTCGCCAAATATTAAGACGTATGTAATAAAAGGCGAGCCTAATTAAATAAGCTTTTTTTGCGGATGAAAAATCCCCAAATAACTTCCCTCGCTATGGGCGGAGCGAAAGAAGTGAGCGAAAAGTAAAAAACTTTAAGAACCCTTTAAATTCAAATTAAATAAATCACTCTTTTTATGCGGACGAGAACTTCTCTCGCTTTGGCTGGATCGGGGTGGACTTTTAATTACTAATAAACATCCATGTTCCTTCTGCGTGGGTATCTCTTTCGAACATACCACATCCACGGTTTAAAATAAGCTTTGATTTAAGCTTTTTTAGTAATAGTAATCTCTTTGCCCTTATTCGGGGCAACACGCCTGTTTTCTGCAACTCTCTGGCATTGTCACGCTATCATTTTACTCCCCTTTATTCCACATTCTTTCTTGCACAATCTATCATTGTCTTTTTCATTCATCAATATTTTTCCAGCAAGGAGGAGCAGGAGGAGCCCGTGCCTAAATAATAGCAGCCGGTCAGGTCGTTGCCTAGGTTGGGCTGTAGATGTGACCACCTGTTACATACCGAGTTACCTCCGTGCCCCGGTTAGCACGTTAACCTGTTGGTTCCGGCTGTCATTTATATATATTTGACAGCCGTTGCATACGTTATAGAGGTCAGATAGGCAGTCGCTCCATGTAAAATACTGATATTCAGCTGCATCCAGTAAGACTGGAAGCCGACCCCAACATAGTTGGGAAAAGGCTAAGCACATGATGAAAATTTTTCCAGCAATAGTTAATGAATTAATTTGTATTACTTCTGTAGAATCTATTACTACCAAATATCTGTGGCAACCTTTGATGAACTTGTTATAAAGTCTATTATACGTCATCGTTATCTTGTAGTTGTAGAACATGAGCCTACAGATCACTAGAGGTCAGCTATCTGCTTAGAAAAAGATAAAATGCACAAAAATAAATTATGTGAATACTGATATTATTATTGGAGCTTTACTGGTGTTGATTAAAGACAGAACTACTTATTGTTATCAATCGTATAATGCTGTTTGTCAATTGATCTCTCGTACAACGTAGACAATATGTAGAAATCAAGTCCTGAAGGGTTACCATGACATCTTATAGCAGTTCTTATTCCTGTATGAGAAAGAGATGGTGCTAGACACCCTGTATAGCTCTGTCTCTTTCCCTCAGTGGAATAAGTTCTGCGTCATGGTAGGGCAGCAGATCCAAGTTCAAAATTTAGTTCATCTCAAAAATTAAGTCATACAAAGCTAATTTAAAACGTAATCTGAAATTAAAAAAATGTTAAATCAACATGGAGTTATTGTCATCTCAACACATTGGTCTTGATGCTGGTTACTTTGATAGCATAGTTAGCCCATTGATTGCTGTCGCAGCTTCGATTCCCGAACTGAACATATATTTATATGACCCACAGGCTGTTTGTGAATGTGTGTTTAATCTTTGTTAACTCACTCGTGATATAGAAAGAATTACAAAGCGTAACCGAAAAAAAAACTACCCTTGCCCAGCAGAGTCAGTCTTACAAACTACAGGCCCGTTTCGTTCACGTCCATTCTCTGCAAGACTATAGAACTCCTCACCAAGGTCCTCCTGGCTTATCTTGAAACTTATAACCTCCTCAGCGATCAACAATAAGATTTCCTCTAAAATCGATCCACTGGAGATCTTCGAGAAGCATGGGGAGTCGATTCCGTCTCCTTGGACGTCTGGAAGGCTTTGTTTTTTTTTTTGGATGGGAAATCATCAAATAACTTTGTGTCAGACTTGTACTGACTAAAACTCACCCATGTTGCTTCTTTTGCCCTTTACGTTCCGGGGCCGCGGTATCTCTTTCGATCGAACCGCAACTCCGGCAGGCGAAGGCCCTGGCAGGCCGCTCTGCATTGCTGACATCATCTCGAAGGCTTTTGATACGGTTTGACATGATTGCCTAATAAACAAACTTTTCCATTGTATGACTTGTCCACTGCTTTTTGTTAGTGGATTTCAGATTACCTGAGAAAACGGTCAATTCGAGTTGTTATTGATCGATCAGACGTGCAGCCTCGCCTCGAATGGCTATACAAACCGGAGTCCCTCAGGGGTCGGCACTTTCGCCGGGGTTTGCTGGTTGTTTGAAAGAGATATCGCGGCCCCGGAACGTAAAGGGCGATAGAAGGAACATAGGTGGGTTTTAGTCAGTTGAAGCTTGACCTCCCTCCCTCCCCCAAGAAGTTATTTAATGATTCGTCACACGAAAGAAAAAAACACCAAGGCTTCCGCACAACCTTGCAACATAAACTGCTTACCTTTTGAATGCGTAGGTTTAGAGGGTTGATTTTTTTTTCACAACTTTAAGTGACCACAGGTTTGAGTTCACAGTTTTAATTTCAACTCGATACCTTCATGCGTTCCCGAGATAGGTCTAGGCAGACAGACAACAAAGTGATCGAATATTATTGTTCCCTTTTTTCTTTTGAGGTACGGAAGGTTACAAAATTGCAATGTAATTATGTGTTATTAGCTGTTCCCCGCGGTTTCAGCCACGCTGCTCAGCACCTGTTGGTCGTAGCGTGATGTTATATAGCCTATAGCCTTCCTCAAGAAATGGCCTACCCAACACTAAAAGAATTTTACAATTTCAACCAGTCGTCCCTGAGATTAGCGCGTTCAAACAAACAAACTCTTCAGCTTTATAAGCTTTTTAAGTATAGATTATAGGGAGACCAGATACCGTAATTAGTTTACCTATTATAACCAAGCGAAAAGGCTATTTTGTTAATTTTGAAAGAAAGAAAAGAAAGAGAAAGCTGCTAATTTTCTAAGGCTACCATAGAAAATTCGCAGCTTTCAGGTCTACCCTTGACTAATAGAAATGTCGTTTTTTTAAAAAAAAGTTTAGGTGGATTTGTGAAAGCTCTCCAAAGTTTTCAGCTGTAGGATTGAGCACAACTATTAAGATAGCAGAATATAAAAAAAATAAAACGCTAATTACTTTTAAAAAATATTTACATTAGCCTATAGCATCATTAATTTAAACTCAACATTATTTTTTTGCGTACGCCAAACATTTGGTTTCAACTACACATTAAGCCTTTGTGCGAGCGAGACAACGCTATTGGAAGGAAAGAGACGGCGACATGAATGACCTAATGCACTGGTACGCGAAACTGGCGAAGACTATTCATGTGTTTCAAATGAAATACGCAGACTAGGGAAACGGCATAGAATCAATTATTATTGATGGATGTGACACTTGGTCGAATATTTTACCTATTTGAAGTAAACGTGGTTTCATTTTTAAAGTGAAACTTTTATCGTCTCAAACTTTTTCGTATGTGTGTTGCATGTCGCGTGACGATCGGCCGCAGAGTAGGGACGTCTATAATGTAAAAAAGTTTAAATTTTACCGTGATTTCATAAAACCATTTCTCATTCAATCATTTTTTTCTCTCTTTTCAAAAGAAAGTTACGGGCTGGGAAATGTAATCAGTTTTTGCTCATTCTTCATTAAATTCGCAATAAGAATGGAAAATATTTGATTTATTTCGCATAATTAATTTAGTAGTTATTGTTCATTTGTTCATAGAGCTAGACTTCTACGAAAAGGACTGGGTCACATTAGCAAAAGACAGAAAAAAATGGGAGGAAGGAAGGGAGGCCTTTGCCCTGCAGTGGGACACAAGTGGCTTATAATAATAATAATAATAATAAATTGTTCATTGGTTTACGGTAGCTCATTAATTAACACAAGAACTTAAAAAAAACAACTCTGAACAATAAATCAAATAATGGGGCTTAATTTTTTTTTAATAAATTTTAATTATTCATGATAATTGGTAATTTAGAGGGCATTTGTTAAAGATTAGGACCAGTAAGCAACCGATATATTTACTATTATTATCTATAGTACTAAAGGTTATAAAAGGGACATAATAAATTACGACACCACAACGTCTGGAGCAATATCCCAGTGCGTCATTCGTGTTATTTATAGTTTTATTGGTAACATTATTGGATAAACAAAATCGATCAAAGGAAACTCTAACTAAAGCAAATTCAAACTGGTTACATATTGTATTGGTAATTAAGTTAGGTACGCCCGACGACCAACACCTATTCAAATCCAGTTTATGCGGATCTCTCATGAAATTGGAAATCTATCCAAAGTGAGGATATGTTATACTGGATATGTATAGCTCGGTCTGTCGCCGTGTGTACAGTAAGATCGTTTGATTTAAACTGAGCTGAAACCATACATTTTTAAACCAGAAAAGCTTTAACATGTCATAACGCACAAGTACTTTATCATCAGACAATATTCTGTATGTATGTCAGAGTGCTTTGTTTTTGTACATATTATGTAACTACACCTATGTGTATGCAATTGTTACCAGCATAAAGAGATTATATTTCAGAAAGTATAGAGTATAAAAACAAAAGAAATCTAGTCAATTCAAAAAACTGTGTGAAGCAGGGGTGTGTTATTGCAGTGTTATAAAAAGAATAATTATAGATAAGGACCCCTCTTTAGCAGGCTTAAAGCCAGCCAGTTTGTGAGTCTTAATTAACACCCTCTATGAAATGTTTTTGTATTCTTTCGTCGTATCACCGTGGAACTTTATTTGAGTAAGTTCAATGAAGTGCAGCCGCCAAAAAGAAACAGAACTTGATTGATTTAATTTATTGTTCTGATCTTAAGTGCACTTATTTGTGAGAATAGGGATTTTATTTCAATCATACAATATTATTTGTGATCACAAACAAAATTATTTCGTCAACAAAAGCTTTGTAAACAAAAAGGTCCTAGAAAGGTTTAAAATGATTGTTTTTTATTAAATAAAGTATTAATAAATAAAACCTGTCTTATAACATGTTTAATTACTGAACACATAGAAGACAAAACCACGCAGACAACGTTGCTAAACAAAGAACCGTGGCTCAAGTTGTATCCTTTCATCAGTTTTACCGTAATCGTATAAAAATTGGGAACACCATCAAGACCTTAGCACGGCTCGCCGATTCCTTCCCCGCTGACCGCACATGTTGGCATTCTAACAGAAAACAAAAGACGAACCTTTTCAGGTTTGTACACAAAAACTGACGGTATGGGGCCACGTTCCCTACCACTGTTGGGGTCGCAACGAATCGAGAGCGTGCAGACGTGGAACTCTTTTGTTGGGGTATAAACAATGTGTTCGGTCATGGACTAGCGATATTCTAGATACTTATGGAATGAGTATTTTAATAAACTATTACGCTACACACTTGAGACCAATTCCCTTCCCCGCTTTTTGGCAGCTATTTTCAGATATTCTCTATGCATGTATGTAAAAATAATCACATGTCTCAAAGTGTTGGTCTTACTGGTACGAAAATCTTACTGATAGTCTTACTGATACGTTTATTCAGAGGGCAAAAATATTGCCTCTCGATTAAATAAAAAAAAATGAGCTTATATTTTCGTTACATTTTAGGAAACAAAATTAAAGTGCAATAAAAATTAACAAATCAACGAAAGTTTTGGTTTTTATAATAAAAGTGCATAGAATTTACCATGACCGGACACATTGCTTAACTATAAAACTGTGTGTTTGCAATCGGCAGACCATTTGCGGAAAAGTTTAAATATTAAAAGTTGTCCGATAATATGTAGCGCCTAAGGTATTATGTTTAATAACTCATGAATAAATAAGATTTCGAAAAAAAAACAAACCGTCACATAAGTAGTAAACAACATGTTTACTTCGCTTTTAAATTCGATCTGGCACTCACACAAACTCATAAAACTACTAACGTTAAATAAACTGTCACACTCCTTCAATCTCATCCCAGACTTTCAAAGTCACAAAATCCCAAAGTTTTAAACATCCTAATTCGCAAACTGTCACATTCAAAAGTACAAAAAATGACACTTTCTTCTCAGAGGCAATTCTCTATCCCGTTCCGTGACCACTTAATCTTTGGTCGAGTGTTGTGAAACCGGCGCGCGTCACTCAGTGCTGGCTCGAAGCGCGCGGGCTTACGTCGCGTCGCGCAAAATGGCGGACGTAACTTCAATATTTATCACATTTATATCTATAATGCTAGCTGTAACAGCACAGGATTATTACCATACACCCCGGATTGGCTCCAAACAACTAGCGTCGTGTTACAATAGTGAAGGAATACCTCAAGTAAGTCGAGCTTTTAGAATACACTTTTTTGTCTTATTTGTTCGGCTTTCGAGCGTAACTGTATGTTTGATTTTAGTGCTTTTAGAGTTAGTTGTGTTGATCAAAAGTTTTGTTCCTGAAGCGTTCATATCTAGATATGTTAATAAAGTTACTTTTAAAGTGGATAAATAATGGAGGAATGCGTTTTACAATAACATAGTAAAGTTATACTTTAGTTAATGGAAGCTTTTCGGTGAGTTTAAACTAAGTTTAATTTTGACCGCTCAAAGAGAGACCATTGTAGAAACTTTATATCTTGGTCGTATATTTATAACAAGACGTTTATATTAAACTTTGCGTCTTTAAAAGTTTTAAAATGAAAGGAGGTGTTTATTGTAAACTTGAAAACTTCTTGTAGAAATCTTTCCGTATACTTAGATCACAACACTGCCACATTAGAACCAATTATTTACAAAGTGAACCTGAGTCCAGCGCCATATTCTGCTTATTATGACGCTTTATCTTACAGACTAGGCTGACATAGGTTGTTTCAAACGCTGGTATCTGACTTTGTTAGTTCCAAATGTTCCAATTTGAACACAGCTGGGTAAAAATTTATCTACGATGGGTTTTTATTGGCAGCCAGATGTTTTTGTCACACAAATAGTTGATCCGTGCGGGAATAGAACTCGCGACATGAGACGTAGCAGCCAATCACTTAACTTTTTTTAAAGATCGTCTCTACAATCATCTCAATGTTCTTAAATATATGATCTGCTTATTCTGCTAAGTCGTGATAATGCCATTATCATATCTTGTGCCTGTGAAGATGATAACGATTCCTCAACTTAACAATACAACAGTACTTTATCAATTTACTGGAAGCTGTGGGCAGATGAGATAAGACATACTCATACTCTTAGACTATTCACAAAATAAAGCTTCTTAGAGTTGTCCATTCTAATCAGCGCAGCTTTGTGGCTAAACCAAAGTATTTAAAAGCTTTTAGTACCCAATCGTGACCAATCAGAAACATCACGACAAATATGGCGAAAAGATTTGCTGTGAACACCTCCACAAGTGATTCTCATAGTGAATGATTACCTACACGAACTTGTATCAGGGTTCACATTATCTTAGACGGTACCTTAACCAAGAATCCAAAACCTTAAACAAGTTTTAACGTTGAGTCCCGCTGGCACAAATTTGTGCTACCAAACCCCGACCGATTTAAAACTGTATTTGTAGTAAAGATAAGTCTTAAAATCAGATCACGCTTACGATAAGAGCCCGCCCGGCGGTGCTTGACGGATAGTTGACGTAAGTAATGGCGGTCTTAGAGAGGTTAAGGAGTCTCATATATTACTGATGTCCCCATAGCTGTTTTATGATAGAATATCGCATTGTTTAGGCTCTAATAGGATAAAGATTTAAACATAGTTCCTGGAGCCTATTTCAATCCAGTTTAATCCGGCTCGAAGGACAAAATAAAGTATAACTTGTAGAATATTCCTCTTTTTGGTACCTGACAACTTTATAATTATAGTATAAAATAAATAAAATCTTTTAAACTGCTCACCGGATTTTAGTGCAGTATTCAATAGATTGAGTGATTCAAGAGAACGGTTTAAATGTACAATATCAGTATGCAGTCTAGGTGAGTGAAACCGCGGCATGCAGCTAGTATTGCTAAAGAAAGCAAACAGCCTCGCCTAATTCTCAATCTCTCAAAATACAAACGAAATCAAATATGAATGAACTATAATAAAAACAGATAAAAAATATATAACCCTCTCAGTTGCTAGTTACTTTTTGGGGATCAGAGGTTATCGAGCGGACTCGGGCTCTGTAATGAGTTCGTTAGCTCTCCGCCTAATGTACCCTTATCAGTGTAAACGGAACATACTTATCGCATCCGTCATGCTTATTTTATTGTCTACATGTAAATTGTGTCATTATTATTGTAGCTTAACGCTGCCCTTTTGGGGTGTAAGTTGGAAGCAAAGTTATAGTCTTACCACTTATTTAAATTACGTCATCGAAACTTTTGAATGTCAAAATTCACTTGGAAATTGATTCTAGTTGTTTATGCCCGAAAAAAATCAAAAGGAAGAATTGAAAAAGAAATTCCATGGTTCGGTTACTTATACTTTATAATGATGTATCATTTTTTTGGGCAAAGATGTGACTGAGAAACATTCACGAATGGACAGAAATCAGAACGGTGCTTGCAATAAACTAGGCAAAATATTTAGAATTGATGGCCAACCTTTGTAGTAGAAGAGAAAACAGAAGAAAAATAAACAATTTTCTAAAACAGCTACCCTACCATGACGTGTTAAAGCAGAACTTATTCCGCTGAGGGAAAGGGACAGAGCTATACAGGACACCCTGTATAGCTCTGTCCCTTTCCCTCTAGCACCATCTCTTTCACTCAGTGGAATAAGTTCTGCTTTAAGATGTCATAGTAGGCCTATAGAGCTACAGTCACCGTATGAGATGATAACAACATGAAATTAAGCCACGTCGATTTGTAATGACGACAGTGAAACTACCGTTTATGTTGCTGTATTAACTCTGAAGAAAAGGCAAATAAATGCTCCTTTTCTCAATTAAATAATCATCACGTTGACCAGAAACATAATTATCTTAGCTTATCGAAGAATATAGTATTCAGAATCTTTGCTATTAACTAACATATTAAACTTACGTTAAAAACTTACGTTAAAAACATAACGTTAAAAACTTACGTTAAAAACTTATGACTACTATAACAAACACATCAGATTTCTAATCAAATCTTGTAAATTTAACAAATGACCAAATGACGAAGCGAGAGCTTGGTAACCTTTTTTTTTGGAGTGGTAAATCTATACTAATATTATAAAGCTGAAGAGTTTGTTTGTTTGTTTGAACGCGCTAATCTCAGGGACTACTGGTTAGAATTGGAAAATTCTTTTAGTGTTGGGTAGTCCATTTCTTGAGGAAGGCTATAGGCTATATAACATCACGCTACGACCAACAGGTGCTGAGCAGCGTGGGTGAAACCGCGTGGAACAGCTAGTCATCAAATAAATTCCTCCGCTCTGGGCGGAGCGGAGGGAGTGTCAGACTTGTACTGACTAAAACTTACCCATGTTCCTTATATTATTGCCGATTTTCGAACAACCCGCAACCCTAGCGGGCGCTGGCCCTGGCAGGCCCCTCTGCTTTGCTGTCATCTCTTTAAGGCGTGCATGGAACACTAACGCGCCGTCGACACGGCCTGTCGTCAAAAGACGGACGGACGGTGAGCTACCCTTTGCTCACTGGCCACCGGCCGTAATATCTACGGTGGCCGGGAGTCGTCTCGCGGCGCCCGAAGCCTGGGGCGTCTCCCGCGGTGGCAGGGTCGGTTTGAGGTTCTCTCCCTCAAACGCCCGGCCACTTCCTTCGCTAGCATAACTGCTTCGCAAATGGAGGTGACCGCTTCCCATTCCCTCTCGCTCCGGACCGTGGACTGAACCATGGCAGCTTGGTAGCCTTCCTGGGTAAAAATAGAAGCCGAATTAACCCCACGCTATTTATAAAAAACAACATCTTATGCTTTGTGTTAACTTTGCCAATAAAGTTTCAAATCAAACCTAAAACTGACACTACTGAATGCGCCAAATTCGTGGCCCTATTCTGGACAAAAAACAATCTAGATTGCCATCGAATAAACTTGAACGAGCTTTTAAACCTGGCAAGTTATATTCTGAAAAAATCAACATGACTCTCAGTTCTATTCAAGACTTTATAACCAAACTGACAGCCGTCATTCTATTTCTAAAAACGCCATTAAAATAAATAAGTGAAGTGGCCGCCGTCATATTCCGCCACCATCGCTAAGCTCTAAGATAACCTCTAACAAATGGTTATTCGTGCACAAAACGCGGCTTTCTGTCCATCTATTGTCGGTAGACGAAAACAAAAGACATCTGTTTTGCATTCTATAGATTCATACATGTCTAGGAATACCTCTGGCGTATTTATTGTGCTCGTGTTGGTACTAAGCGCGTTTTTGTTCATAGATTCTTCGTTGACTCAATTGAATAGCTTTTATTGGTGAATATTTAAAAATAAAAAGCTTTTAACTCGGTCAAGGGGATGGTCAAGAATGTAATAGAAAAGTCAAAGAATTATAATGAGGAGTTATACCCACGAGGAGATCGAAAAATATCCTACTGAAAGTTTCGTTCTAATATAGGTGACTAGCTTTTGCCCGCGGCTTCGCTCGCGTATAATTCGGTAGCGCCTTATTGATTTGTAATAGCAACGCTAATTTTTCCCGTTTCTTTCCTCTTTCTCCCTTACATCCCACTTTTTTAAAAAAAATGTAACACTAGCTTCTGCCCGCGCCTTCGTCCGCGTGGCATTAGTTTGGTCTAACGTTAACTTTAAGCGGCGTGATGATCGAAAAATAAAGTCTTTTTATCCCCTTTTCGTCCCTTTTTCTCCCCCTTTTCTCACTTTTTTAGCCTATGTCCGTCTCCTGGTTGCCAACTATCTCTGTACCAAAATTCATCAAAATCGGTTTAGCCATTAAAGCGTGACGAGGTAACAAACAAACAAACTCACTTTCGCTTTTATAATATTAAAAGTCCTCCGTCCAAGAGGCAGGTCAGGAACATACGCTACGGCAGAAGATGAGGTGTCTAGCAGTGGAAGCCCATAGGCTATGATGATGATGTACCATCCATTCCGATCAGTCGATAGAATAAAGCATCCAAACTGACAATCGATCTGTAAAAATTTCATAGAGTAGACCAATTACAGGATATCAAGCGTGACATATTCTCTATTTAATGTAGAAATGAAACGTAATGAACTGATCAATGAAGCTGTTTCACGTCTCATTAGTCTTTGACATGGAGATCGAAGCATCGACAATGCAATCCGACAGATAGATACATTAACAAACAAGTACTGACTATTGTTATCTGAAGGGCTACCATGACATCTTATAGCAGTTCTTATTCCACTGAGATAACGAGATGGTGCTAGACACCCTGTATAGCTTTGTCTCTTTCCCTCAGTGGAATAAGAATTGCTATAAGACGTCATTCGCGTGCGAGACGCCGACGCGAGCGCACGTAGTTTGTTTACTTCGTATCGCTTGAGTCAATTTTTTCCGGGTACCCACATAAGTTGAGAATGGAAGAAAAAAGTGACGGTGAAGAAAACAGTGTCTCGGAGATGACTGTTATCCTGACGCATGAAGACCAAAACGATTGCGAGATGAATAATGGGAGAAGTGCGGAGAAAAGGGCCAGAGAAATCAGCGATAAAAGCGGCAGCGAAGACGGTTTTATAACGGTGAACAGAAAGCGACCTAAGCGTTTGTCTGGAATCGAAGGCCACCTGGGAGAAGGGATGAGAGAAGAAAATATGGAAGAAACATATAAGATTAGCTTAACGTCCTTACAAGTTTTGCCTAAACAAATGGCACTAGCAAAATTATTGAAAAATGAAAATATTCAAAATATCCTGAGAATCAACTATAAGAGTCCCTACAAGGTATTTATACAAATTGCTAATAAACAAGAAGGGGAAAAGTTAATCAAATGTCAAAAGTTCGTGGATTTAGGAGTAAGGGCTCAATTTGTTAACCAACTCGACTTATCTTACGGAATAGTTAAGGGTGTGGACTTGGAACTAAGTGAGGCAGAGATACTGAACACATTTGAGAGTTCTCACAAAATATTATCCGTAAGAAGACTAAGGCGTATCAACCAGGATAAGGAGTGGGTTGACAGTGAGACTGTGCGGGTCTGTTTTGAGAACCCGACATCTCCTGAATTTATTCTAGCGTATGGGTGCCGTTTTAGAGTAGAACGATATGTATTTCCTGTCTCTCAATGCTCAGCCTGTTGGAAATTTGGACATATAAAGAAATTCTGCCCAACAAAAAAGATCTTGTGTCCTAAATGCAACAAAGAGCATGATAATTGTGACACTGACAAAATTGAATGTCGTAATTGCAAAGGACCTCATATGGCACTTGATAAGACGTGTCCTGTCTTCCTTAAGGAAAAAGAGATTCGGGTTCTTATGAGTGTAGAGAACATTTCCTATAGAAAGGCCTTAGAAAAATATCTCAAGAACAAAAATAAAGAAAGAACGTTTGAAGCAATTGACGTTTCTGAGGAAAGAATAGGGGCGAGTCAAGTTACCTTGGAAAAAACTTACAGTCGTGCTGTGCAATCAACAGTTACTGCACAGGAGGAATTAATTAATGAAAGTTCATGCAGCCACACAGAATCCCTAGGCAACCGACAAATACAGAAAGTGCACAAATCTAAGAAGCAAAATAAAAAGAAAGATGGCCGAGAAAACCAAACTACGTTTATGGATACAGAGTGGGAAACTTTTTCTGCGGAAGAAGAGACCATTGAAAGTCAACAGGAAAATAGTCAATCGGGAAATAAAGAAACGGAAAAGAAAAGGAAATTCAGATTGCCTGAAATATTTGTTAAAATTAAAGAAATAATTCGTTCAGAGAAGGGTTTTGAAGAAATAATTATGTCGATGTTGAAAGTAATATATGAGGAATGCAAGGTATTTATTAAGGATTTTTTAATTGGAGGAAATTTATGTAAATTGCTGTTAAAGTCTATAAATGGATAATTATCGCAAAGACGCTTTGATTAATATACTTCAATGGAATAGTCAAAGTTTGAAACCAAAATCACCTGGTTTAGATGCGTTACTTGGGCAAGAAAAAATTCACATCGTTATTGTCAGTGAAACTTGGCTAAATCCAGAGATTTATCTAAATATAAGTGGTTATAATATATATAGAAAAGACAGAGAAGATTCCTACGGCGGTGTTGCGATAATTATCCATAAATCTTTAAAGGCGCAAGTATGCCCAATTAGTGTAAGTAATACAGGCATCGAGGTTATATGTATGAAGATACTTAATTGTAAGAGTTTTGAACATGTTGTTTCTATTTACTGCCCATCCTCAGTGCGCACAACCTCATCAGATTGGGACAATATTTTCTCGTTAGTACCAAAAAAAACACTACTTGCAGGTGACTTTAACGGGCACCACTCGAACTGGTCTTATAAAACTGACCAGCGTGGCACTCAAATATTAGATTCATCCTTGGAACACGGGTTTGTGACATTAAATAATGGAGAGGCAACACGAGTCAAGTTAGTTAATGGTAATATACAGAGATCATCACCGGACATCACATTCGCATCATCCGATATCGCTATTAAATTTCATTGGACTGTAATGAATGAAAATTTAGGTAGTGACCACCTCGTAATAAAGATTTCGATGAATTTTCAAGAACACATTGAGTATAATCATAGACGAAACTTCAAAAAAGCAAAGTGGGATAACTTTCGTCATGAGCTTATAGATGCTTTTTCTGGGGTAGTTGAACACAGCAATAATATTGAGGCATTGTACGATTATTTTCTGAAACAAATTGATATTGCAGCGAATAAACACATACCTATGATTAAGATTTGTATGAGTCCTTTAAGAAACTTTAAGCCAAAAGAGTATTGGAATCCATCATTGTCTAGAGCGGTGGCCGAGCGTAGGTTAGCTTTAGCTACATTCAGAAGAAATCCTACTCCTAACAACCTTACAAAACTAGAACATAAAGGGGCACATGCACATAATATGATATTAAGAGCAAGAGATAAAGGCTGGAAATTATTTTGTAGTAGCATAGATGAAACTTCTTCTGTTTCTGATATGTGGCGAAAGATGAGATGGCTAAAGGGTTATCGTCAAGCTAAATTTAGTGTTTCGGAGGAAAAGTTAAAAGGGTTGCTATATTCACTTACGCCGGATTCCGTTATGAACTTATCACCAGTGTTCAAATCACAGAACGCATTAATGGAATCAGAATTTACAATGGAAGAATTTGAGAATAGCTTAAAAAAGAAGGACACTGCTCCAGGAAATGATGGAATAACGTACTCTATGATTTACAATCTTCCGCGTGTAGCTAAGGAGTATCTTCTTCACATATATAATTATATTTACAGAACTGGAGATATCCCAAAACAATGGCGTACAATATCAGTGATTGCTATTCCTAAAGCTGGGGACAATGTTAATCCAGAGGCCAAACTTAGACCAATATCTCTCATATCCTGTGTGTGTAAGACTTTTCATAACATGATTGGTAAAAGAATTGAATGGTATATTGAGAAATATACTGTTTTATCACCTTATACGGTTGGTTTTAGGAGAGCTAAATCTTGTTTAGATTGTATCTCGAGACTATCTACGTATATTCAATTAGGATTCACCAGAAACGACCCTACGCTGGCTTGCTTTTTAGACATCACAAACGCTTATAATAATGTCTTAGTGGAAAAGGTTGTTCAGACACTGGATGATCTGGGAATCGGGTCTAAAATTTGTAGTTATCTCTTTTCATTTTTGGTAGAACGATACTTGATGATAAAAAATAGTAGTAACGGACGAACTGTTGGCGTCAGACGAACAAGCAGGGGTTTGGCACAAGGCGATCCAATATCACCGATGCTTTTTAATATTATTACATCAAAAATTTGCCAGCAGATTGTGAGTGTAATTGTTTCACAGTACGCGGATGATTTTGTATTCTACCTTAGCCATAATGATTTAAACCACGCGGAATCGGAAATGCAAGTTGCTCTTAATTCTATGGTTGTATTGCTGAAGGACTTAGGCCTAGACATGTCACCAGAAAAATCAAAGATGTGTCTTTTTAGTAGAGGTAGAAGAAGACGACAATTACAACTTATAATTAATGATTTGCCAATCCCGTCAGTGGATTGCGTAAAACACTTAGGTATCTGGTTAGATAGGTCACTTCTTTGGAAAAAACATATTAATGAAATACATGAAAAGACGGCAAAATTTATAAATTTATTTAAAGTTTTAGCGGGACCGACTTGGGGAATCCATCCAAAACATTTGAGATCTTTGTATATATCATTGGTACGAAGTAGGATTGACTTTGGTTGCTTTCTCTATGATAATAGTGCAAAGACTCATTTAGGTAAACTAGACAAAATTCAGAACCAGTATTTGAGGTGCATAGGCGGTTTTATAAAAAGCTCTCCAATACATGTAATGGAAGCTGAAACTTGCATTCCTCCTCTGTATGTTAGACGATTATACCTAGCTTACAAATTCTGTATAAAAAGTATGTCATGTTTTAACAACGTAACTGTAAAATTAATGGATGAATTAAACGATATTTCAGTCACAAGATATTGGAACAATAAGAAAAAACCATTACTGGTGACCGTATACAATGAATGTAAGCTACGTAATATACATTGTTCAAATATTTTAGATATGTACTCGCTGGAGAAATGGGTGACAGGTATAAACGTTCGGGACAGAATTAGATGTAATTTAGACTGTATTAAAGTAGCGAAACGCAGACATGAAGTGACATCACTAAAATTTGACGTTATTAAGGAACTTAGTGAAAAGTACCCTGGGTGGAAAATGTTCTTTACTGATGGATCTAAGAGCAAAAATGGTTGCGGTGCAGCATATTACAGTTTGAGTGACGGATCTTCAGCTCTATTTAAACCTATTGATACAAACGTATCTGTAATGACGATGGAACTAGTTGCAATCTGCAAAACTCTAGAAAACATAATTTCTTTGAACAATATTAACCACTCTGTGTATCAAAACATAGTTTTATGTACTGATAGCAGAAGTGGTTTAATGCATTTAACTCGATGCGCCTCTGGTTGCAGAGGTCTACCGATAGCGTATGCAATTCTTAGACTATTTGATGAACTTGGTGACAGTAACTTGAGGTTGCAATGGATTCCGTCCCACATCGGTATACAGGGAAACGAGAAGGCTGACATGTTAGCAAAGAAAGCTATTTCAGAAGGATTGGAAATTGACATCGATCCGTTCTACACAGAAATACTTAGCTATTATAAAAACATATGTCACAATCATTTTCAAGAATATTTCGACAGAAGATCTAAAGAAAAAGGTATATGGTACAAGACCATACAAAGTGAGCCTCCTCGAATCCCTTGGTTCGCTGGAAGTAGGTTAAAAAGGTCGTATGTGGTTATGGCACATAGATTACGTTCTGGACATTTTCCATCTAGGAAATTTGGATTCCTAATGAAAAAAGCCGAGTCACCTAATTGCCCAGTGTGTAACAAAGTCGAGGATGTCCAACATTTGCTAATGGAATGTGAAAAGAATAGGACAGAGAGAGAGGTAGTGATGCGGGAGCTAAATATTAATATGTTCGATGTTGGAGCATTCATTAGAATCCTATCCATACCTAGTGCGGAAGAGGCAATAATGATTTATAAAATGGTTGCTGCATCACTATCTCCCTCGCTGAGGCAATAATGTTATTTACTTAATTAAGGTTTATTAAATAGGGTAGTAGTTAGTTAGATTAGGGTATGATGAGGCTGACATACCTTTGTAAGGTAAAAGTCTCTAAATAAATAAAGATTAAAAAAAAAAAAAAAAAAAAGACGTCATAGTATGACATCTGTAGCCCTACTATGACCTCTTAAAGCAATTCTTATTCCGCTGAGGGAAAGAGACAGAGCTATACAGGGTGTCTAGCACCATCTCTTTCACTCAGTGGAATAAGAATTGCTATAAGATGTCATAGTAGCCCTTCTTGACTGCCAACTGCTTTTTTGAACAAAGATTTCCATTTCGAGCAATCTAGATTTAATTAATAGAACGTTTCAACTGAGGATAATATACGCGACCGGGAGCCACGGGGTCGCGGATTCTTCGAAAGAAACCGCGGTCCCGAAACATGAAAGCCAAAAAGGGAGGAATATGGATGGGTTTAGTAAAGACTAACACTCACGAAATTATCTATAAAAAAATACTCATGCCTCTTTTTTTCTTTTTTTTTTGGGGTGGTATACCTTCCGCCGCTGTGGGCGGAGCTGGGGAAGTTATTCTATATACCTCTACCTATATGCCTCTCCAGCCACTCCTTGAAAAGGAGACTTACAGCCACGATTGTGGCGTGCCCTGCACGGGGTTGCGGCAGTCGCGCTGTCCATGCCACCATGAGAAAAGGGCATGTCTTACATTAACAAACCGAGATCCCTCTATGTTCTGCAAAACTTGTTGATCTTCAATCTATACTATACTAATATTATAAAGCTGAAGAGTTTGTTTGTTTGAACGCGCTAATCTCAGGGACTACTGGTTGGAATTGGAAAATTCTTTTAGTGTTGGATAGTCCATTTCTTGAGGAAGACTATAGGCTATATAACATCACGCTACGACCAACAGGTGCTGAGCAGCGCTGGTGAAACCGTGGGGAACAGCTAGTTACCAATAAGATCTACCTGTCGGTCACACAAATATTGATTTCGTGAGAGGGTATCAGCTCATAATGACAACACGTAGTTTCTAGGTACTTTAACAAGGTAATTTGAATTTGGTTATAGGTGTAGCTCGTTGTAGGTGCCTGTACTAAGGGATATCTGTAGATTGATATTATAAAACTTTAAAAAGTTTTATAATTTTGCTGTAATGATAAAACATAACGTTTAATTAAAAAGTTGATATGATGAATATTCTATTTTGCTTTCGCGGTATGGTCCGTAAATTATCTTGCAGGAAAATCTTGAATACATTCAAATTAATAAAAGTTTAGATTATGAAGGCTCTGTTGAGAAAGCAAGACATTTTTTTTGCTGTAATGTACTCGTTTACTTGGTGAACAAGCTAGATTCGCTAATAGATGGCAATTATCACATTGTACACACGGCGACAGATCAACCTATACAAAACCAGTTTATGCTGCTCTCTCAACAACGGATCGTACACCATAAATTTCAAGTACAATGAGAGATCCGCATAAACTCGTTTTGTATAGGTTGATCAGTCGCCGTGTGTACCTATAATTATGTAAGCAATATTAATTACTTTTAAATTTCAAAGGATAATATTTTGTGCTTTTCTTGTGCGGCAACTCGCAAAAATACCACGTGTTCTATGGCGATAGATTTATCATAACAAGACAACATTATCAGACTGCACTCGCTGCAGAGTTATAATAACACTAGCTTCTGCCCGCGACTTCGTCTGCATGGTATAGTTACTTTGGGCTAACGTTAACTTTAACCGGCGTGATGATCAAAAAATAAAGTCTTTTTCTCCCCTTTTCGTCCCTCTTTCTCCCCCTTTTCTCACATTTTTAGCCTACGTTCGTCTCTAGGGTCCCAACTATCTCCGTACCAAAATTCATTAAAATCGTAACAAACAAACAACAGTAAGGAAGTAATACAGACTAAGTCTCTCCGTTTGTATTATAGACAACTACCTGACCCGCGGTGTTACCCGCCGGTTTCAAACCTAATTTGAGTTATTAGATCATTCTACGGGAACACTACATGTAACGTATGTAAATGTATGAATATTAATAATGTGAATTTTGACTTATTAACCTACAAGCTTCCGCTCTGGGCGGAGCGGAAAGGAGTTTTAGACTTGTACAGACTAAAACCCACCCATGTTCCTTCTATTGCCCTTTACGTTCCGGAGCCGCGGTATCTCTTTTGAACAACCCGCAAACCCGGCAGGCAGTGGTCCTGGCAGGCCCCTCTGCTTCGCTGACACCTCTTCGAGGCTCGCGTGGAACACTAACGCGCCGTCAACACGCTATGAATTTATGGCATAGTTAAGTGTACGCACGGCGACAAATCAGACTATACAAAACCAGTTTATACGGACCTCTCCTTACATAGGGAATCTATGCAAAGTGTGGCCACTCTATACTGAAAATGTAAAGCTTGATTTGTGTCGCCGTGTGTACCTACTTTTACACCCATTATTTTTGTATTGATCAATATGATGCAATACTGCGTGAGCATTCTCCTTAGTATAAACTTTTTGACGGGACTATTTTAAAGTAGAACTTTTATTACATCGTCTCAAACTTTTTCGTCGCTGTGTTGCATGTCGCGTGACAGTCGGCTGCGGAGTAGGGACGTCCTAATCTCTATGATGTGAAAAAAGTTTCACTTTTACCGTGGTTTCATAAAACACAATCCTTTTTTTATGCCTTGCCCCACACTAGGAATTTCGTTTACAAACATTTAAAGGCAGAGACCCGAAAAACTATTTGTAGGTCATACAATTTTTTTTCCCGTACGGGGCTCGAATCCACGACACAACACAACACAACAGTCGATCGTTCAGCCACTGCGCCAACCGTGCCGTCAAATGTTGCATAGTGAGCGATCATAATCCTTACTAGGTAATATTATAAAAGCGAAAGTGAGTTTGTTTGTTTGTTACCTCTTCACGCTTTACTGGCTAAACCGATTTTGATGAATTTTGGTACAGAGATAGTTGGGAACCAGGAGACGGACATAGGCTAATATTTAAAAAAAAAGTGGGATGTGAGGGAGAAAGAGGGAAGAAAAGGGAAAACTTAGCGTTGCTATAACAAATCAATAAGGCGCAAGGGGAACTGTGTTACCCCGAATTTAACGCGAGCGAAGCCTCGGGCAAAAGCTAGTCATTTCATACAGCACCAAAACAAACAAGAACACTTAAAAAAAATAGGAAAGACAAGGAAACTCGCTTCATATCGCGACACATGGTAGCAGCCAAAATAGTGCAGCTATATATAGCATCAACGACGCATAGGACGTTCACCCATACTGCTATACACCTTTCGTGCACTACGTAAGGATTTCGCGCTCGCTTTTACACGTAAATAAATAAATAATAAAAACTTGAGAGGTGTCACGGACACCCGGATGGAACGAAGTTATTATTTAATATGTACAAAAAATCTGTATACACTCAACAAAAATAATCGTCGCGACACCACGCTGTTCAATGCGAAATAGAAAGACGAAATGAAAATAACTGGCTTGCTTTCGTGTCGTTACAACTTTTGTTCTTAATTTTTTCCGTCTAGCCCCCTTTCGCAACGCGCGATAAGGAACTTCGTTCTAATAAAATGTTTATTTCACTAACTTAATTTTGAATTTCTATTGAAGTGAAAATAGACTTGTGTTGGGAAGTTCCGAAACGCAAACTAACAATTCCGCGTTTTCTTAGTTAATGATTTTCGTCAAAGTCATAAAAACAATTTTTTAACAGTCAGGCTTACCTTAGTATGCTAAACTAGTTGGAAAAAACGGCACACTCATCCGCGATTAATGGATAAATTTCAACTTTTCAACCTCCTTTTAGGGGATTAATTTCAACCGTTTTATACGAATTTCATGATTATACGAAGTACTCGCGTTTAATTCGAAGTAACACAGTTCCCCTTTCCTGATTTACAGATACCTGCTACCTGTAGTTTTTGCCCTTGCGCCTTATTTATTGTAATAGCAATGCTAAGTTTTCCCGTTTCTTCCCTCTTTCTCCCTCATATCTCAATCTTTTTTTTTTTTTTAATGGCCTTTTCCCATCTCTAGGGTCTCTAGGATCTCTGTACCAAAATTTATCAAAATCAGTTTAGTCATTTAGGCGTGGAGACGTAACAAATGAACTCACTTTCGCTTTTATAATAAATATTAGTGTGTGTGTGTTACCCCAAATTTAACGCGAGTGATGCCGTGGGCAATGGCTAGTAACAACACTGAGGCTCGAGAATTTACAGAAGGAGAAACAAAGAAGATATCGCGCCCATTTGCCCCTTGCTAGTGCCAGCCCACGATGCTGAGCCAGTAAGTGCAAACCACTCCTTAAATAATATCAGTCAGATCCAGCCTGGCCCTTTGCTGTCCGCCCCAGCGACGCCCTAACCCCACAAGGGGCCCTTAGCGTGTAGTTGCTTAGTTTGTAAGTTTTTTGCCCTGGCTGGAGGTTCTAATTTCAAGGCATGCACGGGAATTCCCCGGTTAAGCAAATAACCTCCTAGGTTGAACAGCAATTAATAAAAAGATATCGCGCTACATACACAGTTACCTCAAAGGTGCTTAGTTTATTAAAACAACATTATATCACATTACTCAGGAGTCATGACTAAGACTCATTCCCGTTGCAGTAACACAAGTAAATAGGACATTCTGAGAACTTACCAGACGAAGCGTATTTATTGACGCAGGTAGTTTTAATGGTTTTCGGCCGCACTCACGATGCTTGGTATAAAGATACGTTGTCGAATGAACGAGCGGTTTGAACTTTATCTCCCTTGGCGGAACGAGATAAATTTTATGAGGACATTAATTATTGAATACGTATATCGCGCATTTTTTTTCTTACTATATATATAGCGTATTGCGTTTAGCTGTAACTTAAAACGGCCTTATCTAATATATAAAATTCTCGTGTCACAGTTTTCGTTCCCATACTCCTCCGAAACGGCTGGACCGATTCAAACGAAACTTTGTGTACATATCGGGTAGGTCTGAGAATCGGCCAACATCTATTTTTCATACCCCTAACTCTGTTATATATCAATCAGAAAGTCTGAAACCATATCAAATTATGCTTATGATAATAATCCTTACTTAAATAATATTATGAAAGCGAAAGTCAGTTTGTTTGTTTGTTATGTCTCGTCTTTACGCCTAAATGGCAAAACCGTTTTTAATGAATTTTGGTACAGAGATAGTTGGTCCGTCTCCAAGGTCACAACTATCTCTCAAAATCGGTTTAAGGCTAATATACACTATCATAGGCTATTTTTTTTAAAGTGAGAATTCGACTATCACCCCTGAATAAAACTGCGGGGCGCAGCTAGTAAAATTGAAATCGTCAATTAGCCTGAAATGGTGATAGACCGATCAGCGTAATGATAAGATGTAGGTAGATGTTACCATCCCGCATGACGAGAACCTCGTGAAAGCTGAGGTTGTGTAGAATGTAAGCTTGGCTATCATTGTGCCGATTGATATAACAGCTAATGGCCTGATGGTAAAGTGCTTTGACGACCATCTGTCAAGCTCTCTGTAGGCGGTTGGATCAAGGGCCTGACTCAAAACGCAGTACTCCTCGATACGATCAGCATTGTGAGGAGGGTCTTGTCTCTGGAGCCCTAGCCTCCGGTAGCTTGGATTCAAGTGAGGAAACTCTGTCATTACGGCCAAGGAGATTTAACGCCCGAGCCGGTTCGGTTAATCAGTATGAAACTATAATTCAATTATTTTGTTTCTTCATTTATTCTCTCCTCGTTGTTTAACTTGTGTAAACGACACACATATTCGATCAAATGAACTGCTGTAAAAGGGCAAATTTTATCTCAATCATGTACTTGTTATTATAGAATGGTTTATTTTAGTAAAGATAAACATTTCTGGCTCAATACCACCTAAAAAGTTATTTATTATATTACTTTGTTAAATTAACCAATTAACCTTTTCATTTTTTTTTTCATATAAAGAGCTTAATTTTGTTCTATATGTACTCTTATTTCCTAAAGATCTGACCGGAACTGGCCATAGTCTACCTAGACGTAGCAGGGATAAAAATCCACTCCATTGTTTTTTTAATCTTTGCCACACATATTTCTCCTGTATTGTGGGTGCGGATACAAACATTTCATATACACAAACAGCCAGGCCCGGAACAACTATCTGTAGGTTATACAAAGTATATGATTGAGATATAATTTGCCCTTTCACATCAGTTCATTTGATCAAATATGTGTGTCGTTCACACAAGTTTGAATTTATCCACATCAACCCATAGCTATTTGGACAGGTAACGCTTGCAAAGAAGGATCTATCCCCACTTCAATCAATTTCAAACATAAAACGCAAAAGAAGACCACTGCCTACTAATACCAATAACCACAAAAAAAAAAATAGAGGTGTCAAGGGACACCAGGATGGAACGAAGTTCCTATAGAAATGAAAATATCTGGCTTGCTTTCTATAAGAGAGAGAGAGAGACAGACAGACAGACAGAGAAACATGCGACGCTGCACAGCTTACAATAGCTTACTATAGCAAAAAGTGTCGTGAAAACTTTTCGTAAGATTTTTTTCCGTCTAGCCCCCTTCAGATACTATAGATCACAACGCGCGATAAGGAACTTCGTTCCAAAAATTTGTGCTCCCCAGCGTCTCCCCAAGCCGTGGCTCGTACCTCAAAGGTTGCCCTTAGCGTGTAGTCACTTATAAGTTTTTGCCAGAGCTGGAGGCCTTAGTCTCAAAGCACCCACAGGATTGCCAAGTTAAGCAAACTACAACAAAGCTTAAACTTCGAGATGCCATACAAAAAAAAATTGTATTGAATCTGACTCCTCAGCAATGGCTAGTCCTCGCACGGATTCTTCAACCAAAAGACTTTATTATACTCATGAACTGTCAAAAGCTTCGGTTATTCCTTAATGACACACATCATGCACGACACAAAATCAAAAATCAAAATATTTTTATTTCACATAGGCCTACATGGGCACTTATAAAACGTCGAGAAAAGATGCACGGTTCGGTTTGGTCGTTTCCTATAGAGAAGAACCGGCAAGAAACTCCATAGTTACTCTTTTAAAATCATAAATTTTGGTTTTACAATGTTGTTCTACACGGTTGGCGCAGTGGCTGAACGATCGACTGCAGCGGCGCGTGTCGCGGGTTCGATTCCCGCACGGAACAAATAATTGTATGGTCTACAGGTAGTTGTTTCGGGTCTGGCTGTATGTGAATTTAAATGTTTGTAAACGCACCCACGATACAGGAGAAAGTCTTAGTGTGGGGCAACGTATTATAAAAAGAAAAAAAAGTAGAATAAAAACGTACAAGTTCAGTTTCTATACAAAACTATTTGGTTGTTAAATATTATTATGTTTAAACTGTTATTCACTGTTTTTTTTTTCAAAGCTTATAAATATTTAATTTTGGTTCGTTTTTTTGCTGCGATTATCTCAACAATAATTCTGATTCTGTTTCTTTTTGTATCCGCAGAGATGTATACCAGAATTCGAGAACGCCGCCTTTATGGTGCAGATGGAGGCGACTAACACCTGCGGAGACAACGGTAACAAGGTGTACTGCATTCAAACTTCAGCTGGCACTTCTACTAGGTGAGCTTTTCATGGTACTCTGTACGATTTGCATAGTAACTATCAGTCAGTTACAAATCTTATTAATCCTTACTAATATTATAAAAGCGAAAGTGAGTTTGTTTGTTTGTTTGTTACCTCTTCACGCTTTAATGGCTAAGCCGATTTTGATGAATTTTGGTACGAAGATAGTTGGGAACCAGGAGACGGACATAGGCTAATATTTTTTTGAAAAAAGTACGATGTGAGAGAGAAAGAGGGAAGAAAAGGGAAAACTTAGCGTTGCTATTACAAATCAATAAGGCGCAAGGAGAACTGTGTTACCCCAAATTTAACGAGGGCGAAGCCGCGGGCGAAAGCTAGTTTATTATAAATGCGAATGCTTGTGAGGATGGATGGATGTATGGATGTTTGTTACTCTTTCACGTCAAAACGGCTGAACGGATCTTGATGAAATTTGACACAGAATTAGGTTATGATCTGGAATAACTCCCAGGACAGTTTTTTTCGATATGAAGCGGGAGACGCCGCGGGCGCCAGCTAGTCATCCATATAATAGAAAAGAAGAACACATCATTGTCCCCAAATAGAACAAAACAACATCAGCGAGGTAACCATGACGTCATATCAGTATTTTTTTAATCAATATAATTCCAGTGTGGGAAAGAGATGGTGCTAGATATCTTGTATAGCTCTGTCTCTTTCATTCACAACTTATGAAACAACCCTGCTTTAAGAAGTCACTGACCTTACAAAATCCCTTTTCCCCGATTTTTAAAACAGATCCATACATTTTATTACCCGAAATTGCCACAAAGATACAACTAGAACCACACCAAAAAAAAGACGTCACTGTAGTCTACCAGCTACCCTGCCATGACGTGTTAAAGCAGAACTTATTCCGCTGAGGGAAAGGGATAGAGCTATACAGGGTGTCTATCACCATCTCTTTCACTCAGTGGAATAAGTTCTGCTTTAAGATGTCATAGTAGGCCTACTGATCTAAAACTAAAACGTACCTTTATGTTAAGACTAGCTATATAATTGGCAAAAGTATTCCCTTTTCACAAGTCATTGTCTGTACTTAAGTCACGAGACAAGAGTAAGTCATATTCATCACGGAGAAATTACGGTTAAATTCCAAAACAAAAAATCGATACAAATTAAATTAAATTCATCATCTGCCTAGCCTTTTCCCAACTATGTTGGGGTCAGCTTCCAGTCTAACCGGATGCAGCTGAGTATCAGTATTTTACATGAAGCGACTGCCTATCTGACCTTCATAACCCAATTAGTACTGGGGTAATGCTGATACCCCTTGGTTGTCACTGGTTTTCAGACTTTCGGAACACTGACTACCTGTAACGACTGTCAAAGATCTACAAATGACAACCGGGACCAAAGGCTTGACGTGCTTTCCGAGGCACGGAGAAAACTCGGTATATAACGGGTGGTCACCCATCCACAGACCAACCTAGGCAAGATAACAAAATGTATTTACTCTTTTAAAAATATTTGTGGTTTACCAATATCTTCATCATTTTCTTTCCTTCTCTTCTTCCCTCGCAGGTCATGCGACAGCTGCCAAGCGGGTCAGTTCTCGAGTTTCTACCTGACTGATCTCCACTATGAGCAAGACAACCAGACCTGGTGGCAGTCAGAGACCATGAAGGAGGGTATCCAGTATCCTAACCAGGTTAACTTGACGCTGCACTTGGGTAAGATTGTCTTTTGTTACATTTTTGTTACAACAGCTTGTTATACAAAACACACAATTCTTTTTTTTTTATTAAATATACTTACAACATTATTTTTAGTATATGCGAAACCTGAATATAGTTTGTTCAGAATAAGTAACTAAATCGATTCCAATCATTTGTACACAATGTTATATTTTTTCCCAAAAATATTTAAAAAGTTTAAAATATGGACACCATGCGACACTAAGTACCTATTCGCAAGCGCACAAAACATCCGGCCGGACCTCGGCAAAACAAATGTGAGCGAGTCACAGTCACGGCGCAGGGACGCTGTGCGCCGTTGGTGACAGTGTATTTGTACGGATATCCAGGTAACATAACAAGCTTATAACTTTGTGATTTTTCATGATACAGTTTTGAAATCTTGTACATAGATTCTTTATATAAAAATACTGGACAGGTGTTTCGGCTTTCGCATAAACAAAAAATAATGTTGTATAGCTGTCTTGCGCGGTTTCACCCGCATCTTTAGTTTCTGCGCCGCTCCCGTGGGTAGCAGCGTGTATAATGTATAGTTTATGTTACTTCCTGGTAATGTAGCTTCCTATTAATGGAAAAATAGTTAAAATCGGTTCAGTAGTTTTGGAGCATATTCGATACAAACAAACAAATCTTTCCTCTGTATAGTATTAGTATAGACATACATCGATCAGAGGGTATAAACGAATGGATTTTATTATAAAATACCGATGTTAAAGTCAGAATAAAATGTAGTTAAAATGAGTCATGAAATGCTTTCAAATGGTTCGGCAGATATACTCTTCCAACGGGAATACAGTGAATTCTCGGACAATATAGAGGTAGTTCTCTTCAACAAACAGACGTGAAAATGTATGCTGATAACACCTTTTTTACATACTAAATTCTGAATTGCAGGCAAGGCCTACGATATAACATATGTGAGGATCGTGTTCTACTCGCCCCGACCTCAGAGTTTCGCCGTCTATAAGAAGACTGATGAGGAGAGGGTTTGGGAGCCGTTCCAATACTTCAGGTAATTTATTTGTAACGATTATGACATGAACCAAAGACTGTACCTTTTTGAGAGAAATAAAAACCTATTCTATTCTATTAAAAAACAGTACACTATATGGGTGAAAGAAAAATGAAATACCACAGATGCTTGACAACTCCTAGAGTCTGTAAGACGAAGTTCCTTTACCATTTCGGGGTAATTGACTTCTATAAGGAATACATGGATCGATTTTACTTTTTTATCCAAAAAGCACACTATCACCAATTTTGCAGTAATATATAGGTATCCACATTACTAAGCATTTGCATCTTAAACATCAGGATATAAGTAAGTATATTTATTTGCATAAAATGTGGTTTAGAAGGAACTTGTAAAAGCGTTTTCGCGCTGGACACATTCCGCAATAATTATAGCAAATTTAAAACATCATAAGTATCTAACTAGCATAATACCTATCAATAAATACAATTATTCACATTAAACATACACAAAAAGATAAACATTCAACTATCAAACAAAAAGATTATCAGTAAAAAGTTATTACTTATGTCAAAAAAACTGCGGGTGAAAAGACTAGCAAAAGGAAAACTAATATATTTGAATGTATATTCATTCTCTCAGTGCCTCCTGTCGCGACACCTATGGCGTTCAAGAGCAGAGAGCCGCTGAACTTGGCGCCGAAACCCGAGCCCTCTGTACCAGCGAGTATTCGGACATCTCCCCGCTGTCCGGAGGAAACGTACTGTTCTCCACCCTGGAGGGAAGACCCTCCGCTTTTACCTTCGACAACAGCCCTGAGTTGCAGGTACAATATTATTATTTTCCGCTGGTATTACAATGCTATAGGTAAACTGGTCGTAGCATTAACTTGACGATTTGTGGTCAAGGCGTAAGCACGTGGTATTTTACTCGACATAAAAATGATTCCTTCCCGTTCGTTGAACTTATTTGCTTTCTTTCTTTTATTTATAAATACCCAATACTGCTGGAATCATATTGCAGAAAAATAACTTATCCAACAACATGGTTTTAATATTTTTTTAACAGCCTTTAATTTTTTTACATAATCCGGCCTATGTTGCTATGAACCTCCAATTTTTGAGAAGGATTGGGAATTGGTGAAATTCAATCACAATATCATTGTGATACGGGCCCCGTGCCTTTTGAGATATAGTTGACCAATGTCTTCAAAGTGTTGGTTATAGAACATAGCTATTTTTGTTATTAATGCATTCGTAACGTTTTTGAATGCATATTGAGTTGACTGGCTTATAAAAGTGATGGTAAACGTTATTAAAATGAATATTTAGGTTCATACCTACCAATTAGACAACCAGCATTCACTTAAAGATTAATATTTATCACTCGACAACCAGGAATGGGTAACCGCCACCGACCTCCGTATCTCTCTGGACCGTTTGAACACCTTCGGAGACGAGATCTTCGGTGACGTCCAAGTATTGCAGTCTTACTGGTACGCCATCGCTGATGTCGCTGTGGGAGCCAGGTGCAAGTGTAACGGACACGCTTCTGTCTGCGAAACGCAGGAACTGCCGGATGGAACCAGGAGTAGAGCTTGCAGGTAATGGAACGCCATTTTACTCAGTTTAAAGTATGGTGCGAACTGAAGTGGCTGTACAAATTCAGACTAGCTGTTCTCCACGGTTTCACCCGCGCTGCTCAGCACCTGTTGGTCGTAGCGTGATGTTATATAGCCTATAGCCTTCCTCAAGAAATGGACTATCCAACACTAAAAGAAATTTCCAATTCCAACCAGTAGTCCCTGAGATTAGCGCGTTCAAACAAACAAACAAACAAACTCTTCAGCTTTATAATATTAGTAAGTAAGTAAGTATTAGTATAGATTGTTTTCTTTGCAAGTGGTAAAGTCAATGACAATGTACCGAACGTGCAGGAGTGTACTATAGTAGGTAGAAATGTACAGTATTAGACGTCCTCTTTAAAAATATCACGCTTAGAATAAGCTTTGCTGTGAGAAAACTTAAAAAAAGTTTCGAATACATCCGGCCATCAAATATGTACTACATCTCTTGTATTAAAACGCTTATTGTTTTGCAGATGTGAGCACAACACAGCCGGCCGTGAGTGCGAGAGGTGTCTCGACTTCTACAACGACGCACCTTGGGGCAGAGCATCCCCGACCAACGTACACGAGTGCAAGGGTTAGTGTCGTGTACATTGCTTGCCAAGTGCACTGCGAATTAGTTGTTCAATGCGAAAGTCTAAAGCAAACAGGTGATGTTTAAATCTACTAATTTATGGACGTGATTATTTCATTATTACTCCTTCTGCACCGCATAAAGTTTTCAAAGTGGCTTATGACAACCTCCTCGGATATATTATTCACTTTTATTTAAAAAAAAAACACCAAGACGAAGCCATTAGACCCCAAGGGGAAATATGACGTCGCGTGCCTACAATAATGGGGCTATTATTGGTTGATCATGCTATACGTATGGTTATTATTCCAGCCAAGAAGATACAGTTGGATATCATTGTGGATCACAAAAAAAATGTTCAAGATTATATTGGCATCAAGTTGTTTCAAAACTACCAAACATAACAAATCAGTACTCACTGTATGACAACAACTAAGTTAGTTTACTGAATTGTGTAAATCTTCTTAAAATACAAAAATGAATCGCAAAATGTATTTGTAAGCGCATAACTCAACAACGCCCGATTTTACCCATTCTTTTTTTAAATAAGTATTCGTTGAAGTCCACGGATCCCGCGGAACGGAACGCCGCCAGTCTCTTGGGCACATATATAATGTGTCCGGTCTTGGACTAGTGATATTTTAGATACCTATATAACGAGTGTTTTAATATAGGTACTATTAAGCTACACACTTAGGTCTAATTTACTTCCCCGCTTTTTGGCAGCCATTTTGAGATACCTACTTATTCTCTATGCGTGTAAAAATATCTCTCAAAGTATTGGTCTAACTGAGACGAAAATAGGTTTATTCAGAGGACAACAATATTCTCTATCGTTTAAATTGGGAAATGATGAGCTTACATTTTCGTAACCTTAGAAAAAAAATAATTAAAAAATATGCCAATCAACGAAATTTTGTAAACATTTATGTGTAAAAATGGCCTGTTTTTTTTTTTAAATGAATAAATTTGAGTACTAGAATGTGTGCTATTTAAGAACGTAGAATATCGCTAGTTCGTGACCTTGAGATTTTTGATGCCCTTTATAGTTTGGTACTATTTAATTATGCTAGTTGAATCGTTTTTAAAGTCAAAGTCAAAGCTTTATTGCTGAACACGATACAATATCTTTATTATATATAATTCTTCTGTGAGTGTGTATGTCACTGAACTTCTCTCAAACGACTGGACCGATTTTGATAAAAGTTTTTGTGTGTGTTCAAGAGAATCTGGGAATGGTTTAGATTCACAATTTTGTCCGGCAGATGGCGTGCATCACATTTTTCGACCAACCAAACAATTCGGTAATACCCGATCTAATGTAATAAGTACCTACAGCGCCATCTCTCGGGGATTTGGGTTACTAATTAATACAAAGACGTGGTTTTCGGTGGTAATTTTGGATTGCGAGAACCGATTTCAATAATTCTTTTTTTGTTTGAAAAAAGATTCGTTCAATATAATAAAATATGTAAACGAAGTTAAAAAAAATGCTTGCATATACGATTATACTACAAACTTAGTCCAGAAATTATTTTGTACAACTTTTTGTCTTTTTTGTACAAAAACTGTTGTGTCAATCAAGTTCAAAATAATTTTCCTAGAAAGTCCTTATAAAGTTCTACTTTTCAGATTTTTTTCATATTTTCTAAACTTAAGATTCAAAAGTTAGAGGGGGGGGGGGACACATTGTTTTTTACTTTTGGAGCGATTATTTCCGAAATTATTGACATTATCAAAAAATGATTTTAGTAAACCCTTATTCATTTTTAAATACCTTTCCAACAATATATCACACGTTAGGGTTGAAATTTAAAAAAAAATCACTTCCCACTTTACATATAGGGTGGCTACCTTAATAAAACATTTTTTTCCAATTTTTATTTTACCACTTTGTCATCTTTGTATCAATTGCGTGATTGATATACATATTGGTACCAAATTTCAGCTTTCTAGTGCTAACGGTCACAGAGATTAAGCGAGGACGGACGGACGGACGGACGGACAGACAGACATGGCGAAACTATAAGGGTTCCTAGTTGACTACGGAACCCTAAAAAAGACGTTATGATATTAATAAAAAATAACACCATCTTGTTTACATGAAAGTTTCCTTCCTACTATATTTGTTGCTACCAAAAGTACAGTAGAATGTTGCCACTTGATCCTAAAGCCCCATGTTCAATTTCAATAGCTCTTTCATCCTGAAACTCCTCTTTTGTGGTAGTTTTATTTATATGTCACGGAGTTAAGTGTGCCTTTTGGCAAAGGCCTCCTCTAATGACTTCCATTGTTTTTTTTTACCCTCTGCAACTCTCCTTCAGTTTGGTCCTGCTGTGCGAGTTAAGTTCCACTCCCTCCACATTATGAGATACCAACCTCTATTTCTTTAAAAATGCCATTTAAACGACTGCTAATTCTCAAAAACAGTCCCAAATTAATATCACTAAGATCCAGCCTGTCCCTTGCTGTCCTCCCTCAGCGATGCCCTAAGCCGAGGCTCGTAGCCCACAGGGGGTGCCCTTAGCGTGTAGTCGCTTAGTTTGTAAGTTTTTCACCCTGGCTGGAGATCTTAATTTTTAAGGTATCCACAGGATTCGCCCGGTTAAGCAGACGACAACCTCATAGGTTGAACTGCGAGATGCCATTCAGAAAAAAAACTTCTAATTCTAATTTTAAAATAATAATATTTGTGTGTGATCTATCAGTTATAATGTAGAATACACTGATTTTATAATAACGTCTTTACAGGGTTATTTGTAAAACACCGGCACCCTCTCAGGACCATGTTACCAGCATCATAATCAACAACTTTTGTTCTATGGCATTTAAACATTTATCATATTTTAGTTCATCAGATTTTCATACAAAAATAAAAATATTTAAATTGAACGCTCTAAATGTTACGAAATCTATGCGAAGCAAACGTACCTACAAGGACAGTGCGCGGCAGGTGTAGGTATGTAGGTACAGCAAACGGACGGAGTTGAAATGTGTTAGATAGGACAACGAAATCTTGATGATTTGTTTTTGGTAAATGTATCAATTTTTGTAAAAAAACATAGCACAAAAGTTGTTGTTTATGATGATAGTAATACAGTCCTGCGAGGTTGTCGGTGTTTTACAAATAACCCTGTATATTTGTCGAAAAATAAATGCCTTGCGATTGTAAAATAAAGTAGTAGCTAGTATAAAACGTGATGACGCATGACCGGAAATATAGACCAATGCGATAGTACCATCCTACAGTTTTTATCTGCTTGTAGCGTCATGTAATTATTTATACTCGTCATTTATAAAAAACAGATATTAATATGTAATTTGTCGACAAAATCTAAAGTTGGAATGGAACATACAGACATATAGTACCTACTATTAATATATTAATATTGTTCAACGGCAATAGGAAATATGCATGTAATATTTCTTATTTTATATAAAAAATATAAAAAAAAACCCAACAACAATCGGCAACTAATTAAAACAGACGAAAGAGAGAAAAACACAGTTCTTTTCTGACGAAAGAGATCGTTACTTTGCGAACAGTCCACAATTATATTTGACTGGGAATCTTCTAGTTCCTCATAATACACACCACCACACCCTGACCCATCTTCTTTTACAGCTTGCAACTGTAACGGATTCTCGAACAAATGCGAGTTTGACAAGGAGCTGTACGAGCGAACAGGCCACGGCGGCCGTTGCAAGGACTGTGCGGAGAACAGGGACGGCGCCAACTGTGAACGGTGCAAGGAAAACTTCTTCCAGGGTTCCGGAGACATCTGCTTGCCTTGCAACTGTAATCCGACTGGTAAGTTGAAAATATATAACTTTTTGATCTGTAAACGGGCCCCCGGAAACGCGCGCTTCTCAATCGTATAGCGTCGCTTGTAGAATACAGTCAACAGAGAAGACCAAAAAACAAAATTGAAAGTCATGCATTCAAACATTAGAAACTAGACTGATCAGTACTTACACTCTCTTACTTACTCATTACACAAGATATCCCCCCAAAACTCCAACTCTTCCTAGTGTATAAGCTGAAGAAGTGGCGGAAAAACTCCCCAGCATCAAAACTGTCTGATAAGTTTGATGAACCAGACTTTATACAGTAATATCAAAGGTACACATTAAAATTATCAAAATAAAAAACCGAAGAGTCATGAGAATGAAGCAAGAAATTTCTCAGTTGTAGTCCGGAGTTTTTAAGTTAGCGGTTTGAAACCGCCGTTGGTCCTGCGCCTGATCGCGCACACTTGTGTACTCTAGTATCTCCCAATATCTCAACTCCACTGAGATAGGCCGCATTACTAAGCGCTTAAAACTTCGGAAATATGAATCGCCTAATATCTGTCAGAACCTAGTTTCCATATCCAAAACTGATCCGTACCTGTATCGGATTTTATCTATTAAACTGCAACAGAAACTAATATACATTTATCTGTTTGTCCAGGATCTCGCAGCCTCCAATGCAACTCTGAGGGCAAATGTCAGTGCAAGCCAGGGGTAACGGGTGACAAGTGTGACGTCTGCGCACCAAACCACTACGAGTTCACGACACAGGGGTGCAAACCTTGCGGGTGTAATGAGTCGGGATCCTACGCGAACAGCCCACAGTGTGACCCACAGACTGGGGTGTGTTTGTGCAAGCAGAATGTGGAGGGACGCCGGTGTAGAGAGTAAGTTTTTACCTTTATAAAAAATAAGGATGGAGATGTTATGTTATTGTCGAGTAGTGTGATTATAGGCTGAAATTATGCGGCTGAATAGCATTATCACTACATAGTATAAAACAAAGTCGCTGTCTGTCTGTTGCAATGTTGTATGTATGCTTAAAACCTTCAACGGAAGTTGATGCGGTTTTTTTTAATAGGTAGAATGATTCATGAAAAAGGTTTATATGTATAACACTTCACGCTATGACTCTTAGGAGGTGAGCAGCGGGTAAAACCGCTGAGCGTGTTACCGCGGCGCGGCGGCGGAAGACTAGCCCCAAAATTCTCAAAAAACACCACCTGACGTGTACCATAACCAATAATGCAACCATGGTAATTTTTCCATGGGCGCAAAATTTCAATTGTATATTTACCCACTTTCTTTTGAGATCTAAATTTAATATCTATTGTGCAAAGAGAATTACTGCCTAATAATGTTTGGCAGAATTATTAAATGATATTTTTTTTACAAATTTAGATTAAATATAAAAAAGGCGTGAAGACATAACAAACAAACTCACTTTTGCTTTTATAATATTAGTAAGGAGTCACTATCAACACCTAGTTCTAACCCCAACCATCTTTCAGATGCAAGCCAGGTTTCTTCAACCTAGACATCAGCAACGAGTTCGGCTGCACTCCCTGCTTCTGTTTCGGACACTCGTCTCAGTGCAGCTCGGCTCCCAAGTACCAAGCCCATGAAACCAGCGCACACTTCATCAGGGATGCTGAGAAATGGGCTGCTGAAGATGAACAGGAAAGAACAGCGAAATTACAGTTTAATGCTAATACACAGAATATAGGTGAGAACTGACTACATTATTACATTTTGGGGAATATGGTTTTTTATGTTACTGACTGGTAAACTAACCATTATACGACAAAATCAGAAATGCATGACATTTCTGAAAATACATCGGGCCAACCGGCTGGAGATCGCAACACAGCAATGTTATTTAGTAGCAAAGAGATATAAAAGGGACATTGCGATTATTTTTATACAGCAATTTTGATCCCGAACATTTTGAATTTTGACACATGAATGCTGTGACGAAAAGTGACACTTAGAGATAACGATTTGTGACCAAGAAGTAACAAGTATTCGATTGTGATTGAACGAGTTCTTTCTCGGTCAATGAAAATTTATAATAAAATCGCTGCCCGAACCAGTAGCATAGACATCTACGTCCATATCGTAGACTTTTAAATAGCTCAAATATATTGCATCCGCTTCAATTCTCTCCATGATCAGTATTTTATTTTTCTCTATCTATTTTCTTTTTAGTATTAGTAGTGTCCAATTTGTGATAAGTGTAAAATATCTAATTTATTTTCTATAAATTAATCTACCAATTATAATCTCAGCGTTCTCTTGCCATTTGTATGATTCTGCAAGTGCTGTGCACTTGTAAGTGACGAAGTCACTTTAGCAATACAGGAAAAAATCTTATGTGGGGCAACGTTTTTTTTTTGGAGTTTACTCCTTAAGAATCGATTTTCATATATAAGGCGCCTGGTATGAGAAAAATCCGAGGGGTAAAACCTACTAAAGTAACGAAAATGTGTCACGTTTTTGGTGCGCACCTTTAGTGCGCAACTTTCTAATTTGGCTGTGAGTGTATTAAGACGTACATATGGTATGCTGTATAGGCGACTATACCTATATACTATATGTTATTGGGCTTGTCTGTTTCTATCAGTGTCGATGTATTTATATTGCTATTTTTTTATTTAATTTGTGAATTTACCCTTTCATATGATATTAATCTTTTTTCAGTTGAATAAACTCTTTGCGTATGGTTAGATACTCGTACTTAAGGAGTAAACTCCAGTCGTGCGTCGGAGCTGACACACACACTTTTTTTCAAAAGAAAGAATCTTTAATAAACCATTTATCTTGTCGGCAGCTGTCGCCTCGCAAGGAGCAGAAACATTGTACTTCATCGCTTCAAGCCAGTTCCTTGGTGACCAACGACCTTCATACAACCATGACCTGAAATTCTCGTTACGGCTCGGGGAAATTCGGGGCTACCCTTCGGCTCAAGATATTATACTGGAAGGACCTCGGGCCTCCGTCTCTATTAATATCTACGCTCAAAATAATCCGGAACCTACGAATCAGGTATGTTTCTTTGTTTCAATATGTTTGTTGCTGTTTGCGATTTAATTTTGACACCTCATTAAATAATTTAGTCCTTGTAATTGCTATGCGAATTATGATGCGAATTTCAGAGATCTGATCAAGCTTGACTGTACTTTAGAAGATATAATCAATGCGATTAATTTGTTTTTGGAGATGCTTTTGCAAGAAGAAGACAATTGTGCATTTTCCCTCATATCAATTTAAACACGTATAGTACGGCCAACGAAAAGCGATACCAAATGTAAACAAAACCCCTGCTAAAACCCTATCTAAAATGGCCGCCCGAATGTTGGCGAACCCGTCTTAACGTTGTCATGTTTTTGCCGGGAGAACGAGACATTACGACAAAGGCACAAGATGGAAAGAGCTAATTATGAGATTGTCAACGCCACAGTTGTTCTTTAGGTTAATGACCTTTCGTATCGCTTCTCGTTGGCCGTACTAATTCATTTCTTGTTTACACGCTTCATGTCATTTGTATTTAATGTACTGTCGCATATCTTAGTTCTATGTAAAAAGGGGCGCGTCTATTATCCTTTTGTTTTCTTCCAAGGAATTGATTTATCAAATAATTCATTCTAAGATAAATGTGGCATGTAAGTCGTGAAAATGCTTGGCGACTAAAATAGACGAAAACGCTTTGCGAATTCAGCCCCTTCCACATCTCATCTCAAAAATTGTTGCAGGCACAAGAATACACCTTCAGACTCCACGAAGACCCTCGCTACGGCTGGTCACCGACCCTATCAAACTTCGAATTCATGTCCCTTCTGCAAAACCTAACTGCCATCAAAATCAGGGGCACTTACAACAAACCTGGTGAAGGTTACATGATGAACTTCAAGCTGGAGACTGCGAAGATTGGGCGAGAGAAAGGATCTGCTCCTGCAAACTGGGTAGAGAAGTGTTCCTGTCCGAAGGCCTACGTTGGGGACTACTGTGAGGAGTGTGCGCCAGGGTTCAAGCATGAGCCCGCTAATGGAGGACCCTACTCGACTTGCATTCCCTGTGACTGTAACGGACATGCGCATATTTGTGACACAGCTACTGGTGAGTTTGTTTAAATGCTTTAGTACTAAGTGCAAATGTACTACAATGATAGCACATTTAAAATACTTTTAATATTATTTTTTTAATCGTATTTGTTCGATACATCTCACACACGTTCTTACGCCCTTCTCATAGTCTTTTTCTTAATTATTTTTACAAACTGAGTATTGAAACATCATGGCCAACCAGCCTGCATTCGGGTTTGGTTAAGCAATAAAACCTCTTACAGTACATACAGCATCACAATAAGCTATCCTTTTCTAGTATAACATGGCCTTGCTTTGTATAAATTTCCGGTTCAATGAGAGATCTAGTTGTCTATAGATTTATTGGTCGCCGTGACTATGAAGAACATAGGTTTTTTGTGCATTATTACACGCATTTTGATAAAACACCAACTCGATCAGTTAAATAGCACATGGAAAGCCAAAAGACTGATCAAGTTGGCAGTGTGACCAACAGCGACAGCTGTATCACTAATTCCACTGTACCATTATAGTGTTTTTAAACTTATTAAGAATTATTTCTACCTATCTATTATTCGGGTATTTTAATTCAGGTAGTCAGTGGCTTGGAAGTCTAACAAACCCCTGTATATATACCCAGTACTAACTTGGTTGTGGAGGTCAGATCACCAGTCGCACCATGTAAAATACAGTAACCTGTTGGTCCGATTCCCGCACGGAACAAATATTTGTATGGCCTACAGGTAGTCGTTTCGGGTCTGGCTGTTTGTGTATGTGAGTTTAAATGTTTGTAAACGTACCCACGATACAGGAGAAATTCCTAGTGTAGGGCAACGTTTTTTAAATTTTTGGTCTAATTTACAAATAAAAAAATACGGGTCCCTTATTTTTTTAATTATCTAAAAGACGGACTAGTATATTTTGTTTTTCGAAAACTAGCTTATTGTATCGTCTAATACGTTGTGAGGGTATGTCGAACTACTTTTATATTCTGCGCCAGTCTGCATTAAATCTCCATGTTTCATTGTCCCCCAAAACATCTATCTGAACACCCGTGCAACTGATTTCATTGTTTCTTCTTTTCTCCAGGTTTCTGTATTTGCAAGCACAACACAACGGGAAGCAATTGTGAGCTCTGCGCAAAGGGTTTCTATGGCAACGCGATCGCGGGAACCCCTGACGACTGCACACCTTGTCCGTGTCCTAAGGACAGTGGCTGCATCCAGCTCATGGATAGCAGCATCGTGTGTACAGACTGCCCTGAGGGATATGCTGGTAAGAACGTGTTTATATTATAACAGAGTGTAGGAGCAAAACTAATATCCTGTCTGCGATAACAAAGACGAAAATGAATAGGACTGATGTAGGCTTACCTAAAATCGAGGTAACGCTTTGAAAGGATTGCCTATTGAGTTTCTTCCGTGTCTCACGAAGCAGTCATTTGTAGATTTTTGGCAGTCTTTACAGGTAGTCAGTGGCTTTAGAGTTTGACAACCAGTCTTACGAAGGGGATTCGTATTGGTTTGGCAAATGTCGCGTGCTTAAGCTAAATAAAAAAGCGCTGCCAGCTATTAAATGATAAATTATGTTTATTTAATCAAACACTTTTACATTATGATGCCGGTGTTTCGTACCCAACTAGCCAGAGAAAAAATAGTTGAAACAAACTCAAAGGTCATGGTCTCTTTAAGATCCAGACAAAAATCTTGCTACCCTACCATGACGTCGTAAAGCAGAACTTATTCCGCTGAGAGAAAGAGACAGAGCTATACAGGGTGTCTAGCACCATCTCTTCCCTCAGTGGAATAAGTTCTGCTTTAAGACGTCATAGTAGGCCTGTTGGTCAACTTATATGAGAACTATGCACATCAATGTGCTTTATGTGATTGGATGAATATATACATGGAACTCGCAAAAGCTTTTACACCAAAAACAAAGAGACACTTAGATTTGCATTTGTTTTCTCACATTCTTTCATTTAAAGGACCAAAATGCGAGGTTTGCGCTGACGGTTACTTCGGTGACCCAACCGGTCAGTTCGGGCCCCCGAAGCAGTGCGAGCTCTGCCAGTGCAACGGCAACGTGGACCCCAACGCTGTCGGCAACTGCAACCGGACCACCGGAGAATGTCTCAAGTGTATATACAATACTGCTGGAGAACATTGCGACAAATGTTTGAGCGGTAAGTCACTTAAATGTTTTAATTCTGTTAAATTGAAAATTTACTGACAAGCACAGTTTAAACCGGAAAATCTTGGAACATAGTTAATTGACAAAGACGTCTCCTAAAGATTTGAAATAGGGGACTGTGTGGCATTTTTCACATTATATTCTCTATTTTTTTATGTATGGTGATTTTGGTTGCATTAATTTTTTTTCTCATTATTCTGAAACCTAACATTATTGATAATTTATAAACAAGTAAACTAAAGTAAACGAATTAACTAATTTAGTTGGTAAGGAAACCCATCTTGGATTGTTTAACGATAGAAAATATAATGCAATTATGAGACGGTAATTTTTGGGCGCAGCTTACAGCCCTAGTCAGACCAATTGAATAACTTCCCGGTCCTAGTCAGTAATAGCAGACCAAAGTATGGACCTGCTACCCTACCATGACGGTGCGACGATGAGATGATGCTAGACACCCTGTATAGCTCTGTCTCTTTCCCTCAGTGGAATAAGTGCTGCTTTAAAACGTCATGGTAGGCCTACTGTGTTCGAATACTTGCAATAAGTTCGTTTTTTTTTAAACACAACGCCCAGAACTTAACGAGGAGGAAGCTTGGATTCATAGGCGTATTATTTTTATCATTTTTATAACGCCATGAGAAAACCAGCATGCCTGATGAATATTTCTCGACATGTTTAGCGAAGTCTGAGACCCATAGGTGAATTAAAAACCAGCTCGACAATGAAGTAAGGCCATAAGCATATATCTGAAATAAGTTACATGGAATCATTCCAAATCCAGGTTACTTCGGCGATGCCCTCGACCCCAAGAAGAAAGGCGATTGTAAACCGTGTCAGTGCCACGAAACGGGTACGGTGGAGAGTGCCGAAGGACCTCCTCAGTGCGACGGCCTCACTGGGCACTGCAGCTGCCATCCGCATGTTATCGGCAGAAATTGTGATAAGTGTGAGGTAGGTTAGAGAAGAAGGTGTTTTGTTCTTCATTAGTTTACGTAAGTAAAAGTGCTTACAAAGGGCTACATGGAAGCACAAAATCAAAATGGCTGACTTCTAACTTTTCACTGAAGACAGGCTCAAGGGCGGTGAGCTATACAGGGTGTTTGGTAATTGAGTGGATTTTTAGAACGACTCCAGCATAAATTACTGATTGTGAGACGGTCTGCACGGTCAGGATTTTAAACTGATCAAACAATCCAGATTAGACCCCAAGTAAGCGGGGTTACAATTGTTGCAAAGAAAGGACCACAGTCCACAGTAAGCCGAGCAGTGGAGTACTGTGGTCTGATCATGGATAGATCACTTTTCAAAGAATTTGAAATCTATCAATCTTTATATATATAATTCTTCTGTAAGTGTGTATGTCACTGAACTTCTCTCAAACGACTGGACCGATTTTGATGAAATTTTTTGTGTGTGTTCAAGGGGATCTGGGAATGGTTTAGATTCACAATTTTGTCCGGCAGATGGCGCTGCATCACATTTTTTTGTAAATACGTAGCGAAGCACGTACCGGGCCGCTAGTAGCCCTATATAATATTAGAAGCCGACCCGAAAGTATTCATTATATTCGGACGTTAGATGCCGCCCGACTGTACACAAAGTACCGCTACAGGCGCATCACTAATAAAACACCAAGTTAAGCAATGAAAATCTAAAAACATCTCATTTCCATTTTTTCTAACCCAGGATGGATACTTCAATATCAACTCAGGCGCCGGTTGCGAGACTTGCGACTGTAACATGGAGGGATCATACAACAATACCTGCGAACCGTATAGTGGGCAGTGTTACTGCAAGCCTGGTATCGACGGGTAAGTTCCTCAGTTCCTCCATATAAAATATTAAAAAAAAACAAAAATCAGGAACACCTTAACAAAATAAAATAAATATTGCCAATGGCATGGCAACACAAGGTCGCCACCTAATGCTGATTTTCAGCTGCATCCCACGAGTGCCAGACGCTCCAAAATATAAACAAACACATAGGTATAAAAGTCAGAATTGTAAACAGTTATGACATTGATTTAATAAAAAAAAACATAATTAAAAAAAATAAAAACGTAAAAAAAATGATAATTAAAATACAAGTGAAATAACAATGCTAAAATTGATACACAGATATAAAATAGGTACCACATGTTTTAAATAATAATAATAACATATGTAACATAATGCCCATGGATAATGCATATGGAAAATGTGGCAAGAATGGAGGTGCCTCCTCAGATAACCAGTAATAAAGAAGTATGTAAGAAGAAATGCTGCGCTAACCCGAAATGAATTTTGATAAGGGTAGGAGAATGATGCTTGGTGATCGTGGTGAAGATTGCTTCATAGTTTTGAACAGCTTAATAATAATAATGATTATTGAACGGTCAAAAATACAAGTATAGTCACACAAAGAGACAATTAAGAGACAGGTTGAGCTTAAACATCCATTAAGGTTTTCAAATGAAGCTAAATTTATTCTGTAGCAAACAAACAGTTCATTCCATAAATTAATTTTGATCTGAAAACGTTTTTCGGTTTCTAAGAGAAATCTATACTAATATTATAAAGCTGAAGAGTTTGTTTGTGTGTTTGTTTGAACGCGCTAATCTCAGGGACTACTGGTTGGAATTGGAAAATTCGTTCATAATTAAATAAATAATTTTAGCGTTGGATAGTCCATTTCTTGAGGAAGGCTATAGGCTATATAACATCACGCTACGACCAACAGGTGCTGAGCAGCGTGGGTGAAACCGCGTGGAACAGCTAGTTCAACTATATCTAACGAGCCCGGTCACATCTCTTTTGCTGACTGCACCTACCTAACGCGATATAACCGTTTTTTTTTTCAGAAACATTTAAACTGACAAGCACACTCTATAGAAATACTACCTATAACCTATTGTTTGTTGTTCATCTTCCAGTAAACACTGCGACCGCTGCCGTGCATACCACTACGGGTTTTCCGCCGACGGCTGCCAAGACTGCGACTGCGATGAATGGGGCTCCACGAACTACCAGTGCGATATGTCTGGCCAGTGCTCCTGTCAGGAGAATGTTGAGGGAAGGCGCTGTGACAGGTCAGGCTTATGCAACTTAAACATTAATAACAAACAAACAAATAATAACGTCGAAAATATCTCTTGGCTTGGGTTGGTGGTAACGATGATACTGACATATCTATACTAATATTATAAAGCTGAAGAGTTTGTTTGTTTGAACGCGCTAATCTCAGGAACTACTGGTTGGAATTGGAAAATTCTTTTAGTGTTGGATAGTCCATTTCTTGAGGAAGGCTATAGGCTATATAACATCACGCTACAACCAACAGGTGCTGAGCAGCGCGGGTGAAACCGTGGGGAACAGCTAGTACATAATAACTTTATGGAAATTAAAAGAACCAAGTGTTTATTCAACTGCATATAAAGCGCAGGTTCTTAACGAAATTGCTTGTAGTTATGTTGATGACCAAGTGTTCGCTTAGCAAAAAGTAGACCACCTAAAAAAAATACATTTATATTATGCTTACTAGCTCAACAAATACGGTTGTTAGAAACTGTTCTAATCCCCCAGGAATAAACTTGTAAAAGGTTCAAACTTCTTAAATATATATTCACAATTTTGGATAGTGTCCTTTGCTATATGAGATGCCATATCGAATCAATATTCCTGGGAAATTCCAGATGTATGGAAAACAAGAAGCGTCGTGCAGATGGTCAGGGATGCGAGGACTGTCCTCCTTGCTACAACCTCGTGCTGGATGCTGTCAACCAACACAGAAAGGAGCTTAAGGAACTTGATGACGTAAGTATACCTAATCAGAAGGGCTACTATGACATCTTATAGCAGTTCTTATTCCACTGAGGGAAAGAGATGGTGCTAGACACCCTGTATAGCTCTTTCTCTTTCCCTCAGCGGAATAAGAACTGCTTTAAGACGTCATAGTAGGGTAGCAGTTTCTTTTCATAAATCGTCTTTATTCGACGTTCACTGTCCCATACAAACCTAATACTCTCACAAAATACGTAATACTTTTGCTTTGCAGATTCTAGCAAAAATCTCGAAATCTCCGACAGTAGTCGAGAACGCAGATTTTGATAATGAGCTACAACAAGTGAGGAGTGAGATCGAGCGACTAGCACAGGATGCTCAGGCTGAGCTGGGCAATGGACCCGGGGCCAGCCTCACGGACAATCTGGCTGAACTGGCTGATAGACTCGCTGATGTCAGGTAAAATAGCACAGACTACTTCAGAAGAACGGCATGATGTGGCAAACAAAATTGACGGCTCGGTTGGCGCAGTGGCTGAGCGATTGACTGCTGCACTGCTTGTCGCGGGTTTGATTCTCGCACAGAACATATATTTGTATGGCCTGCAAATAGTTGTTTCGGGTCTGGCTATTTGTGTATGTGAGTTTAAATGTTTGTAAATGTACCCACGATACAGAAGAAAATCCTAGTGTGGGGCAAAGTTTAAAAAAAAAACCCACGTAACGTAGTGTGGTGGTACCCGTCAGTATTGGCCGCTAAACTATAGATGAAGATGAAAAGATGTTCTTTACGGCCAAAATGTATCTGCACTATATGACCAGTCTTATCAAAGGACATCGTATAACCAAGTACTAACTGGGTTGTGGAGGTTAGATAGGCAGTCGCTCTATGTAAAATACTGATATTCAGCTGCATCCGTTTAGACTGGAAGCCGACCCCAACATAGTTGGGAAAAGGCTAGGCAGATCGACAAAATTTAGAGAATTAGCTGTCAGTTGCCTGCCAAAGGCCGAACATAAGGCAAGCATACCGTTAAGAAGGAACAGGGACAGCAATTTCTCCAAATAGTGTATTCTTCTGTTTTCTCCCTGAATAATGAATCTACAGCACTCATGTTTTTTCATGAATTAAGGGTAGGTTACTGATAGCTGTATATTTACAGAAATATGCTGTTCAAGATTGAAGATGAAAGCTACGATGGCAACGAAGCAGTGGAAAAGAGTAAGGGCAACGTGTCCAAAGCAGAGGACACCATAGAAGCCGCACAGAAGGAAATCAATGTAATAACATTTTAAAAATCATCATCTTCCTTTACTTACCCCATGTTATTTGGGATCGGCTTAAAATGTTGTTTTCTATTTATACCAACTGTCATATACTACTTTTTTTTCTATCATATAATTCCTTACACAATCCATTCATGTTTCTTTGGCCTTCCTCTCCCCATTCATCTATCAAAATTCATATTTTTGACTTTATCTAGTACACTAATTCTCAAGTTTTTCCAATTTTGTCACTCCATACATCCATCTCAATATTTTAATCTTCACTTAGTGGATGTTTATCACATCCCAACATTAATCCATACAGTGAAGAATAATTATTTATCTAAGTAGCTTTAACATTGAAGTCCACCCACAGCCACACGTATTCCGGATGACTCTGACACCAGCTTAGGCACAATTGTGAATCAGACTCGTGCAGGTTCCGTACAAACTTGCTTTATAAACGGTTATATATTTTGACTGTAGGCTTAGGCTAGGTTCACATTAGGTAGGACCGACAGTTTTGACAGCATTGCCTTGTGTGAACAGTAAGTTCTGGTGGTCGGCACCACCGGATATTTACTGTTCACACAAGAAGCTATAGCCGCCCTATACAAAGCAGTATGTCTATATTCTCCAACATTGACTCCGTAGAAATCGTGGCCGGGTCCTCGCCGACAGTTTTATCGGGTCGCCATATATGCCAGCACGCATCCAACACCAGTTCCGGTAAATCTGCCGGGTACGACCTAATGTGGACTCGCTCTATGGGTGTTGATTTTTTCACGGGTCTAAAGAACCACCCACCACCACCACTTGATTTTTCAACTTGATACCTCCTCGTTTTTGTGATAAAAGATCTTGACAGACAGACAGAAGGACAACAAAATGATCTTAAAATAAAATTCTTCTCTTTTTCTCTTAAAATTCTTTGTTCTAATTTTTCCTTTTGGTTACGGTGGCCAAAAAAGATTACCAACAACTTTGCAAACATGACAATTGTCTTCGCGCTATTTATTATCTCAGTATCTCGTTACCTTTCCTTTCTTTTTTTTTTTGACGGGCCTGTTGGTCCAGTGGCCCTGACTGATGAGCCGGAGGTCGTGGGTTCGATTCCCACCCAGGACAAACTTTGTGTGATGAGCATGATTGTTTGTTCTGTGTCTGGGTGTGATTTATCTATAATATGTATGTATTTATAAATTATATAAGTATGTATATCAGTTGTCTGGTTACCATAACACAAGCTCTGCTTAGCTTGGAATCAGATAGCCGTGTGTGAGGTGTCCCAAGGTATTTATTTATTTATTTATTTCCAGAGTGCGTTGGAATACATGGACGGCGAAGGCGCAGCAGCTCTATCCAAGGCTCGAAACAGATCAGACCAATTCGGCAAGCAATCTGTGGATATGTCAGCCCTAGCCAAGGAGTCCAGACTGCTGGCAGAAAAACTAGAGAACGAGGCCAAGAACATTCGAGAAATTGCTGACAAGGCTTTCAATACTTCGCTTACAGCAAACAAGATTGCTAAGGATGGAATTACCAAACAGGCTAACATTAGGTATTTTTTTATCGAGTCTATAAAATAAATTTAAAAACTCACTATATAGTCTATACTAAAGAGTGTGTTTTTAATTTTAATTAATTACGTCCATAAGAGGTATTGCCACGTTGGATGACATTAATACTCCGTGAAAACGAAACGAACGAATTTTTAGACGCCCTGTAATTCTTTCCCTTTTTGAGACTTACAAATATCATTAAAAACTATTTTATAATTTGTTAATAGTTTGTACTGTTTATAAACGTAACATCCATCTTTACAGTAACGAGGTCCAAATCCTGACAAACGAGCTGAACGCAGCTTCAGGCAAGCTGAATAGCATGACAGAACTTACTGACCAGGCGCTCAAGAGAGCCAAGGAGGTGTACGACGAAGCCCTCGGACTGTATGCTGAAGTGAACACCACACTCCTACCGGATATCAAGCTGAACAAACTCAAGGAAACTGCCAGGGATATGAATAAAACGGTAAGCTGGTAACGTTATAGTTTTAAAACTGACATCGCATTTCCTTAATGGCAATATTTTACTAACAAATCTGAACTCTATTAGCACATCTGATTCAAGAGCTTTCAGTGTCAGTAAGGATGATGAGGATTAGTTACGATCGATGTGTCTATGGACCTCTAGAACCTGATTTATTTCTCGTCAGATTTTTTATAGAAAACTTGTTTTCTCTTTTTATGTCTCCACGCCATTGAATTATATTATATGCAAGTTTCATTCAGTTGCCAACAGGCACCTAGCTTGAGAACATACACCTTAGGCTTACATTGGCGGTCACTCACGAGCAACCTGTACACTTAGTACGTATTCAGTAATTAGTTGTTTATTTAACATTTCAGATTGACGATAAATCCTCTGAGCTGGAACAGTTAATGGCTGACAACGAGAACACTTTGGAAAAGCTGGAGAGCGCGATCAAACAGGGCCGCGGTCTCCTAGACCAGGGTCACGATAGACAGGACGAGTTGAATGACCTCCTGGCAAGATTGGACGAACTACAAGAACAGGCGAGGAACGACGTGGATCTCACCAATCAGACGCTGAAGGATGCTAACGTGATATATAAGACTCTAAAAGGTATGGTTGGAAAGTAGTTTAACACTTGCTCGTTGCTCTTTGAGCGCGGTTGAAGTTTTCAGGTGTAGCATGTAGTGCTTAGCATTTGTACACCTGTCCCACCTGGACAGGTGTACAAATGCTAGGCACTACAGGTTTGTAATAGCTTTAATTAAGAAGCAGGACCCTTTAACAATAAAATAACAAATAAAAACACAAAATAAACGTGAACAAGTAGAAAACTAATACTAAATACTTGTACACATACCTTTTATCAAGGGAGGAAATACACTGGTCTGAGAATCGGCCAACATCTATTTTTCAGACCCCTAAATGAGCAGCGGGTGAAACGCTGGGCACAGCTAGTTAACTATAAATAAATAAAATCTCACGGTATTCTTCTCCGTCTTTGCCCAATTACGGCTCACACCAAAAAATAAATGTCCAACACACACTATTATTATAAACCCCTCTATCCCGCAGAGTTCAGTGACCAAGTGACAGAATCCCGCCAGCTAGCCGACCAGGCTGCTCTGGATGTACCAGCAGTACAGCAGAAGATAGCCGCGGCGGAGGATAGCATCAACAGCATCACTGAGCAGCTGTACACCGCCAGTGACAAGGCTAAAGAGGCCAGAGACTTGGCGCAGCAAGCACAAAAGGAGTACGCAGACAAGGCTTCTGAGGTAAACAAAAAACTTCATCAAATCATCACTAAAGCAACTCAAACTATTTCTTTTCTTTAAAAAAAAGTGTGTGTGTTAGCTCCGACGCACGACTGGAGTTTACTCCTTAAGTACGAGTATCTAACCATACGCAAAAACAGTTTATTCAACTGAAAAAAGATTAATACCATATGAAAGGGTAAATTCACAAATTAATGAAAAAAAATAGCAATATAAATACATCGACACTGATAGATACAAACAAGCCCAATAACATATAGGTATAGTCACCATATGTATGTCTTAATACACTCACAGCCAAATTAGAAAGTTGCGCACTAAAGGTGCGCACCAAAAACGTGACACATTTTCGTTACTTTAGTAGGTTTTACCCCTCCGATTTTTCTCATACCGGGAGCCTTATGAAAATCGATTCTTAAGGATTAAACTCCAATAAACTCCAAAAACGTTGCCCAACACTAGGAATTTCTCCTGTATCGTGGGTGCGTTTACAAACAACTTAACTCACATACACACAGCCAGATCCGGAACAACTATCTGTAGGCCATACAAATATTTGTTCCATGCGAGAATCGAACCCGCGACACTTAGCCCAGCAGTCGATCGCTCAGTCACTGCGCCAATGGTGTCATCAGTATATACGTGCAATACGTACGTATAATGTATGGCGTCGAAGCGCTCATAGCTAAAACAGACCCATTAAACCTACGCTTGTCGAGGTACGTGTATATGGGTGATTGACTATTACTTCCATAAAATATTGAGAGGACTCCAAGCTAGGAAACTACGTCAACTCGTTGGTCACGGCTGTCATTTAAAGATCTTTGACAGTCGTTACAAGTAGTCAGTGATTCAGGGCCTATAGCCAAACAGCAGACGACAATCGTTATCGCTCAGCAGTCACTAATACATTTTCAACTTTATACCCTAGCGCATATAGTTGAAAATCTATTAAAGACTGCTGAGCGATAACGAACGAAACAAACAAAAACGATTTGTAAACGTCAATTAGATTTCAACTATTTGCGCTAGGGTATAAAGTTGAAAATGTTGCTGAGCGATAACGATTGTCGTCTGCTGCCGACTGCTGTTTAGCTAAAGGGCCTGAAATCAGACATCCATTAACTATTATCAAGGGGTATCGTATTATTCAGTTCTAACTGAGTCTTGGAGGTCAGATAGGCAATCACGTTAAGCGGTAAACGTGCTTTCCGAGGCACGGAGCGAACTCGGTACGTAATGGATGGTAACTCCGCCGTAAAGCCGCACCTGGGCAAGGCTACACCTCAAACATCGAAAATGTGATTGTACAAAAATGTAGGGATCGCTCCCTCTCTGGGTTAAGAGAAAGCTCATGGACGTGTGCATAATTCTTCCTACCCTCACTTATGTAACACAGGTGTAGATACTAACCAAGGGTTAAAGCTCAATATATTAGGAGTAAACTCACTGATCACATAAGGAACTAAATACTGCGTTCAAAACCAAATCAATGTGACCTACATTGATTGTCACACGGCTGCAAAGTTTAAACGAAACTTTGCTGGCCACTTCTGTCATATGCTGGAGGAGCTTTGGGCTAAAGCAATCAAACAGTGGTATACGGCAATGCTATGCGCAGGCCTAGATAGCAGGAAGAACTCGACACTTTTTCTAAACAGCCCTTTGTTCTATAGTAAAACATAAATGCTGATAACAACATTAATATAAGTGTTGACAAAACCGTCCCACATGCCAAAGAACCTCTTGGATGCCGAGAAAGATGGGTAAAACAAGTGTATTGAGTTTAGTGTGCAAGGTTATCGAAACCAGTGGTTTTAAAAAAATGCTTTTATGGAAGAACTAGCTTTCGCCCGCGGCTTCGCCCGCGTTAAATTTGGGGTAACCCAGTCTCCTTGCGCCTTATTGATTTGTAATAGCAACGCTAAGTTTTCCCTTTTCTTCCCTCTTTCTCCCTCACATCCCACTTTTTTTAAATAAAAATTAGCCTATGTCCGTCTCCTGGTTCCCAACTATCTATGTACCAAAATTCATCACAATCGGTTTAGCCATTAAAGCGTGAAGAGGTAACAAACAAACAAACAAACAAACAAATAAACAAACTCACTTTCGCTTTTATAATATTAGTAAGGATATGAATAAATGAACTACATTTAGTAATTTGGGTTTTATTTTGCAGGCGGCATTTGAAGTCAGGAAGAAGTCATCAACATCTAGAGCGGATGCTTCCAAGTTGCGGTTTGAAGCAGAAAAACTGTCCAGTAAGTATTGAATACACCGGGGTTGCGGTTAGTTCGAAAGATATACCGTGGCTGGAATTTAAAGGGCATAATAAGGAACATGGGTGGGTTTTAGTCAGTAGAAGTTTGACTCCCCCCAGTCCCGATCAGAGCGGGGGAAGTTATTGGATGATATCCCATCCGGAACTCCAGAAACTAGAAATTTTTGTGTTCACCAAAAATCTTAAGGTACATCTATGTATGCATTTCTAAAATATTGTTCTTAAACCCGTTTAATTGTTTTACTATAATTAAACTACTCGGCCAATAAAATATGTTATATCAAACAAATTCCAAATTAACACCAAGATATAACACTTTTTTATTGTAGTGCGCTGCAAATATTCTATTGTAACAATAACTATTTTATTCTTCCCCGAAAAATACTGATCGTGCACCAAATATTCCTGAATGTTAAAAAAATGCGGGTTAAAACTGGAACCCCCTACGTGCCAGTAACGACTTGCATTAATAGAAAATAGATAAAATTCCAAATTAACACCAAGATATAACACTGAACTAAAAAAATAAATGCTTGTTTTCAAAATTAGGTGTATTACTATTTTTACAAATTTACAACAGTTGTTAAATAGATGCTCGTTATGACATATTTTAATTAACATAGTTTGGTGCACATTCAGTATATTTGGTGGAACACAGGCAAAATTAGGTAAATGAAATGGGAATAAATTGAAGTACTTTTAAATACCATCCCTTTTTAAATGCGATCTCATAAATGTGGTGTAACCATTCATCCAGTAGCAACGGATTTGTTAAAACATCCAGTAAACACGGAATTCCGGGTGACACTTAAATTCAGAATCATTTCCCAGCAATTATTATTACACAGTATTTTGTACCCCATTACATCCTTACTAATATTATAAAAGCGAAAGTGAGTTTGTTTGTTACCTCTTCACGCTTTAATGGCTAAACCGATTTTGATGAATTTTGGTACAGAGATAGTTAGGAACCAGGAGACGGACATAGGCTAATTTTTATTTTAAAAAAGTGAGATGTGAGGGAGAAAGAGGGAAGAAAAGGGAAAACTTAGCGTTGCTATTACAAATCAATAAGGCGCAAGAGGAACTGTGTTACCCCAAATTTAACGCGGGCGAAGCCGCGGGCGAAAGCTAGTATATTATACAGAGGAAATTTGTTTCTGTTTCAACAGGTCGTGTACAAGAAACAGCCACACAGATTGGGAACTTGGAGAAGGAGGCAGCCGACAACATGCAGCTGACCAGAGACGCTAAAATGAAGGTACTAAAGCAAAAGTTGAATCTACTCATTTTTAAAAACCAATCCCCGCGTACACGATGGATGCACGCGGATGGAACGAAGTTATTATTTATTATGTGCAAAAAACCCGCATACACTCAAAATACAAAAATAATCGTCGCGACACCACACTGTTCAATGCGAAATAGAAAGACGAAACGAAAATAACTGGCTTACTTTCAGTGAGAGAGAAACACGCGCACGCCGCACGGCTTACAACTATAGCAAAAAGTGTCGTTATAACTTTTGGTTTTAATTTCTCCGTGTAGGGCCCCCTTTCCCGAGTCTGACAAGCTCTTGTTTCGAAAATTGCTCTTCTATTATGTGCAGTTCGTTTAATGCTGTAGACACAAAAAAACTACAATGTTTTATAAGTAAACAACACATGACATATATAAGAAGATTATCTAAAATGTGTTCTCAAAATGTTTACGTAGATCGGTAGACGATAACAGTAGTTGAAAACACTAATTTTATTTTCATCTAACTCAATCAGGTTGGTCAAGCAAATACCGATGCTCGTGAGGCCGAGAAGCAGGTGACCAAAGGCCTTGAAGATCTGAAGGTCATTATGGACGAACTACAGAACCTACCCACACTGGATGACCAGGCCCTCGACAGATTACGTAAGTGGTTATGCAATGGTCGTTATGTACCAGGAATGTAGACTCTAGCAGGAAGCAAATGAGCTGCCGCATGCCGTAGGAATATTTATGGTTAACAAGTATTTGATAGGCCCTCTTCATTTGTGAATTAAACCAGACATGAATGGATTAACAGCATCTTGCACTCTACCCAGAACATGCAAGTTTATACGAGAACCAAATTGTGTGACTCTTTCATCTTTATCGTTCTTTTGCACTTGGTGTAAATCAGGGATGGCCAACCAGTCGATCGCGGCTAGGCAAACACAATAAATACGTCTATTTTTTTTATGAATGCTATTTCGCAGTTCAACCTAGGTGGTTGTCGCCTGCTTAACCAGGCGAATCTGTGGATGCCTTAAAAATTAAGACTTCTAGCCAGGATGAAAACTTACAAACTAAGCGACTACACGCTAATGGCACCCCCTGTGGGATACGAGACTCGGCTTAGGGTGTCGCTGAGGGACAGGCTGGATCTGAGTGAAAAATACGTCTAACAGATGCGCAATGTAATCACCAAAAGTCTGCGCGTATTGTATTGTGCGAATTTTAATAAGAAAAAGATACTACCTAATGGTATACATATTGGTAGATCGCACCGGATTTCGTCCATAAAAAGTAGATCTTGGGTATATTCAAGTTGGCCACCCCTGGTGTAAATCATAAAACATTGGTAGCATATGTTGCCAAAACAAAACACTGGCGTTACTCACGATTTCTTTATCATTTCAGAGGAGAGCTTAGACAAGGCGGAAGCCGACCTCATAGCAGTCGACTTGGACGGCAAGATCAAGAGCTTGACTGAGGCCAAGAATAACCATCAAAGGTGCGTTAAGAAATACTTCAGAAAATACTAAAAACACTACTTCAGAAAGTGAGATAGTAAGATTAAGTGTGTACACTTCATCTCACTTTCGGTCTACCTCCACATCCGTAACCCAGAGGGCCTCATGTATGTCAATAATTTCATTCAACATGATCATTACACTGTAAATTGTTATAGTGACTTTGCCTTAACGTTTTAGTTCCACGAAACTAGTTGCACGTAAAGCCAGTTAATATTATACTAATAGCTTAGAAAATTAGGTCCTAACTAAAATTGTTCGCATTAACATTATATTCGAATCACAACTGTCTTTGTCAGTTTTATGAAACGACTTTATCATTGTCATTGTACTAATACCTACTTAAAAATAATCACAACAAATTAGTAGTGTGCCTAAAATTATAAAGAAAACTAGCTTCTGCCCGCGGCTTCGCTCGCGTTAAATTCGGGGTAACACAGTTCCCCGATTACAGGTACCTGCTACCTATAGTTTTTCCCTTTGCGCCTTATTGATTGTAATAGCAATGCTAAATTTTCCCTATTCTTCCCTCTTTCTCCCTCTTATCCCGCTTTTTTTTAAATTTAGCCTTTGTTCGTCTCCAAGGTTGGGACTATTTCTGTACCAAAATTCATCAAAATCGGTTTAGCCATTTAGGCGTAAAGACGTAACAAATAATTTCACTTTCGCTTTTATAATATTAGTAAGGATTAAAATAATTTACTATAGAAAATTGGTAACCAGACAGATGTGTTGCTGGGGAGTTTCCATCACTTCTTCTGTACCATTAAAACAATTTCGTACAGATAGTGTTGCAAGGTAGGCACAGTACATATTTCTCATTTATTCTTCTCCAACAGATGGATGAAACAATACGAAGATGAGCATCATCACCTTCGTTTGGAGGTGGATAACGTCAAAGAAATCCTCGACCAGTTGCCTGACGGTTGCTTCAAGAGAATTGTTCTAGAACCCACTGAGGGGCCAAGTAGAGCAGCTAACTTCAGGTAGAGAGCCGGAGAACGAGAACGGGAGAAGACAAGACAGTAAATTAGGTGTTCTATAGTTTGTGGTGTAATAGGTTTGTGTTGGTGCTGCGTCGTGTTAGGCCATTTTTCAAGCATTTTCCAAGCACAAAAAACATTGATAATAGTCGCATTCTGAAATATACTAGGGGGAACAAGCAAAAAGTATACAAATAAACACAATCTAGCCTTAAATATATATTGTTTGTACCTAAAAGTGCCTTAAGTTACTATAGTCATATCTTTAAATAAATTCTTCTTGTAAAATATTAAGAATAACTAAGGAAAACGATTTTTTTTAATAAAAAGTTACTATTCAAATTTTCTCGCTGTAGAAAACAATGATTTTATCAACTCACTAAATTCAACTTAATATTTGTCTGTGAAGAAATAAAAACATACTTTTTTTTATTTTATGTACTTACAGACTGCATTTACTATTTGCATTTTCGTACTTAGAATTATTTAAATATCTCGAAGTAATAAAATAGAATATGAGGCTTTTCTACATAAAAAAAATGTGCCATAATTTTAATGGTACCTTTGTAAATATATCTTAAACATAAGTACTGTTTTCATAAGTGCCTTAAGTCTTTCTAATTGAATTCGGTTTAATAAAAATATTCCTTTTTAAAGTTCGCCAAAGAATTGACGATATTATGAGTGTTATTTAGATTTTTTTACTATAACTTTTATGTTTCTTTACTGGAGGATAATTTTGTGAGTAATATAATTTGTATTGTAGCATTAATAGTATTTATTTGTAATAAAACATGGACAAAATACCGCCATAAACACTTTTATTTTATACTAGCTGTTCCCCACGGTTTCACCCGCGCTGCTCAGCACCTGTTGGTCGTGCGTGATGTTATATAGCCTATAGCCTTCCTCAAGAAATGGACTATCCAACACTAAAAGAATTTTCTAATTCCAACCAGTAGTCCACGAGATTAGCGCGTTCAAACAAACAAACAAACTCTTTAGCTTTATAATATTAAGTATAGAAGTATAGATTTTCATGAAACTGCCTACCGATACCTCAACACTACTCGTATTTCTTAAGGGCGACGAGGAAAGTTGCAAAATATCATGAAAATCAGTTATTTTCCACTGATTATGAGGACATAAGCTTCAATTTCATAAACAAATCGCACCTTTCCGCTCAAATAATGTCAGAACTTAAAAAAAAACTTATCTCAGACTGCATACTTTTTTTTTGGGGTGGAAAATCATTAAATAACTTCGGCCTCTGGGCGGAGCAGAGGGGAGTCAGACTTGTACTGACTAAAACCCACCCATGATCCTTTCATTGCCGTTTATGTTCCGGGGCCGCGGTATCTCTTTCGAACAACCCGCAACCCCAGCAGGCGTAGGCCCTGGCAGGCCCCTCTGCTTTGCTGACATCTCTTTGAGATGCAGATTACATACTTTTGGTTTAAAGACACGCGTCTACGGTGGCAGGGAGTCATCTCTCAAACGTCCATTTGACAGCCTGAATTTCACTTATTATTACGAAAACTCGCAAGAACAAAAGAAGTTCTAGCTGTTAGATAATATGGAGTTTATAGTGTTTACAAATGTCATGGTTTAAAAGCCAGAGATTCAAAAATATACCTTGTCCTTAGAAATGCATGCGACTGCTTGCGCGACTCACACCCATATTCTAAGTTGTAACATCGAAAGCTCCTTGACTCAGTCCTCCGTCGAGGACACCTCAAGGCGTGAGGTTGGCGTTCCTCGCAAGATCCTCGAAACCGGTATTCACAGTCGTCAGTCTGAGGAAATGATGAGGTCCCTCGAGAGGTGACATAGTAATTACCACGTTTTTTCCTAAAATCAGCTACTCCACCATGACGTCTTAAAACAGTTCTCATTCCCGTGAGAGAAAGAGACAGAGCTATACAGTCTCTCTAGCGCCATCTCTTTCTCACCCTGGAATAAGTAACGCTTCAAGACGTCATGGTGACCTTACTGGTACCGAAAAAATAGCGGGATTCAGGAATGGTTCACTTTCTTGCACAACGCCATCTATAGAGAACGGAGGTACTATCTAAGCGAAGGGCGGGGCGCGTTTACAGGTGATTTTATTTAAAAAAAAATTACAAATGAACCGTGGAGGGTTATTTACACATTAATATAATAAAATGAGTTTGTATTAAATGTACCTACATTAAGGACAAGGTGTAATTTTCTATGTCTTACCTAATGCGGGCGTAATACCAACATTATTGAAATACCTGTTCAAGTAAATTTGTTGTTTTTTTTTCTGTATTATTTAGCAAAGATTGGACAGAATATTCCAATTAATTACTAACCTACTTTAATCAGGGGGTTCCGTTATAGATACTTATCCTAAGTTGGTTTTAGGACATCGGCAGCGATCCTTGGGTTACATATTGTGGCCGAACTTTGGCTCTATGTTTTTAAAATATCTACTTTTAAATCAAATAATATTACAGACGACCTTGACGACGTGAATAATGCCCCATTGCAGATAATTGGTAAAACGAAGTGTATATGTAACTAGAATTCGTCGATAAAACTGTTTTCTTGGGAAAAACACTCGATTCAAGGCTACAATGTGGTCCGCATATAACATCTCGTGCAGGACGCCTTAGTTCAGCAGCATATGCTGTTAGAAAAATTCGTGAGTTTACTGATGTAGATACCGCGAGGCTAGAAGCTAGTCTATTTTTAGTATAGATAAAATCTTAAGAGTAAGTCCTCAGCAACTCTGGTACTTACATGTTGCAATAGTATAAAATTAAGTATTCAATTATTATTGTTATTGCTAATCTGTTGGACCGTTTTGTTTTCCCTTTTCCTCCCTCTTTCTCCCTCACATTCCACTTTTTTTTTTAGAAAAAAAAATCCCTACGTCCGTCTCCTGGTTCCTAACTATCTCTGTACCAAAATTCATCCAAATCGATTTAGCCATTAAAGCGTGAAGAGGTAACAAACAAACAAACTCACTTTCGCGTATATAATACTAGCTTTTGCCCGCGGCTTCGCTCGCGTTAAATTTGGGGTAACACAGTTCCCCTTGCGCCTTATTGATTTGTAATAGCAACGCTAAGTTTTCCCTTTTCTTCCCTCTTTCTTCCCCACATCCCACTTTTTTCAAAAAAATATTAGCCTATGTCCGTCTCCTGGTTCCCAACTATCTCTGTACCATAATTCATCGAAATCGGTTTAGCCATTAATGCGTGAAGAGGTAACAAACAAACAAACAAATAAACAAACAAACAAACTCACTTTCGCTTTTATAATATTACTAGCTTTTGCCCGCGGCTTCGCTCGCGTTAAATTCGGTAGCGCCTTATTGATTTGTAATAGCAACGCTAAGTTTTCCCGTTTTTTCCCTCTTTCTCCCTCATATCCCACTCTTTTAAAAAGATAAATAGCCTATGTCCGTCTCCTGGTTCCCAACTATCTCTGTACCAAAATTCATCAAAATCGGTTCAGCCATTAAAGCGTGAAGAGGTAACAAACAAACAAATAAACAAACAAACAAACTCACTTTCGCTTTTATAATATTAGTAAGGATTATAGTCAGGATTAGTAAGGATAAGGATTGCTATGCCGAATTTGCTGAGCCAATTGCTTACCTATGTTTACGAAATGATCATTACTTTTTAGGGTTCCGTAGTCAACTAGGAACCCATGAATAGTTTCGCCATGTCTGTCTGTCCGTCCGTCCGTCCGTCCGTCCGTCCGTCCGTCCGTCCGTCCTCGCTTAATCTCTGTGACCGTTAGCACTAGAAAGCTGAAATTTGGTACCAATATGTATATCAATCACGCCGACAAAGTGGTAAACTAAAAATTAAAAAAAAATGTTTTATTAGGGTAGCCACCCTATATGTAAAGTAGGAAGTGATTTTTTTTTTAATTTCAACCCTAACGTGTGATATATTGTTGGAAAGGTATTTAAAAATGAATAGGGGTTTACTAAGATCATTTTTTGATAATGTCATTAATTTCGGAAATAATCGCTCCAAAAGTAAAAAACAATGTGTCCCCCCCCCTCTAACTTTTGAACCTTAAGTTTAGAAAATATGAAAAAAATCTGAAAAGTAGAACTTTATAAGGACTTTCTATGAAAATTATTTTGAACTTGATTGACACAACAGTTTTTGTACAAAAAAGATAAAAAGTTGTACAAAATAATTTCTGGACTAAGTTTGTAGTATAATCGTATATGCAAGCATTTTTTGTAACTTTGTTTACATATACTATCCTGAACGTATCTTTTTTCAAACAAAAAAAGAATTATTGAAATCGGTTCTCACAATCCAAAATTACCACCGAAATTGCACGTCTTTGTATTAATTAGTAACCCAATTCCCCGAGAGATGGCGCTGTAAGTACTTATTACATTGGATCGGGTATTACCGAATTTTTCGGTTGGCCTCATAACTGGGAACACTTATTGTGACGGACGGGAAACTACGGAACCCTACACTGAGCGTGGCCCGACACGCTCTTGGCCGGTTTTTACTGACTCATTAGGGGATGACTTGATACTGAGTATTTCACAGTTGTGAACGTGTGATTTATTAGAATAAGTTGATATGTTTTTCCAAACTAGTTTAATATTTTTTACCGATTCGGCTAATAATATTCGCTTTTATATTTGCGTTTGAGCTTTTTTTTACCAAATTATTATAAGAATCCTGTATCTTTCAATTCCTCTCAGAGCTAATTCATGTTCCACCAGTCCAGATTCAACTGGTCCATGTCCCGAGATTGAGATTGTTGATAAGATTAAATAGGTATATAGGCGTACTGTTAGACGAAACTCTTAGTTTCAAACCTCTATTGTTAGTTATTTTTATAGTGCCATCTTGTAAGTCAGTCATTTATAAGGTTTTTTTGTAATTTGTTACGGTTTTTTATGCAGCGTAGCATACCGTTTGTTATCCACGGTTTAAAAATTTGTTTACAATTTGTTATTGTGCGGGTGGTACTACTGCATTTTAAAGTATTGTTGAAATTAAAACCATATATGCTTAACTCTGGGGTCCCAATGTTCTGTGAAATCAACGCTATAAGTCTACGCAGTCAAAAGATATGGCTTTTTTTGTTCCAAGTTTGTAAGATCGAGTCAGACTCGCGTACCGAGGGTTCCAGTGCGCGGGTCTGACTCGTTTTTGGTCAGTTTTTTTCTTAGAAACCGATGGTCATCTTCAACTCAAGTTAATTTATTGAATGAAGTATCTAAAACATTTAAATATATTCGAAAAAAAATCGTCTTTTGCTGATTGTACGTCTTTTAGGCAGTTGGTCACGTCAGATGTAGGGGCACTTGTGTTCTACAGCGAGTAGAACGTGGTCTGGTCGTTAACACCGCATAAACACTATTTTGTGCTGGAAGTACCTTATATCACCCATTTTTCCAAATGATTGTGTTTGCAGCGGCTAACCAAGTAATCCATTCTATAGAAAAATGGAAATTTGTTAGTCTCCTCCTTTATTATTTTCTGATTCATTTCCTTGTGGACTCCAACAGTTTCAACACTCCAACACTCCAGACAGTTTAATCTTTACTTTGGGACTTCATTGAGTTTCCATGTCTCGGCACTTTTCTGGTTGTCGCCACTCTTCATTGTGGCTTTCAGGAGTTGCAGTAGAGCACTACCAGCTTAACAGACCACCAGCTTAACGTGCTTTCCGAGGCACGGAGGTAACTCGGTATGCAACGGGTGCAATAGTCACCTATCCACAGACCAACCTAGGCAAGCGCGGCTTAACCTAAAGATCGACCTGAGCGGCTGCTATTATTTAGCCACGAACTCCTCAACAATGAAGTAGTTCGCGATATTAAAATTAGTCTTATTTCCAAAACAAAACACAGTCGAACTTTAAACCAGGATCAAAAAGACGTACTTACCTACGTACACAGGATAAAAGCTTAAGCATCGGCCTCATCCAAGGCTGCACCACGCGGGAAATCATGTTTCTACGGTTGGGGCATATAGTGCGCGCGGCCCTAAACGGAATGCGCGCGTGTGACGTGTGAGCCGCGTGTGAGTGTATGTGTGTGGTAGGGTGGACATGAGTCGCGTTTATTTTTTGGGACTTTTGGGAGTATGGTACTTTTAATAAGATCGTTTGAAATAATTTACCTATATTCTTACATGACTAAAAGACGGATGGATTGTGTAAGGAATGATATAAAGGATAAAGGAGTAAATGATGTCGTGACGTCTGAAAGGAGAGAATGGAAGAAGAAAACGTGTAGCGCCGACACCAAATAGAATGGGACAAGGGCAGGTAAAGGATGATGATTCTTACATGACTTATGTTATTGCAGGACATAGCGATCTATTTAATTATTTAAGACCAGTATTATGTGCCAACCTATGATATACAATAAAGATATATATTGAATTGAAACTAACTAACAACAGTTCGATTTTGAATTGCATTATTTTTGTAGTAGATAAATTGGCATAGGCGACTGTTGAGATGACGAGAATTACCCCAAGCCCCAAATGAGGATAAGCTGACGTGTAGATTGCTGTTACTGTAACTGTTACTTGTAACTTCTTGTTCTTCTTCTTGTAATGTCTAACACTCCCTCCCACTCCGCCAAAAGCGGGTTTTGGCGGAGTGGGAGGGAGTGTTAGACATTTACTGAGCACATCCTTAAAATAAAAAGCACCGAAACCCGTACGAACTAAGTAAAAAATAAGAAGCTTGTAAACAGTCCTATATTCTCTGTAAACATGCGACCCCTACTCGGCGGGTATGCAAACGCTATCTCCCACGAGCAGTACAATTTATGTCGGGCATTCCCTTGAATTTTCTTTTGTTTTTTTTTTCAAAAGTAACGCTACTCCTTGGCTGTGGCCTCTAGGGTGCCAGTTATGTAGAAATGATTGAAATAATATTCACGTTTCTGTACAGAAGGAACTTTAGTGCACAGACTTTAGATTTTGAAGGGAATGTTTATATCGTAGTTATTATGACTGAACCTTATTTCTTGATCTTCTTTTGTTTAAGAGTTTTGGTTAACCAGTTTGCTCTCCTACATCTATAATCCGTGTTAACTTATTACAATTAGGTTAAGAGATATTGAATGGTGAAGAAAGAAGCATGATCGTATAGGAAATAAATTACATGCAAAAATATATCAGTGTGATAGACAAAGAGCTGTTGCATTGTAAATTGCTATCGCAACGGTTTAGTGTTAAAAAACCGAGTTGCTAACAGGCGGTGTCACCACAAGCCGCGAGGAAAACAAGCCAGCAACAAAACAAATTTGCAACAACGAAATTAGCGAATATCTCACTGTCTAGGGGCGCCGAGTTTCCGAAACACCGTAACTAAACTAAAACTAAATAAGTGGCCGAAAAATGTTGTGACAACCACCGTTTTTCACGGACCTCCCATTCTGCAAGTACGAACCGTCAACGCCCCGCATATTACACAAACCAAAGAGGGGTCAGGAGATCAGGTAATAATGGTCGTTGCAAGTGGAAAAACAAGGTGGTTAATCCGAAAACTTTCCTTAATTACGTTCGTACGAAACTAATTCCCTGAACGAATTAAGTGCGAGCTGAATTTGGGTGAAATCCTGGATCAGATTATGAATGTAGGTCCCGGGCGGCTGAGAACGCGCCCAAACTTTTTGTTTTAAAAACTGCACAAAGGGGAACGTTTGCTAAAAACTACATAAAGATAAAACGTTGGGGAATGGAAACGGAGGAAATTACCGACCGGTATGTTTGGTGGGAATGCTGTGAAAACTTTTTTGTTGAAGGAATCATAGAACAGGACAAAGCAAAAATTGTAACGCACAGAAAGCAACAGGAGTCTTTGATAGTTGAAAAAAAAATATAAATGTCAAATTGAGAACCTTCTCCTTTTTTAGTCGATTAAAAAACGAGAAGCGAAGAACTTAGTCAATCCACGTAAAAACATTAATGAAAAATCATGATAAACATGAAAACCAAGTTCCACAACTCAATTAATTAATAATTAAAGCTGTCAAAAAACATTCAACCAACCGAACGAATGAAGTTCGAAACTTAATTCGAAAAAAAATGATAAAAATTAATCGCAAAAAAAGATGGTGATTAAAAACCGCCCGGAGTAATGAAACGGCGCGTAAATTTTCCAATTATGGCGGGAGTCAACTTTGGCGGTCGTTATACGGGAGGTTTAGAAAAAAAAATTAATAAGTCCTTCGCGCCCAGTCCCTCCGACCTCTAAGTAACTTAATGTCGTAAAAAGAAATTAGAATTTTTTCTTCGGCGACTTCAGAAATTAAAATTCGTTGTCCCCATGTGGACTTATTTTCACTTGCGTTCTAATTGGAGTTTACAGTCGCAGGGAACTTTTTAATCTGTGGTTGTTACTTTTTTTTTAATAAACCGAGATAACATTTTTTTTATTGCTGGGGCACACGATAGCTTGAGGGTCTGTTTTTGCATCAACCCCCTATTAAAAACTATTTTGTTTATTTTGTGCGTCATGTCAAAAATAAATTTAAAATGGTCAAGCGGTGACTGTAAATCAAGCACCGGGGGAACACATTTTTACATATTCTGTGGTTTTACTTTTAAGCACTACAAATCACAGGTTATTTAGAGAAGTCACTTTTGTAGCTGTATGTTATCAATTTCGAACTGAAAAGTTTTGCAATACACCTAAAATTACACGTTATATCGTAACATCAATGTGGCGTGCCACATTAAAATATTCTTCTAGGAAATGTCTTTTAATGTGGAAGGGAAAATAGCCACGTTCTGTTCTTATAAAGTGGAATGATAGGCAAATGACGAACGTCTTATGGAGCTCTTGCTTATAACGAAAATATTTCACAATTAAGGAGTTTAGCTTGGAGTTTTTTTAGGACAATCATTGAATGAGATGTTGGAAATTAATAAAGAGGTTTTGTTTTACGTGCAAGAAGAGAAACAAAAAAAAAACAAAATTAACTTTCAAGTTTGAAAATGGAATCAGGAGTTTAGCAAGTGAATGCTTACATTAGAACTGAACATTAGCAAACGGATATAAACAAAACAACTCGACAACGATTTCTTAAATTACACAATAGTAGTTTTGTTTTGTTGCCCAATAAGTTATTTTCTGGTATTTAGCAAGAATGCTTGGAAAAACCTTAATTCTAGCAGCTATAAAGGCTTATAAACTATAATCCTCAAAATGATTATTTTTTATTGACAAAAATTACCGTAAGTTCACAAAGCAAATTCTATTTTGTTGTTGAAATATGAATCACTAGATTTCGCCCGCGGCTTCGCTCGCGTCAAATTCGGGGTAACACAGTTCCCCTTGCGCCTTATTGATTTGTAATAGCAACGCTAAGGTTTCCCTTTTCTTCCCTCTTTCTCCCTCACATACCACTTTTTTCAAAAAAATATTAGCCTATGTCCGTCTCCTGGTTCCCAACTATCTCTGTACCAAAATTCATCAAAATCGGTTTAGCCATTAAAGCGTGAAGAGGTAACAAACAAACAAACTCACTTTCGCTTTTATAATATTAGTAAGGAAGTAAGGATTTTGAAAGCTACCATTAATCTATTTTAGGCTCTCAGACTCTGTCGTGGTTACAACTTGGTTCTTAATACTTTTATTTTTACCCTGTTCTAATTTACTTTACGTCGAAAAAGTGTCGGAAATGGGTGATTTGTTTATGGTACTAAATTTCAATTTTTGTTGTTTGATTGGTACAACTGTTTTGTATTTTATCAAGGAATTTAAGTTCATATATCTGCTATTTACAATGCTATTTCTAGTTAAATCTATACTAATATTATAAAGCTGAAGAGTTTGTTTGTTTGTTTTTTGAACGCGCTAATCTCAGGGACTACTGCTTGGAATTGGAAAATTCTTTTAGTGTTGGATAGTCCATTTCTTGAGGAAGGCTATAGGCTATATAACATCACGCTACGGCCAACAGGTGCTGAGCAGCGCGGGTGAAACCGTGGGGAACAGCTAGTCATATATCTATACGTATATGCAAATTGCATAATGGACAAAAACATATAGGTATAGGTAGGCCATTAACGTCTTCAATTAAAATCATCATCGCAAAAGTGAAGGAAATAGTGACGCTTTTACAATATTCGATTTAATTTTTTTAAAGAAAAGGGAAAACTTAACTTTGCTATTACATTTCATAAGGCGCAAGGGCAAAAACTATAGGTAGCAGGTACCTGCAAATCAGTAAAGGGGAACTGTGTTACCCCGAATTTAACGCAAGCAAACACGAGGGCAAAAGCTAGTTAATTATAATCCTGTGTATCTCACGTGTGGGATGGGGGCATACTCCTTGGGTACAAAGATGGACCATCAGCCACTAGGTCCCGTTCCATAACATAACAACATATTTGTTATTCGCGAAGAGCTGGAGAGTGTACCTCATAGAGTACCCACATTTCGCTAGTTGTGTTAAAACTCCCATGTAAGGCGACCGTATAGCAATCAACCGAACTCTGATCCAAACCCCCCTCCAACTACCCATGGAGGAGCCAGTCACACTTTGACCGACCCGGGAAACGGACCTAGGACATCACGGTCAGCAGTCGAGCTTCCGACCAATAGAACAATGAAACTATCACTTGGTGGATAAAAGACGTCACTGGTCGATAAAGTTTTGGTTCTAACCCCCGAATACTGAAACGTCACTCAAAATTTAAGTCCCACTTAAGTTTAACAGAGACTGAGAAGTGACGTTTGACCATACAAAATCTAAAGTTTAAGAGCTGCTCAAATGTTAAGCAGCCCTCATATTTTGAGTGACGTTTCAGTATTCGGGGGTAAGACATTTAACCACGACATTTTCCTCTACTGGCTTCCAAAATATAAAAATCTATACAGATAACAAAAACTCACTTTAAAATTCCATCCTATTTTGATAGAAAACCGATTGTCTTCAAAACAACCAATATTTTTCATTGGAGGATGGATTAGATGTCGTGTACCACTATAATAGCTAATAGTTTACTCAAGCTTGCTTGCCACCCATAAGTTCTTACTGAACTCTAAGGCTGTTGTAATAGAGGTCATCTTAACAGTAAACCTCAAGTTTGTACCGCACCAGCCGCTACAAGCTCTGGTAGAAATCACGGGCCAGCGTAATGAAGTATTCACATGAAAAAAACGTAATGACCCCCACCTGATCAATGTTTTACGCTGATAAGGATGTGGTTAAATGTTACTTAATTATATCGATAAATTATTTAAAATGAAATGCAATTGAAAATATTAATAAGTTAGAATTTGTGCCCAGTTGCCCTTATTACATAACAAAAAATAACTGGCGAAAGGGTGTAATTTAAGTATACTGTCTTATCATAATTATGGTAGGGTTTACATTTGAGATCTCAAGACGTGTATGTATCAAAATTCCGGTAGGTGATCAATTAACTTCTGGAATTATACGCTTCGATTACATTTATAGCCCACAGTTATGTCTGTTTTACTGAAGTTGAAATGTGTACAATGGGTCTCCTACAGAACTGACTAACAAATATTACACTATTCATAATTTATTTATCGATAGCCGGTGTAAATATCGACATAGGCCAGCTCTAGCAACGTCGGCGAGGCTTGAAACCGAGTGCACCTCCGTGCAAGTCGGATTGAGACCTTCTGAACAAAGGCGTAACTGACAAAGTTGAATTGCTTCAGATATTTTATTATAAAAGTTAATTTATTATATTACTTTAACTAACATTTTAATCAGCTGATTGCGTCAGTTCCTTAGAGTCTATTTATTTATATAAAAAAAAATCTTGATTCAGTACAACAATTGAATATGATTCAGTACATTCATTCACAAGAAGTTAATTTTTGTGGGGATTTTAAATCATAATTACATTAATTGGCTTGCTATGTATCGCAGATTATACATATATAGTGTCAGTATCAAGATTGTTAATTGGCATATATTTCTGTTGCCCATTTAAACATAAAACAACTTTAGTATGGATGCACGTAGTTAAAACTAGCAGGAGGACACACACAGACTAAGTATTTGCAGCCGTGTTGCTTGCAAACGCTACTGCAGTTACTAAGGAGTCTGACGTTTTGTTAAGTTTTTTATGTCACGGAAATTTCATAGACCCTGGACCTACTCCGTGAATGATATAAATACAATTTTAGTCTAACTGCAAAAGACATTGCACCTAGCCTATTCCCAAGTCTGTTGGGGTCGGCTTTCAGTCTTACCGGATTCTGCTAAATATAAGTTTTTTACAAAGAGCGACTGCCTATCTGACCTCTACAACACAGAAATGGGATAGTACGATTCGCCTTAGTAAGACTGGTTGGCAGACTTTCGGGCTACTGACTACGTGCAACGTCTACGTCAGCGTCAACGTTGTATTTAACACTAGCTGTTCCTCGCGGTTTCACCCACGCTGCTCAGCACCTGTTGGTTGTAGCGTGATGTTATATAGCCTATAGCCTTCCTCAAGAAATGGACTATCCAACACTAAAAGAATTTTTCAATTCGAACTAGTACTTCCTGAGATTAGCGCGTTTAAACAAACAAACAAACAAACTCTTCAGCTTTAAAATATTAAGTATAGATGTTCTCCGAGGCATTGAGGCAATCGGTATGTAGACGATGGTCACACATGCGCAGACCGCGCAAATCAAGCGCAGTTTAATCTTGAAGATCGATAGCTTTTTTTGCGAATCGGAAATCATCAAATAACTTCCTCTGGGCGGAGCGGGAGGGAGTGTCAGACTTGTACTTACTAAAACCCACCCATGTTCCTTCTTTTGCTATTTATATCCCGGTATCTTTATCGAACGACCCGCGAACCCCGTAAGAAGATAATAGGTAGCTATTGATGCAATGAGCTATAACTTTGAATATTGTATTGTATAACGGGCTGACGTCCGCAACTCCACGTCTGAGGCGCGTATTTTACGGTTTGAATTCATTTATTTCTAAAGATTACAAATCACTTGTTCAGAAATAAATACTAAAGTATTAAATAAATAAACATGTTTGTTGTCCAGGAGTAGCATAAGCTTGTAGACTTAACAATTAGTACCTAAGAGGGTATTTGATTAAAGTTATTTATTGTCTACCGCCGTGCAGCGCGTTATAGCGGTGACTTGTATTCTTATTTTGCGTATGGTAACTTTTAAATATTATGATGTTTTAAGGTTGATAATTTGCAGTAACCACCCCATTCGTGTGCGCCGGCATTATGCGACGACCGTTCTCTCAGCACATTGTCTTGCGCCTCGCCTGCCTTGTTTATACTGCTGCTGTATTAGTCGTTGCTATTTGTTCTCATATCTACCCACCGTGGCTTAGTAATACCTACATAAGGAGTTTTGTATTAAAGGTTTTATTTCGAGGTTGATTTTTCTTCAAATCGTTTTAATCTGGCATTGGCATAAACAATAGTAAAGTAATAAAACAAATGAAGTAGTAAAACAAATGAAGCATTTTTTTGCGGATGGATTATCATCAAATAACTTCCCCGCTTTGGGTAGTAGTCTCAGACTTGTACTGACTAAAACCCACCCATGTTCCTTCTATTGCCCTTTATGTTCTGAGGCCGCGGTATCTCTTTCGAACAACCCGCAACCACGGCAGGCGGTGGCCCTGGCAGGCCCGTCTGCTTTTTTTTCTTTTTTCCTTAGATAAAAGTTATATGACTATTGAAAAATCAGCCCTAAGGCATCTAAAGTCAGAGTTTCAATCATCTCGCGGAGCTACAACGTAACTCAAAATCCTCTCCCTACTCTAAACTAGATAATATTACAGCGAATTTCCTTTGACCATTCGTGCCAGTACGTACTCTGAACAATAACGAGTGATTTAGTGACACCCTCTAAGAATTTAGAGTTCCCCAGGCGAAGTGGACACCCCAAGCGGTTTTGAATTGATTTATTTATAGCGTAGTGAGTACGGGTTCCGTACCTGGTACACTACTTAGCTTTCTAAATTGAATTGATAGGGTGCCGTTGTTTTAGCCAATTTTCAAGATGGTGATATTGTGTTTTGGGGAAGATTTCACTTGAAAATAATTCTAACTAAATTGCTTTGATGATAAACAAACAATTAGGAACTGCATGCTTGCTAAGACGCATTGGTTCCTTATAAATAACCTTTTTACAATAAAAATGTGGTTTACATTTTGTGTTTTTTTTTTTAAATCCTAGTGTGTAATAGTTATTAGATTTTTACGACATCATGGATTTCTTAGTTACGGCCAACCGGCTGGTTACCTGGATATGCATACAAATATTGCTTTATTTTTCGAATTTTGGTCCCTTCAAAGGAAAAAACCGGAACCCCTACAATCTAACTGTCTTGTTCTTCTATCTGTCAGGACCCTTTATCTTGCGAAAGCGCGGTGGTATCGAGTTAAAATTAAAACTACATACTTAGGTCAACACTCTAAATTTACGCAATCGCAAGATATGACTGTCAATGTTGCATTTTTCAGCGACAAATGAAATCAAAACCAAGAACAGTTTGTAGATGCATCACAAATTACACACTTAATTGTTGTTGGTAAAATAACAGTGACCTTTCTCGATGAATGGTGAAAACAGTTTCCAAAGGCAAAGTATAGTTAGTCCTTCAAAATAGTTTAGCCTTTCGTTTGAGCAGTGTTCGGTACTTTCATTACTTACCTACAAGTTTGTACGGAACCTTTGGTACGCGATTCCAACTCGTACTTACCTTAAAGTATTTTTTCAGTGTTGGATGTACATTCCTTATGGGATGGGACATAAACACTACTAAATACTTATTGTTAGAAAAATGAGTTATTATTGTATTAATGACTTTTTAAATTATAAAAAAACACATGACTATGTACTTTGTAAGTCTTGACTTGTGTCCGTAGAAAAATATATCTACATAATTATAATTTAAAAATAATGCAATTCATTTCAGTGACTATTTCTATTGTAAGTAATTATTAATGTTAATTAAAACGAAATGATATTTGCAATCAATTACAAATATCATGTCGTTTTGTTTGATGTATGATTCTGTAAATTTGCATGCCGTAAGGTAGAATGTAGCAGAAACTTTCAACCATGTATCATCTTAAAACAGTAGGCCTACTATGACATCTTAAAGCAGAACTTATTCCACTGAGTGAAAGAGATGGTGCTAGATACCCTGTATAGCTCTGTCCCTTTCCCTCAGCGGAATAAGTTCTGCTTTAACACGTCATGGTAGGGTAGCTGTACCTACATTCTTGCAAATAATCTGAATCTGAAACAGTAAAACGGTGTGGTTGACAGCCTGGTTCGAACCCAGGTCACGAATAGTATTAGAGATACCACGGCCCCGGAACAAAAAAGACGAAAGAAGGAACATGGGTAGGTTTTAGTCAATACAAGTCTGACTCCCCCTCGCTGCGCCCATAGCGGGAAAATTATTTCATGATTTACCATCCGCAAACGGCATAGTTATTACATTTTTCCATCATGAAGTTCTTAGTAACAGATACATAAAATATTCTTTATTATGTACACCATACAAGTAACAAGAATAACACAATAGCACGCACGGTAGTAGCAGTTACCGGAGTCTGGAATTAATCCCGATTGATGCCAATTGGATCACCCCCATCCCATGGGACTTAGACATAACTAGCGAAATGTGTACTAAGTATTTGTTGTACCTGTACAACAAATACTTAGTACACATTTCAAGGATTGCAGGCTTGAAGAATAGGTTTTTTTTTACGTTACCCCACACTAGGAATTTCTCCTGTATCGTGGGTTCGTTTACAAACATTTAAACTCACATACAACAGCCAGACCCGGAACAACTATCTGTAGGCTATACAAATATTTGTTCCGGAATCGAACCAGCTCAGCTTGTTTTATCAGTCTTTGCTAGTGGAAATTGTTAAATCAAAAACAGCGGGCAATCCTATTTATTACTCTTGCGTCCATTCTCCGGTAGCTTGGACGTATATATTATATAGTACTTACTTAGCCTTTGTTAGAGCGTACAAAAGCCATTAATGGTTGGTCTGTTCGTCAGTTGATTTCCATTGCATTACAGTATGCAGTCGATTACTAGAAATGGCTTCGGAGCGCAGAACTGTTTACGGTACTATGTCGGAAGGCTGTGTGATTGCTTATATCATTGGAAGTCATATCTTTGTGTTCATGACGGTGGCTTGATATGTGGAAGATTTGAAAAGAAGATGAAAAACCCTAAAACAATTTGATGATTCCAAACGAACTTGTAAAATCACAAGTCTGCTAATTTTTTATTGTGTGCTGATGGCAAATCATTAAATATCCCTGCAACCCTACTATGACCTCTTAAAGCAATTCTTATTCCGCTGAGGGAAAGAGACAGAGCTATACAGGGTGTCTAGCACCATCTCTTTCACTCAGTGGAATAAGAATTGCTATAAGATGTCATAGTAGCCCTTCAGTTCTTTGTGGGGGAGGGGAGTGCTAGACTTTTACAAACTACATGTTCCTTCTTTTGCCTTTTACGTTCCGGGGCCGCCGTATCTCTTACGAACAAGCCACAACCCCAGCAGGCAGTGGCCCTGGCAAATACTATCACAGGGACGTACTAAATCAAACCACGTTGACTTTTGCCCACCCCTCAAATATTCATAGCGCAATAAAGTGGTGGATACACTGGCGAATTACCCTGTTTGTGTGGAGGCAAATAGTGGAAACCATTGCTTGAATTATTATAACGGATGGATGACACATGGTTGAGATGTTTAGGCAAGGTAGAGTAATGGCTGGTTGTGGAATGGAGAACGTGGAATATATTACTGGTTAGGATTAAGTTTTCGAATAATTACCCTATAATTTACACAATACTGAAAACTTGTAAGACAACCCTCTCATGCATGAGAACTTCCCTCTAAAAAAGGGGAAAAATGTATTAATTAACCAACTTCAAAAAAGGGAGGTTCTCAATTTGTTGCCATGTTTTTTTTCCTTTTTTTATGCATGTTCAGCGATTACTTAAAGACGGTCTTTGAGTCGGGATTTTATTTTTTGTAAAAACAGTAGGATTTTCTCCTGTGTTGTAGGTGCGTTTACAAACATTTAAACTCATACACACAAACAGCGAGACCCGCAACAACTACTTGTAGGTCATACAAATATTTATTCCATGCGGGGATCGAACCCGCGACACGCAGCGCAGCAGTCGATCGCTCAGTCTCTGCGCCAACAGGGCCGTCAAATATTAAATGTCAAATTATGTTCGTGTTAATGTTACTTAAATTTATATTAAATTTCAATCCAACATGCATGCATACCATGAAAATCTTGAAGTTCGTAGTAAAGATAAAAAAATGAGGTATTCCTCATTGCGCTCCCGTTTTGAAGCGCTCCCATCTAAGCGCTCCCGTTTTGTTCCTCTAAGCGCTCCCAAAAGGAGCGCTTCGAGGAACGATTAAAAATAATAAAATTTATTTCCTCGAAGCGCTCCCACGTTTAAAAATAGGGAAAAGCATGAAGTAAACGTCATGAATTATATCGATAATTTTTAAAAACTCATGTGTGAAGTTGCTTAACCAAATTACGAAATTGAGAGAATAATATCTTTTTGCTTTCGGCACTCTTATGTGTATACAAGAGCCAATGTTATTGTCATTTCTACCATTGACGTAAACGATAGATTTTTTTAGGAATGGCATCTCGCAGTTCAACCAAGGAGGTTATCGTCTGCTTAACCGGGCGAATCCTGTGGGTGCCTTAAAAATTAAGACCTCCAGCCAGGGTGAAAACTTACAAACTAAGCGACTACACGCTAAGGGCACCCCCTGTGGGGTACGAGCCTCGGCTTAGGGCGACGCTGAGGGAAAGCAAGGAACAGGCTGGATCTGAGTGATATTATTTATGGGCTGGTTTAAACTTACTGGCTCAGCAGCGCGGGCTGGCTCTTGCAAAGGACGGGTGGGGCAGTTACCGGGACGTCGCGATGGGCCTCGTCGGCGAGGATGGAATGACGGCGCTTTGCGTCTGAATTTGCGCAGAGTGCTAGTCTCCCTGCTGCTCTCCTGGAGCAGGGTTATAGCATCGTCAGGAGTGACGAGAAAATGTCTAGGACGATGAATTTTACTTATTTGTGAGGGATCGTATCGAGCGGCCGCTGCGATAAGGGGGTTGCGATGTTTTAACGCGGAGTCAAAGAAGCGCATGGAAAGACGCTTCATGAATTGAACGACGGTGGGGATTCTAAAGTCGAAGTGAAGACTATCGTTACGGGCTCCCGTGATTTTACGAAGGAATCGGTTTTGCAAGGTCTACATCTTATGAAGGAAACGCGGGTTGGCGTGGGCGAACACGACACATGCGTATGTCACGATGGGACGGATGACCGCGGTGTATGAACGCAATTTGCACTTAAGTGACAATTTCCTTTCTGCCTGAAATAAAAAGTGAAACCTAAAGCCATAGCAATATGTGCCGCGAAGGACAAGTGGCTGTAGAGAATGACACCTAAGTATTTGGCTTGCTTCTCCCAGGGGATAGGCTTGCCGTACATAGTGATCAAACTGGGGATCAGGGGATTAAAGCGCGGTTTGGAGTAGATAACCGCCTGACTTTTACCGGGATTCATCTCGATTCTCCATTTCCTGAACCAAGCGCCTAGGATATCGGCTGGGGTCTGAAGGGTACGAGCGATAGCGTTTGTACAGCGGCCAGTATAGTAAATGGCCGTGTCATCCGCGAACAGAGCTAACTGAGCTTTTTTGCTCTTGGGAATGTCGCTAGTGAACAGCGTGAAGACGAGGGGGGATAAGACGGAACCCTGAGGGACACCGGCCCTAATAGGATGAGGGGAAGAGATTGAGGAAGTCCCGTAAGATGAGCGTAAACGATAGACACCTCATTGCCAGGTGTGCGGGGAGGGGGGTAGTAATGGTAAACATAATGGAGAGAAATCATAAGCTAAACAATAAAAAAATATGAATAGGTAAATATGTCGGCAGATTATATTCATCGATTTGGTGGACTAAAGGATTTACAATAAAACAAAAAAAAAAACCAAACCCGTGCGAAGCCGGGACGGGCCGCTAGTTGTATATTATAGTATAACAATGTGTTCTACTTATTACCTAGTTATTATCGATAATTTCAGTTAGTATAGTCCCATCTCTATCCGAAAGCTAATCATGGGAGCGCTTCGAGGAAATAAATTTTAATATTTTTAATAGTTCCTCTAAGCGCTCCTTTTGGGAGCGCTTAGAGGAACAAAACGGGAGCGCTTAGATGGGAGCGCTTCAAAACGGGAGCGCTACGAGGAATACCTCAAAAAAAGAGGTAATAAGGAGAGTGAAAAAGAAAAGAAAAAACAATTAATGCAACACTTTAACCTCATTTCAATTAGGTACTACGCATAATGAGAAGAATTTTGGTGTTGCCACAACTTGGCTGAACAGCATCCAGCTGTATATGATAACAAACCTCATTGATTAGCAGAAAATACAATTGATCTATAAGGCAACACTAAGCGTCAACAAAAGCGGTATTTGAGCTATACCTCGATAGATATAGAACCTACTTTGTATGTAGGAACCCACAAAGGTGTTCTCCACAGCCCAAGGAGCAACAATAGATGCAGTATGTTTGCCCTTGACACAGTGTAAAGAAAACCAGTACAGCAACTACTAACTAGACAATTTTAATACGCCTTAAATTAGTTTCACCTGGAAAATTGTAAACAATCTCAAATGTCAAATTTGATACATTTTTCGATTGAGCAAGAATTGATTGGTTGATTTTTTTAAAGGTGTGCCACATTAGTTATTTTTCCTGCATCGTGGGTGCTTTTACAAACATTTAAACATATACACAAACGGCCAGACTCAAACAACTACTTGTCGTTTACTAACATTTGTTTCTTCCAGGAATCGAACCCGCGACACGCGGTATATTAGGCAATCACGTATTCACTGCCCAACCTTGAAGTCAAATATGACGTATGAATATGACGGCACGGTTGGCGCAGTGGCTGAGCGATTAACTGCTGCGCTGCGTGTCTCGGGTTCGATTCCCGCACGGAACAAATATTTGTATGACCTGCAGATAGTTGTTTCGGGTCTGGCTGTTTGTGTATGTGAGTTTTAATGTTTGTAAACGCACCCACGATACAGGAGAAATACATAGCGTGGAGCAACGTTTTAAAAAAAAAAATTTTTTTTGTTAAATTTGGTGGCAGTACATACTCATTTAGTTTCGATTGCAATGCATGGTCACGATATTCTAGATGTGTGCATGAGCTATTTCTCAGCATTTGTTCGTGGCAGTTTTTCTCACCAAACTTTTTTTAAACAGTATCCATGGAGTTTCTTGCCCGTTTTTTTCTGGAAAACGACTAACCCGAACCGTGCACCTTTTCTAGAGTTATTGATTATTAGCACCCATGCAGGCTACATGAAATAAAATATTTGTTAATTTAATAAAGTTTGACGAGTACTTTATTTATTTCTATATTCTACATACATATATCTAATATATAAAATTCTCGTGTCACAGTTTTCGTTCCCATACTCGGCTGGACCGATTTAAACGAAATTTTGTATACATATCGGGTAGGTCTGAGAATCGGCTAACATCTATTTTTCATATCCCTAAGTGAGCAGCGGGTGAAACCGCTGGGCAAAACTAGTACATTAATAAAAATAAAACAACCTAAAGAACCCAAATAAACTAAAACTAGTTTAATAAGAATTCGTCCTGGTCGCTGTCAACTGGTAAAAGTCTTATCAGACTCGGTAATGCCATCGCATTAACAAGTTGTAGGAAAACGCTCAGCCCCCTTTTTTGCGGATGTGTAATCATCAAATAACTGCTGCGCTCTGGGCGCAGCGGTGGAGAGTGTCAGACTTGTACTGACTAAAACCCACCCATGTTCCTTCTATTGCCCTTTAGGTTTCGGGGCCGCGGTATCTCTTTTGAACAACCCGCAAACTCTGGGAGGCGGTGGCATTGGCCCCTTAGCGTTGCTGACATCTCTTTGAGGCACGCGTGGAACACTAACGCGCCATCGACACGGCCTTTCGTCAATAGACGGTCAGACGTTGAGGTACCCATTGCTCAACGCATCTACAGTGGCCGGCAGTCGTCTCGCGGCGCCTGACACCCGGGGCGTTTCCCGTTACGGCTGGGTTGGTTTGAAGTTCTCTCCCTCAAATGCCTGGCCACCTCCTTCGCTAGCATGACTGCTGTTCAGAAGGAGGTGATACCTTCCCATTCCCTCTCTCCGGACCATGGACTGAACCAGGGCCAGACGCGAGAGACCTCCGTCCCCGATCGCCTCTACGAGGGCACTGTGTGCTCCACCGTGCTCCTTGGTCAAGGTAAAAGTCAATAAAATATTTAGTTATTGACTTTCGTCAGGGTGACACGTACTCACCCTGAGCAAAGGTCTCCTCCAGTCTTACCACTTTTTACGGTGTTGTTCTTCTTCTCCCCAGTTTATGTTGAAACACTGTTAGTTTAAACAAATAAGCGTACTGTGGCCACGATCAGCCCCTAATATCGAATGTATCGTGATTCCTGATCCATTGTAAGGCAAACATCATTTGGTTAATCTGCAGATGTTTACTCTACCGTCTAATTGGATGAGCCACTGTTTGGCAAGCTCTGTTGTGGGGGCTGAATGCCTAAGGCTAATCATTAAGGGTAATACTGTTGATTGAAGAAATGTGTAGTTAATATTGTAATTGATTGTGGGGATGGAACAGTTGGCTTTGAATTTCTTGTCGATGGGTGCAGCTAGGTCGCTTTAAGATTGCTTGTCGTCTATCACAAGGTACTTGTTATAGAAACTAAATAATTTATTGATTGAATAACTACTTTGAGAGGTACTGTATCGCTTTTAATGTAAACGTATTTTACATCTCTTATTAAGATATATTTATCAACATCATCAATCATTCAACAAAATAATTTATAATGGCAACCAAAACAACAGTATAATAATAATCTAAACATGAATGATGTAACCAAGAACAGACTTGTTAAAGTATTTTCATTTAAAAGAGTGTCCATGGTGTTTCTTGCCCATTCACCTCCTAGAGATCTACTATTTGGAATGGGCAATTACAGTACTTACACAAATTTGTATGCCTTATGATTGGGACTGTAGCTCCATCCGTCTGTTTATGACATATAGTGGGACTGTCACTTTAACATTGTTATAAATGCTTTAAGTTTGAATACAGTCAGATGTAAAATTTAAAGCGTACCGTAAAACTGAAATCTAATTGAAGTATTTGTAGCTTCCAAGGTGCTGGAGTCGCTTTGGTGACAGTCGACAGCGGGAAAATGACTCATCATCTGCCTAGTCTTTTCCGAACCGCGTTGGGGTCGGCTTTCAGTCTTACCGGATGCAGCTGAATACTAGTATTTTACATGGAGCGACTTTTTTGACCTGCACAGCCCAGTTAGTATTGGTTAATATTATACCTCTTAGTAAGAGTGGTTGTCAGACTTTCGGGACACTGACTAACTGTAACGACTGCGAAAGATGTATAAATAACAAACAAGATCAACAGCTTAAAGTGCTTCTCGAGGCACAAGTAGTGTTCCTTTAATTTATCGAGAAATATAACTATACTTTTTAACAATTCTTTTTTTATTCGCTTTTAATTCCAGCATCAAAATATTTTAATTTGTTAATTACTTTGACTTGTTTGTATAAAACATGTTCCAAACACAAGTTCAATCGAAACAGTATTGTTGAGCTGCACAAGTGAATAAAGAAAGGCTTTTCTGAATACTTTGAAAACTTCGATCAACTTGGAAGGTTGAAGTTTACTAGTGAGCTGACCAATTAGAATCTACTTAAACTAACTGATAACCTACATTTGTCAAACAGCATACAAAATATTAAATAAATTATCAGAATTCAGATTCATCTTACGATTACATCTATATTTGTTAGTACAATGACAAAATTACAGACTAGTGTTAGTAATAATATTTAATTAATTAATAAACAGTAAGTGGTAGGTCTGGGTAGACTTCCCGATGATGGTGGCAAATAACTATACCTTCGATTGCGTGCAGCCGTATCCAGCGAGGCAGCATCAGAGTTCCACCGGGCAGGCAGCGTGAGCAGAATGGTGTTGGGGACTATCGCACCGTTTGCGCATGATGGCCGCAAAGCCGTTTGTGTTAGCTGCCTCAAACATCGCGGAGGCGCTACAGAGGCGCGGCAGCCCCTTCAACACCCGGAACACATTATTGTATTGACCGCGCAGATCTTTCTATGCCCGTTGTTTATAATCAACCCACAGGCTGCCGGTGTAAAAAACTGACATTACGCTTTAAAAAAAACTCTACTTTGGACAGTCCCCGTGCACCGTGAAAACCTGCGGATTAAAATATTAACAATTGGTTTGACGTATGGTTCATCTATGAATATGCCTGGTCACTACGATCACTGTCTTTTGATCAACTGGTGTATATTCTTAATCTGTATTTAACAATGTTTGGCTCTTGATTGGAGGGTCTACAGATTGCCATGGGTATGATGTGAGATAGGTTAGTCTGCGGATGGGTGACCGAGTTATCTCGGTACTTTGGAAAGCACGTTAACCGGCTGTCATTTGTAGATCATTGACAGTTGTTACAGTTAGTCGGTGTTCTGGAAGTCTGACAACCAGTCTCACCAAGGGGTATCGTATTACTCAGTACTAACTGGCTTGCGGAAGTCAGATTGTCAGTCGCTCCATCTAACATAAAGGTCTTCAGCTGAATCTGGTTAGACTGTAAACCGACCACAACATAATTGGGAAAAGAAAAGAAGGGAAGTCCAAACGTGTAAAAGCAGTTAATTCCCCAATAAAGAGATGCTGAACGGCCACCAATACGAGACTTCTAAACTACTAAAAACCGCATCAAATTACCCGACGCAGTCAATAAATGAATACAAACAAATGCTGAGCGTTATTTAAACTAGTTGAACACGGAATTGGGCAGAGAATTAAGAGCAGCGAACATGTTCACTAGTTAAATGCCCGAGGCACTTTTGCTATACAATTTTAATGTAATCTGCGCACCGTATAGCTTTGTATTATAAGTAAGTATACAGCTTTATTAGCTTGCGTGCCAATTGATTTGATGTTTGTATTTCATTTGCGTTTTTGTTGATTCTTTATTGTACTTATGTGTTTTAATGTAGACTGGATATTGTTCGTACTTCACCAGCGGATAGGTCGAAAATTGTCACATAAAATTACAATATGTGGGCTGCATTGGGGTGGTTGTTGCAAGTCCTGAAAACCTCTAACTCTCTAACGCCTTTTTCTAATTATGTTGCAGTTAGGATCAGCTTTCTGTGTAAGTGTAGTTACAGCCTATCTGACCTTCACATACCAGTTTATACTAGGTCCTCTTGGTGATATTTGTTGTCAGACTTTCGGGACACTGACTATCTGTAACGATTCTCAAAGATCTACAAATGACAGCCGGGACCAACAGCTACGCGTGCTTTCCGAGGCACGGAGGAAACTCGGTATGTAACGGGTGGTTACCCATCCACAGACCAACCAAAGCAAGTGAGGCTTAATCTTAAGATCGACCTAAGCGGCTGCTATTATTTAGCCACGAACTCCTCAAAATCGCGTAAATTTAACAACTTATTTGATAATTTTGTGTTTGAGCCTTTTAGTGTTAAAAGATTAGACTACCACTATGGTAGCAAGCGAGAGGTCCTGGGTTTCTATTCCCAGATCAGGGGGAAAATGTTATTATAGATTTCCATCAGAAATTTCTCAGTAGGAGACATGATGTCTAGATGTGCCCAGTAGATAGCAAGAGTCTGACTATGTTAAGTGAACTCAAACATAACTGGCGAACTGTGAGTGTAGTATTAGATACTACACCTTTGCCTAACACACACATACACACCCACAGACACGCGCCCACAAACACTGACAACATTGGTAAGGTTCTTCAATAAGGTATTAAGATGAACCAGTGTATGCACAGGGACGAAGTAAAAGGAGTATGAAATGGAAGGTTAAGATAGCGTTCTGTGTTTTCTGCGTGCTCCCATCGAATAAAGGAAACACTTCTAGACGAACACTTCTCTAGACGAACATTTCTATAGAAGAACATTTCTCTAGCTAGACGAACAATTCTCTAGACGAACAGTTCTCTAGATGAACATTTCTCTAGAAGAACACTTTTAGATAAATACTTCTCTAGACGAACAGTTCTCTAGATGAACAGTTCTTTAGACGAACAGTTCTCTAGACGAACAGTTCTCTAGACGAACAGTTCTCTAGACGAACATTTCTCTAGACGAACAATTCCCTAGACGAACAGTTCTTTAGACGAACAGTTCTCTAGACGAACAGTTCTCTAGACGAACTGTTCTCTAGGTCTAGACGAACAGTTCTCTAGACGAACACTTCTCTAGACGAACACTTCTCTAGGCGAAAAGTTCTCTAGACGAACAGTTCTCTAGACGAACACTTCTCTAGACGAACAGTTCTCTACACGAACAGTTCTCTAGACGAAAAGTTCTCTAGACGAGCACTTATTTAGACTGACAGTTCTCTAGACGAACAGTTCTCTAGACGAACAGTTCTCTAGATGAACACTTCTCTAGACGAACAGTTATCTAGAATAACACTTTTTAGACGAACACTTCTCTGGAGGAACAGTACTCTAGACGAACACTTCTTTAAACGAACAGTTCTCTAGACGAACACTTCTTTAAACGAACACTTCTCTGGATAAATAGTTCTGTAAACTAACAGATCTCTAGACGAACAGTGACGGTCCTTAAGGTCGCATACATAAGTTACATTTCGATGTTAATTACGAACTGAGCTCCTTACGCGGTCCGTTGACTGGATAACGGAAACAAAGCAGTGCGATAATTGAGTTAATTATGAAGATATGTTGGAATAAAGAGATTGAAAAATATTTTAACGAGAGTATATATATGTATTTATATGATACGACAAAACGGTTGGCATAGTGGATGTGCGATCGACTGCTGCGCCGCGCGATTTGCGGGTTCGATTCCCGCACGGAACAAATATTTGTATGACCTACAGGCAGTTGTTTTGGGTCTGGCTGTTTTTGTATGTGAGTTGAAATGTTACCAATTTTTTGTATTTTTAAATGTCTTTCGTTTTATTTAGTTTTTAAAACAAATATCTTGTTGTAATAAAATTAAAATTATGAATAAATAAAAGTATAAGTACCCATTGGTACGATCACAACAATTACCGATAACTACAGTTCGTTATATCATATAATTCGGTGCCTTCCGACAGTGAAATGTATCGTCCAAGATACACGGACGACGCCGACGCTAGGAGAACGTAAATGACAGCTGTGTAGACGTAACGTAAATAAATACATCAATTTAGAAACGAATAAAAATACTTGTTATAAATAATTTAAATAATAAACTTATATTTAATTATTTAACTATTTAAGTACACACAGTAGACCAGACAGGATAAAAAAAAATTATTTCTTAAGAAATTTCTGCCAGCAGACCTGCGAAAGGACGACGTGAGAACGAAATGTAGACGATAGTGTGTGAGAGAGTACGAGAAAAATATGTGTGTGTCTCTTAACTTATTATAACTTACGTTTATAAGTAATAAAATAAAAAATAATAAAATAAAATAAATAAAAAATATATCCATAAACTCAAACTCAAAGTATTTATTTCAATAAGACTATTACAGGCACTATTAAATGTCGTAAAAACAAAAGATGCTGCTACAGTCCCAGTCACATGACACATTAACTCGTGAAACTGTCATTGCCAATTTCAAAGCCTAGAACTCTATGAAGAAGAATGCACAAGACACTCCATGGACACTCTTTTGAATCCTTACTAATATTATAAAAGCGAAAGTGAGTTTGTTTGTTTGTTTGTTACCTCTTCACGCTTTAATGGCTAAAACGATTTTGATAAATTTTGGTACAGTTATAGTCGGGAACCAGACGGACATAGGTTAATTTTTGTTAAAAATAGTGGGATATGAGGGAGAACGAGGGAAGAAAAGGAAAAACTTAGCGTTGCTATTACAAATCAATCAGGCGCAAGAACTGCAAGTCTGCTTGGTGTGTTATACCGAATATAACGCGAGCGAAGCCGCGGGCGAAAGCTAGTCATAATATATTTACAAGATCATGGTTATATCATTCATGTATATTTTATACTTATATGTGAGAACGATGTAGAAAAACGAGCATATTAAGAGAGATTCTAAAGTAAAAGCAAAAACAAGGGTTAGAAAATAATATACTGATTGTACTTATTACAAAACAATTTAATATAAAGCTATATACGCAGTTATATGTTTTATTCGAAAAACGTTTAAGAGTGACGTTACGCTAAGACCACGCACTCGTGTTAGACTTACTCGAATATGGACACGCGATACATTTATTAAACTACTACCCTACCATGACGTCTTAAAGAAGAACTTATTCCACTGAAGGAAAGAGACAGAGCTATACAGGGTGTCTAGCACCATCTCTTTTTCACACAGGAAAAAGAGCTGCTATAAGATGCCATGGTAACCCTACTGGTCATCGCAATGGAATACGTGCTAACTAATACGAGTAGATGGAATGAAGTCTACCCGAAATGGAAGGAAAAAGGTTTGCCTGCAATCCATAGGAAATCGAATACGGGCGAGCGACTGAGTGATAGTGCTTTGCTGACATCTCTTTAAGGCGCGTGTAGAACACGAACACGCCTTCGACACGGCCTGTCATCATTAGACGGGGAAACGGTGAGCTACCCATTGCTCATCGTCCACAAGCCCGAACCAATTCGACTTATTTCAATTGTAATTATCTTTATGCCGGTTGGCCTTGCTCTGTTCTATCTCTTGATTAATGTAGAGGGAAGCGGAAAACCTCCTCTGATTCATCTGGTTGCAAAGTCAACGACACTTAAACAGTTTTTTTCCAGTACTTCTTCATTGTAAGCCAAACACTACAACGAAGTATTTACTTACTATACAAAATCTTTAATAATATAACACGGAGTCCTAGATAAAAAAATGCCTGCAATTCTTCTGTGATACTGCAGTATTTTGGGGCTCAAAACACTGCGCTAAATACAAGTAATTTATAAGGGTGCTTTTTGCTACACGTTATTATTTGTTTGCTAACTAGCATTAAGTCAAATGTGATTCGATTAAATTATTATTAAAAACACAGTTCAAATCAGCATTTTTGTAATAGTAACAATAACGTACGTTTTAAAATAAAGAAACCCAACCAAGTTCTGGGTTCCAAATTTTGGACCGTTCAAGCTCACGTTTTCCAAAGCCGAGCGAAGCACGTCGGGTTACGTGCTATGCGCTATTCCCTGGAGGCAGGTGACGTATGGCGCGGGGCGGCCCTAACTCAGTGACGTGCTCACGGCAGCATGCCCACTTTGCCCACTATAGCCCACCATGCCCCGCTTAGCCGTACATAGAATTAACTGCACGTTCTCAAAGCCTATTGTATAGTTCCAATAAACGGTGAGAACCGTGCTTGCAAGAAAATGGCTGTTTCCAATTTTAAAATGTTGTCACATTCCACGCTAAGCTTATTTAACTCGGCAAAAATTATATTATTTTGTTTTTGAACAAAGTGTTGCCCCACACTAGCTGATTTTCGGTACCGTGGGTGCGTTTACAAACATTTAATCTCTCATACATTCCCAAAACAACGATCTGTAGGTCATACAAATAATTGTTCCGTGCTGGGATCGAACCCACGACACGTAGCGCAGCAGTCGCAAGCTCAGCAACTGCGCCAACCGTCTCTTCAAAGTTCGTTCTGGAAAAGAGCAGAGACGTCCTACAGTCTCCAAAAAATTCAAAATTTTAAGTACCTACTTAGAAATTATTGACACACAATAACTTTTAGTATGACTAGGAAGTCAATTGATCACAAGACTTGACTTACAAGTAGTACTCATAGTAGCACTTGCGGCAACTAGACTGACAAAGCTCTAGAACTTTCGATTGCTTCTTAACCATAACAGATGAAACTCCAAACAGGATCCCACACAATTTGTCAGCGTATTTCCATATAACAATAAGGTCTAGACCTAACCTAACGAGATGATGCATCTGATTAGTATTCGTTCCCTGCAACTTATGAACCTTAAGTTCGACAAGTTTGACCCTATTTGTTATTTAAGGATTGTGAACTATATGGCAGGAATGAGGTATAACATCAGGATTTCATTGGTAGGTGTAGTTAGATATACTTTATGTATGTACATAAAGTATATCTAACTACATTAGACAAGGTACCAGTTTCCAAATGTGTTATGTGTGGGGATTTACTCCAACTACTGAAACTCTTTCATATCATTTCCTTACTATTTCCTTACAATCTAATATATAAAATTCTCTCTCTGGGCACAGCTAGTACATGTATATAAATTCTATGTCCACTGCAGAAATTAATTACAACTATTATGATGGTTTCAACTTTTTCATATCAATCTATAATAGGTATAATAAGTTTTTTTTTCCTTTCGAGGTACCCCAAAACACACATTTTTATTCACACCTTAACGAAATTAATTGTAAAAAGGCATATGTAATGCTGAAAGCTAGTCTGTAGCATGCCTAAAAAATCTAAAAACTGGATATGCTAATCACTAGATTGCACATGAAAGAGTAGCAAGCAAAAGCTCTAGACAAACACTCTAAAAAACCATCGAATGCATTCGCTATGACGAAATTCGACTGGATGGCATGACCATCACTTTTTCTACGTAAGGTTCAATATTTTAAGAGGAGAGGGGCATGCCAGGGTCACCGCCTACCGGGGTAGCGGGTTGTTCGAATGACATACTGGGGCCCCGGAACGTAAAGGGCAATAGAAGGAACATGGGTGGGTTTTAGTCAGTAAAAGTCTGACATGCCCCCCGCTCCGCCCAGAGCGGGGGAAGTCATTTGATGATTTCCCACCTAAAAAAAAGGGATTACGGTGGCCCTCTTCAGAAGGAATCCTGTTCAGTGAGTGAAACCGCTGGGCACAGTTAGTTATAAGTATAATACTTGTCTAGCACTCTAGATGACCAACCAGAAATCACATCTACATAACCTTATGAATATCTAAAGCTGACGTACCTTGGAATAGCTTCCAGCGCAAACCGCAGTGTTCGACAGTATGTAGATACACTTGTACTGCCAATCAAGGATGTCGTGAGTTTGTAGGATGTACTGACGGACGGTGCATTTCACTGCCGCTGTCCGTCAGACGTACCTGACGGACGCTGTTGCATGCATCAAGTAAACTCAAACAAATTCATGAAGTCAAAAATACTTATATCGATCTTGCTCGTTTACGTACAATGTTCGGTTAGGCTGGTCACATTCACCATTCTGTGCAAAATCAACCGGGCAAAATCCACACACACTCGAGGAAAGTTGGATGAGATATTGTAGACACTGACTTCTGTAACACAGGTCTCACCTAGCTCAGGAGTCAGAGCTTCTTAAGATAATGTAACATTTCTTTATGTCAATAAAAATATATTATTTATTTATTTACAGTGTGTGGCAATGATAAACCAGCTAAATTTAAAATTATCAATCATATGATAAATATACGTACAAATCATACACATATAATTTACTAGCTTTTGCCCGCGGCTTCGCTCGCGTTAAATTCGGGGTAACACAGTTCCCTTGCGCCTTATTGATTTGTAATAGCAACGCTAAGTTTTCCCTTTCTTCCCTCTTTCTCCCCACATTCCACATTTTTCAGAAAAATATTAAATAGCCTATGTCCGTCTCCTGGTTCCCAACTATCTCTGTACCAAAATTCATCAAAATCGGTTTAGCCATTAAAGCGTGTAGAGGTAACAAACAAACTCACTTTCGCTTTTATAATATAAGTAAGGATTTCGTTGTCCGTCTGTCTGTCTGCCGAGACCGTTTATCTCTGGAACGCGTGAAGGTATTGAGTTGACATTAAAACCATATAAGTACTTAACTAAGCAGTCACTTTGTGCTGTGAAAACCAACTCTCTAAATCTACGCAGTCAAAAGATATGACTGTTTATCTATAAGTCCAACAACTAACAAATAGTGACCTGCTACCATGACGTCTTAGAACAGAACTTATTCCAGTGAGGGAAAGAGACAGAGCTATACAGGGTGTCTAGCACCATCTCTATCTCACACAGGAATAAGAACTGCTATAAGATGTCATAGTAACCCTTCTAAAAGCTAGACTGTAGCATCAATTTCATACATGTTCCTTTTTTGCCCTTGGTTTTCAAGGCCACAGTATCTCTTTGGAACAAACCGCAACCCTGGCATGATCACTCTCCCACACTGGAATAAGATTAAAATAGACTGCTTTAAGACGTAATGCATGGTTACTCTACTGATCATAAATTTTGACTCCATATTGTCAAAACGAACCAAGCCAAAATTTCATATGTGTGATAGTGTTTCATAGTAATACATTCCAACAGTAAACATGTCTGTGGGTAGTCCTATACGGCTATCATATTCAGGGTAAAGCCTTAAAGGCTTTCAGTCATGATCAGAAATCGAGGTAACGTTCTAGATTGAAGAGGAATGGTACATTTTTCTAATGTCACCCGCACCATTGCAACAACGAAAACAGTACCTATTATTATTAAATACAGATGGATGTAATTCTCTGCTCTTAGTTTAGTTTATTTTAATGATATGTACCGTAACCTCTCGCTTTCAACTTAAACGTACATGTCAACGTAAAACTGATTGGCCAGTTGCTTGCATCTTTGTACAATGTTAAAGTTGTTTTCTCGTATCATCATGTTGTAGGCATACAAAACCATGCATGAAACCTTTTTGTTATGCAAGGAAACCTTTTCTAGGTTACTATCTGTCACCTTACTAAATTTCATCAAAATCCGTTCAGCCGTTTAGGCATGATAGAGCAAAACTCCCAGCAAAAACCATAAAAAAATAACTAATTCAATTCAGTTTTTTGCCTACTTCCTTCCCCCTAAGAACGATGGCGTGATTATTTATAGCCTATGATTATTTCTAGGTTATCATCTATCACCATACCAAATTTCATCAAAATCCGTTCAGCCGTTTAGGCGTGAAAGAGTAACAGACAGACAGACAGTTACTTTCGCATTTATAATATTAGTATGGATGTTGTTATTGTTATAAGAAATAAAAAATAGTTCGGCTTAGTTCCTTTTATAGTCAATTTAATACATATTACACAATTAAATAAACTTTAAATATCGATAAGTGGATCTATTGTCATAATGTCTATGCGACTATTATGATTAAAAACAAAAATGGTTTCTAAGTTGCTTGATAACAGTAATGAAAGAAAATAATGAAATAAACATTTCATAAACCTTACTAATATTTTAGAACCGAACGTGAGTTTGTTTGTTACCTCTTCACGCTTTAATGGATACACCGATATTGGTGAATTTTGGTACAGAGTTAGTTGGGAACCAGGAGACGGGCATAGGCATTTTTTTTTTAAAGTGGGATTTGATGGAGAAAGATTGAAGAAAATGGAAAATTTAGCGTTGCTATAACAAATCAATAAAGCGCATGGGGAACTGTGTTACCCCGAATTTAACGCGAGCGAAGCCGCGGGCAAAAGCTAGTTCCTCCCTCGATAATATTCTCATCTTCTCTAGAACCGATGTCTCGGCTAGCTTGAACTTGTAGGACAGGTCTGCAAATAGACATGTTACAACGACGACTTCACGGCCACGGCCGGCCAAACTTTATACATCGAACTATTCTGAGCCGAGAGAGAAAAATATGATATTGATCATATACAGAGGACGGCAGGTCAACCTATACTAAAATATTATAACCTGTAGGCCTACTATGACGTCTTAAAGCAGAACTTATTAAACTGAGAGAAAGAGATGGTGCTAGACACTCTGTTTAGCTCTGTCTCTTTCCCTCAGTGGAATAAGTTCTGCTTTAAGATGTCATGGTGCTGGGGCCTAAGTCTGCTGTTACAATAGTGTCAGAATGGTCGATCACTGATCGCATAATGGTTAATTTTGACAAGTTTGGTAATCTATTACATACTAAACTTGTCAAAATCAACCATTGTGCGATCAGTGATCGATCATTCTGACACTATTGTAATAGCAGACTTAGGCCCCTGGTCTCTCTACTAAAAATCGCACATCGTAGTAGATAGATGATGTTAAATGGTTAGGTGTAGCTGGATGTGCCGTTGTCTGTACCTGATTTTTATCTTCAACCGATCGCTTGTATCATCATCATCATCTACTTAGTCTTTACTCAACTATGTTGGGGTCGGCTTCCAGTCTAACCGGATGCAGTTAAGCTCCAGTATTTGACACGAAGCGACTGTAATAAACAATAAGAAAATATGATTTAATTTGTTTTTCTACGCGTTTTGTTAGACTGAGAAACAAAGTTATGACATCGCTAAACATTAAATATTTAAAATAAGAAATTCAAGTTTATTTTTGTTTAGTACCCATACAAATGTCAATTTGTTGTTATAAACAAATTATTCAATAAATATTCATGGTTATTTTTAGATATAAAAAATAGGCACCTTCTTGTTAAAAAAAAACCGTAACAGAAAAAATGGAAGCCCTCAGCAATGAGAGCCAGGTTTCAAGGAGACGTATTGAAAAAAAATTATTACAATCTGCAAACAAAAGAAATATTATGTAGTAATGTAAAACATTTTAAGCGTAGTTGTAGAGCTACGAAGCTACGCCGTAGAATGCGCTACGAACAGCGTAGCACGTTCTACGTTATTGTTTACAAAAGTGGGCGTAAGATAACACTATCAAAATATTACTCAAACTGTAGCTTTTAACGAGGAGTTGAGTTCATTATACTTATAAACCAACTACCCAAGTCGGTGGAAATCAGCTTTAGAGATACGAGAAAAATGTAGCCATTTTTACCAAAAAAATCACCAAATATTCAAACTACAAATTGCAATTCAGCAAAGTCACAGGAGAATTTTGGCTGAGGGATCGACTGCTGCGTTGCGTGTCGCGGGTTCAATCCCCGCACGGATCAAATTTTTGTAGGACCTACAGGTGCTCGTTTCGGGTCTGGCTGTTTATGTGTGTGAGTTTAAATGTTCGTAAACGCACCCACGGTACAGGAGAAATTCTTGTTCTGGGGCAACGTTTAAAAAAAATAGCAATTACAGGGTTTGTTACCAAAATCATCAAATAATTTTCTCGGCTCGGGGTAGTGTCAATTCTTTACTGACTAAAACCAACTCTTTTTTTTCTTTTGACCTTTTTGTTCTGAGACCGCGGTATATCTTTCGAACAACTTGCAACTCCGTCATGCGGTGGCCTTGGCAGGCCCCTCTGCCTTGCTGACATCTCTTTGAGGTGCGCGTGGAACACGCCGTCGACACGGTCTGATTTACTGGACTGTAAGCTACCCATTACTCACCGTCCACAAATCCGCATCTACGATGGCTGGGAGTCATCTCGCGGTACCCTACGCCACGCGACGACGACGGAGCGTCACCCGCGGGGGCTGGCTGGGTTGGTTTGAGGTTCTCCTCTCAAACGCCATCTCCTTCGCTAGCAGAACTGCATCACATTCTAATTAATTTCTATCTTATCCATAATCTGGAGCGTAAAAGAACGTCCTCTCGCTCCGGATAATGAATTGAACCAGGGCAGGACCGAGGGATCGCCGCTGCCAATTGCCTCTGCGAGAACACGGCGGTACTACGCCCAAGCTGGGCAGAGTGTGCTTGACCGTGTCTTTCGAACGATCGTCACAATGGCGAGAAAGAGTCCGGGAGAATGCAGGCTTAAGCTATTGATTGGAGGGAGACGGTCATTGTATATCTCACCTCCTCTACGTAGATGACCTGAAAATACTTGCCTACAACAATTTGCAACTGATGGAGCAACTGAAACCTTTAGTGGCGCCATCTGAATGGGTTTTGGTGTTACAAATGTGCAGTCGTGCATGTAAAGGGAGGAGGAATTGTGGTATTGGGAACCCAGCTTCCGGATCCCATAAACCTTAGATCCCTCTCAACAACCGAAACCGAAAGTTAGTGCTTTCAACGGTTGGGTGCTAGTTATGGTATTTACTATAATGTACGGTTGCTTGTTTTCCCTAAATAAATATTTAAATACCATACTTCGTATAGTTCTTCCATCGTTTCTTGGTATTCTGGTACTCACTTCTTATTGTATTCATTTGCTTAACAACCCTCCCTCACCTCCGTTCATGCTTTATGTGACCTAACATTCTGATTCATACAATACACCAAGTCTAGTTATTCTTCATTACCTTCACATATACCTTCCTTACTAATATTATAAAAGCGAAAGTGAGTTTGTTTGTTTGTTATCTCTTCACGCCAAACCGATGTTGATGAATTTTGGTACAGAAATAGCTGGGACACGGGAGACCGACAAAGGCTATTTTTTTTTAAATTGTGATAACGGAAAGAAAGAGGGTAGTAAAGGGGAGAGAAATATATGTTTTTCGATCATCATGTGGGTTAAAGTTAGCGTTAGCCCAAAGTTACTTTGCCAGGTCGACTAAGTCGCGAGCGGAAGCTAGTATCAAATAAACAAAACGCGATTACCTTTTTTTAATATTTCACTTAAAGATTTCCAAACTAAGTACTTAAAAAATATACAGTAAAAATCTTCTCTCCATTTCCATTTTTACGTCTCTGTCGCATCTAATTTCGCCAGCCACGTCGTAAAGACACGGTTAATCGCTCGCAGACAGTTGATTAGCTCAAAGCGCTCCGGGCGCTTCGCTCGCTCAGACTCTCGCCCGGTCAACCTTGCTCAATCCCCGAGTATGTGCTTACTGCGTAGGTACCAAGGTTGCTGATGCTAAATGTTTATTTAATTTGTTTTCACCAGTTATAAAACAGTAATTTTTACGTCGACGTTGCGATAATTTACAGGACACGGATACAGGACATTTTTATGACTGTCCTGTCACTGTAATTTGTAGATGTTTGACATTCGTTACAGATAGTCAGTGTCCCGAAAGTCTGACAACTGGTCTTACCAAGAGGTAATTCCCAGTACTAACTGGGTTATGGAGGTCAGATAAGCAGTCGCTCCATGTATAATACTGGTATTCAGCTGCATCTGGTTAGACTGGAAGTCGACGAGCTATTTATCATCTATGGCGACATAGGTGGGAAATATAATCATGAATATTTAAGAGACTATCATACTAATATTAGAAATGCGAATGTTTGTGAAGATGGAGGGATGGATGTATGGACGTATGGATGTTTGTTACTCTTTCAAGTCAAAACGGCTGAACGGATCTTAATTAAATTTGGCACAGAGGTAGATTATAGCCTGAAATAACACATAGGTTACTTTTTTATCATCATCGGGCGAAGCCGCTGGCGCCAGCTAGTATAAAACTGGTTGTCAGACTTTCGGAACACTGACTACCTGTAACAACTGTTAAAGATCTGCAAATGACAGCCGGAACCTACGGCTTAACTCGCTTTCCGAGGCACGGAGGAAACTCGGAAACTCGGTATGTAACGGGTGGTCACCCATCCACAGACGAACCTAGGCAAGCGCGGCTTAACCTAAAGATCGACCCGAGTGACTGCTATTATTTAGCCACGAGCTCCTCGCAAACAGCCAGACCCAGATAAAATATCTTTAAGCCATACAAATATTTGCTCCGTGCGGGGATCGAACCCGCGACACGTAACGCAGCAGTCAAAACTACGAATACTATGAAACTCCATCATAAATTTGGTGATTTTTTTTAAATTTATTTACAGAAGAATTTGACAGCTGAAGAACAAGACTATGATGGACCGACACACATAACAGTAGGTCTACCATGACGTCTTAAAGCAGAACTTATTCCACTGAGTGAAAGAGATGATGCTAGACACCCTGTATGGCTCTGTCTCTTACCCTCAGCGGAATAAGATCTGCTTTAGGACGTCATGGTAGGGTAGCAGTACACTGTATATCAAAGCTGAATATTCCTTTTAGGGTTCCGTACGTCAAAAGGAAGAGACAGAACCCTTATTGGATTACTTTGTTGTCCGTCAGTCTGACTGTCTGTCAAGACTCTTTATCACGGAATCGCGTTATGGTATCGAGTTGAAATTTAAACCATATACTCAAGTCAGTAGTCCCTTGTAGTTGTGAAAAAATCATTTTTCTAAGTTTACGCAGTCAAAAGTAATGACCATTTATGTCGCAAGCTTGTACGGAACCCTTGGTGTACAAGTCCGACTCCCACTTGCCCGGTTTATTAAGAAAACACCACCACACGAGTTTATAAACTTTTTAATAAAATTTGCTGAGAAAAACGTCTTTGTTTCTAAACATAATTATGATAGTAAGACATATTTGACAGTAAACGGCAGTCTTTATTCTACATCTAATACATTCCAATCATTTAAGCGATGGATGGGGCAAGACGTGAAAGTCGTTATCAAATCCTTACTAATATTATAAAAGCGAAAGTGAGTTTGTTTGTTTGTTTGTTGGTTACCTCTTCACGCTTTAATGGCTACACCGATTTTGATGAATTTTTGTACAGAGATAGTTGTGAACCAGGAGACGGACATAGGCTATTTTTTAAGAAAAAGTGGGATGTGAGGGAGAAAGAGGGAAGAAAATGGAAAACTTAGCGTTGCTATTACAAATCAATAAGGCGCAAGGGGAACTGTATTACCCCGAAATCAACTCGAGCGAAGCCGCAGGCAAAAGCTAGCATAAATATAAATAATACTTGTAACAACTTACTAACAAATCGTTCTGTTTAGTGTCCATCGCCCGTTAGTCAGGTAACATCTTTGTGTCAAATTCAAAAATATTTGGCATCCAAATTATTGTATAAAAATATTTCCAATGTTCGTTATAGAAGTATTTTAGATCTCCTTGTTCCGCATCAAGTACAAATTGAAATGACGGGATTTTGCTTAATCGCATTTTACTATAGAGAATGAGGCGTCACAGATATAGAGGCCCTAGAACGAGGTGTAACCGAAACGTAATTTAAAAAGAAAAAGAAAAACCGGTAAAGTACAAGTTAACTCGCGCAACGAAGGTTCCGTACAAATTTGTGATATAAAAGGCCATATCTTTTGTCTGTGTATACTTTGAGGGTTGATTTTTTCACACCTCAGTCTCTCTGTTCTCTCTTTCTCATCGCGAAGGGCAGAGTTGAGAATATGGTTGTGATTTCAACTTGATACCTCTACGCGGTTCCAAAAAGATGAGAAAAATACGCAGACAGACGCAGACAACAAACTGATGATATAATGCGGAACCCTATCTTTATGATGGGTAACCATCAAGAATTCCCCCGCTCTAGGCGGAGCGGGGGGGACTGTCAGTTTTGTACTGACTTAAACCCACCCATGTTCCTTCTATTGCGTTTTATGTTCCGGGGCCGCGGCTTGTCTTTCGAACTACCCGCAACAGCAGCAACCCAGCACGCGGTTGCCCCTCAGCTTTGCTAACATGTCTTCGAGGCGCTCATGTAACACTATCGTGCCGTCGATACGGCCTGTCATCAATAGAAGACGGTCGGTGAGCTACCCATTGCTCACCGTCTACAAACCCGGATCTACGGTGGCCGGGAGTCACCGCTGGGGCTGGAATGCGGAACCCTACTCTTTTTAACCCTATTCTTAAGGTATCCTGAAAATACTCATTTGAAAAGTCTACCCAGTTATTAGTACCAATAATTGTTAACCCCGTGAGGTTTAGCAAAAGTCTACCTAGTTATTAGTACCAGTAATTGTTAACCCCGTAAGGTTCGGCAAAAGTCTACCTTGTTATTACTATAAGTAATTGTTAACCCCGTAAGGTTTGGCAAAAGTCTACCCAGTTATAAGTACCAGCAGTGACTGTTAACCCCGTAAGGTTTGGCAAAAGTCTACCTAGTTATTAGTACCAGTAATTGTTAACCCCGTAAGGTTTGCAAAAGTCTACCTAGTTATTAGTACCAGTAATTGTTAACCCCGTAAGGTTTGCAAAAGTCTACCTAGTTATTAGTACCAGTAATTGTTAACCCCGTAAGGTTTGCAAAAGTCTACATAGTTATTAGTACCAGTAATTGTTAACCCCGTAAGGTTTGCAAAAGTCTACCTAGTTATTAGTACCAGTAATTGTTAACCCCGTAAGGTTTGCAAAAGTCTACCTAGTTATTAGTACCAGTAATTGTTAACCCCGTAAGGTTTGGCAAAAGTCTACATAGCAATGTTTAAATACCAGGTAATAGGAAAACCCTAGCCTAGCCAGTATGCGTGAATGGAATCGAACCCTGGGCTTAAAACTCGGCAGTCGCGCTTGCGACCACTATGCCAATGGGGGAACTATATAACCTTAGGAGTAACCTTAAAATGGTATCAGCGGTGTGTGTGTGAGCTCAGTAGATTTGTGCAATGAAACAACAGATATCACTAATATTTCTATTTTCAATTTATTGTTTATTGGTTTTCGAAATAAAATTGTCTTCTTTTTATTATTAATAATAATAATTAATTAAGAATTAATAATTGCAAGAGAAACTTTTTCTAATGTCTACTTAAAATTATTACTGACTTAGTTACCAGAACTAATAGTAATAATAGTTACGTTCGGTCTATTATTAATTATTCTCATTTTATTTTATTTACAAATTAAAATAATTAAAAAATGTTTTTTGTACATAGCTTACGTCACAATTTAGTAGAGTTTGTTTTTTAGGAATTTTCATTTAATTCCTTATTTACAAGTATGTTATCACTCAAGTATATTCGACAAGAGTAAAAACTTTCTTCTATACCAATTAAAGAGTTTATAAATCCACTTTTTCTAAGCTAGTGTAAAAAAACATTTTAACGAAAAAAAATCCGTAATTACTTCTAATTTTAACACTGTAATATCACGAATCTTAGTCCATATTGGTTGAGTGGTGACGTAAGGTATCGTACATTTCTTCAAAACCCCAATAAGTACTAAATTTCAACAAAAAAGGTACATCTTTCATCATTTTTCTTAATAATAATACTTAAAATTGGTAAATTGTACATGGGAGTAAAAAATTATTTAACATCAATAAAATTATAAAAATTACAAAAACTTTTGAAAACAACACAATATTTTTTTAAATATAAATAAAGCTTTGACTAGATCGGTTATACAGAATAACGTGTGTTCACGGTTTGTGATAGATCCCATAAATTCCTAGCAGTTATTTTTATAATTACCGAAATCTAAATTGCACGTTTCATTACTTAAGTCTTTTTATTAAATCTATATTTACAAAATATCTTTTAAAAATATTATTTATAATTCGCAAAATTTTTATGTTTTTTTTTTCGGGTTTTCTATTACTTAAGCTGTGGTGCATAACACCATTTTGGATTCATGCAGCGAACAACCAAAAGTACTCACAAATAATAAGTTTTTATTTAATTTCATTATCGTCAATACTTTGGCCGCATTTAAATTTAGAATTTATTGACGTTTCAAGTTAAGATTTTGGCATCGAGTGATTTTGTATTATCGCCTTTCCTAATCATCTAGTTCATTACAAAAGTGATAGACAAACTGATCGATCAATAAGTAGTGCATGAATCCAACCGCGTTGTACTAATTCCTTTCGTTTAGTAACTATGTGTATTATACTAACGCCTACTTGTTAATTGAAAGGTGAGTTATTTACAAATGAATTGTTAACACTATTTTGGCTAAATGTCACTAATAACCTCTTAAACTAGAAATTGTGCCATTTCGTGAAAATGTTTATAATCATTCAAAATGAAAAAAAAAAAACCGAACATAAAACAAATTATCGTAATATAGTACAAAATTCTACCGAACATTTTCTACAACTTAGACTGGAAACTATAATTTCTTACAATTATTTTGTACAGTATCAATATAATGAGAACAAAACGCCTAACGAATTTATCATTAAATATTTAAACATTAGACTGCGTCAGACCGCCGGCAGGTAACACTTGCGAGAACCTCGACCTCTTCTAAATAATGAGCAAAGTCAGGAAAATTAATTCGTAATTCTACAATTAAAAGGATGGCTCAGTCTCGCATGTTACCGTCCGGGCCGCCCATCGGTACGTGCACGGTTGTGTCCGACCGGACGCCGGACGTCCGGCTGTCTGGTGCGACTCCTGCGACTCGCAGCAATGAAGTTACTAACATTAAAACACAGAATATTGATTATTTGCAAGGCACATTCTCTTAAAAATCCTGAATTTCAATTTTTTATTCATGTACATATTCGATGCTTCGAAAACATTGAAAAGACGGCGCGCACGAACTGAACGATTGAAGCGACATCTACTCACTGTTATTATATGTATATAATCGATTATTATATACCCTGTGTCTCGAAACATATATAAGAATCCGTGGAACGTGTATCGATAAACTAAAGAACGGTATGACATCTACACTAAAGACTAGTTGCTTGACTTAAAGGGAGTTTAAGAATGAGATTGGAATGAGATTCTTATTGCTGTGTGAGGGGTTGTGAGGGCGTGCCGGGGCGTGGCGCCCGGAGCGGCGGTGCTCAGTAGCCGTACCCGGGACCCGGGTACAGCAGAGCCGCGCCGCCGCCCGCCGGTCAGTGCTGCGCCGCAAATTTCATCCGTTTCTGTTTCTGTCGCTGGTTGCAGAACCACACTCTCACCACGTTTTTCTTTAAGTCCAACTTCTCCGCGATCGCCGTTATTTTCTCCCCGGACGGCCGCGGTTGCACCGCGAAGTATGCTTCCAGACTTCTCTTCTCAGGTGCTGCGATGGAAGTTCTCTTGCGTTTCTTTTCACCAGCTGGAAGCACGCTAGGCGCATCGGGGTCCCGTCTCTTGTTCTTCGCCTGCGCTTCGGCCTCCTCGAGCCACGCTTGCAAGATTGGTTTCAGCGCAATCATATTATTGTGACTGAGTGTGAGGCTTTCGAAACGGCAGATAGTGCTCTGTGAAAGGGCTCCTACGCCAGGAAGTTTAAGGTTTGCGAGTGCTTTGCCGACGTCAGCTTGTGTGACGCCTAGTTTGATTCTTCGTTGTTTGAATCTTTCGGCGAAGGCCTCTAGTTCGCGGGGATCTGTATCGGTGTCGGGGTGGAGAGCTGCTGAGGGGTGGCCGAGGTGAGCGGGCGGCGCGTGTGACAGCCCACCGCCGTGATGGTGGTGGTTCATAACGTGGTTCATGCCGTAGCCGTGCAGCTGGTGGTGAGGCGGCGCCGCCTCGCCCATTGGCGCCAGCGTGGTCATCGATGAGGAAGTCAGCGGGTCGAGCATATCCAGTCCCTCCATACCATGGTGGCCCATCTGTAGAGAGAAACACTCGTTAGTTCCCTGTCAATAATTTTAATGATTAAGGGGATTATGAGGGGCGTTGTTGCCATTATACTCGTCCGCTGTATTAACTTCTGCATTCATGTTAAATCGTACGTTTTATTGTAAATAAAAAGAGGGTGCTCGAGGAGGGTTTGTATGCATTAGCGGTTGCACAACGACACGTTTTGCGCACGCTTTGATTGGTAGTATAGATGCAAACCTAAGGTAGGTTTGCTCCTGTAGAGTCAGTAACTTGACGAGATCTTGGACGAGAGCGCTACAGAAGCAGAGATGCCCAAGGCAAATCAGGTGGATTTACCTTCACGAGTTTTGGTCTAACTCCTTAAGAAACCACCACGACCATCTGAGATTGAGTGGTCGTGGGCTCAACCGCCACTAAACCCAGCTGCCATTGCTGGACTTTCTTGCGGAGCTGGGGTGGATCGAATAATAATCCTACGCGAAATACGCGCCTAGGACGTTGAGTTGCGGACATCAGTCCGTTATACAATACAATACAATATAAGGAGGGTGCTCGTCGCAACAATGGTGCTTGGGACGATATGGAAACATAAACAATCATTGTGCAGATTTGCACTCATTCTTTATGAAAGCAAACACTTGTTTTTTTATAGATGGGGGCGAGTGTTGTGACGTTGATTGGGAGTGAGTGTTCAGCCAATATGCTTAAGTTGTTGACCGGCATTGTTGCCGAAATGAATGTTTGTCGTGTAGTCGTCGCATATGCGCTTGCTATAAATATTGCGATGCATCCCTTGTTTGTTGGACGCTTTCGTATTTTATGATGAAATTTCTTTTGTTAGTCAGCTAATCAAATGTTATTGTATAGAGTTCTATGATAAATGCGAGGTTTGGATTTATTTATTAATAATATGGTTGTATAATATGGAAGAATAAAGTCAAGTGATATCTCAGACACACGTCAGTAAGAAGCCAGTTTCCTAATATATAATTCTTGTGGTTAGATATAAGTTTAATTAATATAATATCATTGTGATAGTTCCTAACGTACGTGTTAGAAAATATAATAGATTCTCCTACCCTACTATGACCTCTTAAAGCAATTTTTATTCCACTGAGGGAAAGAGACAGAGCTATACAGGGTGTCTAGCACCATCTCTTTCCCTCAGTGGAATAAGAATTGCTATAAGATGTCATAGTAGCCCTTCTCATTGCAATACTATTTTATTCGTTTTAAGATATTTTGCTGCGCCTTAACAGGGTCACGTATACACTAGTTTTAAGCCTAGCGTTTAGCTATTTGTAGATTCTGCATTAAATGAATAAATTAAATTAAAATGTATTGCTTCGGTGTCGTTCTTTGATTCTGCTGATTGATTGTATTGTTTGCCGAACGTGGCAATTTAAATAAAAAAAAAATAAGTAGCTATCATCATATATAGAATCACCAAAACGATGTAAATGTTTTTTTATTAGTTTCAGCTTGATAGGCCTTATTTGGACACAGACAAAAAAGTACATTATCAGAACTTTGACATAACCCTGTTCATTGGCTATTATTTAATTTAACTTTTTAGGTGAATACATAAATTCTACCACACATTAAATTAAATGTGACAGTAACGGACAAGTTTATATTGTAGCGGTAAAGGTAGTATGTCCACAATCAATAACTCAACTCCTCCAAGGACACGTCAGACCAAAAGGAAAAAAAATAAAAAGTGCACTATCTATTACCCACGGTCCGGGGTTCATGTCTGTCCGAGTCCCCAGGCGGCACTAACTCACAATTAGGAATCCGCACGTTATTGCAATGTAGCTGCACGAAATATATATTTTTTATGGTCTTTTGGTTCAGTATACCTTATTTAGTTGCTTGATTTTCAGTCGACTTAGGAAAATGTCTTTCTAACAGAATTGGAGATGGCGGAATAATGTGTAATGCTACTAATAAGCTACCGTAAATCTCGTCGTTGAAAGTACAAAATAAGAAATATTTTGAAATTCCAAACACAGCAACAGCTTCTTAAGCAGAGTATCCTGCCAGGGTTGGTGTTTGTTCGAAAGAGATACTGCGGCCCCGGGAAATAAAAGGCAATAGACGGAACATGGGTTTTTAAGTACCAATCTGACACTCCCCTCTGCTCTGCTCAGAGTTAGAAGAAGAAGTTAATTGATGATTTCCCATCTGCAAAAGAAAACAAAAGCAACAGCTCCTGTAGTGAATAGATAAGAAGGTGTTACTTTCTTTTCCAAGAGTATTTACAAAAACATTTGTTACTAGATCGAACGTCTAAAACAAAAACGGTTCAATCAATTTTTTTGTCTCCAAAATTCACACTACATGGTCAAGTACCTTTCGTAAAAATTGAATATGAACAACCTAGGCATAGATATTGTGACTGTGATCTGACCATAATATCCCATTGAACTAGCTAAGCTAATCCCTGGTAAGACTGACTATCAGGATCCAAGCTTTTAATTAATAATACCGATTGTCAAAGATCTTCGTGATGGAGAAGGCTAGGCAACTCTTAACAAAAAAATAACCAATAAGATTAAGGTATTTTGTAAAATAAAATAATATTGGCAGAATTACAACCACCGACAGAATGACGATGCGTAAAAGCTATGCTAGCGCCATAAAACTTACAGTTCTGTTACTTTCCACATTAAGTAGGAATTAAAATAAAGAATTGTCTTGCGTCTACTTTTCATAACCCTTCATTTAAATTCATAATGGTAATTAAATCCTAACCACATTAGACGCACAGGTGCAACATATTCGTTCGACTTTAATTCGAGCGCTCCCCTCATATTTGATACACGCGTGTAACAGGGGGACACACGTATGTCATTGTGTAGTGATGGGACACGCACACTTTTATAATTAGTATCGATAAAATGTATGATTAAAATGAGGGTGCTTAAGACTCGATAGAATGATTCAAATATAGTTCTAAGTATCATGTAACTCTTCAGCTTTATTCATTTTGTTGCTCAATTCGAGATTTGACTCTAAAATGAGTGATTTTACGTCTTTAACTAAAGCTGATTGAAGTAATAACCACACTGAACACGTGCATTTACAAAACTTTGAACTTATCCTAGAACCCTAAACTTATTTTTGGACTGACCTATTGAAACAATCACTGTGGGCACTAGTTTAACGAATGCCATCAAAAAGTTATGTTTTTTCAAGTAGGTTTTGTTATGATGACTCCGAAAGGGCAGCGAAATATTCGTGACCAGACGAGTAGCGTGTATCAAAAAATCTATGAATGTGGAAGACACATCGCGGTCATGAAAAAATGCGGTATGTGACTAGTTTGTTCCATGTCGGGCTATTGTTTCCAATTCGATTGCGTTTCTCATAATAATTTGATGTTTGGCCCAATGTCCAATTTTTGTAGTATTCTTATTGTATGTTGACTTTTTTAAAGATCAGAATTCACGTCCTTCTGTGTGTCTGATTTTGATGGACCAGAATCAATACGGTTGGATATTAGAGTTATTTACGCAATCTTATTTTATCAAAATTCCATAGTGAACGACTATATAGGTATGTGGCACACAATATTTGGACCTTTACTCCAGGCACTCATTTGGTTAATTTATAAATTAGAAATTTGATTACCTTATCTAAACAAGTCTCTTGCTTTCTAAAGATTGAGAAAGCAGGAGAGTTGTTTTACTAACTTTAAGCAAACACAATACTCAGAAATCAGGTCATTCCGAAAATACCTTGAAGATTGGATAGGTGTACTAGCATCTTCGTTATTTTCAGCGCGATTGAAAAATGATAGATAGGACATAACAAAAACGATTCATCGTTTTATTCGAAAATAGAACGTTAGTTTTCGCATGACGAAGAATTATTTGAGAAAATGCGGACATTGATATCATAGTTTTATGTCCGTGACAAATGTCATTACGGTTACAAACATACATGACATATATATATATATACGAAGTGTTGAATAAAACATCAATTGTTTGCTATGCTTGCATTGTTTCCCTTTGTTATTAAAAGAGAAAATATAATATAATTCTAAAAGATATTATGTTGTTTATCGATGAAAAACAACTCATTACTTTAATTTATTGACAGTTTGTCCCATCCCTAAACAATACAATTGCAAGTGGATATTAAATAAATTATATTCCTTTATTAGTGATTTATGTTGCTACATTATGATTTGGACAAGTGGCCAAATTTGTCCGAGGGGGTGGCCATGAAACACGTGGGTTGAGGAGAGAGACCGATGACGATTTTATAGCTCTAATATGTCAGGTAAGGTTAAATTGATGTTGCGGGTTGTTCGAAAGAGATACCGCGGCCCGGAGCACAAAGGGCAATAGAAAGAACATAGGTGGGTTTTATTCAGTAAAAGTCTGACACTCACCCCCGCTCCGCCCAGAGCGGGAGTAGTTATTTGATGATTTTCCACCCCCCAAAATAGAAAGTTAAATTGATACCACAGTTAGAAGATTTTCTTCTGTCGTCATTCCAATTCATTTGGAGTATATCTTATACTAGCTGTTCCACGCGGTTTCACCCACGCTGCTCAGCACCTGTTGGTCGTAGCGTGATGTTACATAGCCTATAGCCTTCCTCAAGAAATGGACTATCCAGCACTAAAAGAATTTTCCAATTCCAACCAGTAGTCTCTGAGATTAGCGCGTTCAAACAAACAAACAAACTCTTCAGCTTTATAATATTAGTATAGATTTCCATTTTTCTCTATAAATAGACATCATGGCAGCTATGTCCTTTCGTCATTTTATCCTTCACACAGTCCAATAAAGCAATTGACGAATGACAAATACAATTTTATTTGAAGTACAAACTGCGTGCCTTGGTCGGTAACTAATAATAGGTATCTCATTGTCTGTCTGTCTGCCAGGCCTGTATTGTTGGCGCGTTCGTGTTCCACGTGCGCCTTAAAGACATGTCAGCATAATTGAGCCCGCTAACATCTTGGCCTGGGGTGTGTTCAAAAGAATTACCGCGGCCCCGGAACACGAAGGGCTAGAGAAGAAAATAGGGATCGGTTTTTAAGTCATCATCATCTGCCTAGCCTTTTCCCAACTATGTTGGGGTCGGCTTTCAGTCTTACCGGATGCATCAGTATTTTACATGGAGCGACTGCCTCCAACGCCCAGTTAGTACTGGGTAATACGATACCCCTTGGTAAGACTGGTTGTCAGATTTCGGGACACTGACTATCTGTAACGACTGTCTAAGATCTACAAAGACAGCCAGGACCAACAGCTTAACGTGCTTTCCGAGGCATGGCAGAAACTCGGTATGTAACGGGTGGTCACCCATCCACAGACCAACCTAGGCAAGCGCGGCTTTACCTAAAGATCGACCTGAGCGGCTGCTATTATTTAGCCACGAGCTCGGCTCGATCGAGCTTTGGATCGGTTTTAAAGTAAAAGTCTGATTTTGCTTCAATTACGAGTGGAGCAGTCATTTGATTATTTCCAATCCAAAACAAAAACAGCGCTTTTGATGAATAAAAATATTCAAACATCTTCTTCCACAGTGCTCATCTTCGATATAAAAAACTCTTGCGTATGTCTTATGTTTTTTAAACCCTGTAACTTGAGCCTGCTGTGCATTATCTGTCAGTTTATAAATAAAGTATACAAAAACCTTCATGGTAATTTTAACTTTATTATAACAAATTAAAGTCAAGTTTTCCAAACTCAAACTTACTTTATGGCCACACCATATTCCCTACCCCATCAGTTAAAAACAGCCCTAATAACTCTTTAACTCAAAGAAGTAAAGTCGATAATTCCTTGACAGCAGTTACATATCATTGAGTCACTTTTATTGCTATTATGGTAAAGATCAATTTTGCTTGACATCGGTACCAGTTTACTATTGTGTTTTGACTGCTTCCTGATGGTTGGGTATACGTGTTGTTATGGATTTCCTTTCCGGAAATGGGTGGGCAGAGGTCTAAGCGTCCCATTTGAAATGCATCAACGGATGTGAATGAGAGTAGAATAGGTTCGATTTTAACGATTTGTACCTAACTTGGGGATTAGTTTTTATAAAATTTTCCTTTTGAAACAAAGTTGATGCCACAACGGGTAATACAATTAACTAAAACCAAACACTATGCGAATGGATGAAATAAAAAAAACTAAGAAGTGGAAAATAAAATTACTTCAGGAAGCTTTCAGGTGGCTTTTGTTGGTTGGTCGTTCAGTTTTTGCCACCAACTTCCGGAAGAAAAGTAAGTATTTTACTCTAAAGTTTTTGGTTTTATTTCTTACTTCAGAAAAAATGCTGAGGCCGCACTACGATTTTTTTCAGCAAGCGATTAATCGCTACAACCGCGAAACCGCTTGAGACGCACACACCGCGATTAAAAATCCCAAAACGACCCGCAATTTGAAGATGAATTTCAAGGTACAAGTATGTGTTCTTGCTCTGATAATTAAGAAATAGAAAAAGAAGACGTCAACGGAAATTTCACCAGTGCGTGCGCGTCAACTAAGTTATATTTATTACAAATTTTGAGCATCCTCCGTCCTTACTAATATTATAAAAGCGAAAGTGAGTTTGTTTGTTACCTCTTCACGCTTTAATGGCTAAACCGATTTTGATGAATTTTGGTACAGAGATAGTTGGGAACCAGGAGACGGATATAGGCTAGCATTTTTTTTTTAAACAAGTGAGTAAGAGGGAAGAAAAGGGAAAGCAAGGGCGAAAACTACAGGTAACAGGTACCTGCAAATCAGAAAAGGGGAACTGTATTACAACGAATATAACGCGAGCGAAGCCGCGGACAAAAATAGTTAATTATATTATTAGGGACTAACTTATAAACGCGGTTTCACCAGCGTGTAGTTTGATGATTGCCCATTATTACAGTGATAAGAAGTATCCTGTGTTAGTGAGTTATTTAGGTCATAAATATCGCAAAATTTCTTCTAAATTCAGTCAGTAGGCTTTTGCGTGTAGGACTTGTAAATTAAAAAAAACACATTTATAATATTGGTAAGATTTTCAACAACACAAAAAGTACTAAATATGTCATCAACAACGTAGACAAAAAAAAAGTCACGGAAAAAAACAATAACCCCACACAGCCCAATCCTGCTTACCCCCAAGCAATAAACCCTTCACGTTACACGGTCGATTTTTAAACAAAGTACAAAAAAAAACACTGTCATGGAGGTCCCTTGTGGCCGAAGCGACAATTGTGCACTAAAATACTGAAGTTACCCTTCTCTTGTTTACCCCTTTTGTACCAGTTGTTTAAGTTCCAACGTTTGTGGCACGAATAGGGTTATCTTCACGCTCATATCTTACGAGGGTGGGCTGTGTTGCAGCCGTGTGCCAGCTATTTTGAAATGGAAATGAATTGTGGTGTGTTTTAAATTGCCGGAAAATTTTGAAAATCTGACAATTATTTTTATTAGAGACATTTGTGTAATCTAAAAATTGACGGGCCTGTTGGTCTAGTGGTTAGTGGCCCTGACTGCTGAGCCGAAGGTTGTGGGTTCGATTCCCACCCAGGACAAACTTTGTGTGATGAGCATGATTGTTTGTTCTGTGTCTGGGTGTGATTTATCTATAATATGTATGTATTTATAAATTATATAAGTACCTATGTATATCAGTTGTCTGGTTACCATAACACAAGCTCTGCTTAGCTTGGGATCAGATAGCCGTGTGTGAGTTGTCCCAAGATATTTATTTATTTATTTTTATTAAACTTTTGATAAACGGTAATAAGAAAAAAAAAGAAAAACTTAATAGTGCGAAGGCACATAATGCATAGACCATTTCAGACACTAATCTGCATAGTCCTCATGTAAGTTGACCAAGATTTTTTGTCTGGACCAAAACTAAGTATGACCTCAGAGTTTCTTTCAGCTGTTTCTTCTCAGAGTAGTCGGGTACGAAACACGCATCATCTAGTTTTTAAAAAAGACGTGTAAAAGTATTTGTGAAAACCTACTGCAAAATAAATATCTTATCATAGTGAGTTATCATTGAACAGGGAAATGAAGCTTCGCAGGCAGATAGCTGATCCATGTTCAGTTGCGTACCCTTAACAATAATGCCAAAAGTGTTCTAACAACGGAGACTGAAGCGCTCAGCAGCACCATGTCTTCAAAGTAAGTTAAATGATTGACATAGACAACGTCAATATGACAACCGATACGATGACTGCTCAGTGTCTCTATCAGGGCATTTGTATACAAATTGAAGAGGGCAAGGGAGGTCAAACCCCCCCTGTCTCACTCCGTATTCCGCAATCTAGCTGATATGGCTTCGACAGTACAACTGTCAACCGAACATTGTTGACCTGGTTTCCATAACAACGCTTGAAGATACTGATTAACTTTATAAATACGTTTTTGGCTTCAAGTTTCTTGATTATATCCTGCAAATATTATAAATACGAATGTTTGTGAGGATGGATGGACGCTTGTTACTCATTCACGTTAAATCGGGTGATATAGGCTAGTTACTGCTGTTTTCTTACAAGAGTCCTTTCTTATTTGAAAGTAGATACTCAGCCCCTGACGGCGCGTTCGTGTTCCAAACGCGCTTTAAAGAGATGTCAGCAAAGCAGAGGAACCTGCCAGGGCCACCGGCTGCTCCGATTGCGGATTATTCCAAAGAGATACCGCGGGCCCGGAACATAAGGCAAAAGAAGAAACATGGGTGGGTTTTAGTCAGCTAAATTCTGATACTCCTCCCCACTCCGCCGAGAGTGAGAAAAGCTTTTTGAAGATTGCACAAAAGAAAAGTACTCGGCCGTTTGGAAAACTATCAAAAATTAACTACAGCTTGGAAAATAATAATACTGAAATAATGTTACTTAAAGTGACCTTGCAAAGTGAATTTAGGAAATATTGTGTAAGAAAACCACTTTATATACTGAATTGACCATTAAATCGAAAGCAGTAACAATAATTATTATTTAAACATCAGTTATTACAACTTTACTATTTAATCAATAATTCAAAAGCGAATTGTAGCTCTAATTAATATCACTTAATTTATTACATGCAACAAGTGCTCACATACAAAATGTTTGTAATTTAGATCTCTTTGTTAAGCCTTGTAACAAAAAAATCCATTACGACCACTTAGCTATTAGGTACACTATTTATTTATAAGATGATAAATGTATCCACGGGAACACTGCCAAGAAACTGCTCAGCAGTTTAGTATAAAATATGTCTTGACAATTTTGTAAAAATTAGTTCCGTGCGGGGATCGAACTGCGAAAGATCCACTACTATGACGGGCCTGTTGGTCTATTGGTTAGTGACCCTGACTGCTGAGCCGGAGTTCGTAGGCTTCGATTCCCACCCAGGACAAACTTTGTGTGATGAGCATGATTGTTTGTTCTGTGTCTGGGTGTGATTTATCTATAATACTAGCTGTGCCCAGCGGTTTCACCCACTGCCCACTTAGGTGTATGAAAAATTAATGTTGGCCGATTCTCAGACCTACCCGATATGTACACAAAATTTCGTTTAAATCGGTCCAGCCGTTTCGGAGGAGTATGGGAACGAAAACTGTGTGTATTTTATATATTAGATGTATGTATTTATCAATTATATAAGTGTGTATATCAGTTGTCTGGTTACCATAACACAAGTTCTGTTTAGCTTGGGATCGGATGGCCGTGTGTGAGTTGTCCCAAGATATTTATTTTATTATTTTATTACCGTCATCAAAAACCTCGAGACATGGGTTGAAACCCTTTGGTCATGTATAGAACAGTACTGTCTCGCTATTGTGAAATTGACGTTTTTTCTATATCTTAAATCGCGACTTAACTAGTGTGGAATACAATTTGACGTAATTAGCTATGTCAAGAAAATTGGACTTTCTGATAAAGTTCTTGATAGTTCGTGATTTTAATTATTTCAGACTTTATTTATTAGGTATATTTATTACTAGCTGTTCCCCACGGTTTCACCCGCGCTGCTCAGCACCTGTTGGTCGTAGCGTGATGTTATATAGCCTATAGCCTTCCTCAAGAAATGGACTATCCAACATTAAAAGAATTTTCCAATTCCAACCAGAAGTTCCTGAGATTAGCGCGTTCAAACAAACAAACAAACAAACTCTTCAGCTTTATAATATTAGTATAGATGAGAGCTCGCGTTATTGCAATTGTTGTGGATGCGGCAGAAAAATAAATAATCTAACTTACTCTAACTAATAATCTTACTTTTTAGAACCAAATTGACATACATTTTTGTGTTGGGGTCGTCAAGGACAGAGTTTTGCACTAGATTTCTAAGCTGTTTTGTACTACATTTTGATTTCGAAAAAAGTACGATTAAAGGTTTTCTCAAAATAATTAAAAAATTGCACGCAGCTAAAAAATAATTTTTAGCTTAAAATAAAAACACTGCAGCATGCATCTTATATGTTTATTTAAAACTTCAAATTATGTTCATGTTTTGACATACCAAACAAAACAAATGAAATCAGCAGGAAGGTCTAAAAAAAATACTTATTTAGAACTACCTATCTATATAAAGTAAAGTATGAATTACCTATCTTCTTTTTTCAAAAACTATCAAAAACGAAAGAAAGTTTGCGAGACCATTTTAAACCATTACAGAAATTTATAAATCAGTAGCTTTTGCCCGCGGCTTCGCTCGCGTTAAATCGGTAGCGCCTTATTGATTTGTAATAGCAACGCTAAGTTTTCCGTTTCGTCCCTCTTTCTCCCTCATATCCCACTCTTTTATAAAAAAATAGCCAATGTCCGTCTCCTGGTTCCCAACTATCTCTGTACCAAAATTCATCAAAATCAGTCAGTTTAGCCATTAAAGCGTGAAGAGGTAACAAACAAAAAAACTCACTTTCGCTTTTATAATATTAGTAAGGATTTCGTTCAATTTCATTCACTTGGTGTTTTTTATTTGCGGCGAATCTTGTCTATGCTTGGTCCAGGCTTTATTGAATTTAGTGCTTTCAAAATGGAATTTATGCTGTCAAAATTGTTTTCTAAATTTAGATCGTGTTTCCAGAACAGCTTTTGTGATCAAAATCACTAATCGAAATCTCTAAAATTAGTGATTTTGATCTCAGTCTAGTTTAATCCGGTGGCTCAATAGAATTGGCACCTTGTCATTTTCTCTAAATTGAGTAACTAAACTATCGTTAAAGCTGTAAAACTATAATAATAATGTTAAGTTTTGTCAATTTAATCTATTTCAGAATAATAAACGTCGTTTGACAGGAATAAACTAAATTCTAGTGATGTTAGAGTAGTCTTATTAGAATTTTTTCCCCTGATAAAACCTACTGGACTAATGGGGTTCCGGGAAATGAGTCAAATTTAACATAAGAGATTTGTTTACATAGTAAATTATGTTACAGGTTTGCAAAAAATCCTGACAGAAATACTGCTAACTTTGCTTGTGGTATCAATGATCGCATACCCTAGTTAGGCCCTAACATATTGATGTTATACTACTCCAGTACAGACTGGTCTATAAATAATTTAAAAAAGTGCCTCTTGGTCACACACTGGTCAGACTCGTAAGACTTCGGGTCATTAACTACATGTACCGACTGTGTAAGATTTTGCCCGGCTCCAGCACGGTAGAAACTCGGTTTATAATACTTGTCACTCATAAACAGAATGACCTTGGCAAACATCGCTTAGCGAATGAATACTAACTCTTGCTGCTGAAACTATTTAGCCACGAGATCCTAGAGTGAGACGCTCTGCCACTTCCAGTCACCGTACCGACGGTGAGCAATAGGTAGCTCACCGTCCGTCCGTCCAGTGACGTCAGGCCGTGTCGACGGCGCGTTAGTTACAGGCGTTTCTCAAAGAAATATCAGCAAAGCAGAGGGGTCTGCCAGAGCCACCGCCTGCCGGGATTGCGGGTTGTTCGAAAGAGATACCGCGGCCCCGGAAGATTAAAGGTAAAAGAAGGCACATAGGTGGGTTTTAGTCAGTACAAATAATTTCCTAAAAAAATCCTGGAGCAGATACTTCAAATAAACCCTTGTAATAACTTCTGCTTTCAAATTAAGCAATATAATCTCACCCCGATTTTAAAGCAACATCCATAAAATACATCACTAGAACTACTCGGTGCCATTTTACAAGGTCCCAACTGCCCCAAACAACTACATTTACAGATTACAGACAAGTAGGGAACCCCAAACTGCTACCGTTTGGGTTCCGTGGGCAATAAAGAACGCATTACGTGGATACAACCCTCCTTGGGAGGGGAACGAGAAAAATTGCAAATACATTCCTTGTGCGTTAGTTTATCATGTTAACTCTATTATTTATAAATTTCGTTCTTGTATTTTGGTGTTTTGATGTGTGAGTGAAATGTTTATTTAGATGTTCTACGAGCATAAGGATGTTCGAAAAATCGATAGTTTATTGTCATTAACTTCCGAAAAGGTTGTGTCGAATTATGAAAGGCTTTTAGTTCTTTTGCAGTGACGAGCACTAGTCTAGTATCTAGGAGTTCGTAATCCTTATTATCCTTACTAATATTATAAAAGCGAAAATGAGTTTGTTACGTCTTCTCTAAATAGCTAAACCAATTTTGAGAGACGGACATAGGATAGTTTAAAAAAAATGAGTTGTGAGGTAGGAATAGGGAAGAAAAGGGAAAACTTAGCATTTCTATTACAATAAGGCGCAAGGGCAAAAACTATGGGTAGCCGGTACCTGCAAATCAGGAAAGGGGAACTGTGTTACCCCGAATTTAACGCGAGCAAAGCCTCAGGCAAAAGCTAGTAAGATAATAACGTCGATTTTCAACGTTGCGTAGCTTGCCAAGGGCGGGCTGTAGTTGGGCGACTCCATCATTTACAGAGTTTCCTCAGTGCCTCGGAAAACAACTGTGTCTTTTAAACATCTCTAATAGTACAGTTAGTCAGTGACCTGGAAATCTGACAACCAGTCTTACTAAGAGTCAAGTTAGTTCCAACTGGTTTGTGCAGCTCAGATTGGTAGTCCCTCTATGTAACATACTGGGATTCAGTAAAATACGATAATACTGGTAGCTGACCCCAACTTAGTTTAGAAAAGGTCAGGCCTATGATGATAGACAGACATGACAGACAGATGTGTTGCTGGGGAGTTTGTTCCGCCACTTCTTCTTCCCAGCTAAAACACTAGGAAGTGGCGAAGGGCAGGGCGTTTGGTTTTTTTTATTTTTTTATTTATTTATTCCAAATTTGTACAACAGTAGATACAGTATAAAAAGTCTGCCAAACTGCAAAACAGTTTGTCGGCAGTCGTTCTCGTTTCACAATTAATTACAAATTTCGATTTTGATTATATTATAATATGAAACATTAAGAAAAATTAAAAACTAAACTTACTTTAAAATTAACTAGGGACACAATGACAGATAGTGTTTTTTCAGGATGTTTTTCAATTGAATTTTCGACTTGATATGTTTTATCAAATGTGGGGGTAGCTCATTCACTTGTGGTACTGTCTCTTGTAATGTGACTTTCAAAAAGTCTAATTTTATGCAAATGACTTTTAATTTTGATACCAATTACCTACTCTCTCTAGTCAGCTTATAGGCCGGTGGGATCAGTGTTGTTATGTTATATTGTTAAAAGCTGTGTGACTGATACTTGTGCCCAGCCTTTTTCAAACTGTTGGCTTCCAGTTTTAAAGGATTTAGCTAAATACCAGTATTTTACATGAAGCGACTGCCCCCAAAGCCCAGTTGGTACTGGGTAATACGATACCTACCCATTGGGAAGACCGGTTGTCATATTTCGGGACACTGACTATCTATAACGACTGTCAAAGATCTATAAATGATAGCCGGGAACAACAGCTGAATGCTTTCCGAGCCACGAAGAAAACCCGTCCTAATTTATTTAGAAGAAACTTCTTATACGCTTATTTTCTTATCAATGAAACTCTTGGCTCAACTCTTGACAGTCCTTTTATTTCTAACAGTAATTTCAATTCATCTTAAATCGTAATCGTTACGGGGTAAAGTCCACTTTAGTTTAAACAGACATGTCTGTGACAGCGACCTTATTGCTACTAAAATAAAGTACAAGTGATTTTTACAGAGCGTGCAGTCAGAGGTAAAAGATGAAAAGGCCTGTAAACTCGCTGGTCCTGCCAGGGCCTGTTGCGGGTTGTTCGGAAGAGAACATAAATGGCCGAAAGAAAGAACATGGGTAGGTTTTAGTCAGTACAAGTCAGACACTTACTGGGGAAGTTATTTGATAATTTTCACTTTGCAAATAAAAGGCCTGTAGGCTATGCGATTGTAGCATGGTCTTTTATTCTCTTAATTGGTGATGCATGCGTAGTTTTCTTTCGGCAAAAATAACGAATTTTCCGTACAGACATTTTTTCTAACAAATATCACAGACTTTATTTATAAAGACGCACGAACGGGTTCTAGTCTACCAATACGTAGCTAAAAATTCATTGAGCAGAACAGAGCAATCCATAATTTATGAGGTCGACATCTTCTTTATGCTTATATTTCACCACTTACAAAAGTTTCCTTGGCTTTTAATATCTAAAAAAAAACTTTTGTTTCTTTTTCTGAGAAAGATAAAGTGACGTTGAAAGGGGAAATGTAAAAGTAAACTTTAGGAGAGGAGACTCAAAAAACTAAGCTCTGGAACTACGAGTTTTAAAAAACCGGGAAATTAAAAACCTTTTTTAATCTTTTCTAATAAAACTAATAGGCAGGTTTTTATTTTGTTTCTTACTTTGCGAATTGTGTTGCAAAGACAAAAAGAAGAATATCAGGTATTAATGTAACATTAAGATTGCATCACGGATTGCCAACCTTCTTTTCAATTCTAATATCACTGTGGAATAATCGTGAGAGATATTTAATTGGACTAGATTATTTTGTTTACATTTCTATTATATAATAGAGGTCATGCAAGTATGAGCAAAATTTACTCGTCACAGTACATTACAAAACAGCTTTTTTACTCTAGGTTCCAACCAAAGAGATAATGTAGAAAACTAATCAGAAAAATTTCCTTAGAAAGTCTGTGGTGCCAAGTCTCAGTGACGTCATAAATAGCAAAATGTCATAGTTCAATTCAAAATCTGATTCAAACTCAAACTCAAAGCATTTATTTCAGTTAGACCATTACAGGCACTTTTGAATGTTAAGAAATAAAATAATGAAGCTACAGTCCCAGGCACAATGCATAATAACTTGTGAAAGTACTGTAGTTGCCCATTTCAAAGCGTTGATCTCTATGGAGAAGAAGGGGCAGGAAATTCCATGGACACTCTTTTAAACAAATAATAGTTTTACAAGATCAGAGATCAGACTATTTCAGATTGAATGTATCCAGGACACAAGTAATGTGGGGTAACGATTAAAAAAAAACTGCTAAAAATAGTTTAAACATTACACGAACCTACTAGTTGATTATTGCTAGTATGTATACAATGTATAACGTTGTCAATAGCCTAGTCAGCAATAATATTTACATGCGGTTCATATGCTTTTTAAACGAATTATGCCCGATTCGTCACGAAATATTTTCCAAAAAAGAACCCCGATTCGTCATCATAAGAAAAGAAATGTATTTTTTTTTTCATATCGATAGTCCCGATTCGCCATCAGTACAAATTTGCATGTCAAAAAGTACACTGTCTTTTTCACAAATTTACAATAATTCACTCCTATAATCCTCTATTGGCATTACTCCTACCCCAAAACAAGCAATTCCATACAGCATTACAGCAAATAGTGCATAATATTAGTTCATTTTTATAGCACAAGGCACATATTTCTTACGTTCTCAGCCCCTTCGGTCCCCAAGGAGAAAGCCCCATTGGTTCGAAGATTTCCTACACACATACAGAAATGCATTTGTTATTATTATTATTTATGTTGTTGTTTTTTTGTTGGTATAGATCTTGGGATTGGTCAATGTGTTAGACTAATCGGATTATTTCATAATAGTCTTTTATAAGAAAGAATGAAAAAATATTTATTTGTTGTTAATTACGATGGGCACACAAAAATAAACATTAAACATGCAAAGTATCAAAAACATATACGGACAAAATAAAAATAGCCTGCACATCGTGACTGCGACAGGTAGGTCACCACTCAGCACTATGCTGTGCTTTGGGAGCCCATTGCGCAGCGCTGGTTTATAGTAATGTTTTAGCTTTGCATTTGCTTTGCCATTATGCTTTAAACTTTGTTTTAAATACCCTTCTCTTGACCTTAATCTTGAACTGAGGACAGAAGGATCGAGCTATCCAAAAGAAGTATATTAACACGCGGGTTTTAAAGATTCGAGTTACACATGAACTTGAAACTGACGTAATTATGTATAATAATGTAGGTAACCCATTGTTTTATATTGCAAGTACCTATCTTGTAAAACATTTTGTGTAATCTATAACAAAAACAAATACAATTTATGATTAGCCATTGATGAGTCATGTTTTCAAATAATATTATGATGCATATTGCAGAAATCACCATGAAGTTTGGGATGCAAGGGTGTTTTATGTGGGGGCGGCAGGCGTGGAGCGGTCGAATTTGCGAAGAATTTGATCGACTTTATGATATCACCTTAGTTTTATTGATGTTAAACTCGATTTTGTATGATAGCTATGGATTTTGCAGAGGGCGTTAGGTTATGATGGTGAGGGGTAAGTTATGTGTCTGTTTGTTTATGACGGGAGTAAGGGGTATGCTTCGAGTCAACTCCTGTAGCTTTTATGTGACTCCCCCAAAATGGAACTGTTTCAGACTTCATGTACACAAATAGATGTTGTTTGTTTTCTTTGCATTTGAAGTAGATATAAGTAGATTTTTTATAGTTATTTTTTCATGTATTCCCAATCAAATGAATTAAGCCTAATAAGGTTTTTCTAAATCATTCATATCAGCCATTCAGATGAGAAACAATTACTTTACAACAATATAACATTTAAAATGTTAAGATGCAAGAAAAAACGGTCAATATAATTCTAAGACCTCCTCAAAGTGGCAGCAGCTCATCCCATCCAGCCTAGTTCAAAACTCCACCAATATTATTCACAAGTTACGCACCTGATGTGGTCTAGCATTGTGTGGTGAAGGGCCCCCAACTCCGTGATGGTACACCATGTCGTGCTTCAGCTGCGGCAGAGGGGGCCCTGGTTGGGGCCCTGATTGGTGCTTGCTGATGTCCACCGCAGCCAGTGCCTCTGCCCTGCTCAGAAGACCATCGTTGAGGCCCCCAAATAGGTCACCCTGGACAAAAGAGGTTAGGAATTAAGACTGTCTTGTTGGTAGTCTTAAAGTGTTTTTAAGAACGGTATCTAAGCATGATTCGTATGTCTTCTGTTTTTAACTTGGGTTTTCACAGTCAGTTTCAAGAGTTCTCTTAGTATTCCAACAATAACCTTATTTTAACGGCAGTAAAGGTCACAGCTGCGATGAAAGTTGCAGTATGTGTTGACGAGGGCCAAGCGTGGCGATAAAATAGATATTGACAAAACGAATATTCATTTAATGAACTAATTAAATAAAAACCAAAGAAAGAAATTCTGTCAGTTCTTCACACACACTATTTTACAGATATTGATATGCAGTCGATTAGACTGGTTGCGCGAGTGAAGATCGGGCAGACATCATCTGCCTAGTCTTACAGTGTCGCGTTTAGTCTGTCAAACTCACAGATCTTCACAATTGTTATCATATACGGTTACAGTGGCGTAACTGTCATCACAGATCAGTGAGTCCAAAGTAGAATAGCGATCGCTGTCTAATTAATACTGACTTTTACCTCGTTTCAATAAGGTTGATAGGAAAGGTTACATTATAAACTGAAGCGACTTAAAAATACATTTCTTTTGAAATCAAGATTCATGCTTAGCACCGTTTTACAACTTAGACATTGCAAACACGTAGAAAATAACGATTAAAATATTTTGAAAGGATAGTAAAGCACAAACAAGCATTAATTTAGTATACATTATTATAAGAAAAAGTAACATGTCCCAAATTGGGTCTAAAATATTGTCTTTTTCTAAATGTTAAATCATTAATCAACTAAAACTTATCTACTCAATTTAGCAATCTACCGTCCTAATCTACTATACTATACTACTGCAGGCATACAAAGATTGAAAAATAATATAACAACTTTTAAAATACTAAGATATTTTATTAATATAAAGAAGTAAAAAGTAATTGTTAATAAAACTGACTACAAGTCGACAAAAAAAGTTTTAATTTGGTTAAACGCACTCATTTAACAACAAAAAATACTGTGAAATTCTTTGACAGTTGACAAAACGTCAAACACACGCACACGCCAAATGGGAAACTTAGAAAACGCAGATGTAGATGGCGTTTTCATAGCTAGACTCCAAACTGACAAACGTGTTAATTTTTTTTTAAATGTAAAACGACTTATACCTACAGATTTTCAACCAATGGCAATGTTTGGAAATAGCTATGCTAGCGCCATTAATTCCACATATCCCCGTTGATGTAAGATGTCAATTTACAAAACAATATAGTTTTCAGAATCTACCTAATACAATTGTATTCTATTAATCTACAAGTATTTTAATGTAAATAAAAAGATGGAGGCGTTTTATCTAGTGTAACCGTTTAGTTTAGCTAATACGTGTCTGACATGCATACCTACTACGTAAATATGCTGGTAATGTCGTTTATAATTCACCCGTTCCCTTGTACAAGGTTAATTCAGACGTCGGCAAAGCGACATACTTTCTGCAAGAGTTATTTTATACGTTATTTTGAAACGTTTTTGACAATATGATGTAGTTTGAGGCTTTTTATGTATTGCTGGTCGAACGTAGGTTAAGGTTGTAATGAAATATGATTGACATATTCGAAATAATTTTGCTTTTGTTTTGAATGTATTAGCGATATCGACCGCCATTGTAACCATAGATTTAGCACTTTTTTATTAACCAGTTTGTTTTTTTTTCAATTTTTGGTGTGCAATAAAGCATATTCTATTCTAATGTCTCTTAAAGAAATTTTACTAAGGTTTAATGCTTTTTAGTAGATATTCATATTAAATTCGATTAACGAACTGTTTACTACAACTTCAAGTGTTGAAATCGTTTGAATAGATAGTCTAAGTATAAGATTTCACGCTTAAAATTCCAAATTAAGTAAGTTCCTCATGCATATTACATTTTAATTTCCAAATATTCTCTAAACACACTAAAAAGAAGCAGACCCTTCATAATTAGATTACACAGAAAATTAATTTCGTCACGAGATGACAAAAATTAACACTCAAAACGTACCGAGACTTACACAGGCACTAATTTGGAGCGCAATATGTGGTACATAAATAAATAAAATACAACTACGTAAGGCGGCCGCGGACAGGGGTTTTTCCCGGATTATTTTAAATAATTTATGAGAAATTCTGACCCATGAGTTACTCCGAGACTTGTTATTTTGCGCCACGTTTACACTCGCCCGGACCCCGGAGTCCGGGACTACGGACTTGAAATTCAATTGGTCAGCGTAATTGATATTTGTTGAATTCGGATGCTGTTTTGTAGGATTAAATGGTTTGCTGATTGCTTATGCGTATTTAAATAAAGTGGTTTTGTTTTTAATCACGTTTGTGTGCTGTTTTCTGTAGAACATTATTTGAAACTGGAAGAGGTTTTATATTAGGAATAAATGCTTATATTACAATACACATGACCTCCACTTTCTAAAATGCTACAGGTATTTTTAATAACTTACTGGCTACTTATTAATTATAATTATTAAAAGGAACGAAATATAAGTAGGAAAAGTTACTAAGTACAGTGAGTTAAGGTCAGGGACGAATATTTTGGTATCTATATTCACGTAGGCAGAAGTTTTGTTTGATTCTTGTGTTTATAAAACAATAAATGTATATAACAAAAGTACGATTAAAAAGGCATACTCAGAATTAAGCAAACTAGACAATTTTACTTAAAACCATATAACATTAAAAAGTCCAAGTCCATTCCATAAGTCAAGTGTAAATGTGGCTTGAGGCTGAGTCCCGATAGATACTCAGTTCGCGTACCGACTTCCAAACAGGCAGTTTTATGGCCCCAGACCTCTTAAAACGCCGCTAGTTCTCCGCTTTGCCAATGCCAGAGCGTTTGGCAATGCCAGCACGTTTGGCAGTGGCAAGCACGTCTGCTAGTTTTATTTGGCAGGCCCCCGGTGATTTTGTTTGCATTGGAATTTTGTGGGTTTAAATCGATTCGGTTCTCTGTTGGCTCTCCGTGTTTTGATACGATAATGGAAGTGGTAGGTTGTGTTGGGTGAAGGGTGGGTATTGAGAATATAATAAAAGGTTGATTAAATAGGTTGTAGTCGTTGTAAGTTTTTCGTAAATACTTAAAATAAATTAAAATTAGTTGATGTTGATTTTCGAGAGAAAAACAAAGTGTGAAAAGGAAATTAAATCAAGTGAAAATCCATCTGTATGGTCATGTTCTAGATTGGCATGGTCAACATGAAAAATCGGCTCATAGACATAAACACGTAGTACCAGTTTAACTAAAGTATAATTAACCGTGGGACCACTAAATCTAACTTAAAAAATACATGTCTAAAGCTTGCGTTTAAGTTACTAAAGCATACCCAGAGTGCCATTTTGACTCACAAGAAAAAGTAATTAGACCTAAACTATGCTGTCCAAAATTCAACGTCGAAAATATAACTCGGAGCAATTGGGCGTGGGAATAGAAGGTTGGTCGCATGCCCTCACTTCGCATAACCCCTCATTGTAATTGCTAACAAGTACCCATTTGATATACGAAGCGTCGCGTTATTTGTCGCCGGGCACCCGAGAAGGGTTAGGTGTCAAAGATTATGTTTAATTTTATTAGAATATACTTTTGTTTTCGGAGATTATTAGTGTTAGTTCAATTGCGTGCACTTTAAAAACAATATCAGTGTAGTATATGGTACATGTATTAATTTGTTTTTAAATTGTATGCTGTTTTCGCTGTTTATTTTATGAAAAAATACCCTTATTTAAGTGTATCTAGCACTTAAATTAGGGTATTTTTTCTTGGATTTGCCCTGTAGTTCACCTACAAAATATTTTATGTTATCCATTAGCTAAATGTAATGTTTTAAGTACTTATAACTTTTGCTAGTGATCTTCAAAAAAAAAATTGAAATCCTTTGGTTTAAACATTTTATTCGTTCGTGGGCTTATAAAAAAATCAAATATGTATTATATTATATTGCGGTGTTTCTGCAACTTTCACACCAAAGCGCGAATTTTGCGTAAATAATTTGTGTTTCAATAACAAACAGTTTAAACCAATTATCAAAAACAAAAAACTCATTCCCAAAGAAGTTCACTCAGTCGCTTAGTCATTAAATAATAAATATCTTGGGACAACTCACACACGGCTATCTGATCCCAAGCTAAGCAGAGCTTGTGTTATGGTAACCAGACAACTGATATACATACTTATATAATTTATAAATACATACATATTATAGATAAATCACACCCAGGCACAGAACAAACAATCATGCTCATTACACAAAGTTTGTCCTGGGTGGGAATCGAACCCACGAACTCCGGCTCAGCAGTCAGGGCCACTAACCGCTAGACCAACAGGCGCGTCATTCAATAGGTACTCATTCGTATCATAAAAATAAACTGATCAACAAGCATAAGTTAATCAATTAGACATAACGTCCAAAGGGGAGTGAGCAGGGGTCCACGGCTAATTCAATTGTATCGTAGAATCCCTTGTCAAACAACAATTATTACTGTCGCACTTTCTATAGTAAGTAATTGTCATAGTAATATAAACGAGAGGGAACTTTAGAGCTTATTTTTTTAAATAGGAATTTGATCGTTTTATCGCTTTGAGACTTAAAAACTATGGGAATGTATTATGATGACTATGTTTTTTTTTTTTTATTGTAAGATGACATTCAAAATCCTACTCTTACTAATATTATAAATGGGAATGTTTGCGAGGATGGATGGATGTATGGATGTTTGTTACTATTTCACGTCAAAATGGCTGAACGGATCTTGATGGAATTTGGCACAGAGGTAGATTATAGTCTGGAATAACATATATGTGACTTTTTTTCGATATCACGCAGGTGAAGGCGCCGGCTATCTTACTAATATTATGTTCTTACACTTTCACGTCAAAACGGCTGAACGGAGCTTGATAAAATTTGGCACAGAGTTAGATTATAGTCTGGAAATACATAGGATACATAGGACCCTCGATCAACGGCTTAATGGCTTTCACAGAAGAACCTCGGTATGTTATGGTCCACAGAACAGGCGCGGCTTAACCTGACTTACGCGGCTGATATTATTTAGCCATGAGCTACTCATCTCACGATTGGGTTGATCTATTCTAATGTTAGAAAGAGATAGCGCTAGACAACCTGTATAGTTCTGTCTCTTTCCTTCACTGAAATAAAAATAAACAATACCGGTTTGAAACGTTATGGTACCTAACCCCAGGTCAGGATGTTATTGGTATTTTTATGCCCCAAATATTACAGACAATCTTAATTCTATATGAAATTCAAATAATTACAAAACGTCCGTTCCCTCTCTAAACCCTCAGATGCGACCATACTTATCACTAAAAGCTGAAAGCATTAGTCCCGGTCTAATCCTCGCTATTATTACTCATCAGCAACGCGTTTTAGGGTTAAGAGGCGGCATGATCCCGGCTGACTGTATCAAATGTCACAGAGATATCGCGACCGGTCGATAAGACCGGTGAAGTAATGTCGGCGACACAACGGGTTGGGACGCGGATTCGTTAAGCGATGTAGACAACAGACCTTAGAGAAAAATACATGATTTTCGTTGGCAAAAGTTGCGTTTGGACCAAATGTTTTTTTTTTATGTTACTTTGTTTTTTTATTCGAATTATGAATTGAAAGTACAGTGTAACAAACGGCACTAATATGCCGTTAAACTAGGTTTTAATTTACTAAGCTACCTCGTATAGCTCTTAAATAACAATGAACTATTTCATTATTAGCGACTTTGTCTAAAATAACATTTATATTAACAATATATTGTGTTCTTTGCGGTATTATAAAGTTTTACAATAATTTGAGTATAAACAAGCTACGTACTATTTTAGAATTTAGAATTTGTTGTACTCATATTACCTGCATTGGCTCATAACCCCAAATATAATGGGACAAGGGCAGGAAAATGAAATGGCTAAAAACAATAGTATCCATTGGCACGCCTAACAATTGCATAGCAAATATTACACTAAAACTCACAATATTATCTTATATTCGTAGAATACTGCAATATTCAAATATATTTACGTCGGCATTAGTTTTGTCGGCGAGTGTACGAGAGTGGTTGCGTCTGGGATTATGCGTTGTGCACTTAGTATTTCAATCACTGGGGGCGAAACACGGAGGGTTAGCCAACTCCCGTGCCAACGTAAAATATACAAATTATTTTGATAATTACTGTCAATTATTCATGTATTTATCGTGCACATCTGCATTTTAATTATATTTATTTAAGTACGCAGGTACTGTTACATGCCAGTTACGAATTGGTATCCGAAGTATTTTTTTATAATATAATTTTAATACTTTTTGTAATGACTGTCTCTTCTTTCTTTTTTAATTTCAATTTTATTAACATCATCAGACAATCTGAATGGAACCTAACAGTACTTAGTAGTCCGGTCAATTTAGACATTGGAAGTTACATAAATTCCCACCAAGCTGAAAATCGGTAAGATTGTTTAAAATATCATTAAAAACAAAATTTGAAAGTTCCCCATCTTTCCCCCTGTAAGGAAAAAAAAATATTCAAAGTCAAAGGTCAAAAAATGAGTTTTTATGACGATTACAACTTTTTGAATCGTTATATCTCAAAAATGGTGGCTCTAGAGAAAAGGTATTAAATATTTTTGGATAATTTTATGATCTACAATTTTAGTCTGAGGTGTCCTTACTATTATTAATATTATAAAAGCGAAAGTGAGTTTGTTTGTTTGTTTGTTTGTGACCTCTTCACGCTTTAACGGGTAAACCGATTTTGATGAATTTTGGTACAGAGATAGTTGGGAACCAGGAGACGGACATAGGCTATATTTTTTTGAAAAAAGAGGGAAGAAAAGGGGAAACTTACCGTTGCTATTACAAATCAATAAGGCGCAAGGGGAAATGTGTTACCCCAAATTTAATGCGGGCGAAGCCGCGGGCGAAAGCTAGTTTTATAATAAAACTAACCTTTTTGCAGAAAATTATGAAAAACTATTTTTTTTGCCTTTGACCTTATCTTTCCCCTGTAAGGAAAAAAAATGTTCAATATTTTTTTTTCCTTACAGGGGAAATGGGGATGGGGAACTTTCAAATTTTGTTTTTATTGATATTTTAAACAATCTTACCGATTTTCAGCTTGGTGGGAATTTATGTAACTTTACTCTTATTTTTTGGTCTAATTTGACCGGACTATTAGATAGTATGTTTGTATTATAACCTTTTTATTGAGTAATATGCATTTCATGCAAAAACTGTCTAATTGTTACTTAAAAAACCAGTACCTCAACCATGCTGTATGGCTCATTTGCTGTGCGATTGTTGTGTAAATGTTTGTAATCCTTACTAATATTATAAAAGCAAAAGTGATTTTGATGACTTTTTGGTACAGAGATAGTTGGGAACTTAGAGACGGACATAGGCAAAAAATTGAGCTAAGAGGGAGAAACAGGGAAGAAAAGAGGAGTAATATTTTTTTTTTCGATCATCACACGGGTTCAAAGTTAGCGTTAGCCGAAAGTAACCATGCTACGCGGATGAAGTCGCAGGCGAAAGCTAGTGTTATATAATTCAATGTATTATCTTGTGTTAAATTAATGATCCTTGTCGATTGAAATAAATTATTCTATTCTATTGTAAATGGCCATATACTTTATAACAAGAGATTGTTTTTTAGAGTTCCTTACTCTAAACGGAATTCTTTTTGGGTCAATTTGTTGTCCGTCTGTTTATCTGTCTGTCAAGACCCTTTATCTCAGTAATAAGTGTTGAGTTGTAGGCCCTTTTGGTGTGAAAAATTAACCCTTTAAGTTTGTACGGAACTATCGGTGCGCGAGTCTGCCTCACTCATGGCCGGTTATTTTTAAGCTATTGCATAGCTTCCATCGCGGGCCTTGAGCGTGGAGACCGAATCAAGAAATTCCGTAACGAAAAATCCTAACACTTTCATTACGAATACGCTCAGTTATTTCAATTTTCGATTACTATGTTCTATCAGCGTTCTTGGTAGGGAATCGGATTGAAAATCGACAGTACGCTGGATCAAATCCAGGGTCCTGTTTTTCTTTTTGCGACTTCTTTGTTATTGAAAGTAATTTTATAATTTATATTTAGATATATTTTTTTTATTTATTGAATAAGTTGTTAAAAAATACTATGCAATAGCTTTACCGCGGCTGTCCCCGAGTGCCACACGTTTTTTTTTTTTTAAGAAAATTGATTTCTTCAAGAGATTAGATGTATTACTGTATCAAATGATACCTAACAATTCTACATTTAAACCTCAAAAATATTCGCACCCAAATAAAAGGTCAACAATAAATAAGGTTACAAATCAAATAGTTTTTCAAGACAATTCAAGGAAAAATAACGAAATTTCCATTACTAGTGATTCGGGCATGGCCTTCAAGTCGACATATCACGACATGCTGTGTGGGTCAATTTATTTTTCATAACTACCAAGAAATCTCAATGGGACACATGATTTTTTCGGTACCTTCATTTTTGTGTTAACACCTGATGGGGGTCAGGAACGATGAGGCCAGTTTTAACTAGGTTAAGAATAGTGCATAAATATCTTTACAGTAACTGTGTAGTAACGTATTATAACCTGCTTATCTTTATCCCGACTATGTGACCAGATGCAAGTGTACCACTTTACATAGCTTCGAAGGCAGGCTAACGGTCAGGTGTCAGATAAGCCTGCCTTTATGGCTATGATGCTGGGTTGCGTGCTTCCTCCCGAATTTGTCACTCTTTTTAGGGTTCCGTAGTCAACTAGGAACCCTTATAGTTTCGCCATGTCTGTCTGTCCGTCCGTCCGTCCGTCCGTCCGTCATCGCTTAATCTCTGTGACCGTTAGCACTAGAAAGCTGAAATTTGGTACCAATATGTATATCAATCACGCCGACAAAGAGGTAAAATAAAAAATTAAAAAAAATGTTTTATTAGGGTAGCCACCCCCACCCTATATGTAAAGTGGCAAGTGTTTTTTTTTTTTTAATTTTAACCCTAACGTGTGATATATTGTTGGAAAGGTATTTAAAAATGAATAGGGGTTTACTATGATCATTTTTTGATAATGTCATTAATTTCGGAAATAATCGCTCCAAAAGTAAAAAACAATGTGTCCCCCCCCTTTAACTTTTGAACCATAAGTTAAGAAAAAATGAAAAAAATCTGAAAAGTAGAACTTTATAAGGACTTTCTATAAAAATTATTTTGAACTTGATTGACACAACAGTTTTTGTACAAAAAAGACAAAAAGTTGTACAAAATAATTTCTGGACTAAGTTTGTAGTATAATCGTATATGCAAGCATTTTTTGTAACTTTGTTTACATATTTTATTATCCTGAACGTATCTTTTTTCAAACAAAAAAATAATTATTGAAATCGGTTCTCGCAATCCAAAATTACCACCGAAATTGCACGTCTTTGTATTAATTAGTAACCCAATTCCCCGTGAGATGGCGCTGTAGGTACTTATTACATTGGATCGGGTATTACCGAATTGTTCGGTTGGCCTCATAACTGGGAACACTTATTGTGACGGACGGGAAACTACGGAACCCTACACTGAGCGTGGCCCGACATGCTCTTGGCCGGTTTTTTCTCCTTGTTACTGAGACCGTGAAATATTTCCCGGTTTTGATTTCTAAGAGCCCTCAAAACTAGTCTACTACTATTAGTCATTATAGTCATGAACTTCTCCCTGTTATGTACAGCTAAATCAACAGCTCTGGTTAAAGAAATTAGTAATTTTTTTTTTGTGTTTTATATTAAACAAAGGCATACGTAAAGTATGTATGTATCAGTTTAGTTAAAACATCAACATGTGTATATTATCGTACGAATCAAGTTGTAACCTGGACTACTCATTATAAATGCATTCTATTATTATTACAAAGTAAATATGACGCCAAATTCAGGCAAAAATATCTCATCCGCAAACTTTAAATAGAAAAATCTGCTTTAATAAAACTTTATAAGCCATGTTATTCCTTTTACATAACTATATTACGTACAAGTTAACCTAAAATACTGAATTTTTAGTAGGTTCTGAAATCTCATAAGTGAATATTCTCGGTTACAAAATTAGTACTTCTATTATAGTAATATTTCGAGTTATTGAATCGATTAGTGTCCATTTTTATTACGACACTTCTGTTCTACTGTAAATTAAGGAATAATTATAGACTAAATTGAAATTAAGCATTTCTAGCTTTAAGTTTATTGAAAATAGATATTTTAAGATCTAGTTAAGAAATGAATAGCATGTCCCGAATGAACTGCACAAAACGTATTTCTAGCAAATGTCTGGGTTTTGAGGTAAGTACGTATCTGCAATCAAATATTTTATTTAAAACGTTATTTGTAATTATTTATTGGTTTAAACTCTTGTTTTGTAATTCAAATATTGCAAATTAATTTCTTGTAAATTCCTAACAGCGCCTGTTAGTCACTTACGAACAATTTAAAAGTCAAGACAACTATCTAAAAACAAATAAAAGTTTAAAGGTCAACGCACAGTGTAAACTCAGCACAGAATCAGCTTTGCCTCAAATCCGCCCAGAAATCTTTTTATGAAAAATAAGTATGCGTTGATTTTTTTTCCATATTTTAACGCATACTAGTAAGCAATTTTAAGGCAAAAGCGTAAGGGTATGCTGCGAAATTCTTTCTTTTATGTTTTCGCAGATTAGTGTCAAGTTGTATGTTATAAAATACAATCGTAACCTCTAAAAACATGGTTTTATAGAGTTATACCTAAAATAAATTAAATTGACTTCAAGGGTTTATCATTATAATACTGTAAATAACTACGTGTTACGGCCGTGATTCAAATTTTAATCAACATATAACTTTTCACTGATCTGGAAAATGAAAAACGAAGGAAATTTGAATTTTGCGTGCTACCCTGACGCTTCAACCAAAAGACATTGCCCGGAATGGAGTAAGCAGTAATCACCAATTTCCCACAACGACGAAGTATCACCACGCTTGCGGAAAACCGTCGCTTCGCTTGCTGCAAGCCGTCGCGTCACTCCTCACTTACATGAGGTTGTCCCCTTCTTCCTCCCGTGGTATGTCGCTGGTCGGTCTGCCAAAAGCAGGGCGACGGCTTCGCCGCAAGCGCGGTGTCCCCTCGACGGAGCGACACGATATGGTGACGCGCTCACCTTAGGTGGACGCCTTGTCGACAACGTGCCGAAGAGCCGAAGCGATGCTAATCCCGTGCAGTGCTTATAAGTGAGCGTTGACCTTAAATCAGACTAGTTCTACGAGAAAGTAAGTTTGAAATAGCAGGTTCAAATCTACAAATGAAAGAAGGTATCAAAATGGATACAAAAAATACAATGTCAGCAAAATAATTTCATCGCTTAGCAAAACAAGAAAAAGAACAGAAGAATTTCAAACATCTTTGGCCAAAGATGACGCAAGCGTATTCGCGTGGCATGTCACAGTGTAACTTTGAAATCAGACGAAAACTAAAGTGTTTTTTTTATAATCTTGGTTGGAGTTTGGAACTTACGTTATGTCTTGGTGACCATGAGTTGCACATCAACGATGCATCTTCCAATATCCGACTCTGGAAAGAAAAATCTTCGTGTTTTTAAAATCACATGTTTTTGCATGCAACATTGCATTTTTCAATTAAGATAGTTTTTCAAGATTATTTATTCACAGCCACAATAGTTTTTATAAAATATGATAACAATAACATGCATTACATTTGTCTATTTGTTTTATTTTTCTAACCATCGCCTTTTTACCGGTATCTAACCTGTATCTCTGTATAAATATCGATAATTATGCATTTATTTATATTTGATTTGATCATAACTGGAATAAGGTTTAAAATGTTGACAACCACCACAAAGGTGGTTATTTCATTCATTCATTTTTTTTGGAAAAAAAACTATTGTTTAGTTTAAACATTATTATTGCTGAAATAAATCTCATTAGATTAGTTTTCTTGGGTAGACTGGTAGAAAATGCCTAAGGCATTAAGTCCGCCTTTGTACTGTTTTTACTTGTGCATAAAGTTTTAATAAATAAATTAGTTTTTCAAAACATCTTTAATAATATTTGTTAGATTTTTTTTCACAAAAGCGCCTATCTTATTCCAAACCGTCTTACACAACTATATAAGTACCTATATTATAATGTAAAAGTACCTATATAAACCGTAAAACCTACAATATACAATTACAAGAACGAAACACGATTACTTCGGTGTCCCCTCTTACCTTAGCAGGAGAAATAAGAGCGTGCACGAAATACTACTAGTAAAAGAAAATTTATTGCCGTCGCTCGGGATTAGACTCACTCTACACGAGATTAAACGCGGGACCTAATAAACAAACAACACCTACCGCTTATCTGTTTGAACGAGACTTTTAAGAGATACAAACTATAATGTTTCTAGACTTAAATGGAATCCTTACGATACTATACTATATTTCTATATTTAATTTAGATAAAATTCTCGTGTCACAATTTTCGTTCCCATACTCCTCCAATACGGCTTGACCGATTCTCATGAAATTTTGTGAGCATATCGGGTAGGTCTGAGAATCGGCTTTTTTTAATCGGCCTATTTTTCATGCCCCTAACCGAGCAGCGGGTGAAACCGCTGGGCGCAGCTAGTTTAGTATTATAAAAGTGAAAGGCACTTTGTTTATTTGTATAGTATGTTACGTCTTCACGCCCTAATGGCTAAACCGATTTTGATGAATTTTGGTACAGAGATAGTTGGGGACCAGGAGACGGACATAGGTTTTTTTTTAAATATGAGTGAGAAATGAGGGAGAAAGAGAGAAAAAACGGGAAAACTTGGCATTGCTATTACAATAAATAAGGCACTGGGGGCAAAAACTACAGATGGCAGGTACTTGCAAATCTGGAAAAGGGAACTGTCTTATCCTGAATTTAACGCGGGCGAAGCCGCGGGCAAAAGCTAGTAACTTATAAAACGTAACCATATTTTTTAATATGGTGCACATAGTACCTAACAAAAATAAGATAAATGAAAAAATAAACAAAACTAGAATAATACGAGCAACATTTAAAAAAATATGGTTTTCGTTGCTTTTTCATAGACTTGAAAAACTAGGGCATTAAGAGAAACGATAAAAAAATAAAACTATTTCTCGTTGTTCTCTCGTCGTCTTTCACCATAGTTTTATTTTTATGATAATATTTTTCACTTGCGAGAAATACAACTTCCATTTATTAGACATTTATTATACAAGACGATAATTTAAAATTAAACAACAATTTTAAAAAAATCTTTAAATTAGTCGTTGTCTACACTACGAATTTCGCCTGTTCGTGGAAGCGTTTCCATACATTTAAACTCACATACACAAACAGCCAGACCCCGAACAACTATCTGTAGGAAACAAGTATCTGTAGTTCAAACAAATAAACCTATGTTCCGTGCGGGAATCGAACCCCACAACATCATAATCTAACAGATATGTAAATGGAGGGCCATTTAAAATTTCATTTCATTCACAGGCTTGGCTGGTTGCATTCGGTACACATGAGTAATGGCGGCTATACTTCGTTGACCTAATACCTTGCCGTCTATTTACTGAACCAATATATTCGTTTATTCACGTAAATAATCAAAGAGTTTACAGTATAATTTTAGACATTGTTAGAAACGACCATTTGTTTGACTTTTAACTAAAGAGGTACCATTACTCAATGGTTGGTAGTTAATGTTCCTCGTATCGACTCGTTTCAGACATGATAGAATTAATTCAACTGTTTTTGAGCATGTGGACTTCAATGCACTAAAGAGTCTACGGTAAAACGTTCCATGCCCATTACAAAGCCTTTAGTCAGACGTTTAATTCATTACCATATGCATTAGTTATATGAATAAGTGCAACGTAGGTCTGTACGTAATGTCAATATAACTTAGTTTCAAGTCATTGAACAAAGAAACGTTTACTTAAATGATTATTCGATCACGTTGGCTCAGCCTTGTAGTTAACGTAACCCTAATGCCTGATAGTTATAAATGGCTGTTGAATAACTTATTTTGAGTCAGTAAGCACACATTTTCGCTCAAATGAAAAACGCGACAGTTTGTTAAACGTCGTCGTGATGAATATGACTTAATATGGCGGCAAAATGATTGATTGCATACCATAAAGTTAAGAAGTACAAACAAAGTGATTAGTATATTTGCTAGTACAACTAGCCAACGATAATAACCATCGATATTATGTACTGGGGGAGTGTTGTTGTCTTAGTTGTCACGCAAGTTAGCTTTTAAGAAAGTTTTAAATTGACGTAATATTTGAGATGTAAGTACACATAAGTGTTTCGTTGGTAAGGGTCAAATGACAACAAATTATTTTGCTTTTTATAACATTATTATTAAATAATTGTCCGTAAAAGGTTCCGGACCTCAAAACGAAAACAGGGCACCCTTAAGGAAACATGTTTTTTGTTTGTTTTAAGATACGTTGCCCCACACTAGGATTTCTCCTGTATCGTGGGTACGTTTACAAACATTTAAACTCACACACACAAACAGCCAGACCCGGAACAAGTACCTTTAGGCCATACAAATATTTGTTCCGTGCGGGGATCGAACCCGCGACACGCAGCGCAGCAGTCGATCGCTCAGCCACTGCGCAAACCATGTCGTCGACTTTGTTGTCCGTCTATCTGTATATCAATCAATACTTTTTATATCGTGAACGTGTGTGTTGTGTGTGTCTTTTGTGTTGTTGAAATTAAAACGAAACAGTCAAGTCTGTGGTCTTGTGAAGCTGTGAAAAAATCTACTCTCACAAGGTATGACTGGTTATGACACAGTTTGTACGGAACCTTGGGTGCGCGAGTCCGACTGGCACTTGGCCGGTATTTAATTAAAAATATAGCTACAATACGGTATACGAGTCATGTTGGTGTCCTCCAGCTAAGTCGGATGCAGCTGAATTTCAACTTTTTGGGCCCAATCAGAATATCAGCGCTGTCACAAGGCTGCCATGCGATGCCATCATGCTTAGATAGAGGTCTTTTGACCTCGTTCGGGACCAATTTAATTAATTGTCTTTTTTATTTTTTGTTGTTCTTTTTTCAAATTAAGTAATTTTGTTTTCTTGTCTTGTCCTATACGAGTTTAATAAACGGTTTTTCTTTCTTTATTTTTTTTACATTAAGCGACAGTCTATCTAACCTTGACAACCAGATAGCTCAACCCAATTTCTTAGTAACACAAAACCCTTTGGTAAGCTTGGTGTTCAGACTTTCAGGACATTGACTACTTGAAACGACTGTCAAAGATCTTCAATTGACAGCTGGGAACAACGACTTGACGTGTTCTCCGAGGCACGGCGGAAACTCGATATGTTCTTCCATTCACTGATTAAGCTAGACAAGCGCGGTTTAACCTGATTGATCCAAAAAGCTGGTTTTATATAGACACGAGTATTTTTAGTATTTATTTTAAACAGAAAACCTAGTTGATTTCTCTACTTAACTACCAACTAATATATACTAATCCACTAAAATAATAAAAGCGAAAGTGATTTTGTTACGTCTTTTTTTGAAGATTTGTCGATTTTGATGAATTTGGTACCTACATAGATAATTGTCACCCTAGAGGCGGACATAGGCTATTTAAAAAAGAGTTAATGGGGAAGAAACGGGAAAACTTAGCATTGATATTACAATGAATAAGGCACATAGGCAAAAATTACAGGTAGCAAGTACCTGCAAATCGGGAAAGGGAAACTGTGTTACCCCGAATTGAAGGCGAGCGTAGCCGCGGGCAAAAACTAGTAATGTTATAAAGAGTAAATATATGTTTGTATCGAATAGGCTCCAAAACTACTAGACCGATTTTAACCATTTTTTCACCGATAGGCAGCTACATTATCAGGAAGTAAGATAAGCTTTACAACATCACGCTACTACTCACGGGAGCAGCACAGCAACTAAAGACGCGGGTGAAACCGCAAGACACCTACTTAGAAATGAAATCGTAATTTGTGATTCTGCGATATTTAAACTAGGCTTTTACAAATGCGGATTATCGTGACGTGATTTCTTATTATTGAAAACTTCCGAAATTTCGACGCTGTTGCTAGTGCCATGATCGTTCGAGGACGACAAAGAAGTTGGAAAAACATGGTTTCATAATAAGTTAATTTTATGATATTAGGAGAGAGGAAAGGACATAAATGTCGGATCTCCCTTTACAGGTAAATTTAGTTATTAAATTTTATAGTTGTATTTGTATGTAGGTTTTTGGTAAGTAGTATGTAATTAAAACATAATAAATATCTCTATTTTTTCTTTTCTTTTTTTAACCTTTCGTATGCCGGAATTACAGACACAATTAATTACGCATTGTGTCTCGCGTGGATCCACGTCATAGACACACGAAAGGTTAAAAAAAACTTTGCCCGCACTAGGTACTACTACAAATTTCTCCTGTATCGTGGGTGCGTTTACAAACATATAAAGTCACATACACAAACAACCAGACCCTAAGCAACTATCTGCAGGTCATACAAATATTTGTTCCGTGCGGTAATCGAACCCGAGACACGCAGCGCAGCAGTCGATCGCTCAGCCACTGCGCCAACCGTGCCGTCTTTGCAGAGCAAACACAGTTTGTTTATTTTCACAGAAGAAATGCTAAATCGTTAGCAAAATTTAATGATTGATTGATGGATTTTTTTTACAGTTAGCATCTTTATTTCTTACTTAAACTTCGTTCCCAATCAAGTGAAAGTACGAACAGAGGCTGTATCGCGAAATATGACCATCTAACACTTTGAGTGACATCTTTCTCCTAAACAAGGCTGTTAAATAATTAATCCGCAGCCCTTTGCCTCGCCTGTCTAATGGCGTGACTAAGGGGAGGGCCGGCAACCCCTCCTTCCCTCACTGAAAACTTTTAATACTGAACGTTTGTTTTAGGGCAATTTTGAGTGCAGGTCAAAGAACATCGATGTTTGAGTTTTTGTTTTATATATATTTTTAGCTTTTTATCAGTAAGTGAAGCTGTGGATGAAAAATGGGATTTAATTTAGTATGGTTAGGTTAAAATTCGTTTGTGTTTAATAATGTGGTTTGGAAAAATGTTGTTGAAGAGTAACTGGTTAAATGATTTCCATAAGGTTTAGTTTTGTTTTGTGAAAGTGCGCGTTTTATTTATAACTAAATAAAACATAACTTTAAGTAATGAGTAACGCAGATTTTAGTTGAAATTTGGCGAATGCATATCTTAATAATCAAAATAATATACATGTAAATATGAGTATGTCTTTAAAGATATGTCTGATTCTGTATTGAATCATTTGAAACTCATGTCATTATATAATATATTTGTTAGTTATAAAAAAAACAGTACAAATTTAAGCAATACTTAAGTATAAGTTTCGTTAAGACATCCTGCCAAAAACCAAAGAAAATACCTTGAGCTCATTCCGTCCATAGAGATAATTCCGTCGTCAGCGAAGCCCATTACCTGGGCGACATCTGCGATTTTTCACACGACAATAAAAAAGTATCTCATGAAACTCATTCTACAATTACTGGAACATAATAGACTCGGAGAATTCAATCTGACACGACAGAATGAGCCTTAAATTCGACGGACTTTAAGACAGACAGAGATGGGTATAGTTAAGCTGTTGAAATACAATAAGAGTGAAGGAGACGAATATAAGATTATGATAATGATAAAATGCGCGATGAGGGTGGAGGTACTTACGACCAATTCAAAGATATGTATTTAATGTTTCGAGCCGAGTTTTGGGAGGGGTATAAGAGGGATTTGAATTGATAATTGGGGTGCACTCTATCGCTTCGGTTTTTAGGGATTTTCCTAGTCACGTGACGAGTGAGAACTTAGGCTTTTACCCGGTAGCGAAGGGTTAGTTTTTAAATTCCGTGTGTACGGATACGTTACGCTCTTAGCACAGGGTATTCGCCCATGTTTCACATAGACTAGGGTTTATTTTTTTTTTAAATCCCGTAGAGCTTTGAGTACCATTAAAATAGCCACTTTACTTCATGGAAGTCGAGTGTTTGTGCTGCTTAGAATACATTTCTAATATATAAAATTCTCGTGTCACAGTTTTCGTTCCCATACTCCTCCGAAACGGCTGGACCGATTTAAACGAAATTTTGTGTACATATCGGGTAGGTCTGAGAATCGGCCAAAATCTATTTTTCATACCCCTAAGTGAGCAGCGGGTGAAACCGCTGGGCACAGCTAGTCTAATATATAAAATTTCCGTGTCACAATGTTAGTTACCGTACTCCTCCGAAACGGCTCGACTGATTCTTATGAAATATGCATATTCAGTAAGTCTGAGAATCGGCCAACATCTATTTTTCATACTCCTAAATGAGTAGTACGTGAAACCGCTGGGTACAGCTAGTTTTAATCTAAAGTTGTCCCACACTAGGAATTTCTTCTGTTTCGTAGGTTTAAACTCACATACACAAACAGCCAGACCCGAAACAACTACCTGTAGGTGTTACAAATGTTTGTTCCATGCGGGGTCGAACCCACAACACACAGCGCAGTAGTCGATCGCTCAGCCACTGCGCCAACCGTGTCGTCAACTTTTGACTTCCATTTAAATAGTTCATGGAAGTCGAGTGTTTGTGTTGTTCGGAAATTGCATATTTAAGTCTCAAGGAAGAGAAAGCCTCTGTTTCGTGCCTTAAGACGGGCTCACACACAAACTCCGTGTCTACTACTGAAGAAAACCTGATAAAAAACCCAATAAAACTATGACTAAAAAAAAAGATCTTGACAGATCAGCGGTTGTGATTGAGACCATAAGACTAACGATGCGGTATTTGGAACTAAGTTATTCTTAAAAGAAACACATAGTAAATTGAGAACCTAATCCCGATACCTCCTTTTTTTGATGTCGGTTGAAAATCAAAGAGAGTTTTTGAATTTCGTAATCTCTTGACCTTTAAACTCCGACTAGAAAATCCATAAAAAAATACTTTTCAAATCCTACAGACAGGTACGTTAACACATTCGTGATTAATCTAATCTATAGTAACTTTTCGTACATTAAACTACTAAACAAACAATCCTACAACAACAAGTGAGTAGGTACTAAGTACACAAATACACATATGCATACCCACGATATATCTACAAAAGTCCACACCGTTACCCAGTTAACTAGAGCAAGCATTTACCGAAATCGAACGCATACGGCAATGTACAGTGTACATAGCCATAATGTCCTATCCCCGGTAATGCGAGCGGGTAATCAGCAGGGAAGCTATAACAATAACGGTTAATGAGTTTCATTAGAGAGGCGCCATTCGCTCCGCGATATAGTCGTGGTTTCTGCGGATAAAGCTTTCTATTCACGCATCTTCAAACCAACGCTTTGTTTTCCTTTGAATCGACTTTACTAAAGGACTTGACTACAAAAATAGTGGTTTTTCAGAACTTTCGTTTCTTTGGGTTCTGTGCCTCGAAAGGAAATAATAGAACCTTGATAGGATCTCATTGTTGTCCGTCTGTCTGTCAAGACACTTTATCTCGGGAACGAGTTGATATTAAAATAAGGATGGTATTTAAACGTACTTCAATTTATTCCCATTTCGTTTACCTAATTTTGCCCGTGTTGCACCAAATTTACTGAATGAGCACCAAAATATGTTAATTAAAATATGTCATAATGAGCATCAGGAAAAAGACAGCACTACAATAAAAAAGTGTTATATCTTTATCCATTTTCTATTAATGCAAGTCGTTACTGGCACTAGCCGGCTGCTGCCGCGGCACCGCTCGCTCCGCTCGCTCGGCTCGTGCGTAGGGGGTCGCAGTTTTAACCTAACCTAACCTACGCATTTTTTTTGCATTCAGGAAAGAATATTTGGTGCACGATCAGTATTTTTGGTGAACACAACATTTTTTCCCTTAAAATAATATACTCAATTCTGTGGTCTCTTAAAGCCGTGAAAAGATTAACTCTCTAAGTATATGCAGTCAAAAGATATGGCTGTTTATGTAGCAAGTTTTTTACAAAACATTTGGTGCGTGAGTCAGAAACACATTTTTTTTTAAGTTGTTTGTCCTACTGTTGGGTAACCCGAAAGCTTCCAGTCGTCTATTTTCTTTTGATTGATAGTTATTGAACAAAAACTTTTGTTTAAATTACTTCTTTAGATGTACGAAGTCTGACAACCAGTCTTACCAAGAGGTATCGTATTATCCAGTACTAACTGGGTTGTAGAGGTCATAATATAGACAGTCGCTCCATGTAAAATACTGACCCCAACATAGTTGGGAAAATGCTACGACAGAGAATTACATACATAGATAGATAGATATTTATATATATACGGAAATTAACGCTCTTTTATTTGAGGCAAGGTAGAAACTACAGAACGCCACATGCTACCATCTTTAAATATTCCGATTTAGGGTTCTGTACCTCAAAAAGAAAAAACTGAACCTTAATTGGATCACTTTGATGTCCGTTTGTCTGTCTGCCAAGACCCTTTATCTCGGGAAAGCATGGAGGTATCGAAATCAAAATCATATACCTACTCAAGTCTGTGGTCCTTTTGTGCACTCAAAAACCCGCAACCGTACGCAATCAAAAGATATAAGTTTATGATGTAAGTGTACGAAACCCTCGGTGAGCGAGTTTGACTAACTTTTGGCTGGTTCTTTAACCGCTTTCTTGGTCTAAGGGTCACGCGAGTACACTCTAGCACGTGGTTACTCCATCACGCTCAACGATTTAATGGTTCTTTTTTGGGTTGGGAAATTATCAAATAACTTCCCCCGCTCTGGGCGGAGCGGAGAGGAGTGTTAGACTTGTACTGAATGAAACCTAGCCATGTTCCTTCTATTGCCCTTTACGTTCCAAACCGCGGCATCTCTTTCGAACAACCCGCAACCCCGGCAGGAACGATTTACGCCCGGTTCCAATAAACAAAAACGAGTCGTTTTGCTTACGGATAGTAGGGTTTTGACATGACGTCTCATAGAAGAAGAAGAAGACTGTTGTGACTGACTCGTTTTTTGTTTATTGTAACCGGGCGTTTATGGATTTACATTAAATTGGGTATGTAGATAGCTTACACCCTGGATTCCTAGACTACTTTTGATTCTTGAAAAATGCGGTGTTATAGTAACTCAAATATTGGTATTCACAGCGGGTTACTTACATACAACAGAAAGTAACTAAACCATTCAAATTCCGCGAACGGAAATGTAGGTAACTATAATGGGTCCTTCGTTCCCGAGCATTTATTTATAACACTAGCCATTTATCCGCAGAAATAGAATACTTACATTTCTTGAACTAATACTGTAGTAATTAATTATTCATAACATTTTGCTTGTTGAATGTACCGAAATAGCACTGTTGTTGTCACATTATATTGATGAGTATACCGTGTTATGGACTAAGATTTGTGTGTTTATTTGTCGGGCATAGTCATCACTAATATTATAAAAGCAAAAGTGAGTTTGTTTGTTACGTCTTCACGCCTAAATGGCCAAAACGATTTTCATGAATTTTGGTACAGAGATAGTTGTTTCCGTACAAATTTGAAATATGAACAGCGATATACTTTACTTGACTGCGTAGACTTAGAGGGTTGAGTTTCACACAACACCAAGTGGCTATAGACTTGAGTATACGGTTTTAATTACAACTCAAAACCTCCACGCGTTCCCGAGATAAAGGGTCTTGACAGACAGACAGACGGACAAAAAAAGTGATCGAATAAGAGTTTAGTTTTTTTTTTAGGTACAGAACCCTGGGAAACGGGATATTTCACAAATTTATAATTTTATCCGAGCTTTGTATATTTCGTTACAAGCGGTTTGAGTATAAAGTGCTTTTCTTGCTTAGCTTCACTAGAACTACAATTAATTATGTATTCTGTATTGGATATGTCACAGTTAAAACTGTTAATCACTCTAAACAACTTTTGACCTCTTAAAACTATATTAACGAACATTTACTAAGTTGTTCGTTTCAATAAACACAGTCCCCAAAATACAAATTATAAAATGACCTCTCTTTCCAAACCGACTTTTACTCACATAATCGCCAATCGCAGCGTGAGTGTCCCGCCTTACGATGCGCGATAACGTTACATTAGCGGTTAACTGTAACGGTTAATGCTACAGTAATTGTTATTGCCGATGCCTTTACTGGTATTTGGCACTACAACTCCTCGGCACTTATAGTCTCCTGGTACTTTTAGATTTTTCTTCTATGTATTGTGAGGTATATGATTGTTATGGTTGGGTGGTAACGCTGTGGGCTTTAGTAGCATCAAACTAGTTTTGTGTTTAGCTTCACAACACTTATAGTCTCCTGATACTTCTGGATTTTTATCCCATACACGGAAGAAGTTTATTTATTGATTACTAGCTAGTTTTCCCTTTTCTTCCTTCTTTCTCCCTCATATCACACTATTTAAAAATAGACTATGTCCGTCTCCTGGTTCCCAACTTTCTATGTACCTAAATTCATCAAAATCGGTTTACTTAGTCATTAAAGCGTAAAGAGGTAGCAAACAAACAAACTCACTTTCGATTTTATAATATTAGTAAGGATTAAATAATTGTGGAGTACAGTCGACATTTTATAAAAATTAAAACCGGTGTTTCATGTGTGTGTGTGTTTTTTGTAGACGGAATATAGCTTTCCGTTTAACCTAGTTGGTTGTCTTTTGCCTAACCGGACTATCCTGTGCGTGCCTTGAGTGTAACGCCTCCAGCCAGGGGCAATAAGCAACAACACGCTAAGGGCACCCCTTGTGGGGTAACCTCGGTTTAGAGCGAACCGGTGATGTGTGTGTCTCCATCGCACTTATATTTTCCTGGTACCATTAGACCTTTCTTTTATGTAGTGTGTCTATAGAAAATTGAGTAAAAATGTTTTTTAAACTATTGCATAGCTTTTATCGCGGGCTTCCAGCGCGGCGACCGAATCAAGAAATTCCGTAACGAAAAAAAAACTAACACTTTCATTACGCATACGTTCAGTTATTTCAATCCCGAATCCAGTGTTCTAATAGCGTGTTTGGTAGAGAATCGGATAACCAATCGATATTACGCTGGATCAAACCCAAGGTCTTGTTTTTCTTTTTGCGACTTCTTGTCATTGGAGGTATTATTAAAAAAATATATTACTAAAATTAGTAAGTTTTCTTTTTATTTTGTACTGAAACTAATTCTAGTTTCAGTTAATATATTCACGTTGACTTCAACTTGATACGAAAAACACGTTCCCATAAACAATTTCTCAAATGTTTATACACAGAATCCTTTGGCAATGTATGCAGCACTATAGTATAGTGTAGTAGGTATATATACTACCTATAAAACAGCTAACGAGATTTCCAAATGAAAATTATCGACGCGTCAAAAGTAAACGCTAGTCAAGTTATGCGATTGGCTGTTCATAATTTATTCAACGAATCACATAAGTTTACGCGCGCGAGGCTAAGAAGTTGTGAGTTAAATCTTGTGTACATTTTCGTTCTAGAAAACGTACTTTATTCTATTAAAATACTTGTAAAAACAATACACTAAACATGACAGAAACGTTACCTATATTAATATTATAGGTGAAAAAGGCATTCTCTTATTTTTTTTCAACAACATCTTTTGACGGGCCTGTTGGTCTAGTGGTTAGTGGCCCTGACTGCTGAGCCGGAGGTCGTTGGTTCGATTCCCAGCCAGGACAAACTTTGTGTGAGCATGATTGTTTGTTCTGTATCTGGGTGTGATTTATCTATAATATGTATGTATTTATAAATTATATAAGTATGTACATATATCAGTTGTCTGGTTACCATAACACAAGCTCTGCTTAGCTTGGAATCAGATAACCGTGTGTGAGTTGTCCCAAGATATTTATTTTATCGATTTTAAACAGTTAAAGACAAGGTATTAAATCTTATTCGATTGTTCTAGTGTGTGGTCTTAGCAGAATTGGGAAATTAGAAGATATACCGGAACGATTGTTTAATAAAGATAGTAATAAAATGAATTGACGGTGCGAGCGGGCGCGTTTGTTGGCAGAGTACGGTCTCTTCCGCGCTGTCATGGCGGACGGCGTAAGGTTGGGACTGTCTTGTAGTGATGTGACTTGCTGGGCATAACTTTTTAGCCCTAGTAAGAGTACGCCGTGTAATGGTTAGGTAAAAAACGTCAATTTTAAAATAAGGTTTATTAAGGGTTTTAAAATAAAAGTATTTTATTTTTAAAGTTGCCCCACACTAGGATTTTTCCCTGTATCGTCGATGCGTTTACAAACATTTAAACTCACATACACACAGCCAGACCCAAAACAACAATTTCTAGGCCAAATAAATATTTGTTCCGTGCCGGGATCGTACCCATGACACGCAGTGCAGCAGTCGATCTCTCAGCCACTGCGCCAACCGTGTCGTCTGAATAGTAATACTTGCTCTACGTATAACATTTTCATAATCTATAATATCCTTACTATCCTTACTAATATCATAAAAGCGAAAGTGAGTTTGTTTGTTTGTTTGTTTGTTACCTCTTCACGCTTTAATGGCTCAACCGATTTGGATGAATTTTGGTACAGAGATAGTTGGGAACCAGGAGACGGACATAGGCTAATATTTTTTTGAAAAAAGTAGGATGTGAGGGAGAAAGAGGGAAGAGTAGGGAAAACTTAGCGTTGCTATTACAAATCAATAGGAAGGGGAACTGTGTTACCCCAAATTTAACGCGGGCGAAGCCGCGGGCGAAAGCTAGTAATATTATAAAGCTGAAGAGTTTGTTTGTTTGTTTGTTTGAACGCGCTAATCTCAGGGACTACTGGTTGGAATTGGAAAATTCTTTTAGTGTTGGATAGTCCATTTCTTGAGGAAGGCTATAGGCTATATAACATCACGCTACGACCAACAGGTGCTGAGCAGCGTGGGTGAAACCGCGTGGAACAGCTAGTATATTATTAGATGATACTGATTGTGTTTGTTGATTAAAAAAGTAGTATTCTTACACTAACATTTAGAGGAATAAAACTTTTATTTTAACTTTCCATTCACACAAACCCATTGTGTTTCATTCGTTCTGCATGTGCGGTAAGCCTTTAATTACAATCGGTCTATTTGCAGCAAATTGTGTGAGTGGTTTACTTTTAATTATGTGTATACTAGCTCTTGCCCGCGGCTTCGCTCGCGTTAAAATTCGAGGTAACACAGTGCCCCTTGCGCCATATCGATTTGTAATAGCAACGCTAAGTTTTCCCTTTTCTTCCCTCTATCTCCCTCACATCCCACTTTTTTCAAAAAAATATTAGCCTATGTCCGTCTCCTGGTTCCCAACTATCTCTGTACCAAAATTCATCGAAATCGGTTTAGCCATTAAAGCGTGAAGAAGTAACAAACAAACAAACTCACTTTCGCTTTTATAATATTAGTAAGGATAAGGATATAGGTAAAGGTAGATTTGAAGGAATAGTTTGGGGTGTACACAGAATAAGATGGTTTGTAATAAGTAGGTCCAAATATGGACGATTAACTATTGAGCACTAGATACCAAGATTAAGATCAAAAACGGTGCAAGTGTGAGTCAAACTCGCGCACCGAGGGATCCGTACAAGCTGCAGCTCACGGCCACGGCCATATTAATTTTTTTGCATAGAGGATTAATTTTTACAGCTCCATTGGACTTAAACTTAAATGTGTTTTTAATTTGAACATGATATCTTCTCGAGTTACCGAGATAAAGGATATTTACAGACAGACATACTGACAACAAACAAAGTGATCCTCTAAGGATACCGATTTTTTCCTTTTGGGGAATGAAATCCTAAAATTTGAGGATCTTGCGGCTAAATTTGACAGGGCTAAACAAAACACGAACTTGACAAGACGACAAAAAAAACGCGTAGTAGTAAAATTATAAAACCAAAGTAGGTACATATAATAATCAAAAATAGGTGTTTTGCATCGTCAACACAAATAGCACCATTTTATTACAAAATAATAACATTTATCAATTTTTAAGCCAATTAATAATTCCCCCAGATTCATAATCAATCCTAACCCAAATAGTTATTTTTATTCTCCGCACACCAAGTGTTACAAGACGTAATATTATTTAGAGCTGTGGTAATTCGTATCCAAGACTAAAATTTACGAGAGAACGGATATCGAACAGCACTTTGTACACGTAATAATCATTTTGTGTTAACATGTAATATGATGATTATTAATTAACGCCCCGAAGTTCGGTATCAAACTGTCAAATAATGACAAGTCTAATATATAGATAGAACAACTTGAAACAGACCTCAAACTTGTAAAGAGTAAAATCAAATAATGATTATTTCTTAATCTATTTCACAACAAAGTAAACAAGTTTAATAATTAAGTTGTAACTTAAAAATGTGTGACTCGAATGCAGTATCGCGGAAGAAGGGTTAAAATGTAGTCACAATTTAATCAAGTACTCGTATCGTGAAACGAAACGTGTTCGCATGCGTAGCTCAAGCGGGAAACAGCTTCAGAATCAAACCTCAGCTTACAAAATAATACGGCACTGTTAAAACTTCATTTTAAAAATAATATTACACAAAAATACAAGAGAGTTTATTTTTGTATCTGTGTATTTTTGAAGAAAACACTATCCTCTTCAGTTAACCCACGAAAAAAATAACCTGAAAAATCACGTCCTCAAAGCATAACCAACAGAAGCCGGAGTAAGTTCGGCGCACGTAGCAATTCAGCGCATTTGGGCGGGCACGATCGATAGTAGGCGTGGCTTGGGACGCTGCGTGCTTCATCTGCGCTACCAGGGTTAATTGATTGACACAAACGAACTGACGGGCAGACGCTGTGTTCGGCTTTTTATTGCAGAACCATTGGATTTAATTTCCACGCATACTTTTTAGGGTTAATTCCTAGACAGGTGTGTTTTGTTTATTTTTTCGTTTGTGGCCATGATTGACTGATGTTTTTGTAAATGTTTAAATTAGATGTGTGTGGATTTATTATTTTGGATTTTTTTTGTTATAAATTGATATGGAAGTGTTCTGTTTCTTTTATTATCTTCGTTATCTGCCTAGCGTTTTACCAACTTTGTTGGAGTCGGCTGCCAGTTTTACTGGATGCAGCTGAATACTAATATTTTACATGGAGCAACTGCTTACCTGACCTCCACCGACAACCCAGTTAGTACTGGGTAATACGATACCCTTTGGTAAGACTGGTTGTCAGACTTCGTACATATAAAGAAGTAATTTAAACAAAAGTTTTTGTTCAATAAATCAATTCGGTTCGGTTGTTAGACTTTCGGGACACTGACTTCTTGTAACGACCGTCAAAGAGCTACAATTTACAACCGTAACCAACAGCTTTAGGCGCTTTCCGAGGCACGGAGGAAACTCGGTATGTAACGGGTGGTCACCCATCCACAGGTCAACCGAAAGAAGCGCGGTTTAACCTAAATATCGACTCAAACGGCTGCAATTATTTAGCCACGAGCACCGTTTTTTTGTTTACATGTAGTATATTAATATTAGGAATTTATATTCCTTTCTTTATTTTGTTTGTACAGTCATCTGTCAAAAAAACATTTCGTCAATTTGTCACGATAAACTCGTCACTTGTCATATTTGTCGTCACATTTTTTTATGTCGTCATCTGTATTATAATAATTATACGTTATGAATTTTGAACAATTAGTACACAAGGTTGTTATTATGTAACGGTATATTAACAAATATCTTTTTTTCGTTTCAACCCTACCATTAAATTTGATGGCGTGTTGGTAAGTTGATATCGCTTCTCATGCATTAGGTTGTGAGTTCAAATCCGAGCAAGTACTAATGTGTTTTATTCAATTCGTATTTTCTTTTTAAGTGAATCTTGGACATCGCAGACATTAGTGAAGAAAAATATCGTGGCCCTGGACTTGTTATGAACATAAGTGTGAAATCATCAACCCGTTTTGAGCAAGCGTGGTGATCAATGTTCGTGCCTTCTGTTTAAGAAAACATAGTAGGCCAGCAGAGGGACCAAAACAGATTTGCGTTCTTATATCAATCGTAGTTAATATAAGAGTTGTACCTATGAATCTTGATTATAATCAAATCAAATCATTTATTTCAATTAGACCATTACAGGCACTTTAGAATGTCAAGAAACAAAATGAATCTACAGTCCCGGTCACAAGGCATAATATCTTGTGAAAGTACTGTAGTTGCCCATTCCAAAGCGTTGATCTCTATGGAGAAGAATGGCCAAGAAACTCCATGGACACTCTTTTAAATTATAATATTTTTACAAAAACGTATTTACATCATTCATGTTGAGATTTTATAAATATGTGAGAACGATGTAGAAAGACGTGCACAGTGAGAGCGTCCAGAGTAAATAAAAAGCAAAATTTAATTTTAAATCGAAATAAGTTTTAAAATAAACCATGGTAGCTAAATCGTGTTGACGACACGGTTGGCGCAGTGGCTAAGCGATCAACTGCTGCGCTGCGTGGCGTAGGTTCGATCCCCGCCCTGAACAAATATTTAACCTACAGATCGTTTTCCGGGTCTGGGTGTTTGTGTATGTGAGTTCAAAAGTTTGTAAACGCACCCACGATACAGGAGAAAATTCCTAGTGTGGCCCAACGTTTTATAAAAAACAAACTTATACTTAATAATTATACAAATAAAACAGTCGAGTTTGTTGGTTGAACTCGCAAAGTTCAGGAACATAGATTCTAGTTAGTATTGTTTTTTTTTTTTAAATGTTGGTAGCCCATACATCGAGGAGATCTTTAGTCTATACATATATAATCACGTTTCGACACTAAGAATGTGTGTCCAGTCACGCGGTTGATATCACTGGGCCCAGTTATGAGTAACATAACCATAATATATAATCACTAGCTTTTGCCCGCGGCTTCGCTCGCGTTAAATTCGGGGTAACACAGTTCCCTTTTCCTGATTTACAGGTGCCTGTAAAACAGATTAAATTTAAAAAAAAGCCTATGTTCGTCTCCAGGGTCCCAACTATCTCTGTACCAAAAATCATCAAAATCGATTTATGCCCCGTTCCAATAGACAAAAACGACTCGTTTTGTTTACGACGGCTAGTTATATTTTGACATAAGTCTTATAGAACTTATGTCAAAATACAACTATCCGTTAGTAAAACGACACGTTATTGTTTATTGGAACGGGGCATTAGCCATTTAGGAGTGACAACGTAAACAAACAAACTCACTTTCGCTTTTAAAATATTAGAAAGAAAATGTAGTCTGGTCGTAGTTACAACTGTGATTCTATGAACAGGGTGCAATGTACAGCTAGGTGTATATTATATGTTTATAATTATATTGAATACCACCTCGACGCTCGTGCTATTTATTCACTCTATCTATCAGGACTATGCCCTGAGTGTGTTATATTGAGTTCTAACCGTGGAACGTAACTAACGTGAAAAAGCCCGTTTCAAAGAAATAATTTTTGCGTAGCTCTTAATTCTTCTTTATGAAGTGCTTCATGAAGGATATCTATCCTTTTGTTATAGTATGTACCAACACCCAAAACTGCGATAAAGCATCGTCTTAGATACTGCACCCAGAAACAGCTGCGTGCCCCACTACCAAAGCGCTGATTACCCCTTTATTGTTATCTCAGCTTTGATTGTTTTCATCAACACTAGTCATATTTTAAACTAGCTGTTCCTCGCGGTTTCACCCACGCTGCTCAGCACCTGTTGGTCGTAGCGTGATGTTATATAGCCTATAGCCTTCCTCAAGAAATAGACTATCCAACACTAAAAGAATTTTCCAATTCCAACCAGTAGTCCCTGAGATTATCGCGTTCAAACAAACAAACAAAGAAACTCTTCAGCTTTATAATATTAGTATAGATGAATGCCTAGTGAGCGGTTAAAAATTTGACTCTAATTCCAATTGCAGAGACCATTTTTTTAGGTTATTTTATTGGCCTGTTTAATCTGTAACACACTTTGGTTGAATGCTGTTCTAATTGTCACCTTTAAATAATCGGCTACACAATATATTTAACTGTTATTCTGGTACAAACTGCAACATAATTGTTAATTAAACTGCTAGCTTAGGTACCTAATTTGGCTTCGAAACTAACGAACATTTCTACAATAATATGTTGTTTTGTGAATTAAATGTCGAGTGTTTCCAATCGTAAAGCCGTGTTCTAACCAGTGCGATTGACGTTGGTGTCCAAATCTCGAAATTTTACATCACTAACTGTTGTTCTCGATTTCGCCCACAAGGAGTTTGGTAATTGGTACGTTTTCTTTAAGTCTAGGTCTGTATAATTTCGAACCATGTTTTAAAGGCTCTTTTTACAGCTGCTATTACATATTGTCCCCCGAACACAACCTCGGGAGATCCGGTTGGCCTCAATAAACACGCGCGTGTCTCTTGTACTTTATTTTTTTTTGTCTACGCAGTAAATGTTCTAAAAACGATAAAATATATTAGCCTCTGAGCGGTGAGTAGTGAGGCGTCAAAACCTCAACGTTTTACGTACCGTTTACACCATGCAACCATTTTAGGGCCTCTGGCGAACCAAATAAGGATTTGCGTCTAGAGACAAATTGCAATTTTCTTAAATTTCCGCGATGGTTTACAAAAAAAAAAGTTAAATTTATTTGATATAAAACAGTTTATTGATGTCTCCAAATCTGTTAGAGACTTCCCTTGGTGTCTTAGAAAAAAAAATATCTTTATAAGATGTGTTTGGTTATTCATTTATTATGCTGAATGTACGTGAGTAGCCTGTTTCCTAGCGTATTGCAAGCCGCTCCAGCGTGTAAGTTGTGGCTGAGCCGTAACACGACAACCGGCTGATTGGCGTCTGATTAATGACGAGGACGCAGCGCATTACAAATGGTTAAAGTGAATAGGCAAGTGAATAGGGTGTATCTCACTTAATGTGAATATTGGAAACTGTAATTAGCTGCAACTACTAGCAGATACCAATAGAAAGGTTTTTTTTTTGTCGGTTTGTAAAATGAGATAGCAATAAAAGCAGCGTATTTCATAAATGTTTTTGTGTTATAAAATAAAGTTAAATATCAGCTAGTTTCTATTTTCAGAAATCTTGTCAATCTATTCAGAGATTTGACCGACCTGTACAGTTTGTGAAAACGTTGTCAATACTTAAATAGAATCTAGTCACATTGGCGAGTCGTCGGGAGGTGCCAAGACGAGTGACTATACATGTAGGTCAGTACTGCCACTGGGAAGTCAATACAAATTCCTAACAGAACTTGAGCTAAGCACTGTCTTTTCCAATAAGCAGATAACAAATTTATTACGAAATACACCATTAATTTGAGCAAAACATTGAGCCCTAAAAGTAGCGTTACTTTAAAAGTAAAAAGTAAGATGAACGATGTCGGGGTAGTGACGGATTTTACCCAGACTTTTCTCAAGTCAGACCCCAACTAAAGAGATGTCAGCAAAGCAGAGTGGCCTACCAGGGCCACCGCCTGCCGGAGTTGTACGAAAGAGACACGGCCTTGGAACATAAAGGGCAATAGAAGAGAGAATAGTCCGTACAAGTCTGTCACTCCTCCCCGCTCCACCCAGAGCAGGGGAAGTTATTTGACGATTTCACATCCGCAAGAAAAACCCAACTAGACGGAGTACTACGAATACAATGCCTCAACCGTTTCGTTGGGCTAGTGGTTCCGAATTTGATTTCTCGGCCGGGCAAAGTGTCCAAGAATTACTCAGCAGCGGTGGAGTCTACATTACTGGTCGGTTTATAGCAATAGGGATAAAAAAAACTTCTGCTTCACCCTTTAAGAATTACAAGCTCACGCTTGTATATGCGCTTGCTATGTTATGTTATCAACACGAGACTTTACGTGTCACCACATTTCATATTCACATAGGTACACATATTTTTTTCTGACTGAAACTAGGCGAATGACAGCGTTTCTGTTACACGGATTTCTAGCATTTTCAGTCAGCAGAACTCAATACCACGTCAACAATAAGTGTATTCGTTCATTCAGTCATACTTTCTTTTACCCTTTATGTTCCGGGGCCGCGGTATCTCTTTTGAACAACTTGGGAGGAGTGGGAGGGAGGCTCCTTGTACTGAAGCAAAATCCTCTGTTTCCTTTTTCCCCTTTATGTTCCGGGGCGTTTTTTCGGATAGGAAATCTTCAAATAACTTCCCCCGTGGCGGGAATAGTGAGTAGCGAGACCAACACTCCCGATATCAGAGTCATACTGATTAAAACCCATTCATGTTCTTTTCTGTTTCTCTTTTGTGTTCCAAGGCCTCGGTACGTCTAATCGAACAACCCGCAACTTCGGCCACGGTATGCTCAACCCCTGACTTTGTTTGTGTGATATTTTAAACTAGCTGTTCCACGCGGTTTCACCCACGTTGCTCAGCACCCGTTGGTCGTAGCGTGATGTTATATAGCCTATAGCCTTCCTCAAGAAATGGACTATCCAACACTAAAAGAATTTTCCAATTCCAACCAGTAGTCCCTGCGATTAGCGCGTTCAAACAAACAAACAAACAAACTCTTCAGCTTTATAATATTAGTATAGATTCATAACATCCACATTATTAAATAAACTTGAAACCCATATTTGATTAATTAAGGAGATCATGATCATTGTATGATCAAAAACATTTAATTAATTGCTACGTTTCCAATAACTTTAAATAAGGAACTCTGTGCTATACGTAGAAATCGGAATCCGTAAAGTTTGCTAATGAGAAATTTCTGATAAAAAATATCAGTTTTCGCGACCCGGGAATCAAACAGTCTTGCAAACGAATAAGAAAGATAAGAAGAAAAAATGTATTCAACATTATTAAAAAAAAAAAACAGGAACAACTTAATATTAAACTAAATAAAATAAATAATTCAACAAGGCCGCTACCTGGCGCTGATTTTCAGCTTCAGTCCGGGCTTGAAAACATAAACAAATACATATGTATAAAAGTCAGAATTGAAAACGGTAATAAATTTGAATCCGTACTAATATTAATATTATAAAAGCGATAGTGAGTTAGTTTGTTACGTCTTCAAGCCTAAATTAATGACCAAACTGATTTTAATGTTTTTAGGGTTCCGTAGTCAACTAGGAACCCTTATAGTTTCGCCATGTCTGTCTGCCCGTCCGTCCGTCCGTCCGTCCGTCCGTCCGTCCGTCCGTCCGTCCTCGCTTAATCTCTGTGACCGTTAGAACTAGAAAGCTGAAATTTGGTACCAATATGTATATCAATCACGCCAACAAAGTGGTAAAATAAAAATTGGAAAAAAATGTTTTATTAGGGTAGCCACCCTATATGTAAAGTGGGAAGTGTTTTTTTTTTTAATTTCAACCCTAACGTGTGATATATTGTTAGAAAGGTATTTAAAAATGAATAGGGGTTTACTAAAATCATTTTTTGATAATGTCAATGATTTCGGAAATAATCGCTCCAAAAGTAAAAAACAATGTGTCCCCCCCCCTCTAACTTTTGAACCATAAGTTTAGAAAATATGAAAAAAATCTGAAAAGTAGAACTTTATAAGGACTTTCTATGAAAATTATTTTGAACTTGATTGACACAACAGTTTTTGTACAAAAAAGACAAAAAGTTTTACAAAATAATTTCTGGACTAAGTTTGTAGTATAATCATATGCAAGCATTTTTTTTAACTATGTTTACATATTTTATTATCCTGAACGTATCTTTTTTCAAACAAAAAAAAAATTGTTGAAATCGGTTCTCGCAATCCAAAATTATTAAAGAGATGGCGCTGTAGGTACTTATTACATTGGATCGGGTATTACCGAATTGTTCGGTTGGTCTCTCCTTGGCATTGGCGGTATCTTAAAACTACATAAAACTTCTATTAAGAACATGCTATATATTCCGTGCTTTCATGACCTACAGTGGTAAAGTAAGTTGCTCTTAAATATATTCGTAATTTTATTTATGAGTGCATAATCTAATTAGTTGTCGAGGTTTGATGTTGATTTATCCGGTATTAAAATGTTCTCGTATATTTTGAAAAGTGATAATCATGTTGAGGACGACGCTGTGCGCGCCTTTCATGATTTGTTATCCCAACAGGCCAACACACATCGTTTCGGCCTAGAGAAGTGTCTCTTTTTCTTTACCCGGAACTAATAGAGCCGGAGTGTCATTTATAAATTATATATGGCGGAGAGAGAAGTCGGGTTTGTGGGGCATTGGATTTGCATTTATTACATCAATGGAATATTACGGGTATGATAGTTTATATAACAGTTTAAGTCATTCGCAGCACGTTTACGTTAACGCACTATTCCCATACTTGGATGTGTTCAACGTCAAACAAATAATAAACTCATAAGTGGGAACACTTATTGTGACGGACGGGAAACTACGGAACCCTACACTGAGCGTGGCCCGACACGCTCTTGGCCGGTTTTTTTTTTTAATAATTTTTGGCACAGAGATAGTTCGGACCCTGGAAACGGACATAGTCTAATAAAAGTGAGAAAAGGGGGAGAAAGATCGAAGAAAACGGGAGAAAAATATATTTATTATTTCGATCATAACGCGACCTGAAGTTAGCGTTAGCCCAAAGTGCCTTGTATGCCACGCGGACGAAATCGCGGGCGGAAGCTAATCTATCTAATACTAATATTATAAAGCTGAAGAGTTTGTTTGTTTGTTTGAGCGCGCTAATCTCAGGGACTACTGGTTGGAATTGGAAAATTCTTTTAGTGTTGGATAGTCCATTTCTTGAGGAAGGCTATAGGCTATATAACATCACGCTACGACCAACAGGTGCTGAGCAGCGCGGGTGAAACCGTGGGGAACAGCTAGTAATAAAATAAAAACAACCTAAAAAGTAAAAATTAATAACATTATTAATAAGCATATGTACTAACACCATAAGAAAAAGAAACTCATTTCCATAATGCTCATTAAAAACAAAAACCTTTTAATAAATTCACCAAAAATCAACAAAACAAATTAATTACTTGCCCATACGATAACATTGATAACAGGACACTCGGCTACCGAAAATCATGACAGATGCACGCAAACCAAAGCGAGGGTCGCTTATAATAGCATAGATAATTATCACAAACCATAACTACCTGCATTACACTTGACATAATGTTTCGAGTACCGGAAGTCGGGGTGAATCCGGGTAGCGGTCACGTGACCGACCGCGGCCATCTTGTTTAACTACGTACTTCCGGTGCGGACGCATTGCTTGCAAACATTTGGACAGCCGCCCTATTGATTCAATGTTTTCTTTTTGGTCGTGAATGGTTTATCGTTTTTTAGGGTTTTCATGGTTAGAACTTTTGTGCTCGTGGCTAAATAATAGCCAGCCGCTCGGGTCGATCTTAAGGTTAAGCCGCGCTTGCCTAGGTTGGTCTGTGGATGGGCGACCACCCGTTACATACCGAGTTTCCTCAAGCCTTCCTTAAGCCGTTGGTCCCGGCTGTCATTTGTAGATCTTTGACAGTCGTTACAGGCAGTCAGTGTTCCGAAAGTCTGACAACTAGTCTTACCAAGGGGTATCGTATTACCCAGTATTAACTGGGTTGTGAAGGTCAGATAGGCAGTCGCTCCATGTAAAATACTGATATTCAGCTGCATCCGGTTAGACTGGAAGCCGACCCCAACATAGTTGGGAAAAGGCTAGGCAGATGATGATGGTTGGAACTTTTGTTTGAGTTATTCGTTAGATCTGACAATATAATGTCCTATCCATGAAGAAAACTTAATTTTAAGGGTTCCGTACATCAAAAGGAAAAATACGAAACCCATTTAGGATCATCTTTGTTGTCCGTCTATCTACTGTCAAGTCCCTTTATCTCGGAAACATGTTAAAACCAATTCCATGTCTCGGCCAATCCGACTCGCACTTGACCGGTTTTTTTCTAAGACCACCACAAAGACACTTTTGGTATATAAATCCAAATAAGACGACTTGCAGTTATTGCCAAAATAAATCACGAATTTGTTTATTTAATTAGAATCCACACTAGAACCAACCAAAAGCTATAGCCATTGTTGTGGGTTATTCGAAAAAGATGCCGCTGCCTCGATACATTAATGCTAAAAGAAGGAACATGGGTGGGTTTTAATCAGTAAAAGTCTGACACCCCCCTCCACTCCGACCAGAGCGGGGGAAACTATTTGACGAATTCACATCCGTAAAAAAAAGCTATAGCAATTTTGTGTTTCAATTTTGGTGAAAAAAGCATAAAGCAGCTATTCTATTCTAAATCCTAATTTACTAAATACTTCCCACACCAAAAAGACACCGTCAAATCAAAAGAAATCAGTCCTAACAAAGTCCACAGTCCTCTCAGCGTCTCCCCATAACTTCAAATCCTATCTTCCACTCTAAAATCTCGTCACCCTATAAAACCATAAAGTAACAAGAAAATAAACTTAAAACCGAAACTTTACAAACATCTAAACCGGTTTAAATCATAATGTAGACGGACGGTCACAGTAACAGATGAGACCGGATTAAGAAACCAAATCTTCTGAAGTCCTGACCGAATCGATCCCCCTTCCCGACAGTTATGAAAAGGCGGTGTTTGAGAAAAGAAAAAATAAAAGCCGGTAAGCCTCTTGCTGGAAACCTCGGTGCGTTTCAAAGAAAAATATTTTCTTAGATACCGCACGAGTTTAGTGACAACCCTATTTTTTCACTCAACTAAAAGAATCTTTACCTTACAACGTTACAATAAGGTTGAAAGTCGCTTGTGTGGGGAACGTTGACGTAAGTGTGTGATCGTGTAGCAAGGGATGTCAAACCGGGTCTTGTCACCGACTATCAATATCAACCCTAAGTGATGTATGGGGTGGCAAATGCCTTAAATCGATATATTTCGTTCAGCAGCTAGTTACCAAAGTTTGGACAAGTTTATTGGTTATATTGACACCCTGTCGACGCAAGTTAAGTTCGTAAGAGGATCTTGAATGATGTGTTAAGATCCTTTTACTTTTCCATTGTACCTGTCCGTTCTTAAACAGGTTATTTTCTTATAGGGCATTTATTAATATAATACTAAGGCTTTTTAAGAATTCAAAAGTAGCAAAAAAGTCTTAAATAACCTCAACATGTTGAACTGAGATTGAAGAGTAAGTTTTTAAAACTATAAGATGACTAAAAAACCCTAATTGCAGCAGTATATGACGACAAAGTATTTTTTTACGTAATATTTTTACAAGATTATTAGTTTACGAAACAACCGCGACTGGTGCAAGCTAAAGAACACACATGACTTTGGATTTCACATAGACAATTACCTAACTACAATCTTCTTTCTCCATTCACAACTTATTTTACACAACATATGCAATTCAGCATAGTATATGTTTAATTCTACATTCGACCAAAAGTCAGAAATAAAATTAACCAGCTTCCCAATATAAACAGCTAATTAAATATCAATTCAAACCACACCAACGAATGAATACAGAATCAACACAGAACACAACATATTAACAAAAATAGAAGTTGCAGAATTGAATGCAACCACTTCAACCACGATCAACATCGACTAGACTTATTAATATCGTGTCCGGAATCGCATGCGTGTAACCGGACGCGGCGGACGGTAGCGTCGGTGACCGCGCGCGCTGCTAATAATCTAGCAGGAACCATATCCGTGGTTGGGACGTCATACATACGTCATGGGAGGTGGACATCACATATTTAACATGTGGTGACTGCAATATACGAGCATAAACAAAGGCCTCGGTTTTGTTGTGCAATCAACAATCTCAACTAGTTTTTTTTTAAGTGAAGTTCTGGTTTTGGCTGTTCGTTCTAACATTCTATTTTTGAATCTGTTTTGTCCGCTGTAAGACTACTCTAGTCTTGTGCAAGATTAGGCGAAAACATGCTTGACACGACACGAGAGAACATGGAACAAAAAAAAAACAAAATACATATTAAACCTCGTTGAAGTTGATAAAAAATCAAAACATTGATGCGAAGATGAATGTCAGTATTCACTCATCTTGCAGTTGTATATATTTTCGCCTATTCTTGAGTGGACGTATTACAGTTCTTGTTAAGAAAGAACCAAAATACTTAGAACAAATGTTTTCTTTCGTCATCACAGTGTTTTGTTTTTTTTTTTTATCTAACTTCTCGGTAATTAGTAATTTCAATGACATTGAGCGTGTTTGATATATTATAGTCATTCGAATAGGGTGTAAAGTTCTTCAATACTCCTCTCAGTCTTAATTTCAGTCACGGGTAACTGGCGATATCCTACTTCCTATCCGAAGTAGGATTCTATGTTCGACCTTTAGTAAAAAACCCGCCAAGTACAAGATTCTCGCACCGAGGGATCCGTACAAAGTTGCGACATAAACGGCCACATCTTTTGACTGCGTTAACTTAGAAGGTTGAGCTGCAAGGGACCACATAATTCAACTCGATATTTCCACGCGTTATCCCGATAAACAGACTCCAGACAGACAGACAACATAGTGATCGAATAAGGATTTAGTTTTTTCATTTTGAGGTACGGAACCCTAAAAATAGAACAAAATCCAGAAGACTCTAAGAAGGATATCTTTCTTGTTTAGCATAATTTGAACTACAACAACACACTGCTAGTTGAAGTATAACAGTACGTTACGGGTTGTTCGAAAGAGATACCGCGGCCCCGGAACGTAAAGGGCTATAGAAGGAACATGGTTAAGTTTTACTCAGTAGAAGTACACACACTTACACTCCCCCCGGCGCGCCCAGAGTGGAGGAAGTTATTTGATGATTCCCCATCCACAAAAACTAAAAACGAAATTAAACATATTTCGGGATATCGCCAAACAATGGGTAGCATATATATAGCGTCCATTCAACGTAGTAATGCTGCTAGTCTTCTGAGTACTTTATCCGTTGACAGCATAGCGAACGTTTTACGTTCATATTCTTATTTTATATCATAACATTATCACAAGTTAAGTCAAGTATTTGCGGGCATGTGGACGGTGAGCAATGAGTAGCTCACCGTCCGTCCGTCTATTGACGACAGGCCGTGTCGACGGCGCGTTCGTGTTTCACACGCGCCTCAAAGATATGACAGCAAAGCAGAGGGGCTTGCCAGAGCCTCCGCCTGCCGGGGTTGCGGCTTGTTTGAAAGAGATACGGTGGCCCCGGAACGTAAAGGGCAACAGAAGGAACATGGGTGGGTTTTAGTCAGTAAAAGTCTGACATGCCCCCTGCTGCGCCCAGAGCGGGGGAAGTAGATAATTACCCACCCGAAAAAAAAAGTCAAGTATATGATGATTTCCATCAGCATAAAAAAGTATAACAGTACAGTAAATACCCCGTACCTCACTTCCCGAATAAAAACAAAAATCCGTACGTGATGCGTACGATCGCGTGCGTTCCGCCAGAAGGTACTCGTCCATCCACAAATCAAGCACACAACACACGTGCGACTAATTGTCGCGTCAGGGAACGATTATATCGACTGAAGGGCCAAATGACGCGGATATAAGGGCGACTTGTTTCGTAGTATTAATAATCGTTGATATTTTGTTTGGCATGATTCCATTGTGGCACATATTGAGTGTTTTATTAATTGATTAGAGATAACTTTTCGCTGAACGCATTGTTGTTCTCGAATAAGTCTCTTGTTCATCGTTACGATAGAAAAAAAATGCTTCAGCCTGGGTTCTGAATGATTATAGATAGTTTAGTAGAGGTTTTATACCTTGCCTTAATCGAATCCAAGTGCTGGCTGGTTTTGCAATGAGCTTCGAATACTCAGGTCGTTTGGAATAATGAAGAAAACACGAGAGATTGGCGTAGAAAGTGTATGACATGTAGCAGTGAAATATGATCCTATTATTATTAATTAATATTATAAAAGCGAAAGTTTATGACGTATATGTTTGTTGCTCTTTCACGCTAAAACTACTAAATGGAATTCGATGAAACTTCACAATGATATAGCTTACATATCAGAATAACACTTAGGCGACCATTCATAAAGATATTGTATATTTTATCACCAAGTGAAACCGCGAGGCCCAGCTAATTTAAAATATAATCCTGATAGTATTTTATGCGCTTTCATTTACGAAGACTTTTAGACCTACCACGGTTGTTAGAGGCCCGAGAAATTAACAACCATTCAAGGGATCACGTATTACCCAGTACCAACTGGGTTGAGGAGTTCAGCTATCCAGCCGCTCCATTTAAAATACTGCTGCCCACTATGACGTCTTAAAGCAGAACTTATTCCGCTGAGAGAAAGAGACAGGGCTATACAGGGTGTCTAGCACCATCTTTTTCCCTCAGTGGAATAAGTTCTGCTTTAAGACGTCATAGTAGGCGTGCTGGTATCCAGCTACATCCGTTTAGACTGGTCACAGCTTCTCTCCTTGAGAGGAGGGCCTTTCGTTGAAGTGGAATGTTTAGGTATAGGCTGATTGACGTCATGAATGTAAAATAATAATAATTCATTTATTTGCAAGAAATATGGTGCTTACAGATCTTAAAATAAAATAGTCACAGTACTTCATATTTCGCCTCCAAAATTCAGCATGCAAATTTTTTTGATGCCCCGTGTTTCTTACTGATTAAATAAAATAAGGAATTACGAAATGTCAAAATAAGAATACAGGCATTTCAAGATTTATAAAATAACAAAAATTTCAAAAAAATTACAGGCTGTCCAATTTATAAGATTACAGAATTGTCAAATTAAATTATATTACAGGAATGTCAAAGCTAATTAAATTGAAATAATTTCAAAATTAACTAATATTCATTTTTCATATATTTTCATTGTATTAATAGGAGGAGGTCCCACTCTCCAATAACAGGTTAAAAAATAGTACAAGTTATATAAATAAATAATAATAAATATCTTGGGACAATTCACACACGGCTATCTGATCCCAAGCTAAGCAGAGCTTGTGTTATGGTAACCAGACAACTGATATACATACTTATATAATTTATAAATACATACTATAGATAAATCACAAATATTATAGATAAATCACACCCAGACACAGAACAAACAATCATGCTCATCACACAAAGTTTGTCCTGGGTGGGAATCGAACCGACGACCTTCGGCTCAGCAGTCAGGGCCACTAACCACTAGACCAACAGGCCCGTCAATAAACAATAAAAGTAGTATGGATAAAAATGAACACGAGTAGAGTATTTTAATTTTAGTGGGAAATCAGTTTGTCTGGAACAGGAGTGAGAGCAACCTAAGTCTAACTTAGGAACGGATAAGAATAGGACAGTATTGACCTTGGTTGGGCTGTCGTTGACCTATATGGCACTACACTGCTCAGTTTAGCTCACGACCACACAGGAGATTATAATGTGTATCACTGCTCAGTTTACTATAAAATATTTATAGTTAACTAGCTGTGTAAAACCAAAACTTTCCCATTCCATATTAGTAAGATGTAGAATAGAACAAGCGCGTGGCGTACCACACAACGCTAAAATAACATGTTTTTTTTTGCATGGAAGCCCCCTTAAAGTTATTTTATTCTATTTTTAACTTTATTAATTACTAGCTTCTGCCTGCGGCTTCGCTCGCGTTTAATTCGGGATAACACAGTTTCCCTTTCCTGATTTGCAGGTACCTGCTACTTGTAGTTTTTGCGCTAGCGCCTTATTTATTGTAATAGGAATGCTAAGTTTTCCCTTTACTTCCCTCTTTCTCCCTCATAACTCAATCTTCAAAAAAAAACAAAAAAATGCTTTTGTCCGTCTCCAGGGTCCCAACTATCTCTGTACCAAAATTCATCAAAATCAGTTTAGCCATTAAGGCATTAAGACGTAACAAACAAACTCACGTTCGCTTTTATAATATCATAAGTAAGGATTATAGCAGCAACAAAAAAACATCGTCTGTCAAAATTTCAGCTGTCTAACTACCAGGGTTCATGAGATACACCTGGTGATAGACGGTCAGACAGACCGACAACGGAGTAATAATAGGGTCCCGTTTTATCTTTTGGATACGGAACCCAAAAAAACGATTAAGGAAGGGTAATAGATTTATATTATGCTGGCAACCCTATTTCATCGTTAATGTCAATTTGATTTACATACGTCATAGTATGTTGTTATATTTCGAATCTGTTTTGTTTTGTGCCAGAATTTTATGTGTACGCAAAGAGATCTTATACCTACTGTTTTTGTAAATGGAAGATTGAAATGACAAGATCATTTTAAACAAAGCGAGTCCAGTTAAATTTTTTAGGCTTTTTCAGGGTTCCGTACCTCAAAAGGAAAATACGGAACCCTTATAGGATCACTTTATAGTCCGTCAGTCTGAGTGACTGTCACTTTGCCTCAAAGCCGGTAGAAAACCGTATTAATAAGTCCGTGATTCCTTGAAGCTGTAAAGAAATCAACCCTTGAAGCTGTAAAGAAATTAACGCTTTTAGCAAATCCTTTCATTTGATACCCATATCATGGGGGTGGATTTCAAACAGCCGCAGCAGGGAGGAAGCCATATTGGATTTGTAATGACGTTTTTTAGCTAGTCATGTATTGTAATCAGAATTCAGAGTGTGTGCAAAATTTCATCCTAATCGAAGACCGGGAAGTGGGTCAAAATAAGATTCCAAGATTTTCTTACACACCTAGTTACAAGTGAAGCTAATATAAGCGTGTTAAAAAAAAATTTGAGGTGTCAAAGGACACCCGGATGGAACGAAGTTCCTATAGAAATGAAAATATCTGACTTGCTTTCTATAAGAGAGAGAGAGACAGAAAGACAGACAGAGGAACATGCGACGCCGCATAGCTTACAATAGCTTACTATAGCAAAAAGTGTCGTGACAACTTTTCGTAAGAATGTTTTCCGTCTAGCTCTAGTCTAGTTCCAATAAATATACTACTGTTTAATTTATAAACAGTACACCAGTCTTATATGAACGGCTCAAAGTAAATAATATAATTTGACGACACCGTTGGCGCAATGGCTGAGCGATCGACTGCTGCACTGCGTGTCACGGGTTCGTCTCCTCACGGAACATATTTAAATGATGGACGTTGACTACGAATGAAATTTTATATATTGTACACCTTAAAGGTGTAAATGTTACAACGAGCTAATTTTTAATAACAAGAACTAATTTTCGAAATACACAAAAAATGTATTTAAATTTTATTTGTTTTATGGCCTACAGATAGTTGTTCCGTGTCTGGCTGTTTGTGTGTGTGAGTTTAAACATCATCTGTAAACGCACCAAATGTAAAAAAAAAATAAAAAAAGTCTCAAAAAAGTTACATTGTGTATAAATGAGATACCACCAGTACATAAGTTATTGGTAATACTTGTGTTGGGGCTATCTGGCTTCTTCCCTTAAATATTAACAATATTGAGACACTTAACTTTACTATTGTTTAAATTACAAATGAGAAAAGGTTAAATTTAGAAAAACTTATAAACTAATTTGCAGCACTTGTTTTTAAATGTTCTTTGTATATATGCGCGTGTGTATGTGTGTGCTTTTGTGTATATGTATGTATGTGAGTGTAATTTTTTTCTTTCAAATGCCGATGAAATTATGGAACCAGGAAGTATGTTTCGAACTTGTAAAATCGGATGGAAATAGAAATAACATGTGTATTTATGGTGCCGCTGAAGTGGCTGTGAATCTGTTAATTTAGAGCATAGTTAAGTAATACGACATAGTTCGACTATGCTCCGACACTGCGCCACTAGGTTTTAGTTAAATTGGACATAGTAGCATTGAAGTGTTATATGGCATATTTTCTGTGGTCGGATTGGTTTAGGAGTAAGGTGTAATAAAAAAAAACAGGCTATGCTTTTTAAAAAAATTATAAGTAGTTTATTTTTTATTTGTTGGTGCCGACATTTTTAAAAGTAGTTGAAAACTTTTTTGCAATAAAAAATTTCCCATATTTTTCCTTTTTTGTCCCTCATTATTTACTATTTAAAAAAAAACGCGCCTAATGGCAAAACCGATTTTGATGAATTTTGGTACAGAGATAGCTGGGATCGGAAACGGACATAGGCTACTTTTTGTATCTTTTTAGAAAGGGAAGTGGGGTTAGCCCTTTTTCCCTAAAATAGGGGGTGGAAGTTTGTATGGAGCATTCCGCAATTTTTAAGGTAAAAAACTAAAAATTAGTATGCGGACTAATACAAACATCGTTTATCATTTTTACCTCGAGCATAACCTAGTAGAATATAATTTATTTGTGTAAAAATATGGTACATAGAGTCTTATAGTTATAGTTGTGAACTTGGATGCTTTACCATATATAAATACAAATATCAGCGCAGTATAGTATGAAACTGTTATACTAAATCTTAACAATAATCTATACTAATATTATAAAGCCGAAGAGTCTATACTATATACATATACATATAATATTATAAAGCTGAAGAGTTTGTTTGTTTGTTTGTTTGAACGCGCTAATCTCAAGGACTACTGGTTGGAATTGGAAAATTCTTTCAGTGTTGGATAGTCCATTTCTTGAGAAAGGCTATAGGATATATAACATCACGCTACGACCAACAGGTGCTGAGCAGCGTGGGTGAAACCGAGGGGAACAACTAGTATGTAATAAAAACAACACAGAACACATTGAAAAAATAAAAGTTCATTGTTGAGATCGCGGGTCACAACATCGCCGCGCAGCGCGCCTGGCCTAGCGGCAGTGAACGAGGGGTGCTGGGCAGCGGTCACCATATCTATCAGTCACTTTTTATTAAAAAATTCTTTGACACTACAAAACAATTGCCTACAAGCCATTTATGCAACTTTTATTTAAAATACTAGCTTTTGCCCGCGGCTTCGCTCGCGTTAAATTCGGGGTAACACAGTTCCCCTTGCGCCTTATTGATTTGTAATAGCAACGCTAAGTTTTCCCTTTTCTTCCCTCTTTCTCCCTCACATCCTACTTTTTTCAAAAAAATATTAGCCTATGTCCGTCTCCTGGTTCCCATTTATCTCTGTACCAAAATTCATCGAATCGATCGAATCGGTTTAGCCATTAAAGCACCTCTCGTTTGTTTGTTTGTTACCTCTTCACAGAGGTAACAAACAAACAAACAAACTCACTTTCGCTTTTATAATATTAGTAAGGATTCTCAAGAGAACTCTCTTATTTCTTTTGCTATATTACATCTCAGCGTTGCCTTTCAAGAAATACAGGCTTGATGTTATGTTTAGTAAATAATGTACTACATATTATGAGAAAGCTAATAAGTAAAAAAAAGTACTTTATCCACACTGCACAAGGCAGCAATCACAACAGCAGCAACCCCTAAAGTCCACTTCACAATAATCTTTAAACCACAAAACCTAAGTGTATTAACTCTCACACTCAACCAATAAAAACAAAACTAACACTCATTGCAAAAGGGGCACTATTTCAAATAATAACACGGTCTATATTTCAGACGAAACAACAGACGTTGGCAGGTACGCCAAGGGAACTTTCGAAGTAGTAACAGACCGATAAAAGTTTGTCCAATCAAGCGAACAGCTAATAGTATTGAGAGAAACCACTCTTGACGTAAAAAGGGGTCTAAAATGGCCGCTTTAGCGCAATAATTATAGGACAATTAGCTTTCACCCGTGACTTCACCCGCGTGGCATAGTCACTTTGGGCCAACGCTAACTTTAAACTGCGTGACGATCGAAAAAAAATGTTTATTTCTTCCCTCTTTCTCATTTTTTTTTGTCCATTTCCAGGGTCATTACTATCTCTACACTAAAATTTATCAAAATCGGTTTGGCCACTTTGGCGTGAAGACGTAACAAAAAACTCACTTTCGCTTTTATAATATTAAGTAAGGATAATATCAATTACGTTGAAATTCTTAAAATGGTCACAGATGTAGTTAATATTGTGACTTGCGACCATTTTAGACCCCTATTTTAGATCTCGGTTGTGGGCAACAGTACTCTTGATAGAATATAGACGAATATACCGTGACGCACTTGATGTTAAGCCGAATCATCATGCTATTTACTTTAAAAAAAAAATATCTTAAAACGTTAAGGAGAGTATTTAATGATTGTATTATTTGCAGTTTTTTTTTTTGTTTAGTATATTTTTTTTCAGATAATGGCTTTTTCTAAAAGGCCAGAATAATTCTATGTTTTGAAATTGAAATGGCTTTCGTTTTGTTGCAACTGCTACAGCATTCACGCTGTGATGACTAATACATAGCAAAGTTGAAGAGTAATTCTGACTACTATAATTTTTGAAAAGATATCATAATATTATCTTGGTAGAAAAAATGCTATAAATCTCTCTTATCTGAAAAGAATTTGAAATACCTAGATAATATTCAATTACCCCGGCTAAAGCAGCGGCCCCGGATGCAACAAACATAGTTTGACAGTAATGCAAAATGTCTTTCCTTCTTTTCATTTTTTTTTTAGAAGGCTTTGCACACCCCACACTAGTATTCCTCCTGTAACATAGGTGCGTATTCAAACATTTAAACTCACATTGAAAAACAGTCAGGCCCGAAACAACTATCTGTAGGTCATACAAATATTTGTCCGTGCGGGGATCGAACCCATCAGAAGTCGATGGCTCAGCCACTGCGCCAAACCGTGCCGTCAAATTATCCATTCGAAACAGTTTCATTGCAGTTTCAAGAAAAAGTCCATTATTCAAAGTAATTTTAGATACAAAAATATCTCATCATCATCAACTACAACTACTGACTCATATCATACTGACTTAAGAAAAAACTGTTCTTGGAACCAAGCGATACCAAATGTAAACAAAACCCATGCTAAAACCCCATCTAAAATGGCCGCCCGAATGTTGGCGAACCCGTCTTTACGTTGTCATGTTTTTGCCGGGAGAACGAGACATTACGACAAAGGCACAAGATGGAAAGAGCTATATTAGATTGTCAACGCCACAGTTGTTCTTTAGGTTAATGACCTTTCGTATCGCTTCTCGTTGGCCGTACTAGATAGATAGATGTAATTTTTTTAATGTAGAGGTCTGAAAACATTGATGAAACCTGTAACGGTACAAGCTAGACCAGCTTGCAAAGACATTCGAGTACTCAATTTTTTAAATAAAGATAAGAAACAATAGAAGGACTTAGACTGGTTTTACATTATGTGGATATGTACTGCTGAAATAATGAACTAAAATATAATCTTGAAAATATTTTATGTGCTATCAATTACGTATACTTGTAGACCTTTTATAGTACATACGTAAGTGATCACATTTATGTGTATGAAGGACCACCCATATTTATGGAACGAAGTTCCTCATCGCGCATTACGATAAGGGGCCAGGCGGAAAAAACTAAGACCAAAAGTTGTAACGAAAGTGTTGGTCTTAATATTTTCCGTCTTAGTATTTTGCTATAGTTGTAAGCCATGCGGCGTGCGAGTGTTTCTCTGTCTGTCTTTCTATCCCTCTCTGTCATAGAAATATATAACACATAATAGTGGTGATAATATACATATAATAGTGGTGATTATTTTTGTTGAGTGTATACAGGTTTTTTCTATATAAAAATAATAACTTCGTTGCATCCGGGTGTCCCGTGAAACCTCTCAAGTTTTTTATTATTACACATCGTTTTTGTGTAACGTTTCCTAGAAGGCACCTACTGTCCAAATTGCGAATGTTTGTTGACAATTGTCTCAGAGTAAATTACCTGGTAAATCTAAGTTGCGGAACCTCTATATATCCACGAAAACGGAACCCTTCTCCAGAACTCGGCAAACTGTCCTAATTGTTGGGTGTGCGTGACCAGCCGTGGGATCCAACATATGCCATAACTAAGTCAACCATTATTATCAAAACTATGCCCGATAATTTGCCACTGGTCATTTAGATATGTGCAATCGATATGACATGCTACGCCCAATTTTTTGGAGAAAGTGGAGTGGATCATCGCATGAAAACCTGTCTTCTTATTCAAGCTGGACAGGACAACAACTGCCAGGGTTGAGGGTTACTTGAAAAAGATACCACGGCCCCGAACACCAAAGGCAGAAGAAGGAACAGGGTTTTAGTCAGTAACAATCTTACACTCCCCCCGTTCCGCCCAGAGCGGGGGAAGTTATTGGATGATTTCTCATCCCTTGAAACATAAAAAGGCTAGATAACAACAAGATGAAAGCATTCTCCCTGGTCTATGCACCATCAGACAAAATTATAACAGTAGGTTATCTCTCCGACACCTCCTTTTTGCCATATCCTCCGTCACACAGTCCATCCGTCGTCTTCCTGTACTCTTAGACCACCAAAACCTTTCTGTTGATCAATAAGACCCTTAACTACCCATGTAAACATTCATTATGGTCTGATAGATGATGGTAATGAGAAACAGTTAATGCATCATGGCTAAAGGCATCGACACTGGTCGATCGATGGCGGAGGTTAAAGTACGATGCCGAGGCCAGACCTTGGGGGAGCCACCGTTGTCTTCCCCCACCAACCCTCCGAAAGCGAGGACACCATTCAGTCTTGCCGGAGAATTTCAAACGGTCAGTCGTGTTGTCGTTTCTTCTAAAGCGACGAGTTAGAACACGATACTAACTTTTATGTTCGAGAATCGAGTTAAGTGGCGCGCGATTGATGAGGTTGATGTCCAACTGTGGCCTGCTGTAGGCTGATTATGATGATGATGATGAAAATAACGTCATGTTGTCGTAGTACAAGTTCAAGGCCAACTCAATTTAGATCGCCGTAAAGAAAACCTCACTTTTATCATCTATACTAATATTATAAAGCTGAAGAGTTTGTTTGTTTGAACGCGCTAATCTCAGGAAGTTCTGGTTCGAATTGAAAAATTCTTTTAGTGTTGGATAGTCCATTTCTTGAGGAAGGCTATAGGCTATATAACATTACGCTACGACCAACAGGTGCTGAGCAGCGTGGGTGAAACCGCGAGGAACAGCTAGTATTAAATACGCAGATTTGGACTTAATAGTATACTCACATTTTGCAGTTACGTTTAAATCCCATGTTATATGAGCAGAGCTAATTTTCATCAACTAGGCATAAATTGACAAACAGATTGACAAATTCCTCATGGATAAAATGTAGTGAAACTTTCTCTGAATGGAACCCAGGCCCCATGCTCAGCAGACACTAGGCTAAAGAATAAACAGACCAAATTGAATTCTGCCCCTCAGGTCTGCAGCCGTAATGGTCTGATGAGCTGAGGAGGTCAGATGAGCAGCCTTTCCATGCAAACTACTCGTATTTAGCAGCATAAGATCCACAACAGCTATCCCAAACGCGCTGAGTCCTCTCTATCGAAACCTTGAAAACGAAAAATGACCCTTTTAAGAAAACTTAGACCGTTCACTTTAGTTCCATTAAGAATGCTGTAGACCTTGGGACACTGACATTGCACGTTTTAATTGGGAATCGTTTTTAAATAGATCAATTATGTAGTATGGAAGAAAGTTTTTCTGTCCTATGCCGTGTTTGTTCTACGGTGAATTTGTTGTGCTTTTTGGGGAGAATTGATTCAGTGTTTATGTAAGATGGAGATTTAAAGATGACTAGTTTTGTAAATGTGGTCTTGTTCCATAAATGATGGGATATTTGATACCTTGCCCTGCCTGACAAGTTTCCAGTACACTACAGAAAAAAATCTTTATTACTCCAAATAAAAACAAACATCACACATTTATAAAAAAGTATTTTGCAATAAAAAACGACTTTAATAGAATTAATTAAAAAGACGGGAAATTAATTGACTTCCGGAATTCGGCGGCAAAAAATCGATGAATATTAAAAAAACACAAAAGTGACTGAATTCCGGAAGTACATTCATTACACGTATTTTAGAATTTTTGGAAAAACTTAGAATTTAAGTTGGATTTTTTTTTGGTTATAGAAAATACGCACATTATGCATTCTATAACTAAAAAAACTTTTCTTATTCCTTCCCAATTTTTTTTCAAATTCCTGATTTTTACGATAATTTATTTTACCGTTTCGATAAGCCTGATCTATGTGATGAAAATACATTACTCTATCTCTTATATAATAACGTAGGAAAGGCAAAATCATATTCAAAACATAAAACTCCATAAAATTACATAAAGAAATCGGTCAAAACCCTTCCACGCCCTTCAAGGCGAGATGCGAAACTCATAAAAATGATAAGTCGTAAAAACGGTCATAAAAAATATGTAGCTACGCTAATATGCGGTTCGGACGAAGCGTGATTTCGATATGAATAATTCTAAATATTATATTTTGTTTATTTTAGTTTCGTTTTAACGAGATTTTCAGCCTATTCCGTGGATTTATATTGTTTTTGAAAATCTGCTTTACGTTCTTGATAACGAATGATTTAATATATTTTGTAATTACATGAGCAATGATTGTTAAAACTTATTATAATGTGATGATAATCCTATGACATAAAATCTATGAACAATATTAGGTAATTAATATAATGTTTAATGTAATGTAAAAAGTTTGACTAAGTTAATTTAGAATGTTTTTTTTTTATGTATCATTAACTATTAAATTGCAATGCCTAAACAGGCAACTAAGTTCTAAGAACCTACCCTTTGTTAAGATCTAAATTACTACACTTAGTTAGCAATAAAGAATTTGACTTTGACTTTAACTGTTGGTATATCATTCAAGATTAACACTTTGATTCTTTGTTGTATTTTGTGTAAGAAGGTTTAGTTTTTTTTTTATAAAACTTTATTACAGCGATTGGTGAGACAAAATTCTGTAGTAAGAGTCTACCAAAAGAAATCGTTTAAAATGTAAAGCGTGTATTTGTCCGATAGCTGGATAAAGCATGTTTTTTATACACTACTAGCCTGCGCGGTGTCACCAGCGTCTTTGGTTACTGCCCTGCTCCCGTGGGTAGTGGCGTGATGTTATTTAGCCTATATAACTCAGTGATTATGTAGTTTTCTAATGTTATAGGCAATTTTGAGTTCGGTTCAGTAGTTTTTAAGTTTATTCGTTACATACAAAAATACATATCTGTCCTCTTTATAATCTAATATATAAAATTCTCGTGTCACAGTTTTCGTTCCCATACTCCTCCGAAACGGCTAGACCGATTTAAACGAAATTTTGTGTACATATCGGGTAGGTCTGAGAATCGGCCAACATCTATTTATCATACCCCTAAGTGAGCAGCGGGTGAAACCGCTGGGCACAGCTAGTATTAGTATAAGTTTTGCTGTTCGACTGTAAAAAAATTGGGACTGAAAGTAGGTAGGAAAGATTTTAAAACTTATGCTACTATTTTTGTAGTGGCTTCCGGATAAGATATTATTGACTACGTTGAGATAACAAAGTCTTACTGTTAAAAAATTCACTTTTTCCAATCGAGGGAGTTTGCCCTCCATCTTCACTTTGTTCTTAGGTAAAATCATAAAACGATTCAGATATTATACTTATAATAATTCCCAGACCGATACAAAACCTAGCATAATACCCAGCCGAACAATAGTCTGGCTTTCCATCAACTTTCATAGTTACCAAAACCTATTAAGTTCAAGACGTTGGTATTTTAATAAATGAGGGCGCGTGACAGCCATTCTCCCAACTTGAAATTAACTTTGGGCTCCAGGGACTTGTATAAAAGCTATGAATACGGTACGGCATACCGTCAGCCATTGTCGGAGGCTGGAGACGGCAGTTCTTGAAGTTGCAGCGGGAACTTGCTACAGTGGCGCCATTGTGGCCTTGTGGTTCGACGGCAAAGCTTGGCTTTAAAACGTGTGCGATGACCGCCTCAATAGGAGTAATTTCTATTGAATTTTTGTGAATTGAAAACTCTTTTGGTTAAATAAAAATAAGTCTGGATTAAACCAAACCAGTTAAGGCGCTATCGATGTCAGTATTTGATAGTTTCTGGAACACGGTTTACATTTGTGTGGATTGCGTTCAGTGTCATTTCTGATCTTTGGTCTTAATAAAAAGATGCCAGATTGAATAGATCTGTACAAACAAACATTGTCCACTTCAAATTTTACTAACATATAAAAGCGAAAGTGAGTTTGTTTGTTACCTCTTCACGCTTGAATGGCTAAACTTTTTTGATGAATTTTGGTACAGAGATAGTTGGGAACCAGGAGACGGACATAGGCTAATTTTTATATAAAAAAGTGGGATTTGAGGGAGAACGAGGGAAGAAAAGGGAAAACTTAGCGTTGCTATATCAAACCAATCAGGCGCAAGAGCAAAAACTGCAGGTCTGCTTGGTGTGTTAAACTGAATATAACGCGAGCAAAGCCGAGGGCGAAAACTAGTGAGTTTATAAAGTAAGCTGGTACGCCATAGTACTGTTTTTCAGGTTAATGACAAGACACAATTTTTTTTAGCATAATGCTTATGATAACTAACTCCCATAGTACAGTGTTCTTATAATAAAATTCAAAACCGATAAGTTCCATGGACGAAGAAAACTATTTTCATTAAAAATAAAAACAAGAAACTAACCTTTTCCGATAAAATTCGGTCGTTCCGTTTAAACGAGGCATAGAAAATAAAAAATACATAGAATGTTAATACTTTTATGAATTAATAAAATTAAAACGTATGGTTTCGCTCTCGCTTTGCTCATAAAATATTGACATTAAGTACGGTTTAAAAACATATACAAGTTACTGATCTGAAAACAAATATTATGATATTTTGTACCATTGACTGGCTATTACAGGATTCAAATATCAATTTATTGTCTATCAACTATTGTTACATATTTGTGTCTAGAATTTAAATCTACAAACATAGTTATACAGTTCATTTTCAGCTGCATGTTCGAAGACGAATAATATTTTATTAATAAAAAATATGAATATCAAATAGTTATTCGTGTTGTAACTAATAGGCGTAGAAGGGCTAAAAAATCTACCTACTTTTGTACCTTTACATTTCCTAGAAAGTTACATAACATACATCGACACAATAACCTGAAAAAATCAATTCTGTGTGTTCACTATTAGAAATAATTACTTTTGCTGTCTACGAAACGACGCCTACGGCGTAGCCGCGTAGCGCTACGCGGTTGGCATTGTAGTATAGTATCAGTACGCACTCACTGATTTTAAGTAAATTATATATTCAGGTATATTATCTTCATTAACAAAAATTATAGTAAGGTAACATTTGACGACTAACATATCAATAATCTAACCCAAAATAGGGCTGTAAGTAAGTAGCGGCCAGTTATTTTTAACTGACTTAAAAAGGCCGAGATTCCAATTCTAATTCTAAGGTCGACGTATGTTTATATCATTATTTGATTTTTACCCGACTGCCAAAAGAAGGGTTATGTTTTACGAGCGTATGTATGTTAGTATGTTATCTAATTATTTGGCATGCTCCTCATCGTAAAACCATTTAACGGAATTCGACATATGCTCGTCTTTGAATTTCAATGTCATAAAAAAGGCAAAAACACTACTAAAAAGAAAAAAAATACGAGTCTTTAGCTCAAAACTCTAGACCGGCTCAAAACTTCCCAATAATGGGTTGCAACTGTCAAACTGGACTAATGTTTACTTTTAAGTATTTTAGCGAAACAAGTTTTTTTTTTACTTTGATTTACTTTTTTTAACATTCCACACTAAGAATTTCTCCTGTATCATGGGTGCGTTTACAAACATTTAAACTCACATACACAAACAGCCAGACCCGGAACAACTATCTGTAGGAAATACAAATATTCATCCGAGCGGGGATCGAACCCGCAACACGCAGGGCAGCAGTCGATCGTTCAACTACTGTGCCAACAGTTACTAAAAGATATGTTATTCTCCTAATTTCATTTAACCCCACGTTGTGCCCGGTTGACGGCAATGTGTTTTTGGATGTATATGTATAAAGAGCAGGATGTAAAGCCTGTTATGTAAATATGTCTTCATTCCCTATAGAAAAGGGAAGATTCTCCGATCAAACGGGTGTCATGTCTGACGTGCTTGCACGTTGTAGGAATTCATCTGCCTAGCCTTTTCCCAACTATGTTGGGGTCGGCTTCCAGTCTAACCGGATGCAGCTGAATATCAGTATTTTTACATGGAGCGACTGCCTATCTGACCTCCACAACCCAGTTAATACTGGGTAATACGATACCCCTTGGTAAGACTGGTTGTCAGACTTTCGGAACACTGACTACCTGTAACGACTGCCAAAGATCTACAAATGACAGGCGGGACCAACGGCTTAACGTGCTTTCCGAGGCACGGAGGAAACTCGGTATGTAACGGGTGGTCACCCATCCACAGACCAACCTAGGCAAGCGCAGCTTAACCTAAAGATCCACCCGAGCGGCTGCTATTATTTAACCACGAGGTCCTCCACGTTGTAGGAATTATAATATAATATATAATAGTTTATTGGTAAAGTAAGTTTCGTTTTAACAATTTTTATGACAGTTTATTATCGATAATTAGAGCTAAGTTTAATTTAATTGATAGTTTGTATATAAATGTAAATTGATAGTTTCCCAATTGTGGTGTAGATGGCGCTTTAGTACTTTTTGCCATAGTTGGAATTGTAGGGTTGTCTTGAAAAAATCGCTTTTAGCGATAAGACCGCCCATTGTGTCACCCTATCTATAAGTTGTTTAATGTTATTCTTGTTATTTGTATGGTGTACATAATAAAGAATATTCTATCTATCTAAAACGCTAGTACATAACAATTAGTATCTCTAGCTACTGAACCACATACAGCCTAGCAGTTTATACGCAATAATTTGGCCCGCTAGTCTAATTCAAAGCTAAACCGGCCGTAGACGGTTCGTCACAACGCTGACATCACTTCACTCGGAATTACTAATGAGGGCGCGGCCCCATTGACAGCGGGCGTCACATAGCCTTCTAACTACCGACTCAAACGATGGTCATCTGTACGTTATATTGTGGTCACAATGCACTTCCATAATACATTTGTTTTTATTGGAATACTAGCTGTGCAATTGGTGACGGGCCTGTTGGTCTAGTGGTTACTGGCCCTGACTGCTGAGCTGGAGGTCGTGGGTTCGATTCCCACCCAGGACAAACTTTGTGTGATGAGCATGATTGTTTGTTCTGTGTCTGGGTGTGATTTATCTATAATATGTATGTATTTATAAATTATATAAGTATGTATATCAGTTGTCTGGTTACCATAACACAAGCTCTGCTTAGCTTGGGATCAGAAAGCCGTGTGTGAGTTGTCCCAAGATATTTATTTATTTATTTAATTAGCAATGCAATTTATCTACCCACCCTACTTACACAAAAACCTATACTGCCTTAAACTTTTTTTTCTCGCCGTAAATCCATCTTTGGACTTCAACAAATATAAAAAAAGAATTGGTAAAATTGGTCTAGGCGTTGTTGAGTTATGCGCTTACCAACACATTTTTCGATTCATTTTTATATTATAGATTGGGTTGCTTTGTGATCGCAACTTTTATATGGTGTCATAATAAATAAAATGTTTATTTCAATAACTTAATAATGTTTTTAGGAATTTCCATTGAAGTGAAAATACAGTTGTGTTAGGAAGTTCTGGTCTTCTACTACCATTTTAGAAAATAAAAAAAAATAAAACTAAAATAAAATAAGCTAAGAACAAAGTATAAATTAAAAATTCGCTATACCGAGTTAGCTAAATACAGTCATGTGTATTCATATTTATAGTGTATATATATTTTTCTCATGATGCATGGTACAGGTTACAGGTAGTTGTTCCTGTAGGCCTACTATGACATCTTAAAGCAGAACTTATTCCACTGAGTGAAAGAGATGGTGCTAGACACCCTGTATACCTCTGTCCCTTTCCCTGAGCGGAATAAGTTCTGCTTTGACACGTCATGGTAAGATAGCTGGTCTGGTTATTTGTGTATGTGAGCTAAAGTGTTTGTACATAATGTTTGTAGTTTCTAAGTTACCTCTGGCAGGAGTATTTAATCTATTATAAAACTTAGTGTTGGAAGAGTATAGTCCATGTCAACAGCGCGTTCGTGCTCAACGCGTACTTCAAAGAATTGAATTAGACGGCACGGTTGGCGCAGTGGCTGAGGGATCGACTACTGCGCTGCGTGTCGCAGGTTCGATACCCGCACGGAACAAATATTTGCATGACCTGCAGATAGTCGTTTCGGGTCTGACTGTTTGTGTATGTAAGTTTAAATGTTTATAAACGCACCCACGATACAGGAGAAATACTTAGTGTAGGGCAATATTAAAAAAAAAGAAAATTGACAGCAAAACTGACAGGCTCGCCAGGGCCACTGCATGCCAGGGTTGCGGGTTCCACGGCTGCGGACCCGGAACACAAAGGGCAAAATAAGGGACATGTGTGGTTTTTAGGCAGTATAAGTCTGACCCTCCCGTTCCATCTAGAGCGGGAAAAGTCATTGGCTAATTTCCCATTCAAATCAACAAAAAAAACTGCTGAAAGAGTAAAGATGATAACAGACTTGTGTCACAATACAATAACAACGTTATTTATGTAATGGGAAATAAGTTGGTGATTATTTATTTTTTTAGTTTCTTAGTATATAAGTACATTTATATATTTCCCAATGATAGAAGGTGATCTGAGTACAAAACCGCAATGTGTAAGGAACGGAATGAGTATTTAGCAGAGTTTAGATAGTAAAAAAAACCGGTAAAGAGGGAGTTAGACTCGCGCACCGTGGGTTCCGTACAAACTTGCGACAAATACGGCCATATCTTTTGACTGCCAACACTTAGACGGTTTATTTTTTATAGCATAAAGACGGGTTTGGGTTCCTGGCTTTAATTTCAACTCGATACTTCCACGCGTTCTTGAGATAAAGGGTCTTGATAGACAAACAGACGAACAAAAAAATTATCAAATAAGGGTTCCGTTTTTTTCCCTTTGAGGTTCGGAACCCTAAACATACTGAATTGAACACGAATAAACAGACGAATGAAAACTGTAACTAAAACGCAAATGTGCTTACACGACTAATCCAGTACAGAATGTTTTATTAAAATTTGGGAACACCACAAGTCTTGAGGGATGAGCGCGGGGAACGAAATGTCAAAGACCTTCGACTCAACCTTGGAATAAACTTATATTGTATTAAAACTACCTAATTATGTTGTCTATTTTAAAGCTATTGCATAGCTTCTATCGCGAACCTTGAGCTTGGAGACTGAATCCAGAAATTTCGTAACGAAAAAACCTAACACTTTCATTACGAATACGGTCAGTTATTTCAATCACGATTTCATTGTTCTATTAGCGTGTTTGGTAGAGAATTGGATAATCAATCAACATTACGCTGGATCAAACCCAAGGTGTTGTTTTTCTTTTTGCGACTTCTTTTCATTGGAAGTCATCATCTGCCTAGCCTTTTCCCAACTATGTTGGGGTCGGCTTCCAGTCTAACCGGATGCAGCTGAATATCAGTATTTTACATGGAGCAACTGCCTATCTGACCTCCACAACCCAGTTAAATCTAGGTAATACGATACCCCTTGGTAAGACTGGTTGTCAGACTTTCGGAACACTGACTAGCTTTAACGACTGTCAAAGATCTACAAATGACACCCGGGACCGCTTAAAACGTGCTTTCCGAAGCACGGTGGAAACTTGGTATATAACAGGTGGTCACCCATCCACAGACCAATCTAGGCACGCACGGCTTAACCTAATGATCGACCCGAGTGGCTGCTATTATTTAACCACGAGCTCCTCCTCACTCAACTCTGTGGTTACTTATTAAAAATCAACATTTCAGACACTAATCTGCATAGTTCTCTTGTAAGTTGACCAAGATTTATGTCTCGACCTTAAAAGAGCCTGTCCTTAGCTTAGATTTGCCTGTTTTTTCTGAGAGTCCCGTACGAAACACTGACGTCATCTTATACTTTAAAAAACGACGTGTAAAAACGCGTGTTTTTTAAAACCTACTTGCAAAAAAAATGACATTTATCATGTTTAGAGCTTAAATAAAATGGTTGAAAATTAATAAAAGTTATTTTTACAATTTCATTAATAAAAATACTACATCAAAGGGCAGGTCAGCCGAATCTAGTTATAGCAACATGTTTGTAAATCAATGTTTTTAAAAGTCAGTTAAAATTAAAACGTATATTTTTTTGTCGTGACATGGTTAATCTAAAAACAAATGTACCTATACGTTTTCCAATGCACATACTTACATAAAAACTGTCAAATATCACTCTAGAATTTATGGTTAAGCTTATCTATCTTACTTTTAAAGTTACCCGATAATTCAAAAATATATTGAAACCTGCTAATCGCTCATTGACCCCGCTCTCAGACGCTACCTAAGCCGTCAATGCATGAAAGTCGGCATGACACCTGGCTTTGGTATCAAATCACCCAGACTGATGGCGGTAGCTCATCCTGTCTAGACAGCCTAATATAGAAACGATTAAATATCTCGTCATATATGTTGGTTTATTCAACGAGAGAAAGGCCGGTCACAAACGGGTGTAGTCGATTGTTGAATTATATAGGCAGCTAATGTTCATGTTTGTCGTTATTAATGATTGGTTGTTTGTTGGGTCAGTAAGGTTTCAGGTAAGATAGACTTGTTTGTCGTTAAATATGTGGTGTTGTTTGTTGTTGTGCTTCAACTAATCATACTGTTTTTAGGATGAAAAAATATGTATCGGAATGTCAAACCTGTACCTATATTCATATATTCTATGGTTTATGTAATTACGTAAGTTTACGTAATTACTTATGGAAAAACTTTGATAAAAAAGACTAGAATTCAAATGAAGTCATCATTTATCTGCCTAGCCTTGTCCAAACTATGTTGGGGTTGCCTTCCAGTCTAACTGGATGTAGCTGAATACCAGTATTTTATATGGAGCGACTGTCTATCTGACCTTCTATATATATCTTCTTGGGACAACTCACACACGGCTATCTGATCCCAAGCTAAGCAGAGCTTGTGTTATGGTAACCAGACAACTGATATACATACTTATATAATTTATAAATACATACATATTATAGATAAATCACACCCAGACACAGAACAAACAATCATGCTCATCACACAAAGTTTGTCCTGGGTCAATCAAACCCACGACCCCCGGGTCAGCAGTCAGGGCCACTAACTACTAGACCAACAAGCCCGTCCGATATATACTCCTTGATAAAACTGTTTGTCAGACTTTCGGGACACTGTGTAAACGACGGTCAAAGATTTAGAAATAACAACCATCACCAATTGTTTAACGTGCTTTCCGAGGCATGGAGATAACCACCTTGTTGGGTGGTCACCCATCCATAGACCAACCTAGGCAAGCGCAGCTTAACCTAAGATAGACCCAAGTGGCTGCTATTATTAGCCACCTGCTAATTCTAACGTTTCACAGTACTAACCTTAAGCGATTACTTAGATACATAATTAAAAGCCTATCTTAAAAAAATACTTTTAGTTATGTAATCGTTTAAATGTGTTTATTTCATATATGTTTACTAGCTGGCGCCCGAGGCTTCACCCGGCATGAGATCGGAAAAACAGGTCCTCCTATACTATGTTATTCCAGACTATAATCTACCTACGTGTCAAATTTCATCAAAATCCGTTCAGCTGTTTTAACGTGAAAGAGTAACAAACATCCAAAAGTATATACGTTTTCCAAAGGTTGACTGGTAGAGAATGGCTTTATAGCACATGTACCACTATTGTACATGAAGTTTAAATAAATAAATAATAACTTTGTCTTGTTTAGAGATACGGGTACACTTATAAGTACCTAACTGTGAAACAGATTTACCCCAGTTTGATATTGGGGCAAATATTCTAGTTGAATCTAGTCCATTTCAAACTTAGCACACAACGCAAGTTTCAACAAATAGTTCACAAGTCACACAATGAATGAACACACTAATCTTAGTAATCTAATCGCGGGCAACACTTGTGCTACAAACAGTGGGCACGTGTGGAGATCACACGCAACACAAAGCTGGTTAAATATTAAAAGTGCAGTTAGCGGCGCTGCCAGTTAACCTATGATTGGCTACAGTTACTGTTAACACTTAATTGAACGTACTAACTAGATGGTACCACTAACGTAGCTTTTTAAACCTGTAGACTGCTGAAGAGAATGTTACATACGGTTTTAGAAATAATGTGTTTCTTTAGATTTATGAAGTTATTTATTTAATTTATATGACTTTTTGAATGGGTTTCAGTGGAATTTGGCGAATAATTCTTACTAATATAATAAAAGTAAAAGTGAGTTTGTTTTTTACCTCTTCACGCTTAAATGGCAAAACCGATTTTGATGATTTTTATACAAAATAGTATATATACAGAGATAGTTGGGACCCTGGAAACGGATATAGGCTACTTTTTTCTCTTTCTAAACCCCACTTCCCTAATATATAGGGTTGAAATTTGTATGGAGCATATTTTCAAGGTAGTAAGCTAAAAATTCGTATGCAGACTATTTGTCACAAACAAAAAATGGTGTATCATTTTTCTTTTAGAAATCTGCCTTCAACCCTTTAAAAGAGGGTGTGAACTTTTATTAGCTAAAAATCGGTACACAAACTCTTTTTTACCAACAATAAATACCTGCATATCAGGAAAAGCTAACCCCGTGTTACCCCGAATTTAATGCAAGCGAAGCCGCGTGCAAAAGCTAGTTTATAATAACCTAGCCTTTGTCTGCGGCTTCGCTTCCCCTTTCCTGATTTGCAGGTACCTGCTACCTAGAGTTTTTGCCCTTGCACCTTATTTATTGTAATATCATGCTAAGTTTTTCCTTTGTTTCCCTGTCTCTCCATCATTTCTCACTTTAAAAAAAATTGCCTATGTCCGTTTCCAGGGTCCCAACTATCTCTGTACCAAAATTCATCAAAAACGGTTTACAAATAAACTCATTTTCGCTTTTATAATATTAGTAAGATTGTGAGCAAAATAACCAGAATACTCAAGTGGTGTTGGTCATGACACTTTGTGAATGAACATTGTTGTTGAAATGTTCATTCACAAATGTGTCATGACCAACGTTGTTGTTATTTTTCATGTTACACTAGCTGTTCCTCGCGGTTTCACCCACGCTGCTCAGCACCTGTTGGTCGTAGCGTGATGTTATATAGCCTATAGCCTTCCTCAAGAATTGGACTATCCAACACTAAAAGAATTTTTCAATTCGAACCAGTACTTCCTGAGATTAGCGCGTTCAAACAAACAAACAAACAAACTCTTCAGCTTTATAATATTATTAGTATAGATAGTATAGATAAGATAAACAATATTGTTACTCACTTCCTGGGTTCTGATTATGTCAAAACTTTCCATACGGGCTTGCTTGTTTAGTGAAGGTAAAATTTTACTTCTAAGCTTTTTTTACGGACCACGTGAAAGATGGAGACTAGAGACATCCTCAACAAGACACGTGGACCCTTATGGAGACGTGAGGCGAAGAAAAGAGATCTACTTAAAAGTTTAGGATAGGGCTATACCGTAGAGGCGTCTATCACTAACATAAGTTAACTTTTAAGCAATATTATAAAGTAGATTAATTTAATGTTAAGTTTTAAATGGGAATCATATATTTTTATAAGATAACAAAAAAAAAACAAAGAAACGATAGATGGCCATGTGTGAAGGATGAGATGAGATTTTATTTTATTTGTGATGTGATTGTGATCTTTATTTCCAGTAGATACCTCATAAATTCTTTGGTATTCTTTAAATGTTAATGTGATTTACTACAGTTAAACTTTTTGGCCTCGTTGACCTTCTTTGTGTTGCTTTCATGTTGTTCGCTATTGTTGATTCTGACTTTCAAAAGTAGCAGTGGTCAGGAAATAGTAGCTTGACTAAAATTTAAGAACACACAATAAATTCGGCGGATAAACCTTAAGAATATCACTACACTGCACGTACATGCACACTAAGCAGATACCTCATTAGATGACCGTCAATCTTGCTAACAATGTATTAAATGTTAGAAGAATGTTATGTTGTAATGTCAGGAAATGAAAATAAAGGCAAATTGACATGGCAATGCTGCGTCATCAAAGTTCTTTTACTTTTACATAGATGCTGGTGAATTTATTGGTCCCCCACTAGCACTACGTAATAACAATAAAAGGATTTGCTGAGAAAAATACGAGAAACCATTTTAAACAATGTTTTTTTTTATTCTAGATTTCACAGAGAGTCGTTGACAATAACTAGTCTTAAATAAATACAAAAGAGTCTACAAGTCATTCGGTTTTTTGATGTTAATTTTCCAACTTTCTTTTATTAAATTTTACTATAACCTAACCTTTGAAATTGATAATGTACAGTCGTAGTGAATTGGAAGATTAGGGTGACATCTACCATCCCTGTCTACCCTGATTTATTCATGAGGGTATGATTCCCCTAATCATATCGAGGCCTTATGCCAACACCGGCTTACACTAGATACACACAGATATAGACTAGGCTTTGGGGATTAAGCGAGTAACATATTGATACCTATGTGTTTTGTCTATGTGTTCATTGGTACTGCAGTTTGACAACTATATTGGGTTTGACAAATTAATTGTCAGACCAATTATTTAAACGTATGTGGTGTGTGTTTAATTTTGATACGGGTTGACTACTGAAAACCAGTGCTGTGCTGCCCATAGCACAGCATCATGCTGAGTGACCTACTTGTCGCAGTCACGGCGTTCAAGTTATTTTTTATTTATGTTCTTTTTATTCTTCATCTTTTAATATATAAAATTCTCGTGTCACAGTTTTCGTTCCCATACTCCTCCGAAACGGCTGGACCGATTTAAACGAAATTTTGTGTACATATCGGATAGGTCTGAGAATCGGCCAACATCTATTTTTCATACCCCTAAGTGAGCAGCGGTTGAAACCGCTGGGCACAGCTAGTGTTTTTATAAATGTTTGTGATGCATTGTATGTTCAATTTTTTTTCTTTGTTATTTTGTGTGCTTGTCGTAACTTGCTTGTCGTAACTGCGACTAATAAATACTACGACTAATAAATCTATTTTTTCTTTCTTCTCTTTTTTTCTATATTTGGGTGGAGGAGTTTCAGTGAGAGATTCGTAGTCAATGATTTGAGTTAATGCGGTTATTTCAAAGAATTTTTAAGTATTTTGATCTTTACGAATTTTGCCAATGGGGTTTTATAATTACCCAAGCTTTAGCGGGAGAATAACTGTTTATAGAAAGATTTTATCCGTGTTAAGATTCTATGCTTAGATTGCAATCCAGCAAAGTTTGATCTTGCTTGTAACAAGATTCAGCGGGTTTCTTAGGTTCCTAAAACCTATGCGGGATCCGAGAAGGCCCCGCTAAAATACAAGTTATTACCATAAAAAAAACTAATTCTATAAAATAAAACAGTGAAGATCTGCCTACGTCTATTATTGGTGATTTAAATTGTTGTATTTTCATGAAAATAAAGACCAGTTTGTTTATAGTTATAATTAGTTTTGTTGTATAATTTTGAACATGTTTTGAAGTTCAAGTTGACATTAAAATTCGCTGCTTATCTAAAAGGGGAAAACATTATCGAAATACAGATTTTTAACATTTTTTAGTTGCTCAAATCTATCTTCCGTTATTAACACATTCGCGTGCAGAACGTATGGATACGTAAAATAATCGAGATGCGATGTCGCACAACGTATCGATACGTCAAATTTTAGGTTTCTCTATCAGTCAGTACGTTAGAAAACGTCAGTTTTTCATATAATGCTCCTATAGTGACGTCACAGTGCCACAACATATCAAAAGCTTGATTTCGTAGTGTCACACAGCATCGATATTTTAAGCGTTTTGTGGGCGCTTCTCACACTTACAATGACACCTACTCACAAACGCAGAACGTGCATAGTCGTCAGCTCGCGTATGCGCCGCCATACTGTCAGTCGAGCTGTGCACCGTTACGCGACGCGCATGTACAGTGAAGTGAGGTCCCAAGTTACAAAACATTTAAAGTGTAAGTTATCACATATATTTAGTGGAGTTAAATAATAGAGTGTGTATTATATAGAATACAATAATTATTTTCATATTTGAGCAACAAGAGTAGATTTATTTTAGTTCTAATTATAGAAGTTCCATTGTTTTAAATGAACAACACAAAGCGAGCGAGAAGAAAAAAGAGTAATAAAAAAGGTGACAATACAAGCAAAGATCCATCACTACCATGTTCTTCGGGCATAACATGCCTCAGAATCCAGACCCTGAAGATCGCGAAGGCAATTCACACTGCGGTGCACCATCTTCGCCTCAGAATATAGACCCTGAAACCTCCGACTATAATCCACATCTCATGATGCCGCCTTCGCCTCAGATTCCAAACGCCAAAGACCCCGAAGGCAACTCATATTGCGAGATGCTGTTCTTGCCTTAGACTTCGGACTCCGAAGGCCTAAAAGGGCCGCCCTTGCCACGGATTCTAGCACTTGCAAGCCCCGAAAGCAACCTACGTCGTGGGGTGCCACCCTCGCCTCAGATAATGGTTTCTGCAAGCTACGACAGCAACCAAGCGCCGAAATAATAGATGAAATTCCGTATTTTGAATTTGATGAGCTTTCTGCAGGCGTTCAGTTTGAAATCGGCCCCAATTCATCAGTTGAACAAGTATCTAGTAAGTCATTACCGCCAAACATTATAGACTACTCGTACATAGTTGAGAAAACGAATGCTTATGGACAAGCACTATGTTCGAAAAGAAGACCAACTAGAAAGAACAACTATAATTTTAGAGATACGAATCAGCAACAAATGCTCAAATTTCTTGGATTATGTCTTTTGATGGAACAGGTTAACGTTCCACAAAAACGGAACCTTTTCACGAGCAATGATCCTTTATATTATCATCCCTAACTTTAAAAAATGTGTTTGTATGTGGTCGAACTCGATTCAAAAGGCAAAAAATTGCTTTGTATTTTTATTATCTCCTTCTTTATTTCAATAATAATAAATACATACTTACGTAAGACAGTGTTTTAATGTATTACAGTCAACGTTGCGTGTAATATAATAGATTAGATGAGACAAAATTAAGCAAAACGTATACATGCATCGAGGTAATGACACGTTGCGAATAATATCATAGTAGGGTAAGATAAATTAAACTAGGACGTTTCTTTACGTCGACGTAATCAGAAGATGCGCGAGACATAACAGATAAAAAAGACGCTAAGGGGTACAACGTATTCATACGTCAACGTAGTAAGACGTTGCGTGGAGTACAATAGATTAGGAAATATACAATGTTACAGAACGTATATGTACGACGACGTACAGAAACGTTTTGTATAATTTAATATGTTTTTAAGGATAAAATGTGGCAGAACGTAACTGCACGTCGACGTATCTAGACGTTGTGTTTAATAAAAAAACAGAAAAATAATTATATGTTGCGGAACGTCATCATACGTTGACGTATAATGTCGTTCTAATCATAGTTAATAACTTAAATATATAGAGGTACCAATGAACGTTTATAAACGTCCAAAAAAATGTATGGGGAAAAACAGTGCTCCATCACAATTTTCGAAAAAGTGAGCACCGCGCGCGAATGTGTTAAGTTAGAAAATAACATTATTATTTAAACGCGAAGTGTATAATAATAACTTATTTTACGTTTTCCATTTATGTAAACAAAGTAACTACATACTGATATAACAAAAATCTTTTAGTCAGTGAACGCCTTCATTAACATTCGTGGAAAATATAAAAATAAGAGTGTATATATGTACTTACATATGTGTGTATGTTCGCTTCCATGTTGACCTGGGGATTAAAGAAAAAACAAGGTGTATATAGTGCATGTATACTGGGGATACGCGTAATACCTTAAGGGGAGTAAATACCTTAAAGGTCAGTGGGGGGAGCAAATCTAAGATTGGAAAACGTTTAAGTGAAAAAAGTTCTAGTAGTTTCGTTAAAATCTTAAACCTTAGATTTGTCATGCGAGAGATCCGATTTTACAAAAATTTTGTTTAACAAGTCATGATTTTTTCGATTCAAACGATTTTTGACTAGTTACTTCGGGGCTAATTAATTACATCTTCGTCTTCGGGACATTTTTCCAACAACGATCAGTTATTTGATAGGACCAATATGATGTGCATCCCTGCTCCTCTAGTGACACTGTATAGTGCTGTAATTAAGCTGATCTTATTTAATCTTGTAAAGAGAAACGCCGCGTTTTGTGAACCCTGGAACTATTTCCGTAATACCATTCCAAAGGTATATGTAACGGTTATAGGTATACTATGTCGATAGTTCAAGATAAATACGACTGATTATTCAAATTAATCAAATCAAATCAAATCATTTATTTCAATTAGACCATTACAGGCACTTTTGAATGTCAAGAAACAAAATGAATCTACAGTCCCGGTCACAAGGCATAATAACTTGTGAAAGTACTGCAGTTGCCCATTCCAAAGCGTTGATCTCTATGGAGAAGAATGGGCAAGAAACTCCATGGACACTCTTTTAAATTTTAATATTTTTACAAAATAGTATTTACATCATTCGTGTTGAGATTATACAAATATGTGAGAACGATGTAGAAAGACGTGCACAGTAAGAGCGTCCAGAGTAAATAAAAAACAAAATTCAATTCAAATCTAAATAAATTAAAAATAACCGTGGTAGTTAAAAAATGACCAGTCCCAACTGACAGCGCCCGTTCACGAACATGACGTATGGATCAGCCCCATTCAGCTCGACCATTTTGAAGGGAGCTAAATGACCCGACACACCCGCCACCGGTAATTATCTGCCAATGGTTTAATTGCCAAGAGCTTTGACCTATACCTAAGGAAGCTCTCGTTAGGTAGCTGGATCAAGGGCTTGAAACAGAAAGCGGTACTCTTGGACAAGGCTCTTATTGTTAGGAGGTTTCTCTCTGGAGCCCTGACTGCTGGTAGCTTGGACCCTGTTTCCGATTACGATGGGCTACAATTTTTTTTTGGATTTTTGAATGTTATTGTTTTTATTTACTTTTAATAAAAAATATGTTTAAAAATAATTAAACGGAAACACTCATTTATATTAAATAAACTGAGTACGTTACACAACAATTTGTCATGGTGTTCGTTAACTAAATCGGAAGAAGTCGATCGCTTTTTTACGGTTGAAAAATAACCGAATAACTTCCTCCGAAGTTGGGGGAGTGTCAGACTTGTACTGGCTTAAACCCACCCATGTTATTTCTTTTGCCCTCTATGTTCCGGGGCAGCGGTATCTCTTTAGAACAACCTTCTACCCCGGCTGGCGGTGGCCCCGGTAGGCCTCTCTGCTAAAGTACTAAGCTTGCATATATTCAAGGTGGTTTATATTTTGAGACATTTAACCTTCGTCAGTATCTTCGTCAGGACACATCAAACTTTGCAATAATGTAGACTATTATATGGAAAACTATGTTTGTAATGGGACTGTCCTTATTTCTGATGCCTAGGTTTAAAGTGAGTTTAGAAATGATAAATTGTTAAGAGACTAAATGATTGGGTTATCAATAACATTAGTCAAATTTTGAAACAACTACTGTGTAACAGAAAATGTATTCAGGCGTCTTAATTATAAGACACTTTTTTTTAAAATGCCTTAAAAAAATTGGTTCTCTTTTTTTTAATATCTAATATATAAAATTCTCGTGTCACAGTTTTCGTTCCCATACTCCTCCGAAACGGCTGGACCGATTTAAACGAAATTTTGTGTACATATCGGGTAGGTCTGAGAATCGGCCAACATCTATTTTTCATACCACTAAGTTAGCAGCGGGTGAAACCGCTGGGCACAGCTAGTCTAATATATAAAATTCTCGTTTCACAGTTTTCGTTCCCATACTCCTCCGAAACGGCTGGACCGACTTAAACGAAATTTTCTGTACATATCGGGTAGGTCTGAGAATCGGCCAACATCTATTTTTCATAGCCCTAAGTGAGCAGCGGGTGAAACCGCTGGGCATAGCTGGTAGAATATATTATTGTTGGAGACACCTATCACAGTCTTAAGTTCCATAAATATCTTGCCTATGTGCTCCTAAAAGAGACCGCACTGCACCATTGTTGTCCTCCTTAAATTCTAATATAATCTCAAACCTACAAGTAAAACTTACAATGGACTTACTGAAGGCTTTTTAACCCATCAAATAAACACTCATTTATAATTTATAAATGCCTTTCTCAAAAATACTTCCTCATTTAATAGAGCTTACAAGGTTCAGTTTCATAGGTCATGTTTCCTTTAAACTCGTATAAAAGAAAGAAAAGTGTCGCTAATAGTTGAATGAAAACTCGACCTTATAGACCAAAACAATAGACTGTTCTCTAAACAAAGGTTGTGTTTGGGACTATAACAGGACAATAATAAACTCTAAAATAATCACACAAAGCTGATTTTAGTTTGTCGTACAAATATATTTGACTTTTAGATCTTGTTGTAAAAGCAAATTTGGACTTATTTGCTATAGAAATAGAAATGAATGCTGAATGAAATGTAAGTAGTAACTTAACTCTTTGTCGCTTATAATGAAATTACGAAACTTGTACGTACCTATGTATTTTGTTACTGATTATTTTTATTTATTGACGTCGTTGTATACAAACTATGATATTATATATAGCTAATTAATTTTAGTCTTCATTTTGAGGTTTTATTGGTGCATACATATTTATTCAAATATTGTTACTTAAAAGTTTAACGTGAGATAATCCCCTTAAACTATGATGCCACTTGTAATTACAAATCCCTGTTTTATTTAATTATATTCTTTGAAAGAAGTCGTTTAAATTGTATAATTTTGAAATTAACTCCCAATTTAATTTTTCACTTAAAGTGTTCATTTTTAGAGTTCCGTAGTAAAATTACAGAAACAAAACCCTTATGCATTCACAATATCCGTTTTTCACCTCACAATTAAAATTTAGAGAGTAGCTACCATGACGTCTTAAAACAGAATTTATTCCACTGAGTGAAAGAGACAGAGCTATACATGGTGTCTAGCACCATCTCTTTCTCACACAGGAATAAGAACTGCTATAAGATGTTATGGTAACTCTTTAAGTATCATCTATGTACCCCTATTTTTAACCAATAGATAGAGAGTTATGATTATTCAAACTACTCAAACGCAAGCTGTAGGCCTACTATGACGTCTTAAAGCAGAACTTATTCCAATGAGGGAAAGAGATGGTGCTAGACACCCTGTATAGCTCTGTCTCTTTCCCTTAGTGGAATAAGTTCTGCTTTAAGACGTCATGGTAGGGTAGCTGATCCTTACTAAATTTTATATTATAAAAGCGAAAGTGAGTTTGTTTGTTTGTTACTTCTTCACGCCTAAATGGTCCAACCGATTTTGATGAATTTTGGTACAGAGATAGATGGGACCTTGGAGACGAACATAGGCAAATTTTTTTAAAGTGAGATACCGGGAGGAAACAGGGAAGGAAAAGGGAGAGAAAGGTAATTTTTCCATCCACCGGGTTTCAGTTAGCGTTAGCCCAAAGTAACTATGGCACGCGGAAGAAGTCGCGGGCAGAAGCGAGTTTAAAATAGGCCGTCCATTGAAAAAAAATAGGAGCAAGAGCAAGTCAGACTCGCGGAACGAGGGTTCCGGACAAACTTTTGACATGAACGGCCATATCTCCTGCCGGGGTTGCGGGTTGTTCGAAAGAGATACCGCGGCCCCGGAACGTAAAAGGCAATAGAAAGAACATGGGTGGGTTTTAGTCAGTACAAGTCTGACATGCCCCCCCGCTCCGTCCAGAGTGGGGGAAGTCATTGGATGAATTCCCACCCGAAAAAAAAAACGGCCATATCTTTTGACGTAGTTTTAGAGAGTTGATTTTTTTCACAGCACAAAGAGACTAGACTTGAGTATATTGTTTTGATTTCACCTCGATTCCTCCACGCATTCCTGAGGTGAAGAGCCTTGTCAGACAGAAAGACGGACAATAAAGTGATCCAGTAAGGGTTCCGTGTTTTCCTTTTGAGATACGGAACCTTAAAACCAGGAAACTTTTACAAACAAACGAGTATATATAGTACTAGCTTTTGCCCGCGGTTTTGCTCGTGACAAATTCGGTGTTTCCTGATTTTCAGGTACTTGCTACCTGTAGTTTTTGCTAAGCAAAGCTAAGTTTTCCCTTTTCTCCCTATTTCTCCTTCATTACTCACTTTAAAAAAGAAAAATTCTATGCCCGTCTCAACTATCTCTGTACCAAAATTAATGAAATTCGGTTCAGCCATTCACTTTCACAAACTCACTTTCGTTTTTATAATATTAGTAAGGATACATAAATTCGACTACTGTTCCATCAAACTTTATTGAAATATCCGATACTTCTGGTTTCTGGCTAAACAAAACGCCGAGCAAACCTGAAATTAACTAGTGACCAATTTCGTCAGTCAATATCTATTAAAGTTGACTTTCAAACCACAACTAAATGGTCGAATCGATTACGACAATGGTACTCGAGTGAATTAGTCGACTATTAATCAATTTTGCTATTATACAAGTAATAAGGTACTCGCATAAAAATCTTTGGCGGTATGTTATGTGGTGTAGTATTTATTGTGTAGTTATTTTTGCATTTTTTTTTAAAAAGAGACTAATTTTTAGTCTTTTAAGCTATTGCATAGCTTCTATCGTGGGTCTTGACCGTGGAGACCGAATCCAGAAATTTCGTAACGAAAATCCCTAACACTTTCATGACGAATACGGTCAGTTATTTCAATTACAATTCAAATGTTCAATTAGCGTGTTAGGTAAAGAATCAGAAACTCAATCGACATATATTACGCTGGATCAAATCCAAGGTCTTCTTTTTCTTTTTGCGACTTTTATTCATTGGAAGTACTTTTTAAATATTATATTTAGATTTTTTTTATTTATGGCATAAGTTTATAAAAAATACTAGCTTTACTGCGGCAGTCCCCGACTGCTACACGTTTTTTTATTGCATGTGTGTTACTTGATTTCCTCCCGCAATAACTTCCGAGGTAGTCCCCATACAATTTAATTAATTTAAAAGTTATCTTTTATTACTAAAAAAATAAATATCTTGGGACAACTCACACACGGCTATCTGATCCCAAGCTAAGCACAGCTTGTGTTATGGTAACCTGACAATTGATATAGATACTTATATAATTTATATCTATATTTATATCTTTTATAATAAGTATAAAGTTTCTCTTTTATTACTATGTGCATGAACTGCTAATATTTTTTAATAACAATAAAAAAATACTCGATAAGCTTTTGCATGAGATACCATCATATATCATAACTAAAAAAAAAAATAACATTTTTTTTTTTAAAAAATAACCGATTTTTAAAAAAAATATACAAAGACATGGAAAATTCTTCCGGCAGTAGGTGGTGAAGAAGACAATGGAACAAAAAAGTATTCCTTTTAATAGTACTTTTCTATAGTACATACAACGACATATCACCCAATAAAAACCAGTTAATGCTGATCTCTCAATTCCGGATTGTACACAATAGATTTCCCGTACGATGAGAGATCCGCATAAACTGGTTTTGTATAGTGATGTGCCGTCGTGTATACGTATCTGGAGCGTAGATAAGTCTGTCTGTGCGGTGGATAGTTTTAATGAAAACCGGACAAGTTCGAGTCGACTCGCGCACGAAGGGTTCCGTACCATTATCTATTGAAACGGCAAACAAAACAAGTTTGTTGTATTGGAGCATCCTTAAATCTAATATATAAAATTCTCGTGTCACAGTTTTCGTTCCCATACTCTTCCGAAACGGCTGGACCGATTCAAACGAAACTTTGTGTACATATCGGGTAGGTCTGAGAATCGGTCAACATCTATTTTTCATACCCCTAAGTGAGCAGCGGGTGAAACCGCTGGGCACAGCTAGTATATAGTATAATATATATATATATATAATATATGTATGTTATTCTGTATTTTTTGTTAGAAATATATCGTTTGGGAAGATTTAAACTGTTTTTATTTGTATTTAGAGCCTGGTGATAGACGGAGACACGGACTACGGAGTTTCAGTAATTGGGTCCCGTTTTAACCTTTGATTACGGAATCCTAAAACGGGAAAGAAGATGCAAATTAGGAAAGAGGACTAGAGGTCTACAGATCTACCTTTGTACATCTACAGGTAGACTGGCCATGACCTGGGTTAAGATATAGGACGCTTCATATCATCATCTCCCTCGCTTTTTAGTTAGTGTTGTACTGTATTATTTAACGGGCTTGTGTCCGCATCTCCAAATCTAAGGCGAGTGAAGAAAATGAATGAATGACAAGTTAGTCTTTTGGGACACTTGTAATAACTGACAAAAATCGATAAGTGACAGCCGAAACCATAGAGAAAACTCTTTATGTAAGTGCATCCACGATACAGGAAAAAAACATAGTACGCAACGTTTAAAAAATGATTGGCAACCCATCCACAGGCCAACCAAGACAAGCACGGTTTAACCTAAAGAATGACCCGAGCGAGTGTTGCTATTTGGCCACGAGCTCCTCAGATATAACTTTTCATATCAGTTGTAAGACCCAGTGAGATAATTTCCGCATTCCAGCAGAAAATAGCGAGAATACGATTGTTTTTAAATTGAGTAACTTAACTATAATATAATTAATGCTGTCAAACTATAATATACTTAGTTAAGTTGTGTTACTTCAATTGACGACACCATTAAATAAGTTTACCAACATAATAAAAAAATATTTCCTTGCATATTTTTATAAACTATAATATTTGTTCATTCACCGTGTCGGGCATAAATGGGGTCAAGGAACTCTCTCAACTCATCCTCAATAAATGTACTTAGCATTACTCCATATCAATAAAAAGCAATATAACCTTGTACATATAGGCTCACAGCATCCGAACTTACAAATACAATAACCTGTTTACATATCTTCAAAGGTTACGATTCAATAAATGCATTTTTTTTATTATAAGCATGCCTCCTTTACGAGCGTAGACGTACATAAGAATAACAATTGGTACCCGTTCCCTCGCCCGCGTTTTGTTGGCAGACGGCCTTCAGGAACGTCACCCGTCCCGCTCTCTCCCATTGTAAACCAGCTCTGTCTGTCTCACGTAACATCGGCGCATACATGAATAAAGTAACACTGACTGCCGCTATCTGACTCGCTCTTCTCTGGGGTTTTTGAACAAGAGCGAGAGGGACGGTGGTTTAGGGTAGAAATGCAATAAAACAGAGCTGCCTACATGGGAGATTTGTGCCTATACGGTGGTATAGTTCCCTTCATGCGTGGTAGTTTTATTTGCTTAAAGAGAAACTGTTTGGAAGTGTTAACTTCTGTTTCATTTGATACAATTATGCTGTTTATTTAGATGCTGCTAGTTGAAATCTATTAGGCAATATGTTTGAAGATTCTAAATGATGTATTGTTTACGGTGGGTAACTTAGGTACCTAACGTTTTAAAGACAATGTTATACGTTTTGGTGGTAAACTTCAATGCAGCATCAACAAGTCCTCATCTGCCTAGCCTTTTGCCTAACTATGTTGGAGTCGGCTTACCGGCTTAATGGATTCAGCTGAATACCAGTATTTTCACGGTGAAACTTGTAAAATACTGGTATTTAGTTAAATGCCTATCTGAACTCCACAACTTAGTTTATAACTGCGTAATACGATACTCCTTAGTAAGACAATACGGCATTATCAAGTCAACATATTTGACTCATCCTGTGATAATGCTCGATGTCTATATGTCCTATAAAAGACTTAGGTCTCAATTATGACTGACGTATTTTGTTATATGAATTAGGTGGATCAAATTAACTTTATTTTTTTATAATTTTATTTATTGCAAAGATATTAATGCTTATTTTCAGTATACTGTTGCTGTGAAAGAAATTATTTTCTGAAGTAAGTAATATACACACAAAGTAATGTTAATGTTCTAAGAAAAAGACATTATTTCCGGTATCTTATTATAATGTATCTAGGTAGTAGGTATTATTCTAGATTTCTAGAATCTATAACTCGTCTGCGGAGGCACACTCTGTGTGTGTCTTCACTCAAGCAAATAACTAGCTCTGTATTTCATGAAAAGTTTCAGCTGTTTGTAATGAAACGTTGAATACTAGACGTCCCTTCAGAGGTCAAGGACCTTTACTGTTTTTTTTTTCAATATTGGTATTGGACACATACAACGGAATAGTTTACTATAGGTATTCCAAAGTCAAATATAAATCTGAAAAATAAAAGACGATCGATTTGAAAAGAGAACTCTTTTAAAACCAACGACACTCGGTCTATTAATCGAAAAAAAAAAAAAAAAACAAAAAAGATGGTTCTTAATTCGATGTGTATAGCATTTTTTTATGTAGCTTATTTTTTAGCAAATACGAATCAGTAATAATAATTGAATATTGTTTACCGTTGTTGTCATCACAATTAAACTTGGCATTTTTATAAACGTATTATTTCTTGATCTTCTGATCCAAGGGATATGTTTACAGTACTTTAATAAGAAAATCACTTTTCCAGTTATAGTTTTAAAACTATCTTTTACAGAAAAAAAAGATCCCCTATGCGATACAATATAAAAACACACAGATGACAATATTTTATAGTTCTTTTTTCTGCTGTAGGTACTGAAAAGGTTCTAATACTATTAACCAAACCCGAGTATAGGCTGGTAAGCAAAGACATTCGAATACTCAAGTTTTTAAATAAAAATTCATAGAGATTAGAATGGACGAGTAACTATGTGGCATGTATCGGTGAAATATAAACAAAAAATATAAATTTAGTTCATATTAAACATTCTATTTCGATGTCACGGTTGGCGCAGTGGCTGAACGATCGACTGCTGAGCTGCGTGTCGCGGGTTCGATTCCCATACGGAACAAATATTTGTATGGTACAACTAGTTTTCAGTAGTAACTACAAATAGTTTTTGCGGGTCTGGGTGTTTGTGTATGTGAGTTTAATTGTTTGTAAACGCACCCACGATACAAGAAAAATTCCTAGTGTGGGGCAACATTTTCTTAAAAAAAAAAAACAAAAAAAAATCTATGTTTCCACTTTTCTGTTGTTGGTACAATGTATACTTACGTATAGTACAATCGCGGTAGAAAGCACATTCGATAATCGAACAATAACAGGGCGCGTCGGCTGTAAAGGGGAATCAATTTTGCGTCAGTCCGAGTCACGCTACGGAATGCCTTCACATTAATGTTCGAATCGATTTTAAATTAACTGTTTACTCAATTTTCGTAGCTTTTATGAAACGGAACATGGTGAATATTTTGTGAATTTTCTTTGTGAGTCGCTACTGAATTTGTCAATGTGAAATTTTCGAGACGGTTTTTAGTCTGTATTTGAGGAACTTTTGGCTAAATAATATTAGCCGTTCATCATCTTCAGGTTAAGCCGTTGGTCTGTGGTTGGGTGATTACACATTATATACCAAGTTCCCTCCGAGCGTGAAAACATGTCAGATATTTGACAGTCGTTACAAGTAGTCAATCGGCCGAAAGACAACCAGACTTAGGCAGAAAGCTGTTAACATGTAATTTATACTTTGTATCATGGTAGGGTAGCTGATACACAGACCGTGAATTGTTAACTTCTATTCTAACTCCACACTGCAACCGGTTAATCACATAGTCACTTGAAAGAAAGGCTTTATGGTAATAAGCTCGCCCTCTTCTAATATGGGACTTGAATATCTACTAAATATAGGTGTACTAATAAAGTACACTTCTATTTAACCTTATAGATAACGATGGCAGGTATGGCGCTAAACATAAAGATAGATAAATCATTTATTTGATGCAATAAAAGACACAATACAAGAATTAATACAAAAAAAAAACAAAAAAAAAGGAACACATTAAAAAAACAAGTAAGGTAGACTAAGTTTGATCGACCCATAGGCATTTAGACACATCACATATATTTATTAAGTCGCCCACTACTGGGCGGTGTGTCTCAAAATTGCACCAAAAAGGAGTCCTGCTCAGCATAATGCCAGGTAGACTAACTGATTAAAGGAATATCAACACATTCGAATTGGAAATGTGACAAAGAAAACTCACCAATTATCCAGTTTTCCTACGAGTTAACTAGTGTTCTTCGAAAGCACCATTCAAATTAGAATAAAAGGATAAAAGATAAGTATTAAGGTTGACTCACTGTAATTTGTCTAATCAGACGACACAACTGAATAGCATGAAATTTCACAAAGTGAATCGAGGCACATTTTACAATTATTTTTATATTTCCGTGACTCGACTTGTCTTGTGATTTTCAAGCGATAATCATGTACGGTTCATGTCTAGTCAGCTTGAAAGCTTGATTAATATTAACTGATTTTCATAACTATACTATATTGTAGTGCCCTGGTATCAATGTTATTCTCGACGATTCTTAAACTATTTCCAAAGGCAAGAATACATTGTGTTTTTGAAATTTCCTAACATTTTTGCTCCTTGTCCGATTTATTTTTAGCTTCGATTAAATGGACAAAGGAATACCCTTTTTTAAGGATGCGAATCATTTAATAACTTCCCCTGCTTTGGGTGAGACGGGAGGAAGTGTCAGACTTTTACTAACTAAAACTTATCCATGTTGTTGTTTTGCCCTTTGTGTTCCGGGCCGCAGTATCGAACAACACAGCTAAAAGACACTTATTCTAAACGTCACTGTTATATTAAATTACCCTCCTTTGCGGTGGGCAGTCGGTTAAAAAGAGGAATGTTGCCACTAATATCTCTATAACTATAACTACAATATGTATACAATCTATTTGCATATACAATATATATACAAGTTCTTTTATAAATGCAAGAATTTAATGACATAACTTTAATACCTCCATGACAATTTAATTTTATTCTATGATTCTATGGAATGCACAATGTTTTTGTAAATGCTGACAAAGCGTTTTCGTTGAATATTTTACATCCCAAAATATAATATTGTTTCCTAATAATCAATTTTACTTACTTTTACTTAGTTTGAAGTACAAAATTTCTGATTGATGGTATCATAAAGAATTCGTTTAAACTTTTGTTTGAAAATTTAAGTATGGATGTGGATTTGAGATTAGCGGTAGACCAAAGCAACGATATGAACGCACTATTTGTTACAATAGATGTGAATGCTGTGATAGCAAAACTTGGTTTTAGTTAACATGGTGTTGAACAAGAAGACATACTGTGCTAACTTCTAATAAATGAATGTGATAGAGCAGGAGAAAAACCTATGATAAAAAATTCATCAATAAACTTTATGCGAACGATTACAAAAGGACATAAACTAAAAAATACGTGCGACAGTTGTGTTGTCTATTTCTCAGACTGTAACACACTTTCACAATAATTGCCTGACGCGATTTAATAATCAATACGGACTTGAACATCAACTTGAATGCATAACGACTTAACATTGAGACATGAATATTTAAGTGTCAAGGAAAATTCGTTGTGCGTATTCAATATTTTGCCAATTATGTACCTATGTTTGTCAATAAAATTGCCCGTCACTACATCTTCGTTTTCAACTTTTAAACAGTACATATTTAATGACTTTGGACGACGTGAAGCGTGTTGCTTTATGAATAAAAGAAACGGTAATGAGTGCTTTGTGCCTTTCTGACTTTTGAAGTCAATTAATTGACTAGTTTGCTGTATTGCACTTTTAGAATAATTATGTCGTTTTGCTAAAGGTATACGGATAAAAGTCGTTGCTGCTTTAATTTATTTTTACACTCATTTTTTTATGTTATGTATCGACTGTTAAATATATGTACTCTGTACTTGTCAAAGTGTTCAATTTGTACGGCTAATGAATTTATAAAATTGATGTTCTCTTATTTTTTTTTCATATTTTTGTTATTTTAGTATTCGACAGAACTCTTTCAGCTGAGAGATTAAAACCAATATGTCTTAGACCGTGGCTTTACTTGCTTAGGCCTTACCAGAATGTCAGCGCTGTGACATGGCATGTTGAAGCAGTATACTCGGATAGAGGCGTTTTGGCCACGTACGGAACCAATTTAGCTAATTGTCTTCATTTTTTGTTTGTATTAACTATTGGTCTCTTGTTTTATTAGATTTATTTTATTGCTTTGTACTGTGATAGTCAAATAAACTCTTTTACTTATTATTTTCTTTGAAAATGCTGTTTCCAAAAAAAAAAATGCTAGAACTGAAAACAGAGTAGCTAACGGAAACTAGATGGAAAATCTATGAGAAAATATCAAATACACAGAATAGGCTAAAAGTGTTATATTAAATACCGCTCTGCCCATCCCTTTGGGCTTACAGGCGCTATACTAAGTCGTGTTATATATTAGCAATAAAAACATTGATTGGTTTTTGTTGAACTCTAACTTCTGTAAGCCTAGCCTACTTTTAAATAAGTACCAACACCTACTTCAAAAGCCAGTTACCCATAAATTGCATAATCTAAAATACGGTCACAAAATTATTACAGTCTTGGCAGTCTGCGATAATTATACTGTGAATATTATATGACCAACAATCATTATATAGATTTAATGATTGTTGGTCATATAATATTACATTCTACCATACAATTACTGGCCGTGCATTCGAACGAAAGTCCCATGAAGTAATTTTCGTTTGAATTGATTTGAATATTGCAAGCACTGTTACAAGCGGCGTGTCTATTTTTGATTTAATGAAGATTTTAGGGTTCAGGTTTCAAGTGTGAAACCTTATTATAACTACAATCTTCACAGTGGTCATAATACAAAAGAAATGTTTCTTGTACAATTCTTTATGTGTCTTCATCAGACTGAAGTCTGGAGGTATTCTTCATCCCTTTAATTTTTGTTGCAAAATGCAGTTTCTTTTTTATACTCTAAGACATGATTTAGAAATAATGTAAATGTTTGCATGCCGTATGATAAAATGTGGTTGAGCTTTGGTTTAATATAAGAACTTTTGTATATTAGCTATGTTTGCAAAATCAAACTCTATTCTATTCTTCATTTGGCGAAAGAATTAGCAATGCCATTCAAAATGGCAATGATATCTACTGAACTGGAGACTGGCACTTTTCAAGATAACAGCAAAATCGGATAAAAGTAATTGAACTAAGTTTTAATGATATCCTAACTAATATTATGAAAGCGAAAGTGAGTTGTTTGTTTGTTATGTCTTCACGCCTACTTGGCTTAACCGATTTTTATGAATTTTGGTACAGAGATAGTTGGGACCCTGGAGACGGCCATAGACTTTTTGTCTCTTTCTAAAGTGGAATAAGGGGGAAAGAGAGGGAGAAAGATATTTTTTTCGATCATCACGCGGGTTAAAGTTAGCATTAGCCCAAAGTAACTATGCCACGCGGACGAAGTCGCAGGCTGAAGCTAGTAATTATGGTAAACGTGAAAGTTTGTGAGGATGTACAAATGTTTGTCACGCTGAACATCGTATGGCACGGATTTTGATAAAACTTCCATATAGCCCATACATAACATTAATATAATGTAAACTTTACTCGACATTTTGTAAAGTATCGAGTTTAGATTCGCGGGGGAAAGTTAAAGGCAGTTATTTTTTCCTGAAATCGATATTACCGAATCTCAAGGGCATATTTCCACGACGAGTTTTTTATAATTTGTTAGTTTTATATCTTAAGTGACCTGGAGACTCATTTACCTTCAACTAACTAATCTATATTAATACTTGATACTCGATTAATTTCGTACTTAAGGCAACTTTTAGAAAACTCGCGCACTGCAAGGCTATAACCACGAATCCTAGCATGAACGGGTCCACAATCATGTTATTGTACCTACTACCTAAGTTCACATTTTGCAATGCATTTAATCAATGAGCAAAAACATTTCAAAATGTTATTAACACCTGACAGAGAAAGACAAAAAAGACCATTTTGGACACTAATCTGCAGTCTTCATGTAAGTTGAAAAATAAATTGTATGGACCTTAGAAGAGACCTCTGAGTTTGTTTCGACTGTTTCTGCTCAGAATAATCGGGTACAAAACAGCAGCCACATCTAGTTAAAAAAAGACGTGTAAAAGTGTTTATAAAAACCTACTTGCAAAATAAACAGCATTAACGTTTTCATTAAAGTTGAAAAGAGTAAAAAATATGTAACAAAATTCTATACTAACAACCTACAAAGTTAAAAAATGAACTGTATTTCTTATTTTATTAAGATTGATTTTTATTTTAACATCCCTTTCACATTTTACCTTTGCTAAAAAGATAACTATCTATCATAAAAGAGAAACGGCGGTTAAAAAGACGTGAGTTATGTTTTATCTATGTTTTTAAACTCGTTTAAAAATAACGTTGAAGCTGACAGGTTACATTAAAATACTTTTTAAGGCGACATATCAGGTCTAAATGGTAATTTTATTCATATTTGATTTTGCTCGTCGTGTTTTATTAAAAAGTGTAATCCCGGATATTGTTTAATTTTATTTGTGTTCACTAAAATACCTTTGATAGTTAATTGTTAGTAGTAACTGACTTTTAAACCTTTATGTTTTAAATTTTCACAACTTCTACTTGTATTTATTTTATTTTCGACTCATTTTTTTGTTGTAATTCTTTAATGTTTCGTCTGTATATTGTCCTTGTTATTTAATATATCTAAAACACTTTATTTTTGGCATTTACTTTTCTCATACTGTCTTCAATCAACCAAAAAACATCACTGAAAATGTTATGAAACTATTGAAACCCATTTGTAAAATCATACCTGCCGCTAAATAAAATTAAATTGAAAGCTATTTCTGTAAATATCACTTAGCGTTGTGTCAATTGCCAAAAGTCCGCTCCCGTCGGCTCGAACCTAAAAACTTAAAAACCAAACTTCAATATTCTGTACTTCGAGTTATTTCACACCAATCATAATTATAAGTGTTCATTTGCATTGTTTTCAGCCAATAATACCGTTTCAATGACATGACAATCCATTAGTGAAATAAAAAAATTAAAGCCTTATATTTTTATACATTTTTCAATTCAATTACCTAACAGGGATTAAGGTTTTACCATATTTTGGTAGGCAAAGTTTTAAAGGTGTTTTTATATGTTTTTTAATTTATAACTTTTATTAACTGAAGGAAACGTAGAATTGAAGTCGCAGATTTTATTTGACAATTAGATGTGAATTTTACGTTTAATCTACTGTTTTTATTTAAAGAAAAAATGTTTAGAACCCCGATTCCATAATGGCGTCGCGCGACGGTTGTAGGCGTCGTAGACTAGGTATTCTACGACACCACGCTACGGCCGTCGCTACGGGCTACGGCTGCTACGGCGTAGCCGCGTAGCCGACGGCCGCTTACCTAATAATCACCGCATTACAGTAATTTGTGAGGAAATTGTAGCTCATTATTTAAATTATAGGACTAGGTAGCACCGATGCGAATCGATGAAGGTTATTGAAGCTTTTTAAATCATTAGACTAATGCCTTGACTTTCCTTAAGGACAAAAAAATATCTCAATAGCGTTCGAAATAAAAAAGTCTTAATAGAGTAAAAATAACCGACGTTTATACACAGTAAGTTTTAAACGAACAACTATAAATAAAACAAACGTAAGTAACAAGATTTTTATTAGTAGACGGTCCACTGCCGACGGTAAAGCAACTTTAAGTTTAATCGGAAAGAAAATAGGAATTATAAAACTCCCTACAATTGTGTAAAAATAGCAGGCGATTGAAAATAAACTGTTTAAAAATTCAAACGTAATGAAGGCGCGGTCTCCATCGTTTGTTTTATTGCACCCTCTCAAGACCAAGTTGCGGTATAGTTGGAAAAGTAACAACTACTCGGTAATTACCAAGCAACGATCATTTTTTATTCCTTACCTTTCATTCTTTTGTTTTTTTTTTGCAGCACGAGTTTATTTTATCGTTTTATTGTTTCGAGACTTGAGTTTTTTTTTGCGGCTGACCAAGGGTATACCCAGTAATGACTGAGTACTGATTTGATAGGCAATTTATTGTACTGGTATTTAGCATCTGGTTAGACTGGAAATCGTCCCCAACGTAGTTAGAAAAAAGCTAAGCAGTTGATGATGTTTTAAGACTGAGTTGCGCGGTTAGATTTGGGAAAGTACCTATCGAGTAGGTTGACTTACCTAATCATCATCACTTTTCTGGATCTTTTATTAACTTTTTTTATTTATTAAAGGAAAAAAAACGATTATATTTTTTGACGGTTTTTTTTTGCAAATATATTTTAGGCAACAATCACTTATTTGTATTATTCTAATTTTGATAATAAATTTAGTACCATAGAAGTACTAAATTATTACTAACATAGTACTTTTAAGGTACTAGATTGGCAAAATTATAAGATATATTATACATTTCTATTTTTTCCTAAAACATATAAAATTATTCCTTTTTATTTTATTTTTTGTGTTATCCATTTTAGTTTATAAATAATAATTATATAAGAATTATTCTATCGTTTATTTACTTTCAAACTATTAATCCAAACTAATAAATTTTAAATTGACTTATTCTTTTAAATTTACCATCTTTAATTTTTAACCAGTTAAATCAACAATATCCTATTATTTTAGTCTTAAAATCAGAATTTGAATCTCTATTAATAATCTTTACTTTCTACTAAATTGTCTATGCTTGCTTTGCTTTTTGTTTATTTTTTAATAAATGGTTTTTCTTAGGTTTTTTAAACATTTCTACCTGAATGTTGGAGCCACGGTTTATATTTTATTTTAAAATTACTTTAATTTAAACTTTTAACTATACTTTCTCACCATTAATTAAGTCACCAAATTTACATGACTATGTTACTGAGCAATTTTTTAGTTTTTTTAACTGTATTGTCATGTCATCAAATTTACTGTCAAATAATATTTTCACTGAAAACTACACAAGAGTGAACACACGAACAATTTCGCTGAAAAACAATCCCCCCATGGAGCTCCATGCAATCGCCACGGCTTGCGCGCGCGGGAACACAGACACATCGCTTGGCAACAATACATACATACACATAATACACTGGAAAAAAGATTTTAACGTCCTGAAAAAAGTAAAAAATATATATGTTTAACGTTAAAAAACCCTACAGGCGGTTAAAAACGAAATTTTTGTTCGAAGGAAACGTTTTGTTGTCCATCCCACGCGGCCGTGTGTACGATGTCAACAAGACCTTCAGTTGGCGGCCGTACGAGCAACGTCCTACAGTTCTAGTAGTAAAAGGCTGTAGTATAAGGCAGAGTACTCACGGACGGGTTGGGGACACACCGGCGCGGGTCGGCGCTCCGGTACGTGGGGCTGTACCGGCCCGGGAAGCACCCCGGAGGCGCCATGAGCCCCCCGCCGGATTTCATCTTATCCGGCGAGTACATCGCACATGACCCCCACGGGTCGTCCTCCAATTTCAACACCTTGGAAGGTGAGTGATACTGCCGGTCGAAAATTTTGGCGATTTTTATCGTACTTTCGGGTGTATAAAGGGCGGCGGTGCCGCGACCGTCCGCTTCGCCGGGTACTGACCGACTGAAGCAGGGAAACAGTGACGTCATGGGCCACGCCCTCGCCCCTCCACTCGCCCCCGCCCACCGCCCCCGCACCGTCTCACGCATGTTTACGTCGCCGGCGGCGGGTTCACGAATTACTGAATTATTTAATTGGTCCATTCACTTCTCCTGCTTGTTACCTTTTCACGCTTCTCTAAAAAGGTTGACGGATGGCCTGCGACGATCGACGCGGGCTAATTGCGCGGCAATCGATACGCGGCGGAACCGACTGCTGACGCCACCGAATTATCAGTATTGTGTTGTTTCAGGTGATGCGTGACGCCACTACGTCTAGCGGGTAGCGAGGTTAGCTGTTGACCGTAAGGGTAGGGCTTCAATTCCGAATTAAGTGTTATTTTTTTCCTTGATTTTCTAGTCTTGTTACTGTCGAAGATACTATTGTGTATTTTTTTTTCATGACGGTAAAAAATAACATTAGTTACACTTATATAATAAAGTATACTCACAATCCATTTTTTTACCAAAACACTAGAACACAACATAAAGAACGACCACAAAACTTCAAACAGTTCCATACTAATTTGGGCCAGGCAGACGCGACAGGCTATAGCGACGCGACAAGGTCGTGCCTCCGCGACGCGTGAAGTCTCTTCCTTACGAAATTGTGTTATAGATAAAGGCAACTAGTACGCAAAATTATTTGAAAAATTCCATCTTTGAGAAATGCCTTACAAATGGCGGATCATTGGAAATTAAAAGATTTTTACACAATATAAATCCGAATCAATGTGATTTGACGAGTTGAGCAATTTGACAACACGGTTAGCGCAGTGGCTGAGCGATTTACTGCTGCGCTGCGTGTCGCGGGTTCGAACCCCGCACGGAACAAATATTTGTATGAATGGATATAGATAGTTGTTCCGGGTCTGGCTGTTTGTGTATTTGAGTTTAGTTTCACCCACGTGGGGCAACGTTTTAATAAAAAAAAACTAACGAAATGTGGGTTTAATATTAGCTAAACCACTGCGTAACTATTCGGGAATACAACCATGATGTCATGGAAATTATAGTTTCTATAAACTACAAAATATCGACAAACGCTCTTTGAAAGACCAGTTTTCAATATGCAAAAGATATAAATATAAATATCTTGGGACAACTCACACACGGCTATCTGATCCCAAGCTAAGCAGAGCTTGTGTTATGGTAACCAGACAACATACTTATATAATTTATAAATACATACATATTATAGATAAATCACACCCAGACACAGAACAAACAATCATGCTCATCACACAAAGTTTGTCCTGGGTGGGAATCGAACCCACGACCTCCGGCTTAGCAGTCAGGGCCACTAACCACTAGACCAAGAGGCCCTTCAATATGCAAAAGATCTAATTTCACTCGTGGGCTAAAATAAGGATTTACTACGTAACTGTCGAACTAAATTTGCAACATAGTGTACATAGTGTAACATAGTAGGTGTCATGTAGAGTGCTGGGCCATCGCCAAGTCACTGACTTGCTCGCATTCCATGGACTGATTCCCACGACCGCAATTATACAAGGAACTTATTTTCAATGTCGAAATACACTATCAATACAACTTCTGTCTATTAAAATAAACACCTTCATTATGAGTCCGTATAAACATCTAATATATAAAATTCTCGTGTCACAGTTTTCGTTCCCATACTGCTCCGAAACGGCTGGACCGATTCGAACGAAATTTTGTGTACATATCGGGTAGGTCTGAGAATCGGCCAACATCTATTTTTCATACCCCTAAAGGAGCAGCGGGTGAAACCGCTGGGCACAGATAGTCTAATATATAAAATTCCCGTGTCACAGTTTTCGTTCCCATACTCCTCCGAAACGGCTGGACCGATTCGAACGAAATTTTGTGTACATATCGGGTAGGTCTGAGAATCGGCCAACATTTATTTTTCATACCCCTAAAGGAGCAGCGGGTGAAACCGCTGGGCACAGATAGTCTAATATATAAAATTCCCGTGTCACAGTTTTCGTTCCCATACTCCTCCGAAACGGCTGGACCGTTTCAAACGAAACTTTGTGTACATATCGGGTAGGTCTGAGAATCGGCCAACATCTATTTTTCATACCCCTAAGTGAGCAGCGGGTGAAACCGCTGGGCACAGCTAGTGTTTATATATGAAAGAAGTTCTCCATGGCGTTTCTTGCCCATTCTTGTCCATAGAGATCAACGCTTTGGAATGGGTAACTACAGTACTGTCACAAGTTATTGTGCCTTGTGACCGGGACTGTAGCTTCATTTTGTTTCTGGACATTCAAAAGTGCCTTAATGGTCTAATTGAAATACATGCTTTGATTTTATTTGAAATAATAAATATCCACATATCTATATTATAAAGAGGAAAGATTAATTATTTGTTTGTTTGTTTCATATATGCTCCAAAACTACTGGACTGACTTTATCCATTTTTTAAGCTACATTATTAGGAAGTAACATAGGCTATACAACATCACGCTACTATCAGCAGCAACTAAATACACGGATGAACTGCGCAATACAGCTAATCCTTACTAATATTACAAAAGCGAAAGTGAGTTTGTTTGTTACCTCTTCTCGCCTTAATAGCTAAACCGATTTTGATGAATTTTGGTACAGAGATAGTTGGGACCCCGGCGACGGACAGAAGCTAATAAAAAAAATGAGATATGAGGGAGAAAGAGGGAAAAAAGGGAAAACTTAGCATTGCTATTACAATAAGTAAGGCGCAAGGGCAAAACTACAGGTCGAAAATCAGGAAAGGGCAACAGTGTTACCCCGAAGCCGCGGACAAAAACTAATATATATACGTGAAAATCACTGACTGATGAGTGCATCACGAAATCCCAGAAACTACAAGTGTAAGTCTTAAATTTTGCATGAGTGATCCTTTTAAGACGTAGATGATCAAGGAGATAATGGATATAAATTCCACCCCTATGAGGGTTAAAGAGTGTGACAAGTTCGTGATTTCTTGGACGAATTGACTTGTAATTTTTGCTTAGGCATGCTTTCACGAAATTATAAACTGTATTAACATCTTGCTACGACACTGAGGAGCTGGGCAGAGGATGAAACCGCTGGGCGCAGCTTGTGTATAATAAATGGCTGTAGAACATTTCTGTCCATCGACGCAGTGTGTCTTGTATGTCCCACTGCTGATTAAAGGGTTCCTCTATATCCTTCTAGGTAGGCACTCTTCTGCTGCACTTTGGTCCAGTCTCGCCACACCTCGCCCAATGATAATTCATTGCTTTTCACACGACGGAAAGCGGTATATGCCGCGCGGATAGGCGTCGAGTGCTACGGTCCGCGCGGTTTTAAGTCATGCAGTCCAATCATAGACCAACGATCCGCGCTGTAAACGGTGTCTTGTGTGGCAAGCGCCCCTCGACTGTACGATCGGACGTGGGTACGCATATTCGGCATTAATGAATTACATACAAGCCAATGTGACTAGAGATCTGAGCCACCGCTGTACTTGAAAATAGAAGCAGAACTTAATTTTACAGTTTATGGGATTTAGTCGCAAAACAACCGTCGCACGAGCAGTGATCCATGGTTGATTACAAAAGGCATAATGGTATTGTATTGTATAACGGGCTAGTGTCCGCAAATCCACGTCCAAGGCGCGTTAGGCACACGGTTAGGAATATTATTCTATCCACCCCAGCTCCACGAGAAAGGCCAGGGCCTGCAGCACCTTGGTGTTGGATTACCGAAATACTTTGCCCCGTGTGGGGCAACCTCTGGGCAGTGCAGAAGCACGTGGTCTGCTGTCTCGTCTACCTCCATGCAGGCTTGGCACAGTGGGCTGTTTGTGACTCCTATAACAAAGAGGTGTTTATTAAAAGAGCCTTGTCCAATAATGGCGGCTGTAATTAAGCGCAGCTGCGGATGGCATAATGGTTTTATACAAATGGTTTTATAAAATAAATAATTAACTGTAAGAAAAGAAACGTGTTAATGTACGCGATCGAAGTCAAGGGAAAAAGTTATAATCGTCGCACCGACAGGTCAAGCCAATCTTATCGATGCATGCGGCAATGTCAGAGCAACAACCTTATGTGGTGAAGGACAATGCGACCTCGCAATGGGTATATAGTCTGTGACACCATGGTATATTATATGTCCTTTATTACCACGTTCGTTAATATTAGTTTCACGTGTAACCAAGTAAAAAATATTAGATGTTTTTGACACACTACCCAGAAACCGGGAAGTGTGTGAACAATACAGCTGAAATTTTGCATTTTATATTTTGATTTTTGATGGAAATGTTTCATAGGAAACGACCAACTCGAACCGTGAACCTTTTCTAGACGTTAATAAAGTGAAGTGAAGAAAATATTTTGATTTTGATGACAATGGGTAATTAGCTGGAGACGTAATGGTAAATCCAATATGGTGGATTTCCCAAGATGGCGGAATAGTTACTTTTAGGATGCCCTACTTAAAAAAAAAAATTGAGGTGTCTAGGGACACCCGGATGGAACGAAGTTCCTATAGAAATGAAAATATCTGGCTTGCGTTCTATAAGATAGAGAGAGACAGACAGACAGACAGAGAAACATGCGACGCCGCACAGCTTACAATAGCTTACTATAGCAAAAAGTGTCGTGACAACTTTTCGTAAGAATTTTTTCCGTCTAGCCCCCTTTCACAACGCGATAAGGAACTTCGTTCCAAAAACAATTCCATTATTATATTTAGAATCATTTTCGTTGTTCGCTCGTCTGTCTATCAAGCCTATTTGTCTCGTGAACGCGTAAAGGTATCGAGTTGAAATTAAAATCATATACTCAAGTCTGTAGTCCCTTAGAGCTAAGCTAAGCTGAAAAAAATAAACCTTATTATATTAAAAATATGTCTGTTCAAGTCGCAAGTTTGTACGGAACCCTCGCTGTGTAAGTGCGTTATATACCTATCCCTAAAATATTGCCAATGAAAGAGTTAGATAAGAAAAATCTAGCAGAGGGTGTTTGTTTTCTAACTAGAATATTTAATAATATTACCAATAACGTGATGTTTGTATATGCACTTCCTTCTGCGAAGCAGTCATGCTAGCGAAGGAGGTGGCCTGGCATTTGAGGGAGGGAACCTCAAACCAACCCAGACGCCGAGAGGCCGCGAAGACTCCCGACACGACTCCCGGCCACCGCAGATGCGGGCCGTCCGCATCGTCCTTCCGTCTATTGACGACAAGCCGTGTCGACAACGCGGTAGTGGTCCACGCGCGCCTCAAATAGATGTCAGCAAAGCAGAGGAGCCTTCCAGGGCCACCGCCTGCCGGGGTTACGGGTTGTTCGAAAGAGATACCGCGGCCCCGGAACATAAAGAGCAATAGAAGGAACATGTGTGGGTTTTAGTGAGTACAAGTCTGACAATCCCCCATAGTTTATTTGATGATTTCCCACCCCTAAAAAAAAATATGATTGCATGTGACTAAAGGGTGTACAAATCCAGACTCCTTAACATTGTGAAATGTGAAAAAATTCAATAACTCTATGCATTAAACTTGAAAATCGAACCACATGCAAAACTAATAACTAACTCTAGTTTAATCGACAAAAGGCGGTGTTGAAGCTAATTGGCTGAGAGCTGTCTTACATTCAGTCTGTACGTCTTACCAGCCGTGTCTTCTACAAGCTTCACTGCGGCCAGCCTAGACTTGTTAACTTGACACGTGATGCGTGTCTCCTGACTGGAGATTACTCTTATTGGAGCTATTTTTACGTCACATACTTGAAACAGTCATTGCGTACTGCAGTGGTGTGACGTATATTGTTATCTTCTATGTATATTATGTCATGTTTCTTGTCTTAAGAGGGTTTGAACAAATAAAGGGTTGTAATTTTACTAGCTTCTGCCCGCGACTTCGTCAGCGTAGCATAGTTACTTTGGGCTAACGCTTACTATAATAACCCACGTGTTGATCACAAAACAAATATCTTTCACTCCCTTTTTCTTCCCTCTTTCTTTCTTTTCTTATATCACTTTTTTTTTTTAAATTAGCCTATGTCTGTCTCCAGGGTCTCAACTATCACTATACCAAAAATCATCAAATTTGGTTTAGCCATTTAGGCGTGAAGATGTAACAAAATACTTACTAGAGTTAATAAGCTTTCCTAAGAAAGAATAGACTAGAATTTCCGTGTCCCTTTTATAGATTTAAATTTCCATAAATACCGTCCCGGTTTTAAGAATTATAATTGTTTATTGCAGTGAAAGAAAATTATAATATACTAGTCGTGCCCATAATAGGTATTAATATATAAAAGTTGGAAGGAACACCGACGCGCAAACGTCTACCACCTTATTCAGCCTAGAACAAATCCAAAGACAATTAAGACACAAAATGGCTGTTCATATATATTAACCGCATTTTTGTAGGAAACAGTATCAGAATGATGTACTGAATACGTGGTAACCGCTTTTGCATCTAATAAGGGTTCCGATTTTTTCCATTTGAGGTACGGAATCCTAAAAAATAGCAGAAAATGGAAATACATGTCTACTCCCCTCCACGACCTCGTACCCCCGATTGTCATGCGACATCACGATGCGTATCTGTCACGCGCATTGTTCAGGTCGATTTTTTTTAATTGTCTTTAACACCCTTTTATTACCTACCCTAATAACTAATAAATTAACTAGTAAAAGAAGAAATTTTGCATAGCTACTAGTTTACTTTTTTTTTAACTGTGTGTGTGGCAACACACACGACGAATTTTTCCTGTATCGTGAGTGCGTTTACCAACATTTAAACTCACATAAACAAACAGCCAGACCCGGAACATCTATCTGTAGGCCATACAAATATTTGTTCCGTGCTGGGATCGAACCCGTCACACGCAGCGCGGCAGTCGACCGCTCAGCCTCTACGCCAACCATGTCGTCAATTTTGTTGGTTAACCTAAATAAATAAATATAAAATTTGAGCTAGTAGCTGCTGAAGAGTTGTCTCGTGAGGAGGTGATCCTAGGTACCGTAACAAGGCATGTCTAGCATTAATATGTATTGTCACCAGAATTTAAGTTGTTTCCAAAACTTCAGCTCAATCGAACACCAACAAGTTGTTGATAAATTATTTGAGTACTAAAATCCCACATACATACGAACAGTGGTATGAAAAAGGTGTATAAATAAGTTTTCAGCAAATTCTGTTTCAAACTTCAAATGTAAATTCTATTTTAACATGTTAAGTATCCCAGCAAAACACTCATGCATAAATCCGTGCTTGCAAATCATCGACTACCATTGACTGTTATCAACAATGCACCCTTTACTAAATACTCTTCTACATAACTAGAAGCATATACTCTGCTCATCCTATTTTATCACAATGCTCATAATTAGAGGCGGTGCATCAAACGCCCCAGTAATTACGCTCTCACCCGGCAGATGGCGGGAGTTTTAATTTTTCGATTTCGGACCACCCTGTATAATGCATGAGGCTTTTATCGCCACCGCGGCTCCTTCGGGGATTCGTGGGGCCGGGGCCGAGAAACGAGCGACAGCGGTTTGGGGATTATGTGGTATGGTAGGTTATTTTCGTTGGCTAGTTTCGTTACGCACCGGATCAATGCAGGATGGTTCAAATGGCGACAGGTCACTGTAACAACTTGTGACTTACGGATGCCCCTCAAGTTAAAGGGGAAAATATATAAGTCCGTGATTAGACCTTTTCAACTGTATGGGTTAGAATGCTAGGCCGTAAAAAGGTGGATGAAGTTTTGTTGCGCCAATTACAGAAAAATTGAAAAGGAGGCGATCGTCTTGGTATGGACATGTAATGAGGACGGATGAAGCACATGTGACTACAAGAGTGATGGATCTGAATGTTGATGGACGGAGAGCGAGAGGAAGGCCAAAGATAGATGGATTGTGTAAGGAATGATATGAAGGAGAAAGGAGTGAATGACGCCGTGACGACACGTTTTCTTCTTCCATTCCCTATCAGACGATAGGGGAGAATGGAAGAAGAAAACGTGTTGCGCCGACCCCAAATAGAATGGGACAAGGGCAGGAAAATGATGATGGTTGGTTATTTTCTTGGTGTAGTAAAACTATGAGTAAGTTTGCTACATTATGTGAAAGATTTTGCAGATATAGAAGCTTCATTATCTGCAAACAGGAGTCCTCTGATACACATAAGTCTCTTCAATCTTTCAATTCGATTTTTGGCAACTCTCAACCAGCATCTTAACGAAGATCGTCGCTTCACCGAGCCTGGGGTCGTCCTGTCTTCAACCATCCACTACTATGAAAACCTCTACTTTAATGGTCACCTCATCATTGGAGCTCTGCCTAGTATGGTTAGCCCACTGTCACTTAAATTCAGTTCAGCTTACTTATTCTGTGAGCTATGTCGACAACTCTTGTTTTTTATCGGATACTAGCTTTTGCCCGCGGCTTCGCTCGCGTTAAATTCGGTAGCGCCTTATTGATTTGTAATAGCAACGCTTAGTTTTCCCGTTTCTTCCCACTTTCTCCCACATATCCCACTCTTTTTAGAAAAAACAATAGCCAATGTCCGTCCCGTGGTTCCCAACTATCTCTGTACCAAAATTCACAAACAAACAAATAAAGAAACAAACACACTTTCGCTTTTATAATATTAGTAAGGATGCTCCTTATAAATACATACCCTGCATACACATACTACATACCCCTAATCCTTAACCTGCTTGATTTAGACTTAGTGAGGCTGGGGTCTGCTTGGTAGGCTGCGTATAGTTTTCTCATAGTTACCCACAATGTTTTAACTACAAGATTTGCGCTTAAATTGCGGCATACAGTAATTAAATAGTATCGTGGCAACCACATAATATGCCATATATTAAATTTGTGTACAATTAAGGTATTAAAAATGATTTAAAACATTAATTGTACAAAAAATTATCACTTTCTTGACAAACAAATATGAGTAAAATGCATGTTCTGGGCCGCGGCATATCTTTCGAACAACCCGCAAATCCAGAACAAACCCAGAACAACTCGCAACCCAGAATAGATTAGGGCTGGCATGGTTTTATTGTGACCAAAAGCCAATAAAATTACAGATAATAAAAAAAAAGTGGATAACGTTCTTTTTTTTTAAACCAGCAAAACTTACAAAGTTCCGCTCATCATTTGGACCACACTCATCCACCACATACCCTTTTTAGGGAACCACAGTTAGGCGCGGAAGTACGACCGACCTGTTCTGTGCCATACTTAGCCGTCCATTAACAATTCTATCGAGAATTAGACCAGTAATTAAGCGCTTTCTTTATCTCTGTTCTGCTCACGTTGTACCGATTTTACGTTTACCTAAACCGTTATTTTTGTTTTTAATTGCATTTAGTCGAACTGAAACTGAGGCTGGAGAATAGTGGAAATAGATCGTGGTGGTATATTTTAGGTTTAGATAGTATGAAACTAACTTCGTATATACACGGTCAGAGTTTTGCCCTACAACGTGGCAACGCCTCCAGTCTACGTTAAGGAAAAGTTTTTTGAAACATTTTCATGCTTTGTTTTTAGTTATTTAACATAATTTATATAGTACGTTAATTATATTAAACTAACTTGATTTTTATTACATTCGTTTTTTTTTTATTCTTGCATTACTGCGTTCTTTTATACATTAGACATAATGCAATATATAGCTCAACCCCCTAAGTTACCAGCGAAATTCTACTATCCGACTAATATTATAAATGCGAGAGTTTGTGAGTATGGATGTATGTTTGATCCTCTTTCACGAAAAAACTAGTGAATAGATCTTGATGAAGTTTGGCACAGAGGTAGATTATAGTCTGGAATAACACATAGGATACTCTTTTATAATCACGCGGGCGAAGCCGCGGGGCGCAACTAGTAATATATAAATAGCCTATGTCCTTCCCAAAGTTCAAATCTATTTACTAGTCAAATTTCGTTACGATCTGATCAGCCCTTCTGATAACATTAAAATATTAGAGTGGGTAGTAAAATGCGTAGTTTGTATTAATTTCGATATTATGTTCTAATTCCGCATATATGTTTTAAAAAGATTTTGCTTTAAAACACTCGCATCTTACTAACCATTTTACGTGTATTTTTAGATATAACTAGCTGTGCCCAGCGGTTTCACCCGCTGCTCACTTAGGGGTATGAAAAATAGATGTTGGCCGATTCTCAGACTTACCCGATATGTACACAAAATTTCGTTTAAATCGGTCCAGCCGTTTCGGAGGAGTATTGGAACAAAAACTGTGACACGAGAATTTTATATATTAGATTTCCTGTAGCAAATAAATAACTGTTCAATGATTTAATTATAACTAAATCTAGTATTGATTTATAGACGACTCCAAAATAGTTAGGAAAATCGCAGACAGATTATTATAAATGCCGAATAAAAGGCTTGTTCATTTGATAGACTACCATGTCGGAAACCACGTGCATATTTGAACTAGTTCGATAAAACTTATAACAGTCGCTAAAGCTGAGCTCAATAGAAATATAAATTTGCTTAAATGTATAGATATGATGGTCAGATTCATGAGATTTCCGATATATTTTGCTTTACGACATGCAAAATTATTTAATGCTTAATTTATTTAGCCGACAAAAAACATGAAGTATTCGTTCTAAGCAAGCAAACATGGCTGTAATTATTAATGAAGATTCTCAAACGGTTCAAAAACTTAAGAGTGTAATGAAACAAAATATAAAGCAGTAATTTGTTGCATAATTCAATGTATATGTAGGTATAATAACATATATGTCCAGTTTAGCCTACGAAGTAAATTTATATATTTTTAAACGTATTTATTAGATTTTTTCATACATTAATATATATGTGTACTAGCGGTCCGGTACGTGCTTCGCTACGTATTTACAAAAAAATGTGATGCAGCGCCATCTGCCGGACAAAATTGTGAATCTAAACCATTCCCAGATCCCCTTGAACACACACAAAAAATGTCATCAAAATCGGTCCAGTCGTTTGAGAGAAGTTCAGTGACGTACACACTCACAGAAGAATTCTATATATATAAAGATTAGCATCTGTAATAATGTATTTTTTGTACTCTATCACAATGTTGTCGTATTTTATCCAAAGGTTGACTGGTACCACGTAAAGTTTAATTAAACAAATATTTATTTTTTTGTGTTTTTCAAAAAACCTTTTCACATTTTATTTTTAGGAAACATATGAAGGTAGGGTTTCCAGTAAATAATACCAACCTTACGAGCACACGATTTTTTAAACGTACATTACGTACATATGTTGGAAAAACACCACATGTCCAGAAGGGCTACTATGACATCTTATAGCAATTCTTATTCCACTGAGTGAAAGAGATGGTGCTAGACACCCTGTATAGCTCTGTCTCTTTCCCTCAGCGGAATAAGAATTGCTTTAAGAGGTCATAGTAGGGCTACAGGTCAGTAAAAGGGTGGGCTGTGGAACTTCCCTGGGGAAACACAAAATACCCTAATGTTACACACGTACGGCGGCATTTTGTTGTATGTTCTTAGTAAGTTGTCGATGGGAGCTCACATTGACAGAACCTGAAATAACATGACCCCGATGTGTAGTGGCGGTACTTTCATGATAGCTTGGCATGTCTTTACAACCTTTTTTTTTGGGTGGGAAATCACCAAATAACTTCCCCCGCTCTGGGCGGAGCGGACGTCAGACTTGTACTGACTAAAACCCACCCATGTTCCTTCTATTGCCCTTTACGTTCCGGGGCCGCGGTATCTCTTTCAAAAACCCGCAACCCCGGCAGGGTCTTTACAACCTATTACTTCTCATGCTTAAAAGGTTTCCGAAACCCTAAACAAAGCCGAAAAGCAACAATTTTTGTTCTAGATCATACTGTTTTTGGATAGAAAATCATCAAACTTCTCCTGCTCGGGGTTGATTGGGATTTAGTTTCTAAATCCTATCCATGTCTTTTGGCCTGTGTTTCTTAACTGCGGTATCTCTTTCGAACAATCTGTAACTCTGGCTGGTAGTGGCTCTGACGGGTTACTCTGCGTTTTTGGCATCTCTTAGAGAAGCGCGTGGAACACAATCGCGCCGTGATATCTGGACTATACCTAGAAACCCTCTAGTTACAGAGATATTCTTATCCTTCCTAATATTATAAAAGTGAAATTGAGTTTGTTTATTTGTTACCTCTTCACGCTTTAATGGCTCAACCGATTTTGATGAATTTTAGTAAGGAGATAGTGGGGAACCAGGAGACGGACGTAGGCTAATACTTTTCTGAAAAATGTAGGATATGACGGAGAAAGAGGGAAGAAAAGGGAAAACTTAGCGTTGCTATTACAAATCAATAAGGCGCAAGGGGAACTTAGTTACCCCGAATTTAACGCGAGCAAGCCGCGGGCAAAAGCTAGTAGAAGATAAAACTTGAATTAAAAAAAAAAAAAAACTTTTTAAACATTTTGCTCACCTTATGTGCTTGCAGTATTATTGCCACTAGGCTCGTCATTACCGAAGAGTTACATCACAATTTAAACAGCCATAATAGGGGGACAACTGGGAAAGATTCCTTAGTCCTTGTTACAAATGAGGAATCCTACCGCTATTTAAAAACTCATTAACTCCTTATCTGCTAAGATTTTCTGCAACCAACGAAATAGTTTCGAAAATGTTGGTTGGCTGTTGGTCCAATTAAATTATTCACAAACTGTTGTAATGTTACGAAAGTCTACAAATCACAAAAATAAGAAAATAATTTTCTTTCTAAAAAAACGTTGCCCCACACTAGGATTTTCTCTAGGTGCGTTTACAAACATTTAAAGTCATATACATAAACAGCCAGACCCGGAACAACTATCTGTAGGCCATACAAATATTTGTTCCGTGCGGGGATCGAACCCGCGACACGCAGCGCAGCCGTGATCGCTCAGCCACTGCGCCAACCGAGCCGTCATAATGTGAACAAGAACTAGGTTCTAAACAAATAACAGTCATCTTCAGATATTTCACAATAATTTGGTCAGTTATCAATTCAATAATCATAAGCCACTGCTTACTTACCTATCAAGAAAAAATGGCAAAACATTTTTAAAAGTCCGTGTAACTCGAAATTTTTTTTTCTTTCTTTCTTTCTTAACTACTCCTGAAAGAAGCATTCAGCGGACAGCCTTTTAACTATTTTTAAAAAGAAAAGAATAAGCATCGACAATATCATTATGTACCTATTACATTACAAAAAAAAAAGTTAATGCAGGAAAGGTTTGAACGAGAGACGAGCAAGACACTCGGGTTGCGGGGTGAGGAGGGGAGGTGAGGAGCGGGGAGGGATGGAGGGGGTGCGGGATTGCAGCTTCCGCAGGATGTGGCGGGGTGCTCCCACTCCCGCCGGAAGCGACCGAGCCCTTCCGACAAACGCAAAAGGTGGTAAGGTCCGCAGAAAAAGAAGTTTTTTTTTGCTGGTAGGCATTTTGGTGAATGATTCTTTGGTAGGTGTTTATTACCACAAAACTATAACTTCTACAGCATCTCAGACGTTAAAAAAACAACAACAATGTCAATAGTAATCAATCGATCTCAATACTATTTCTTATGTATATGGGTATTTATACAAAATTTCCTTCTAAACGGTTCAGTAACTTTTCTCTAGCGAGTTAATTAAATGTGTTAGTTGAACAGATTTATTGTTTTTACTGAATACTGCATTTAGTTGAGGATGGCTAAAATCTATACTTAATATTATAAAGCTGAAGAGTTTGTTTGTTTGAACGCGCTAATCTCAGGAATTACTGGTTCGAATTGAAAAATTCTTTTAGTGTTGGATAGTCCATTTCTTGAGGAAGGCTATAGGCCATATAACATCAAGCTACGAACAACAGGTGCTGAGCAGCGTGGGTGAAACCGCGAGGAACAGCTAGTGGTAAAATAAACTTCCATCCTTTGCAATATTATAAAAGCGAAAGTGAGTTTGTTTGTTTTACGTCTTCACGCCTAAAAGGCCGAATCGATTTTGATGAATTTTGGTACAGATATAATTGGGACCCTGGAGACGGACATGGGCTAAAAAAAGAGACAAAACGGGTGAAAGAGGGAAGAAAAGGGGGAGAACGTTATTTTTTTCGATCTAACATTTCTGCTGACAGTACAAAGCCCGCTCGCTCACACAGACTCGGGAAAACATGTTATTCGCGTATCCCAATTAAAATCATAATTAACTCCATATTAAAGCATGCGCTAATCTCAATTACAGAGCTCGCTGGTTCTACCTGTGTTTCAATGCGAGCGGTGCAGCAGTTGTCTAACTAGACGCAAAGCGAATAACACCCGCGTGTTGAAAGACTTATTAATATACACCAACATCTGCTTAGCCTTTTTCAAAATATAAGTGGGTCAATTTATACCGCGGAACGTAAAGGGTAATAGAAGGAATATGGGTGGGTTTTAGTCAGTACAAGTCTGACACTCCCCTCACTCCCAGAGCGGGGGAAGTTATTTGATGATTACCAACCCAAAAAAAAGTGGGTCAATTTCCAGTCTGACCTGATGCAGCTGGTTGGTATTTCACATTAAGCGGCTGCTTATCTGACCGTTGTGACCCGGTTATTACTAAGTGAAATTCAACTAGGCTTCAAATCTGAAAGAATTTTCATTATTACCACGAAACTAAAAATTTGTGTCAATGGGATCTTTATCAAAATCATTAAAAAAAATCAGTCCTTTTTGATTTATATCCAAAATGCAAAACTCAAGGTTTGCCAACGTCCTGTCGGGGTTGCGGGTTAGAGATACTGTGGCCCCGGAACCCTTGCCCTTTTTGGGCAAAAGAATATGGTGGGTTTGCATCGGTAAAAGTCTGATACTCCTCTCCGCTTTGCCCAGAGCGGGGGAAGTTATTTGACGATTTACCATTTGCCAACGTGTTAGGGATTGTAGTATCTAAGGTGTAAACTAACAGAATGTGTTCGACACACTACGAACAGAAAAACAGAAAAGCCTGCCCTGAAATGGGCCTGGTTCAACATTAAAAACGGTGATTGTTTTTGTTCAGCTGGTGTCCGTCATTTTCTACGTAGGTATACTTTCTTATCACTACTTTAAAAAACGGCCAAGAGTGAATCAGCTGGCGCGTTCGTGTTTCACGTGCGCCTCAAAGAGAGTCAGCAAAGCAGAGGGGCTTGCCAGAGCCTCCGCCTGCCGGGGTTGCGGGTTGTTCGAAAGAGATACCGCGGCCTCGGAACGTAAAGGGCAATAGAAGAAACATGTGTGGGTTTTAGTCAGTACAAGCCTGACATGCCCCCCCGCTCCGCCCAGAGCGGGGGAAGTCATTGGATGATTTCCCACCCGAGAATAAAAAAAGAGTGAATCAGCTTCGAGCATTTATAATTCCGTAGAAACTTGCGACATAAACGGTCACATCTTTCGACTGTATAGACTTAGAGGGTTGGTTTTTCACAGCAGAAAGAGACCACAGACTTTAGAAAGTACATCGTTTTAATTTGAACTCTATACCTTTACGCGTTCCTGAAGTAAAGGGTCTTGACAGACAGACCGTCAAAAAGTGATCCAATAAGGGTTTCGTTTCTTCCTTTTGAGTTACGCAACCCTAAAAAGATATTCAAGAAATATCACTATAACTACACCGCCTATACTCCACCTTCCCAATAATAAATTCCATTTGATCGCAATAGATATTTCTCCCAAGGAAAATATACATAGAAGGCTCTCCCCTTTGCTATTTACATTTAACATGTTTTTTTGTTACTTTTCTTCTATTCTAAACACATCGAGGGTAACAACAAATGGAACAATTCTATCTAATGTCAGCCGTTAAAGTCACAAACCGGAACGATTCCGGATACGGTCCCGGATACGATTCGGAGCCGGCACGTGGCCGTAACGACATGCCGACACCACAATTGTGGTACAAAATTGTTTTAAATGATTTGATTAAGTTGTGAGGGGCGAGTTTTTCGGTTACTGTATTTCTGTTCGTAAGTGTAATAGAAAATTAAATCGTAGTTTGTAATTTAACTTAAATTATGCATGCCATCACCAGCGTATATAAGGATTCTTTTTTTTATAAAGGGACTTACCTATTTCGTTACTTACCTTTATTTAACAAATAATAAAACTTAATTTTGTTTTCCAAATATTTCCTTCATTCCTATTTTTTAAACAAATTCTATTTTTTTAAATTGTTTTTCGCGTACGGCTTTGACCTCGTTGTTCTTCTTAAATATTGCGAATAATATAAGTCAATACCATGAAATAAACCTGGTTTCCTTAAAAATATACTATTTTGATTACTTTTATTTTAGTTGTGAACTTAATTACATTGAAAAGCTCAATAAATTAACTATTTTATTTACAAACTATAAATAGACATAAACTAAAACTATACTTAATTTACAAAACCTATATTAAAACCAAAAGAAATAAGGTTTAATTAAAATAAAAAGTTAGTAATTGCTGTTTAATTAAAGCAGTTTAATATTTAAATATTATAAAACCCACTGACTCACTAATCACGAAATCTAAAACACTGCAAATTCAAAAAGTCTCAAATTTTCAATGGGGATCCTTTTAAGTCGCAACAGTTTACATAGGATTAGCTTTTGCCCGCAGCTTCGCTCGCGTTTTTTTTATAGTTATGCCTATGTCGGTTTCCAGAGTCCCAACTATCTCTGTACCAAAATTCATCAAAATCGGTTAAGCCATTTAGGCGTTAAGACGTAACAAACAAACAAACTCACTTTCGCTTTTATAATATTAATAAGGATTTTGCCAAATTCACCCCTATAAATTATGTACAGGAAAAGGTGATTCCTTGACCGGATGAGCTTAAATTTTGCATTTGCTTCTTTCACGAAACTAATAGACAATATAACATCATGCTACGACACTAAGGAGCTGAGCAGTGGGTGGAACCGCTGGATACAGAAAATTGAAAATAATTTTATTGATACAGTCTGTGGGTTTTTCAGAAAATTTTACACATTGTTGATACGAAACTATTGAAAATAAGCATTGAAATCCTTACTAATATTATAAAAGCGAAAGCGAGTTTTATTTGTTATCTCCTCACGCTTTAATGGCTAAACCGATTTTGATGAATTTTGGTACAGAGATAGTTGGGAACCAGGAGACGGACATAGGCTAATTTTTTGTGAAAAGTGGGATATGAGGGAGAAAGATGGAAGAAAAGGGAAAACTTAGCGTTGTTATTACAAATCAATAAGGCGCTAGGTCAAAAACTGCAGGTAGCAGGTACTGTGTTAAGCCCCCGGGAAAAGCTAGTAAATAAATAAATTAAAAAAATATATATTTATATATATTTTGTTAGTATTACAAGCGGCTTATACTCTAGTTTTAGTAGCAGCAAAGGTTGCTCAATTTAAACTAGGACTCAGTCAAACCGGCCCTGCCCAGCTGCACTGAAGCTATAGTACGGCCAACGAGAAGCGATACGAAAGGTCATTAACCTAAAGAACAACTGTGCTGTGTTGAACATTTAGCTCTTTCCATCTTGTGCCTTTGTCGTAATGTCTCGTTCTCCCGGCAAAAACATGACAACGTTAAGACGGGTTCGCCAACATTCGGGCGGCCATTTTAAATGGGGTTTTAGCATGGGTTTTGTTTACATTTGGTATCGCTTCTCGTTGGCCGTGCTATAGTTAGCTTAATCCAGTGTATATAAAGAAATTATTGAAAGACTGAATCCTTTAATTGGTGATAGAACGAGCTGCCAACGTTGCATATTAGTGACAGTCGCATATTTGTGCCCGGAAATTCTGACAACCATTTTTACCCAGTTGAAACTTTGATAAAAATAAAACTAGGATATGGACGCCAAATAGACAGTCGTTCCATGTAAAAAAAGCCGACCCCAACATATTTGTGAGGAGGTTGATTTTGAAAGGACAAAATTTCAAGAATGTTCTTTAGAAGCTGATCAAGAAAAGAAACTATGAGACAGAACTTGACGGCACGGTTTGCTCAGTGGCTGAACGATCGACCGCTGCGCTGCGTGTCGCGGGTTCGATTCCCGCACGCAACAAATATGATCTTCAGATAGTTGTTTCGGGCCTGGCTGTTTATGTATGTGAGTTTACGCACCCACGATACAGGAGTCATTCCTAGTATGGGGCAAAGTTATACATTAAAAAAAAACTAGTCTCTCAACAGATACAAAGTGTCATTAACAACGCTTAAAGTTCTCACCCCTACGTCAAAAGACTAACACTTAACAAATAATTATAATTCGAGACACCCTCAACAGGGGTGTCGCATTCACATTTGATTATTATTTTTTAAGTTCAAACGGCCATGTCTCTATTTGTCTGATTGCCGGTCACGTGACCGTACAACTTTAGGGGATCTTTACTGCACGGGCGGGACAGACAGACTTACACTAATAAGATTATACGCCAATTTGACGCGTAATTTATGTTCTGGGAGAGTTTTGGTGGAACTAACTTGCACTGGTTAGGATTGAATTCTGTTGGATTTATGTAATCGGAGAACATTGATGATGAAGTTTAATTAAAATACGATTCTTGAAAATTTCACTCGCTGCTTGCGAGTTCCTGGCGATTTTTAAATGGTTATTTGCTAGAGAAACCGTTAAAATATGCTAAGAAGAAAACAACACTCTTTATATGTGAACTTTACAATATTGAAAAACTAAAAACTATATAGGTGATAGGTAAAAAAATACATTTGTAAACTCCAAGGGAACCGAGGTGAAAACACCAAATTTCGGTAGTCGCAAATAAAACGCGAAATTGTCAGCAGTGTCCCTTGAGTACGGGTGTCAGGAGCCACGCGTCGATCCGATAGCAAATAGATTAGATTATGCATTTTGAACGGACAGACGATATCGGTTTTCTATATACGGCCTTTTTATTTAACCCTACATTCAAGTTTTAGTATTTTTCACCCTTCAATAGTATGTGAACGATTGCGTTTTTACTTCAATAAATTTTTGTTTTGAAATAGTTTTAGTAACTTGGTCGGGGTATCTTGACGACCTCAGGAATAATTAACAATAGCTAAAGCCAGCTTGGTTCGATCTTTAGGTTAGGTTAGCCGTGGTTGTCTAGGTTGGTCTGTGGATGGCTTACAATATCTTACCGAATTTCCTCCGTGCCTCGGCAAGCACTTTAAACCGTGGGTCCAGGCTGGTATATGTAGATCTTTGACAGTCGTTAGAGGTAGTTGGTGGCCCATATATCTGGCAGTCAGTCTTACCAAAGGATTCCATATTATCCAGTTCTAACTGGATCGTGGGAGATAGATAAGGAGTCTTATAGATTTATTTATTTTTGAAATATTGTTTCCTATTTTTGTATAGATTCTTTTTTACCAATTCGTTGTAAAAGAGTGGACATGGTTGGCCTTGTAGATTCTTACACGCTTGTTAACTTTTGTTAACGTATTATTTTATTTTACGTTTAGTAAAGTAAGCAATGACTTATGTCGGGCCTACGCTGTCCTCTCATACTTAAGTACTAACGCTGTAACAACAACATTGTAAAAGAAAATGATTTTAAAAGAGTAACCATGGAGTTTCTTGCCGGTTCTTTTCCATAGGAAACGACCAACCCGAACCGTGCGCCTTTTCTCGACGTTTTATAAGGGCCCATGTAGGCATACATATGCCTACATGGGCCCTTATAAAACGAAATAAAAGTATTTTGATTTTGAGTCGGTTCATGTAAAATACTGGTATTCAGCTGCATCTGGTTAAACTAAATCCAAACCTAATATAATATTTGGGAAAAGGCATGATATATGGTGATGGTTATTGGGGTATCTTTTGTGCGTTGAAGAGTGTTCTTGATTGGTCATCACTGTCATCTTCATCATCCTATCCATTCCGCTATTTATACTATACTAGCTTTTGCCCGCGGCTTCCCTCGCTTTAAATTCGGAGTAACACAGTTCCCCTTTCCTGATTTGCAGGTACCTCTAATTATAGCTATCCCTAGTTTTTGGCCTTGCGCCTTATTTATTGTAATAGCAATGCTAAGTTTTCAATTTTCTTCCCTCTTTCTTCCTCATTTCTAACTTTTTTTTAAAAGGGTTAAAAGGGTCCAAGGTTCCAACTATGTTTGCACCGAAATCGGTTTAGCCATTAAAGGGTGAAGACGTAACAAACAAACTCACTTTCGCTTTTATAATATTGGTAAGGATATCTATTTCTCGTCATAAAATCAGACACCTCCTTCTTGACATATCAAGAAGAACACCAAAGAAATGATGGGCCATCATTTCTTTGGTGTTCTTCATGGGTTTCAGTGACCGATTAATATAATTTATGTTCTTAAAGATAAATCACAGTATCATAGTAATCGACGTAATATAAATCTATCTACTATAATGCAAACATTTATGCGAATGCATGGAATGGATGGCAAATTGTTACTTTTTTTTCATCAATATTTCAAATTTCATCCAGATCCGTTTAGCCGTTCAGGCGTGATTGACTAATAAACAAAGATAAAGATAACACAGTATATTTTTATCTGTATTATTTCCAAGAACAGTGTTTTTTTCCTACGCTTTCAGGAGCAGACATTATTTATATATATTACAACTTCGACAGTCATCTTAATCTTACAAAAACCATCATACTTTAATTCGACAAGATTATCTTAACGTCCTAAATTATACAATTTCAGTTAAGTAGAACCGAACAAATTCACCACGGGGCTAGTGTTGTGCCTAACTGTCAAACCGCTATCACCAATTAGTGAGGTGACATTAATTGTGATGTAAACTTCGGCAGTGGAGGGGGAAACTCTGAGGCACGCGTAAGCCACGCGCCCGAATTTTGGGGCTTTTACCCTACTCAACTCGGCCAATTTTTCGAGAACTTCCACACTTCGCTCTTGCGGTATAAAACAGGATGTCAAAAAGGAAATTAGTGGGATTCTGCTGATCAAGTTATACTGGTAGTTTGTACTCGAACTTTAATGTAAGAGCACTTATCTGTTATTTCTTTATTGTTGTAATTTTCGGGGGCAGTTGAGTGCTTGAGACTGCATACATTTTAGCGTTGAACAAATTTTCGTTGATGGCCAACTTTGATGGGCGCGTTAAAACTTATTGCGCTCACAAATTGTTTCAGGAAATGGTTGACTTTAACAAAATATTATTTTTTCTATTAATAGCACATTACGTTACAGTACTTTTTAAACGTAAAATGTAAAAACGTGTCAAGTTACGCTTGGTATAAAATTTTAACTGGTCTTACAATGTTGCACTCCAAACCAAAGGGGTGTTAAAATTATAGATTTGACGTTTTCATTTGATAGGTTCCATTTTTGTGTCTGCTCATATTTTTTGTTTTAATAGCTATTGAGTATACCTAAACTAACCAAACTTGTTTTACTCATCATTTCAGTTAGAGTGGCGCATTTTTATTTAATTTCAAGGCCTTTTGTCATAGAAATAGATCATATTTTGGTTCAAAATGTACAGTTTACCTAAATGCATTCTCTTTTAGGTTATTACGTGTTTATTTATTAAAAATATCTTCATTATACGTATTCAAGGAACAATTTTCAGAATAAATGGCAAAAAAAATATAGCCGGGAGCCCGATTTTTCAATGATTACCAGACTATGTTTCCTGCCTTATTAAGTCATTAGTTCGACTATAATTATATAGCCTCGGGCTTTTGCGGAAAGAAAATGCTCAAATAACGTAGAAAACCTATTAGAAAATCCAGGTATTCACAAGAAATCAAGGAATTACATGAAAATTATCTGTTCTAATTGGGTACAAAATTGGCAGTTATTTTCCTGTACGATCACCAGGCATGGGATCGAAACTCGCGCGCATTAAAATTCAAAATCCGCGCACAAAAGAGAATGCGGTACGAGCCACCGAATTGTTATCCTTGGGGTTTAATTATGTCTTTGTGGTTGAAAAAAGGAATATTTCATAGTCCTTGGGGATGTCCTGAAAAGCGAGGCTATGACTGGAAGCCAGGCTAACTGAATAAGTACAGAAGTTGGTAAACTCCCTATTACGGTGCAGGGAGTCACACTCGTGAATATTACAGACGATATCAATCGCCTTTACGTTGTTAGCTGGAATAAGGAGCAAATAGAATTATTTATTGAATTAAGACACGATGTGAATAAGACTGCTGATATATTAGAATGTTCCGACAAAAGAAATAAATCTAAATGTACAAGAGAAAGGTGTGGAAAAGAAAACTGTTAAATTTACTTTTCAACATCTTGATTCTTGTAGACTAGACTAGATAATAGGTACTATCAGAAAATAACGTTCGGTCAACACTGAACGGACGCAACTTTTATATCAAATCGTCTACAATGTTGACAAAAGGGTGTTACCGTGCGGGACTCAATACACGAAAAATGGAATACGGACAGTCAGACATATAGACAGACAAACCGAAACTAGAAAGGTTCCCATTTAGCCACCTGGCTATGGAACCCTAAAAAAGAAAAAAACATAGGTAAAAGCTAAAACAAAATAAAAGCACGCAGAGGGTCTCCAAATTTTCACGAACGCTACAATAAAGTACACAGGCGAGCGTCCGAAAATTTTACAACCGAAAACTTGCAAAAACGAAACAAAAGCAAGTGGAAACTTGGTTGTAATATGTGTCCAATCTCTCCGCTATAAACTTGCAGGCTCCCGCGCCCTGTGATTTCTTCTTGATATTTTATTTAGGAGATTAAGACTCTTTCGGTAGCTCGTTAGACGGTTCTCCCCATTATGCCAGTTTATGATCCCATTCCAAACTGGCAAGAATACTGTTGACGCATTTTTTGCTTCTTTTCTCTAACAAATTAGGAGGCAAAGTTTCGTGTGTAAATTGCAATGATATGCGAGTCTTAGACGAGGCTGGGGAGGGCATTTCGTTAAGTTGTGTGGTGCGGCGGTAAGGAGTGGGTAATTTGGGAGCTTTGTTGTTTTAGCCATTTTGAGCACTAGTTGTTAAATCAGGCATTAGTGGCAAAATATGTAGAGGCGCAATATGGTCGAGTTTCAAGTTCTGAAGTATTTTTCCAGTTTACCGTGTCTTCTTTATTATAAAGTTCGAGTTTTCTTGCTTTTGTATTAATAAGTAAGTAAAAAAAACATTTATTTAAACGTAAATTAACCAAAATCAGAACTACAAGTATTATGTTAGTATTGAAGATGAATGTATTTTTTAATTTGTGTTTCTAGTTTCTCATTTCTTTGATAATGACTTCATCATGGGAGAAATTGGAAAAACAAACAGTTTCAAGTATACATTAAGATCTAAATGACGTTTGACTCAAGCTACACACGAAGGTGATATCTAAGGTCATTCGCCACCTACCATCAAGAAAATTACCTACCGTAAATTGCATCCTAATTTCACCTATTTTAAGCGTTAGGTAGGTAGGCGTTAGGTATATTTTTCCCGCAGTCCCGCACATGAATACATGTATGAACATCTCGGTCTTATTGCACTTTAACCTAATCCACTTATAGCTGCATACAAGTGGTGTTATTTAAATTTTAACATGGCGCTATGTTTTATGTGAGATATTGCACCGTCTGGTAGTCCGTGACAAATAACCGTTGCACGTGGTGGTCGCGTTATAAGAATATTTGGCGCAAGTAACAAGCTGACTGGTTTGCTAACGTCCGGTTCCAATAAACAAAAAAAAATTAGGTGTCAAGGGACACCCGAATGGAACGAAGTTCCTTTCCTTCTATAAGAGAGAGAGAGACAGACAGACAGAGAGAGAAACATGCGACGCCGCACAGCTTACAATAGTACTATAGCAAAAAGTGTCGTGACAACTTTTCGTAAGATTTTTTTCCGTCTAGCCCCCTTTCACAACGCGCGATAGCATACGTCACCGTGGTCACGAAAGTACCCCTATAGAGGAAGCGCAGTCCGGGATATCGAATGCCCCAGGAAGATGCCGACACTCTTGACATCTCGTTTTGCTTACGGATGCTAGTATTTTGAAATAAGTTCTATGAGACTTATGCCAAAATCCTACTATCCGTAAGCAAAACGACTATATTTTTTTATTGGAACCGGGCGTTAGTCAGCTTTCTGAATTTTTTTGGGGATCCAAAACCATATCGTCAAGTTTGTGGTCTCTTGGAAGTATACAAAAATCAAACCTCTAAGTCTACGCAGACAAAATATATGGCTTTAGTTTAGTTTTTACAGAACTCTTCGCGAGATTCGCGAGTCTGTCCCGAACATGGCTGCTTCTTTTAAATTTCCAATATCTAGTAAATATATTTTACTTCCATTCTCTTTTTTAGGCTTTTATATTTACGTTTTGATTTGTCGTTACAGCTAGTCTGACCATCAGTTCTGCCAATGTTTTTCATATTACTTAGAACGAACTGGGTCGTGGATGTCAGGTAAACGCACGCTCAAAGTAAAATACTATAAAAAAAAAATATAAGCTATACAGTGGCGCCCAAGTAAACTGAGAACTGACAGCAGAAAGTTGGATAAAGGCTAGGCAGACAATGATTTTCGTGGTTACCAATACGTGGTTTTCTCGACGGAAAAGAAAAACTCTTTTATCTCATAATTCAGAAAAGATAGATTTGCTGTCGACGATGGAACGAGTAACCCATAGATAAGAAGCCTTTAAACTCGCGACTAAAAATAAAATTAAAAGAATGTCTAGCGAGCAATCAACAAAAGACCATAGAACTAATAAGCCAAACATAGATCATCAAACTAATAACCTAACCTCTTCATCTTGTCTCTTGCACAGCAAAGCCAATGCACTTACTTGAGCTCATATAAAGACATACAACTAAGTAAATCCCTCTTACGTGAGCAAAATTCGCTTTGATTTTCAATATTACGAAGAGATTACTGCTTTAGATTACGGCTGTTTAGATTTCTTTGTCTACCGTCTGATAGCACTGGCATTAAAGTGGCTGAGATGATAGTCTATCCTGCTTTTCTAAATGTCACCTGTCTAGGATATCTGTAGAAGAGTTAGAAATAATATTTTTCGTTTGAATTGTGAAGGAAAATGTTTGAGTGTAAGTGTGTTGTTACATGGAGTAATATACATATAAGGTGCATAATACTTTATCGTACTTCGAATTAGTTCTACAGGTCTTTTAGAATATAGAATATACTTACATTGATGGGTACAAAAAATTGTGTTTCGTTGTGATTTTTGTTTTCCACTCTTTAGTCTTTTTTTTGAAAGTCGGTTTTATTTTTCACAAAAAAGGTTTTATTTTACCATTTTAAGTTATGTTAAAATGATATATCGATTTTTCATTTTCCATTATTACTAAAATATTAATAGATCATCCATATATCTAAATAGACAGATAAAAATATGTATTATAGACGATAACTCATAAACTACTTAAAAAAACCAGCATTCGAATAAAAAAAGAATCATCAAAATCGCTTCACCCAGACCAGAGTTATGAGGTAACAATAAAAACAGGGTTGAATTGATAACCACTTCCTTTTTTTAAATCGAATTAAGTATTAGTCTGAAAACTATGATTTTATAGCGACTTTTCCGGCTAAACACGTTTAATTTTTCTAAAGAAATATTTAAAAAAATATTTAGAAAGTGCTGGATCGGTCGCAAACCATTCTTCGTCTGTTTACGGCTTGGAACCTGACAATGGGAATGGGTCTCTACCATGACGTCTTGGAAGATAGATAGGAGTCTGGTGCAGGAAACTACCTCCGTTAGCACCCTTGCACTATCCCATGTTGCAAGCAAGGACGGCTATGCTGACGCTTCTGCTGCGGCTGCCGAGAGTTCAAAACGGTGTTACTTCTGTAACTTAATTGGTAGTTATAGTTTTGAGTAATAAATTAACAAAATTACAGTAGCCGCTCAGGTCGATCTCGGAATTGAAGCCGCGCTTGTTTGGTCTGTGGATGGGTGACCACCCGTTACATGCCGAGTTTCCTCCGTGCCTCGGAAAGCAAGTTAAGTCGTTGGTCCCGGCTGTCATTTGTATATCTTTGACAGTCGTTACAGGTAGTCAGTGTTCCGAAAGTCTGACAACCAGTCTTACCAAAGGGTATCGCATTACCCAGTACTAACTGGGTTATGGAGGTCAGATAGGCAGTCGCTCCATGTAAAATACTGATATTCAGCTGCATCCGGTTAGACTGAAAGCCGACCCCAACATAGTTGGGAAAAGGCTAGGCAGATGATGGGGTCGAAACGCTCAAGTCACGGGGCCTAAGTCACGCACTTTCTTAGGAAGTTCCTCGCCGACTGTGCGACACTTCGCGTGACCAGAGGGCTGGCTGCTTTTTAGCCATAGAATGAGCATTTGGCAAACGTGGCAGTGCTGCTAGTCTTCTGGACACGTTTCCGGGTAAGCAATGTAGAGAAGTACTTCGACACTTTTCTTTCGTAAGTTTTTTTTAGCTGCCACGGTTAATTATTAATTTATTTAGATTTTTATATTGAATTTTGTTTTTATTCTGGACGCTCTTACATATTTGTATAGTCTCAACACGAATGATGTAAATACGATTTTGTAATAATAATATTCTAATTTAAAAGAGTGCTCATGGAGTTTCTTGCCCATTCTTCTCCATAAAGATCTACGCTTTGGAATGGGCAAGTACAGTTCTTTCACAAGTTATTATGTCTTGTGACTGGGACTATAGCTTTAACATTTTGTTTTTTTTTGATACTCAAAGGTGCCTCTTATTGAAAAAAAATCAAGATTTTCAAGTTTAAGTTTCTCGTCGTTAAGTTGATTTAGTAAATTTATTTATTTTTTGTTTTGAGTACTTATTACGATTTAAAAAAAAATAATGAAAGTAAATATCTTATATAGTTGGCCTCTCTAAAATAGATACGCCTGCCTAGAGTATTACCACAACCAGTTGTCCTTCAGCAAGGGGGGGAATCTCGTAACCTTCACCGGTCATCGACTTGTTAGCGCTACGACTTCAAGTTCGCGGTCACTCAGCTAAGGCCTTCCCAATCTCTCTTGTCTAGTTATATTATTTGCCTCACACATAAGATCTATATAAATCAAAACACCATCAACGACAATGTCCTTGGGATCAGGCGCAAGGTCTTCAGGCCCCATTGACCATTGATTGCCCCAAGACGACGACAAGGGACTTTTACATTGCTGTTAAAATGCTGGTGTAGTATAAGGTACGCACCTACTTAGCCCTTTATGGATTACTAGCTTTTGCCCGCAGCTTCGGTCGCGTTTAATTCGGGGTAACACAGTTCCCCTTTCCTGATTTGCAGGTACCTGCTACTTGTAGTGTTTGCCCTAGCGCCTTATTTATTGTAATAGCAAAGCTAAGATTTCCCTTTTCTTCCCTAATTTATCACTTAAAAAATAACCTATGTCCGTCTCCAGGGTCCCAACTATCTCTGTACCAAAATTCATCAAAATCGGTTTAGCCATTAAAGCGGTTACAAACAAACTCACTTTCGCTTTTATAATAGTAGTAAGGATTGTAGTGATGTTATAGTTTTTTTCATTGACTACTACATTAAGTTTCTTGGACGAAATATTATCGATACCTAGACGCTTCTTCGTCGGCCATAGAACAAGGGCTTAATTAAAGAAGGTGATTAAAACGATCCAATTATTTATGGTATAGTGGACAGTCGTTAGCAGTTGCAGTACACAGTCAACAACTGAATGCACAAGGAGTTCTGTTGTCGTGGAATTAATTGGCCACAGTTCCAATGCAAGCAAGTGGGTGCACCACCGCATACCATTTTTGAAATATTTATGAAGGGGGTGGGTGGTGGGCACTATTCTTAGCTCGACGAGGCGTATTTATTCATATTGAAGAATGTCCAAGGGAGGTTAATGCACTGTTCCATGCATGGTATTCAGAGCTCGTTTACTTAACATATTGGCTCGAGTTATGTATGTAATACATTAGTAGATGGATGGATTTTTTTTAACGGAGATGTATCCATCGATCCCGGCATGAATTCAAAGTAACGGACTTTGAATTCATTCATGCTCCAGTATGGTCGACTAAAGAATGAAACCTAGGACATCATGCTCTTCATACACAATATATTCTTGAACCGTTTGAACTAGAAATGGTTTGGCCATAGTGCGTATCGACCTTTTTTTTAATGGCTTCTCGTAACCCGTCGACCCTTTGCAGTTGTTAGCAGTTTAACTGTTCAAAGCTGCTAATCATGTAAGTTCCTGGAAGTTAAGGCCTCCTGCCAGGGGCAAAAAGCATCTACACGCTAAGAGCACCCACTGTGGGGTAACAGTCTCGGCAAAGGGCGTCGCTGGGGAAGGACAGCAATGGGACAGGCTGGATCTGAGTTCCATTATGTAGGGGAGGCTTTTCAAGGAATCAAAATCACCTTTTTATTATAGGCTCGCCTGTTGTGGTGAAAACGAGTAATATTAGTGAAAAGTTTCTAAACCATAGTGATATTAAAGTAGGGGTCATTAAAACTTTTAAGAAAATATAATCAAATTAACCGAAGATCTATAGGGAATGAAATAAGGTTTGTCGAGCTATAATTGAGACTTTAGCACCATTTTAAACCTTAATATTTCATAAGAGTGGTGGTTTAAGAGGTCTTCTCCGACCTTTTGAAATAAAGTAACGTAATGTAAGGTATACTTCTTCCGAAAACTGGGGACAGTTAAGACATCAATAATTATGACCCGTCTCCGTGTTGCCGTTTTTCATCCAGGTTTTTATAAGGTAATGCTTGATCAAATGCTCAACCACTTCAACACAAGTAACATCTTACATGAGAAACAGTATGGTTTTGACGCCGGTGTCACCTTATTAAAACATATATTTACACCGTGGGAAAAGGCACAAGATGCCATGCCATAGGAATCTTCTGTGATCTCTCCTAAGCATTTGATTGCATAAACCACGTAACTCTACTCCTTAAAATTGTAAATTACTGCCTAGGAAAACTTGAGCTCAGTTGAGTGAAATCGTATAAATAACTGATAAACAACAGCAAATTCAAATAAATGGTGTCAATTCAATGGATTTAAAGAAAAAATGGGTGTTTCATAAGGCACGATATTGGGTCCTTTCCTCCTTTTAGTATACACTAATGATCTACTCCATTTTTTTAACAACTAACGACAAATAGTGTTGTTTGCTGACAATACTTTTTTAATCTTGTCAACCGGCCTGCATATTAAACAAGAGAAACAAATTTAAATTTCGCCGGATATTCTGGAGCTTTTCCTTATGTTATTATTGTAATAATATGAAAGTATTCTCGTTTAATTTTTTCTTTTGTCTTGATTTCACTTACATGAACCTAATTCAAAAATAATTTAGATATTGATTGAGATTTAACTCCCTTACTTACTGACTTGTCAACTGGTAGCTTTAAAAAAAAAATAAAAAAATTATAATCCAGTTAACAAATAAAAATTAAAAAGAATGATGTTATCAAGTAAACCCACGGGTCGATTAGAGACCGGGTCGAGACGACACCGGGACGAGTAGACACCGGGTCCAGGTGACCAAAGAATCCAAGAGGTGTTTTAAAAAATATTCGCCATCGTCCTCGAAGGTGTCACAGGTTGTCAATTGGATGCAACAGCCCGCGTTCACGCACAATGCGTGTCAACGAGTGAAGATGATTAGCAAAAAGTTCACCCCTCACTCTCTGCAAATGTATGTGTAATACTAATAATAACGAAATTAGACGCGCAACGCCCTACCGTTTTGTGTGGTCCAACTTGGATGTGAAAAACAGGAATAGAATAGTTAGTCATTTTTTTAATGTCATAGTTATATTTTATATTTAGGTTTTAAACATGTTTACATATATTTAATCACCAATTTATTTGACTTTTTATATTGGATTAATTACTTTACAATTTGTCCGTATATATTCTTATTCGTGACTTACGCCCGTTTCCAATAAACAAAAATGATTCGTTTTGCTTACCGTTACGGATCGTTAACAAATATATAAGGACAAACTGTAAAAGTAATTAATGCAATATAAAAAGTCAAATAAATTGGTAATTAAATATATGTAAACATGTTTAAAACCTAAATATAAAATATGACTATAAGACTTATGTCTACTATCCGTAAGCAAAACGAATCGTTTTTGTTTATTGGAAACTGACGTTAGTCAATAACTGTGAACTGCGTTCAGTTGCGACAAGCAAGGACATACTTAATCTTTTTTTGTTTCTTTGTGTAAATTGAATTTAATGTGTTTCATTAAAACCACATCTCCTTTTTATTTAAATTGAAAGGAACTCTGTAGGTACAACATGAGAGAGCACTGGTACCCATAACACAAGTTATATCTTGCTTTGGGTGCCAGGGTTCAATGTATTTCTCTATAAATATATATGTGAACTCTGTAAATACACATTCCTCTGAACTTAGCTCTTTAAAAAAAAGTTTTTTGCTATTTCTAATCATGATTTCGTATCCATAGCTCTATAATCTAAGAGACCAACAAATGGACATGCAGTCTGTACAACTATTCGCACGACACACAACAAAAGTGCCAAAAACCAACGCTCAATCTAAATTGAACTCTAAATGCCTAAATTTACAGTCCACGCATATTGTTAAGTAACTTTAGCTGACATTTGGTAGGGTTAGCATAGAAATAAGTTTTAGGGTGTATAATCGATTACGTTTTATTATATCTCGTTATGAGATGAGGGGTGAGCAGAAAGGTCGCGATTATTTGTTTTTGATCGTGTTAATTTTATGCTCTTAAATATTATATCTTATCGGGAACTTTTTAGCTATTAGTAGAGAGAGATACTATCATTTTTTTTCGGATATTTGTTTAACAAACTGATATTGAAATTATATTTTACATCTTTCGGCTGCATTTTAAAAGAGTTTCTCTATCTTATTAAATAACTTATCACATATCTAAAATAACATTTCTCGTAAACAATTTAAACTAACTTGTTTGCAAGAAGCACAATCAGTTACCATAGAAATATAAATGTCATAAAAACTTTAAATGTAGAACGAGTCTTTTAAAATTACGATTACTACGTTACACAGCTCACTCAATCTGACAATCTATTCTCCAAAATTAACACTCTTCTTTTAAAAACACAATTCCATTTTCAAATCAACCAAACAGTCTGCATAACTAAGTCGAAGTTCCGAGTGTAAAATAGGATCAAATGGAACCCCCCAGTGATCCCTATAAAAACTCTTACGTCACACATCGTTATGTCAAAGTCATCGTAAGCCACCATCTTTAATAAAGTTGCCAGATTGAAAAAGGATTCCGGACTGACAGAGGGAATGATATGATCGGTTGGAATTCAATTGCTGCTTGTTTTGGATCTATTTTTATTGAGTTGTTTGAGAAATTTATTCAATTAGCAGGGTGTGTGTTTTTTGGTTTTTTATATAGCAATTTATAAATCTTTAAACTGACATAGTAACTATTATTATTTTTTAAATTTTAATTTGGATATTTACAATGTTTGTTCATCCGTGATCATGGCGTTTGCAATATCGCCGAAATATCGGAAACTCGAAACAAATAACAACCATGGTAATATTCCTTTTCAAGTTTTAATAATAAAGCAACTTATAAATCGTTACATGGTGTTTAAATTTACGAATTACGTAATGATTTTACATATTACGAAAACAAAAAATATACTCGCCGAAGAATAGTACCTGGAAGAATATGAGGAGATCTTTATGCAAGCTCAGAACATCAAATGTCAAATATTTGGTATTTGACATTTTCAACATCCAAAAAACACATGGCGAAACTCGAACGCAATACAATCCTTGTCCAAACAATACGATCACTGGGGACTAGGGACTGGGGCCACTCGCGCAGAACCCAACGGAGACCGCACCAGATCAAAGGCACCATAAAAATCCAACTAAGTACATTATTATACCCGTGAAATGCCTGCATCTGTTGTTTTTTTCCTATTAGACACAAATAAGCATTGATCTACCGGTCACCCTTATTTAAGCACTCATCTGCACACGGTCATTGGAAAACCTACACTACTTGAAGGATATAAAGTCGAATTTTCTTTTTCTATAACTTGAATAATTTTTCAATGGACTTTACACTCTACAGAAAAAGAATTAAGGGTATTTTTTGGCCTAACAGTAGGGTCGCAATGGGTCAAGTCGGTGCCGATTCAATTTCACTTGTTCCCCTGATCTGATTACTCTGTGTGCGGACGTGTGACGTTTCGCTTTTGCCTTTAGGCGGATGAGCGGAGGATTTGTTCAAACCGATTGCACAATGGTGTACTTAGGGAACCCTAATTTTTCAAATACTAGAATAATCGTAGGTGCTACGACGTAGCTAGACGTTCTACGAAGTTACTACGGATGGTCTACACGTCTACGGCGTAGCACGCCGCGCGCTGTACTATCTACATATTGGATATCTGCGTATGCAGTTAATTAAGTATTCTATCATAGAAGCAAACTACATTCAAAAGTAGCTCTCACTGTGAAATAAACACATACATAGGCTGATTTTTATTTTGGGCAAAAACTGCAGGTAGCAGATACCTGCAAATCAGGAAAGGGAGCTGTGTTACCCCGAATTTCACGCGAGCGAAGCCGCGGGAAAAAGTTACTAATTAAATAAAAGTTTGCATTGTGGTTTAATGCCACGTACGTCACGCCAGCCGGTAGCTTAACTTAAGTTAGGTCCATAACATTATTAGTATACTATCTATCTATACACACACGTACTATGTATAAAACGAAGCGTTGTTCATAAAAGTAGTGATTCATTTATTGAGTCATTGACAACTGTACATCACTGTGTTTAATTACCCCTTCTTTGCCTTACGTGGGATGGTAACCCAGCAAGCTGGCACGAGATATCACAACATGTGAAGCGGTAAACTTAAGCACAAGCAAGTTATTTTAAAAAAAAAAACCCTCACTAGGAATTTCTCCGGTATCGTGGGTGCGTTTACAAACATTTAAACTAAAATACACAAACAGCCAGACCCGAAACAACTACTTGTAGGTCATACACACATTTGTTTCGTGCGGGTATCGATTCCGCGACAGGCAGCACACCAGTCGATTGCTCAGCCACTGCGTAAACCGTGCCGTCTAAATAAAAAGATTAATGTTCATGCGAATACGTTTTCGTACAAATCATTTTGTATCCTTTTCTTAATCATACCAGCAGAGTTTAAAAGGCTTTCTTTTCACCCAAGACTGCCACGTCTTCTTAAGTGATTCCAATGCCTTGCGACACAAAGATAAAAACACGGAAAACGCATTAACTGCAGGAACATCCTGTATAATATATTTATGAATGAACAAAAAGTATTGTTAGGTTTTTTTTTTATTGTCAGAGTAAAACGTAGAAGGCTTGATGTGTGTGTAATAAATAAATAAATATTTAAATATACCTTAGGTATATAAAGATTTATTTACTTATCTATATACTTTAGTAGCTGTGCCGTGTGCCTCAGCTCAATTTTAAGTCAATCTCGCCAAGAAATCGCCTTTACCCATACATACTGTGCCACCCTAATTCACCCCCTTAGGGATTGAACTTTGCAAAATCCCGTGTCAGTGAGCACCTACGTCCTAAAAAGAGCCTCCATGCAAAATTTGTACACTTGTAGTGTCTGAGATTTCACAATGAGTTAGTTAGTGATTTTCTCTTATATATATAGACTAGTTGTGCCAAGCGGCTTCAGCTCCTTAGTGTCGTAGCGTGAAGTTTTTTTATTAATTTCGTGATTAATTTTTTCAAAGGCAATTCTACCGAATACTAATAATTTTGCAAAATCCCGTCTTAATGAGCTCTACTTATTAAATAGCAAAATGTAAAATTGGAGACTCCTAATACTTGTTGTTTCTAAGATTCCATGATGAATGAGTCAGTGATTTTCTCTTTTATCATCATCATCATCTGCCTAGCCTTTTCCCAACTATGTTGGGCTCGGCTTCCAGTCTAACCGGATGCAGCTGAATATCAGTATTTTACATGGAGCGACTGCCTATCTGACCTCCACAACCCAGTTAATACTGGGTAATACGATACGCCTTGGTAAGACTGGTTGTCAGACTTTCGGAACACTGACTACCTGTAACGACTGTCAAAGATCTATAAATGACAGCCGGGACCAACGGCTTAACGTGCTTTCCGAGGCACGGAGGAAACTTGGTATGTAAAGGGTGGTCACCCATCCACAGACCAACCTAGGCAAGCGCGGCTTAAACTAAAGATCGACCCGAGCGGCTGCTATTATTCAGCCACGAGCTATTAGCTGATTTTCTCTTTTATATATAAAGATATTTAATATGTATGTATATAAAGATTTATTTAATCTCACTCTCTTCGAACGCAATTTACTTAAGAAGAAAATGAGAGAACATAGTTTTGAATTGGAATAATGTAAACGTCTATACCCATATACAATAAAAAAAACTTCCAAATTAAGAGCTAAAAAACGATGTACTTACATAACAGGACAACAACGACCAGCTATGTGGAGAATTACTTACGCTTAATTAATATCTTAATATGGTGGACTGATGAAAACTGGATGACGCTTACTGATGAAAGAAATATGTGGAAGGAGAAAGAGGAGCTCTTTACCCATATGTGATCTACAGCTTAACAGCAAAAATAATCTAACTAGCAGTAGAGTAACTTAAAAGTACTAACAACCATTTGAATTGTTTAAAAAATTGTTTAAGTCCCGTGTCTTGAACCCATTGCCATCAACCAGGCTCAAATCCATACACCGTGGCAGCTACTAAGAAATTCAAAAAAAGTTAATACATACATACAAAATACCTTTAATAGTTTCTGTGGATAACTTACAAAATCGTATATATGATACTAGCTGGCACCCGCGGCTTCGCCTGCGTGATATCGAAAAAAAAAGTATCCTATGTCTTATTCCAGACCATAATCTACCCCTGTGCCAAATTTCATCTAGATCCGGTCAGCCGTTTTGACGTGAAAGAGTAACAAACATCCTGACAAATATTCGCATTTATAAAATTAGTAGGATCATAAATATGTAGTAAAATGAATGAATTATTTTGACAAACCTATCAACTGCACAATATTCTAAAACGCCACTCCACAGAGAGCACAAAGCGAATCACTGAATACGTTCGAAACATCAAAAAAACAATATCAAATCTCCTTTTCAGTCGAATACGGCTTACTATAGTATTGTTAACATTAATTTGCGAACGATACAAAACCTGTTTAATGGATCCATATGTTCAGAAATGTACACCAAATTTTGCCAACTTAATTTTACCGCCACAAAATAGAACCGATATCGTGTTTTCATCGGGATAAAGTCTAAAATTGCTCGTCAGAGTTTTTTTAAGGTGTAACGAAAGTTGGTTCGCATTCCCCATCATATTTCGATGTATTATTATGAATATTATTTTTGTTCCGAGTTTTTGATACGCGAGGGTTATTCATTCAAGTACAGGCTTATTGTTTATTATTTGGTGCGATATTTATGATGTGCATCGTTGATTTTCATGGCTTTGTGCATCATTTGCTTTGATTTTTTGACATGGTATGTTTCAGTTCAGTTGTCAGTAAGTATAAAAACTTGCTTCTTTTTGTGTTTTAGTTGACCATTTGCAAATTTTGACATTATTTATTTTTTAAAACCGTATTACTTTTTGGCTGTTTGTGTATGTGTGTTTAAATGTTTGTAAACGCACCCACGATACAGGAAAATATCCTTGAGAGGTGCAACGTTTTTTTTTTTTTTTTTAAATGCATCAATTGTTGTATTTATTCGATTTTGGATAGGATTCAAAATGACATGATATAGCTTGCCTTGCATTGTCATTAAAATGAAACATGTATGCAAAATTTCAACGCAATCGGAAACTGGAAAAGGAGTTTTATTTAATTAGTAAGATTTTTTACATACTTAACTAGTGAGAAGTGAATCAAATAAAAAAGTATTACGTAATAAAAGCATTAAATAATAAAAAAAAACATTCGAAATACGGAATAAGAAATAACAAATACCCACAGATCCAAATGCAGCAATTCCAAGCCATTATCTTTTTATCGCTTCCAGGATATACAAGCGCCATTATTATTTATTTTACGAACAGATGAGAGAGATCCTGATTTGCTTTAGCGATGATATTACAATCAAATATTATATTCGTATTCGTGGATTGATGTAGGATAGTCCTCATATTTTCCAGACCCGATCTCTTATTTATTAATATAAAACTGCGCCCTACAGTTACACTCATGTAGACCGAGATGAAAAGCCCATGTATTAATCTTGGGTATAACTAAACCTTTTTTTTATTATAGTATGATTGTTATTTTGACAGATATGTCAATACCAGCAACATAAAAGCATCCTTGTTTCAAAGCAGATAAAGTCCACTTTGTTTTGGACAGCGATGCAAAGTCTGAAATAAAATAACTGTACCTACTTGTATTGTTTGGCTTTAACCTACCTATGGTAAGTATTTTTTATTTATTTTACCTTATGCGCAAGTTGAAACTGTACGAAGGCGCTGTCTAGCTTAGGGTGACACTACCCAACTCAATTACAAGAATAAATAAACATAACCATTCATAAAAAAGTATGATGTAATCTAACTAACCTTAAAAGCAAACGTCAAAACATCCCGCCAAAATAGCGCGCGCGAACACTTTTTGACATCCATCAAGGTTTTCCCTCCAAGATTCCAAGATGGCGGCTACAGCAGTACGACCGAGACAAATAGCCTTCATTACAGCGGCTCCAGCTTGTATTAAAACAATCGTGCGGTTAACTAACTCATTATTGTTGGTAATGACGCAATTTCACTTAATATAGACTGTGTCGGGACTGTCGGGGACCCAGGGTACTAAACTAGAATAGGAAGTGCAGAGGACGTTTGTGTAAAAAGGTATTATGTGAGGAAGAGTGAAATTGTTCAAAGTTAAAAATTTCCTTACATAAAATTTCTTCGATTAATTGTTATTTTGACTAACATTTAAATCGTTATCATCCATTATTGGGTATAGGTATGCCATTTCATGTGCAAACATTTATGAGGTTATGAATAATTATCAATTAGACTTGTAATTAATGTTCCATAATCTTGAAGATAATTATTTTGAAAGTGACAATATTTGCTAGCCACGTTTACGTTACCTTACCTCTTTTACATTAAGTTTGAATTTCACTGCAGCGCTGATTGTTAGGGCAATAAAAGGTAGCATTACCAGAATAACTATCAGCCTGCATGAAACAGAACAAAGAAAAATACATGGTTCCAACGCAATACTGTGAAGGGCGATTTGCTTAAGTCTCTTTTGGATTAATTCACTGTCATAAGAAACATTAAAGAGTTTTAAAACATATTTTCAAACACAATGATGCACCTTACACTTAAAAATCACTACAAACAAAGCAATATGGCGTTACGTTTACGGCAAGGCAAGCTTATTTATATTTTTGCATTCTTTCGCCCTCATTCCGCGCAGAGGCGTATGATCGCGCTTGGGTTTCTTCGCTTTCAAATTAAATAAATAATGCATACAATTTGTGAGCAATAAAGTTTGCGAAGTGTAGGTGTGTTGGCGTAGTGCGCTGAATTTCGCGCGCCGCCCCACTGGGAACAATAACGGTTGGCGGTGGCGTTAAGATGGCGCTGCTGCTTGGACTTAACATGCGGCCAATATCGACAAATAAACGAAGCGCGATCATATGAACTGTTTTTCTTTAGGTTGGCAGTCGTTAGCTCAGATAATACTGCTGCAATTGTGGATTTGACTTATTTGTAAGCGGTAACTAACTATTTAGGTTTTAAGGCTGTACAAGCCACATGAGTTCTAATATATTCCTCAATCGGCTGAGCTACTTGGCTTAGTCTCCAGTCCAATCATTATAAGTTAAAGACTCAGTATTAGACGCATCATTCTTTAACTCCGAATAAATTTCGGAGTAAAAGAATGGTGCTCGACAGATAACTATAATAATAAATATCTTGGGACAACTGTCACACGGCTATCTGATCCCAAGCTAAGCAGAGCTTGTGTTATGGTAACCAGACAACTGATATACATACTTAAATAATTTATAAATACATACATATTATAGATAATCACACCCAGACACAGAACAAACAGTCATGCTCATCACACAAAGTTTGTCCTGGGTGGGAATAGAACCACGACCTCCGGCTCAGCAGTCAGGGCCACTAACCACTAGACCAACAGGCCCGTCAATTGTTAGCTTTCTACTTTCTACCGCAAAACAAAAAACTCTTCCCTAACTTACATATGGCTTAGGCTTATTATGATACTAGTCGTTGGTTTTGCTCAGTTTGTCCCGCCAGATAAACTACCTTCATATTTCATTGTATAGCAAACTAGACTAGCCGCAGCAGTTTATAGGCATACTTACTAATAAAACCAATATTATCAGCTCTACAAATTAAAGTTAGCCCTTTTTGTACCTACCAATCACAAGACACCAGTCAAAAACCTGTTCAACGCCAACACCAGCCTTCAGTCCATATCTTTTAATCGTGGAACCTTTCTACTTTACCGTAAATCTTAACTTTCCTCGGCCACTCTAATTAACTCGGGAACTTAGCTACTTAAGCACTCAAGACGAAAACTAATCTATGCAGCAGCCAAAAACAGAACAAAAACGCGGCGCCATCTTAGGACCCCGACGTCCGTACCTAAAGGTGTATTCACATTGGCGTACACTGAAGCATTGTCATAGTTCGGAGCACGAACCCAAGTTTGAATAGCAGCGGTTCTCTCCTATGTGGCTACTTCCTTTGTACTCCCGTTTACAGTATATAAATAGTAAATACGTGTGCTTGTAAACAAGCTTATAGGAAAGTTTTATTACACTTACGGACGAAGTGTGGACGATATTTTAGTTGCTAAAGAATAGACTGGTTTGCTTTCGCATTTTTTGGATTTAATCAAACTTATCTGTGAACTAGTGAATTTTTAATGAAGCAGTTTTACGAAATTTGCTGCTTAAATGTTAATTGTTGGTTGAAATACTTAGATAGTAGGTTACCACTGGGTGTTATTGCAATTGTACGTTTCGAAAAAACAAACAGACATTTCATTCATTGACGGGCCTGTTGGTCTAGTGGTTAGTGGCCCTGACTACTGAGCCGGAGTCGTGGGTTCGATTCCCACTCAGGACAAACTTTGTGTGATGAACATGATTGTTTGTTCTGTGTCTGGGTGTTTATAAATTATATAAGTATGTATAACAGTTGTCTGGTTACCATAACACAAGCTCTGCTTAGCTTGGGATCAGATAGCCGTGTGTGAGTTGTCCCAAGATATTTATTTATTTATTATTATTATTTCAAGCAGTCTTACAGCTGTGTAACTTTCCAGTACCTATAGACAAGTGGAAACCGTTTCAAAACGTTTTGTAAAAAACGGATTGACACTCACAGTATTAGAATTTGGCAACTTATGTCAGTAGAGAGGCCATGAGAGAGCACAAAGACACCTAACGAAACCACCCATTTCTCTGGTTCCTCAGACTCTAGAGTGAAAACTTTTAATACACAAGGGCTAGTCAACCAAGAACACAATGATAAATACTTAGAGTTAAACAAGATAACCCAACTGCAAAGTTGTTGACATATATATCAACTATATCTTGTTTTTAATTGACATTATGTTTTCTTTTCCCGATTTGTTATAATTTTAAAATAGTTTTTAAATTTTTACTTCTTCAGTATATTTGTGTTAACACCTAGTTATATGTGCGTGCTGTGGTCTCCTATAATTGAAGGAACACAGTTAAAACAACCCATTGCATTGTGTTTTATAATGTATATGTATTTAATGTATATGACTGTGTTTCCTTTGGAGATCCAAATAAAAAAATAAATATTTGAAGATAAAAGTCATGCGTTGAAATTACAAAGTCGATTCTCTTCAAAATAGTGAAAGTGATCAAAATCGAGACGTTGGTCTCCAAACGTTGGAACCAAATGACGAAGATGGTTGAACACTAAACATTTCTATGGCGCCATCTTACACCCATTACGCTTTTTTTCTTTTTCCAATAAATTATAATTTTATTTTCAAATTTAGTTGTTAAGTTTATTAAATTAACTGCACTTGTTACTGATTCCACATTTTACAACTACGATATTAAGTGCATCTAATTTTTTTTTATTCGGTATATTTCATCCCCTCTTTTAAGAGTTTGGGGACAGATATCCAAAAAATATTACAAACCAATTTTTAGTTCCTACCTTGATAATTGCGGAATACTCCATACAAATTTCCACCCCCTATTTTAGGGAAGTGGGGGGCTAGAAAGAGACCAAAAGTAGCCTATGTCCGTCTTTAGGGTCTCAACTATCTCTGTACTAAAAATTCATCAAAATCGGTATTGCCATTTAGGCGTGAAGACGTACAACAAACAAAAAAGATGTAAACCTGTCTGTGAGTCCGACTCGCACTTGCCCAGTGTTTTTTTCTTCCATTCTCCCCTATTAATCGTTACACTACCATTTATTCCTTTTTCCCTTCATATCTTTCCTCATAAAAGCCATCCATGTTTTCTTAAGTCTTCCTCTTCCTCTACATCTATCAACTTTTGATTACAATTTCCTTAAAAAACATTAAAATTGCGTTAGAAAGCACGTTTCAGTTTTCAAACATTCTCAAATATCTTCACCATATCATACGATGTTATTTTGTTTATTACACCAAGATATTATATATTCATTGCCATGAATAAGTTGCGATGACATCTCTCACGAATATCGACAGATGTCGTATGGTAAACAAAACGACTTTGGAATATCTTATTGGTCATGTATCATGAGCTACTACAGTTTGGTTAAACACTTCAGCTATATCGTACATCGCTGCTTTATTAAATCCTACTACTTAATAATTGTTGTATTTTGTAATTCTTTTTTGATACCTACATATTTTTTTTATGTTTTTAAATATTTCTTATAAAAAAAGCCCGAGCTACCGTGGTCAGGGCTCTTGAGAGAGGAACCTGCTAACAATACGAGCCGTGTCCAGGAGTACCGCTTTCTGAATCAAGCCCTTGATCCAGCTGCCTAACGAGAGCCTCCTCAGGTATTGGTCGAGGCTCTTGGCAATTAAGCCATTGACAGATATGACCATAGGCACAGTGATCGCTGAGTCCACATCCCACATGTCGACAACCTCGCGAGCCAAAAAAAGAATTATTATTGTTACGTAAAAATGTTGGTTAACAAGTAATTGGAATCTGTATAAGTCCAATACTATAATTTTAATTGTTTAAGATATTTTAATACAGAAGCTTTTTGTGACCATTTTAATAAATAAATCAATAAAATCCCGGATCCCTAGATAAGTACTCAGGGCGTACGAAGTGTTTTTTGGTTTTTCCATCAGGATTTTTTTCGGTAGCAACTCACGGAGTCCGGATTTATACCTTGTCGATGGCAATACGCTGACTCCCTATTATAAGGAACTCAAACATAACTAGCAAAAAGTGGTTGTATTCTTAGGACCCAACGGGATTAACAGACATGTGTTATTTTGATTTAAATAACCGACATTGCTTTGACTCACCTAAAAATGCGTTAAATAAGAACTCAAACTTATTTTCAACGAAGTCCTTGTAAAACATTCTTTTCATTCTTCATTTTCTCTTTCAGCTTCAGTTAAAAAACATACGCAATGTACAAAAAACAAAAGTTTAACACAAATACATAAGTTACTAGATGTGTTTCGTTTTACGCATCCAAACCACGTTCTACTAGGGTTGGCAGATGACAAAATGTCGTATAAAATACAAGGCACGGATCCGTTTTGCATGTTTCATAAACCATCAGAAATATGTGTTTAGTGCTCCAACGGTTTTACCTTTAGAATTTTGTATTGTGGCTTTTTTGAACTACGGGTATAGAGAAGATATTTTGCAAGTTTATTGCAGAAACTTTTTTAAGTGGATTGAAAGCTGTGTGGATTGAAAATAGTGGATATTAAGTTTTTCTTGCAGACCTATCATTAACCATGTGCATTGTTGACTACCATTAGTCAACAATGCACAATTAATGATTAGTTGTGGAATGCAATGGGAGTATCTTTAGTATAGTAACAGAATGGGTATTCCACCTTCTATATTGCCTGTTTCCTTTTTGGATTAAATTGGATATTAAAAAAAAAACATATTTCGAATTTCATTCTGTCATTTCATCTTCAGCAATCATTTTTTGGCTCATTACAATTTGATGGCGGCTAGCAGCTACAAGTGCTTAATTATTGTAATAAAAGCTGCTTGAAATCTAAAAATATACCTACCACTTAAAATCACTTTGTGCTTCCTTCACCACTACTAAATAAACAATATGTTTTAAATAATTTCAGATTGTATTAGTTTCCTACTTCTGCAGGTTTTGATGACCGTTATAGTGAGTTATAGCGTTTTATTTCCATTGTTAAAGGGACCCTTCACGCTATTAAAAGAAATCTCAAAACTTGTAGTAACTATTCGTTGTTCACCTGTCCCAACTTTCATCTTTAACTGCGGCCTCAGCCAGAAGGCAAGACACGCTTTTGGCTTAATGTATTCCGAAAATATAAATACAATTTCCAAATTCATGAACATTTTCTCCATACAACATCGACTAGCCGTCTTTGTACTGACCTTCTTAAAATGCATTTTGTAACTATTATTTTGGAAGACTTTTTTTTAATTTGTTTTTCGGTTGGGAAATCATTAAAATTTTAAAAACTTTCCCCGCTCTGTGTGAAGCTCTGGGGGAGTGTCAGACTTTTACTGACTTATATTCATCCATGTTCCTTCTTTTGTACTGTGTGTTCGGGGCTGAGGTTTAAAACAACCCGCAAACCCGCCGAACAGTGGCCCCGGCAGGCCCCTCTGCATTGCTGAAATCTCTTTGAGAACACGTGGAACGAGAACGCGTCGACATGTACTATCGTCACTGGTTAGCAATGGGTAGCTCACTGACCGACCTTTGGCAGTGGCTGGGAATCGTCTCGCAGCGCCCGACGCCCGGAGCGTCTCCCACAGACAAACAGACATATTAACATCAGATTGTTATTTCAACAGTAATTGTTGACATCGTATCCACCGAGATACATCTTAAAAAACCGGTAAAATGCGTCGGACTCGCACACCGAGGGTTCCGTACAAACTTTTTTTGTTGCCCCACACTAGGAGTTTCTCCCGTATCGTGGGTGCGTTTACAAACATTTAAACTCACATACACAAACAGCCAGACCCGAAACAACTATCTGCAGGTCATACCCACCCATTACTTCTGTGAAGTAAGCCATACTTGCTTTATGCAACATGTTATTCAGAATACTTGTGTTCACATCTAAGAAGATCCGTTTTCAATCAACTGATAAATTTATCTGTCGACTCTGTCGTCATTACAAAGGTTCAAATGTCCCCAAGGCGCGATATGCAATTTTTAAATATTATTATAATAAATTCTAAATGAAAACTTTCAAATCGTGGGCGTTTATTCAATCCTTACTTACTAATATTATAAAAGCGAAAGTGAGTTTGTTTGTTTGTTACCTCTTCACGCTTTTATGGCTAAAAACCGCGGGCAATAGCTAGTTTTTAAATAAACTATAGCCACTTAATAAGGGAAAAAATCTGTAATGGGACGAAGTAAGTGTGTCCCGAGTTTTTACCAAGTCGAGCATTCGATTAAGAACACAAGGTCCAGGAACCTTGCGTTACTTGTAATTTTATAAAACGTCAACATCATGCATAGGATATGCATGATGTTGACGTTTTATAAGATTACACAAAACTCTCTACCCACAGCACACAAAACTCTCCTCTTAAAACAAAACAAAGCAACATTAAAATTAACCCTTTCTCCACGAGATAGGTTCATAATAAATTCATTGCGAATGACCGCCAGAACGAAATTACATAAAACAAACCCGCAAAATTAACAATGAAAATAATGTTACATCTATTAATCCCCCAAACACCCTATTAACAAGGGCGGGATTCGTATTAAAATGATAAATGGTTCTAATCATCATTTCTTTTCGACCAGGCTCGCTTGGCCTTCCACCCTTCGCTTTCCACGTCATTTGTTCCTATCTCCACAAGCATGAGGTTTAGTCTTAGAGGTTTCAACCGAAACTGGTTGGTCTTCCCTAAGTTTTGGCACTCAGTGAGTTAACTTTTACAAATTGCTGCAGCAATAGAGTGTGTTAGGCAGCTGAGAAAAGAGATGGATTGTTACACTGATCTGTTTCCTCTTAAAATATTATGTTCATTTAAAGTTGGAGTTGAGATGGATGGTGGACGGTGTTAAGTGAGAGATAATTGAATGACGTCACACCAATTGAGAAGGAGAGGTGTTTTCTTTTATTTGAAGAGTGCTACGGAGTTTTTATGCTTTCCGGAAAAGTTTTTATAGCTTCACGCTTGCCTGTGATAAAATTCGACTGTGTTGCACTATAAGAGTCCTTTTCAAGTGGAAATTCGTTAGGCATTAATGAATCAGCTGTGGATTTTAAATGTAGTGCTGTCCCACGAACGATGGGGCACTTACTATCGTACCTGCTTGTCTTACTGTTTGCTTATTGCAGGAACTGATTGACGTTAATGAAAGCGCCAAACTCGAGGCTCACTTCTGGGCTGCCACAATCAAGATTGCCATAAACACGCTTAGAAAAAGACTATAATTTAAATATAGAACTCTACAATGTTTCAATGTAGGACTGATTGATTTGAAGTAAATAAAAAAAAGTTTAAAGCCTGTCAATTCTAGAAATAGATTCTGATATTTTCAATTTGCTTTTTCATGTTTTACTAGGTGCACCCTGCGGTTTTACCCACGTAGTTTGAAATATTATACATAGAAACCTACCTTATTAACCACTCTAGCCATTGCTGAAAACTGCATTAAACACGATTGAGTAATTTTAAATATTTAAGCGAACAGACACCGGTAGCGACTTCATTTTATACTACGTAAAAATAAAGATTCAGCGGTGGACAATACGGTAAACTGAAAATAGACGAATTTCCAGTAAAAAGTACTTATATATTTATTTTTGCTTGTCCACAAGTTGTTTATTTAAACGTCATAATGTATAATTTAAAGAAAAAAAAACACTGGTGTTCACGTCTATCTGGCAACACTGGAAGCCGACCAAGTCATAGACAAGGCTAGGTAGATGATTCTTCTACTCGGAATCTTCATTTACACAACAAAATGAGAGCAAAAGCAGCCTCCCAGGTGGTTTGATATTATTAAAATTAAAATTAGATTAAGCTTTTTCATTTAGGACCCGTTGTTTTTGCCGTAATTATAAAGGGGTTGAATATCTGGTGATTAACATGCTACCTAATTCGATAGCTTATGAAATATAAATGAACGTTTCTCGACTAAACTTGGTTTTGTTAGGTTTTTGATTGCAGTTCACTCGCCTTCATAATTGCCTCTGGGATAGGGTTGCGGAGTCATGCCTATAGGATGTTGCTTTTCTGAGGGATGGGAGCTTGCAGCCAAATACGAAAACAGCTAAGAAGGCCGTACAGGAATTTTAATTTCTAAATATTCTGTTTTAGTCTTGCTAATAAGCATAGTCGCCATTTTTGTTTTTAATTTTAATATGACATTGTAATTTTCGGGACTTTTGAATAGCACAGTATTTTTAGAAGGAACATTAAGTAAAATAAAGTAGAGTTTTTTAACCGACGAAAACAAATGTATATTTTTTTGTATCTAAATGGTGGTTGATTTTTATCTTTGATTTCGCCTCACTGCGTGTAACAGTCATCTTGATTCTTGTAACATTAAACTTCCTAAACATTGGCAGACTTGCAAAAAAAAACATTTAGCTGCAAATAAACACAAATCCCGATTTTTATTTCAAATCGAATATCAATATCTTTTACCGGGACTCCGTTCCGTGTTTTTCGGTACTTCCTCGACCAGACCATTGATTCATTCATCAAAAAGCATACAAAGGGCCTACGCGGTAACAGGACACACCACCCTGTACGCGCATGTTATTGTTATTGTGATTAAGGGCACAAGTACTTACAGTCGCTTCGTGACAGTTACCCTCGAACGTGCATTAATATTACAATGGCTGCCACGTAGCGTGAAGGTTGTTCGTAGTTACGTTGGTACAACCGCCTCGGGAGCCGTTAGCTAACTTTCTTGGACGGCGCAGGTAAGATGAAAGTGTTAAGTATTGTCTCTGGCTCACCGCCCCTGATTGTGTGGCGAAAAATTAAGGATCATTAACCGTTTTTTAAAAAAGAGGAGGTTTTTTCATTGGTGTGTAGCCATTTTTCCGTGATTACTGGTCTCATTTGAGTGTAGCCATTTTTCCGTGATTACTGGTCAAATTTGTGTGTAGCCATTTTTCCGTGATTACTGGTCTCATTTGTGTGTAGCCATTTTTCCGTGATTACTGGTCTCATTTGTGTGTAGCCTTTTTTCCGTGATTGCTGGTCCCATTTGTGTGTGTTTTAGGTTTACCTCAAAAGGAAAAATGGAACCTTTATTGCAGCACTTTGTTGTCCGTCTGTCTGTCTGTCTGTCAAGCTGTCAAAACCCTTTATCTCGAGAACGCGTGGATTAAAACCATATACTCAAGTCTGTGGTCCCTTGAAGCTGTAAGAAAAAGATATGGCTGTTTTTGTTGCACGTTTGTACGGTACCATCGTTGCGCGACTATGACTCACTCTTGGCCGATTTTTTTTTTTTTTTTTGTTAGAGAATCCTTTCGCAGTTACCCCCATAAACAATGTATTAACTTTGCTTTGGAACTTTATGATTTGTCCTCTATTAGGTTCTTATATGATTTTTGCAAGGATCTAATGCTAATAACTTGCAGTTAGATGTAAAATTGACAGCTCACAAAGGATTTGTGTGAGAGGCCATAACTAAAATGTTTAAAATAAAACTTAGAACATTGCTTTTTGGATAAAAAATTTTGTGATGTGTACTTAGTGAGTATTCTACCTCTTACAATAACAATAGGTCACCGAACACAAAATTACTTCATCATCTGCCTAGCCTTTTGCTCAACTTTATCTGGGTTGGCTTCTAGTCTTACCGGATGCAGCTGAATACCAATATTGTACATTGCGACTGCCTATCTGACCTCCACAGCCTAGTTAGTACTAGGTAATACGATACCCCTTGGTAAGACTGGTTGTAAGAATTACGGTACACTACACCTGAAGATCTACAGATGACAACCGGGACCAACGGCTTAAATTAAACTGCTTTTCGAGGCACGAAGGGAAGTCAGTATATGGTGGTCAGCCATTATTCATCCCCCGTCATAAATATCTGTAGGTCATGCAAACAAATATTAGTTCGGTGAGGGGATCGAAATGGTTAACTTTTTAAGCCTTTTTAAGGAAATTTCAAAACGTTTGGTTGACACTTCGTGGGTCCCAAGGGTTGGCTTTTACTTTGGCCAGAGGCTTAGCGATACCATAGAACGCGCAACGAAGCCAGTTTCTTGCGACCAACTGACAGCATTGAGAACACATTTTTTGACGCTATTTTTAAATTTATGAAAATTATTTAGGTAGTAGTAGTTTGATAATAATATTCTTAATTGGACTATTGTAACTCTTATTTTAAATAAATGATTTATTTTTAAGGTTAACTAAAACCGCAATTTCGGCTCGGCTCGTAGGTATTTATCGAGCCTTCAAGATACTGTGCGGTTTTTTTAAATAATCTTAAAGTTAAAGAACAACTCCACAGTATTTTAACATCTTTACTAAATGAATCATTTTAATTTTAACATCTAAATGAATCATTTTAATTTGATAACCACATCGAATTCTCTCCAATAATAGAAAGTTAATTCGACCAAACCAATCAAATTGACTACTGTCAAATACGCGCCAGAAACCGATTTGTAAAAGAAGATACATTGAATTATAAAATTAAATTAGTGTAGTTCGAGAGTGCGACCCCAGCAAGTACCGACCATCTAATCGGCATGCTATGGTCTCTATAAAATCACATTAGGGCCCATGTGCGGGCCTCGGGGCTACTGAGGGCTGGCACAGTCATAAATTGCTAGAAGAGACGTCAGATCGATGAGTTTCGTTCCAAGTTCTGGCATAGTAACCGTAGCAAGCATGTTACGGTTAAAGTAAGTATTTAGAAATGGTGCATTGATGTTGAGTTATTTTTTTTAATTCCTTCTTGAAGTAAGTACTATCAAGATTACCAATTAAAGTGCAATTAAAGCTGGAACACACTGAAAAAAAATTCACCATTTGATAGAATAGAACAATTACTATTTCATATCTCTACAACATGACTTTACGGAGAACAATCATTGTTACATATAAAATAAACAAAAGAGTAATACTAAAAGATATTAATTATTAACTGACATTAATTAAATAACCTAAACAAGAATTATTTTAATGTATTCTGGAAAAAGAAACAGAGATATGAATGAACACATGAATTTAGAAAGCAATAAATAAAAAGAAGCTACATCACTTCGAATCACGCTATAAGTTTTTAAAATGTTTCCATGATATAATTTTTCATACAATAATGATGAATTCAGATAATAATGAAGCCGAGAACAAAAGCTAGTCTCTAATATTAACCTTGCCACTTCCAGTAAATTTACATCCATCTAATCCATCTTGTGTTCACGTTATTGTAGATTAAAAATATAATTATTTTTTTATAGCGTGCTCTATTGGCTTGTGCAAATGCTGTTTATTTTTGGGTCGTAAATACCTCGGGAAACCGTGGATCGTGAGGATTATAAAGTTTACCCAGTTCCGTGCTATGATTAGTTTACTTTAGATTTTGTATTGACCAATATACATACTTAATACAGTGTTTAAGATCCTTCGGCAATTTATTAGGTACAGGCAACCTGCTTAAGATAAAGTAAGTAAGATTTCGGAGTTGCGGCTTGTTCGAAAGAGATAGGTACCGCGGCCCCGGAATCTATAGAGCATAAGAAGGAATATGGGTGGATTTTAGTCAGTAATACTGGCACTTGGGATTCAGCTCCGTCAAAAGCGGAAACAGTTTTTAATGAAATGCCAACCAAAAAAAAAAATAGAGTATGATTTTAATTCTCCTGGTAACTTATTGATCGAAGACTGGTAACCTTATTTCATATACAATGTCAATTTCATTTGAAATATCGATAATAATTATGTTGTTAAAAATTGTTATTATTTTGGCCAGACTCAAAACTTTTTGTGCAGCATTTGGAAAGAGATTTTATTCCTACTTTTTCGGCGGTAATCATAGCACGATAGCACAATAATTTAAACATTAGAATTTAACTTCTAATTTTTTTAGGGACAAACTAGTTAGTTACACGTGTAGCTAAAAGCATTTTAATAAACAAAACCTCATGAATCAAAATAAAAAACTACCAAAGTAATCGAGATCGAGAGTTTTGATTTGTAGGTACCTATTCAGTAGCAGACCTGCCACGAATCCACGATATACTTAGGCAATGTGTATAAAATTAGAAAATTGCGGATCTCCCCCCATTTTGTGACATTAAAGCTGTCAAATCGAAGATTTTGGTTAGGGTCAGCAAAAGAGACATTCAGTACTGAATATTACCCGATCTTTCGTTTAGATTGGCTTTATACTAGGAAAATGTAAGTGTTTAAAAAATAAAAGTGTGTTACCTTTTGACTGCATGAGAAACAAAGGTGTACCTAATGCCATTATCAAAGTATTTATTGTTGTGTTTTTTGGAGATACAGGACCCAAGCCTTATTACGTGCTTTTATTTAGATAAAGGGATATAATGTTCCTAAAAAGTTTTAATTAATAAGGCTTTTTAGGAATATATTTCAATTTTCGATTTATCGGCGCAGTTGCAAACGCCAAGATCACACGCAAAAATGTTAATAATGTTAGTAACCATGTCAGTTGTAAAACTAATATCAAATAAATACCTACTTAGCCACTTATGTAGCAGTAGTTATATTTCCTAGGTTCGTGATAGCTAGCAACAATAATTCGTCAAGTCACGAATTAGCTCTTTAGCATCCTACAAACAAAGACTAGTAGCGCTATCTCGTGGTAGAACTAAGCAGTATTTCAGAATGGCAGGGAAGTACGAATCATTCTGTGGACGAATCAGTTACAAATGTTGTAGCGCCATCTAGGTAAGTTATTGAGTAGCGTTTACGAATGTGCAGACAAAGCAAAACAACGTCACAGGAGCTGTCAAATTAAGAGGTAATTTGTTTTTTTTTTGTTTAGAAAGACTTGAATTAAAGTTGGCTTCCTGCCATAGTACATTAAATTATCTCCCAAACCACTTTATGTGAATACTCTCAAAAATTGTTTGATGAAATAAAGTTTGGAGAAGATTGCGGCGATGATGTTGGCAACTTTTTGGCAAGATTAGGTATTAAAGTAATTGACATTGACAAGGCTCGAGTTTGACAGGAAATATGGCATTGCCAGATGTGAAATATGTAGAACTGCGTTGCGCCAACTAGTAAACTGTTTCGACGACCTTCGATAGCTTTAATATTACTTTGCAGAACACAGACTTCTTATATTATTATGTACTGGAAAACTTAAAAACAAAACATCATTTTTAAATACCATTTTTTTTCTTAAATGGTAACTCCAACTCGTACTTCAAAGGCTTAGTTACATTATTTTTCCACTACTAAAATGCCAATGGCCACTGATCCTGTCGTGGTGACAAATTAAATTTTGATTTGTAAATCAACGTTTTTTACATTTTGAGAATATATTTAGTTTTTTTTATTATTCAAGATGTATTTGAAGTTAGTTGTGCTTGTTTTCGCTACGACTTGTGCCGTTTTTGCGTCTGTAAGTATGGATAATTGTTTGAACTGTTACGTCCTCTATTGTGTATTTGTTTTAAGTAGTTTATCATAATGTCTTGAAATATTATTTTATTCATGATGTTATACTACTCTAGGGTATTATCTATTGATATTGTCTTGTGACTGTGGACGTCGAGTCATTCTTAGGCACAACCTACTATACCTAACCATTCCCCTCCTCCCTAAAGTTAAATTTAATTGAAATGGATCTCTTTTATCTTTGATTTTATTACGTTTGATTATTTTTTCAAATAATATCCTATATTATTGTGTATAAAAGTTGTCTAAAGAATAAGACACAAATGAAGATTTTCAAAATATTCTAACTTCATATTTGATCTCCCATATCTGTGATAGTACCATTTTTTGTCAATACTAAAAAGTTATGCTGTTTATCAAATTAGTAGAAAAAAATATTGAAAATTCAAACCATGTAGTGCTGCTGTACTTAGTCATTTAAGTCCTTTAAAGTTCTATTGTGTAACAGGCGACATAATAAGATATATAGAGTATAAATAGTACATAGCAAGTGCTAGTCAGACTTGCACAACCATGAGTTCCATACAAGAGTGTGACTTAAACAACCATATCTTTTGACTACATAGACTTAGAGAATTGATTTCTGCACATCTCTAAGGGACTACATAATATATGCATATGGTTTTGGACAAACAGACAGACAACAAAGTTATCCGATAAGGTTTCAGTTTTGTTCCTTTTGTGGTACAGAACCCTAAAAACAATCATGTATTATAATAGTATACAGGGAAATATCTGTAAAGATAATAATTCCCATTTAAAAATCTAACAGAATTATATCACTGTATTACAGGGGCATTCCTATGAAGATAACCGTTGTAAATGTGTCTGTCCGAGCCCAGCTGCTGTGTTAAACAATACTGCAGCTGCTGACAGAAGTCCCTTCATGAAGTCTGCCAATGTACAACCAAATAAATGGTAAGATGTATTGCTTATTTACCTTTTCTTTCATTATCAGAGAGAGGTTACCGAGGTTGATTTTCAAGGACATACAGCTTGGCTAGGTCGGTTCGTGGTATGTCTATCCTTACTAATATTATTAATGTGTGATGGATCTGAATGTTGATGGACAGAGAGAGAGGAAGGTCAAAGAAAAGATGGATGGATTGTATAAGGAATGATGTGAAGGAGAGTAAATGATGTCATGACGTCTGATAGGGTAGAATGGAAAAAGAAAACGTGTTGCGCCGACCCCAAATAGAATGGTACAAGGGCAGGAAAATTTGTAAATTATATTTTACATATTTTGATGACTAATATTATAAATTTGAAAGTAACTTTGTTTGGAACCTTTTCACAATTAATTGGTTTGACCATAAGGATCATAATAAATTTATTTTTATTATAAAGTAAAGTTTGTAAGGTGAAAACATTCATGACTTTGTAGAATATTATGTTGACCAATAGGCACAGCTTTGGCAACTCATTTAACTTTGAGATACAAGTCATTTCTCTAATATTGTGCGCTGTGTTCGAAGAAGAAGACTGTTCTTAAACCGAGTTTCTGTATGCTTAAACCAAAGCCGTACATGGCGTGCCTGGTGGAACAATGTCCACTCTTTCTCTAGCTTTTTCCCTCTCTCTCTCTTACACAGAAAGTAGGCTGGAGTCCCACCAGTTGGAAGGTTGTAGACCGATTGTGATAATGCTAACATTTGTTTTTGATAGCAGCTGAGTGAACTGAGGATCAAGTTAAATGCCACATATAATTAGAGAGGCGTGTGTGAGGCCCATCTGTGGAATACTATTTAAATTTTATGATGATCAATATAGATTGTAATAAAAATCAGTATGCAACTTAAATATTGAATGCCGCACTCGGCGGATGTCGACAGTTATAGCGTGCAGCAGACGAAATTAGTCTCGGACGTCATTTCAATTGCTCGTTTTGTGGTCATGTTTTTTATCAATTCATGCTGTGCTTTGCTGTGCAATAGGGCTTGTAATGCAACTTCTTTAACATTATAACAGGGATTGATACAAACATATTTTAAAAGCCTTTTCTTACTCAAAAGGCTTCAAGCTTATGTATTCTAAAACCAACAACCGCCAATGTTTATTAATTTATGCTGTGCATTAACTTAATTTTAAATGTAAATGGCCTGAAGATGCATTTAGTTTCTTCGTGAACGAACGAAAATTTAAAATGAAATAAGCATTAACCAGTCAAAAGCTAGGCGCTCCTTTGAATTGAAAAACACAAAGCTTCTATTCATGTCTTGACCGCGAATTACACCCTCTGATAAAGATGAGGCCTGTATCAGCATTAAAAAAATATATTATGCCAACTCTCTAATCTCTGAAATATGTTGCCAAAATAATTATTATAATTGAAAACAGCTGGCAACCTTATCTAACACGTTTAGATCAAGCATTTTTTTTATTACTTAGATTTTTGTGGATTTATTGTGGTCCTAGCCTTGTTTGTTAATCCATAAATAAAAAAATAATGCATTTAAGTGAAAGAGTATGTATTAGATTAGGGAATATTTCAATGGCAATAATTTGAGTCCACTTTGGTTCTGTCTTGCCCTAAATAACGACACGGTTGGCGCAGTGGCTGAGCGATCAACTGCCACGGAACAAATATTTGTATGGCCTACAGATAGTTGTTCCGAGTCTGGCTGTTTGTGTAAGTTCGTTTAAATGTTGGTAAACGCACCCAAGATACAGGAGTAATTCCTTGTGTAGGACATCGTATTATTTAAATATAAAAAACTTCCAAGCACATTGTTGGAGAATCCAAGTAGTCGGTCATATCTCAGCTCCTTTACATGTATGATATGAAAACTCTTTGGCCCCAACAAATTGCGACTCATGCAGCTTCTGAAAGTAAATGAAACTTTTAGACGCCATCTGAATTGAATTTTGGGGAAACTGAAGGTTTTGTCTGTGCGATTATAGACGAAGTTATGATGACGAACAGCTACCTGTAATATTAGTATCTATATAGCACCCGTCCGAAGCAGGTCCGGTCACTAGTCCTTACTTCCTTACTAATATTATAAAAGCGAAAGTGAGTTTGTTTGTTACCTCTTCACGCTTTAATGGCTAAACCGATTGTGGTGAATTTTGGTACATAGATAGTTGGGAACCAGGAGACGGACATAGACTAATTTTTATTAAAAAAAAAGTGGAATGTGAGGGAGAAAGAGGGAAAAAAAGGGAAAACTTAGCGTTGCTATTACAAATCAATAAGGCGCAAGGAGATCTGTATTACCCCAAATTTAACGTGGGCGAAGCCGCGGGCGAAAGCTAGTAAGTTATAAGCGACTGCTATTCTAGAGCGACCATTTGAGATTAGACTGCTTTGTGTTCTCTTCTTTTTAATGCGATGTACTTTATTGTCATTTTGATAGGGTCCATTTTAATGGTTACATAAGCGGAAAGCTTGATGACTTTATTAACGACAGGAACTATTTCAAGGAGATCATTTGAGTCCACTTTAGTTTTGTCTAACCCTAAATGACGACACGGTTGGCGCAGTGACTGAGCGATCGACTGCTTGGCTGCGCGTCGTGGGTTCGATCCCCGCATGGAACAAATATTTGTAGATGTTCCCGGTTTTGGTGTATGTGAGTTTAAATGTTTGTAAACGCACACAAGATAACGGAAATATTCCTAGTGAGGGGCAACGTTTATAAAAAAATCCACTCTAAATCACTAAACGCACACGCTACTTCAATTTGACATAAATATGTTTGTCACTATTATCCTCAAACGAATGACAGAGCTAAAACGATGTTTTAAATACGCCTAAAAATAAATATTTCCCAGTAGTTTCTGTTTGCATATGTTTAACGTAATTATTTTCTTTTATGGTTTTCAACCTATAAAAATCTGTCCTTATAATGCTTGCGTGCCTAAAATACTAATTAATGTTCGTAATTTTTCCTGACCAGCAATTGTGAGTCGGTGATCCTACCACTCGTGGCTGACCAGATCAAGGGCAGGGAGCAAGAATTCTGTCCCCGATGCGAATGCAAATACGAGAACAGGAACACTACCATTATTAAGGTACGTTGATATCATGCACTCAATTGAACGCAACTGTTGGCAATTTGCTGTTGCGTAACTGCGTTCTCACTGGCACATCGTGCATCGTTCAGAAAAAAAAAAAACAAAAATGAAATTATGGCGGGTCGATAGCAATGTCCCAATTTATGATTACTAGACCGCTTTTGTACACAGGGAGGCATAAAGCCAACATGGTTTGGACCAATTGTAGCATTACGGTTTTCTGAGATTCAAACTCAAATTCAAAGCATTTATTTCAATTAGACCATTACAGGCACTTTTGAATGTCATAAAAACAAAAAAAGATGTTGCTGCAGTCCCAGTCACAAGACATAATAACTTGTGAAAGTACTGTAGATGCCCATTCCAAAGCGTATATGTCTATTATAAACGTAAATTCCTTAGGTGCCCGTTTTTTTTTTTTGCAAAAGAGTGTATATATCTAGTTTTATTTATTTGAAGATAATCTGTAAGCTCTCTTGTTCTCTCTCATGTTCACTCGAAAACATTGAATCTGGGACACTTAAAGAAACCTATAAATATAAATCTCGGACACTAAGAATGCTAATTAAAATAAATTGTGTTTAATATTTAATGATACACAATTTTTTTTTATATTGTTTGCACTTGTAAAACATGTTTTCTTTCCGCCTTGCTTTCAATTATTAGTTTCCATTAATACAAACAGTAGTGCTAGTTTAGACCAAGGTGTGCGATTCTGCGATTATGCTGATACATAATGTAATGGTATTTTTTTTAAATAGCGTGATTCCTTTTCCAGGTTGTGGTTATCATCGTGATCTGGGTCATCATGCTGCTGGTAGTGTACATGGGCTTCCTCATCTGCCTGGACCCGCTCATCAACAAGCGAGCGAAAGCTTCCTACCAGGAGCACACCAATGAAGATGTAAGTATACCAAAACTTTTATTGAGAGTCAATGGACCTATTATCCGGGGTTACGGGTTGTTCGATAGAGATACTGCGGCCCCGGAACAATGAAGGTACATGCGTGGGTGTTATTCAGTAAGTCTTTTTTTTTTTAAAAACTGCCCCACACTAGGATTTTCTTCCGCATCGTGAGTGCTTTTACAAACATTTAAATTAACATAAACAAACAGCCAGACCCAAAACAACTATCTGTAGACCATACTAATATTTTTTCCGTGCGGGAATCGAACGCGCGACACGCAGCGCAGCAGTCGATCTCTCAACCACTGCGCCAATCGTGTTGTCAAAGTCTGACCCTCCTCAGAGCGGGGAAGTATTTTGATAATTACATATGTATTCTCAAAAAAATCACATACATAATTTTCAGTTAAAAACTCAGGAACTACTGAGTCGAATTTAAAGTACATTTAAGTGTTAAATAACCCATTTATCAAAGTAGATAAAGACATAATGACATCACGCTCAGACACCAAGGGGCCAAGCTGTTGCTGCTTGTTTGATAAATATGGTGTCAATCGATTCTTTATTATGGTTTGTGGGACATTCAGTGCCGTTGGATGTAACATCTAACGTTACTACCTAAACTAAAACAGACACACATACATAAAGTCATAACCCTTTATTAAACCGACTTCCATAACGAGGACCGGTTCTCAATTGGACCGTTTTTAATGTTGAGAAACTCATTCAATTCTTTTGGCAGAGGATGGTCGCGCGGTGGTGCCATATAAATTTTATTTACATAAGCACATAAGCTATGTGTAGTTAATGAGTAGAGCTGGGATATCCCGATGCATATTTACTAAAAAGAGATGTTGCTTAATATGGAAAGCACTTTTATATCGGAAAAAATCCGTGATCCAATTCAATTTTAGTGTATACTTTGTGAGACACAACAAAACCCAATCTGACATAAATGATACAGCGTAACATGGTTGCTTTTCCCTACTTTTATTGTCAGTGATTTTTGAAAAGATTAATAAAAATATTTATTTACTCAGACAAAACATTGTAGTACACGTTAAAAATACAGTTTTACAGAATAAGTACTATTTCTACAAACGTGTGGGTGAGCACTGCTCTCCTAGCTATGTTAAAAGTTAAGATTCGTAACAAATGTCAAATCTGACGTTTAAACCTCTAATTCTCAGTCGTAATATGAGAGGGCCAAACGCCTCCTGTAGGCTCTATGCTGGAGTCAGTCCATCTCCCTTGACGGGACTCCGGTTTAGGCACATTCTTTGAAGGCCTTATATCTCAGGATCGTGTAGCGGTATCGATTGTGAAATTAAAAAGAAATACTCAAGTCTGCGATCACTCAAAAAACCAATCCTCGCTGTCAAAAGATACGTTGACGATGGCCGTTTATTTCGCAAGTTTATACGGAACCCTCGGCGAGTGTACCGACGAAATAAAGGGTTTTGATAGACGGATTATAATCGAGATATTCCTAACTAGCTGTTCCACGCGGTTTCACCCACGCTGCTCAGCACCTGTTGGTCGTAGCGTGATGTTATATAGCCTATAGCCTTCCTCAAGAAATGGACTATCCAACACTAAAAGAATTTTCCAATTCCAACCAGTAGTCCCTGAGATTAGCGCGTTCAAACAAACAAACTCTTCAGCTTTATAATATTAGTATAGATAAGGGTTCCGTGTTTTCCATTTGATCTTCGAAACCCTAAAACTGACTAGTTAGAAATTAAAGCCACTGGTTTCCATTATACTAAGCATTTATAGAAGTTTATACGTGGTGTGAAAAGGCATTGTTTTAAAACTTTTAGCCAGTTTATTATATTTTAAAAAGATAGGTTTTCGCATGCTGTCTTTTCTTTGTTGTGGTCTAGCTAAGTGAAACATAACATACTCCTCGCCGTTCGGTCTTTAATTACAATTACTGGATCAAGATGACATGGCGCTGCATCCCGGGATCGAGCGTGATGCAAACGTAACATTTACACGCTGTTTTTTTTTAATTAAGAGCATCCATTACCCCGTGGCGTTGCATAAGCATTACCTATGTACCATTTCTTTTTGTTCTTGTCTTCTTTACTGCAATCGGTGTGCACATAAATCGTTTAATATATGAAAGAACTCGTTTCTACAAATAATATATTTTTTTTAATTTTTAAGAATTCATTCAGATTTATAGATGACTAGCTTTCGCCTGCGACTCCGTCCGTATGACATAGTTACTTTGGGCAAATGCTGATGAACGACATAAGTATATTTTTCTCTCCTCTTTTCTTCCCTCTTTCTCCCCCTTTTCTCACTTTTTTTAGCCCATCTCCAGGGTCCCAACTATATTTGTACCAAAATTCATCTATATCGGTTTGGCCATTTAGGCGTGAAGACTACGAAAAGAGTTTGACACCATAAGTTTTTCAAATGGTACACACGGCAACAGATCAACCTATACAAAACCAGTTTATGCTGCTCTCTCAACAACGGATCGTACACCATAAATTTCAAGTACAATGAGAGATCCGCATAAACTGGTTTTGTATAGGTTGATCTGTTGCCGTGTGTACCTAGTAACTTTAAAAGGCAACTAATAATCCCAGAAATGTATGCAATACATTGATTCAAGCTCGACCAAAAAAATCTCTACTTCAATATATAAGGGGGTTTTATAGATTTGACGTTGAATTGGCCAGTTATTTGAAGCATGATTCCTTACGTTCCAAATTTATTTTTTATACTTACAAAAGAAAAATAACGATTACTTATTGTAAAACTTTATTAATGACGCGAATTGTTGAAACTGTGTTTGGTGATCAATAAAATTTTAAAACTGTTTGAATTTTTCTGCAAATTAAACAGTTTAATTAAACATAAGTTCTGGAAGAAAATGATAAGATGGAAGGAAAAACCCCTTTTTCCTTTGACCTTGAATAACGTTTTTTTCCATACAGGGGAAACATCAACAATTTTCAAATTTTATTTATAACTATACTAGCTTTTGCCCGCGGCTTTGCTCGCGGTAAATTCGGTATAACACAGTACTCTTGCGCCTTATTGATTTGTAATAGCAACACTAATTTTTCCCTTTTCTTCTCTCGTTCCACTTTTTCTTATGCCTATGTCCGTCTCTTGGTTCCCAACTATCTCTGTACCAAAATTCACCAAAATCGGTTTAGCCATTAAAGCGGTTACAAACAAACTCACTTTCGCTTTTATAATATTAGTAAGGATAAGGATTTTGAACAATTTCACCAATTTGCAGCTTGTTCTAAATTAATGTAGTTTCGAATATCTAAATTAACCGGACTAATAGTTATAGGTTGTTATTAAATTATGTGTATAAATTAAAAAAAAAGTTGGTACTTTATCGTTTTTATTATTTGTAACGCAGTGTAATTAAATCAGTACAGTACTGTAAGGAGGTTCCTCACTTCAAGAGCTCTGACCAGCGTTAAGTCGGACTGTGTTCCTGACGCTGATGCAGATTTTAAATTTAAAAACCAACAATTGTTTTCTGAAGGTTGCTCTTTCCTTAGGGTTTATTTTATTCACAAATATTTATTTATGAAGTACAAGAAATTTGTGCTCGTCGAATTGACACTGTTTGCTCACCGTGTGATTTAACACCGACGTGCGCTTGTTGTGTATAAACAAGTTTTGGCAGCGGGAGTGATGAGAGCGAGTCTTCCGCGTCCGTGTTCGTTTGGGGTTCTAGCAAAGGTGTGAAAGTACTACACGCTGGAACAACTGCTCACATTATACCAAGCACAAGTTCGATCGTGCATGGAGTACTGTTTGCAGCTTTGGCATGGCACTACCAATAGGGTAGATGACATCACCAATCAATTGATATACTTTTTATGAGCTGTCAAAACGCGCTTCCCCCATAGATTTTGTATGAGACTCGCAACGATGACGTCACTAAGTTGTCAAGTCAATGATGCAACTATTTATTGATTTAAAAGTAACTAAAAATCGAATTTTAAAGTTATTTTGAAATGAATGGAGTTCTCAGGTCTAGAATAAGGTGTTCTTTCAGAAAAATTGTGTTTTTTAATTATTGGTTAATGGTGTCAACTACCCAATTACCAACAGCAAGCGTTCCTATTGAACAACGTGCCAAGACGCCCCTTGACCAAAGGTAGCTCAAAAGCCTTGAACATCGCCGTGTAGTTGCAAGCTTATCGGTTTTCTATCGTTCGTTGACTGTGGTATGGGATTGCATAGTCTAATTTCCCCATCCCCGTTCCATCATCTGACTAGATACGGCGAAAAGATAGCGTTATATGGGCACAGTTCCCCGAATCCGAAAGGAGTAATTAAAACTTGTATTGACTGGGTAATTTAAATTGTAGTTGACAAACTATCCTGTACTTAAATTGATTATCGACTATTTTTTAAATGCCAGATAACTACACAAGCATTGTTAAATTAAATATTATCCAATAGAATACACAAAGCATCAGACCAAAGTTATATGAATTTGTTAATACAAGGCAAGATTCACATTGCGATAAGCGAAACATGGTTACAACCAGACACTTATTTAAAGTTAAAAACTACAATGTATTTCGCAAGGACAGACACGATTCATACGGTGGTGTAGCTATACTTACACACAGCTATTGTGCGGACCGCCAGACAGTGGAACCCACTGCAGGCTACTCTATTCCCTCACCATTACAATCTGGATTTGTTCAATGTTTGAGTGAATCGGTTGCTTCTCGACAAGTGTGCCCCACCCTAAGCCATCGGTTCACGTCAAGCGAGTTGCGAGATGTTTTAATTTAGACTACAAAAAAATTACCTGCTTTGCAAAAAAAAAATTTAGTATTTTTTTTACAGTCGAGCGAGTCTCGTGTTCTATCGTAACTTTTATGTGTTGTATCTAAATAACTTGTTGTATGATAAATGCATAATATTGTCATATAATATTAAAATTAACAGTTAACTTTAATGAAAACTTGTTAATATTAATAAAACTGAACTTTCTATAATTTAATAACAATATGTTTTGGCAGACCTTTAAGAATTCTAAAATGTTCTAGTTTAAATAAAATTTAACATTAAGCGAAAAGTAAAAATACGTAGTTAGTTTCCAAATGTTTAAAATGTAAATGAGGCCGTTTCCTATCTTAGGCCTCGTTTATGGAGTCGCGGAGCTTATTGCGGCGCGTGAAGCGGACCGTTGAGCGGATTGCGGCGCGGATGATCCGTCTGTGCCGCGTCCGCCGCGGAGCGGGCGTGGTCTCCTGCGTACTCCGCTACGGAGCGCGCAGCCGGAACCACAGCTGAGTCTGCCTGGTAATAAATATATGGGCGTCGCTTTAACAAATGCCACAAAAGTATACACAACAAGAAAAGTATAACATAAGCTCTTATTTAAAATGAGATGAGTTTATGATTATAACCTCTTACTTTTTTAGAAGTCGGTAAACAATAGACTTATGTGCGCAGTAGCTAATTGATCCACAGCCGTGTGCTACGTTTTTTTTTTATGAAACTAGCATATACGTAAAAGAATCCATTAGAATAGAACGCTTCTATAAAGGCCGAAGTAGCGTATATTATATCAACTGCACACCCGTTGCGTGCGCATATACGCACCGCTTGTATGAAACTCTGAGACCGGCTGAGTGTCGCCTGCGTAGCGTACGTGTAACAACCGACCTCGCTCCAACCGCTTAAATTAACCTTGTCATGCAGACTAACCCGCTTTACGCCCGCGTTATTTTCTGCGAAATAAACAAAATAATAAAGTAAAATTAAAATTACATGACGAAGACATGTATCAGCAAGCTAATTTGGAGAAAGAACACACACAAAGATATAAAAAACCAACTTGAGTTCAACACAGCGACCAAATAATATTTTCGTCTAAAAGTCGCCTCTGTTAAATTTTATTTTAGCTTTAAATACATTAAATAAGAAATCGTATATATTACATTTAGGGCTTCATCTATATATATAGTCTCGCCATCTCGCGTGAAAGGCTGGACCAATTACACTTTTTTTTGTTGTGTTTGTTATTGTCAGAAGGTTCTTAAAAAAGAAAAAAATGCGCTGAAATTTTTGTAGGTAGAAAGGTAGCAAAAGGTAAAAATTGCATTGCAACGGGCATAGCTAGTTAGTTATCTATAAAAACGGCAAAAACATGTTTATTGTATATCCCCCTTAAATATGTTGGAACGTTGTATCATTTTGGAACGGGTTCAAAACAAATTTACGAGACGCATTGCAAATTATATGGAGTATATACCGTTCTATCCGGTAATGTACCACCCGATACTATTTTTACTGGGTATGGTAGGGTATAACGAGCTCAGGGTGCGTAGGGAATTTGGTCTCGCCACGTGTGTAGCACATAACCTGGAAGTGCTGCGTCACCTAATACTCAACGACCGGTACGTGTGAAGACGGCGACGCCCGCAACTACTGAACATTCCTGTAGCGAGAATAATCTGTTGGTGAAAACACCCCCCACCAGAACGATTCGCGTTGTGACGAGTGACTGGATGTTTTCTCGTGCACTTGGAGTGACTTCACAAGACTTGATTAATTATAGTTAGTTACGTAAGACCATAATCGAAGAGAAATGTTTTTTTTTGTTTATAATTAGGTACTTAGAAATTAAGAGATTTCATGTAAAATGTTTATTTTTCATATATGTATATGTTATTCGTTGATACCTTCACTGTCAAGGCCTGTAAGGATAGTTGTAAGGAGGATAAATAAATAAATAAAATATTTATGAATATTTTGTTGTCATAGCTGCAAAGTTATGTATATATATAGTTAATGAGAAACAGTCTTGTGACAAGGACGGACGGACAACGAAGTCTTAGTAATACGGTCTCGGGACGCTAATAACCAATGTCTCAACAATATGTTTGTTTTTTCAGGACGAGAGCACCCTGGGTGGGCCATCACAGCAAATGGGAGCGCGTGGCAACGTTCTGAACAGAGTGACACATCAGCAAGACAAGTGGAAGCGCCAGGTTCGGGAGCAGCGTCGCAACATTTACGATAGACATACGATGCTCAACTAGGACTCGCTTCATACCTCATCCGTGGCGTAGCTGAAGCTAAGGTAAAGGATTACCGAGGCCCCGGTTTTTGAGTACATAGTATAATGTACTGGCTGTTTAAGTTTTAGAGCAACATTTGCAGTTTTAAAATATTCTAATGAAATGTACATTCGAAATTCGAAAAAAAGAACGTTGTGATCTTGTCCTTGTATCGTATAAGCTTCTACAACAAGATTAACTAACAATACCTTAAGTGACCGTGTTCTGCCAAAGTGTACCAACCCACATGAAAATTTCTTACACTTTTCAAAATAATTCTAATATCATAGGTTAGTTAACGATTGTTAATTCTAAATCTGTTGTAAGCAAACGAAAAAGATGTAAATAAGACTGATTTTAGTAAACAGTAATAATTATGTACCATAATGTAGGATTCGTTGGTCGTCATAAACTAAACTAATAGAAGATTGTGGGTTGGTTTATTATAGCAGGACTGCATAAAAGTATGGCAAGCAACAATAACATGTTATTTTATTGCTATAGACAATTTTCTTACAATTACGGGTTATGCAGAGGTGGGCTAATAGATCTTGCTCATTTCGCTGCAGTTTTTGTAGACGTAACACTCAGGGCGTGAGCCTAGGGTATGCCTATTAGCAAAATCACGCAAAGACATTATTGTGCCATAAAAATTGTTGTGTAAACAAACACGCCAAAGTCGCATAATTCTAATTAAATACTGAAAACTAGGGGCCTCTACACCGCTACGTTGCGTTCCGATGGAGGTAGATTAAAAGTATTTATCGTAATTCGAAACTTCGAGGACAGAAAAATAGATACTAATTAAATAAATTATTTAAAAAAAGAACACAGTTTCGCTTAAAAATCGCCTTATATTATACAAAAGAAGAAAAAAATGCAAAAAAAAAAGAATATGCATGTGTTTTTTTAAACGTCACATTGACATTTCTAAATCGTATACCATAAAATAAACTACTTAAATAGAACTTTTATAAAATCATACAACCAATACTTTAGTACTCGTTACTAATTATCCAGTATAGTTACTAATATATTTACATATAGCAAGCAATGTTACTTGATGGATATGTAAAGATAGATATAGATATTTGTATCTTTCATCAATTCAATGCGCTAGTTAGACATTTAGCTGTTATATTCTTATTGATATTATTCCGTGTGGTCTGATCCAAAAGTAATTTATAAAATTGTAAACAAATACATCCTGGTGTGAGAGTTTTTATGCCGCCCATAAGTCTATGAAGTGAGCGAGTTCAAATCCGAGCAAGTACTAAAGTGACTTTTTAGGGTTCCGTAGTCAACTAGGAACCCTTATAGTTTCGCCATGTCTGTCTGTCCGTCCGTCCGTCCGTCCGTCCTCGCTTAATCTCTGTGACCGTTAGCACTAGAAAGCTGAAATTTGGTACCAATATGTATATCAATCACGCCGACAAAGTGGTAAAACAAAAATTAAAAAAAATGTTTTATTAGGGTAGCCACCCTATATGTAAAGTGGGAAGTAAGTTTTTTTTTAATTTCAACCCTAACGTGTGATATATTGTTGGAAAGGTATTTAAAAATGAATAGGAGTTTACTAAAATCATTTTTTGATAATGTCAATAATTTCGGAAATAATCGCTCCAAAAGTAAAAAACAATGTGTCCCCCCCCCTCTAACTTTTGAACCATAAGTTTAGAAAATATGAAAAAAATCTGAAAAGTAGAACTTAATAAGGACTTTCTATGAAAATTATTTTGAACTTGATTGACACAACAGTTTTTGTACAATAAAGACAAAAAGTTTTACAAAATAATTTCTGGACTAAGTATGTAGTATAATCGTATATGCAAGCATTTTTTTTAACTTCGTTTACATATTTTATTATCCTGAACGTATCTTTTTTCAAACAAAAAAAAAAATTATTGAAATCGGTTCTCGCAATCCAAAATTACCACCGAAATTGCACGTCTTTGTGTTAAATTAGTAACCCAATTCCCCGAGAGATGGCGCTGTAGGTACTTATTACATTGGATCGGGTATTACCGAATTGTTCGGTTGGCCTCATAACTGGGAACACTTATTGTGACGGACGGGAAACTACGGAACCCTACATTGAGCGTGGCCCGACACGCTCTTGGCCGGTTTTTTTTAGTTTATATGTACATTCTAAAAAAAAATATCTAAAACATCTCAGATAACGGTGAAGGAATCATCGTGAGGCTGGATTTATTAACTAGCTTCCACCCGCGATTTCGACCGCGTGGCATAGTTATTATAGTATAGTTAATAATTGTATGCCCAATTATGCAATATAAGTTTAAAAACAGTACTTGCCATTTTAAAGTTATTTGCAATCAAAATATTGAGATATTGGGTGTTTTTTTAAGATACAAAAATTTACACCATATTTTGAATATCGCATAAGGAACCAATTTAAAATAATACCAAATAGAAACGAAATAATGATTGATTGTATAGAATTTCATAAAATACTTTTAATCAGACCATTCATGTCTTACTTCCAGAAAGGCTTTAAACTACTTCTCTTTATCCATTAACTAGTTCTTCCAATTAGCTAATTATACCCAAGGTGCAGTTTCTGTTACACCATTTCCAATAATATAGGATATTGCTATCTTTTCTCTCATGACTAAATAACAACAACCTCTCAGTTTGAACTTCAGTAGGCCTACCATGACATCTTAAAACAGAACTTATTCCACTGAGTGAAAGAGATGGTGCTAGACACCCTGTATAGCTCTGTCCCTTTCCCTCAGCGGAATAAGTTCTGCTTTAACACGTCATGGTAGGGTAGCTGGTTAAGCCACGCTTGCTTAGTTTGATCCGTTGATGGGTCAACTCTTTAAGTCAACCCCAACAATGTTAGGAATAGACAAGGCAGGCACTTTTTAAGAGACTTCATAAAAAGGAGAAGGTACTCTAATCGATAGTTTTTATTTTATTTTGGGCCGATTTTCAAATTTATTTTTATAATCCAAAATTCTATATCTATAGTGCTTCAGTAGTTAATAAGTTATTATCTTCTATAATACATACATTTTCTTAGACTGCATGTGGATATGTTAATATCTTTTAGTAGCAATGTTAAATTACATATTTTCCACATTTTAGTATTTTTGGAAGACGGCTATTTTTATCTTTTAAAGAGAAACGAAGGACGCTGCATTTCAAAATGTTATAAATAAGTCAGTTTTAAACTTCGCTGTCCTTTTCTTACTATTCATGTTAGATAAAGATGGCAATAATCTTATTGTGTAACAGTAAGTGCATATAATGTGCGTTTCCAAGTTACCTATCCTAAAATCTGTATCCAAAACTTTCATATTTATACTATTAACTCTTCGATATAAAACATCATTCTTCGTTTCGATGCAATAAGTCGGTAATCTCAAAACTCAACATCGCATCATACGGGAAAAATAAAATACTGTTTTTAAGATATATTCAGGACATTGGTCAAAACAGAGGTATCTTTTGAAGAATATAATTGTGTTGAAAGTATGGATTTATCTATTACCAGAACCTTGGAATGTTAGAAAATATATATTACAGGAAATATAACAAAAAAAATATAGAGGGGGGTATCGTAATATCATCGTCATTATCATTTTCAGAGTTTTTCTAATGATACTCTTTGAAAAACAACAGCAAAAATCTCCGTAATAGCTCTTTGCCGACTTAATGCTTTGGGACATTGGTTTTGTCTCACAACTGTAGTTAAGATATAGACATAAGGTTTGCCGGCATTTAGCTTAATTAAACCAACTTTGGTTAAGTTACGTGCGGTAATTAATACTAACAAATGAAAGACAAGATTTCTACTTAGTGAAAGTTATGATAATTAATGATATTAAAAGTGTTATGTATGAATGTAGAACCTTGAACTGCCATTGAGGCAGTCTCGTCAGGAACATTATTAAGTTTTACGGCGATAGAGAAGAAAAATCAGAAAAAAATACTTCTGCAGAGTTGAAACCAGTTGTATATCCTGTGTATTTTTCTTTACTTGTTTATTTTGATCACTTGAGTGTCCCACATACCAAAGATAATTGATAGATACCGTTAAAAAAGGACTTTTTTTTAAATGGCGTGGCCTTTTTTTGTTTACCACATAAAATAACTGCTTGTCTAGGGCGCCCAGTGCTACCTACCTATCTTTGTTGACTTGAGAGCCATTCATTTCATAAGTCAGCTGTTTGGTGAAGAGCCTTTCAATGTTCTCCCCGTACAAGTTGGACCAACATGCTTTTAATTTCATTAAATTCAACTGCAATGGATCTCTTGGGGCTTTCAGATGCTTATTTCCATGATCAAAATAAAAAAGTAAATTAGAAAACACCAAATATACTACTTACTAGTAGATAGCAAAGACGTAACGTAACACTGCAAATATATTCAAAAGTAATGTAAAGACGCCTGCAGGTCAAGCTACCCGAAACTGTCAATTTTTCCCAATGAACCTTGAACCCAATACTTTAGAAATAAAGTCGAAAATCTATCAAAGAAATCTGACAGATTGTGGTAGCTTGATGTGCAAGCGTCTGTTCAATTATGCCAAGTTAATACTTGTCGCAACACTAAATACAAATTAATGATTGCAGTAAGCACTTCGCGAGTCAAGTTACAATGAATATTATGCGATGATATAATTCAAATTCACTATACTACGGCCAACGAGAAGCGATACCAAATGTAAACAAAACCCATGCTAAAACCCTATCTAAAATGGCTTAACGTTGTCATGTTTTTGCCGGGAGAACGAGACATTACGACAAAGGCACAAGATGGAAATAGCTAAATATTAGATTGTCAACGCCACAGTTGTTCTTTAGGTTAATGACCTTTCGTATCGCTTCTCGTTCGCCGTACTGTATGTATTTGAATGTTTTTTTTTCTTATATATTAATCAATATTAACCATAATTGTGTCTTATTGAGGTTTCTACATACAGCGTAAATGATGGTTGTTGGATAGTATTGCGATGTAAGGTCGTATGTGTGGAAACAATCGTTCTCGACGATGGGATTGTTTAGGATAATTCAGACATTCGGAGATTCAGCTCAAAATAAAATATTGCTGATTATAGTTTTCGATCATATTGAGATTCTTAAATAGTAATTCGCATTACATAAAAAAAAACGATAGTAGTGTGGCACTCGCTCGTTGCCCTCCGACCGAGGCCGCAGTTTTAGATGTAAGTTGAGACAGGTGAACAAATAATAGCCACTACAGGTTTTGGTTTCTTTATTGAATCCCCAAGGGTGGACCCCTTTAACAATTACAATAAAAAAAAAACACCATAACACAAAATGTCGGTCATCAAACCTGGAGAAGCAGAAAACTGATACAATCTGAAATAATTTAAATAACACAATAAAACTGAACTGCCCTATAAACTGATACACACTGATTATGTTGTATATTCATACTCTTTTGTTCAAAAAGTTATGGTCATAAGGTCTTTACTCTATACTTGTCATGTTCTTTTATCTTTTCAATAAAGCCAGTTTAATATGCTACTGCATTATATTTTCTTATAATATTTATATCCTTCCAACATGTTGGAAAACCAGTCCCCTCAAAAAGTTAATCCCATGGCACTCATAATACAAAAGCATAAAAACCAGTAAACAAAATCATTATGATATACCAATCATTTGTAAACAACTGCGATGCTTTGTTGGACCCAAAGGTTTCGTCAAAACATCTACAGGTAACCTCTCGGTGGGCATTATACTTAAGTTCAACGATTTTATCGTTCACTTTCTCTCTGACAAAATGGAACTTTACATCTATGTGTTTTGTCCTATTGTGGTGAACAGGATTCATGGCTAATTTTTGTGCACTCTGACTATCCGTATACAAAACTATGTTAAGAGTCCTACCTGTTATATCGGATATCAATCGTTTTAAAAAGCACGCATCCTTTACTGCTGTAGCCAACGCCATATATTCGGCTTCAGCGGACGACAAAGGCACTGTGGGCTGTTTCTTAGCTTCCCACGAAATAGGGCCGCCTGCAAGTTCAAAATAAAACCCAGTGTATGATCTTCTATCAGTTGGACAATTTGCCCAGTCTGCATCTACTCCAGGTTGAAGAGTTTTCTTGAGCAGAGGTGTAGACACAACTTTACAATCTGGCATATTAAATTTCTTGAGCAACTTATCAATATATGTGCTTTGAGATAATTTCATCCCATCCTTAGTATGATGAATATTTATCCCCCATTCTGTTGAGGGCTGTAAGGTGCAGTCGTTTGCCACACGATACCAATAGACTGAATATAATCCATCAATTCCTTATTCATGAATTCAGTGCCATTGTCCGACCGATAGCCTTAATCTTGCCACCAAACTGTAAACGAATTAGTAGAAAAAGGTCCACAAATATCGGTATGAACCAATTGAAGTGGTGACGTAGCTTTCCTATATTTCAAACTTTTGAATGGCTTTCTAGCCTGGTTACCCTCTATGCAGGGTATGCATGGTTCCTTGTCAACCTCCGTGTACTCTACGCCGATAGCCTGACCTTTTCTTAGTAGATCCATGCCTATACGGCATAAATGTCCTAACCTCTTATGCCAAAGCTGGAAGTTGGTACAATTAGAGTGCACAAGTTTAGCTGTATCTATTGATACATCACCAATTCCAACAGCCGCCACTTTTTGTCCATTTGCCACAGTAATCGTTCCACCCTGTAGAGGCCGATAACTGCTGAACCACTCGCGATGCGGAGTCATGTGAATTGTTGCACCGGAATCAATAATCCATCCTTCAATTGCCGCTGGCGCAGAGAGAGCCACTTCCTTTAAAACAGCCTGTTCCACCTCCTTATGATGATGGCAATCTGTACCTTTGGAAACCTTTGCCGACACACTCAAAGCCGTTTTTTATTCTTCTTATTGGGACATTGGGGGCTTTTGTGTCCTGGTTCTCTACATTTAAAGCAGATTATAGGCTTGTTCTTTTTGCTAGTAGAACCTGTTGAACGTAGTGCAGCCACTTGGTCTTGGTGAGGGTCCTTGGAAAGCTCGTTTAACAGCTTCGCCTTAACCAATTCGCTGGTTACTTCAACATTAGAATTCTCTAAAGCCATTATCATCGGTTCATATCGTGATGTCAAACCTCCGAGAATTATCGCAGCTACAGATCCATCGTCGATCTTCTTACCAATATCTTCAAGATCTTGAGCAGTGCTCATAATGGCGTTGATATACGATTCTATATCTTGGAAATCGATTAAGGCATATTTGTAAAGTCTACGCTCTAGTGATAGCCTACAACCCATACCTTTATCTTCATAAGCTTTTTGTAAAGCACTCCAAGCGTCCTTGGCGTTTTTTGCATTTCTCACATGCGAAATTGCTGCTTCGTCAACCGTAAGGCATATTTTGGACAACGCTTTTTGGTCATTACGAGAACGCACATCTTCCGCCGTTTTATCAGAATCATCATACCCAGTGATGGACGTCCACAGCTCCTCATGAATGAGAAGCATCCGCATTTTGAACTTCCAGGTTGGGTATCCATCTCGGTTTTTTAACATTTGAATACCGCGAAAACTCATACTATTCCCTGCCATCATATAACACCTTATAATTCGTGCTGATAACGTGTTGGAAGGATATAAATATTATAAGAAAATATAATGCAGGAGCATATTAAACTGGCTTTATTGAAAAAATAAAAGAACATGACAAGTATAGAGTAAAGACCTTATGACCATAACTTTTTGAACAAAAGAGTATGAATATACAACAGATTATAAAACATGGTTCTAAAAAAAGAAAATAGCAGGTGTGGCTGCCAGCCGTGGTCAAATTGTAATGAGCCAAAAAATGATTGTTGAAGATGAAATGACAGAATGAAATTCGAAATATGAATATTTAAAAATCAATGCTGTTCTAAAAGGAAAGAGGTGGAGGAAACAGAGGGTGAAATACCCATCTGTGACAGTAGGTTACTAGTTTATTGTTGTTGTCAAATACATATAGTCGATCTGTCCTCGAAGCTAGATATAGGTAGGCATATAGAATAACTTAAACTACTAGAATGATAAGACATCTTGTGTGTGTGTTCATATCGTCGATGTATTACACATACTGATATGTCTTGCCAACCACGAAATACTACGACACATGAGTTGAAAGTGTCGACAAGGTAGTTCATGCATTTTAAACAGCTGCAGGCATTTTACATTGACGTCTAGTGTCTAGTGCATTCTTGAGCCGATAAAAAAAGCCTCAAAACTCAAGTCTGATTCAAAGTAGACACCGGCATTCTAAGAAAAAAAGGAAGCTTCTTAAATGTATAATCATTAAAAAAGAATATGGATAACGTCAATCACTTTTTTTATAATAAAATAATAAAAACTGAAATGTAACAAAATTTTAACACCATATTTAAGAATATTTTCACATATTTTTAGAAATGCACTGTTGATTTTAAACAGTTATAGGATTTTTAATCAATTTTAATAAGGTAGCTTATTGCAGTTTTAGTCGAAACAAATACTTTAAAAATAATTCAAAGAAAAAAAAGTTCGTACGTTTTCATGATGATAGAATTGTTACACCGTTTACTCCATATTGGAATTTATTAGAATAAAAATATAAACGATTGTTAAAACACGGTTCATTCACACACGCTCGTGCACCTACGATTAATTAGTATTTACTGATAAACGATTTAAAATTAAATATTATGATAAAATATAGCTAGTAGATTTTTGACTATGATTGGAATTAAAAGCATTAAAGACTATGAAACAAAAAAGTACTATTGGCAAAGACAATGTAGTTAATGTATATGGGTTTAGCAAAAGACAAATATGCACGCTTTTGTATAGCAATGTTAGATAGAAAGAAAAATATATATTGAAATTAAATTAGTACGTCTGCAAATCAAATTAGTAGTTAATAAGTACCAAGTTAATGTTTAAAAAGAATTATTTCTTTCAGAGTCCTGTTCTTAATTCAAACTGATGTTTTTTTTTTTATTGTCTGTCCTACAATAGCGTAAAGGTGAGCATTGAGGTTGGATTCCAATTTCCAAAATTTTGCTCTAAAAAGGTTTAATTCTTGATTACTTATTAAAAATCCTAACACTAATGGAAAGCCCGTTATTATTAAGATCATTCATCCATCGTTATTTCTTTTTATTAATCATTATATTTATTCTTGTTTTGTTATTTTTAAATTTTGCTTCAAAGAAAACATAAAAATAATTGTATAAAATAATGAGTTAAGGTATTGTAAGTTCGAGTAGGAAATCAAATGTGGAATATAATTTTTACTCAAAGAAAGAGGTTTTATTCAAATTTAGTTTAAAAAAAATACTAATTCAGATGTAACGTCACATTATTAGGTAATTATGTTTGATAAGGGGTTTCCTGATTTGTATTTGCCAATTAAAAACCTGCAAAAACGCAAATATCAGGTGCCAGGTACCAAAAAAAAAATACTAACTAAGTGGGGATTTCGTTTTTTTATTAAACAATCCATTCGACAACTTTCAATCATTTATTGAGATAACGATTCATGAGATACCGTCGTCAAAAGAAACGTTAAGTTATTACTAAGTCCATAGGACGCAGATTTGCAATAAATATTTGAAATGGGTTGTAAAATAAAATACAAGTAAATCTCTTATCAGCCAGTTAGTTTTTATTCAATTAAAACCTTATTACATCTACAATACAGTTTAAAGTATAGAATCTCGATAAATAAATGATAATGTGACATAGAATTGAAACAAAATTTAACAAAATGTTTGTGGCAACTGTATGTATGTATAATTTTAAGCATATTTATAATTGTAATCCAAAATGTAATGTAAAAATATAGAAACGTTAGTGCAGGGAGATAAGATAGTCATAATTAGTTTAATCAATATCATTATTGTAACTTGCACTCTTTTATACTCACAGAACACTATATTGCGCCATTATCATACATTTATATTCACCTTAAATATATACCATATCATATAAAGTATGTGTGTACTATGTGTTTTATTTAAATCATACTAATGTTAAGAATTTTAGTTAGTCTGTAAGCATACTATACAGAGTGGAGAGTTAACGCTGGAACTTGAAGGGAATGCTAAATACTATTAAACTTGTACCTATTGAGGAGCTCCTGGCCATGATCTTGAGGTTAATCCGAATTGACCTGGGTTGGTTCGTAGGTCAAATGATAAATGATGTTTATTTTGCAAGTAGGTTTTCACAAACACTTTTACACGTCTTTTTTTTTTAAACTAGATGAGGCCGGTGTTTCGTACCCGACTACTCTGAGAAGAAACAGCCGAAACAAACTCAGAGGTCACAGTCTCTTTTAAAGTCCAGACAAAAAAATCTTGGTCAACTTACATGAGGACTATGCAGATTAGTGTCTGAAGTGGTATTTTTAAGAAAGCACCATAGTCACGGTCAGTTCCTAATAAATCAAACATTTTTAAACGTGTCAATTTATCAGACATAACCTCTGGATGACAATCGGAAATACAGCTAGTACAAAAAAATCATTCGGTTTAGATACATACCAAAAACGTGGCCTTAGGTAAATAACAAAGTGGACTATAGCCCGGTTCCAATAAACAAAAAACCGGCCAAGAGCGTGTCGGGCCACGCTCAGTGTAGGGTTCCGTAGTTTCCCGTCCGTCACAATAAGTGTTCCCATTTATGAGTTTATTATTTGTTTGACGTTGAACACTAGAGAATTGTATTTACTAATTAATACTTTTTTTTTTAATAATTTTGGATTGCGAGAACCGATTTCAATAATTCTTTTTTTTGTTTGAAAAAAAATACGTTCAGGATAATAAAATATGTAAACGAAGTTAAAAAAAATTCTTGCATATACGATTATACTACAACCTTAGTCCAGAAATTATTTTGTAAAACTTTTTGTCTTTTTTGTACAAAAACTGTTGTGTCAATCAAATTCAAAATAATTTTCATAGAAAGTCCTTATAAAGTTCTACTTTTCAGATTTTTTTCATATTTTCTAAACTTATGGTTCAAAAGTTAGAGGGGGGGGGACACATTGTTTTTTACTTTTGGAGCGATTATTTCCGAAATTATTGACAATATCAAAAAATGATTTTAGTAAACCCCTATTAATTTTGAAATACCTTTCCAACAATATATCACACGTTAGGGTTGAAATTAAAAAAAAAATCACTCCCCACTTTACATATAGGGTGGCTACCCTAATAAAACATTTTTTTCAAATTTTTATTTTACCACTTTGTCGGCGTGATTGATATACATATTGGTACCAAATTTCAGCTTTCTAGTGCTAACGGTCACAGAGATTAAGCGAGGACGGACGGACGGACGGACGGACAGACAGACATGGCGAAACTATAAGGGTTCCTAGTTGACTACGGAACCCTAAAAAACGATTCGTTTTGCTTACGGATAGTAGTATTTTCTACGAGACGGTATGTCAAAATACGTACCTAATCCGTAAGCAAAACGAGTCGTTTTTTGTCTATTGGGCATAGATCGATTTTCAAAAACACTATATCCTAAAAAGGATGAGGGGAGTCCATAAAGAAAAGAAAGAAAATAAGACAGTTTCCCTGACAAAGTCGCAGGCGTAGTATCCAAAAGTAAAAATATTTGCTTCTAATATCACTTTGTTTTGGAAAAATCTAATGTTTCCCCAGAAATATTGCTCGCATCAACCTAAAAGCTTCCTGTCCGGTGTCCGCTTAAACTTTCCAGTCTATATTTTTATTCAGATTGTTTTTTTAACAAGGATCTCCGCTGTTGTTGGTATTTTATTTGTTTGAAAGCTGTTTTTACGGAGTAGTTTAAAATAGTATAACGAAGTTTAGATATCCATTTGGGAAATGTCCAATGACAGTATCAACTCTTTGAAATGCTGTGATCCTTGTCCAAAACTCTTTTTGTGTGAAACATTTTTCAATATCATATTGTTAATATTTAATGCTATAAAAATATTTGACATTCATTGCTTGTTAAATTATATTCATGCGATGCCACTGTATATTTTACATTATAAAAGCAATATTCTTATTTGTTTTCTTGTAATTATATTTCGCTTTTACGAATAATACTGTATTTTTACTATGTAATTTCTTCAATCGTGTATCCAAGATGTATTTTTAATAAAGGACAAAGACGCACAAACGGTTGCAACATTTCAGTACATTGTTCTCAGCCCCCTTGAATAGACAATTGTCATTTATAATAATTTAATTTCAAATACAGTTAGGTCATATTATTGTATCATTGGTATATGTGCTACAAACTAGTTACGCGTTCCGAACAGTCGTTGACAAAACTGTTCTGTTTAACTCTCCTGGCGCTTACGACGGATTGGTCGCGAGCAAATTATACTCCCTAAGCCAGGGGTGGCGGACCTTTTTGTATAAGCATGCCAGTTTTACTACAGAATTGTTTAACGACGCCATAAGGTGTCGTCCAATAATTACGACTAGTAATTAATAGGAAAATAATAAAACCAAACAATAAATAAATATTTTTTATATTTTTCATGCTCGCTTACCTAATAATATTAAGTGTGAAAGTAATACTTAGTGAACTTAGTCTTTTGAACCAAATTGAGAAAGAACTGTTTTGTGCGGTGGCATGCACACACGTGCTATATGTTCGCCATCCCTGACCTAAGCGATCTCGCGCTGTATGTTTTAATAGTTCCATTGGAAGACATAATGCTAATCTAGCGCTGCGAACCCTACATTAAAGTTTAACCAGTATTTTGACAAATGGTTTCATTATGGTTCTTGTCTGTTGCCGCACGTGCCGTTTGTGCGTTGATGTCCTCCTCGTATACCTACTTATAAAAACAGCAAGTTTTTTAATTAAACATGAGTATATCAGCGATGAGGCTCACTAATAATAGTAATACATAACTTAGTACCTTTAAAAAGCTAAACATATTTAAATCAACATATATGTCAAACGAGAGAAGAAAGAATGATATTTCAAACTAATCTTTAAAAACATAATTTAGTCTGTGGTATTGTCTGACGATTGAAAAAAGAGAACATTAATCACGCCTGTAATTCTCAAAGGGTTAGGCATATGTGTACATTATAAGACATTTTTAACCGACTTCAAAAAGGAGGACGTTCTCAATCTCTACTGTACGTTTTGTTGCGCGAATTCTCCGATAATTTAGTGCCGATTTTCAAAATTCTTTTCAATACGAAAGGGAGTACTCACGAAGGAGCTTCGGTTCTTCATGAGTTATCTTCTGTAATACATAATTTTTCGCAAGTTAAGTTTAAGCAAGCAATAGCGGGTGAGCTAGGCACAAATTTGTTGCGCAAGAGTCGCGCTTTCGACGACTTAACCAAACTATTTATCATTAAAGACGTTTTCTGTTTTCGTCCGACGATTGAATAAAAGAACTTTGATTTAAATAAGTTTACCGCTAAATGTATTTAGTGATTAGTTTGTTGTACAAGTGAGTCTAAATTGTGGTGACGTATCATGACTTCTTAGGGCAGTATTGTTTTAATCTTATTCTAATATAAGAAAGAGATGGCGCTAGACATCCTGTTGTCTCTTTCCCACATCGGAATGCCATTAAACCAATGCTACTTTAAGACATAGTAGCGCACCATATATAAAATCGCGACATGTACACACGGCGACACATCAAGCTATTCAGTTCCAGTATAACGTGGCTTCGCTTTGTATAGATTTCCTGTGCAATGACAGATTACTATTTTATTTGATTAATTTTAAGAAAACTTACAGTTAATACAGTTAAATAGTCAGATACAATATGAAGACGAAGGCCAATAACAAGTTTCCACTTATAAAAACATCTAAAAACTGGTTTTGTAAACCTTGATTGGTAGTAGTACGTACTGCTAAGTTAAATCGGTTTATAAGTGTATAGTTTTATTGTAGCGTTTAGCTTAATTTGATCAGCATCACCGACAGGCCTTAGATGTAGAACTTATATTCAAGCCTTTATTAATAATTTATACATAATGTATTGGATTTAAACCTATTTTGATGGAACACGACGCTGTTGTAACATACAGCTCAATACGCTAATACAGGCCAAGTGGCTTTTTATGAACTCATTCAGTAGGTTATATGCCATATGTGAAATGAGTTTAAACTCCACGCCTTGTATAGCGCCATCTAGTTTCCCATACAGGAAACTTGCAACTGAACAACGAAAAATAATATTTCTAATTTCACTTTCACTTACGAAATATCTTCCGTGATTCCCTATTATTGTATCATTTCAATATGAATGATGTAAAGTATCATGCCCATTCTTCGCTTTGGAATGGGCAACTACAGTATGTTCACAAGCTATTATGGCTTGTGACAGGCACTAGCTTCATTTTATTGTTCATAGTTTTCGCAGTTCTAATGTGCCTGTAACTGGCCTACTTAAAATAAATGCGTTTGATTTTGACCTCCCGATATTTCGACGCTGTCGCGATCCGGGGACGACAAGAATACAGGTGGTAAAAAAGAAAATTTTAGAGGTGTCAAGGGACACCCGGATCGAAAGAAGATATTATTTAGAATGTACATAAAACCTGTATAGACTCAACAAAAATAATCGTCGCGACACCACACTGTTCAATGCGAAATAGAAAGACGAAACGAAAATATTTGGCTTGGTTTCTATGAGAGAGAGAAACGCGCACGCCGCACGGCTTTCAACTATAGCAAAAAGTATCGTTACAACTTTTGGTCTTATATTTTTCAGTCTAGCCCCCTTTCGCAACGCGTAATAAGGAACTTTGTTCTAATATTGGTGCAGACAATATCTGTCACGTCAAAACATCGTTGTATAAAGTCACAACAAAACATACTTACAATATCACTTGGTTTGGACTCCGACGGCAGTTGTTGCTTTTGAGCATACTTAACGCTGGGTTTCATCAACTTGACAATTTGAAATGGTCCTCTCGATTGAAACAAGAAGGAGGATAGATGTGTCTGCACCTAATATTTGTCGACCATCCCACAGTATTCTCTGGTCAAGGCGCTTGCAACAGCGTATAAATATCGGGAGCTAACAGTTATATTGTATTTTGTTGGAAGGTTTTTACAAAAGGCAGTCAGTCTCATCATAATTTAAAACTAAACTACACATAAGGTACAAATTATTATTCACTAAACAAATGGGCAAAGGGCTGCCCAACTCAATTGGGACTGGACATGTCAGCCGCCTGCTGGTCAAACTGTTGCCTAATAAAATAAAAACAGAAAACTGGTGTCCTGACACAGGCTGAAAAAAAAACAATTGAGGATTACTTTTTAATTGGAAATTGCTGAATATATCCCGTATGTGAGTGAAATGATATATCTATCTATAATTACATATAACACAAGAAGTATTTTGTGATTTGTATTAGAGCGCCAAAATGTATATCAAACGTTGAATTTTATGTAAAAATACAACGACAATCGCGTAGACTAATTTATATCTAGACAATGTATTGTTATGCTTCTTTAGTACGCTGTCAGTTTTCCGTCAAAATGGTTTAAATTCGTGTAACAGTTGAGTATACTGCAGATATTAATATATACATAGCTATAGCAATGATATTTCAAAGGAACCTGTGCAGCAATCAATAGTAAAAATGTATTGCCCTTGCAACTGAGTACCTATATATTACGTTAGCATGTACATATTTCAATTATCTATGTGTTTTTTTTTGTCATAGTTATTTAAATAAATGTGATTGTAAATATATGTTCGTTTTTTTTACTAACCCAATGCAAGCTTAAACATGTCCTAATTATTTTAAAGATGCTGAATTTCAGAATCTAAGACGGAGCAACTCGATCTGATCTCCACAACCCAGTTAGTACTGGGTAATGCGATATGCCTTGGTAAGAACGGCTGTCTGACTTTTGGGCTAATGACTACCTGTAACGACTGTCAAAGATCTAAAAATGACAGCTAAGCCCAATACCAACCGGCATAACATGCTTTCCATTTTTTATTAGACCTCTCGCACGAATCAGCTAAGATTTCAATGGTTAAATAAATTTAACCATTGAAATCTTAGCTGATTCCCTAATGGCGCGCACTCTGTTTTGGCAATCGCTTATTATTGCTCATTACATCAGTTGGGAGAGAAAGTCAAACCAACCCAGCCACCGCGGGAGATGCTCCGGGCGTCGGGCGTCGGGCGCCGCAAAACGGCTGCTGGCCACCGTAGATGCGGGTCTGAGGACGGTGAGCAATGGGGTAGCCGTGCGGTAGTCCGTGTAGTGATGACAGGCCGTGTCGATGCCCGTCTGTGTTCCGCGCGTTCCTCAAAGAGATGTCAGCAAAGCAGAGCAGTCCCAGTACTTGCCCCACCCGTCCCTTGCTGGGCCGGTTGGTTCTAGAAACAGTCCGCGATGCTGAGCCAGTAGTTTGAAACCAGTTTCAAAATAATACCACTCAGCCTTCCTTTTGTTGTCCTAGCGACGCTCTAAGCCGAGGCTCGTACCCCACAGGGGGTGCCCTTGGCGTGTAGTCGCTTAGCTTTTAAGTTTCGGCCCGATACCGAGATATGCAGTATTAATATTATAAGAAAATATTGCTCACGAAGTAAGTAACCTACACTGTAATTATGCCTACTTACCGGCTCACAGAATTTCAACTATGAGATATCGACAAAAAGAGATACTTTAACCATGCTTTTGTCATTGACCACCATAGTCGCAGTTCTTGCATACGCTTTCTTTGTTTGTGAGGAATTGCAGTCAGTCGTTCTTGCTAAACATGAAACTGTTTATCATTGCTCTTTTAGAGGAATGAAGAACAGGGTGTAAAGTTCTCCATCCTCTATGGAAAAGGGAGGATCCTCCGACCAGACGGGTGTCGTGTCTGGCGGGCCACTGCCCGACAGTTGCCTGTCGGGTGCTCGTATAATTATGCTATCTTCGCGTACAACTTTGCTTGCGCGATGTAGGAATCTTGCCGTATAGTTCTTCAGTGGTTGGATAGATGGCGCTGTAGTACTTTCTGCCACTTGCATCATTGTGTCGCTACACTCTCATTGCGCAATTGAGTTACATATTCCAAAGGAACAAATCAATTATTTAGCGAGAGTTCCGACTCGCAATGACAAGATAAATAAAAACATAATTTGCTCCTTACACAATACTATCTGAAGAACGACTTCATAGCTGCCGCAAGGAAACATATGAAACTAAATTCTGGAGATTTGGGTTTATTGGGCGCGAACAGAAACTAGGCTTACCTACATTAACGACCATCTTACACTGGAAAACAAAATGCTGCTCAACAAAACAAAAGCTTAAGCCAAAGAACAAGGTTTCGAGCATGTAGGTATGGGTCAGAGGATGCAAAATCTTCCTGCATTAAAACACTACCTACTACTCCAAAGCTTTTTTAATAATTTTATCGTTTCATCTACCTTGCAGGTTGTTTACTTATTTAAGATTGAGAACGGTATCGGAGTGGGGAGCGTGAGGTTTTTTCGCTACGGAATTTCTGGATTCGGTCCCCGCGCTCAAGGCCCGCGATAGAAGCTATGCAATAGCTTAAAAACAACTTGTTCACTTTTTTTGCGTATTGGGAAATCTATAAATAACTTCCTCCAGTAGCCCTACTATGACCTCTTAAAGCAATTCTTATTCCGCTGAGGGAAAGAGACAGAGCTATACAGGGTGTCTAGCACCATCTCTTTCACTCAGTGGAATAAGAATTGCTATAAGATGTCATAGTAGGCCTACTGGTCTGGGTATAGTGGTATCCCAGGAGTGACAGACTTGTACTGACTAAAACCCACCTATATTCTTTATTTTGCTCTTTATGTTCCGGGGCCATGGTATCTCTTTCTAAAAACACTTCAGCCCGGCAGGCGTTGGCCCTGGCAGGCTCCTCTGCTTTGCTGACATCTCTTTGAGGCGCGCGTGGAACACTAACTTATTCTGCTTTAGAATATAATTTTGCAGTTTGTATGTTATGGAAGATCAGGTAGGATGGAATAAAAGTCGTGAAATACTGATTGAAAATACATTTATTATCGAAATAGTACTTTTAGAAGAAAAATATTACAATTATTTAAGAATATATGTATTATAATTATTTCTTGTTTTTTATCACAGGACTTAAACATAACTGCGTAATGTCTATCTATTCAGGGTCGCATGTGCGTGAACTTATGTTACTATGTAATTTCAAATAATTAAAATTTAAAACACGCTCATAATTGTATGTTTGATTGATACGCAAAAACAATCTAGATGGGTCAATAAAAGCAAAGGAAACTCCCTTTGGGTATACAAAAATAGTAAGCAAGAAATAAAGTCTAGATTCGTCTACATTTCGTTTTATATCCCCTTTCGCAGGTCTGCTGGGAGAAATTTCTTAACAAGTAAGCAGTACCTTTGTACTCTAATTTTAATGCTTTTTTCTGTCTTGTCTACTCATGTACTACTGTACATAAATTGTTAAATAAATAAATAAACGAAATAATAATACTAACAGTAATTGACATTAAACCACATTGCTAAACTTAAACATAACTAAACAAGATCTATTTTACATATCCTAGGAAAAAATTGCAATCGATACATACGTTTCCTGTATATATCACAATCGATATATACAATACCTGTATATAATTCTAAATATTCACTTATTCTATAACAGCATTTTGTATTTGAAATGACAGCATAAAAATACCAAAATTATCCATTTTTTTGTATTTAAAAGCACGACACTTAACGGTTGATAATACTCATCCTTTATCATCAAGGATTCACTCACACTTCAACAAATTTATCTGTGCAGGCGGATAAACACAGAACTAAAATTATTAAACGCGAACACTTGCTCGGTGCTTCACAGGGCCCCTCAGTCCGCAGGCACGAGCACCCGCTGCACAGAGTCCGCAGCCACGAGCACCCGCTGCACAGGGTCTGCAGCTACGAGCGCCCGCTGCACAGGGTCTGCAGCCTCGAGCACCCGCTGCACAGGGTCTGCAGCCACGAGCACCCGCTGCACAGGGTCCGCAGCCACGAGCACCCGCTGCACAGGGTCTGCAGCCTCGAGCACCCGCTGCACAGGGTCTGCAGCCACGAGCACCCGCTGCACAGGGTCCGCAGCCACGAGCACCCGCTGCACAGGGTCCGGAGGCACGAGCGCCCGCTGCACAGGGTCAGCAGGCACAAGCGCCCGCTGCACAGGGTCTGCAGCCTCGAGCACCCGCTGCACAGGGTCTGCAGCTACGAGCGCCCGCTGCACAGGGTCCGCACGCACGAGCGCCCGCTGCACAGGGTCTGCAGCTACGAGCGCCCGCTGCACAGGGTCTGCAGCCTCGAGCACCCGCTGCACAGGGTCTGCAGGCACGAGCGCCCGCTGCACAGGGTCTGCAGCCACGAGCACCCGCTGCACAGGGTCAGCAGGCACAAGCGCCCGCTGCACAGGGTCTGCAGCCTCGAGCACCCGCTGCACAGGGTCTGCAGCCACGAGCGCCCGCTGCACAGGGTCAGCAGCCACGAGCGCCCGCTGCACAGGGTCAGCAGCCACGAGCGCCCGCTGCACAGGGTCTGCAGCCACGAGCACCCGCTGCACAGGATCTGCGGCGTGCACTCGTGTCCCGGATTCACCTGCTGCGACAAAAAACACCGTTATTAGATAATCACGCGTTGACTAGATGGCGCCGCTGCATTTCTTCGCAAATGAAATTAATACCACAAGAAAATAGTTTTTCTGAAAATAAAAGGTTTTTATTTATAGCTTTACCATTGTTTTTTATTTTCTCTCTTATTTATCTTTTGATGGGTTAGCATCATACAGCACATACGTCCTTCTTGAAGCTGTGCGCCACCAAATCTTGACATTGGCCACATAGGAGCAGCGACATCTCATCTAGAGCGAGAGAAATATATTAAACATAAAAATCGAAGCAGCTTTTATAAACGCGAAAAGATAATAAGGTTTACAGCAACACTGAACGCGTCCTATTAATAGTTGAGGAGTTCTCTCGAGAGGACGCGATCCAGAGTGCGGGATTAAGTCATAACTGCCATAAAAATGCATTATCACCGAATAAATATATGCAAATTTTCAGCTCAATCTTTTAGGAGGAACAGGTTTTAAATTTATTTGCAATGTTTGACCAAAACAAGTAATTTAAAAAATGTTAAAACTTTTATTTGGCACTGTATATCGAAAATATTTTGTCTGAAATAAATATTGAAAACGTACTAACGGTAAAGTAATGGATTGTGTCTCACGGTCGCGCAAAACAGGTTGGTTTAAATGAATGTCACTTTAACAGGGCCATCATATTTTAACGAAAGTAGTATTCGTAGGCGCCATCACACCTACAAAGAAAAGAAACAATGTTTATTTGACATTAATATTGAACCAGAAAAACATATTTAAAAACTAACTTACAGTTAAATAATGAGTTGTCTAATTCATGTTATGGTTAAACAAGTTCATTTCAACGTAGGTCACTGTAATGGCACCATCAAATTTCAACGCAGGTCACTATTAGTAGGCGCCATCACACCTAGGAAGAAACGAAACAATGTTTATTTAATATTAAAATTTAAAAACAAAAACATATTATAAACTAACTTACAGTATATAATGAATTGTCTGTTCATGTTATGGTCAAACAAGTTCATTTCAACGTAGGTCACTGTAATGGCACCATCAAATTTCATCGCTGGTCACTATTAGTAGGCGCTATCACACCTAGAAAGAAAGAAAACAATGTTTATTTAATATTAAAATTTAAAAACAAAAACATATTATAAACTAACTTACAGTATATAATGAATTGTCTGTTCATGTTATGGTCAAACAAGTTCATTTCAACGTAGGTCACTGTAATGGCACCATCAAATTTCATCGCTGGTCACTATTAGTAGGCGCTATCACACCTAGAAAGAAAGAAAACAATGTTTATTTAATATTAAAATTTAAAAACAAAAACATTTTAAACTAACTTACAGTAAATAATGAATTGTCTGTTTCATGTTATGGTCAAACAAGTTCATTTCATCGTAGGTCACTGTAACGGCACCATCAAATTCCAACGCAGGTCACTATTAGTAGAGGCCATCACATCTAAAAAAAAGAAACAACTTTTTTTTTATTTGGCCCATTTTAGTTGCCACGTTTTAAAAACAAATAATTTAAAACGAACATACAATACATTACAAGGTAGATCATTTTGAAAAGGTGGCCGGTACATCATATAGGTCAGATTAGAGAGGCGCCAGTAAATCACATTTGGAGTGGTACTGTAAATCAGTTTTTTATCATTTATTTGTAGGATGGCGAGCTTCCTTGTCTGTGGACCATTAAACATTGTGTTGCAAGGTACAGCATAATGACATCACTTCCATTGGAGAGCCGCCATTCTACAAATAGATAATAAAAAAACTAACTTACAGGAAAATTATTATTTGAATGTTTATGGTAGCGCCAAACGGGTTCATTTCAACGTGGGTCACTGTAACGGCGCCATTATTACACTTTAACGTAGGTCACACTGTATCGAAGTTTTTACACCTGAAAAGAAAATAATGACTATTTAGCGTAGAAACATCCACATTTCAAAAACAAATAATTTAAAACTGACATACAATACATTGTACGGTTTTTCATATGGCAACTAGTACATCACAGAGGTCAGCTTGGAGAAGCACCATTACATCACGAGGATCACTTTGGACGAGCGTCAATATATATCACTCAGTTCACATTTGTCACTTCGAAGAGGCACTAGCCACTAGTATATCACATAGGTCTCTTTGGAGAAGCGTCAGTGCACATTGTAGGTCACTTCGAGAGGCGCCAGAACATCACATCGGGCACTTTGAAGTGGTACTGTAAATTAGTTTTTATCATTTATTTGTAGGCTGGCGGCTTCCTTTTCTGTGGCCCATCAAACATTGTGTTGCAAGGCACAGCACAATGACATCGTTATTATTGGAGAGCCATCATTCGACAAATAGATAATTAAAAACTAACTTAAAGTAAAATTGTGTTTCATGGTAGCTTCAAACAAGTTCAATTCAACGTTACAGAAACGGCGCCATTACATTTTAACGGCCAGGATTTTGGCACCATTACACCTAAAAAAAAAAAAATAAGCAAGAAAACAATCATATTTGAAATTGAATTAATTAAAAACTGCAGAGGAGCTCACTTTTGACCGACGCGCGATGCTATCTCATCCATTCCATCATATAGGTCACTTTTGTAGCGGTACTGTAAATGAGTTCAAAATTATAAATTTGCAATTTGGTGTCTTCCTTTTTCTGTAGATAATTAAACATGGTACTTAAAGGAGCAGCATTATGGCATTGCAAATGTTGGAAAGCCATATTTAATATCCCACAGAAAAAGAAAAGCACGAAATTGCAAATTCATAGTTGTAAACTAACTTACATTGAAACAATGGATTTATATCCACTTAAGTAACTTTGAAAAGACGCCAGAACATATCAACGCAGGTTTTCCAATATCGCCATTGCATCTCAATATGAGCATTTTAGGCAATTTTATGTGTCAAAAATTGTGTTAATATGAAGCTACAGTCTAGGTGACAAGATATAATAGCATGTGAAAGTACTGTAGTTGCGGTTTCCAAGCGTTGATCACTATGTGATCTCGACGTAGACCTCTTCGGAGCGGCACCAATTTGTCTAGAAAGAAATAAAACGCTGTTTATTTACACACAAATAAACAAAGTTGAAAATGAAATAAGTCATAAACCTCATACCGTATGATAATTTGATGACGTGTGCTAGCACATTTCCACATTCATGTTTATTTGGAGAGATATGAGAGGACATACCTGTAAACCACATTATGCTGTATTGAAGCGGCGTCATTACATGATATAATGTTACTTTGGAGAAGCGCTAAAACTTCTCATATGGCACTTTAGAAAGGAGCGGATATATTACAAAGATCACTTTACATGTCGTCATTAAACCACTTAGCACTTTGGAGAGCCGCCAGTATATCACATTGGTCCGTAAAGTTAGGTATCAATACACCACATAGGTCACCATGGAAAGTCGCCAGTACATTACAAGGATCAATTTGAAAAAGCGTCAATGCATAACAAAGGCGTGAGTACACCACATAGGTCACTCTTTATAGACGCTAGTTCATAGGTCACTTTGGTGAGGCGCCAGTTCATCACTTAGCTAACTTTCGTGTGGCGCCTGTTCATTAAGTAGGTCGCTTTGATGAGGCACCTGTTCATCACATAGGACAGGCGCCAGTTCATCACATAGGTCACTTTGGTGAAGCACCTGTATAACATATAGGTCATTTTGATGACGCACCAGTTCATCACAAAGGTCACTTTAATGAGGCACCTGTTCATCACATAGGTCACTTTGGTGAGGCGCCAGTTCATCACATAGGTCGCATTGGTGAAGCTCCAGTTCATCACATAGGTCACTTAGGTGAAGCACCTGTATATCATAAAGGTCATTTTGATGAGGTGCCAGTTCATCACCTAGGTCACTTTGGTGAAGTACCTGTCCATCACATAGGTCATTTTGATGAGGTGCCAGTTCATCACATAGGTCACTTCGGTAAAGCACCTGTATATCATATAGGTCATTTTGATGAGGTGCCAGTTCATCACATAGGTCACTTTGGTGAAGCACCTGTATATCACATAGGTCACTTTGGTGAAGCACCTGTATATCATATAGGTCATTTTGATGAGGTGCCAGTTCATCACATAGGTCACTTTGGTGAAGAACCTGTATATCATATAGGTCATTTTGATGAGGTGCCAGTTCATCACATAGGTCATTTTGGTGAAGCACCTGTATATCATATAGGTCATTTTGATGAGGTGCCAGTTCATCACATAGGTCGCTTTGATGACGCACCAGTTCATCACAAAGGTCACTTTAATGAGGCACCGTTGATGAGTAAATCTTTTCGCCAATCCTATGTTCCCCTTCTTCAGCAGATAAATCTGTATAAAATTATACAATCTTATTTTTATTCAATTCTTAGAACATAACACAGAGTAGTGTAAATGTTAGAGAGCTCACATTTTAGCAATAAGTTTAACACATTATTATAACTGATTAAGATAAATCAATCGTATTTACTGTAAGGCCAATTACAAAGTAGTAAGGTTAAAGTTTTTTTTTATTTTTTATCTTTATTATAACAGATTTTTTCCAAATTGAATCCGAATTGCGGTATCTCTGATTATTATAATATTTTAATAGGGTGTTTAAGTTTATTTTAAGTGTGTGTGTGTGAATTTTAATAGGATTGTCTAAAAGTGAGTTGCAACCTCTGAACACTTCATTACTCTATCATTATCTGTTCATTAACCATATCGACACCCGCTACAATTGTGGTTGAACCGATACCAAATGAAATTTTACAAATAATTCCGCTGCATAATGGTGATATAAAATACAGTTAAATCTATCTTTATCTGAGAAAATGACAGTACGTGGTTGATCGACATAAGGGCAATGTAGAGCAAAATCTTTATGTTTTAACGAGTCGGTTGAAAGAGGATGCAGCTTCTGCACTCTTATCGGAACGCGAAGATATTGCTACATGCATCGGAAGAATTGCTGATTCAACATTTTGGATACTCTCGTAGTGAAGCTTGTATTAATATTGAATCAGAATCATTAAGAAATAATTCAGGTGAAAGTTTTTTAGATTATTGCAATAGATCCAAAATGTTCGCTCGCTATTAATGTCAAAGGTGAATACAATAATTGAAGACGTGGAACTAAGACGCGTTTAGACAATTATTTACAACAATACGGCTATAAATGTATTTTTGTACAACCTTTCTTAAAATATGATGCGTATCGTTTGGCTCAAGTCTCCTACAACTTTAGAACCTGCTTTGAGCATCGTTCTTGAAAAAATCAATTTCTTAGACCTATATAATATGCGTAACCGCATTCATGGTTATAGTCAAACGGAATTTAGTTCAAGTCCATCGATAACTCAACCAGTGGAGAACAAACTCACTTTACCACCTTTTCAGTCAATATCTAATGTAAATTCCCAAAATACATAAATTAAGATACCTCAAACCATAGGTCAAGGTCAACCCTTTAAGCCCGTATTCATTATATATGTATATACATTTATATATATTTATACATATGTGTATATATTTATATGTATATATACACATATATACATTTGATGTTATCAATATTATACAGGATGGCGCCGACAATAAAACTATAAATTAAATTGCAAATAGTGAAAACAATGCAGTACCTAACATTTCCAAACAATTTGTTATTAATATTTTTATAAGTCCAACAATAACTTACAGGATTACAACACATGCACCATTTCTGGTTAAATAGACTACTAATACAAAAATGGAATATTTAGATAAAAATGTAATTAACTAGAATTAAATTTAAAACTAATTATTAACAATAATTTACAACCATAGAAACTAGTTCATCAGACACAGGTAATTGAAAACAGATTAGTAAACTTCAAGCTATAAAACCAATAAATTAAAATATATGATACTAGCTTTTGCCCGTTAAATTCAGGGTAGCACAGTTCCCCTTTCTGATTTGCAGGTACCTGCTACCTGCAGTTTTTGCTCTTGCGCCTAATTTATTTGTAATAGCAAAGCTAAGTTTTTTCTTTTCTTCCCTCTTTCTCCGTCATATCCCAATAAAAAATTACCCTATGTCCCTCTCCTAGGTCCGATTTAGCCATTAAAGCGTGAAGAGGTAACAAACAAACAAACTCACTTTCGCTTTTATAATATTAGTAAGGATTCCATGGATATTGGTAAGTCTTTTCAGACCCAGGGAGATCATGTAGAAAATACTGATGTTCAAGACAGCAGTTCGGAGTTTTTATATTTCGAGTTACTCATTTTGTAGAAATTAGCAAACTGAAGGGCTACTATGACATCTTATAGCAATTCTTATGCCACTGAGTGAAAGAGATGGTGCTAGACACCCTGTATAGCTCTGTCTCTTTCCCTCAGCGGAATAAGAATTGCTTTAAGATGTCATAGTAGGGCTACAGTAAATGTCTTCCATTAATCACGACTGACATTCATGTGTTTCACAGTAAGCAGCTTTCATTAATCAAGGCAAAGTTGAGCAGGCTGCTTATCAAATAATCAATCTATAAGGTAGCTCAGCTCAAAAAGAAACCCTCAACAAGAACCTACTTGCGTCTGTGATCAGATTTATTTCTCGAAGTTTGAATTTTTCCCGATGTTGCAATAATCGCACGGAGGTTACGAAATTTGCGCGAATCCAAAAATAGGATCGGCTTATTGGCTTCCCCGTAGGTGTGGTTAAATATAGAGGACAAAACAACTGACAGACTGCAGATATAGATATTTCAGAACATTTTTAATTTTAATCAGTTGTCCACAGTCCAGCCCGAAATCCAGTCAGTTCAGCCTGACTACACCTTAAGGTCACAAATTCGGATAATGGAACGTCTATCCGAATTAGAACTTTTTGGGAAGGGGCGTGCCCCGCCATCGCACAGCCCTGTAGAGTTCCTCCCAGCCTGCCATGGGCTTATTCACGGACAGATAAAGCATCTGATAATATTTATTTACCGTGTTCACTCTCCCACCAAATATTTTTCATATTTTTATTTATTTATAAATTTATTGATTTATAACAACACTGCTAACTATAAATATAATTTAATATTTGTTTTTTAGATACTTTAACAAGTCAACCTTTGGAAGATGCAGACAGCAACATAATTAATTACAATATGTCGACATCTCTTTAAATAATTTGTCAGTTACCTAAAGAGAGGTCAGGTTATGGTGTAGCTGTGTGTCAAAATTACTCGAATTTATATAAATTTACCGCAAGACTGTATAAACTGTAGGTACCTCCAACTATGCAAGCTCCACTGTGCCATCAAAGCCCTGGTGGATAGAATCTGAAAGATCCAGGTATGGATTAATTTTTCTTCTAAAGAAGATTCTTTAATTGATGACCAGTAATTAAACCATATCCAGTTCTGCCAGACCATTGATGGCGGGCTTTGGTCACTTGTGTTCACAGCCAGTAACGCGAGGCAGTTCTTCTTCAAAGCAAAACCATAAGTAAAATTCCTTGAAGTTGTAGGCTTCAGAGCCGGAATACTCTACACCTGCATGGTGAGTATAAACTGTTCTCTTCTTTATTGTTTGCGTCCCATAATTATATTATTATTCTGTGTTTTAAACCTAGAACAAAATTTCAATCAATATTGATATGTGGAAGGTAAAGTCAGTCCAAATGTACAATTTAAATAAATCTAGGAACTTAATATTTTGTAGGTATGCGCACGGCTAGTCACTAGACTACAAGCCTGTAGTAAATAAACGGGTTTTACTAATGGACTAAAACCGGATTTGAATCGCTAGTCATGATCCTAAAAGTACTGCCATAATGTTGTCACTCCACAAGTAAAAACACAGGATAAAAACAAAAAAAAACATTTAAAAAAATACCTATGTGAGTAAATAAATATACGTTTGCTTACCAACACGCCGCATCGCCTGACTGCCTTGGGGCAGTTGCGGCTCTATGTTGCTGATGACGCGAACTCCTCAACACTGATGACCGCTTTACCGATTACACGACCTCTACAACACCACTCATAACGTGAACACAGCTAAATCACCGATTTCTACTGTAATCTCGATATCTTTTACCGTGTTACAGACTCCACCGCACCGCCGACAGCGGGAGCTTCACCCGGCCACATACTACACGATCTCTACTGTACCCCCGATTACAGGAGCTTTACCGTCTTACAGACTGTCCGATCTCTTCCGTACAACCGTTTGCGAGAACCTTACCGTAACACAGACTGTCCGAACTCTTCCGTACCGCCGTTTGCGAGAACTTCACCGTAACACAGACTGTCCAATCGCTTCCGTAAAGCCGTTTGCGAGAACCTCACCGTAACACAGACTGTCCGATCTCTTCCGTACCACCATTTGCAAGAACCTCACCGTAACACAGACTGTCCGATCTCTTCCGTACCACCATTTGCGAGAACCTCACCGTAACACAGACTGTCCGATCTCTTTCGTACCACCATTTGCGAGAACCTCACCGTAACACAGACTGTCCGATCTCTTCCGTACCACCGTTTGCGATAACTTCACCGTGACACAGACTGTCCAATCGCTTCCGTACCACCATTTGCGAGAACCTCACCGTAACACAGACTGTCCGATCTCTTCCGTACCACCATTTGCGAGAACTTCACCGTAACACAGACTGTCCGATCTCTTCCGTACCACCATTTGCGAGAACCCCACCGTAACACAGACTGTCCGATCTCTTCCGTACCACCATTTGCGAGAACCTCACTGGAACACAAACTGTCCGATCTCTTCCGTACCACCATTTGCGAGAACCTCACCGGAACACAGACTGTCCGATCTCTTCCGTACCACCATTTGCGAGAACCTCACCGTAACACAGACTGTCCGATCTCTTCCGTACCACCATTTGCGAGAACCTCACCGTAACACAGACTGTCCAATCGCTTCCATAAAGCCGTTTGCGAGAACTTCACCACGACACAGACTGTCCGATCTCTTTCAGCGTTCTGATATTTACCTATAAGACTGTTCCAGCTGCTTGTCATGGCATCACCTGGTAGGTTAGACTATTCGTGATTATCGCTACTGCACCTGTCTTGAGCCATTTGCTTTATTTGTTGCAATTAGCTCAGTTAGCTCCACCGGTTAATGTTTGCTTGTGTGAGTTGTTCCACCTAAACATAAATAAGGCAATTGATTAGTGTGAGCCATTAAATTTAAATAAATAGAAATCATTCTTACCTGGAGTCCGTGTGAGCAGCAAAGGTAAACATTGATATGAGCAATTAAAAACAACAGACAGAATAAAATAGTGTTTAATGCAATATTCATTTATAGCCCGGTAAATTAATACCCGACAAGTAGATACTTTAGTGTAGGATTACATTGTGTACTTGAAGACGTTTAAAGTTAAACTGTGTATTTTCACGTTTCTGCCCCTTTGGTTCTGTGAACAAAATATAAGAGTTCGATTTTGTGAGTAACTCGTAGATGCAATATTAACTCATAAATAGATTATGATGAGAAATCAGAAGGTATATTCGCCTTTAAGACTGTAGACCATTAGATTTATAATGAATAATGCGTGACTTAGTATGAGAAGCCCTTTTTGATGAATCCGTGAACGAAATATGGATATCAGAATATGAATTTAGTCTCATCATGCAGCTAAGTTGAATATTATATACCTTCATTCATAAATCAACCTACGTTTGCTTACCTACAGGACAAAATTATACTAAGTATTATCACGATGCGCCGTTAATCACTTGCACTTCACTGACGTAGCCAACCGAACCGCCAACCGCGCAGCCGACCGCTCCGCCAACCGCGCAGCCAACCGCACCGCTGACCGCACCGCCGACCGCACCGCCGACCGCACCGCTGACCGCACCGCCGACCGCACCGCCGACCGCACCGCCTACCGCATCGCTAACCCCGACTTCCTGTGAACAGTTTATTAATAACAGAATATGAAATTAGTCTCGGCAGCTGAGTGACATATACTACAAACACTAGTAAATAAATCTGGGTTTGCTTACCTGCAGGAATAAAAATCATCATAATATTATCTCTTTTCCCAGACCATGCTTCTGACCGCACTGCCGACCGCAACACCGACCACACCGCCGACCGCCACGCCAACGGCACCGCCAAACACGCCTCTGACTGTGACGCCGAGAACTCCACCGTCCGCGCTGACGTCCGCGCTGCAGCCCGCGCTGCTGTCCGTGCAAGGTGAGAAGTGACAAGCGTGCAAAACAGTAATGAAAGGTTTTATAGGTTAAAAATCAGTACCGATTTATTTTTAAAAATATTCAAAATAATGACAGCCAAAAGGTACCTTTTATTTTCTTCTCCAACAGGGTTAGTAAGCAGACCATCAACCCATTGATCATATTCCATGAATCAGTCGGCGGCATTCTTACAAAATCATTTACAGCTTGCCTAAAAAATATAAAAACAATAATAATCATTATCATTATAGCCCAGAATTATTCACTGTTAGCTGCCATTCTTCTTGGTTCTGTAGTTCAGTATTAATCATACATTCATAATATTTAGCAAAATATATTTAGTTAGTTTACATTTATAGTTAGCAGTTTTGTATATACTTGCTTATCTATAAACACACACACGCACATATTAGGCCTTCCTTTTCTTCTGCGATTCTTTAATTGTTTAATAATTTATGTACACACAAGAGGAAACACATGGAAATATCATTAAAAAAACATGGAGTGCAAAGACATAGCTTATTTCTAAAGACATTTCTACCAGCAGGCCTGCGAGACGAAATATGAAATAAGAAACGTAGACAGTAATGTATATATTAAAAATATTATGAAATTATTTATATTTATATATTATGAATATTCACAATTGAGAGGAATGTACACACGAGACGAAACACAGGGAAACATCATAAAAAAAAACATAGAATGCAAAGCCACACCTTATTTCTAAAGAAATTTATACCAAAAGGCCTGTGAGATCAAATTGAAGAAAAAAACGTAGACAATAATTTATATATTATAAATATAAAGAATTTATACATATACCTACTAGCTGTGCCGAGCGGTTTCCCCCTTATTACTTAGGGGTATGAAAATTTGATAGTAGGCGATCCTCAGATATACTGAATACACATAAAAAAATCATAACAATCGGTCGAGCCGTTTCGGAGGAGTATAGGAACGAACATTGTGACACAAGAATTTTATATATTAGATATAATTATTATCTATGAATATTCAAAATTGAGAGGAAAGGTAACACTCGTTTAATCTAACCTTAAAATAGAAGTGTCTAATACTAGGCGGAAGTGAGTTCCACAATCTTACAGCATGGACGGAGAAGAATTAGGAATACTAACTAGGCAGCAGCCTATGATCATAGCTTGAGATTTAGAGGGATTTATGCGCAAGCGGAATGGCTTAGCCCATGTGCTGATTTCAGCCAGGTCTTGAACCATAGTAGCAATAACAGAGCCCGCATCAACTACAATAAAATTACGGTAAAGTTGTAAGTCATCTGCGTAAAGATGAAAACAAGAATAGATAACATTTGTTACAAAGTTTATAATAAAGGAGACGAGAGAAAAGACTTCCCTGACTGCATCGCCAACAGCGTCACCGACCGCGTCGCTGACCGCGTCTCCGACCAAACCGCCGACCGCACCGCCAACCGCACCGCTAAACGCAACTTTCTGTAAATAGTATATTAATATCAGAATAAGAAATTAGTCTCGGCAGCTGAGTGATATATACTACGAACAATAGTAAATAAATTTGCGTTTGCTTACCTTTAGGGATAAAGACCATCATACTGACTGCAACACCTACCGCACCTCTGACCGCACCGCCGACCGCACTGCCGACCGCACAGCTGACCGCTCCGCCGACCGCACCGCCGACCACACCGCCGACCGCACTGCCGACCCACCGCTGACCACTCCGCCGACCGCATAGCCGACCGCACCGCCGACAGCACCGCCAACCACACTGCCGTCCGCACCGTTAAACGCAACTTTCTGTAAACAGTATATTAATATCAGAATAAGAAATTAGTTTCGGCAGCTGAGTGACATATACTACAAACACTAGTAAATAAATTTGCGTTTGCTTACTTTCAGGAATAAAGATCATCATACTGGCAGCGCCGCAAAAGTGTGGTCCTTCTGACCGACGCAACACCGACCACACCGCCGACTGTCACGCCAACGGCATCGCCAAACACGCCTCTGGCGGTGACGCCGACAACACCGCCGTCAGCGCTGACGTCCGCGCAGCCACCCACTCTGCCGTCCAATCTGCCGTCCACGCTGCCGTCCGCGCAAGGTGAAAAGTGACAAGCGTGCAAAACAGTAATGAAAGGTTGAGAATAAGTACTGATTTAATATTTAAAATAATGGCAGCCAAAAAGTAATACCTTTTATTTTCTTCTCCGACAGGGTTAGTAAGCAGACTATCAAGCTGTTCATCATATTCCATGAATCGGTCAGCGGCGTTCTTTCAAAATCATTTACTACCCTAAAAAATATAAAAACATTAATAATCATTATCATTGCTGCCCGGAATTATTCACTGTTAGTTGTCATTCTTCTTGGTTTTGTAGTTCAGTATTAATCATACATTTATAATAATTAGCAAAATATATAATAATAAACATATAATAAATTTATAAAAATATAATTTTTATATTTTTAAATGTTTTTTTTTTGTTTTGCTAAGAAATATGTAAAAATATAAAAAATATGTAAACAAATAAATAAATGGAATAATAATAAATAAATAATAAATATCTTGGGACAACTCACACACGGCTATTTGATCCCAAGCTAAGCAGAGCTTGTGTTATGGTAACCAGAAAACTGATATACATACTTATATAATTTATAAATACATACATATTATAGATAAATCATATATTAGGCCTTCCATTTTTTCTGAGACTCTTTATTTGTTAATAATTTATGTACACACAAGAGGAAACACATGGAACCATCATTAAAAAAAACATAGAGTGCAAAGACACAGCTTATTTCTAAACACATTTTTACCAGCAGGCCTGCGAGAAGAAATATGAACAAAAGAAACGTAGACAGTAATGTATGTATTAAAAATATTATGAATATTCACAATTGAGAGGAAAGGTAATGCCAAAAATAGATGGTAAATCTAACCTTAACAATAGAAATGCTTTTCAAGTGTCTAATACTAGTCGGACGCGAGTTCCACAATCTTACAGCATGGACGGAGAAGAATTAGGAATACGAACTACGTAGCAGCCTATGATCATAGCTTGAGATTTAAAGGGATTTATGCGCAAGCGGGATGGCTTAGCCCATGTGCTGATTTCAGCCAGGTCTTGATTCATAGCAGCAATAACGGAGCCCGGATCAAATACATTAAAATTACGGTAAAGTTGCAAATCATCTGCGTAAAGATGAAAACAAGAAGAGATAACATTTGTAACAAAGTTAATAAGAAAGGAGAAGATAGAAAACGCTTCCCTGACTACATCGCCAACCACGTCAAAGACCGCACCGCCGACTGCACCACCAACCACACCGCTGACTGCACGGCTGACCGCACGGCTACCCGCACCGCTGATCGCGCCGCCGACCACACCGCCATAAGCAACTTTCTGTAAACAGTATATTAATATCAAAATAAGAAAATAGTCTCGGCAGCTGAGTGACATATACTACAAACACTAGTAAATAAATTTGCGTTAGCTTACCTTCAGGAATAAAGATCATCATACTGACAGCGCCGCAGACCACAATACTGACCGTACTGCCAACCGCAACACCGACCGCACTGCCAACCGCTACGGCAACGGCACCGCCAACCACACTTCTGGCTGTGACGCCAACAACACCGACGTCCGCGCTACCGTCAAGCTGCCGTCCGCGCAAGGTGAGAAGTGACAAGCGTGCAAAACAGTAATGAAAGGTTATATAGGTTTAGATTAAGTACTGATTTAAAATTAAAAATATTTAAAATAATAACAGCAAAAAATTAAATACCTTTTATATTCTGCACCATTAGGGTTAGTAAGCAGACTTTCAAGCTGTTGATCATATTCCATGAATCAGTAAGCGGCGTTCTTTCAAAATCATTTACAGCTTCCCTAAAAAATATAAAAACATTAATAATCATTATTGCTGCACGGAATTATTCACTGTTAGTTGTCATTCTTCTTGGTTTTGTAGTTCAGTATTAATCATACATTCAAAATATTTAGCAAAATATATTTAGTTAGTTTAAATTTAAACTTAGCTGTTTTGTATATACTTGCTTCTTATCTATACACACATAGACACACACACACTCACATATTAGGCCTTCCTTTTCTTCTGAGATTCTTTATTTGTTTAATAATTTATGTACACACAAGAGGAAACACATGGAAACATCATTAAAAAAACATAGAGTGCAAAGACACATTATCGCTTATTTCTAAAGAAATTTCTACCAGCAGGCCTGCGAGACGAAATATGAAGAAAGAAACGTAGACAGTAATGTATATATTAAAAATATTATGAAATTATATATATATTATGAATATTTACAGTTGAGAGGAATGGTAATGCCAAAAATAAATGGTAAATCTAACCATAACGACAGAAATGCTTTTCAAGTGTTTAATACTAGGCAGAAGTGAGTTCCACAATCTTACAGCATGGACGGAGAAGAATTAGGAATACGAACTACGTAGCAGCCTATGATCATAGCTTGAGATTTAAAGGGATTTATGCGCAAGCGGGATGGCTTAGCTCATGTGCTGATTTCAGCCAGGTCTTGATTCATAGCAGCAATAACAGAGCCCGCATCAAATACATTTAAATTACGGTAAAGTTGCAAATCATCTGCGTAAAGATGAAAACAAGAAGAGATAACATTTGTAACAAAGTTAATAAAAAAGGAAAGGAGAGACAACGCTTCCCTGACTGCATCGCCAACCACGTCAAAGACCGCACCGCAGACTGCACCGCCGACCGCATCACCAACCACACCGCTGACCGCACCGTCGAACGCACCGCCGACCGCACCGTCGAACGCACCGCCGACCGCACCGTTGACCGCATCGCCGACCGCACGGCTGACCGCACCGCTGACCGCACCGCCAACAGCACCGCCAAAAGCAACTTTCTGTAAACAGTAGGTATATTAATATCAGAATAAGAAATAAGTCTCGGAAGCTGAGTGACATATACTACAAACACTAGTAAATAAATTTGCGTTTGCTTACCTTCAGGAATAAAGATCATCATACTGACAGCGCCGCAGACCAGAATTCTGACCGCACTGCCAACCGCAACACCAACCGCACTGCTGACCGCTACGGCGACGGCACCGCCAACCACACTTTTGAGGGTTAGTAAGCAGACTTTCAAGCTATTCATCATATTCCATGAATCGGTCAGCGGCGTTTTTTCAAAATCATTAGCATCTTCCCTAAAAAATATAAAAACATTAATAATCATTATTATTGAGGGATTATCAAAAAAGCAGAGGAGAGACAACGCTTCCCTGACTGAATCGCCAACCACGTCAAAGACCGCACCGCCGACTGCACCGCCGACCGCATCACCAAACACACCGCTGACCGCGACTTTCTGAACGCATTGCCGACCGCAACACTAACCGAACCGTCGACCGCCACTTTCTGTGGACAGTTTATTAATATCAGAATAAGAAATTAGTCTCGGCAGCTGAGTGACATATACTACAAACACTAGTAAATAAATTTGTTTTTGCATACGTTCAGGAATAAAGATCATCATACTGACTGCACCACCAACCGCACCGCCGAACGCACCGCCGATCGCACCGCTGACCGCACCGCCGACCGCACCGCTGACCGCAACTTTCTATGAACAGCATTTTAATATCAGAATAAGAAGTTGGTCTCGGTAGCTAAGTGACATATACTACAAACACTATTAAATAAATTTGTGCTTGCTTACCTTCAGGAATAAAGATCATCATAGTGATACCGCCGCAGACCACACTTCTGACCGCACTGCCGACCGCAACACCAACCGCACCGCCGACCGCCACTTTCTAAACGCAGCATATTAATATCGGAATAAGAAATAAGTGACATATACTACAAACACTAGTAAATAAATTCGTCTTTGCTCACCTTCAGAAATAAAGATCATCATAGTGATAGCGCCGCAGACCACACTTCTGAACGCACCGCCGAACGCACCGCCGCCGCCGACCGACATTTTCTATAGGCAGCATATTAATATCGGAATAAGAAATTAGTGACATATACTAGAAACACTAGTAAATAAATTCGTCTTTGCTTACCTTCAGAAATAAAGATCATCATACTGACAGCGCCGCCGACCACACCTCTGGCTGTGACGCCGACAACACCCCCGTCCGCGCTGCCACCCGCTCCGCCGTCCAAGCTGCTATCCTCACTGCCGTCGGCGCTGCCGTCCGCGCAAGTCGAAAAGTGACAAGCGTGCAAAACATTCATGAAAGGTTTTGTAAGTTGAAAACATGTTGTTTAATATTTAAAGTATTCAAAATAATGACAGCCAAAAAGTATTACCTTTTATTTTCTTCACCATCAGTGTTAGTAAGGAGACTTTCAAGCAATTCATAGTATTCCATGCATCAGACGGCGGCGTTCTTTCAAAATCATTTACAGCTTCCCTAAAAAATATAAAAACATTATTAATCATTATCATTAATGCCCGGAATTATTCACTGTTAGCTGCCATTCTTCTTTGTTCTGTAGTTCAGTATTAATCATACATTTATAATAATTAGCTAAATATATAAAGTTAGTTTAGATTTATACTTAGCTGTTTTGTATATACATGCTTCTTATCTATACACATAGACACACACACGCACATATTATATTTTTTACTGTAACTATCCCCAGTCTTCGCTGACGTTTTTGTTAAAGTCAGCTAGTATTATTGACAGGTGAGTATTTTCTGTGTTATTTTTTTTAAGTCATTCATTTATTTAACAAAAGGAGGAGCTCGTGGCTAAATAATAGCAGCCGCTCGGGCCGATCTTACGGTTAAGCCGCGCTTGCCTAGGTTGGTCTGTGGATGGGTGACCACCCGTTACATACCGAGTTTCCTCCGTGCCTCGGAAAGCACGTTAAGCCGTTGGTCCCGGCTGTCATTTGTAGATCTTTGACAGTCGTTACAGGTAGTCAGTGTTCCGAAAGTCTGACAACCAGTCTTACCAAGGGGTATCATAATAACCCAGTACTAACTGGGTTGTGGGGGTCAGATAGGCAGTCGCTCCATGTAAAATACTGATATTCAGCTGTATCCGGTTAGACTGGAAGCCGACCCCAACGTAGTTGGGAAAAGGCTAAGCAGATGATGATGATTTATTTAACAAAAGCTTTTTTTTACCGTCCGTTTTAAAAATATTTTTTAAATTGTTTAAATTGAAAATTTTTAATTATACAAAAAACCAACAAGAACCCGCTCATTCTGTAATACAGTTACCTGTAAAAGTAGATGATTGCTGCTGTTAATGAGAGCTGCCACTTCAGCAACGACCTCAAACCTCTTCTTCATCAGGAACACTGATAACCAAAACAAAATGTGGTTTAGTTGACTGTGATGTGTATGATAGAACTTAACATTTGTGGTCTATGTAATATTAAATAGATGAGAACCTGCAGTTTTTTTCTTTAACTCTTCGAATCGCTGAATTGAATCTTGCTCTGACGTTAGTGCCAGCAGCGGTGTGCGGGCGAAAGTTGCAGCATTAAATTAACAAGAAAAACAATATGAGTAGATTCCATAATAAGGTAGGTAGATAACATTGGCATGTCTATTTGTAATTTCAAAACAAGAGCCCTTTACTGAATATACATATAGAGTTATATGAGGTGAATATATTTTTCTCTCGCCTCGGTCTTCTAATGATGATGATACTTTCATTAAAAATAAAAAAGGTTGTGCAAAAACAATGTAACCAGGAAATTGTTAACAAAATCTGATTCATATAGGGAATTAAATATTAGGTGCTGGGTGTCCTGTGTGTCCTGCTGTAGAAATATCTCACGCTAAATCTTCCTTTCCTTCCTTATCGTGTGGTTTGTACCTTATATGGTGTCAGGGTACAGTTTTTTTAGGTGTCCCGATCTTGGGTATCGAACTTAACTAGAGCGCAAGCGCAAGCGTCAAAATTTGCCATCTGCTACTTTAATACTACCACTTACCGCAGCGAAGCCCCCCACCTGCGAGTTGGTAAGAGGTACTCACCGTAGTAAGGCTACGTGCCATCGCCGCACCGTCATACTTACTGCAGTGAAGCCCCACACACGATGTAGCAAAAGATTTTGATTGTCGGGTGTGCTTCAAACGCCGCAGCTGCCTGCTGTGTGTTGAGGAGCCACGGAAACTCACCGCCAGACACCTGTGAACAAAACCATTACCTTATAATATTGTGTCGAAGTACGTAACTTACATGCATGACTCATGACCGGTACATTTACCTTATACTTACTAAACTTAATGGAATACCATGTGGGGTTACCAGTGTAAAAACCAATAGAAGTTTATAGGAAAAGGGAAAAAATAAAACTCAAAGGCTACATACAAGGTTGGATTTACCTTGACAGCCCTAAACCTAACTTTAAAACCTATTAACCTAAGCTACCCAAGTATGTAGCCTTAATAATGTGGTTTCTAATATTATTTAATTCATCATTTCTTACCTTCCCTAAGCGACAATAATCAATGGACAAAGGTATGTCATGTGTAACTTAATAAGGGATTAATTTAGTTATTGACGAATTACGCACATAATTTACTTTTATCTGACGCATACATAATATAATCAATGTTTGTTTACACCAATAAGAATTCAGACAACAACATAGATGCCGAAACTTACTAGGCATAGCAAATATGTGAAGTTGATGTTAATAATACATATTATAACTACTATAAATTACTAGCAGTCCCCACAGATTCAATCCCAATTTATGTACACATGAGACAAGACAGGAATAAATACTTAAAAGAGTACAAAGGTACTGCTTATTTCTTCAGAAATATCTGCTAGCAGACTTGCGAAGGGGAAATATGAGAACGAAATGTAAACGATAGTAGTGTATGAGAGAGTACAAGAAAAATATGTGTCAGACAAGAATAAAATTACTAGGTTTTGCAAACGTATTGTTCCTGCTAGTAAGCATACCTTTATCATTCCTTTAGACATTAATTATTTTGTTTATGGGGCAACATTATTAAAAATTTAAAAACAACATTGATTCTAAATTAAGATTCCCCCTGTGGATTACCTGTTACATAATGAATAAGTACATACTCCGACATTTTTTTTACACGCGGCGCAGGCATTAAATATACGTCGCCCTCCCCGCAAACATCTTTGACAAGGTAATTAAAATCATCATCTGAAAGCAATTGGTTTGACTCGTAGTCATGGTCCAGCGGTGGTGTCTGAAGTTCGAGTTTCGAAAGCCTTCCAGAAAGATCTGAAAATTTTGACATTCTGATTATCTTACCGTTCGTTTTAGCTAAATTTAGGTGCCACTTAATGCTACGTCATGCTTAAAGGGAGGGATAGTAAAGTAAAAAGCTTGTCAATACTTCTGATCGGATTTTTTCTGTTCCATCTCCATAATATGCGTGCAAGACCCGCTGGTGCCTGCAGTCGCCATGTACGTGGTCTTCATGATAGCGTTACCGAAATGTAATCATTTTATTGTTTCTGTTTGTTTCACTTCCTGAGCACAATCGATAGATTTCCTCATGTGCCCCTTCTTTGTGGAGTAGAAGGAGCAATGTACTGTCCTGCAATAATAAACCCTAAAGAAATGATGCAGCGGTTCCAGCAGCTTGTACTTTTGTATAAGGATATTGTAAACAATTGAATAAATAGATCCAAAATTCCGAAACTAAAATGAGACAACGACTAATCTTGCCATTTTTTTAATCCTACCTTTATCAAGATAGTATCAGATTATTGGCTCAGAAGCCGCCGCTGCCTGTTGGATATTGAACAGCTGCGCAGACGCACCTTTAGGTACCTGTTCGCAAAACCATTACCTTTAAATCTTGTGTCGAAGTACATTACCTCCGTACAATAACCGGTATACCTTTAAGCAACTAGTAGGTACATTCACCTTATTTTTACCAATCATATAGGTACCTTATGAATGAATCACAAAATCACCATGTAGGGTTACCATTAAAAAAAACAGTTCAAGGTTAGAGGTGAGGGAATAAAATAAAACTCAAAGGCTACATACAAGGTTAGATTTACCTTGAGATCCCGAAAACTAACTTTAAGACCGATTAACCTAAGCTCCCAATTGATGTAGCCTTAATAATGCGGTTTCTAATATTATTTAATTCATCGTTAACCCAACCGTACCCCAAAGGATAATAATTTATGTTTATTTGTATATCGAGGACTAATTAAGAAATAATTATAATGATTGATAAAGCACTTATTTCATCATTTCTACCTAAAATATATGTTGGTTTACAGCAATACGAATACAAACGTAAAGTATTAAAGACAACACTACATTGAAGAAAAACGCTCATCTCACTCTTGATAAAATACATCTGAGGAGGCTTTTTTTTTCGGGTGGGAAATCATCCAATGACTTCCCCCGCTCTGGGCGGAGCGGGGGGGCATGTCAGACTTGTACTGACTAAAACCCACCCATGTTTCTTCTTTTGCCCTTTACGTTTCGAGGCCGCGGTATCTCTTTCGAACAACCCGCAACCCCGGCAGGGGTTATGATGAGGCTGCCTTGCCTTTGAAGATAAAAGCCTCCAATCAAATAAAAAAATCTGTGAGATCATTTCTAGGCTCAAATAACTCATCTTAATATATAACATTTCTGGTGTGGGAATAATATGAAGTGCTGAAGGGGTAACAAACGGTTCTGTAACAAGAATCTCATATAAATACCTACATGTGTTCCAGTCTATTATTACTCAATTTCTCAACCAAACTTCACATGAAACAATTACAATCATGTCTGTTAATATACAACCTTTATATGTGCTCATGCACACACAATACATACCTACCAAATTTTATGTATGAAATTTATATATATATATATAACACCAATAAAATATATATAATAAAGTTTTGTTTTAATTATACTTACCAATTTAAACCATTGGAGGAACTTGTGGCTAAATAATAACTGCCGCTCGGATCGATATTAAACGCTTGCCTAGGTAGGTCCTTGAAAACATCCATTACATACCTTGTTTCATCCGTGCCTCGCAAAGCACTTTACGCCGTTGGTCCCGGGTATCATTTGTAGGTCTTCGGCAGTCGTTTTTGGTAGACAGTGGTCCGAAAGTCTCTCTTTCTCTCTCTTGGGACTCGAACCCAACAGGTGCGCAGTCCTGACAACTAGTCTTACCAAGGGGTCTCGTATTACCCAGTACTAACTGTTGTGTAGGTCACGTAAGCAGTCACTAAAAAAAAACTTATATACTATTCAGCTGCATCCTGTTTGTTGGCCGGGAATCGGGCCCCAACATAGTTAGGAAAAGGCTAGAGAATTTAACCATTTCACTGGCGATAAATTCTGATGAACTTCAGCATGGTGTATATTATGCTGGGGATCAAACCCAACAGGCGCAGTGAGCACGCACACCGTTCACACCACTTACATGACATACGTCGTCAGTTTGGGCCCAGCGGAGCGCTCGGCGAGCTACAAAGCCCATTTCTAACCCCGCACTCACTGCTACCACGACGCTGACACTGGCTCCACTCATCCTCCTCATCTCAAGAGTACGTTCAACAATAATATTTTAAAAACTTACCTATTTCCCACGCAGAATACACTAGTTGAAAATGGAGTTGCGCACAGCAGCCCAAAATACGGAACAGTATAAAAAATAATCTTACATCATTTAGAAACTGTTACATTGCTGCGTTCGGTGCGTGGGCACACGCACACATACTCAACAATCTCCAATGTTAAAACCTTTTCGGGTGCTGATTACGGTGGCGACCGTCGCTGATTTCAAACTGCGCTTAAAAACTTCTTAACGATATCCTTAAACGAATGTACAATCAACAGACTTGCTCTAGACCACTTCCAGGAAACCAATGTCGACAACACTAAAATTAGATCCTTTTGGCTCTAGCAAAGCTGACTGAAATAACCACAAAAGGACTTTGTTTAAATACGACCCCGAGTTAGTTATGGGGCAATTTCAAACTGGTCGAAAGAAGGTATTGTAGAACAATCAAAAGAAATTGATTGAGAAGAGGAAACTGTTGAAATTTGTGTCTGTCTCAGTCCTAATAGTTAGAGGAGCAGATACAATCAGCTGCAGGCCGAAATACAAAAATGTGCCAATTGACATCATCTGCGAGGAAATAGAGGGGCATGCAGTTACAATGCAAACTAAGAATATGTTCATAAAAAATTAAACAGCTAACAGGCATCTTCAAACGGTGGTCATGGTTCAAGATCGTAGAGTTAACACCTTGACGGAACTGGAAAGTGTTTTGGATAAATGGCGAGACTACTGCTAGAAAACATACGGTTGAGATGCTGTGAGAAGATGTGATGACCACTTGGTCCAAGAAGCTATTCAGAAGCCTTGATGGCATTTCCGCTGCTTTGTTACAAAATCTTGGTGCTGAAGGGACCAAAACTCCAAATATTGCCTCCAAACATTTGGAGGACAGGCCAACTGCTATTAGATTGGATACAGTTTGCTGTGATTGCACTTCACAAGACAGGTTCCACTAAGGAGTGGATAAACTACAGAACCTTATTGTTAACGGAGTACGTCGACCACCAGATAGCGACAGAACAAGACGATTTTGTCGCCGGCAAGGGAATGCGAGAGGAAATTTTGAAAGTTCGAATTTTCATTGAGAAATGCGCCAAATATAACTTTCCATTGGTCTTGTGTTTCATAAAAATACGCAAAGGGTTCTGACTGCGTACAGAAGCAGGTAATGTTTGACGTTCGGATAAAAAGGAGAATCCCTAATCTTGGCCGGGTAGAAGACCGAGGCTGAGCACCGGCAATATAGTCAGACACAATCAGTAAGGCTTTTTGAAGGCATTTTGTACGCCGTTTAGAAGGAGAGCGAATGGCTAAAAGACAGGTCATATGAGGTCGCAGCAGCCATGAGGGAACGACGAAGAACGAGAAGTAGTGCGTCGGCCGAAGGAGGAGGGGGGAGAGAATTTATTTTTTTTAAATTATGGTTTACCCGAGCCTGTGATCTGGCTTTCGGGAACTTCTCTTGTCCGGGATCTCCTTCGAGATACTGCGGGTGCGGCATCGGTGATGAGCGATCCCGCAGCCCGAGCTGGGCTATCCGCAACCTGCCCACCCGCTCGGTTGCACGAGAAGATGTGCCCGGCATACCGGTTCCTTCCACCGCGAGGGTACGTGTACCCACGCGTTGAAATGACCCGGCTCGCCCCGAGTTAAGAGCAGCCACCCCCATTACAAGTACCAGTAATGTGGTGCAGCTGCTGTAGTACCTGGTGAACGTTTACCTCAGGATCAGATCAGTTAGTAAACAAAAAATGTGTTTATTATAAGAACAAACAAACACATTAAACATTTTTAATCGATTATCAGAAGATTCAATAACATTCAGATGCAGATAAATATTAGAGTCTACTAATCAAAAGTTCACCTCCGCTGTCACAAACAACAACATGCCAATTGTTGTGGAAATCTACCTTACATGCTACCTATATACCTATAGATAAATAAATTACATGATATTATTATAGACATTCATGTTACACTAACAGTAGCAATTAGACATACTCTGGAGGATAAAAAGGACCCAATCCACGGACAAAGACAATACGAAGTTCTGTCTCTGTAGTGTCTTCCTCACCATCGTCATAATATAACAGTGGCGAAGAGCTCGCTGAAAAAAAACACGCAGTCAGTAAGTGTTATCAAAATAACGTAGTAACCTACTACTAAAAAAGGGTTATTTGAACACCAATACAACATGCTGAATCAACTTACATTTAAATAAAAGGAAATAAAGAAATACAGTAACGACCAGATAAATACAATAAACGATCTTAAAACCCTACTTCGAGATCGTTTGTCACTTGGCAGCTATGTTAGTCCTGCTGACTTACAGGTCATTAACTGCCACCTGTGACTTCGCGTTGAGTTGCTCGTTTTGCACCACCCGGGGGACACGTGTAGGGTAAGCCTTGAAGAGGTGGTAGACCTACGGACGCGAGCAACAGTTGTCCCCCTTATCTGGCCTATAACCAGCTGTCCCGTGGGCCAACCAGCTATAGGCATTATTTTAAAACACTTAAAGATAACATGCCATATTCATACACCGAAAAAAAACTCCATTAGGTATGTTCAAAACTCAGAAACCGAACTTTATTTTCTTACTTTTCTTTTTAAAAAGACGTTGCCCCACACTTGCATTTCTCCTGTATCGAGGGTGCGTGTACAAACATTTAAACTCACATACACATACAGCCCGGAATAACTATCTGTGGGTCATACAAATATGTGTACCATGCGGGGATCGAACGCTCAACCACTGCGCCAACCGTGTCTTCAACTGGAATTATTTGAAATAGAAACGAAAAACTAATAAATTCCATCAGCAATCAAAATGGTATCGTTGGTCTAGTGGTCCGTGTGACCGCTCACGTCATGTCCAAAGATGAATTACTCTGGATAAATGGCAATAGGTAGCCCCCCTATTACATGTGGGTGTACTTTAGTTACACCTGTGCCTAAGCCTTCGGGGAGAACCGGCGTAAAGGTTAGAGATGTGAAATCTTAAAAATTAACGATTATTTTCCTATAAAAAATAAGACAATACATATTACTAAACACGTTAGTTTAAAATCTTAACAGGAATCTTATTGAGAAAACAATTATATAGTAGATAGAGATTATTTAGAAAACAAGATATTGATGTCCTTCGCTTTGCCGTTTGCGGTTTCGCAAAAGTATGAAGCCGAACACATAAATAAGGAACACGTCAACCTAACACTCCGGGCTTTATATATATTATCTATGATATCAAAATGTAATACTATTAGTACTGCCACCCACAAGTATTCTAAATATGAATTATTGAAACTAATAAATTGGGTTAAGGGCTCATGTTTTTTTTTTTTGTGAAAAAGATAAAATATGAATACCAGTAAAAGTTCTTATAAAACAGTAAATATTGTGAAGCAAAAATGTCGTCATCTAATTATATAGTAAATGTGCCAAAACTGAAAGGCAGAGAAAACTAAGACGAGAGGACGTTTGCGGCAGAGAATTCGCTCGTTCTGAAAAGAACGTCGGATAAAATAAAAACGGATCCGACGGCAACAAACGAAGCAGCTGCAGCAGCAGATGCTTAAGCAAGAGCAACATTGATTTTAACATATCAAAAATACGAAAACTACGAAGCAGGTATGGGAAAAAATAAAATCAATGTTTGATGATTCTGGATTTTCCAGAAGAATTACTTTACTACGTCATGTTATTTCAATCCGGCTTGATAAACAGTGAGTCGATGACTCACGTTACGTTATTCAGATTTTCGAAATCAACATAAATGATGAGTAGGTAGGATCTTTATTGTTAGCTGGTTTACCCGAAAGATATAAGGTTATGGTCATTGAGCACTCCAGCATTCCGATAAGTGCCGACATAATCAAAACAAAGTTGCTGGATAAGGAAATGCCAGGATCAGGCGAATCGGGATCAAATGGTGCTTTTGCTGTAAAAAGGGATGGTAGAAAAATAAAAAGAACAATTGCAACACTAATGGCGGGCAGCCATCGACATGTGCAAATGTCAGAGAGTGAATTTAATAGTCATTATAAAAATCAGTGCAAGAAAATGACAAACAGTACAAAAATTAGATTCTTTTGACTCTAGCTAAGCTAGAGGAAACACCTTGACGGAACTGGAAAGCGTTTTGGATAGATGGAGAGACTACTGCTAGAAACCATACGGTTTAGGTACTGTGAGAATATGGGATGACCACTTGGTCCAAGCTATTCAGAAGCTTAAGTCTTGATGAAATTTCCGCTGCTTTGTTACAAAATCTTGGTGCTGAAAGGACCAAGATTATGCACCTGATATGCACCAACATTTGGAGGACAGGCCAACGGCTAGTGGATTGGATACAGTTTGCTGTGATTCCACTTTACAACACAGGTTCCACTAAGGAGTGGATAAACTACAGAACCTTATTGTTAACGGCGTACGTCTACCACCAGATAGCGAGTGAACGAGACGGTTTGTCACCGACAAGGGGACTCCAGAGGAAATTTTCATTATGAAATGCGCCGAATTTAACTTTCCATTGGTCTTGTGCTTCATAGAATTACGCAAAGGGAGACTGCGACTGCGTACAGAAGCAGGTAATGTTTGACTTTCGGATCAAAATGGGGGTCCCTAATCTTGGCCGGGTAGAAGACAGACGCGCGCCAGGCTGAGCACCGGCAATACAGTCAGACACAATCAATAAGGCTTTTTGGATGCAGTTTCTACGCCGTTTATACTGCAGGAGAGCGCGTGGCTAAAAGACAGGTCATATGAAGTCGCCATGCTCAGCAGCCATGAGGGAACGACGAAGAACGAGAAGTAGTGCATCGGCCGAAGGAGGAGGGGGGAGAGAATTTATTTTTTTTAAATTATGGTTTACCCGAGCCTGTGATCTGGCTTTCGGGAACTTCTCTTGTCCGGGATCTCCTTCGAGATACTGCGGGTGCGGCATCGGTGATGAGCGATCCCGCAGCCCGAGCTGGGCTATCCGCAGCCTGCCCACCCGCTCGGTTGCACGAGAAGATGTGCCCGGCATACCGGTACCTTCCACCGCGAGGGTACGTGTACCCTAAACGTTGAAATGACCCGGCTCGCCCCGAGTTAAGAGCAGCCACCCCCATTACAAGTACCAGTAATGTGGTGCAGCTGCTGAAGTACCTGGAGAACGTTTACCTCAGGATCAGATCAGTAAGTAAACAAAAAAATGTGTTTATTATAAGAACAAACAAACACATTAAACATTTTTAATCGATTATCAGAAGATTCAGTAACATTCAGATGCAGATAAATATTAGAGTCTACTAATCAAAAGTTCACCTCCGCTGTCACAAACAACAACATGCCAATTGTTGTGGAAATCTACCTTACATGCTACCTATATACCTATAGATAATTAAATTACATGATATAGACATTCATATTACACTAACAGTAGCAATTAGACATACTCTGGAGGATAAAAAGGACCCAATCCACGGACAAAGACAATACGAAGTTCTGTCTCTGTAGTGTCTTCCTCGCCATCGTCATAATATAACAGTGGCGAAGAGCTCGCTGAAAAAAAACACGCAGTCAGTAAGTGTTATCAAAATAACGTAGTAACCTACTACTAAAAAAGGGTTATTTGAACACCAATACATCATGCTGAATCAACTTACATTTTGTAACGTTGTTTTTGAAGTCAAGGAAATAAAGAAATACAGTAACGACAAGATAATTACAATAAATAATCTAAAAACCCTACTACGAGATCGTTTGTCACTTGGCAGCTATGTTAGTCCTGCCGACTTACAGGTCATTAACTGCCGCCTGTGACTCCGCGTTGAGTTGCTCGTTTTGCACCACCCGGGGGACACGTGTAGGGTAAGCCTTGAAGAGGTGGTAGACCTACGGACGCGAGCAACAGTTGTCCCCCTTATCTGGCCTATAACCAGCTGGCTCGTGGGCCAACCAGCTATAGGCATTATTTTAAAACTGTTAAAGCTAACATGTCATATTCATACACCGAAAAAGCAACTCCATTAGGTATGTTCAAAACTCAGAAACCGAACTTTATTTTCTTTCTTTTCTTTTTAAAAAGACGTTGCCCCACACTTGCATTTCTCCTGTATCGTTGGTGCGTTTACAAACATTTAAACTCACATACACATACAGCCCGGAATAACTATCTGTGGGTCATACAAATATGTGTACCGTGCGGGGATCGTACGCTCAACCACTGCGCCAACCGTGTCTTCAACTGGAATTATTTGAAATAGAAACGAAAAAGTAATAAATTCCATCTGCAATCAAAATAGTTTCGTTGGTCTAGTGGTCCGTGTGACCGCTCACGTCATGTCCAAAGATGAATTACTGTGGCTGAATGGCAATAGGTAGCCCCCCTATTACATGTGGGTGTACTTTAGGTACACCTATGCTTAAGTCTTCAGGGAGTACCGGCGTAAAGGTTAGAGATGTGAAATCTTAATAATTAACAATTATTTTCCTTTAAAAAATAAGACAATACATATTACTAAACACGTTAGTTTAAAATCTTAACAGGAATCTTATTGATAAAACAATTATATAGTAGATAGAGACAATTTAGATAATAAGATATTGATGTCCTTCGCTTTGCCGTTTGCGGTTTCGCAAAAGTATGAAACCGAACACATAAATGAGGAACACGTCAACCTAACACTCCGGGCATTATATATATTATCTATGATATCAAAAGTAATACTATTAGTACTGCCACCCACAAGTATTCTAAATATGAATTATTGAAACTAATAAATTGGGTTAAGGGCTCATGTTTTTTTTTTGTACAAAAGATAAAATATGAATACCAGTACAAGTTCTTATAAAACAGTAAACATTGTGAAGCAAAAATGTCGTCATCTAATTATGTAGTAAATGTGCCAAAACTGAAAGGCAGAGAAAACTAAGACGAGAGGACGTTAGCGGCAGAGAATTCGCTCGTTCTGAAAAGAACGTCGGATAAAATAAAAACGGATCCGACGGCAACAAACGAAGCAGCTGCAGCAGCAGATGCTTAAGCAAGAGCTAAAATTGATTTTAACATATCAAAAATACGAAAACTACGAAGCAGGTTTGGGAAAAAATTAAAACAAAGTTTAATGAATCCGGATTTTCCAGAAGAATTACTTTACTACGTCATCTTATTTCAATCCGGCTTGATAAACAGTGAGTCGATGACTCACGTTATGTTATTCAGATTTTCGAAATCAACATAAATGATGAGTAGGTAGGATCTTTATTGTTAGCTGGTTTACCTGAATCTTTATGGTCATTGAGCACTCCAGCATTCCGATAAGTACCGACATAATCAAAACAAAGTTGCTGGATAAGGAAATGCCAGGCTCAGGCGAATCGGACTCAAATGGTGCTTTTGCAGTAAAAAGGGATGGTAGAAAATAAAAAGAACAATTGCAACACTAATGGCGGGCAGCCATCGACATGTGCAAAAGTCAGAGAGTGAATTTAATAGTCATTATAAAAATCAGTGCAAATCGTCTCAAAATACCGCAAATGGCAAACAGCACAAAAAATAGATTCTTTTGACTCTAGCTAAGCTAGAGGAAACACCTTGACGGAACTGGAAAGCGTTTTGGATAGATGGAGAGACTACTGCTAGAAACCAAACGGTTTAAGTACTGTGAGAAAATGGCATGACCACTTGGTCCAAGAATCTATTCAGAAGTTAAAGTCTTGATGGCATTTCCGCTGCTTTGTTACAAAATCTTGGTGCTGAAGGGACCAAGATTGTGCACCAGATATGCACCCACATTTGGAGGACAGGCCAACGGCTAGTGGATTGGATACAGTTTGCTGTGATTCCACTACACAACACAGGTTCCACTAAGGAGTGGATAAACTACAGAACCTTATTGTTAACGGCGTACGTCGACCACCAGATAGCGAGAGAACAAGACGGTTTGTCACCGACAAGGGGACTCCAGAGGAAATTTTCATTATGAAATGCGCCGAATTTAACTTTCCATTGGTCTTGTGCTTCATAGAATTACGCAAAGGGTTCTGACTGCGTACAGAAGCAGGTAATGTTTGACTTTCGGATCAAAATGGGGATCCCTAATCTTGGCCGGGTAGAAGACAGACGCGCGCCAGGCTGAGCACCGGCAATACAGTCAGACACAATCAATAAGGCTTTTTGGATGCAGTTTCTACGCCGTTTATACTGCAGGAGAGCGCGTGGCTAAAAGACAGGTCATATGAAGTCGCCATGCTCAGCAGCCATGAGGGAACGACGAAGAACGAGAAGTAGTGCATCGGCCGAAGGAGGAGGGGGGAGAGAATTTATTTTTTTTAAATTATGGTTTACCCGAGCCTGTGATCTGGCTTTCGGGAACTTCTCTTGTCCGGGATCTCCTTCGAGATACTGCGGGTGCGGCATCGGTGATGAGCGATCCCGCAGCCCGAGCTGGGCTATCCGCAGCCTGCCCACCCGCTCGGTTGCACGAGAAGATGTGCCCGGCATACCGGTACCTTCCACCGCGAGGGTACGTGTACCCACGCGTTGAAATGACCCGGCTCGCCCCGAGTTAAGAGCAGCCACCCCCATTACAAGTACCAGTAATGTGGTGCAGCTGCTGTAGTACCTGGTGAACGTTTACCTCAGGATCAGATCAGTTAGTAAACAAAAAAATGTGTTTATTATAAGAACAAACAAACACATTAAACATTTTTAATCGATTATCAGAAGATTCAGTAACATTCAGATGCAGATAAATATTAGAGTCTACTAATCAAAAGTTCACCCCCGCTGTCACAAACAACAACATGCCAATTGTTGTGGAAAACTATCTTACATGCTACCTATATACCTATAATAAATTACATGATATAGACATTCATATTACACTAACAGTAGCAATTAGACATACTCTGGAGGATAAAAAGGACCTATTCCACGGACAAAGACAATACGAAGTTCTGTCTCTGTAGTGTCTTCCTCACCATCGTCATAATATAACAGTGGCGAAGAGCTCGCTGAAAAAAAAAAACACGCAGTCAGTAAGTGTTATCAAAATAACGTAGTAACCTACTACTAAAAAAGGGTTATTTGAACACCAATACATCATGCTGAATCAACTTACATTTTGTAACGTTGTTTTTGAAGTCAAAGAAATAATGAAATACAGTAACGACCAGATAATTACAATAAATGATCTAAAAACCCTACTACGAGATCGTTTGTCACTTGGCAGCTATGTTAGTCCTGCTGACTTACAGGTCATTAACTGCCGCCTGTGACTCCGCGTTGAGTTGCTCGTTTTGCACCACCCGGGGGACACGTGTAGGGTAAGCCTTGAAGAGGTGGTAGACCTACGGACGCGAGCAACAGTTGTCCCCCTTATCGGGCCTATAACCAGCTGGCCCGTGGGGCAACCAGCTATAGGCATTATTTTAAAACTCTTAAAGCTAACATGTCATAGTCATACTCCGAAAAAGCAACTCCATTAGGTATGTTCAAAACTCAGAAACCGAACTTTATTTTCTTACTTTTCTTTTTAAAAAGACGTTGCCCCACACTAGCATTTCTCCTGTATCGTTGGTGCGTTTACAAACATTTAAACTCACATACACCAGCCCGGAATAACTATCTGTGGGTCATACAAATATGTGTACCGTGCGGGGATCGAACGCTCAACTACTGCGCCAACCGTGTCTTCAACTGGAATTATTTGAAATAGAAACGAAAAAGTAATAAATTCCATCTGCAATCAAAATAGTTTCGTTGGTCTAGTGGTCCGTGTGACCGCACACGTCATGTCCAAAGATGAATTACTGTGGCTGAATGGCAATAGGTAGCCCCCTATTACATGTGGGTGTACTTTAGGTACACCTATGCTTAAGTCTTCAGGGAGTACCGGCGTAAAGGTAAGAGATGTGAAATCTTAATAATTAACAATTATTTTCCTTTAAAAAATAAGACAATACATATTACTAAACACGTCAGTTAAAAATCTTAACAGGAATCTTATTGATAAAACAATTATATAGTAGATAGAGATAATTTAGATAATAAGATATCAAGTCCTTCGCTTTGCCGTTTGCGGTTTCGCAAAAGTATGAAGCCGAACACATAAATAAGGAAAACGTCAACCTAACACTCCGGGCATTATATATATATTATCTATGATATCAAAATGTAATACTATTAGTACTGCCACCCACAAGTATTCTAAATATGAATTATTGAAACTAATAAATTGGGTTAAGGGCTCATGTTTTTTTTTGTAAAAAAGATAAAATGTGAATACCAGTACAAGTTCTTATAAAACAGTAAACATTGTGAAGCAAAAATGTCGTCATCTAATTATGAAGTAAATGTGCCAAAACTGAAAGGCAGAGAAAACTAAGACGAGAGGACGTATGCGGCAGACAATTCGCTCGTTCTGAAAAGAACGTCGGATAAAATAAAAACGGATCCGACGGCAACAAACGAAGCAGCTGCAGCAGCAGATGCTTAAGCAAGAGCAAAATTGATTTTAACATTTAAAAAATACGAAAACTACGAAGCAGGTTTGGGAAAAAATAAAACCAATGTTTGATGATTCCGGATTTTCCAGAAGAATTACTTTACTACGTCATCTTATTTCAATCCGGCTTGATAAACTGTGAGTCGATGACTACATATGTTACTTAGTTTATCGAAATCAACATAAATGATGAGTAGGTAGGATCTTTATTGTTAGCTGGTTTACCCGAAAGATATAAGGTTATGGTCATTGAGCACTCCAGCATTCCGATAAATGCCGACATAATCAAAACAAAGTTGCTGGATAAGGAAATGCTAGGCTCAGGCGAATCGGACTCAAATGGTGCTTTAAAAGTAAAAAGGGATGGTAGAAAATAAAAAGAACAATTGCAACACTAATGGCGGGCAGCCATCGAGATGTGCAAAAGTCAGAGAGTGAATTTAATAGTCATTATAAAAATCAGTGCAAGCAAATGGCAAACAGCACAAAAAATAGATTATTTTGACTCTAGCTAAGCTAGAGGAAACACCTTGACGGAGCTGGAAAGCGTTTTGGATAGATGGAGAGACTACTGCTAGAAACCATACGGTTTAGGTACTGTGAGAAGATGGGATGACCACTTGGTCCAAGCTATTCAGAAGCTAAAGTCTTGATGGCATTTCCGCTGCTTTGTTACAAAATCTTGGTGCTGAAGGGACTAAGATTGTGCCCCAGATATGCACCAACATTTGGAGGTCAGGCCAACGGCTAGTGGATTGGATACAGTTTGCTGTACTTCCACTTCACAAGACAGGTTCCACTAAGGAGTGGATAAACTACAGAACCTTATTGTTAACGGCGTACGTCGACACCAGATAGCGAGAGAACGAGACGGTTTGTCACCGACAAAGGGACTCCAGAGGAAATTTTCATTAAGAATGCGCCGAATTTAACTTTCCATTGGTCTTGTGCTTCATAGAATTACGCAAAGGGTTCTGACTGCGTACAGAAGCAGGTAATGTTTGACGTTCGGATCAAAATGGGGGTCCCTAATCTTGGCCGGGTAGAAGACAGACGCGCGCCAGGCTGAGCACCGGCAATGCAGTCAGACACAATCAATAAGGCTTTTTGGATGCAGTTTCTACGCCGTTTATACTGCAGGAGAGCGCGTGGCTAAAATACAGGCCATATGAAGTCGCCATCCTCAGCAGCCATGAGGGAACGACGAAGAACGAGAAGTAGTGCATCAGCCGAAGGAGGAGGGGGGGGGAGTTTTTTTTTTAATTATGGGTTACCCGAGCCTGTGATCTGGCTTTCGGGAACTTCTCTTGTCCGGGATCTCCTTCGAGATACTGCGGGTGCGGCATCGGTGATGAGCGATCCCGCAGCCCGAGCTGGGCTATCCGCAACCTGCCCACCCGCTCGGTTGCACGAGAAGATGTGCCCGGCATACCGGTTTCTTCCACCGCGAGGGTACGTGTACCCACGCGTTGAAATGACCCGGCTCGCCCCGAGTTAAGAGCAGCCACCCCCATTACAAGTACCAGTAATGTGGTGCAGCTGCTGTAGTACCTGGTGAACGTTTACCTCAGGATCAGATCAGTTAGTAAACAAAAAAATGTGTTTATTATAAGAACAAACAAACACATTAAACATTTTTAATCGATTATCAGAAGATTCAGTAACATTCAGATGCAGATAAATATTAGAGTCTACTAATCAAAAGTTCACCCCCGCTGTCACAAACAACAACATGCCAATTGTTGTGGAAAACTATCTTACATGCTACCTATATACCTATAATAAATTACATGATATAGACATTCATATTACACTAACAGTAGCAATTAGACATACTCTGGAGGATAAAAAGGACCCAATCCACGGACAAAGACAATACGAAGTTCTGTCTCTGTAGTGTCTTCCTCACCATCGTCATAATATAACAGTGGCGAAGAGCTCGCTGAAAAAAAACACGCAGTCAGTAAGTATTATCAAAATAACGTAGTAACCTACTACTAAAAAAGGGTTATTTGAACACCAATACATCATGCTGAATCAACTTACATTTTGTAACGTTGTTTTTGAAGTCAAGGAAATAAAGAAATACAGTAACGACAAGATAATTACAATAAATAATCTAAAAACCCTACTACGAGATCGTTTGTCACTTGGCAGCTATGTTAGTCCTGCTGACTTACAGGTCATTAACTGCCGCCTGTGACTCCGCGTTGAGTTGCTCGTTTTGCACCACCCGGGGGACACGTGTAGGGTAAGCCTTGAAGAGGTGGTAGACCTACGGACGCGAGCAACAGTTCTCCCCCTTATCTGGCCTATAACCAGCTGGCCCGTGGGCCAACCAGCTATAGGCATTATTTTAAAACTCTTAAAGATAACATGTCATAGTCATACTCCGAAAAAGCAACTCCATTAGGTATGTTCAAAACTCAGAAACCGAACTTTATTTTCTTACTTTTCTTTTTAAAAAGACGTTGCCCCACACTAGCATTTCTCCTGTATCGTTGGTGCGTTTACAAACATTTAAACTCACATACACCAGCCCGGAATAACTATCTGTGGGTCATACAAATATGTGTACCGTGCGGGGATCGAACGCTCAACTACTGCGCCAACCGTGTCTTCAACTGGAATTATTTGAAATAGAAACGAAAAACTAATAAATTCCATCACCAATCAAAATGGTATCATTGGTCTAGTGGTCCGTGTGACCGCTCACGTCATGTCCAAAGATGAATTTCTCTGGATGAATGGCAATAGGTAGCCCCCTATTACATGTGGGTGTACTTTAGGTACACCTATGCCTAAGTCTTCGGGGAGTCCCGGCGTAAAGGTTAGAGATGTGAAATCTTAAAAATTAACGATTATTTTCCTATAAAAATAAGACAATTCATAATACCAAATACGTTAGCTTAAAATCTTAACAACTAATAGGAATCTTATTGATAAAACAATTATATAGAAGATAGAGATAATTTAGAAAATAAGATATTGATATCCTTCGCTTTGCCGTTTGCGGTTTCGCAAAAGTATGAAGCCGAACACATAAATGAGGAACACGTCAACCTAACACTCCGGGCATTATATATATTATCTATTAGTACTGCCACCCACAAGTATTCTAAATATGAATTATTGAACCTAATAAATTGGGTTAAGGGCTCATGTTTTTTTGTGAAAAAGATAAAAATAATGTGAATACCAGTAAAAGTTCTTATAAAACAGTAAACATTTTGAAGCAAAAATGTCGTAACTAATTGTAGTAATATGTAGTAAATGTGCCAAAACTGAAAGGCAGAGAAACTAAGACGAGAGGACCTTTGCGGCAGAGAATTCGCTCGTTCTGAAAAGAACGTCGGATAAAATAAAAACGGATCCGACGGCAACAAACGAAGCAGCTGCAGCAGCAGATGCTTAAGCAAGAGCAAAAATTGATTTTAACATATCAAAAATAGGTACGAAAACTACGAAGCAGGTTTGGGAAAAAATAAAATCAAAGTTTGATGATTCCGGATTTTCCAGAAGAATTACTTTACTACGTCATCTTATTTTAATCCGGCTTGTTAAACAGTGAGTCGATGACTACATACATTACTTAGTTTATCGAAATCAACATAAATGATGAGTTGATAGGATCTTTATTGTTAGCTGGTTTACCCGAAAGATATAAGATTATGGTCATTGAGTACTCGGGCATTCCGATAAGTGCCGACATAATCAAAACAAAGTTGCTGGATAAGGAAATGCCAGGCTCAGGCGAATCGGGATCAAATGGTGCTTTTGCTGTAAAAAGGGATGGTAGAAAAATAAAAAGAACAATTGCAACACTAATGGCGGGCAGCCATCGACGAGTGCAAATCTCAGAGAGTGAATTTAATAGTCATTATAAAAATCAGTGCAAGAAAATGACAAACAGCACAAAAATTAGATTCTTTTGACTCTAGCTAAGCTAGAGGAAACACCTTGACGGAACTGGAAAGCGTTTTGGATAGATAGAGAGACTACTGCTAGAAACCATACGGTTTAGGTACTGTGAGAATATGGGATGACCACTTGGTCTAAGCTATTCAGAAGCTAAAGTCTTGGTGGCATTTCCGCTGCTTTGTTACAAAATCTTGGTGCTGAAGGGACCAAGATTGTGCACCAGATATGCACCAACATTTGGAGGACAGGCCAACGGCTAGTGGATTGGACACAGTTTGCTGTCATTCCACTTCACAAGACAGGTTCCACTAAGGAGTGGATAAACTACAGAACCTTATTGTTAACGGCGTACGTCGACCACCAGATAGCGAGAGAACGCGACGGTTTGTCACCGGCAAGGAGACTCCAGAGGAAATTTTCATTAAGAAATGCGCCGAATTTAACTTTCCATTGGTCTTGTGCTTCATAGAATTACGCAGACTGCTTACAGAAGCAGGTAATGTTTGACGTTCGGATCAAAATGGGGTTCCAAAAACTTGGTCGGGTAGAAGACGGATGCGCGCCAGGCTGAGCACCGACGATATAGTCAGACACAATCAATAAGGCTTCTTGGAGGCAGTTTGCCTTTTATACTGCAAGAGAGCGCATGGCTTAAAGACCGGCCATATGAGGTCGCCATTCTCAGCCATGACGGAACGACGAAGAACGAGATAAAGTGCGTCGGCCGAAGGAGAAGGGGGAGGGGGATTAAATTGTATTCCGGTGATGGATCACGGGAATAACACTATGGGTTACCCGAGCCTATGTTCTGGCTTTCGGGAACTTCTCTTGTCCGGGATCTCCTTCGAGATACTGCGGGTGCGGCATCGGTGATGAGCGATCCCGCAGCCCGAGCTGGGCTATCCGCAACCTGCCCACCCGCTCGGTTGCACGAGAAGATGTGCCCGGCATACCGGTTCCTTCCACCGCGAGAGTACGTGTACCCACGCGTTGAAATGACCCGGCTCGCCCCGAGTTAAGAGCAGCCACCCCCATTACAAGTACCAGTAATGTGGTGCAGCTGCTGTAGTACCTGGTGAACGCTTACCTCAGGATCAGAGCACTTAGTAAAAAAGAGAATGAAGATGTGTTCATTATAAGAACAAACAAACACATTAAACATTTTTAATCGATTATCAGAAGATTCAGTAACATTCAGATGCAGATAAATATTAGAGTCTACTAATCAAAAGTTCACCCCCGCTGTCACAAACAACAACATGCCAATTGTTGTGGAAATCTACCTTACATGCTACCTATATACCTATAGATAAATAAATTACATGATATAGACATTCATATTACACTAACAGTAGTAATTAGACATATAAATTACAGTACCAGCAGTAATTAGACATAAGTTGATTTGATGATTGAGGATAAAATGGACCCATTTCACGGACAAAGACTATAACAGGTTCTGCCTCTGTAGTGTCTTCCTCATCATTGTCATAACATAACAGTGGTGAAGAGCTCGCTGAAAAAAACCACGCAGTCAGTAAGTGTTATCAAAATAACGTACTACTAACTTTATGGGGTAAAGTATCAGCATGTTTTATTTTAACACTAATAACTGCTGACTTACAGGTCATTAACTGCCACCTGTGACTCCGCGTTGAGTTGCTCGTTTTGCACCACCCGGGGGACACGTGTAGGGTAAGCCTTGAAGAGGTGGTAGACCTACGGACGCGAGCAACAGTTGTCCCCCTTATCTGGCCTATAACCAGCTGTCCCGTGGGCCAACCAGCTATAGGCATTATTTTAAAACTCTTAAAGATAACATGCCATACTCATACTCCGAAAAAGTAACTCCATTAAGTATGTTCAAAACTTGAGAGGTGTCAAGGGACACCCGGATGGAACGAAGTTATTATTTATTATGTACAAAAAACCTGTATACACTAAACAAAAATAATCGTCGCGACACCACACTGTTCAATGCGAAACAGAAAGACGAAACAAAAATAACTGGCTTGCTTTCTATGAGAGAGAGAGAGAGAGACAGACAGAGAAGAATAACTTCGTTCCAAAAACTTAAAAGTTGAACTTTTATTTCTTTCTGCTCTTTTTTATAAAACGTTACGTTGGTGATGTGAAATCTTAAAAATTTACTATTATTTTCCTTGAAAAATAAGACAATTCATAATACCAAACACGTTAGCTTAAAATCTTAACAACTAATAGGAATCTTATTGATAAAACAATTATATAGTAGATAGAGATAATAAGATATTGATATCTTTCGCTTTGCCGTTTGCGGTTTCGCAAAAGTATGAAGCCGCACACATAAATAAGGAACACGTCAACCTAACACTCCGGGCATTATATAAATTATTATGATATCAAAATGAAATACTATTAGTACTGCCACCCACAAGTATTCTAAATATGAATTATTGAAACTAATAATTTGGTTACAATGTGAGTTTCACTTAAAGGTCTCTCGTGATTTTGTGAAAAAGATAAAAAGTAAATACCAGTAAAAAAATCTAATAAAACAGTAAATATTTGAAGCAAAAAGGTCCTCATGTAATTATGTAGGAAGTGAAAGGCAGAGAAAACTACGAGGAGTGGACGATTACGGCAGACAATTTGGCCGTTCTGTGTGTACATACTAAATGTACGGTCATGTTCAATGTCTGCCTTGACTGCAGCGGCTGCAGAAACCTGGCATAGAAGGTTGTGGCACATAAATTGCTAAAATGATATACAGTAGAACATGAAGAGCGGAGCTGTTGACGGTTTAGAGAATAGTGGTAGAGTGATGCAAGTACGTCAAATTGTGTGAGTAACGAAATTCAATATGAAAGATTAAAAATATGCCATGACACCCATGGAGACCAGATTGGATATTTGTAATGTTGCAAAATATGATGAGACTAACGGAACAGTTCCATATCAACAATTGATTGGAAGTCTTTTGTTTTTTGTGGATCTAACCAGACCAGATTTAGCATATTCTGTAGGATATTTCAGTCAGTTTAACAATTGTTTTACAATTGATCATTGGTCATATATGCTAAGAAAATACTCAAGTATTTAATAATAAAAAAAAACAAGACTATGGCTTAGTATTATATGATGAAAATAATGACAATTGTGAAATAAAAGGCTTGATTGTTGATGCTGATTGGGCATCGTCAGGTAGTGTCATTTCATGGCAAACAAAGGACTGTGGCATTGTCGAGTACAGAAGCAGAGAACATGGGATTGTCTAAAGCATGTAAAGAAGCTATGTACTTGAGATATTTGCAATATGAAATATCGAATAGGATGTACCTATAGTATTATTCTACACAATGACAATCAGAGTGCAAATAAATAGGCCATCAACCCTTAATTTCATAAAAAGTTGAATTATATTGAAGTGCATTATAAAGTGTGTATATAAAGTGAAAATTGCAAAAAATATAATAATATTGGTATATCTGCTGAGATGCCAGCAGATGTTTTAACAAAAGTTATGAATGTTGTGAAGCATTATTACTTCTTTAAATTATTCGGAGTACAAAGCTGTATAGATTTTTGTTAGAAATTGATTAGTTTAGTTTATTATATTGTGATATAGTGGGTTTATTATCTATGATATCCAAATATCATACTACGAATTCATAGTCCGATGGGACGGCAATTCGACACGACCGGAGAAAGATCAGGCGCAAGATCAACGGTTTAACGTGCTTTCCGAGGCACGGGGGTATCTTACCACCAACTTCTAAACTCCAGGCTGCTACTGTGAAAATTTTAATGGAAAACCGGGCAAAAAGCTTCATGTAATATTATAAAAGATTGTCCAGTACCAAAAACACAAAGAATACGTATCTTATAAGTAAAACGAACGTCATATGATATGAATACATGTGTGCCACGGCATACACATTCGCTATTAATTCGCTTTTCATTCGCTTTGTTAAACAAAGTACAATAAATCATAAAAATGTGGTATGTAGATCTTTAAACCATATCATTTGTGATACATACTGTTGCGTTTCTGCATGGTGTGTTGGAAATCGAATCGAACCCAACAGGCGTGCAGTCAGCACGCAGCGGCGGCGATCCCACCCTTATTGTGGTATTTGTGGTCGTCCTTGAGGGCGCATTCTTCACCTTATTTTCCAGGATACGCTTGCACCAAACATCTCATGTTAAGCCACGTGTCCAGCCTATTTCCATTTAAGGTTCACTATTCGTTTCGCCACGTCTGCGACTTTGTTTTGTTTTGCGATCAATCAGGCGACATCAATAACGCCTTTTACCTAGACCACCTTCTGGGCTACTTCAAGTCTGTTGATCGAATCTAGAATGTCAGCCCAGGTCAGAAAACTGTGAGCACTGGCAGGATGCACTCGTTGAATTATTAGACTTTTAGTTCCGCAGAAATTTTCATGTTGAAAGTCCAGTTTCGAGTCGGCAATCCTTAGCAGAGCCTTGTCCGTCGGTGGATCTCTTTAGTTTAGTTGTTTTTACCAGTTGTGATTTTCTGTCCTAGGTAAAAATTTAAAAGTCATTTAAATCCTGCAAACTATACATTGTTCTTATAATTAAGGTTCAGTACTTAGTTTAATGTTAGTGATGATTCCTATTCTTCATAAGGTTAGTTTAAACTTAATTATTTACCTTATATTGTTTGTTGGTGAGTATTTATCCTAGTTTGACTATCTTAGTTTGCAAGAACCCCTATATGGGTAAAGGCCTCCTCCAAAGATGTCTGTCTGTGTTCTGCTATTGTGGTCCACAACGGGCCATCCATTTGTTTTATTTCGTCTTCCCAGCATGTCAATGGTCTGCCTCTACTATGTTCACTAAGTGGACCGCTGCACAGTGTAATTCTAGCAGTCCATCTTCATCACATTCACATGGCCTGCACTACCTCCATTTGAGTTTTTTGGCGTAGCTCAGAGCATTAGTAGCGTTTGTAATCTTTCTTATTTTGGTGCGTCTTATTTTAACTGCCTTCAGCATGCTACGTTTCATTCTTCGGTAGCAGATGTGAATTTTGTTTTTTTCTTTGGCAGTGTATTTCCATGTTATGGAGCCATATGTTAGGCACGGTAAGAGAGTTGAGTTCATGACTTTTATTTTGATGCTTGTTGGCATTTTACTTTTAAATATTTCTTTTGGGCTCCGGTATCTGTTCCATGTAGATTATACCCTTCTTTGAATTTCTGCTTCGTTACAATTTTGCCAAAACTGATTCTCTTGCCTATAGGTATATGTAAGATTCTGCATATTCCAATGGTTTGTTGTAATTTGTATTTTTGTTGAGTTTGTCATTGTCATAGCTTTCTTCAGGTTCGTTTCCGAACCCACCTCGACACTAACCGAATGGAGTGCAACGAACATTTGCTGTGGCTAGTAGCTTGTGTCTGGCAACAAAACCAGGTCGTCTGCAAACCTTAGAATCCAATTCATCAAATCTGATTCATCTAAGGCTTTGATGAATGAGATACGTGCCATGTATATTAAGTCTTGTATATTCTCAGTCTTACCAATTATCGATTCCAGGATAGCAATTTTCAATTTTTGGTGATAAAGGATCACCCTGTCTTATGGAAAAGCTCAGGCCAAGGGTTTCATATTGTGGCTAAGGGTTTGGTATTGTTCTGTGATGTAAAGTATCTATATACTTTTGATGGCTTTTATGTATTTATCTTATACTGCTTGTTTACTCAGGCTCTCTCAAATACTTGTGTGTACCACCGTATCAAAAGCTTTTTGGTAGTCGATGAATATGATGTTTAGGGGTCTGTTTCGTTCTTGGTTCTTTGGTGGGTTCTGTTTCTATTACTAGTTCCAGTGTCTGTGAATATGTTCTATTGTAGAGAACCCTTTTCTGAAAACCGCTTATTCCACTGGTTGATTTGCTTCTAATATTAAGCTAGCTCTCGTGTTTATAATGGATGAAAAGAGTTTGTAGAGACTTGGAAGCAAGCTTTTTGGTCTATAGTTCCCAATATCTTTTGGGTTTTCTTATAGTATGATGTTTGATTCCGACCTTTGCGCTGGTGTACCGGAATTTTGCAATATTAAATTAAATATTTTCGTCAAAGGCTAGGCTGGCGTGCGCTACTTTTATTTCTTCGTTTGTAATCTTGTCTGGACCTGGGTTTTTGTCTGATTGCCTTTTTATGGCTTGAATTATGTTGATTTCATCGGCTGGGTTTATGTAAGTCTCACAGGTTGTTTCTTTATTGTTATCTTTTAGTTTAATAGTGGTTTATCGCTTTTCGCTGTATAAGTCCTTATAGAATTCAGTTGCAGCATTAATAATGTCTTATCGTTTATAAAGCTTTTCATTGCACTTTTACAATCCTTTTATCCAGGTTTTGCTTATTTTAAGTTTTTTGAGCTTCTCCTTTATTGCAGGTGACTTTAGCATTAATTAACAGTATTTAGTCTGTGGTTTGCCTAGTCTCTTTTTATATATCTGTTAACTAGCTTTTAGAGAGCAGAGAGTTCATTTTTCATGGCATGGGTTTTGTTTCCAGTTTTCTGTAGTTCTCTTCTTCTATCCAACAACATTGTTATGCGTGTTGATATAGTGGTCGTGATAGATTTTTTGAGTGTATTTCAGGCTTTAATATTTCATCGTAATATGCCTGTACTGAGGTTTCTTCTTGTTGATTGACAGAGTCTGGTGAGTGAGTGAGTTTTAAGTTTTCTTCGTATTTTGTCGTATGCTCTTCGCATTTCAGTGAAGTTTTTGGCTGGCGGAAAATTTAGCTCTACTCATTTTGTGCTTTAGCAGTTATGGTAGCTCTTATAGGTGTATTATCTGACGGGTAGTTTATGTTTAAAATTTCTATGTTCTGTAATATTTTTTATCGATTTGATATGATAAAATCTATTTCATATTTGTGTTGCCATTTGGAGATTTCCAGGTCCTCTTTCAATTTTGTCGTTTTTTGATGCAGGTTTTGATGATTGTTAGATTGTTTTCCAATTCAAAATTTACTAGTCTCTGTGTTCTCTCTTTCGTTTTATCGTATCCGTATGGATAACTAGATATTCTTCTTCTCTGGGTAAACCACTTTTTGCGTTAAAGTCGCCCATTAATATAATGTTTTTATGCGCCTTTCCTATCAGCATGTTCATGGTCGTGTAGAATTCGTCGATCTCGTATTTGTCTGCTGTCTCTGTTGGGGCGTATACTTGAATATCAGATTTCTCGTAACCCTGCATGTTTAAATTAAGTATTGCCACTCTTATTGATGTCCCTATAAAGTTTTCTATATAATGTCTGTATGATTTGTTTACTATGAAACTGACGCCATACTTTTCCATCGTATATCATACATGATATGGTATGAAATTGTCGTATTCTTCTATTTTGTCGCCACGTGTTCTCACTTCCAATATTTCTATAATATCATATTTTAAATCTCTTATGGCTTCTTCTAGTTCTAGTAAATAGTCATGAGTCGTCCTAACCTTATATGTACCAATGTATATTTCATCGGTTTTGTTTTTGGTTGTCTTATTTTCGGGTAATTTTGATTCCTTTGAAGGGTTTTGGTCATACTCTTCCACGGTGACCAGCCGGTTTTTAAGATGTGTTTTGTGACATCCTATAGCTTTCTTGGTTTTGTTTTTAAGGAAGGCTGTAAAGTTCGTTGCTACGTGCAAGGAAATTCAGTAAACCGGTTTTGAACATTTCTTCTGAGACGCTAGTTGATCTTTGCGCAGTGCATGTTGCGATGGTTTTTTTTTAATACTTTGTGTTATACGCTCAGCCTGTGGATTTAAGTTATTCTCTGGAGAATAGGAAAAGTTTCTTTTTGTTATCCGTTGTATTTGTTGTCCAGTATAACTAACGAGTCATATTTAATTTTTAAATAAATTAATTATGGCGTTATTTCCTTTTTCTTTTTCGAGATTTAGCTGTGTCTGCAATTCCTTTCTTTTTGCTAGTACTTGTTGCGGGTTGTCTTCTTTTATATAGTACTGAGTGTCTTTAAGAGCCATTTTTTTGCTTCGAGATATTAATTTTTATACCAAGTGTCATTAAAGATACTACAATAGGGCGAGGTTTTTTTAATTTTTTCTCTATTCTTCTTATAGCTTGTATGTTTCTGTTGTCTAGCTTAACTGAGAGGTATTTTTGTATGAATATTAACATATTATTCTCCAACACTGAATACAAGTAGTATTTTTCGTCTTCCTCTAATCGTCTTGCTTCTTTTTCTAGAAAGTATATTCTTCTGTTTTGGTTGTCTACTCGCTCTTTGAGGTGTTCGAATATTTCATCCCATACCTGAAGGTTTTCATCTATAACTCTACTTATATAATTGTAATAATTATTATATAATTCTATTTCTATCCTAGGTAGACGTTCTTATATGTTCTATGGTGTTTGGTTGGTGGTAATGTTGATGTTCTCCATCAATATTTGAAATTATCTTGGTTTTGTCCAAGTTCAGGTTTGTTCCAAACCAACTTGTGGTGAGAAGTCAGAATTGTTTGTGAGAAGAAAAATGTCATCCTTAGTTTATTCAGTCTGGCACCTGTGTGGTTTCTTTGAGCTTTTTGTAAGAACTAAATTACTGAAAAGCCCATGATTTCACTCTATAAAATGTGAATGTAATCAATAAATGCAGTCCAGAGAGGCATTCGGTATTCTATTGTTTTTTCTATTACATTTCTCATTGTGAGAATGTGTTCCATGTTGGTAAATCCGTCTCTGACCCCAGTGTGCTCGATGGGTTGATAGAAGTTGAACTTGCTGCTGAGGTGAATGGTAATAATCTTAGTTAGCAGTTTGTATAGCAGACCCTAGTATTCAATTGTTTGCCCTTATTCTTGTACTTCATAATTCATGGATTGTAGATTGGCTGTGGATATTGCTACTTTGCCACCTGACGCCAAGACAGTAACCCTTGCCATCTGGGGCTTAGAATGCCATCCTTGGCTTTAGTTCTTCTGCCACCATCGTCTACACGGCGTCCTGCTTAACACCGCTTCCCTCCATCGGGCCTCTGTCAGAAGATCTCTGAGTTGCCCGTGGAAAACGCCTGTTGGTCCGCGAGAGGTATTTTATTTCCCTCTTACCCTTCGGCACTTCTAAGGAAGTACCGACGAGCTTGCCCCTATCCGCCGACTGGGGACGCGTCCTCTAGGGGTTACAGGCTCCCCCGAGGATTACTACAGACCCATTGCCCTTATTTCAATATTTTACAAAATAATTGTAAATGTCATAAATAGCATGTGCATTTGTTTCTATAAAAGCGAAAACATACATTTGAACTAAGGAGCAGTACGGTTTCAGAAAAAGTAAAAATAAAAACAACACCATTTATGAAATTGATAAATGAAATAGTTACAAATATAGACACAAAAATGCTGTAACAGCCCTATTTATGGGCATATCTAAGGCTTTCGTTTTCTTGATAAATTATATTTAATATGCAAGTAGATATTTACAAACACTTCCTTTTTATAAATTTAGATGAGGATGGTGCTTCGTACCCAACTACACTGAGAAGAGTATAAAATATTTGATCAAAGTTGTTTAAAGACCATTTAAGTGCAGTTTTCTACCGACTGTTCTGACGAACTGTCAAATTGATGCAAATGTCTAAACACAACTGTCCAATCACCTCAATTAACTAATCACTGAAACTGGCGAATTAAAATTGACCAGTGATACACGGCATCATTCTTCTACTTAGATTAACGGAAGTAATAAACATATTTAAAAAAATAAACGTGAATTCACAGTGTCAAGACCAATGGAGATGATCTCTTTAAGAAAAACATTTCTTACTATGGCAACTTTTCTCAAATCTGAGTCAGAGAAAAGTTACAGAGCCCAACTCAACCGTCTACGGTGACTACAGTCACATACATATTGATCAATTTAACTTTTGTTGATAGCACTTTTCAAAAAACATATTCCGAGCCTTTATACGTCCTTGTCAAAATATTGACATGTTAAATACGGTTTTAAGGACAAATCCTTTTATCCTTGCGCCCAATAGCGTTAAGAATATTTCTTATAATAGCGACTTATCTCGATTCAGAGTCACACAGGAACACAGACACAGTTTAGTGCCTAATCCACCACCTAGTTATATAAATAAAACAGTTTACGATTTAACAAAATGTTTTAGGATAAAATTTGTTTTAACTTCTTTTTCAACACTACACTAAAGAAAACTTAAAAAAACATATCTTTAAAGGAAAAAAATATTTTTACAAGTTTTTCACGTTTTCCTCAAATTTGGTAAAAGTGGAGATAGCCAACTTTGTTTCTATACCCCTCAAATGTTTTAATTGAAAATATCTTTAGAATGCTGTGTATCTTGTTGATATTGTTTATCTTCGTTGCCCAATTAGGTTCATATTTAAGACAATAATTCCAAACAGACTATAAATTTGTAAAGTGATGCTAGTACCAAAAAGTTCACATTGGAAAGTTCTCTCTGATGGTGTTCGGTAGATATGCTATTGGTTGCCCAGAAAATCTTAACTTCAGTCACCTATTTAAGTCAAAAACTCTCAACGCATTATGCATTTTGACATTTGTGTAACTGGCAAAGGTTCCGTTTAAAAAACTGTATCTTGCAAATGAAATATTAACTCAAGTTAGTCAGTAACCTCGGATGGACTGCAAATCAGCAAAAGTAGTACTAACAAAAAAGCATTGTGTGGTCTTATGAAACCACGGTAAAAGTGAAACAGTTACATTATAAACATTTAGACGTCCCTACTCCGGGGCCGAACGTCACGCGACATGCAACACACAGACGAAAAAGTTTGAGACGATGTAATAAAAGTTTTACTTTAATTAGTCACAAAAGTTCTCATAGAAAATCTCTCTAATGACTGGTGGTGACTGGTGTAATAATCTTATTGCTATTAGTTACCAAATATTTTATGTCAATTATTTTAATTAGATTTCGAAGCAAAATCGGTGTTAGCAGCAATAGTTATCATTGAAAAGCTCGATCCATTAGTGTTTCTCTTATTATTATTGATTCCCACGAAAATATTAACTGGTTGCAAATAAAATCTTAACTTCTGTGTACGCTAGTATTATTTATGTCAGTAACTCCGCAGGAACTCCAAAATGCCAAAGGGTCTCCCTGAAGGTATTTGCAATTATATTATGACGCCTTATGCCTAGAAGATAATAACGAAGAGGCTTTTTTGAATTAACGACAGTGAGCAGTGTTATTCTGCTAAATATTTCATTTGTTTATCAATGAATAATTTATGTTAATAATTCTCCTACGATACGGACAGTCTAGTTTAAGAACTCTTTGTAAAACTATCTATTCTTAATATATACTAAACCGTGTTTTATATTTAACATCAATGTTACCTAAAGCGCAATACACACTGAGCTCGCTTGGCCGCCGGCAGTACCCGGCGACACAACCCAGCGGCCTGTATGAAAAGAATCATATCGGCAACATGCGCCCGCGAGTGTTGCCCGCCGACATGTTGGCAGCTTGGTTACGCCTGCGCTCAGTTGCCCGGCGACGCTCGACCTGTAGTGCTGACTGCCAAATAAATTTCTCATCTCAAGCCGCCGACATGCCGCTGACCATATTTATTCCGATTTGTATTACGTGAAGCCGCCAACTAGACCGCCGACAAAAAGTTGCCGACATTATGTCGGCGGCCCGGCCGGCTCAACTGTATTGCGCTTTATATGTGCAGTGTACGTATCAGTTGAAATACACCTTATCTTGTCTAATATACCTAATTGTGACTAGATCTTTCGTTAACTAACAGATATCTTCGTCACACACGATACCTCACTTTTTTTTTTCTTTTTCTTTAATAAAAACGTTGCCCCACACTAGGAATTTCTCTCCTGTATCGTGGGTGCGTTTATAAACATTTAAACTCATACACACAAATAGCCAAACCCGGAACAACTACCTGTAGGCCATGCAAATATTGGTTTCGTGCGGGAATCGAACCCGCGATACGCAGCGCAGCAGTCGATCGCTCAGGCACTGCGCCACGTTAGATGTAGAGTGGTTACTCCAAGCAACTCTTGCTTTATGCGCACATAAACATGGCTACGGTTATGCCGTGTTGATGCACTAAGGGGTATTTGAGGCAAAAAACCGGTCAAAATTATTAAGAGGCCTAAATTATTTCAAAATAATTGGTTGTCTGTAAAGTCGGCTTACTGGCGATAGTAGAACGTGACAACGTCTTAATAAAATACTGATGGAATGGTAGCATTTTTCAAAAGAATACAATCACTGCACTAGCGGACCGATGCTTTTCATTTTAATGATGAAAGCACGAATATTCGACAATATATCACTGAATATATAATTAATATCGAAAAAATCATTACATTTATCGCTGTTATTATCGTTGCTATAAACAATTGACACCACATTCAGTTTTCACTGCACTTGATACTCGTTCAAAACATGTAAATGTACTATAATTAGTAGCAGCTGTCCACGCAGACGCATCGCTCACTCAATTAGGAGAGAGACGGATGTCGAACGCTGCCGAACGCAAAGGCCGATTGTGCTTCTTTGTCGCTCGTTCCACGCTCTCGCTTGCACTTCAAGCCTTACATGGAACGCCTCAGAGCGAGGTAACGCCGCATGAGTCATGTTTTTTCGTGCGTGCAGCCGGCTCTAACGAATTATAAGACGTTGTCTCGTCAATATAATGTAAAACAATTTTCAAAAAGTATATTTGGAACCAGAGCAATCTGATTCGCTAATAACATGAGAATCTTCTTAATCATCATCATCCTCGACAATATTGTCTTCCGACCTGTTTAGATTCGTTGTTGCTGCTCTTAAAATTGTCTTTATTTAGTTGGAAAATAGCAAGATTTTTTTCCTATTCTTGGGCGATTACAATTGATGTGGAGGGATGATGAGAGGTTCGGATGTCAGAAGTATTCTGTTCGAAACAAATCTGTTACCGTTTGTCCGTCAAGTCGAGAGCGAAACAAACACTGCCGTACCATCCTCTACTGGAACCATTTCGCCGCATTTTTAGGCCCCTATTTGAGAACCTCTGGATAAGACCAGAAGGCAGAATTTTTTGTCATCCAGTAAGCTATAATCACATAATTAAAACCCAAAATTTCAAGTCTGTAGGTCATTAAGTTCCGAAATTAAGCGAAAGCAAAGTTTCGCATTTATTTATGAGACTCACTCACTCATGATCATCACAATAGAACTAGTACTTCCCATAAACTCAGAGCAAAGCTGAAATTTGGTACAGAGTTAGGGTTTAATGGCCACATAAGGGAAAACTAGGATAATCGATAACTAGGTAAGATCTGAAGTACCTGGTAACCCTTATTAGAAATCACAAGAGCCCAACCAAACTATTACAGATCCCACCAAATTTGAATATCTTTACAAAAAATATTCTGGTGGGCCGGTTTATTTGATGTCAAAGCACTTATTACAACTTTTTAGTTTTTGCGTATAATTTGTTCGAAACCGAAATGCGTAAGAAGACTGAATAGTTTATCAATCTCACCGATTACCTTTGATGGTACAGTCATCCCACTAAGCTCAGACGTCAAAGATCTGGGTTTGCATGTGGATACTTGCTTTGACTGGCGTAAGCAGGTTGCTACGGTGAGCAAGAATGTCACTGGAACGTTGCATGCACTTTACTGGTTAAAAAATATACTCCCATCACACATAAAGGCAACGCTTGTTCAGTCCCTTATCTTCCCCATTATTGACTACGGTGATGTGTGTTACTATGACCTGAATGATGCAGATCTTCTCAACAAACTTCGTAAGTATAACCATGTGTCCACATATCGGTCACTTTTAAAATGGTTGCCCATCCGACAGCGTAGAGCGTTGAAGGCCTTGACTACACTCTTTTGTCTACTCAACAAATCCACTTCCCCTTCTTATCTAACTTCACATTTTCAATATTTATGCTCTGCGCACAGCAAGAATCTTCGTTCCTCCAATAGCTAACCGTCGTCTGCGATGCCCTTCTCATCGCTCTGGTTTTCTTAAAGCTTCTTTCCCTGTCCAGGCGGTCTTCCTTTGGAATGCACTCCCTCTAAATACCGATGGCGACCAATCGGTTCACTTATAAAGTAAGAGCTCGGGAACATTTACTTAAGAAGCTGGCAGATTCGTCTCCAAATTAAATGGTTGTTAGTTTTCCTCCATGTATTTATGTATTTATAAATCTCTTGACTTTATTTTGTTTGTATGTATGTATTTAAGTGTTTATCGTTATATTATATTTGTTAATGTTTTCTCGAAACACTATTCTGTTATGCAGCCTGCACCTGTACCTATGTCTCTCTGCATCGCCCTAAGGTAGAGTGCTACAAAATGCCCATAGCATTAAGTCCGCCTTTGTACAGTGTTTAGACATGTGCATTTATAAAGTTTTAATAAATAAATAAATGATGTTTTTTTTTTAAACGGGTATGAGTTAAAATTTAATCAATTTGTTGATGAAAGCGGTCTTCCCTGAGACTCTTCCCGGCAATGCGTCGTGCTGTTGTCGAGCCCGAAGATGACTAGAGTGCAGAAAGACGCTGCAGGCGTGTGGCCAAAGTCGGAACCAACGCCCGCCATTTTGTTTTCTTCGATAGGTTTTATACGGAGTTTTTCTCAAATGTTTACCAACCGCGTCCTCTTGCTACAGCAGTTCTTCTAAACTGATACTTCTTAGGTGTGACGCGATCAGCTCGCTGCGACTAATAATAGCAAAGTTCAACCAGGTAGTAAGTACCCTATTAGTCTTTAAGACTGGAGCAGTTAGTGTCGTATTGATAGTCACGTAATTTTCATGGGATTGCCGCTGTTTTAAACCATCCTATTATATAATATTACAAACTAGGTTACGCGAGAGGCGTGCGTGATGATCGAATAAAAAGTATCCTATGTGTTATTAAAGACCTCTCTACTCTCCTTACCTCTGTGCCATTTTTCATCAAGATCCGTTCAGCCGCTTTGACGTGAAAGAGTAACAAACATCCATACATCCTCACAAACATTCGCATTTATCCTACTATTAATGTTATAAATATAATGATGCTAACGCGGGCGAAGCCGCGGGCGCCATCTATTTAAAATTATAATCCTTTCTATCCTTACTAATATGATAAAACGAAAGTCAGTTTGATTGTTTGTTTGTTACGTTGTCTTCACGCCTAAATGGCCAAACTGATTTTGATGAAAGAAAAGGAGAGAGAAAGGTATTTTCTTTTCGATCATCACACGTACTAAAGTTAGCCTTAGCCCAAAGTAACTATGCCACGCGGATGAAGTCGTGGGCGGAAGGTAGTCCAAAATCTAAAAAATATTCGTGTCCTTGGCATGCCACAGATATACTAAAGAATAAGGTAACTATAATTTATTTGATGAATCAGGCCAATTTCTTTGAAGTATCGTAGCTCGCCGACGAGCTTTTGTCACTGTCGGCGTTCCAGCTGTTTTAAAACCCAATGGCTTGGCACGCGACGATGGCAAAAGATCGGACGGCACGTCTTTGTTTCCGTGGAAGTTGGGTAGGCCTTTCGTGTGCGACGCAACATTTGTAACCTTATTGGCAACCCTATTTTCGAGCCGTTTGGGGTTGAAATTCTGGGACCATGAGGTCCTTGTGCTCATAGCCTTATTAAGGATATGTCAAAACGTTTGGTTGACACTTCCCGTGACCTAAGGGCTGGCTTTTACTTTGGCCAGAGGCATACAACGTAGCAACGCGGCCAGCCTTTCGGGGACATTGCCAACTAACAGCGTTGAGGAAAATGTTTTTGACGCTTTTTTTATTAGTCATTTTACTGAAAAAAATATCAAAAGAGTTTTGTAGAACAAGTACAACTATATAGGTTAGTCGGAGGTAAATAATATGTCGTCGGGAGTTTTAAACAAAAAAGTTTGAATGAGGTACATACACATAACAACACTGTTACCAATTAACTTGGTTAAGTAGGTATTTTAATTTTAATGTGTGAAAATATGATTTCAGTATAATCTCATTCATGTAATATTGTAAACTAGCTTTTGCCCGCGGCTTCGCTCGCAATAAATTCGGGATAACATAATTCCCCTTTCGTGATTTGCAAGTACCTGCTACCCGTAGTTTTTGCCTTTGCGCCTTTATATTGTAATAACAATGCTAAGTTTTATCCTTTTTCCCTCTTTCTCCCTCATTTCAAATTTTGAAAAAAAAATTACCTATGACCGTAACTAGGGTCCAAACTATCTCTGTACCAAAATTCGTCAAAATCGGTTCAGCCATTTAGGCGAGAAGACGTAACAAACAAACTAACTCACTTTCGCTTTTATAATATTAAGTAAGGATTCTGAGTAAACTCAATTTTCCTTTGCGTGTCATAGGGGCGAGCAAACAGTAGGTACAGACTCCGTGGCTGGTAGCTGTTACTGAGAAATTAATTATGGAAAATCCTGATGGATAACACTGCCAGGGAATCGAACCCAGGACCTCATATAATTTTTCGTTGTTATCTTTTAGTTTAATAGTAATTTTTCGCTTATCGCTAAGTGTTTATAAAATTTAGTTGCAGCAGTAATAATGTCTTTTCGTTTAGTTTTTGCTTGTTCCATGTTGTTTGTAGGCTTTTTTTGAGGTTCCCCTTTGTTGCAAGTGATTTTTTTTTTCAATAGTATTTAGTCTATGGTTTGCGTAGTCGCTTTTTATAAATCTGTTAACTTAGCTTGTAGAGAGCACAGAGTTCATTTGTCATGGATGGCGTGTGTTTTGTTTCCAGTTTTCTGTAGTTCTATTCCTCTATCCAACAACATTGTGGTGCGTGCTGATAGTAGCTATTTTATGATGTTTTTGGTCGTGATAGTTTTTCCGAGCGTATTTCAGGCTTTCGTTGATGGCATTTATATTTAGTGTGGACACTCAGTTCTACTTGAAGACTACCCGTCTTCTTTTATGGCTCTTAAAGACACTGAATCCTCACTAATATTATAAAAGCGAAAGTGAGTTTTTTTGTTTGTTACCTCTTCACGCTTTAATGGCTTAACCGATTTCGATGAATTTTGGTACAGAGATAGTTGGAAACCAGGAGACGGACATAGGCTAATATTTTTTTGAAAAAAGTGGGATGTGAGGGAGCAAGAGGGAAGAAAAGGGAAATCTTAGCATTGCTATTACAAATCAATAAGGCGCAAGGGGAACTGTGTTACCCCGAATTTAACGCGAGCGAAGCCGCGGGCAAAAGCTAGTACTATTTAAAAGAAGACGGGTAGTCTTCTTTTATAATTACAGTACTTCAGTAGTACCTACTACTACTTAGTAGTTATAGTACCTTAGTGAGTCTTTAAGAGCCATTTTTTGCTGCAGGATACTATTTTTTATACCAAGTGTCTTAAAAGATACTACAACAGGGCGAGCTTTTTCAGTTTTTTCACCTATTCTTCTTATAGCTTGTAAGTCTCTGCTGTCTTAACTGAGAGGTATTTTTTGTAAGTATAAATATTAACATATTGTTCTCCATCACAGAATATGAGTAGTATTTTTCGTCTTTCGCCTATCCAAAAAAAAACTAAGTTGCGTTGTCTTGCTTCTTTTTCTAGATATAATCTTTCGTCTTGTTTTTCTACTCTCTCTTTGAGGTTATTAATTTTTCTTCTTAAATTTCCTGTCGCTTTCGCAGTAATTTTTTCTGCGCTTTTCATATTGTTGTGTTCTTTCATTTCTTCTTGTTTTTCACGCAGTGCTGACATAAATGCCTCCGTGGTAGTAGGTTTATTTCATTACTTATTTTTGTTTCTTGGAATTTCAGACATAGTAACACCCTCTCGTGGTGCTTAAGAGAACTTAATAGTTGGTTAGATGTTTAATGCAGTCAGTAGTGCACCTGTATGTCGGTAGGTGGCGTGTTCTCAATTGATATGAAGTTTTGATGTGTGCGGTTTGAGGTTTTCACCAGTCGTTGATAGATGGCGCTGACAGTGTTCTGTTGATCGTAAGTTCTGGAGGGATTTACCATAGAAATAGTCCCTACTATCCTACTAATATTAGAAACGCAAATGTTTGTGAACATGGATAATTGGATGTATGGATGTTTGTTACTCTTTCACGTCAAAACGGCTGAACGGATCTTGAAAATTGACGTTTGGCACAGAGGTAGATTATAGTTTGGAATAATACATAGGATAGTATTTTGGATATCACGCGGGCCAAGCCGCGTGCGGTAGCTAGTAAGTTATAAAGGCATTCACCACTAAGTTTAACTAAAGTAAATAAAATAGTGCATGGTAGGTTTTCTGCAAACTGCTCTGCGGGCTGCGGCATCCCAAATCCAATCCAAGGCGTTAAAATAATCAGAATTTGTTATGTGATATTGTCTAATTATGAATGACTAGCTTACCTACGCGGTTTCATCCGCGTCTATGGTTATTGCTCCGCTCCCGAGGGTAGTTGCGTGATGTTACACCTTTAGCCTATGTTACTCAGTAATCAGGTATGGATCTTTTGAATTATGAAATAGTTTTTGAGTTAAATCGTAGTAAACGAAATAACAAATTTTACCTACTTATTTATTGTATTAGTTAAGGTAGATAAAAATAAAATCCCCTTAATTTTTTTCGAGCACGCTCTTTCTCTCTCAAATCCATTATTAATCCTAAAACTGATATAAGTATGTAAGTGGAATGGACATTTTGACACATCTGTATAAATGTTTTTATGGAAATCTATATAGGTAGGTATTGTATTGTATAACGGGCTGGTGTCCGCAACTCCACGTCTTAGGCGCGTATTTTGCGTATGGTATAGGTAGGTATATTCTATTCTCAGCAAAGTCTACAGTTTTTTTTGTAATATTTATACCTACATAAGTTGGTTCTACTTCAAAATCAATTGATTCAGTGATACTTCTTTCTAATATACTTATATAAAATCTTGCACGGTCTATGTCGCTGCACTCGTCCTTTTTTAACCGACTTCTTGAAAAATAAAATAAGTACCTAAATAATTATGTACTTTCTTTTTCATGTGATAAGAGCCTAACCGGGCGTTAGACTTTTTGCCAAGCATGCACCTCTGTCTTTGATTTACATACCGTCGAGAAATATCTCTCAGGCATGCGTACGTACCTACCTACCACTCCTGCGCAAGTGAAAACTTTCATTTTTTTTTTATAAAATTGTAGGACATGATACAATATTGACCTAAGGCGCCAAATCTAAAAACCCGACACCATGAACATAGTCTTCTTAGCAATAATCGTCTCCTTTGTAGAAATGAAATGTGTCTGTGGTATTGTAAAGTACGGCCAACGAGAAGCGATACCAAATGTAAACAAAACCCATGCTAAAACCCCATCTAAAATGGCCGCCCGAATGTTGGCGAACCCGTCTTAACGTTGTCATGTTTTTGCCGGGAGAACGAGATGGCATTACGACAAAGGCACAAGATGGAAAGAGCCTAAATATTCGATTGTCAACGCCACAGTTGTTCTTTAGGTTAATGACCTTTCGTATCGCTTCTCGTTGGCCGTACTGTAGAGGTTTTATACCTTAACTAAACCCGAGTGCAGACTGGTTTGCTATGACGTTCGTTTGCCAATACGGTTTTTTGAATAAATTAAGAAGAGATTAAAATGAAATTTTTAATTGAAATTGGAATTGTGTGGTATTTATTACTGAAACTATGAACTAAAATATAATCTTGGAAATATTTTATCTTTTTTCAATTACGTATACACAGAACGTGGAGAGTTGGATCCGCGCCTGCACTAACACAGAACCAAATGCTATGATGGACTTAATAACTCAAAGAAAATAATAAAAAAATACTTAGATAATAGTAGGGTCCCAGCATCAGCAACACGTTGACGTTAAAAGGTGTGAGTTTGTGCCTAATAAAGGAGGTAAGATGTACGATGAAGTGTGAAAAACTGATTAATGCTTTCGTCGACACTACAACTAACTATCGTTTATCGTGATCATGTATATTTAAGAGGGATGCGCCAGGGTAGTCAACGTTTTTTTTTGCAATTTGCATGTCTATAATTGGTGGTATGTTCACGAAAATTTGTTTTGCGACCTAAATGTGGTTTTACAGAATTATATTTTTTTAAGTCGTCAATACATCCCTTGTAAGTTCATGTACCTAATCATTATCAGTACCTAACTATTTCATGAAAAACTTATTGTATGGAATTCAATAAACTTAGAGGGTTGTATTGATTATATTAATGTTTATAATTCTGTAAATACATTTTACGGTTGCGAATCACATACTTATATTAAAAAAAAACACGATGTCACGCACTAGGAATTTCTCCTGTATCGTGGGTGCGTTTACAAACATATAAACTCACATACACAAACAACGAGAGCCGAAACAACTCTGCCGTGCAGGCCCTAAAGTGCAGTATGAGGAAAAAAGCGGTTTCGAGAAAACCGCGAAAAACTTTTTAACACTGTTTTTTTTTAGATTATTTATGAGTATGGTGCATATTTTTGTTGTTACGAGGACTAAGTGACAACAAAGATGGTATTTACAAAAACAAATAATAGTTTTGTTAATTAGATTTTAATTAAAATCGGTTTTTCTAAAATCTTAGCTTTTACTGCACGCAAAAAGTTACACGTATGCAGATTAAAATGCGGTAAAAATACTTGATACTACAAAAAATTTGAGTTTTTTGCTACTTTGCAGACTAACTTGCAGCATAAGACTTTCTTTACTGTATTTTAATTTGTATCTTGAACTAATTGCACATGTAGTATATAACAATTGCTTCCAATTTACGGGTATGTTTAGGTAGGAATTTACAGAAAAAAGTACCTATATTATGTATAGAATTTGCCGTTTATTTTATAATATTATAAGGTAATTGTAAATTAAATTAAAGGTGCTTTGAACACATTTCGATAAAAATAAATGGTATAAACCTTTTCGGTTTCGCAAGACACATGAGATCTTTCCTTTAAATGACACATTTATTAGTTTTATATAAATGTGCCATTTAATTGAAAGATTTTGATTTGTGATTTTCTTTCATCTTGATCTTTGATTTTGTTTAAAGATTGTTCCAAGTTGTGGTGGAATACTTCAATATAATTTTGAAGCAGCTATGTAACTCACTTTTAATAACTCCGATCAAATAAGTTATCAGGCAGCAGTTTTCCTTGCCGGATTGCCTCCGTGGGATCTGGAGGCGATAGTGCCTGCTTGAGTGGCGCGCGGAGGCACTACACCGGGGGGAAACTCCACTGCCGCGGTAAATTGCCGCTCAGCGGACAGACCTCAGGTGCGATCTCATGGTGGCATGGAGATAGCGACTGTCGCAACCCAGGGCACTCCACAATAGTGGCGGTTAGTCCCCTCTTTGAGGACTGGCTGGAGAGGCGTCATGGCGTCCTCACCTACAGCCTGACGCAGGTTCTCACCGGACACGGAAGTTTCGGGAGGTTCCTGCACATAATCGGGTGGGAAGAAACGCCCGGGTGTCACCATTGTGACGATCGCCCGGAGGACACGGTGTAGCACACAGTGGCGGTCTGCGCAGCGCGGGGCGGAGCACCGCCGTGCCCTCGTAGAGGCGATCGGCGCGACGGCGGCAAACTCTCGCGTCCGGTCCTGGTTCAGGCCATGGTCCGGAGCGAGAGGGAATGGGAAGTGGTCACCTCCTTCTGCGAAGCAGTAATGCTAGCAAAGGAGGTGGCCGGGCGTTTGAGAGAAAGAACATGAAGCCAACCCAGCTGCCGTGGGAGACGCCCCGGGAGTCGGGCGCCGCGAGACGACTCCCGGCCACCGTAGATGCGGGCCTGTGGAGGGTGAGCAATGGGTAGCTCACCGTCCGTCCGTCTATTGACGACAAGCCATGTCGACGGCGCGTTCGTGTTTTACGAGCGCCTCAAAGTGATGTCAGCAAAGCAGAGGGGCTTGCCAGAGTCCCCGCCTGCCGTGGTTGCGGGTTGTTCGAAAGAAATACCGCGGCCCCGGAAAGTAGAGGGCAATAGAAGGAACATGGGTGGGTTTTAGTCAGTACAAGTCTGACACTCTCCCCCGCTCCACCCAGAGATCAAATCATCAAATAATTTCCCCCGCGGAAGTTATTTGATGCTTCGATTTTCTATCTTTGATGATCGCTTCAATCTGTAAGAGTAACGTAGCGTTTCTTTTTGGTCTTAATATTAGTCTTGGTATTGTATGATGTATGAACTAAACCCTTTAAGAAAAAGTCCTCTGGATTACCAGTCCATAGACCAGTAATCAGCAATCTATCCTTGATTGCCGTTTATCCTCATTTAAACTAAAAAAACACAGTTTTTTGCAGAGATTGTGACACGGTGGTCTTATAAAATATTTGTCTAGGTTCTTTTTTTAACTTTTTACTATATTTTGTATGTTTCTGTTTTTTTTTAATATTCGTTTATTAGTATTCGTTTTCCGACTGCTTGCGTATGATCTGATAAACTACTTTCTAATGAAGGCACAGGAGTTTATTTTTTATCTGCTACAGAGTCGTAAGAATCTCGAAAAACTGGTGTTTTAGCTAATAGTGTCACGTTCTGAAAAATATCTGTTGATTTTGGCAAAACCTCAGAACATAATAAATCTTCTGATATCACAAGATCATTGAATGAATGTTCAGAAGCTATTGCAGTCGTAGCTAAATCCGTTAGACCAGACTGAGGGAGAGCCTCAACAAGCCTTCGCTGTCTACACTGACGCGGCGCAGACGTCTTCCTCCCTCGGCAGTAATTGACACACAAACACGATATATTGAGCGAGAGAGATAGCTACAAATTCTGACTAGAACGCAGTAAAATATGACCTTTACTGCAGCGAAATTAGTAAATTCGTTCAAGTTACCAATTATAATGCAGTAACAGAGTGTCATACTGCGTTTTAATTAGCATATAACTTATTTTCATCTTTTGAAAAATACCGACTATACCGCAGTAAATAATGAACATACTGCAGTTTATATAGTTAGTCCATATGAAATAAACTATTGATCAAGCATGCAGTATTAACACTGTTGGTACAAAAACTACTTACTGCGTTTTAATTTATACCCCTCAATATTTTTTTGGGTGTAGAATACAGTTTTTTTGTGGTAATTTAGATATTTACTGCGTTTAACTTGGTAAAGTGACTGATCGTGGTAGACGTAACAGCTATTACTGTATTTTAGTTGGTATTGTAATATATTTAGACATGCAAAATTAAGTTACTGCTATCACAAATTTGATTTTTAAACCGTTTAAAGCATCCTAACAAAAATCTGATTAGATCTACATGTTCCTTATAACGTGTGCATTAAGGTTCAATATTCAACAAAAAAATGACAAAAAGCCTGTTACTGCGTTTTAGGGTCTGCACGGCAGAACTATCTGTAGGCCATACAAATATTTGTTCCATGCGGGAATCGAAATCGCGACACGCGGCGTAGCAGTCGATCGCTCAGCCACTGCGCCACCGTGTCGTCAGTATTTAATATTTCTAGTTACATCCTTATACTTACCTGAAAATTGCAAAATACTTAAGATAAACTTGGAATTTGGCGATTTCACTGTAAGCCATTTGTTGCAAGTTTTATTTCTTAGTTTTTATCGGTGTTGATATCGGTTTAAAATTGGTTTAACCCACCACGTACCAAATCTATTCGATAGCTTCTAAATTCAACCTTACTAGGTTGAATTTAGAAGCTATCGAATACCTATAATACTTACAATATTGCAAAAAAAAGTATAATAAAAAAAATTAAAGTATAATACTACTTCGGCAGTTCAATAAGTATAAGTTATTTTAGTGCAAAGAGTACACTCTGCTATCTCGCCTATTGAAAATAATCTTAAAAGGGTTAGAAATTGTTTATATAAAGGTGACTTATCAGGTATATAATGTACTTAGAATGTAGGGTATGTAATAATTTCAAACTTTTTCACTTTTCCTTACCTTTGCAATGAGTCACTCTTTACAAGCAGATCCGTGGCGTAAGACTTTATAAAGGTTTTTTATTTATTAAATGGCTTATGTAAGGCTTTATAAATAAAAAACGATAATTATTTTATAATGTTTATTATGCAGTAATTCGTAATAATTAATATCGTGATTATTAATCATTTAGGGAAATTTTGTATACAAGTTGTCGTATTAAATCCTTGTCAAATTCAAAGAGGTAATTACTAAACTTAAACGATTCTCGACCCAAATCCATTATAAAATCGGTAAATATTTATTTTTTCTTTTTACTTTAAAGAAATCGGTTAGTATCAACCACACGCGGCCAGATCTTTGTCATATAACTTAAAAACCTTTGCGCTTCCATACACACAAGCACAACGTTTATATGCCGACTTTATTCCCTAAACCACGGCGCACGCGCACCTTCTCGGACCCTCTGACAGCATTTAAACTACAAAAACGCAGCATATATTTGTATTCATCAAGAACCGTAATTTTTATTAATAATTTGTGTATTTTCTGACTACGTCCTGAATTTTGACGAGAATTCAAAACTGCACCTTGTATATTGCAAACAAAAAAAGAGGCCCCATAACATGATCTTTTATGTAGGTAACAATTTTGCAACAATCAAAAATATATTACAATATTTCTTATGTAGTACTTAATTATGTCATGCCTATTATTCTTTTTAGTAAATGTAGTAAACATGGCGAAAGAAAACAACTAACCATTTGTACATTTTAGGCCAGTACATGATCTTTTACATAACAATTTGACATCAATTTGGCGTTATAGTTAGAATAAAGCTAAATATCCTCAGTGTAACTTTGTCTAGACATGAACGTACTTATCGAGTAAAAAGATGTTTGACAAACGAAATATCAACATGATTTTTTCCAAATTACGAATGTTGAAGCACCAAAATGGGACGACTTTTGGACACAGTTATTTTAGCACTAGCTGTTCCACGCGGTTTCACCCACGCTGCTCAGCACCTGTTTGTCGTAGCGTGATATTATATAGCCTATAGCCTTCTTCAAGAAATGGACTATCCAACACTAAAAGAATTTTCCAATTCCAACCAGTAGTCCCTGAGATTAGCGCGTTCAAATAAACAAACAAACTCTTCAGCTTTATAATATTAGTATAGATTTCAACCGGTATGTTAAATGATGTTTGTTACAGCAAAAAGCAGGATTACGTTTACACCTCGTTTTAACCGGGTATGTGTATTGCCTAGCCGCGACCAAAATATTGCAGTCTTAAGGTAACGCCTAGTTGCACCAGGGTAGAACTAGATGTAACCGTTATCCGGCTTTAAGCGTAACATATGTTACAAAATGAGCTCAGTACGTGTAGGTGGTGATTAAGATCATGAAACTGGACCACTTTATCAAGGAAGCGTGGACAACTGGACGTCCAATATACAATTCTTGGGAAAATCGTCCAGTTTGACCGTCTAAATCACCACCTACGGTACTGAGCTCATTTTCGTTCATTAGCTCAAGGAGGCAGTATTTCCCGCAAAATTCAAATGTCCTTATGTTTTTTGTGGGTCAGTGTCGGGTTATATGACCATTGAAATAAGATTAGCGACCGTAACAAATATGACTTTACTGAGTTGTAATCATTAAAATTATCAATACAAACCTCAAGTCCATTGAATCCTATATTTACATATATGTACATTACTTCCAAACTACATTTAGACTTAACCTACTTAATAATAAAAGTATTTACAAGAATGAACTTTGGGAAACATAGGGTTGTGTTCATGATTTTAATTATTATAATTATGTAAATTAATACGTGTTATGGTCGCGAATCTTATTTCCATCAACATGCAACCTGACACTGACCTGCAAATTGCAAAAAACTCAAGTAAATTCGAATTGCTCGGGCTATACTCATACTGGCACTACCCCTTAAATATGTCAACATAATATGATGGTCATGTGCTGTGTTGGTAAGTAACTAGGAGTGCTACCACCCCTGGTGTAACCACCCCTCCTCCCCCCCTCTTCTCATTACGCCATTGAAAACTAAGGTCGTTTTTATGAATAGAAAAGTTCATAAACCTAGAAATGCTTAATCTAATTTTAATTCCTTGTGCACGGTTATTATATCTCCATAACGGAAATCGCAGTTTTTTTTATATAAAGTTATTGAGGCCAAGGCGTAGATAGAATGGTGAGTTAGTACGAGAGACATGACTACAGGGATGGAAGAAGATCCATAAAAGGGGAAACGGAGGGAAAGGAGAAGAGTAGAACGAGGGAAGGGAGAAGACCTAGAGCAGACGCACCAAAAATTGGTTCAAGGGGAACAGGGCTAAAGGGGAAGACGGTAAGGAAGATAAATAAACTTCTAAAAGAAAACCCCCAAATCAGCTCCAACAGCTGACTAGACGATTGGGACAACCTAAACATTCTTGGTGTTTGGATTTCACTTCGATTATTTAGAAAACAATGAGGCAGATGTTCTTGTTTTCAATCGGCCTCATAACTAGGAGTGTAACCCTACGCATAAGGGGTTAAGTGTAAAGGCATCCTATCCCGGGACGAAATTGGCCTACCGATCTTGAAAGAGGTCTGGAGAGAAGAGATGACACAGGGGACTTAAGGAGAACACGAAGAAAAGAAAGAATATTCCTAATATGTGCGAGTGTAAGGCAAGCAATGGCTGACCCATCTGTACTTCAACTGCTCGTCTGGTCCGGGTCCCTTCCGTGTCAATATCATTATTTTTTATAATATTTGTTGTTTTTTTTTTAAATTTAGTTATTTATTATTGAAAAAAAATAAAACATCTGAATTAGATTTTTGATTTGTTTTTTTTTTTATTAAACTTTGCCCCACACTAGGAATTTCTCCTGTATAGTGGGTGCGTTCACAAACATATAAACTCACATACACAAACAGCCAGACACGAAACAACTATCTGCAGGTCATACAAATATTTGTTTCGTGTGGGAATCGAACCCAGTAATCGAAACCGAATCGAAAATTTAACACGATTTATTGTTTTAGTATTACTATTAGAATCTTATTGGGTTGAGATGGTTTAGGGTTAGTTTCTTTTTGTTTAGTAATTTATTATCAAAATTTAAAATCTTATAATGCAGAGATATTACCAGCTTAAAGAAATCTAATTCAGTATGTACTTATTTACTGGTTATTTCTTGAATATTAAATTATGTAAATTGAAGTTATTTTTTTTATTTCGAATTTATAAATAACTAGCTGTGCCCCGCGTTGCAATGCAATTTTGTATCTTTCTACCTACCCTACCTACCCTACTTCTCTTTCCGAGATGAAAAGTATCAAAGATATCGGGAACAGGGTCCGGCGGGTCCGGGTCCGGCGGTCAGGGCTCCATAGAACAGGAACCTCCTAACAATAAAATTTAAAAAAAAAATACAAGCTCAAACATATCGGGAGCAGGGTCCGATGTCCCGGCGGTCAGGGCTCCAGAGAACAGGAACCTCCTAACAATATATAACATTTAAAAAAAATAGAAGCCCTAAGATATCGGGAACAGGGTCCGGCGGGTCCAGGTCCGGCGGTCAGGGCTCCATAGAACAGGAACCTCCTAACAATAAAATTTTTAAAAAAATACAAGCCCAAACATATCGGGAGCAGGGTCCGATGTCCCGGCGGTCAGGGCTCCAGAGAACAGGAACCTCCTAACAATATATAACATTTAAAAAAATAGAAGCCCTAAGATATCGGGAACAGGGTCCGGCGGGTCCGGGTCCGGCGGTCAGGGCTCCATAGAACAGGAACCTCCTAACAATGATTTTTTAAAAAAAAATACAAGCTCAAACATATCGGGAGCAGGGTCCGATGTACCGGCGTCAGGGCTCCAGAAAAAAGGAACCTCCTAACAATATATAACATTTAAAAAAAATAGAAGCCCTAAGATATCGGGAACAGGGTCCGAGGTACCGGCGATCAGGGCTCCAGAAAAAAGGAACCTCCTAACAATAAAAATTAAAAAAAAATACAAGCCCAAACGTATCGGGAACAGGGTCCGGTGGGTCCGGGTATTAAGAGATTCGTGGAATGTGTCCATTATTACCATTTATAAATTGCCACTGGAAAAAAAAATCGTTATTAAAATGCCATTCAGATGTGCAACAGGCATCAGTTAATAATAATTTTAAGTTTAAATTTAAGCGTTATTTTTAGGACAACAAATTGCATTCAAAGATCAAACGAACATAGAAATCGAAAGAAGAGTAGCTAATGCATAGAACAGATATTGGTCACTTAAGGAGATACTCAACGGCGAGTTACCATGACAGCGAATAAAAAAGTTTTCAACTTGTGTGTCTTGCCATGCCTATGGATGTAAAACTTGGGCACTAAACAAAAAACATCTTCATAAACTATGAACTGACATGTTCATAATTTATAAAGATGTTTTTTGATAAGGGGTATGGAAAGGATCGTGATAGGCGTTACGAAAAAAGATCACATAAGATCAGAAGAAATACGATCCATAACCAAGATGGAAGATATTATCAAAAAGTATGACAGTTGAAATGGAGATGGACAGGGCCATATGACAAGAACAAAATGTACTAAAACCCTAACAGAGTGGCAACCACGAGATGGTAAAAGGTAAAGAGGCAGACAGCCTAAAAGATGGAGAGATGACATAAGGAAAGTCAGAGAAGCTACCTGGTCAACAAAAGCCAGGAACAGAAAAGACTAGAAACAGCTGGAAGAGGCCTACGTGTCACAGGATACACTGATCACTAAACCGGAGAAATAGATTAGCGTTAGATTATAAGCTTGTTTAGTTTCACTAATAAAGGCTTAATAATAAGCGTTAATTTGGAGTAAAAAAGTACATTTTAATATAGACCTTACTCTTGACATTCCCTTGAGTAAGGAATGATATGATGGAGAAAGGAGTAAATGATGCCAAGACGTCTGATAAAAACTGATAAAAACGTGTTGCGCCGACCCCAAATAGAATGGGACAAGGGCAGTAAAATGAATGACGACTCTTGACATTCCCTGTAATTAGCCCTGACTTATGTCACGATATACTAGTTGATTCTTGCAGTATGGTGATTTGGTTGAGCTGGCAATCTATCTGCTGCTATACTCGAGACTTTATATCTGCCTTTAGTAGCCTTAAAAACTATAGGTTCAGAGAAAGAATACACTGAAGATAAAAGCTGAGGACGTAGAAATCATTGATTTTTGTAATGAAATTTATTGTTTTCAAGGTATTCCATAGTGTAGGTAATATATTTAAGAAGGAGCGCCAAAATGTTCATATTACTACCATAGGATGTTATACCAGAATATAGTTATAGTACAATAGCGCAGTCGATAGATATGAGTCATTATCTTTATACAATCGTCTAACATTCAAAGTTGTTTCAAATCCCACATCACTACACGACGTTCAGAAAAATATTTGCTCATATCTGTCTCCCGTACTATAGATGTCCTTAAAATTAAGAAAAAAAACATAGTAAATTATACATCACTTGTAACTAAACCACTTACACCATTAACAAATGAACAACACAACGCTTGTGATCCTTAATGGGGTGGTACTCACGTTGTTCGGACCGGCCTGATCGAGAAAAGGTTCGACAGTCCCGATTCAGACTTACCCGAAAAATATGTTTATCACGCAAGGAATAAATTTACAAATAATACACGCACAATTAAACCTAAATGATACAATAATATTTGGTAACACGGAAAAAACAATTTTCACTTGTAATTGGTAACCATATAACTCATAAGTAACGTTAAATAACAATAAAATAACGTTATATAACAATTAAGTAACATACAAATATAATTCAATCGAAACAAAAGAAAATTCTAACCGCAAATTCATCAAAACACAGACATACTGTACGTATAATTATTTTTGGGTAGGTAGGCTGTACAGTGGCAGTAATAGGGTGTTGGTGCAGCATTAAATTGAACGATATCTGTGGGTATAAAATGGCCGCTTTAGCAGAATTTCAATTGGATAATAATATTAATTACGTTAAAATTCTTAAACGTGTCATAAAGGGACTATTTACAATATTAACTGCGTATGATACCATTTTAAGAATTTTTATGTAATTTATATTATTATCTTATTAAAATTCTGCTAAAGCGGCCATTATAGACCCCCAGTTGGGTTTCCATAAGTCTTAAAGGATACATATTCTAGTTTGACAAAAAGGTGGCGTTAGACATTTTGTATAGCTGGGTCTCTTTTCCACATTGGTATTACGAATGCTTTAAGACGTCTTGATACCCTACCAGAAGTGACGCATCGACGTGCTCACATCAATGCTTGAAAGAAGTGTAGAATGGAGACTAACAAAACAAAACTGTCCCTCATTACTCGCAGTGGGATAGGTTTAAATGGAACTAGAATGAAAAAGAGAGAGACAAACTGGGTCTATGTCTGCGACTGAGACTATGTGATCTGGATCTGCTGGCCGGGGTCAGAAGAGAACGAGCGGGGAACTAAGTTTAGAAACACTTAGCGGTGTTCGGAGTTTAGCTCAAGTGGCGTCTCAATATTATGCAAACTAAGGTTGTAATTTTTGAGTAGCGCTAAATCAAGCACGTCGGCTCGGTACACAGGGTCGTAGGGAAAGTGAGTGGGCTCCATAAGCGCGATGGGGTCAAAGAGGGCTCTCGCTCTGGGATTGGCCGTCGTACGGAATAGGCGGGATGTTTGGTGTTGAGATCACCCGCTATGATAACGGAGTCACTCAAACCGAATAGGGCGGTAAGGTCGTTGGTGATAGGGGTTTTGGTCCTCTGACGACTAGCGGAAAGAATGTACGCGGAGACGACGGAGATAGGCTGGAGACCGGTCATGCTAAGCCGACAGATGGATACCTCGAGGAGATATTTTAAGAGGGTCTAACTAAAGGAATGCAGTGCAATTCCTTCTTGTAATAAATTGTGAAAGCACGATCGATCGTTATGAACTACTATAATATATAAATACTTGGGTCGCGATGAAAGTGACAAACGACAGATGAGTGCTCTTATAAGAACCGCACTCAGTCAAATCGGACACGACCGGAGCGGAGAGTTGTGAAGATTCGACCAATCACAGAGGAAACGACAGCCGCGGACCTGTGATTGGTCGATCCCACACGTCTCCTTTCCGCTCCGCTCGTCCCCAGTTTGGTAGAGTTCGGGCGTAAAAGGGACATTAAGAAAGCTGGCAACGTAGCAAATAGCTGTCAAATACTTCACTGTAGTCAAATGTTACTATATTTGTAAAGCTGACAATATTTTTAAATATCATAATGAAACATCTTGTGCAGTGGAGAAAAAAATGATTATCTATGCTCATAATCAATGTTTTAGTGCACTCCGGACGTTACTTTATATAAATTTAAAATTATTGACAATATTAACCAAAACATCAAAATATTCGTTGATGTTAGCCATTTCCGGGGTAGCCAAGTTTCTGAATGCACACTCAAAATAAAAGTAAAAAAACACCAAGTACTGCTAAAACCCATAATTACTGCCATTATAAATTTATTTATTTTTTTACTAATTTTATTATTGCTAAGTGATATACGACTAACTATAGACTAGTTGATTAATATATATATATGTGCGTTACGCAATAAATAGACCACGATAACGAGGACGCTATTACAGCGCAGAGGTTAACTTCATAAATACAGACACTAATGTTTCAAACACGTTGAAACCTATCATAACAATGTGTGACTTCGTTTAATTAATAATTCCGCCCCCTACTGTACCTGGGTTGCTCTAACCTGCCGGTCGTTTAGAGGCAGAGCGTCTTAAATAAAAAACAATTGAAAAAATATACATACACCTTAACACTAGACTTAAAACTAAAGAAGATTGCATCTGGTAAAGAATAACGAAACAAATGAAATAGTTCTAGAATGTTACCCTTCCCATGTTTGGAGAACTCCATCAGGCTCATCAATAACTGTTATTTCATCAAACGAGCGTCAACGAAAAATAATAATGTATGTGCCGAGTTACTACTGTCAGCCCTGAACTCCGACCCCCAACCCATTCCATCAATTCTTCATCCATCACAACAATTAGGTACATACATCGACAATCAAGTGCTTTTGTATCAGATGTTAGTAATAAAAAAAGTTGACCACTTCTGCAGTCTCGGTGTAGAAACTCTGGAAGTACGCGTGCTACCTTTACTGATGTTTACACCCCTGGTCATGGCCTCCAGCACAATAGACATACATACAAGGACTAATATGCATCGCTAATTCTACCAGGGGCCTAAGTCTGCTATTACAATAGTGTCAGAATGATCGATCACTGATCGGATAATGGTTAATTTTGACAAGTTTGGTAATCTACTACATACTAAACTTGTCAAAATCAACCATTATGCGATCAGTGATCGACCATTCTGACACTATTGTAATAGCAGACTTAGGCCCGTGTTAGAATGAACCCTTCCTGGCAGAACCTAGATAGACTTAAAATGTATTATTGGGTGTTCTGTGAATCGCTCCACAAAGCAATTATACTATTATCGAATTACGGCTTAGGTTGAAAACCAGAAACACAGGCCGACATTCATTAAGACATATACTTGTTACTATTATCTTTTGATTGTAAGGTAAGCATGTTAGGGCTTATGCCCTTAGTATAGGACACATACACTAAGGGCATAGCAGACGCGACACGCGTTTCCGTGTGGGGCAAACGCGTAACCGTGTCGCGCCAGGAGTACCAAGACGAGACCCGATCCTATAGGTACACGCATAGCTGTACTGATAATGACTGGCTCTGTCTAAACCCTGACCATGGCGGCTAAGTGCTACGCCCTCTCTTCTAGCGCTCCTGTTGGAGACAGCGCCGTCTTAAACATAATTGTTGTCCTAATTGGTTAGAAAGCAGCATGTTTTGAATACCATTCCGTACGTTCGCGTTGGGATACTAACATTAGTGACTCGATACGATAGACCCGGATGCTGATTGAAATGGAGATTATATATCGACGTTCATTGTCCCTCACTATCGCCGCCTTGCAGCGACCCGACACGCTATGGGCTCTTCTAAAGGCGGAGTGCATTGCACACGCTTTGAAACCAAAAAAATAACAACATTGGCTCGTATATTCAATGAAATTAATGTGCATCAGATTAATTCATGTTTTTTACGAATCCTTGTTACTATAGCCTAAAAGAAAATATAATTACAAGACTTAGAATTAGGCTTTAATTACAAGAACTCAATGTTGTTATTTGTTTGGCAGGAACTTTCGTGCTGCGCTGCACCTCGCCAGATATGCTCGGGCCCGAGAAATTCTGAACGAGAAAATCTAAAAGATTTTTTATCAACGCACAATTTATTATTTTAATTGAACGCTCGTTAAGCGTTCGAAGTCATTGACCAAGTAGTTCCTTCCTGAAGAGGAAGTGAGATGGAATGCGTGCTTCATATATGGTGGCCAGTGATCGTTTTCTGGCAACCATTAGAAATAATAACGCACCGCGTGTCAGATTAATCATGATGTTAGTATTAATCTTTAGATGACATTCACTACTGAAAAGGTCAAAGATCTCGAACACTAAATAATGCAGTTGCAACGCTTAACAATAACATACTGTAGACACCGATTTACACATAACTTTTACAATGATCTAAGAAATACGCGAGTTATATTTCAAAGAGCGTTGACGAACTTTTTTTTTATTAATCACTAGCTGTTCCCCACGGTTTCACCCGCGCTGCTCAGCACCTGTTGGTCGTAGCGTGATGTTATATAGCCTATGTTACTCGGGGATAATGTAGCTTTCCAAAGGTGAAAGAATTTTTGAAATCCGTCCAGTAGTTTCGGAGCCTATTCATTACAAACAAACAAACAAACAAACAAATCTTTCCTCTTTATAATATTAGTATAGATAAACCTAGAAGAATATTTCACATAGTTGTTACAAACACCTACAGGGACCGGTCAAGATGGGATATGGATAACCAGTTTAAGGCCCGGACTTCACCAAAGTGGAAGCAAGACGAGGAGACGGTAGATGTGCAAGACTCGACCAAACAGATGAAACACCGAAATAATCGATGTTTGATTCCAACCACTGTAACTGGTCGATTCGCGAGCATTTTCCGATATCCAATCCACTCGACTCCGCTTCGATGAAGTCGGGGCCTTAGTCAGTGACCGAAAATCTGACTGTTTAGTGCTCCGACTTATACGTGACCAAAGCGACTGCGAAGGCGAGGCATCAGTCGCGCAGCAGACGTCTGCGAACGTCGCTGCTATGTTAAATGTGGCCGCGAAACGCAACGACACGGCGTCGCGGGAGGCAACAGTAGAGCTGGACCGCCATTAACGAGCCTCATATTAAAGATATCAGTATCGTGGTCGCTCCTGAGTGTATAATGAGAGGGTTCGCGTTGCAGATGTTCCTCCGTTCTGATGCTTCCCGCGCCGCTAACGTTCGTTCGGCCGGAGCTTTTGTCGGACCAACTAAAAGGAGCCATCCTGTTTGTCGTTCAGGTGTTTTCACTCCTCGATCCCTGTCTTCGACATACCACCGATAACAATCGGATCGAATCGGCAAGAGTTGTTGGTGTTATATATAAGTATAGTGTACTTCAATCAGGTGCTCAAATCTCGCAGACTCGCCAACCAATAACTATCGGTTATATGCGATACTTAAACCATAGCTATATGTTACACTAAAAAGAGACTGACAGAGACCGTAGCAACAAATTCTCGGTGAGAAACTAGTTAGCTACAGCTGACACGCACACAGAATAGATCGGAAATCACAAGCTCAAGGACCTGTCTCTACAGTTTTGTTGGAGAAAGGAACATAAATATTGTGACTTAAGCGCTATACCAAAAATAATACACATAAAAGACTTATCCTAACAGATATTAGAATTACATTAAATATATTTACATATTCATCATTGAATTATATTATAGAACCTAAATAAATTATACAATGCTAAATAAAATATTGCAACAAGAGGTAAGGTGATTTTCTTCCGCGTACAGACGGCCAAGCCTTGATGTTTGATGGTCTGAGATGATGTTTTCCTGCGACAAAAAAGAAAAGATGTGTTATCATACGAACTTGATTTCGAAACAAATGACTTAAGTAATTCATTAACAGTTATACGCTCAGCATGCTTAAGTAGTACGCGCGCATGCTTCAGGATAATTAGCTTGGCATGTCAATTGAGACGAGAGGGTTTTCACTCATCTCGAAATTAAGAGAAGATAGAGTAGACATTAGGAGTAATGATAGTAGTTGTATGATGATACTGACCCTGCTACTGATGTTGGCTCTCGACGATCAGCATGATAGACTGATGTTGTTGGGCGTCTGCGTGGATAGTCGGTACGGAGCGCAAACATTCGATCTGATGCGCCGCCCAGTCTTTCTTCTGGCAATACGTCGAGCAGTAAGGCGTGCGCCGGCAGAGCGAGCATTCAGCTGACGCCTCCCGGTTGCAATTTGCACACTACATGGACAAACTGTTTTAAAAACTACGGGATACTTAAAGGATTTACCTCAGTTCCCAGTTTTTGTCTCCCATACTAATAAACAATTAATCATAACGCCCATTAAAAATTAAGTAAAGTATTTCAGACACAAATCGTAAGGCACAATACACATTAAAAGAAACAAATGGCAATGCTTTATAGTATTTTAAAAATAAACATCGCAACGAGAATTGAGGTCAACGCACACACTTAAGCACTACACGGGGTACTTTACAGTTTTCTGCCTACGGTAGTTGAACTCTTTGATGCCGCCGGGCTGATCAACAGAGTGAAATTAATCTCAAACACGGCCTAAGAAATGGCACACCTTCAGACCGCGCATGGGATTAACCTCAAATCTGTACATGGATGCACCATTCCCCACTATATCCTTTAAAAACCAGCCTTTGATGGCATCGCGTCTCATTAGTCCACCTCAAGGAGCAGACCCCCAGTAACACAATTTTATTCTTTTTTTTATATGGTAGGATAACGTGATTTGTACTGCGTTTAGTCGTATAATTTGGTTTTATAACAGTTTTTGATACGTTATTTTTTGTATCTTTTAAATCGTGTTAGATCTGGTTTAGTCTAGTAATATAGAGAGGTTCGGAAGGCCTTTGGTCTCAATTTTTTAATTTTATCAATATACAACTAACCAAAATTTTAAAGAGCACGACAAAGACCCATTTATCATTGTGATTTATCTGACATCTTTATTTTCTCTGTTAGAGGTCTCATATTAATAAATGCCTGAAATAATACTAACACTAGATTATGCAAGAAGCTTTGCTTTCTTTAAAATAAGTAATAACTCCAGGAGGACCTTTTAAATATGCCCTTTGTCAGTCCGGGCTATCGAAGTTTACTTTTAGTTCTGCCCAAAGAATATGGGAAATCGTATTTTTAGTGATTATCCTACACGTATTAACAAACTCACAAAATTCGACTGTTGATGGGTGGAGAGGGAGGGGAAAGCCAAAGAAAAGATGTGATTGTGTAAGGAATGATATGTTACATCGGACAGGGGAGAATGGAAGAAGAAAACGTGTTGTCTGTCCCCAAATAGAATGGGACAAGGTTAGGAAGGTGATGATGAAGAGCTCATGACGATTATGACTGAACTGTTAATTCGGCTCAAGCCTTATCGTATACCTAAATACAGTGTCGATTACATTACGCTAGCAACTAGCCTTTATCAACTACCTATATACCTGTACCTATATTGGGATGTTTTCCAATCTAACCGGATCTCATCTATTTTACATGGAGCCTCGAAAAGAATGTTTGCCTAACTTCCATGTTCTAACTACTCGTAACAATTTATGTCAAAGGCCTACGAAATGTAATTTTGAAAACAAATGAGTTTTCGTTACAAATACGACGTAATAAAACATTGAATTGAATGATACTTGAAAACTGTTTAGTCGGTAAAAAAACCTGTTATGAAACCTTTATAGGTCAGTTACACAACTGTAGTTATACAACTGTATATAACTATTATACGACTTATTTTCTGGGTGGGCGTGCTCTCGGCGTCACTTCGGAGACGCTGAGCCAATGCGATTACGTGCTTACTTTGGGTGGACGCCTTATTGATGACGGACCAATGAGATGAGGCGATGCTAATCCCGTCCAGTGCTTATAAGGCCTATTTCAGATATAAGTGAAAACCGGTCATAACAGGCTTCCACGTGCACCCACGCACTCTTGTTGTTTACAAAAATGAGGCCGAGATTCATAAACGCAACTTAGCACTAACTGTTGCTACGTAATATTCCTGTCAGTGTCGCACAGCTGTTTAATCGAGAGCTAAGTATGGATTATATTATAGATCTCATGCTGTACACCCGGCGACGCATCAAGCTATACATTTCCAGCATAACATAGTCTCGCTTTGTATTGGTTTCTAATACAATGAGAGATCCGCATAATCTTGTTTTGTATAGCTTGCTCGCCGTGCGTAAGCGCGGCCGGCACACGTTTCGCTTCTAAGCTGGTGAACACTAATCATACAAGTTTATGGATATCTAAACACGCTCTGAAATAGGCTTAAGTGTGCGTTGATGCTTAATACTCAGTAAAGACGCGTAACTACATATTATTTTGGTTAGATAAAAACATATTGCAATACGAATACGTAAAGGTTGGCTACTTGGTGAGATTGGGGGCTTATTGGACGGATCGCACGAATTTAACTCGCACAAAACGTGCGAATCGACTCCTTTCAAACATATTATTTTTTCTGTAGTCTGTGCGAGTTAAATTCGTGCGAATCGTCCAATAAGCCAGATTGGGTAGTATAGTGATAAAATTACATTTTGATGTGTTTTCTTGTTATTCCTCAATCGGCAACTTAGATTTCTTCGTCTAGTCCCTAGTGATCTTGACATCAGGCGTTTGCCTCCTTCAACTGCCACGGGGACCAGAAAAGACGCAAACGCCGAACGGCTAGAGTATCTGCCCCTATTTATGGACAAAGGACAGAAGTGGAGTGTCGGGGCTTCATATTCAGATTGTGTTCGAGAAGGATTGATTCTGTCCCCAGACATCTGGATTTATAGCGGCCAACTTGTGTGCACCCGGTTCAAAGATTTCCATATCGGCCACTGGGACGATTTGGGGGAGGATATGTGCTTCATTTGTCAAAAGCTTCTGGCTCTAAATCGGTTTCGTGGTAATTGATGTTCAAACAAGGAGGTAATGACTCTCTATTCTTTTTACCCTTTAGTACCTACGAGCCGCTATTTTCCAGCTCACGTTTTAGAGAGATGATGACACTTCAACATCAGTCCTGCGTCAACATTGACGTTCCTAACTTGTCCGACACTAATTTCAAATTAATTTACTTTGCTTACATATCATGTTGTTAAATTAGAGCTAACAGAATACCGACAGGTTTAATAGCGAGTCTCAAATTAGGCACAGCCTGTATGTTTTTGAACCAGACTCACAAAAATCTAATATATAAAATTCTCGTGTCACAGTTTTCGTTCCCATACTCCTCCAAAACGGCTGGACCGATTTGAACGAAATTTTGTATGCATATCGGGTAGGTCTGAGAATCGGCTAACATCTATTTTTCATACCCCTAACCGAGCAGCGGGTGAAACCGCTGGGCACAGCTAGTAATAATATACATTGTTTTGATAGCGGAACATCAATAACTAGAAGACGCTTCGATGCCAGAACAGCATTATCAGTTTTCTCAATAAAAATATCACTATATTACCCAATTGTAACGATATTGCAATTTAATTTTTTATCCAGAAACTTTTCTTAATACAAGTGACCGCGATTTTATTTTCGCGTCACTCGATTTTTCAGTAGTCAACCGTTTCTATACTTTTTTTTGGAATGGAACCTTATTAAGGAAAATATTTCTTTAAATTCTTTTTTTTAACCAACCTTTACACAGCTTTGTTCACATTTTTTGTTTTTATAATTTTACTTTTACATGAATATGTACTGTTTTAATTTAACTATTCGACGTATATATGTCTAAATGTCCTTACAAACTAACACTAAAATACAACATTAAACTAACAATTGTAATAAGTAATATCTAATGGAAAATTATACTCTTCCATTAAGATCTTACGATATACCATAGTGTGGGCTTTCATAAAAACTGATGATTAATTTGTAGCTGTTTGTATGTCTTTATGCAATTAATAAAATCTACAGTACGCATAGTACTTAAGATTCAAGTTATACAAAACCAGTTTATCCGGATTACACCGGTAACCAATGCAATGGACTCCATACTCGAAGTCACACTGGAAATGTATAGCTTGATGTATCGCTGTCTGACTCAAGATTTAGAAATAAGGGTTAATAATGTTAGTGTTAGTGGTTAAAAATGCACTTCAGTTAATAACCAACCGTTTAACAAAACACTGCATCGCGAGGCAGAAGGGTTCGTTCACACAGCAGTCCGTTTTATCGTACTTATTTGCTTTTCTACACATGACAGTATTCCAGATCTAGTAAAAAAATCGATCATATATTCCGGTCCGTTTTAAAAAAAACCTGTAAACGGGTGTGAACGTAGCATCCTGTAGCGACGGATCCGTTAAAACGATCCTATAAATACGGCCCTTCTGTGTGAACGTACACTTAGCTAGCAGGTTAATTCTAAGTATATGTAGGGTTAATGTTAGTACAGATATAGTTGTTTCTAGATGCGTTAATATTAAGTGATTCAGTGGCCCAATCTACAAGCCCATGCGAATGCTATGCATAAGTTTCAATTATATTAAGCCTATAATAACAATGATTGTGGCCGATTCCCGTGGCTGTGGTGGATGTGTATCTGTGATTGTGTTCAAAACGGTATATTTGTTATTTATAAATACAATCGTGACGCCTCAAAAAACCCAACTAGTACAAGTTAATGGCAGAAGGACCGAATAAAAAGAGCAAGGATGGCTTTTCTTGCCCATTCTTCTCATGTACCTAAATATGTCATTGGCTGAGGGCCTAGGCACATCAACAGCGCAACGCTACTACCGTGAAACGATATGACGTTGTGCACGGTTGTGAACGGTGCGCCGCGCCGACCCCAAACGCACTCGCTCGCTAGTAGATGATCCGTCAGTATAGCACGGCGAACGAGAAGCGATAGAAAATGTAAACAAATCCCATGTCAAAACCCCATCTAAAATGGCCGCCCGAATGTTGGCGAACCTGTTTTAACGTTGTCATGTTTTTGCCGGGAGAACGAGACATTACGACAAAGGCACAAGATGGAAAGAGCTAAATATTAGATTGTCAACGCCACAGTTGTTCTTTAGGTTAATGACCCTTCATATCGCTTCTCGTTGGCCGTACTATAGTACGTATTGGTGCAAAAAAGATGACCGATCATTTTATCGATTTGGCCTTTTTCCACCTCAGAGACTCCCAGACAACCGAAAGAAATGAACGTTTATTTGTTATTTTCTCTTACAACCAATTATTCCAGATGCCAAAATCAGATGTGGTTTGTGCTTTTCGTCGTTAGAAATGCCGCTTACGGTGGAGCCAGCGGTTTTCTTTTCATGGTCTAGTTTCAGATGCATCAAGAGTAGGAAACGTCTCAAAATACTTCCAGGTACAGTAAGTTGCCCATTAGCTGATTCGGGTGCTTTACTAGACTTAATTAATAGTTAGCTCCATTAGTCTATGTATTTTTTCGTTTAGAAGTTTAGAATCTCCTGCACCTCTGTTGTTCTTCTTATCTTAGTGAATGAGATATTTGTTTTAAGATGTACTTTTGTACTCTTTGCATGATCATTATATTGGAGTCATTGGCAGAGCCAAACAGCTATCGGTATGGAATGTGTCCAAATGGCCTTCAGACTCTTCCTTCCTTTTTCTATACGTTTAGATGGGCCACGTAAGTCCCACGTCTAGGTGACTGCCGAAGTACCTTTCTTTATTGGTGTAAAATTGAATGCCATTTTAAATTAACTGGAGAGCAATCTTAACTTTAGAGAGTGAATATATTCTGCACAAGTTCTGATACAATGGTTCAATTCCTCCACGTGGCTGACAATTTCATATCAATTTCATTGAGGGTGTTTTATAAGAGTAGAGAATTTTCAATTATAATAGACTGTATCGTCAGCAAAAGTTGCCACAGTAATTCCAGGGTTCTTTAATTTTTCACCAAGTTTCGGGGTTGCGGGTTGTCTCGAGGATGCGGGTTGTTCTAAAGACACGGCTGCTTCGGAATACAAAGGGCAAAAGAAAAAACATAGATGGGTTTAAGTCAGTAAAATTCTGACACTCCCTCCTGCTCCGCCCAAAGCGGGAGAAGTTGTTTGATGATTGCCCATCCGAAAAAAAAGGGTTGAGTAATGGTAACTTCGTTCGCATTCAATACACAATCATTTGGTGGGAATGCACTACTGAGATGCTTTGCGAAAGCTTTGTCAATATGGGTTCTGTTACACGGTGCCATGTATGCCCATGGCCATGTATGTTGAGGTGGTTTTGTTTGTAAGTATCTAGTTTTTTGCATGCTATCCATCGTGAGTAGTTTGTAGTTTTTAAGGCTGACAAACCGGCTAGATAGTTAAATCTCAAACTCATTCAAGTCATTTATTTCAATTAGACCATTACAGGCAGTTTTGAATGTCATAAAAACAAAAAAAGATGCTGCTACACTCCCAGTCACAAGTCATAATAACTTGTCAAAGTACTGTAGTTGCCTAAATAAAGCGTCTTCTTTAAGTGTTTTAAGTATTACCCTAATTAAAGCGTCTTCGTTTTAAGTATTATTCCTTTTTTCACTCGTGTGATTTATCTTGTGCACATACTAGAAGGATCCTGCTTTTTCGAGTATCGTCTGTTGTAATGGTATCCGAATATGTTTTACTTTGACAATCATTGTCTTCAAGCATGGACATTCACAACTTTTTTGAATGACTGATGTTAGCTTGCGTAAGGCGTCATCAATGTCTGGTTGGGATTTAAGACTAAGGTTTAGAAAAGGGTTGTAGTCAGTGCGTTTGTTGTAGAGTTTTCTGTTGTTTTCCATATTAAGAACATCGATTTATTATTCGATCGAGATTAACAACCTGCAACCCGGGCTGGCAGTGGCCTTGGAAGGCCCCTCATCTTTGCTGACATTCCTTTGAGGTGCGCGTGGAACTTGAACGCTCCGTCGACACGGGGTAAGTTCAATACTTGAGATTGTGGTCAGGTTTTTCTTATATATCTGTTTTTTGAGCTCTCTTCCTCGTGTGCAGGTAAGTTTAGAGGTCCAGTGAACATGTTAGGCGCTCCAGTCACCCCAGCTATGAAACGTAAAACCAAGTGTATTGAGAACGGAACGTACAGTCTGCACAGGAGATAAGTAACCATGCTCGTTAGGTACAGTTGCAGTTTTCCATACGGCGCTCCTCGCCGCGGTCCGCTCTATGGTGATATGTCCAAGACCTCAAGCCTACCCATAAATGACAAAAACTGTAGGTATGTCATAGTCTGCATGCCGGAACTCATTTGCCTGACCTTATATGTAAAGGACAGCAAATGCAATTTTCTGACCATATTATCACGCCAGCAATCCCCGAAGGGTTAGGGAGATGTATCTTCGTCAGTCATGTTTAAGTTCCAAATAATAGGGGGCTAGCTCAACGCCATCAGCTGGGCACAAATCTAGAATAATAGAATCTCTGAAGGCCGGTACCAACGTATCAAAATCTGTACTGTTTTTTAACATCCATGCGCCTTTAAGTATGTGTCAAAGGCTTAAGGCCAGTAAAATATGTCAATAAGTTATGTATGTATGCTCATATGTCAAACACTGTGATTTAAAACAAATGTCTGTATTGCCGATACCTATGCTTGTATGTCAAAGGTTGATGAAAGCTGTAAAGGGTGTGTATGCAAGTGACTTAAACTGTGACTGTGTACATATTATGTTGAGACTGTAAATATAAACCCAAGCACCCAAGATGCCGAAAAATAAATTATATACCGGGCCACAAACACCACTAAAAAGAAATACGTCCTTATAATAGTCAAGTTCTTATTAGTCACGTTATGATAAATTGGTTTCCGAGACGCTCATTTAAAAAGTTTCTCAAGCACCATGATGTCCGCTCATATGTAACTTGTGCCCACAGCTGCTCCTAAACGGCTGTCAACTGTATGAAGTCACTAAGTCTCTAATAAAAGATATGAGCAGTATTGTAACAGACAACACGAAGATATATTTAGTTTGGCCCGTAAAAGATAGCGCCTGAAAACGCGCTGTTCAGCTTCTTCTAAAATGTCGACGACGTGATAATCAAAATGGCATTATGGATATCACACATGCCCTGAATGACATGCAGGATATCGACCAAATACTGCAATTAAATGTCAAAAGCTGGAAAATAGTTTACACATTGCGCCTAGCTAGGAAAAAAATCAAATATTCGACGACACCCGATGTTAGTAAGCACGATGACACCCAGACTTAAAATTACTCTGACCTTTTTAGCTTCTGTGTCGTCCACGTTGTGAAGGGACACCTGCTCAGCATCCACATGCGCGTTCACACTCGCGGCAAGCAACGCGGTAGCTCGCTCCTGCTCGAGGCGCTCTAGCTGCCGAGCATTTACAACACGTACATCTTCCACGCACTGTTTTAATTCCGACGCCAGCCTTACTAGGGAATGACCGATGTCGTCCAGTCTTTTGAGCACGCCGCTCAATTCGGGAAGGCCTAAAATAAAAATTATTTTATTACCGAAAGTACCGCACTGAATTTAGTTGCGAGTTTTATGAAGTTTATAACGAGTTATTTCAAATTATTTACGAGATATTTCAAATTAATTGCTAGTATTTTGAAATCATCGCGAAATCCGGATACTAAAACGACCACTATCTATCCGCGGTACACTATTAGGCCATCCACGGCCAGCGAGGGCCGCGGATGGCCAAATCGAAACACGACTGAACGCGGCGACTTCTGACTCGGAAATGAGCGCAGTCTCCGGCAGCTGGGCTGGGACGCCTAACCGGTGCGGCGGGGCGAGGGGCACAACGGGCGGTGGGCCCCGGGCGGTGGACGCAGGACCGTGGGAGGTGGGAGGTGGGCGCAGGACCGTGGGAGGTGGGAGGTGGGCGCAGGACCGTGGGAGGTGGGCGGTGGGCGGTGGGTAAAGGTCGGTCTGTAGTGGGGTGGCGTGGGGGTTACAGGTGTATGTGTGTGTAGGACCATCCTACACACACATACACCTATAATAAAGAGCTTGTAAGTGGACTGAAGGATAGGGTTTTGGATTTTTTAAACTCACCTAGACGAATTACGCGAAACAATAAAAAGGCTCACAGAATCTAACTTTAATAAATTATTTTTGCAAATGGCCAAAGATTCCGGAAAACGTGTAAACATCGAAAATATTAAAACGCAGCACTCCCGAAAATTAACACAGTAAAAACGCGAAATTGCAAAAATGAACACTGATTTTAGAAACTGAACCGTAGGAAATAATATTAATGTTGAGACACGACCGAACTCAACAACGAAACGAACTTAAATGGTGCCGCTGTAGCCCTGGAAAGCTTTTATAGGCTAGGGTCCTGCAGTTTATCGCATGCGCGTTAGCCTTAAGTTTTGTTCAGGCAAAAAAGGACCCTAAGAAAGCTAGAACTAGTTGTTTTCATCCTGTACTTGTTCTCCCTTCTACATTTTTGACGCATCGGGAATATATCGATCGAGCTTACAGGCCATAACTACTCAGTACTATACAGTAAGACCCGTTAAGGGCAAAAGATCACGAAAGTATTACAATCCTTTTGTTTACAAACATCGCATGGAAGGAATCGAGGTTGCATTTATATTAGGGATTAGATAAAATATTGAGCTGAATTTATTAGAACATGTTTTATGATCTATCATATGGTCGGAACATGCTTAGGCTGACAGACAAAAACTTAGTTTTAACACTTCATGGTAAGATATGCTGCCAATAAAATGTAAGGCAAATTGGTTGGAAAATTGTTTTTTTTTTTGTATATAAAAAAATAATTTAAAAAGAAACGGTTGCCACCGTTAAATGATAAAGAAGGTAAACGAAGCATCACTGATTAAATTGATTACTGTTTCATTTTGTTTAAGAAACTTTAATATCTCTGCCTACTCTAAATATAAAAAACAAGCTCGCATATATTACGTGGGCGGTCTTCCCTTTCTGGAGATTCATCTGTGTGAGTGCAGGTATTGATCAGATCTGCCAGGTGCGTTGCCTAGATACGGCCTACGCAGTAGAGCTGCGGGAGAGCACCCCTACTTATCACATGTAGTGCATTTTGGAATGGGGAGGGTGGGTCTGGAGTATTTCTAGAATATTACAGGGGTGCAGTTATTGATCGAATCCCGGGCATCCGGACCTCAGCTCTGGTAGTTTGCACGGAACAAAGAGATTTGATGTTCTCACTAATTATGGTTATATTTAGTCTATTTTTTTTGTCTTGGAGATGGGAAATCATCAAATATCTTCCCCCGCTCTGGGCGGAGCGGGGAGGAGAGTATCAGATTTGTGCTGACTAAAACCCACCCATGTTCCTTCTATTGCCCTTTATGTTCCGGGGCCGCGGTATCTCTTTCAACAACGCGCAACCCTGGTTATATTCAGCCTAACATAGCAATTTTAAGAATGATTCATGATTATAATGCTATTTTACTCTAAAAATTCAAGCTGCACCTATATAAAAATACTTTAAAAAATACTGTTATTAAGCTGTATTGTCATTTAGGCAATGAGGTCAGCTCCATCTAAATTAGGGTTAGTTTTCATCATATCATCTGCTTAGACTATCCGGAATATAACGGAAATTGTTTTTTTTTTTTATTATTTAAGTTGCCGAAATTCACTTCCCACTTTATTTAATGGTTTGTTGGTAAAATTTAAAGTTTAAGGTAGAATACTTTACTACGTATAAGAAAAATACGACCAAACTTGATAAAAAGCATGGTGTTAAATACCTACTGTGTCTATTTTTTCTATTTTACGATTATAACATAATTTTAAAAAAAGTTTCCGCAGGGAATAACAAAAAGCGAAGAAAAAAGCAAAAAATTGACCGAATTAATTTAAATACTTTTTGGCAAATTAATGAACATGAAGGTAAGTAGTACCTGCTACGGTACGGCAATGCGTGCGCTTATGATCAGTAGGACTACTATGACATCTTAAAGCAGAACTTATTCGACTGAGTGAAAGAGATGGTGCTAGACACCCTGTATGCTCTGTCCCTTTCCCTCAGCGGAATAAGTTCAGCTTTAACACGTCATGGTAGGGTAGCTGGGGGTCTAAAATGTCCGCTTCAGCAAAATCATAATGGAATAATAATATGAATTACGTTAAAATGGTCAGGAGCCGCAGTTAATATTGTGAATTTGAGACCATTTGACATAAAATGTTATATTATTAACCTATAATGTTTCTGCTTAAACAGCCATTTTAGATACCCATATGTGTCCATATATGGAGGTGTATGTAAGGATAGTAGCCAGTGGCGTTCTATGGTTTCTGCCCACACTCTACTTCCCAGAGGAAATAAAAGTGTGTATTAACATTATTTTTTCTCATGAATGATCATACGACAAATGGTATTTCTAAGCCTCTGTAATATCAACAGATACATAAATAAGTAAATATATAAACCAAAAAAATATCAATCATCATCTGCATAGCCTTTTCTCAACTATTTTGAGATCGGCTTCCAGTCTAACCAGATGCAGCTGAATCCTTACTAATATTATAAAAGCGAAAGTGAGTTTGTTTGTCACGTCTTCACGCCTAAATGGCCAAACCGATTTTGGTGAATTTTGTTACAGGGATAGTTATAGGACCCTGGAGACGGATATACATATTTTTTTTAGAGTGAGAATAGGGGAGCAAGATGGAAGAAAAGGGGGCACAAAAACATTTTTATTCAATCAACACGCCGGTCAAAGTTAGCGTTACCCCAAAGTAACTATGCTACACGAACGAAGTCGGGGGCGGAAGCTAGTATGGTTATAAATGGAACGACTTCCTATTTGATCAACAATTAAGCTGCATGAATCAGCTCAATTTTAAATCAAAAAACTATTTTGTATTTATTTTTTAACATAATTGTTAACTAACATTATTCTCCGCGTTATTTGATTCAGATATCTTGAAAAATTTTAGTTAAATTGTTTTTAAAGATACATACACACTCAGTATCATCCGTAGATATAAATAAATATTTAAAATGTATCATAATTTTCCTGCCTGCATCCTAAGTTATTTGAAGTCGGCGCAGCATACTTTTTTTTTTTTTTTTTTTTATTATTTGTAGGCTCGCGTTTGACCACTATCTCACCTGATGGTAAGTGATGATGTGGTCGACGATGAAGCACGCTTACCTAGAAATAACCTATTCACTCTTGACTTGAAGACCCCCAGGTTATAGCTGTCAGGAAATACAGACTCCGGCAGGGAATTATACTTCTTCCATACTCCTCTATTCTCCACATTTCATCGGACACACTTCTTCTTCCTTGCCATATCATCCGTCACACAGTCCATCTATAATTTTTTGACCTGCCTCTACCAATCCACATTCCACATTAAAACTTTTCAACAAAACTTTAAAGCTATGAAAAAATATTATTTGTGTTACGGGTATTTTAATTCTGGAGACGTGTACCTAATTGTAATATATGTTTTGTCTATACTTCTGCTTATACCCCCTTTTTTTAGGGGGTGGAAAATCACCAAATAACTTCCCCCGCTCTGAGCGGAGCGGAGGGAGTGTCAGACTTTTAGTGACTAAAACCCACCTATGTTCCTTCTATTGTTACTCTTTACGTTCCGGGGCAGCGGTATATCTCTCGAACAACCCGCAACCCCAGCAGGCGGAGGCTCTGGCAAGTCCCTCTGCTTATACCCCTTTACGATCATTTTATAAAGAAACTAAATATTTATTATTGGATTCAATCCGAACACTCTCCCCGCACCTACCGTAGTAATTTGTCCCGGTCACCTGCGCTCACGAACTAGATACGGCTTATGAATTTGAGCGTAGTTACTGCTGTCATATCATATTTCATAGCGATATTTTGAAAACAAAAATGTCTTTTTGATTCGTCTGTATCTGTATACTTGTCAAATACAAATAAAAAAAAAACAAGTTTATCAGTAAACTGCATCTCATTTCATCCAATTTAAAATCTTAAATGGCCATCAAAAACAAGACAAAAAAAAGAAAAAAAAAACTCAAATTGCACATGCACCAAAATGCATGGCTGCATTGCATTGCATTTCTTTAAGTCACGAATGCCATTGATAAGTACAAGTTCATTCCCTGCAGTCCGTAAGTCCACACCTCACACCGAGCAACGAACGATCTTGTTCCCCATTCCAACGTTCCGAGTCCCCCTTAAACATGAGCACCCCCCGCAAGTTCAACAGGTTTTCACAAACTCTTCAATCACCGCACGTGCTGGAAGTCATGCAAAACGAGTCCACCCACATTCCTGGGTTGCCATTATTGCCACCGCGTCTAAGGCACTGGGGGGAAAAGAAATTGACCTCGTACCCATGCTGTCGTTAATGACGTCAGTGTAGGTCGAGGTTCGCGTCTGGGGAAACCAGCTGAAATACTTGCGTCATAAATTTTTCAGTCGCAACAAACCATTATGCCGTTGGCTTAGCAATAGGGTGTCGGCTCATTCATGAATAATGTGTGGTTGTGTGTGAATGCTTAGTACCGTGCTCATTCAGCAAACAATATGTTATGGGCCTGTAACTCTTTCCCTTGGGGCGAGTAGCACTCACACGTAACGGGTTATTACGTTTTCGTTCTGTCTCTCTCTCGCGTAGACGCGCGATAAATTCCCGCAGTTGCCATGGCAACGAAAAGACGCACGCCGCGTTTTGTCAGCTGCATACATTATGGCAATTAGCTGTATAAACACGTGCGTACAACTATTTTGGACTCACTTTACGTTTTTTGGACGCTCTTTTAGGCTTTTTGAAATCACTAACTAAATAACACTTTGCCCAACTTAAAAATCGACCCAGGACCTACGCTGAGCAGTCGTTTGCAATCACTCGACCAACAAAACAGTCACACAGCGTAGCTTGAGATAAAATAAGGTAATAGGTCAGTAGGTACGTGAATTCCCAATTTATTTGCTTACATCTAGGATTGATAGCGGCATCTCTTGACAAGAAAGGAAACTAAACGAGACAGGAGAACGAGATAATCATTAGTAAACGTTTGCATTGAAATGTAATTAATACCCCAGTTCCCATTTTATATACTTTAATCGATTAATAAAAGTCGATATTTAAATTACATTCAAAAATTTCTTTAGTTCAGGATGTCTAATGATATCAAGACACACAGCGACATGATAATAGGGCAAGGTATATTTTAGGGCAATACTTTGAGTATTTTTAGGGTTCCATAATACCTCAAAAGGAAAAAAACGGAACCCTTATTGGATCACTTTGTTTTCCATCTGTCTGTCTCTCTTGGGAACACGTAGAGTTATCGAGTTGATATTAAAAGCATATAGATCCCTTGGAGCTATGAAGAAATCAATCCTCTAAGTCTACGCAGTCAAAAGATATGGCTGTTTATTACATCATGTGTATACTGTACCATAATAAAAGCAAGAACTCTAGTATGGTCTTTCGGATCATGAAACCAAACAATGCTTTTGTTCTATGAGTGAAAACTCTAATGGACTTTGTATAGGCAGTGTCGCGACCTGCTGATCAACATGTATGGTTAAAGTTATAAACAAGCATTTCCAGGTCATAGAACAAAGTTTTTCTTTTTCATGGTCTGAGAACACAGGTGTTCTTGCGTTTTTTTGTAAATTTTGGATCCACACGAAATACTAACAAAAATAACATACAGAGTATTAAAGAAGACGGAAGGAACATCGACGAATAACGGTCACCATTTTTATTAAAAAAAAAAAAACTAGACATATTTGGGCTCTTTAATTACGTTACAACTTCTAGTCTCCATATCAAGGTGCATGAGTGTCTTTATAATTTTCCTGCCCTTGTCCCAATCTTTCATATCATTCCATACACAATCCATCCATCTTTAATTTGGCTTTCCTCTAGAAAATTTAAAATAAAAACAAATTTGCTATAAAGTCATAAAATATTCATATTCGTTGACGCATTCTTATATTTTATTTCCTTGTCAGTACCTGCGCGTTGTATTCCGTGCGACGCATCTAAAGGGGATCGATATTTTGATTGCTAGCCCGGCCACGGCCCCTGGATGCGGAAGGCGTAGGTAGTAGGCGTAGGGACCTACGCACTTAGCAATGACAAATTAAATTCTTAGGAATATTATTTGTATTACTTGATAAATTAAGCTTTGTCGAGCCTCCATATTACTAACCAAAGCTAGACTTTAGTACAAAATATAACCATGGATGATGCTTATGAAGTGGTATATAATACCTATTCCAATTTCGATAAAAAAGCTTGAATTCCCGGCGCGTATCACGTATTGTGCAGTATGACCTTTCAAAAGTGCAAGTAAATTCCATCCCAATGTCACCAGTATTACGTTGGCGCGATGCCAACTGTGCCAAGTTCTGGAGCACGAGGGTCTGGGGGTGCGCTCAGCATAATTTATTACCAACCATTTGAACGCCCGACCCTCCACACGGATTTAGCACACACAGAGCCCTGAACCTGAACGGAACGCGTTCATGTTGGGGGTTTAGAGTTCACCGATTGTAGGTCAGGGATATAGTCTTGTGAGAAGTAGCTTTTTCAAGATGGTTCAGTTCTTTAGATGACCCACATTATTAAGTTTAAATCACACGTAATGAGGGCCGATTCTATTGCCATCAAACCGGATTTCAGACTCGGGGCTGGTTCTGAGAACCTTTTTATATCTAAACCTAATATATTCTCTCGCAATTATAGGACGATAGCTTATTAGCAAATACGCAAAAAAAAATTTTTTTCTTAAAACCAAACCTCGTAAACAAAGAGCTTCCATTTCATGGAAGCTTACAAAGCTGATGGAACCGAATGCGACGCAATATGATTTTCCCATCCTACCCAAACGCCAAGGTATGGGTAGGGGGGGTGTAGTCGTCGGGGGCTCGTGCGCACACACACTACACTAAAGAGTGTCTGTGTGCGCCGCTGTAAAAGTAGTTTTGCTGCATGTTGGGTATGGGTAGGGTGGGTGTTGTCGTCCGGGGTTCGGACGCACTCACACTACACTGAAGTCTGTCTATGGCGCTATAGGTGTAGTTTTGCTGTATGTTTGTTGTAAGTACACAGAGATTCATGTTGTTATGTTAGCTCGCCCCCTGTCGGCCCGGGCATCAGCTCAAGTACCTTGATTTTGCAAAGGTACTATAGCTATATGGAATTGAATTTAAATTAAATCCTGTTCATCGGTCTGAGTGGCTTCTTACAGAGAGAAGGCGTGCGTTCCAGCTGTTGTGTGAGCTTGTGCTTCGGTCTGTGCGCACATTTTAAAGATAAGCTTATCGTTTTTAATTTTAATTAAATTTGTTTCGACATTTTACGTATCGCTACAGGACAAAATCAAAAAGTTTTATAAACACATAAGCGTCATAATAAAGATTGATTAAAAAAACAAATAGCGACACGGTGCGGCGCCCTGGGTCATGGCAACAAGCATTGGTTGTCGTTAGCGCCGGTCCCAGCTTTTCATCAAGTTAGAGCGATATTTTCTATCGGGGCCCTTTGTTCGAAGCTTTCACTTCGCATAAATTTTGCACTGCTTTTATGTTAAATCAACACTCATTGAACTTTTATTAAATACAGTAGTTCCAATATTATAATTATATGTAACTTCCAACCGATTTCAAAAAAGGAACAGTTTCTCAATTAGTTGTTTTTTAATAGAAATTTTTTCTTTTACTTTATATGGGTGACATGCTTATAGCTTTTAGTACCATTATCACGGCTAAAAAGGTATAAAGCAAAAACTATTTAAAAAAAAAACGACTTTTAAAAATATGAACAATAAGTTAACTTCTGAAAATTAGTGGCATATTTTCAATGAAACAAACAAACAAAAGTCGCCAATTTCAGGAAGTAAACTTATTTTTTTTAATTCGGTTTTAATATATAATTTTATTTCGCACTGGGTTTTTATTTTAGTGCCCTTTTGGCGCCCGTTGCCACCTGGCGCCTATACTAGAGCGTCCGATCCTCTTGTTCTACCCCAGGGCCGGCGCTGTTTCGTATGATACGTATCGTTAATAGTTGTAGATTGCCTTACAAAATGCATGGCTGACGTCTGTCTTTACCCAAGGTGTAAAAGGGTTCTCCGTTTACAGCTCGAAAAAGAAACAAACGTCGACGAAAAAGAAATTGGACACCCCTACAAAATATTGCATCGGCTGACGCAGTTAGGATGACGAATGAAATTTATTTTTTGCTCATGTTTCTTAGGAAAACTGTTCAATTAGATAGTCTAAATCACAACTTATGAGGTATTACTTTGTTACACCCGGTTATTTTTCAGAATTAGAGGGTCCGCGAAATTCCCGTACCAATTTTAGACATAAGACTAGACATTTAATGTAAGGGACTTTTTTTTCTAAAGGCGCAATATAGGTACTCTTCTACCTCTTGCATGGGGAAGAGGAGACACATGGCGAGGAAACCAAGTGCACACTATATAGGGTTGGCCTTCATAGCGTGCACTCATTTTCCAAGTGAAAGTATATTCCACCCCCGATGCTCCGTGGAATGGTGCAACATTGGCGCAGTGCCAACTGTTGCCAAGTTCTCGGACACGCCACGTTGTGGGTGCGCTTAACATAATCTACTACGTGCTCGTGAGCACCCGGCCCCTACCTAGGCCTGTAGTACAAAAAACCTTGAAGTTGTTTCGTAAGCTGTTTTACCGGGTCGGTCGTGTTCTTAGGGCAACGATAGTTTTAATCTCATTTAAGGGATCTTCGGGTGTAGAGGCTAAATAATAAAAGATGCTAGAGTCAATGAGGTAAGCTCCTAGCTGCCGGGGTTGCGGGTTGTTCGAAAGAGATACTGTGGCCCCGGAACGTAATGGGCAATAGAAGGAACAAGGGTGGGTATTATTCAGTACAAGTCCGACACTCCCCCTCCCCCGTTTTAGTAATAGTTATTTGATGATTTCCCACCACAAATAAAAAAAAAAGTTTATCTCCTACTTATTTATGACAACTTGGTATTCATACGCGTGAGAAGTTTTCTTTCCAATCAGAACAGATGAGCTATGCTTTCACTTTAGCTGAAGCAAGAGACTAGGCCGTGCGGGTCGAAAGGTGAGCATTCTTTGTAACGGGACCCCTTCGTGCCTTAGAATATATGATGTAAATAATCTCAGACATCAAAATTGATCCATTTCCCGGTTTCGGATTGAGCTAAAATTGGGCTTCTGTGTTTAGTTTAGATATGAAAAACAAGAAACAATGGACTTAACCACATTTTTAGATGGTCTTGATACTTGTGCTATTTTAAACGTTGCCTGTTTTTTTTTAAGTTTTTATTTAATGTTGGATTTGGTTATTTGTATTGTCATGGAAAAACTGTTGATTTGGTTGATTGGTTTGATTTTCTCTGTTTAGTTGATTGTTATATGAATAAAGACTTTTTACGATGACTTTTAGAGGTTTTGATATTCGAGATCACATTATTACGGCGTTAAGTTTTTCGTGCATTCGTTTCGCGTGCATTCGTTGTAAGTGTTTCGTATTCGTAAACTTACGGGGACGTGTTATTAGGTGTTACACTTTTCTAAGTCACGTATCACACTCGAGTTTTATGCATTATTGCTACGAATTAATGAAATTATTTAATGAAAGGGTTTGCCGATAAGAATACAAGAACACGTATATTTATATCGATATGTCGTATGAATGTTCTTTTCTAATGCTGCCACTTTATTTAGGGAAAGTTGTCCAATTTATCGATACAAAGAGGGCCTCTCTTTGTACCGATAAATCCGACAACTTGTTATACTGGAAATGTATAGCTCTTGATATGTTGCCGTGTGTGCTATTTACGGTTCATCTTGTATGTAAACTACTGCGTAGCCTTTAAGGAATTACAGGCGTGATGTCACGTGTAAATTGATATTCATGGCGTCTACATACACATCCAAGAAAATCGACAAGAAAACAAAAAGCTTTTGTTTGTAATAAACATCGGAATTCTTGTAAACAACAAACGATGGCCACGGCGCGGCGGAGCAAGATGCAGCGGGAAGGAGGGTTGATGATGAAAAGTTCTAGAAGAACGTAGGAGGTATGGCCACATCACTCAGGTACGAACGGGTTCGTAAGATGAGTTCTCGTACGACGGTCGTCTGAAGCATCTACTAAAACTAAACTACTACTACTAAACATTATAATAGTACATTGTTCGCCCGAGCAGGCGAAGAAAGCTCGGTCATAAAGAACATACTATCTCAAAATATTCTTCTGTACCCGTGTTTGTCATCTAATTCTTCCAAAACGGCTGGAACGATTTAAAAAAAAATTGTGTATAAATCAACGGGGTTCTGATTGGTTTGAAAAGTGTTTTAATCTCAAGATGGTAGGCGTACAAACAGATCAGTACAACTCAGTCTATTATTTATGAAAAGCGTGATGTTATATGTTTCTAGAGAGTTCATTGAGATAGAGAGTTCAACTGGCGACGGATGGCTGGTTAGTTTTGGTACTTATCTCTGCCTAACACTTCCGAAAATACAGCTTAAGCACCGACAACTACTAATTATAGCGGTATGTAAGCGTGATGCTATAACTCTGACTCAGTGTCTACTAAAACCCACCCATGTTACTCCTTTTGCCTTTTATGGTTCGGGGCCACGGTATCTCTTTGGAACAACCCGCAACCTCGGGTGCTTAAGACCTTAGATTATAAATATATCCTTATTGAGATTGAAATCTTTCTACAATCTGTCACTTAGTCGATTAATCTAACGATAAAATCGTTTTTACAGTGGTCATGTAATGTGTGTAGGTACACAGTCAGAAACTTTCAAAAGTGATTTTCTCATCAAATGACTTCCCCGCTCTGGGCGGAGCGGGGGGGAGTGACAGACTTTTACTGAACAACCCGCAATCACGGCACTTGCAGCAGGAAAATGGACGGACAACTTATACACTATAATTGTTGGCACTATAACTTACGTACGTCGGTTACCGAATCTAAAATCGCATTTGAAAATGAGATTAAAATGTAGAATAATTTAAGAAGTAATTTGGCTGGAAAAATGACTTTAAAGAAAAAAAAGGATTGGCCAGGTAAGAAACCCTATGTCCATAAATTGACATCTTTCGGTATGGTATACTGATGATAATATTAAAAGACAAAAAAACATTTTAGACCTTTACCAGTAACAGATAGCGAAGCCGCGTTTGCGCAATGCACAAAGGTGCTGGGAGTATCCCCTTCCACATGGCAAGGTGGCATTATGGGGCTCGAACTTTCTGGAAACCTGATCCCCATACTGCTATACAATTATGTGTAAACGCTTTTGATGAACGCGTAGTTTTATTATTCTTGATACTTGGGCCTCTGTTTTTTTTTTTCGAGATTTTTCGATCTACTCGGAGTCAGATCAATTGATTCATTTGTAAACTGACTGACGACTGCTTACCGACCTCCACAACGCTGATTGAAATAATAAAATTATGCTGAACCAACAATACGAGTATTTAGCACGAAATTAGAGACGACGATGTGAAAATAAGAAATATTTTATAGAATACAGTTTTGATATATAGGAGATACAAATTGTTTTAAAATACTACAGAAAAAAAAACGTATAGTTGAATGATTCTTCATAAAGTCCATTATATTGGGCTTACATGTTGAAGTAAATGAAAAAAATACAATTTATAAGATGCATTTCAGTTAAAATGGACCGATACTGAGAGAAAGCAAATAAAAAAATTAAAGATATGACGTACCGAGTCTTTTGTAATGTGTTGATATTTTTTGTTTTATGTATTTGTTGATGAAAGCAATCTTATGAAGTTCAATATGTAATCGTCAGTATATCACGCGTGTAATCTCTAAAACGTAAGTAGTATGTTAGGTCTCATGTAATAAAATGCGAGTTTATTGGGAACATCGGGAATTTTAATTTTGACGGCACGGTTGACGCAGTGGATGAGCGATCGACTGCTGCGCTGCATGCAGATTTGATCCCCGTGCGAACAAATATTTGTATGACCTACACGTAGTTGTTTCCGGTCTGGCTGTTGGTGTATGTGGTTCACTATACACGAGAAATGTGTGGTGTACTAAAACGTTTTTTTTTAAACAATCTAAGTCATGATAACAAATCAAAGATCAAAATTATTAGTCACGGTTTTCACGTGTGCGTTACAGTACCAACTTAATTTGTGAAGTTGGTACTGCGACGCACACTATTACAATCAAGTTACTGAAGGCAGGGGGTGCAGTTCCAAATAACCGAGCGGCGTCCAATATGGACTTTCCCAAGGGGCGTGGCCAGTCCGTTGCATGTGTGCGTTAACATTCAAACAACCCCCACAAATCACCCTACTCTATACGGGGAGAAACTATCGATCTGTCACTCTGACGAGAGTCTATCTGCACTCAATTAAAAAATACGTTTTCAATTTATGGCTGGCTGGCGAATCGAGCATAAAGAAAATTTCATTCGAAAAAAAATATAATATAATGACTTTTTAAGAAGTTTTCGCATTTTCTAAGGCGCGTGGTCGTGTGGGCGACGCGCCTATAAGTGTTTTGAATAGAATGCAATAATATTCATAACATCACGTCAATACCTATAATGAGAGGCGATGCCATAAGCACTGGGCGCCATAACGTCAATATTTATGTATTTTTTAATTCTTATGTTTTACTAGTTTTATTGTATTCCCTTTACAACAAATCTCGTGGCCATGTGGCCTTATTAAATATTTATTTATGAAAATAGCACGTTGATCCGTAAAAGTTTACCAATTTCCCCTTCCATATTAGGTGACTCGAACAATCAAACTGGCGAACATTTAGTAAGGAACAAGAGTCGATTCCAACACCAAAAAAAACAAGAGTCAAAACAAAACAATTGGATTACCTATGCATACTATTTTTTTGAACTTGCCAGTTGGTGCCACTGGCGATCAAGGTCCTATCATTATTTTAATTCATTCATTAAAGCTTAATTAATTCAAACTTAATAAATAAATCCCATCCGCACAAATCCAATTATTATTCATACTTCGTTTTCTGTACACGCTGAGAGGTTGTGGAGCTGACTGCCGCCTAGCATTCGCGATTAAAATCCTCCATTTCCTTATTCAATCAAAAACAGTGAAAGAGCATTACCTGTCCTCTCAATCGTAATTTATGTATTTATGTTTGTAACTTTATGGTCTGGCTACGACTATTACTATTAAAAAAACTGCCTAGCCTTTTTAAACTATGTTGGGTACGGCTTCCAGACGAACCGGATGGAGCTGAATATCAGTACTTTACATGGCGCGATTGCTTATCTGGCCTCCAACCCAGTTAGTCCTGGGTAATACGATACCACTTGATAAGACTGGTTGTCAAACTTACAGGCTACCTATTACCTAGGTACTTGTTACGACTGTCAAAGATATTCAAATGACAACCGAGATACAACGTCCTAAAGTGCTTTCGGAGGCACGAAGGAACTCAGAATGTAATGAGTTGGTCACACATCCAATGACCAATCTTGGCAAGCGCAGCTTAAAAAATGTTTCGAGCAGCTGTTATACTTTCTAGCTTACTAGAATAAAATAATAGATTTTCTTAAAAAAAGACTAAACATCTTGCTTTTTATTATGTTTGCTTTATTTTTGACGATGTCTAGGATACAGATGTTCGGCAGTAGAAATCTCTCATCTGAGTGACGATGTTTTATAATTTTCTCTTCGTCTTAGTACGCACGACGACACGATAATCTATACAAAACCAGATTAATCTCTCAACTATTTAATTATATTCAATTAGTTAAACAATAATTACAACAAACTCGCTCCTCGTTAAAATGCATCAAAAGCAAAAAAAAACATTATACTAATCAGAAATTATTTTACGCAACGAAATGACCGCAAAATGGCGGCGTGCACCCGTCCCCCGCGCGCGATATGTTGCAGTCCTCACTCATCGATCCAATTTTTTTATTCATTACCTATCGAGTGGTATAATTTAATTTTGTATAAACATAATAGATAAGTAGCTACAACACCAAACTAAATCCGCCGATTTAGTTGTCATCAGTTTTTTAATTGCCTCTCAGCATGGAATCAAATTTAAAGGTTTACTCCCAACAGCCACCACTAAAACGGGCACCAGTGGTGGCCGTTTTACTGGTGGCCGTTGGGAGTAAACCAATTTAAAGACGTATGTCACGTCAATACGATTCGATGTCAAAGGAATCAATTAGTTACACCTCTACCTAACAATCCGGGGATGAAAGGATTATGGATTGTTTGTTAAATAAATTGTACACAAAAAAATCGCTAAGTACTCGGTAACACGATACCTCTTGGTAAGACTGGTTGTCAGACTATCGGGACACTGAACGACTGTCATAGATCTACAAATAACAGTCGCGACTGACACCTTAACGTGCTTACAGACGCACGGAGGAAACTCGTTATGTACAGTAACTAGTGGTCACCTATCCACGGACCAACCTAGACAAGCGCGGCTTAACTTAAAGATCGACCCGAGCGGCTCCTACTACTAAGCCACAAGCGCCTCCCTAAATAAATAAATGAATAATGCTATTAATTTATTTAGAATAATAATGGATTTTGTGTTGAAGTTGATACCAACTAATAAAGAGTAGAATAGTGATACCAGTACAAAGACATACAAATATTTTCGCGTGATAGACGGGACAAGACGATTAAAATCGTAATTCAATACTTGTAACAAATTGTTACGTCTAATGTCACACGCGCCCGCATAGAGCGTCAGGGAGCATTCGTGTGACAAAATCGAAAGTGTTCTGGATCGAATTTTTTGTATGAAAATGTTTCCAATACCCGCTCTAAAATTCTTTAAATTCTCTTTGAACCAGTAGGATCCAACAAGGTCACGTTGAAATGATTGTTTCGAGTTCAAAATAAACGTGACGTTAATGTCAAAATGTCATTTATATGTTTTCTTTAGAAAATAGACGTCGTTGTCTACTAGCTACCTGCGCTTAATATTCCAACTTTGTATAAGAGAAAAACATTGTATGACTTCTTAAAGTCACTGCCCTTAGAATTCTAAAATAAGCATCTTATCAACCTACGTTAAGAAAACGTGATTTTATTTTGTATAGGAGAGATAGAAAGACATTCAAATGTCAAAGGGTCTTGGTTTTTGACGTGGGTGGATATTTTCATAACAATAGACGTCTTTACCCCAGGTTCAAAGACGAAAGTAAGCACAAAAGAACACGTGTATTAACATACTTTCAGTGGAAAATAACTGATTGCGAATTCGGTTTCAGAACCTATTTTTTTAAGCGTCATGTCGCCATTGCTAAAAATGTTTGATTTAGGTGTGTGCTCCTTAAATATATTTAACATTTGTATGTATTTATAGCAGTGGAACAGCATAGGTTAGAAAACAAAGCTGTTTTACTTCTAGGATTCAAATTTTGATTTTTTATCTTTGAATAAATATATTCTATTCATTTCTTTATAAGCTAGATCTGACAAATTAAACCTACCGACATTTTCTAGGTAATACGATGGCGATATACCATTAAGCCCCTTAGCAAAAAACTGGCTCACCAACGACTAAACGTGCTATTTGAGACACAATGGCAAATCTGTATGTTAGGGACCTGGTGAGATTCATGCACAGACACCTCTGCAAGCGTCTTCATGGAGCAAGCCGAGTGGCTATTTTATTTAGCAACTAGTTCCTCAAACCGGTTTTTTAAATATCTTCAACACAAGAGATGCACTGTACTAAATTATCTCAACTCTAAAAAATCATCAACAAAGAAGACACCCTAATTTGAATATCTCCGAATCGAATACCACGACCAATGCTTTCAACATGAATACAAGATATTTAATCCCTCTTTTGCTTGGACTATTTTAAAAGCAAAATCAAACATCACTCGAGGGGTGAAAAGATTCATTATTTTTCTTACACGTGGCGACTTCAACCTTGAGACAAGACTAATTCGTCCTTGTCTGCGAGAGGGCGAAATATATCATGTGCCTGGGCCAGACGAACATGGGGAGCCGTGTCTGTACGGCGAAATCAAACCAGAGTTTGTTCGATTCCACCCAGCCTCCCCAACCTCCCTTCGTGTATGACAGAGTAACAGCAAAATGCGTATTAATTTCCCCCAGCTTCCCCATCCACTCTAATGGATACTGCAGTATTAAATTCGTAGAAATTCGAATCGAACGACAGTAAAATCAGAAGTTCAGAACTGTCTGCAACGGTTTGTTTACAATTCTGGACTTTAAAAATCAAGATTTCGAACGAATTGATATTTAAGGTTTGTAGTGGGAACTTTTGGGGTGAAGTAGATAACATTACGCCATCTCCGCCGGGTTAGGCAGAGGTGTACTTAATAGCACACCTTATTTCGCCAGTTATGTTTAAATCTCATGTAATATTGGGCTAGCTTATTGCCATCATACGGGGAGAAATCCAAGATCTGTGGTTATTATTCAAAAAATCGTGATGTAAAAAAGCAATAATAATTAGAATGCCGTGATAGTTATTCACATTTGAGGGTGGCGTCGCCCAAGCGGTCGTCAGTCAACACCTCAAACGGCCAGACTGTTTGCCTAGATGCCCGTATATTACTTTAGGAAAATATGTATATTTAAGTATTTTTCCATAGAATAAAACTGAGAGGGCGGGGGATACACGTGCGATCTCGACACTTCGCTAATAAGCCTCGATCAATACTGATGGTAGCCATGGTTATCTATTTACGGCGTCGCTGAAGGCGATCATTATGAGATTTCTTGTACAAACGACAATTTCAGTATCGCTAAATGTTGTATGTAAGAAATAATGATGTCAACTAAGATTATTAAGTAATAGAAAGTAATCGTTGGGGAAGATATTTAGTTTTGTTATTACTTCTGCCACAAAGATCCAGGTGTGCAAGAAAAACAATCAAAATTAGTATGCCAAGCTAATTATGTTACACCTGAGCGTGGTTTCGCGCCCGAGTGGTAGTCAGGTTAACTTCACCAGAAGTTCAAGAGCGAAACACGTCGAGTATAGGTTTGGGCGCATAGCACGCCAATGAATATTGTTTTTATTGCATGAGCACTTTCTTGCTAACGGGAATGCGATGCTGTTTCAAAGCCTGGATCTTTTCTGCGGAATTTTCTATACTAATATTTTAAAGGTTTTATGATTTTGATTGAGCGATTGTAGGGATAATTCCCTGGATCTACGGAACCTATTTTGTTTTTTTTTTTCAATAGAAAGCCACGTTATTTATGGCCTATCACTCAACGAGCTACGAGAACGCGGTTGAAACCGCGCAGGGTAAAGATAGTAACTAAATGCATAACATAATTATTGGTCATGGATTTTACGTGAAGAACGCCCAGTTAGTCGAATGCTTAACCGTTATACGAAAGATATAAAATCATCTTCTCCACATCTATTGTTAAAAGTAGTTTTAAGTTGCTTGATTTATTTTTAAACGGTCTTACGTAACGCGGACAGTTAATGCAAAGATCCCTATTATGAAAAACGCGACACCATTTTAAAATGTGATGGTATTATTTTTGGAAAAGGAATGAGGAAATATGGGAAGCCGTGCTGCAACTAAAGACGATCCTGTAAGACCTAGACTAGTCCTAGTCATTGCGCTCATTACCAAATCATTGTCGAATCTAAGTAATTCGTAATAATCAAAAACAATAATGACAAATTCGGCAGCGAATTTGGTAGCCGCAAAAAACGCCAAGGTCATCCTTATGATGACAACCTATGTCATCTAACGTCCACCAACTACGATGCCAATAGGTATTAGTATATTTTAGAGTTAAATGATAGTATCTGTCGAACAAAGTCGCGACGTAAAAGTTCCGTGCGAGGCTACGTTTCAAACCGGACATTAAACAGGTAATTTCAAAACAATGCAATCAATTTAAAATTTTATCATTATAAGTTGCTGAAAACGCGTCAAATCCGACTAATGAAAGGGTCCATACACGTAGAACAAAAAATAACGCAAATAAATCGCAAGAGCTGGTAGGCAGTATTATTTGAAAAGGTGCGAGGGTCTTAATAATTAGCAATGTTTTATGCTCAACACGTAACAATCAATAATAATAATAGGACTTTTTAGTTTACCTTGATATTTTATACCTCGATAAGTGTTTATTTTTAATGGAATATGTCTTGGGTATCTTACATATCAGACGCAAATAGAATTAAGGGCACAGCATTCATACATAAACTCAACGAGTTTTAACCAAGGGGGTAGGCAGAAACCACAGAAAGCCACCTTGTACACAGCACAATCAAAACTGGGCACAGCAAGTTTAAAGTATAATCTATCGCCAATGTTTTGCATATCATCATCAATATCATGCCCCTATTCCAAATTATTTTCGCTCGACTCAGCAAGTCTTCTACTTCGATACTTCTCTATTACTCATCTAACACCTGCCTTCTTGCCATATTTACTACACACTCACGTTTTTTTTTTTAATATTGCTCTCTGTACGTGAAGGCCTTGATGTGTTCAAATTAGTACTCAATAGTATTGTTTAAGAGGGTGAGAGCCTTGAGATCTGTCATACAGATCCCGAACTAGAACTCCAGCTCTCACAAAGATGACATGAACCAAAGAATGTACCTTTTTGAGAGAAAATAAAAATCTATTCTATCTAAAAATCTATTCTATATCATCCTTCACACAGTCCATCATGACATGGGCGTATCAGACCAAGAATATTTCAAGCTAACCTAATATTACAATGTATTTAAGCCGAAGCTTGTGGGCTCCTTCTAGGGAAGGCTAATCATCAAATATCTACCACCGCTCTGGGTGGAGTGGCAGAGAGTTTCGGAATGGCACTGACTAAAACCCATCCATGACTATTGATCTTTGTGTTAAGGAACCGCGGTATCTCTTTCGAACAACCCGCAACCTCGGCAAACAGTGACCTTTGCCCTCGGCTTTGCTGACATCTCTTTAACGCGAGGGTTGGATAAGGTAAGCTTATGGCCTGCAGATTATATTAGGCTCTATCAAGATAGAGCGGTACATGGTGACATTCAACCATATTTATTGCATAATACCTACCCACCTATCATCACCTATAATACAGTATTGAGATATTAATATGTAGTGGGTTTTTTAACTAAATAGGTTCGCATTTGGCTCCCCTGGTGTGAAGTGATGGTGCGGTTCAGTGTGTAATGAATTTTGTGAGCGAAACGCGCAGTTTTTTTGTATTATTGCAAGCAATTACAGCAATATTGTTGAGTTCGCTGATTGCTGTATTTTTTTTTTTGTATTAAACTTGCATTTGCATCTCATCAACCACAATAGCAGTCGTAGCCAAATTACGCTTATGTTTTCGCGTCGGCTGTAAATTAAATAATTCTAGCTAATTAATTGAATTATAATCTACATTAGTCTGGCCCGCGAAAACACTTGCGTTTACTGTTGTAACATATCAAAACAGGATATTAGAAAAAAGTGCCACCTCTTTTCGCAAATAGAAAAAAAAAATATCGCAAGGCTAAGAATATTGAAATAATAATTATATCTTCAAACTTCACAAGAGATGACAATTTCTAAGCATAACGCAAATTCAGTCACTGCAGGGATAATTGGCGGAAAAAAAACTACTAATTGTCATAGACTACAACTTTTTTTTTATAGCCATGGCAAAGGCATTCCATATATTGCATTGAAAATTTCTGACCCAGTTCGTCACAATTATATTTTGATGGTACATTTTGATAATAAGCCTAGGAAAATTGTATTTTCGCTTCATATATAATTTTGTTCGCAGAAGCATTTCTTATTTGTTACGCAAAGAAAACTAGGTGGAACTAGTCTATGAAGATACAGATGTGTATGGTGTATGAATGATCGGTGTATATGGTACGATATTGACTAGGCATAATAATGCGTCTACTTATAAACTACGCCAGCATTAAATATCTCTTATATAGATAAATATCATAGTATAGAAAACTAAAATCAGTCTCTCGTATTCTTCTCAGCGAACACTTTCATTTGGGCATATCATGAGAATGCATTTAAAATAACTAGTCCGCCATCTTTGGTAATCCACCATATTGGATTTAGAATGACTTCACTAACCATGATTGAAACTAAATATGCATACATAATTTCAGCTCCATCAGAAGCGGGAAGTGAATCAAATTTGACTTCCAAGATATTTTACACATGGTTTTAATAAACACATGTTAAATCTCTATGTGTCTATTAATATGCCAAGTTCTCCCCTAACACTTTCTAATAATACATAGACCACATCAACTAATAACTCCAGTCACTACAACCCCTTTATTAAAAAAATACCCTTTATAATATAACAAAGACCCCTTTGTAATTTTAAATGTACTTGGACACGCTTGTTTTTCAAACACTCCTATATATGCGCTCTGTATCTCTTTTAGTAAACACCCTTTTAAACAACAGAACTCGTAGTATTTTTTTTAATATAAATACTTTTTTGAGTATCACATGGACGAAAATATAGGAAAGTAGAAATATTTTATTCTACATGATGGACTCTTTCATTTTGAATATCTTAACTTAATTAATATAAACCAAGAACAATAAACGGATTAATCTGGAAGTTGCTCTCAGTGATACTAAGGTCTGCAACAAAAGTTATTGAAATCTTGATAGAATATAAACATTTTAAATAAGCTTACGGAAGTCACTATCATATTTTTTTTTACAAGAAAGTTAATTGTCATTTTCTAACAAGATAGCCAGAATATGAAAACTTTCCAACAAGAATTGATTGTTTAAACAAGTAGTACAATATTACATTATAATTTGTCTAAGACTTTTTTTTAACTTTATTTTAAATCAAGTTATTAATAGTTTCTGATTAAATATTAGTACATTGATAGGTTTTACATATTTTTATTGCAGACCATAGCATTATTGCTGTCAAATCTAACAGTTCGTTTTTCAGGAATTGATTAAATGATGCCAGATGTAAATAGAAATGGGAATGAAACTGAATCCTTTTCAAAGTATTTCAGTATTTCCCTGGAAAGTCAATGACATGGAAAGTTAATAAAGGCTGTTCTCGACTAGACAACAAATAATTAGCTAAGAAACATTATGATCTAACCAACAACAGAATATTAGGTGTGTAATTCTTCAGTTTTTCTATATTTTTTTTTATAATTTTAATAAACAACACCATTTGTGTTTTCTTGTAACTGACTCACGTTTTTATGCCGAAATGTAGAATGTACAGACGCCTGCACATCAAGCTACTACAATCTGTCAGATTTCTTTGATAAATTTTCGACTTTATTCCTAAAGTATTAGGTTCAAGGTTCATTGGGAAAAAATTACAGTTTCGGGTAGCTTGACCTGCAGGCGTCTGTACAAGGACTCTTAGAACTTTTGTTAACATATTATTGTAAAATCTAGTCAATACATATAAAACTCATTTTTATACTTGTCCTGAACTAATTGTAATACCTACCTAACTTGATTTAAAATGAGGGTTCTCTTTATACTTGTTTGTCCAGGACTTTGTAATATTTTACTTGATTTCAAGAATGTATTTTTATACTTTTTGCAAGCCTTTGTACCACTATATGTAACTTGATTTTAAGAGTGCCCTTTTATGCTTTGTTATTCAGCACTTTGTAATACTGAACTTGATTTTAAAAGAAATGCCATAGAGTATCTTATACTTATCCATTCTTCTCCATAGATGTGTGGGCAATTACGGTTGCTTTAAAAGATAGTATACCTTCATCTTCTTGTTTTTGACAGTTTAAAGGTGCCTTTAACTGGTCTATTTAAAATAAATTACAGTTTGAGTCCAGGAAGACACAAGGCTTTCGATCCTTCAGCATAATTTTTTAAGTCAGTTACCAGTGAATATAGAAGTCTTACTAACAACAGCTTAGTAACAAGACAAGGACTATAATTCTAGTCTTCTGAACAAATAGATCATTATAAGCCAACAGATCATCTGCACCCTTAACAGTACTAAAGATAAGGTCTACAATCATAGAGCCTCTTTCTTATTAACTTTCCAATTCCCTATGAATAAGGCTTACCTGAAATATTGTCTGAATTGTTATCAGGATTTTCTAATAAATGGTAATCCGAGTTGGTAGTCAAGCCATCTGCAATGGATTGCCATGCTTCCTTAGAATTGTTGCTATTATTACTACTCTGGTGTATATTATCTACTTCTCCTTCTCCTATGCTGGACTCCCTTTTTAGTTTTGGTTTCTTCTCTTCTCCTTCTTGATTGTGACGTCTCCTTCTCTTGTAGGGAGTGAATAACCGGACCGGTCCCATGGCTGGAAAATAAACATTGATTTTGTTATTGAATTTGGCTGTTAGAAACTTGCAAGCATGTTTTAGTGGTTTGCATTAGATGAGCTGTTTACAATGGACAGAAATACAAACTATGCTAATAAAGCTGACAAATTCGTTTGGTTGAATGCACTAATAATCTCAAGAACTACTGATTCAAATTGAAATAGTTTCTTTCTAGTGTTGGCCCATTTATTATGGAAGGGTTTAGGCTGCGTAGACCAAAGAAGTAGGCGAAACCGCTTGACATAGCTAGGCATTTATGAACATTTTATAGCACCTACAAAGTTCATGAATGAAAAACCTAATGTTGTCTGTACTATGTTTTCTACTTATTGCTTTAATTTTGACCAGGATATTTCATCATCAGTATAAATTTCAGTTCATACTGACCAATAATCGTTTATTGTGGTTACTGATATATTAAACTAATTATTGAATAGTCCACAAGTTTGATAAGACCTAAAATAACTAGAGTATTATTCAAATTCATGATTTGATATGTATTATGTATTTTTTTTAATATGTTTACTCACTATGATATGACAGGCTTCCTTGGTATGATAGAGGGTGAACTATTATCAATATGTGGGCCCTGTGCCATTTTCTTTTGAATTTCAACATCATTTTTATTTCAGAGAGCCTTACTAAAGACTTACTTTGCCTACATAACGGATGGAAGTATCAGTCTTTAAAAAGAAAATAATATTTTCCTTTAGATTCCATAAGGTATCAGTCTTTTTTATTTAATCAATTTATTAAATAAGTGTTAGTTGTGATTGGATGGTCTGAACTGGTAAGATTCCGGTTATAATTAATTTGAATACTGTATAATTAATATAGGTAAAGGAAAAAAAAACATGTCATTTTATAAGAAATTCCACTAAATCCACATGTTTTTACTGAATAATTCTCTAGGTTTACAGAGCTCATTAGAATTGTAATATGTAAAACATATTCCTAATTTAAAAGTGGAGTTTTTAAATTAGGAATAATTAAGGTTTATTAAAATAAAACATTGCTTTGATTACATGACTGTTTGTATTGATTTTTTGTTACAAGAAGACTTCTAACAAATATTTGGTTAAATAATTTCTGTAGTGTCTTTTGTAACATACAGGTAAATTTGTTTCCCTTACCACCTACTATGGTCTCAGAAATACATTTTTTTGCTGATCTGCACCTAATACTTGTATTTTTGTCAAAAAAGCACTCAATACTAAATCAGTCAATCGCATATAAATTATAATTATTTTTTCTTTATTTATTTACTATGTTTATCATCATTGTGATATCCAGGGGTGATGGATTAACATATACTTTTAGGGTGTAGTAGGAAGTATGATTCTTAGTTTTCTAATTACCTAAATTAAAGATCCCACTGACTATTTATTCCTTTAATTTTTTGTTTTATGAATCAGTATTCTCGCTAATATGATCTCAAAAAGTACATAATTTTTCCTAATGCACATACCCTTCTATCTTTTAATTTTCTAGCCGACTACTGCTAACTAACTGTATGAAACTAAATATAGTTTCATACTGGTTTCATTTTGCTAAGAATTTACAGCTGCTCAGCTAGATATTGATCATTTTTAATACAAGTGTAAACATCAGTTTGTGCAAATGTTATCTAGTACCTAGATTGTGTGTGTTGATTTAATTGTTGTTGTTTATTATTGGGCAACAGGCATACACTGTTGCCCACTATATTAGTTCCTGTTGGTAGGTTTATGCCAGGCTAATTACTGACTTACTGTCTCATAATAAAGTACTGTCACAGTCCCCACCTGACTGGTCATCACAGCATGCCCCACAGGTACAGCTAGTAGCATGAGGGGTGAGTATCCCCTCATCTATCAAGGCTTGGATACTTCGCCCACCAAACCTAATAGATCTCTTCCAGTCTTTACTAGAAGCCCTTCCACATAAGGCCTCAAATTCACTTGGTGTATACCATTCCATTCCGTATTTTATACATCTGCCCCTGCCTCCAGAGCCAAACCTTCCTTTATGCAGTTCAGCTGGTGTGTTCTTGCAACGAATAGGTAATATGGGCATATTGGCGGTCTCGGCCCATGAGCGAGCGCTCGTATGTCGCGCATGAGGAGCATTTGAGGTATTCTCATCTGACCTATTCGCAGGTGACGGCGGGTTCTGTATCACGATATGAGTCGGTTTTATGTCATCTGTCACCGGCCCACCTGATATAAACCCATTATCAACACATATCATCGGCTTGAAATGCGGCAGCTGATCTGACGTTATCACGTTAAATGTCGTGCCTGTAATGAGTGTACCGACCGGCAAGGACACTGGAACAGTGACCACGCCATTAGAATCACTAGTTATTCTTGTATTTTTGATTCCAGTCGACAAAACAGCCCCCCCGCCAACAGATCGGACGGCATCGTGATCGGCTCCCGCCGACAGGGGATCGGCTTCGGAAACTTCGGTAATGTCCGGCATAACGACGTTGTCCGAACCTCTATTCTCCGCCATTTATCTTGTTTCCGCCCACCTATGTGTACACCCATAAGGTGCGTCTGAATTTTAACTATCACATGAACGTTAAATAACTTGTATTCACTCACACTAAATGATTATGAACTTCGTTCACCCAACAACTACGGTCCGCCATAATTAAATCGGAAAATGAAAAACTTTAGCTTTATTCTAAGGTTATGGCGGGAATTTTAAATCTCAGATCTAAAATCAAAAGTACATAATTATAAATATGTACTAATTTATTCCTTTATTAGGCTCTTCCTAAAATGTTTAGATTTTATTTTTTATCTAGCATTTTTTACGTGTTATACAATCACAAACAATGATGCAGAATATGGCTAATGACTGTGTTCAACAAAAAGGAGTTTGGAGATTTTATTCTTTACTATGATGTTTTGTTCGATAGATTGCGTATTGCCAAACTCCTTAGTTAACAGTTTATTTCAAAAGGATGTTAATTAATTGTAAATCAGAACAAAAGGTCATTTAATCAAAACACTTAAAAATTTGAAAGTAGCTCCTATCCTTGCATATTTGTTATTGGAGATACACATTACTTTCATAAGTTAACCTTCGTATGTATTATGAATAAATTGTCCTAATCGTTCAATTTTTTTTCCATTTATTGTAGTCATTGCTTTATCCACAAACACTCGAGTGAGGAATTATTGATTTTATGAAGCACAGGCAACCCTGCAGTGGATTTTGCCACTTGAGCGGGATATTCAAATAAAACAATAGCGAGCTTAACGTGCGATCGGTCATTTTATGAAATGTCTGAAATTATTTCGAAATATTACGAATGAGAATACATTGAAAAAAAAATGGTCACAAATAATGGTTTTAGTAGTAATCACGACAGACATTCTTTAACCACAGCCTTTAACGGTGTTAATCCGGAGTTCGCTGTCAAATTCAATAAACCAATTAGTATCGGGCAGCGTTGTAAATCCGGCTGACAAGCTGTGAAATGTTCCAATGTGAACGAATACTGACTAATCTGTTTATATACATGCAAACTAGGTTGGTTGTCAGACTTTCGAGTTTGGGATTCTGATTGCCACAATGTGCTTTGTAGTGGTTCCTTTGGGCCTTTATGGTCAGGAAGATGTTGTTGCTTAAACATAAGAAATATTTTGAAAAATCAAGCTGGTGGCATTAGTTCGGATTATGGCCGCGTGTGGAAATACTCGGGATGAATTCTCTTCCAGAACAACTAGCAAATGACCGATGAGTTTTGTTGGTTCCGATCCGTAATTACTAAAGCATGCCACAATCTTTTTTGCAATCGTAAATGTTTGGTAAACTCCGCCATGACTAAAAAAAACAAAACGCGTAAACGGTACTCTACACCAACGCGTAAAACGCGTTTAGTTTAGGCATAAAATTCGTGAGAAGCCTCGTCGCGGCAGATGGCGCTTTTGGAGGTTGCAGAAAAATGCCAAATTTCGGCTTTAAGGAAAATACAAAACCAACAAGAATTACAAGGCAGCATACGTAAAACTCGCCCTATTGCGACATGAAACATCGTTTCGAAAGTATTTGCAACATCATTGCCATTAAAAAAAAATTGTGTAAGTAAAAAAATGATAACTGGGTTCAGTTTAAGTTTAAACTGACTAATGTTTTATATGGATAATGGCAAATAGAGCCATTACTATTTCTTTTTACTGAAGTCTTAGTACGGGTAAGTTCGGGTGGTTTGGTATGTTCTTTTGAGAACTTAGGGACAAGAAGACAACCATAGCCTAACGTCTAGTGCCCATAATCTTCACTAAGCAAATTATTCACAAATTGTCTGCGGAATAACCACATTCCATTGGTATGCTACTCTCATGCAGCTTCAGGGGAGTAGAACAGGCCTAATGAAACACGAACTTTTACTAAAATAAATGTTTGGATGCTTTCCTCTACGCGTTCCAAAACTATTAATTAGATTGTGTGATCGTACCATAAAAAAGTGACATTGTAATGCATTGCATGTATCGTAGCTCATAGCTGTATCCTTATCAACAAAGAGGTCAAATAGATTAACTTCGAGTACCTATACTTTATTTCAAAGAAAAAAAAAATGATGAACCTAGAACTACTGGGAATATAAATGAAATTGCGCGGGGAAATCAAAAGTCGCACATTAATGCGCGAGGCAACCGAATTCTGCGTAAAAGTATTGATTATCTGTCTGTCTGGATTATCCGAACGCCATTTTTTACGCAATATAAGATGACTGAGTTGAAAAGCCTCTAGGGATGGGTCTTACACGTTTTTAATGTAAACGGAACAGAAGATAGACGGGTGTCGGTTTCTAAATTCTCAATTTCAGCATACTTGTCTTCTTCATAACTGCTTTAGTTGTTAAGATTTCGTTGCCTAATGGCAAACAACAAAACCTTTACAAATTCTCCCTGTCCGTCTGTTTCACAGCCAATTTACTCTGAGACTTTGTGTACCAGACGATTTCTTGTGTACCAGGACAAACCAGTTTGTTAATTTAGTTTGGTCAGTTTATAATACTGAACTAGGCTGACTTCCGATGCGAGACTAACAGCATACAAATATCAATTTACCTGTTGTAACTATAGAAAAACCAATGCATCCTAGGCGGAAAATAAATAAATAACTGTACAGTACTCGTAATCTGGTTTATGTACGCATAAATTAACAAACGATCTAACATATCCGTGGTTGAATGAAAAAACAAACAACTGTTTTTTTATGGCAGAGAAGGTAAACTGGTAATAATCCTAATGGTGCTGGCGAGTCATTTAGCTGTTAACAAAAACGAGCAATCGACTCGAATCACTCGATGTAACTAGTTCGTTCATTCAATTCACATCTCTAACGCACTTTTAATTTTGGCAGTACTATCAATGGTGGCTTCCTAAATTTGCGACGAAAACAAAGAGGGAAATGTTTACGACATTAGGTCTGTTATTATTGTAAATTAAACGTCAGTTGAAATGTTTAAATTTACAATAACTTGGTCTTTTTAAGGCAAAATGTGAATCAGTTCCTTTGTTTCCTTCCACAAAATTTATATTTGAGTGCAGGTTACTCGAGTGTTTTTATTTTGAATATTCTGGATTATTGAAATGGAGGAGTTGAGGTCCAAACACAAATCGCTGCAAAATGCGGCTCACCACATTGCCCTGGAATGCATTCACCCCCAGGTGCGTTTCATACTTAAAATTTATATAATTAACTACATAATTGTTTCTCCAGGCATTTGATTTTATGTCGAATAGTTTGTCCTATAATTGTAGTCATTTAAATTGTAACGTCGGGGTACCTTGAGTCTACAAATAGACCATTATGTTAGATATCCACCTAAAACCCTCGTTTTGTTCTTCGCCGCAGTTCGGTAGAAAAAAACTCTTAATTCTGGGTTCTTTATGTTTTGGTATGACAATTACAATTAAACAGTTACAAAAAGTAGTTTAAATTTAATATATTTAATGGGTAAGGTTATTAGAACAAGTGACAAATAAAGCACTTTCCTAACCAATGGATTTACCACCCTGCTCACTGTCAATCAACTACTTTTGACAGCCTTATTCAGGGGGTAATTCAAAGGGTACAGTAATACAATCCCGAAATCTTGAACATTTGTTATAGAAATAACTGTATGACACTTATCTCACGAGTGTACATGTATAGTACACCAAATATCAAATAAATTGGTAATGAAACTTTGTGGACAGCCTGCGATTTTGGACTTGCGCAGATACTTCCGGACAGTATCTGTTGTTGTTGCCGAGTCTAGGGCTGTCACAAGTTGTGAGAGCTAGTTTGACTGAACTTTTAATGAAGGGTTGAAGTTTGGTTGGTATAATTAAATAACAATATATGTTTTACTCCATTTTCAGATGTGAAATAGCATTTAAATCAGTTTTAGCTACTATGAAGAGCCGTATTCGCTGGGGCCTCAGCTATACTGGCTATCAGGCTGACCACTACAAAGTACTACAGTTTAATAAAATTCACTTTGTGCGAAATGTACATTATTAGATTAAAGCACTGCCATTCTTGTGTAAATACATTTTACACCACTGCTACAAAAGCAAGAGTAAATTGAGGGGAGCAAGAGACAACTAATACAGCTTTCTGATACCATAATATCATGCACAAAATCCTGTAATACCTAAAGGGCTAGGTAGAGGGATAACTTAAAAAATAGACCCATATTTTGATAGTTATGATTAACTACATGTAATAGGGGCGGACCTATTGCTGACAGTTTTTTTATTTGACCATTTTCATAACCCGGTGACATCAGATATGGAAGGCCACTGTTAGGTTTTCAACACAGAGTAAGAATTCCAACAATGCAATAATATTAGCCCTAGATTTGTGACTCATGTAACTGCCTTGTTGGTCTAGTGCAGGGGCGGTGAACCTTGATGGACCAACATGCCATTTTTCCTAAAGAAATGTTGAATGTGACCACAGACGTGCCATCAAATAATTTTGACTAAGTGATTGTATTAGGAAAATAAATACTATCAATTCTAAACTTTTTTACTGACTAGTAGAGTCACCGCCAAACGGTTTCTAAGCGAATTAATTTTATATTCATCTCTGAAAGTAATGAATCGCTCCGGTGAGTTAAAAAATTATAGAAAAACTAGCTTTTGCCCGCGGCTTCGCTCGCGTTAAATTCGGGGTAACACAGTTCCCCTTGCGCCTTATTGATTTGTCATAGCAACGCTAAGTTTTCCTTTTATTCCGTCTTTCTCCCTCACATCCCATTTTTTTTCAAAAACATATTAGCCTATGTCCGTCTCCTGGTTCTCAACTATCTCTGTACCAAAATTCATCGTAATCGGTTTAGCCATTAAAGCGTGAAGAGGTAACAAACAAACAAACAAATAAACAAACAAACTCACTTTCGCTTTTATAATATTAGTAAGGATAAAAATATGATTATAATTGATTGTGTGCCGAAATCGTGCCATTTGTTCCCCATCTCTGGTCTAGTGGGACCACTAGACCAACAAGGCAGTCAGGGCAAGCTTGATTTTTGCGCATGAGGTACTTACTGGTTTTGTTCCTGTGTTGGGGCAAAGTTTTATTGGGGTTTTCCACCAAGAAGCTGGATTTGAGCTTGGCTGATGGCAATATAATTCACCCCTTATTACATTGGAATCAAATATAACTGCTGAAATTTGGGTGAAGTGTAGTTACACATCTGCTAAAACCCTTCAGAGACTATGGGCTTGATGTTATGTGATTTGGGTATAACTTAATGTATGTGAAAAAGTATTTAATGCGAGTTATTTAAAGTTGGCACAACCGTTTATATTTTGTGTCTTGCTTTCCTGAATGATATTGTTTGATGCCGCAAAAGTCAAAATGAATAAGAGCATTTTTCTACAATGCTTAATTTTTCTGTGAATTAGTTATGTTTGTATTTATCTGTATCTGGTTACACTGCAAGTCACGGGGGTACTTTGTGTGCTAACAGCTGAGCAGACAGATTGAGGAGTGATTTTTCAAAAGGACTTATTCCTAACTTTTAAAAATAAAAACTATAAATGCCATTGTTAAAACAGGCATGGTTTTAGTCCAAAGTCAATAGAAACAGTACATGTTTCGTAACGAAATTAATAGACAAAAAATCTAATTTTCGTTCAGATAGACACATTCTTAGTATAATTTACTATGTTCATTAAACCAATATACAATCTATAACAATTTAAAGTAACTTACTAACAAAATATGTACAAGTCCCAAATATAAAACAAAAGGGCATCAAAAAAATCATCTACACCGCTGTCAATAGGACAAGTGCCCAGTAGGTGTAATACCACATTGGATGACAATGCTTTGGCAATTCTTCAGCAAAAATAAAGGCCAGCCCTCTGGTTACTTGAATAGTCTATTAATATAATTTTAAGTGTGTTTGTTCAGTTTTATTCCAAAATAAAAAAAAAATATAACTTCGAAATAAGTCCCTTTCAAAAATCACCCGTTTTGACATTTAAAGAAAGGAATGGACAGACGCCTGCAGGTCAAGCTACCCGAAACTGTCAATTTTTCCCAATGAACCTTGAACCTAATACTTTAGACATAAAGTCGAAAATCTATCAAAGAAATCTGACAGATTGTAGTAGCTTGATGGTCAGGCGTCTGTACCATTTGAGACTTCATAGACTGGTTTACATGTAAGTGTAACAACCTTTTTGATACTGTACTTATTTTGGCTTTTGATACATCAAAAATTTAACTTTTATGATATCCACAGTGTGAAAGCACAAGTTGGCATAGCTAGTCTTGTATTATGCTGTTCTATAATTAAGACACATCATGTCTTAATTTATTAAACAGTACACCACGCTTACTATGGACGCCAGATAGGCAGTTGTTCCATCTAAATATACTGGTATTCAGCTGAATCCGGTTAGAAGGAAAGCTGAACCAAACATAGTTTCGTTCGTTTTATGGTTCATTGTAGATCCAGCAAAGATTCTTCTCAATGGAGATGACAATAACATGTACACACTTACCAAAATTCAAAAGCGATTTTCTTGTGAAGACTCGCGGACTGAGTGTTCCGTACAAACTTCTAGGTAACTAATGAAAGTACCAAACATTGCTCTAACGAAAAGATAAACTGTATTTTTTTTAATCGTTTATTCCAAGAAAATTACATAATTTTTTTCACAGAAATTTTCTGCCAAACTGCAGTACAGTTTGTCGGCAGGAAGGACAAACTTAGCCGTTGGAAAACTGACATCGACATAGGTCGCGGTTAGTTCACCAACTGCAATTAAGTTTGTAATCACATTTTTCTGTGATATACAAATTTAGTGTTTTAGGAATTTATTTATTGATGCTCGATGATATTGCTTCAATTATTCTAGGTTAACGGGAAGTACTCCAAAAGCTTGATTTCCTTTTGCGAATGTATCGGAAATGCGACATGCTGCTATAAATCTTTTGATTGACTTACATTTTACTTGAGGGCAGATTTTTTCAAAGCTCCAACGGACCGCACACGTCAGTATTAATTTCAACTCGATATTTCCACGTGCTCCCGGGATTGATAGGGACTTGACTGACAGACAAATGAGCAACAAAGTGACTATCAGAGTACCGGTTTCTTTTCCTTTTGAAGTACCTAGAGCACACTAAAAATAGTTTCGAAATAAGACTTATTTCGTAATAGTATGGCTTACAAAGTGCTATGTTGAATATAACATAAAAGCGTAGGAAAAAAATAACTTTTGAATTTTGAAAACTGTAAACATGTTATTGTGCGTGACTGCACTCCGAGATGAAAACAAAAGCTAAGCTTTGCCAACTCAGCATGGTTGTTCACAGCGGTATTTGTCCACCCATGTCTGTGCATTGGACCTAGCAGGCGGCACACGGGTCACCGTATCACGTGCACCCGTACCCCTCCCCAGTTCGGCTCCAGCATGCCTTCCAGAACACTCAGCACAGCCCCAAGATGTTTCATCCGAAGGGGCTCAAGCCGCACCTCGTAAGTACACGCATAGTTTACAAACATTTTGTAGGCGGAGGTTAGAACAGCAATTCAAAATTGTGATGGATAACACGAGTTCTCTTCTATAAGAAGAAGTACACCACATTCGTTTTTTATTTTCATTTTCTTTAATATTGTGATCAGCCGTTGGGCTTTGATCAGAAGGGCTACTATGACATCTTATAGCAATTCTTATTCCACTGAGTAAAAGAGATGGTGCTAGACACCCTGTATAGCTCTGTCTCTTTCCCTCAGTGGAATAAGAATTGCTGCAGCTACCCTACGGTAGCTGGTGTGATAAGCAGATTTTGTTTTTCTCCCACAGACTAGACCTTTTTATATCATTTATAATTGTTAAACCGAAAACACCCCAAATTAAACACAGTGGCTTATTGTTCTAGAACAGAGGAGCAGCAAGTGAAAAGACAAAATAGTTTAACCATATTTTTGTTGACACCAAATAGTTGGTCTAACCTCTGCCTAATTTACAATGTAATTTCATTACGAAAATTATAGCAAACCGAGTCATTCCCGAGTTAAATTTCATCAATTCTTGAGGTAAGAAAGCTTAAGGTACCAACAACTCTTAAGCACAAAGCACTGTCAGTGTGTCGACACCGCTATTCTATGCTTGTGTGTTTGTATGGAGTAAATTCACAGTGATTCTACCACTTGCTTATAAAACTTGTAAATATAGCCAAATTGATCTCTTAAATAAGTCGCACAAAATTCACTAATACGTTAAATCAGGACGTTAGTAACGTGTTTAATTTGACTGAATAACCAAAAAGTCAGGCACCATATAAAAATAATATAAAAAATAAGTATAAGTAAATACACCCGACGACCAATCATTATTTTCCAGTATAACATGGCCTCGCTTTGTAGATGATCCACATAAACTGGTTTTGTATAACATTTATTTTCGTCCATATAACTTCTCCCGCTTTGGGCGGAGTGGATAAGAGTTGCAGACTTACTGACTAAAACCCAGCCATGTTTCTTCTTTTGCCCTTTGTGTTCTGGGGTCGCACTATCTCTTCCGAACAGTCTGCATCTCAATCAACCAAACCAACAACAGGTTTTGTATAACTTGATTGGTCGCCGTTCATCATCATCATTTTCCTGCCCTTGTCCCATTCCATTTTGGGTCTTTTTCGGTTTTTTCTTCCATTCTCCCCTATAAGACGTCACGGCATCATTTATTCCTTTCTATCTTTTCTTATAAAATCCATCCATCTTTCCTTTGGCCTTCCTCTCGCTCTCCGTCCATCAACATTCAGATCCGTCACTCTTTTAGTGCTTCAACCCTCCTCATTACTGTCCATACCAAGACAAATAAGAGTCTCAATAGTTTCTACTAGTGTTTTAACTGTTACTAAATTTTCTAGGATCCTCGGGCATATGTAACGCCGAATGACAGCCCTATCCTGGGCCGGGCGTTATGCCTCACGCCTCGAGGCAGCCCCGTCCCCGGCAGAGTGTCGCATCTCAACGAGAAGTTCCAGGACTCCTTGACTTTAACAGCAGACACAGATGCTCTCGTAGCGAAGATAAGTGCTATGTTCCCGACGGTCAGCGAAACGCATATCAAGATATTACTGAAGAAGTAAGTTGGTTTAAGGGCTTGTACACTAAACTGCGTATCGTAGGGATGCGAATTCGCAACGCAGAAAACTGTGATGAATCTACTCAAAATCTTCCACGATTCAGAAGTACCTACTTCTGCTCATGCTAAGAAGATACAGGAAAAGAAGATTTTGGGTTCATCCATTTATTACTATTATGAGCGCCGCTGGGATTTGTTTTTATTATAGTGCTACGAAAATAGATTGTTTTAGAATGTGCATATCTTCGTCCGGAAAGCTTATACTGTAGGGCAATGTTTTTGAAAAAAACGGTACGAAAAAAATGTTGTACCTTTGAGCCTGAATGTCTATGTAACTAGATGTTCCCAGTTATGGTCTAGAACAAAAAATCACCACAATGAATTGAAATGCGAGCGCTTTTCGGCTTCGCTATGGGTGCTTTTATACCCTTAATTTGTTTGAAATTATCGTCTATCGTCGTAGAAACAATCTCATTTAAAATGTGTTACAAATGTCTATTTGGAAAAGGGAAAATACATTGGGAGATCATTACACTATCCCATAAATCTTGTCTAAATACACGCTACGATGACTTTGATAAACCATAGTCTTGTTGCAAGGTTGCATTTTTTTTAAATACTTTAAAACAAACTAACCTACAAATCTATTTAGCGACGATAGTTAAGTACGTTGCGTATGTTTGTAAAATTTTTCTGCTAAAGCGAAACATACACTGGATACATCCTCAATCTGTTTTCAGATACTACAACAGAGAGGCTGTCGTCATATCAGCGCTGCAAGTGGAGAAGCACCCTATCACGACCCCAGGCCCACTCACTATGTCCCCATCAGCTGTCCGGCTACAGAAGAGTGCTCCAGGGGTCCACTCTGCTTTGCAGCTGGCTAAGGGAATGTCCGGGTCTATACCAGGGTCTAGTCACTACACACCGATGACTGGTACGCCCCATGGTGAGGAGTAAACTTAGTTTTTAAAACAACATAACACGCCTGTAATTCCCGAAAAGTTGGACAGTGATGTAGCGAGCAGGCCACCCACTTTACACCAGTTAAAATTTATATATTTTTAATTTAAATTTAATTTATATAATTATTTTTTATTTAATTTGACTACAATGGCCCACTGGTTAGTATAGAAAAACTTATCAACCAAAGGTTAGTATTTATTAATGAACTAGCTTTTGCCCGCGGCTTCACTCGCGTTAAATTCGGGGTAACACAGTTCGCCTTCGCCTTATTGATTTGTAATAGCAACGCTAAGTTTTCCCTTTTCTTCCCTCTTTCTCCCTAACACATCCCACTTTTGCCTATGTCCGTCTCCTAGTTCCCAACTATCTCTGTACCAAAATTCATCAAAATCGGTGTAGCCATTAAAGCGTGAAGAGGTAACAAACAAACAAACTCACTTTCGCTTTTATAATATTAGTAAGGAAGTAAGGATTACAAACAATTATTTTTATTCATCTCTGCCGCACGAGCAGTCGGGCAAAGTACCTTAATGAAGGTGTATCTAATTCGGCTAGGTTTCCAAAATGCTGTTTGCCTTTCATCCTACTTCTTTTAAAACTCTTCGTAGGGAGCTCCTTAGGGATGTGGTATTTTTCCTCATAATTACTTAAAAATCGTCAGCTCGTGCTATAGTAAACATGCTTAATGCGTTGTAGAACCGCGGCAACTTCTACAGCACCCTGAACCCATTATTATATTGCACACGCAGAGCATCTAAACCCAAAAGATGCTCGTGAAGAACGCTTGACAATAGCTTTAAACATTTTGTACCTCGTTACTACAAGTTATGATTCAGTCCAATGTAGGAAATGAGCCAATTGCACTCAAATAAATCTAGTCCAGACTGCTCGTGACAAATGCTCATAAAATCACCCAAAAACACTTCACCCAAGTTCATTCCTGGTTGCGGTTATTATGGTGTTCACAGTTATAATTTATCTTTGGAAATCTCGTTTATAGGTTCCCCATCATTACTGCGGCCAGCATCAGGTGCTTCCAGCTATTACGGTGCGAGATCTGTGGAAGGTCAGCCCTCGAGGCACCAGCAGTCTCCTAAGATGAAGCTAAAGTAAGTTAACACATTTTTGGAGCACATAAAGTAGAAGATACACTCTCACAAACTATCTCTCTCATACTGTCACACAAACACATATACTCTCATATATACCTTCACTCACACCTTCACATACACTCTCTAGGCACACATAACGCACAGAAGTTTAAACCCGAAACATATCTCACTAACTTCTGTAGTATTTTATTTAATTCTACAAAAAAAAAATATATATATATATATAACAGGCATTGTTTGCTTAGAAGGAGGCTCCAAACTCTAAGCCCCTTTGTAAAATGGAACCTCAATAAACTTTTTTTTTAAATATTCAGGCAAAATCGCTTCACATCTGGCAAAAAAGACAAAAGGATCTTTATCTTATCCGACATTTCTATCATATGCAAGTTACTTGTTTGCTATACCGAAACTCACTGGGCACCTCATCATCATTTTCCTGCCCTTGTCCCATTCTATTTGGGGTCGGCGCAACACGTTTTCTTCTTCGATTCTCCCCTATCAGACGTCACGGCATCATTTACTCCTTTCTCCTTCATATCATTCCTTACACAATCCATCCATCTTTTCTTTGGCCTTCCTCTCGCTCTCCTTCCATCAACATTCAGATCCATCACTCTTTTATTCACATGTCCTTCATCCCTCCTCATTACGTGTCCATACCAAGACAAAGCCACGTACCTAAAAATTAAAATACCGAACCCTAATAGAATCACTCTGTTGTCCGTCTGTCTGTCAAATCTGGGGAACACGAGGAGGTATCGAGTTGATTTAAAACCATATACTTAATCTGTAGTCCCTTGCAGTTGTGAAACGTAGTAAGTCTAAGCAGTCAAAACATGGCCATTTATGTAGTAAGTTTATAAGGAACCCTTAGTGTGCGAGGTCGACTAGGACTGGCCAAAAAAAGCTGGTCAGCACCAACGGGTACTTTCCAGGGAGTCAGACCTATATTACGTTATCACACGTTCCAATTGATATCATAGACATTGAGCAATCAATCATAATATCTGTGTCCTGTGATGACTCAAAGATTTCAAACATTATCTGTGTAATCCGAAATGTAATTGACATTATCAACAAAATACATGCTTCGAATATTTTTTATCTCATTATGTTTTTTTTTTCACAAACATTTGATGTTTGCTTCTTGTAAGAAATCGGTATTATTTAAAGATATGTAATAATTACTATTAACTAAATTACTATTTTGTTCAGTGTTTGTTATTTGAAATATATTGACGAAAAATTTAAAATTGTGAAAAACTCAATATGTTGGAATTGATAGGAAGGAAATTGTCTTTTAGGCGTTTTTTAAAAATGCGTCGTGGCCCTGAAGTATTGAAATTAATGCCATCTTGTGTCATTGGTAATGTGGATAGTGAAAAGTGTCCTTTGGAGTCTTCAGATGAAGCATACACAAAATTTGATTTGACTGCTTTTCTAAAAAGGTCAGCTGAGTACAAAATTTTAAACCAATTATTTATTAGAACTATGGCCAAACCGTTACACTATCTAAAATCATCATCAATAATCTCTCATCTAAAAGAAAAAAAATGTCTTCTAATATAAAAAAATCTCTTGCCACAGTGTTTGTTACCGAACTCTTCCGAAACGGCTCGAATTTTTTTTTTTTTTGTAAAGGCAGATTGGCCTGAATAATGAAATAGCTTGGTGCCTAAACAGAAGGCCCAAAAACGCTAGCGTGACGATTTTGACTTGTTGCTGCTAGATTGGCAAGCAAGAGGAAGATAAACACTGTGAGAGTTGGAAAGGAATGGGGGATGCCTTTGCTTCAAAATAAGCTATAATAAAAACAAAGATTTATGGTTTTGTGAAACCTCGGTAAACATCAATATTAAAACCATTTATTTCTAGTTTAGTTACAGTAGAAACAATTGACAAAAATAAAATAAAAAGGATTGTGTGGTTTTATGAAACTACGGTAAAAGTGAAACTTTTTTCACATTATAGACATTTAGACGTCCCTACTCCGCGACCGACCGTCACGCGACATGCAACACACAGACGAAAAAGTTTGAGAGTTTTGAGACGATGTAATAACAGTTTCACTTTAAAAAATAGATTTGACAATAAGTCTGAGCAGCGGTTGAAACCGCTGGACACAGCTTGTTTAAATATATAATATCTCGACTGGCTACTAAAGCGGTGTCATTTTCTCTGATTGTTGTGTCGCTCTTGTATCTTGCCCACTACCATACATGTTTACCGCATCAGCTATTTAAATGTCACAATTATCTCCCGTAAAGCGTCACAAGGTAGTTTGTTATTACTGACCTACAATGCTAATAATTTGTCTATAACCTTATCACTTTCCTTTGTTTTTATTACCAAGGGGTAATGTATTACCCAGTAACTGCGTTCTGGAGGTCAGATAGACAATCAAACCGTTTAAAATACTGATATTCTGCTGCATTCGGAAGACTGGAAGCTAGACCTAATATAGTTTTAATAAAAACTTTTTATTAAAAGAATAAAACCGACGAATGAGTATATCATCAACGTATACGAAGTCAATCTAATACGCATTATTAAAGATAACTTAAAAACTACGTGTCGGATCTTGATATTTTTTTATGGGACTAAACAACAACCACCAGCTTTCGAATAAAAAAAGAATCATCAAAATCGATTCACTCAGACCTGAGTTATGAGGTAACAAACACAAAAAAAAATACAGTCGAATTCAGAACCTCCTCCTTTTTTGTAGTCGGTTCAAAATTATGACGACGCGTTCCTCAAAAGAAATTTCATTTAAAATTACAGATACCTCAAAAGCATATTTCCAAAAGCAGAGGAAACGCTCATCCTTGACGTGCTACTGAACAAGGATAACAATGTGCAGAAAGCCAGCGAGGAGCTCTTAAGCATGGGATTTCCTAAGAAGGAAACTCTCGTCACGCAGAAGAAGGAAGCAACGCTCCTGCCGCAGAAGAAAGTGGTCACCATTATGCTGACTAGGGAGGAAAAAAATGAATGTAAGTATTCACGTGGCTTTTGAAAAACTGATATAATTTTCCAGCCCTTGTCCCATTTTATTCAGAACACGTTATCTTCTTCCATTCTCCCCTATCAGACATCACGTCATCATTTAATCTTTTCTTTATTCTATACTAGCTTTCGCCCGCGGCTTCGCCCGCGTTAAATTTGGGGTAACACAGTTCCCCTTGCGCCTTATTGATTTGTAATAGCAACACTAAGTTTTCCCTTTTCTTCCCTCTTTCTCCCTCACATCCCACTTTTTTCAAAAAAATATTAGCCTATGTCCGTCTCCGGGTTCCCAACTATCTCTGTACCAAAATTCATCAAAATCGGTTTAGCCATTAGAGCGTGAAGAGGTAACAAACAAACAAACAAATAAACAAACAAACAAACAAACTCACTTTCGCTTTTAATATTATATAGTAAGAAAGAAGTAAGATTTTTCTTTTCTTTTCTTTTCTTTAGCCTTCCGCTCCCTTTTCATCCATCAATATTCATGAAAATCACTCTTTTAGTCGCTCTTTTTCGTAAAGCTGACATTTAAAGGAAAATGTTATTTGGTTTTTCATTAGGAATTGCTCAGTAGCAGCTACGGTATCTGGGTTTGAGTCTGGTTGCTAATAATTGGCTTACCCCTGCTACCCTACCATGAAGTCTTAAAGCAGAACGCACAGCATAGGACAGAGCTATACAGGGTGTCGAGCACCATCTCTTTCCCTCAGTAGAATAAGTTCTGCTTTAACACGTCATGGTAGGCCTACTGTTACGTGAGTTTCAAACATAACTGGAAAGTTTTAGCCAGGGTGACCAATGGTACATGAACAATCGGCTCTTATCACGAAATCCGTGGTCTAGACCGAAGCTACGGTTGTTTCCTACTCTGTATCACTCACAGACGTATACTCATAGTTTAGTGACGAACTAAATTTTTTTGACATCTCTATTAGTCAGTTGTCTCTACAGCCGATGTATTTTCAAAATTCATAATTCGGAACATAATAGAGAGTGGGGTTAATTTTGGAATAGGTATCGAACTACATTCGAACGGGCCCGTTGACGGACTTAGGGAGAACAGTCCCTGACACGAGGTGTCTATGATTAATTATTTATCCTTACTAATATTATAAAAGCGAAAGTGAGTTTGTTTGTTTGTTACCTCTTCACGTCTTAATGGCTAAACCGATTCTGATGAATTTTGGTACACATATAGTTGGGACCCAGGAGATGGAAATAGGGTATTTTTTTTTTAAAAGTGGGTTATGAGGGAGAAAGAGGGAAGAAAAGTGAAAACTTAGCTTTGCTATTACAAATCAATAAGGTAGCTGCAGGTAGCAGATACCTGCAAATCAGGAAAGGGAAACTGTGTTACCCCGAATTTAACGCGAGCAAAGCCGCAGGCAAAAGCTAGTACTAAATGAATGCAATAAAATTTCAGTGAAAGAAAAACTCCAAAAGAAATACACCGGCATAGCAGAACGAGTCATATCACTCGCGCTAGAAAGCGTTGCCTTCAATGAAGAGAGAGCGGAGAAGATGCTGAATGCTGTGCTGCTTGAGGAAAAGGCTCCGAAGGTCGTGAAGGTCGAGGTGAAGGAGATGCCTCGACCTGTTCCTGTGGAACTGAAGAAGGGGTAAGTTGCATGGGCTGTTTGATGTTAGGAAATAGGAAAAAAATCCTGAGATTTATAAGAAGGAGAGGTGGGATAGTAAGCAAGGTTTCAAATAAGAATTAATAGGTTAATAGACAATAATGTTCATGATTTCTCCATTAATGAACTTTCTTGAACACAACTGACGGACTTAAACTTTTATTGCGCGGTAATAATATTTTTGCAAAAAGAAACAGTCAAATCATATTTTTATCAACATACAATCTGACTGCAAAAAATGAAAATGGAATATCGCGTAATTACGTCGGTAAAATTGAATATCGACCTTAACCCGTTTACATTATGGTGCATTATTCATATCAAGACATGCAAGTATTGAACCAGGAAATTGGAACCTTAACTTACTATCCTAACTTACCTTCTACAAAAATTCAGGTTAAAGCGGTGATTATTTATGTTGACAAAGCTCAGCGAGATTTTAAATAATAAATACTGGAATTTTAAATTGAATAATCACTGTTTTTAACTTAAACTTGAGCAAAATGTATGACAATAATTTGTAAGTCGGACATCGAATTTTATAAAACACTCGGACATGCAAGGCTCTCCATATATGCATTCCTATGCAATATAATGGTATCCTTCTTAAACCTGTTTTTACTGACACTTTGGAAACGTCAAATTAATAGTGATAAAGTTAAATTGACAATTCTGAACTCAGTGCCGAGTCTAACAGAGTTGCAAATCCAAAAAAAGCACTTACTAAATGTCATCAGACTTGGTGTATCATCTCAATACCCAGATACTGAAGCCTAAGTACAAGCGCGCGGTGTAAACGTAACGTAAATACGAGGATTTCTAACAATTAATTATCCTATAGCATTTTATCTATAGATATCCAACCACTGCTTTAATTTATATTTATTAAACAAGTTATTATGCCTTCCAATTGGTTTGTGTGAGTTTAAATGTTTGTAAACGCACCCACGATACAGGAGAAATTACTTAAGTAGGGCAAAGTTTTTAAAAATATGCTTGAGGTTTTATTTTTAATAGCTTGTCAAGTTTACAACTACTGGGCAAATGCGACGAAAATATCGACGTATTTACGGTACACCGTGCGCTCGTGCCTGCTGTTGACATAGATTTGCTCAAGTTTTCTATACAACATATTTATTTTTTCTACAACTACTGTACTATTGCATAATGTACACATTATTTAACAACGTTACAGTAGTTTACGTGTGCCCCTGTACCCTAACACTACTCGTATTAACACAGATTCCATACGTACTTGACTGCCTTCCATACTGGCAACACAAGGCAAAGGAATATCTTGCCTGTGAATGAATTAAATAATGTGGGGAGTCATGTACTTATATATGAAAGGTCGGTCGTGCTAAGAAAAATTAAATCTTGCGAAAACAATTATTACATACCGCCTTGGAAAAGCGTATACTTACTATATTTTTAACTAGCGCACAATTGACTTCAGTGGGTTTAAAAGACGTCTTAAAGATGTTGTTTTACTCTAAATCCAGCGCCATCTCTTTCTTCTCCGTTATGACGTCACAATAGCCCTGTAAAAGCAACCTGAAGTTTGCCACGAGGGTTCAAAGACCTCTAAATCCCTATAATGCCGTGCACTATATAAAGTATATAAAAAGTTGGCGCAATTTGTATATATTTCTAAATAAGCAGTCACAACACATAAATTAATAAGTTTTTATGCGAATAAAAAATGTTTCGCCGATGTGTTGCTCACTGACTAATTTTTATAGTAACCCTAAAGAAAATATGTTATAATCTCTCCGCTTTAAATTGTTTTTCTTAGTACGACAGATGTGTAGTATAAAATCTGTGACCTCTTTCTGAATCCAACCTTAACCCAGATGCTTATTAGCTTCTCACACTACGGTGTTGCTTAAATATCGAAATAAAGGAATGCTTAAAAATATCTTGAATGGTAATATCAAGATAGTAATTGAATAACTGGCCTATATTACGCGAAAAATAATGAACATTAATAGGTAAGTGAGATCAAAGTTATTAAAACTACATGGTTATGTTAATTTAGCTAGTGGATCTCAGAATCCGTGATGGGTATTCATATCTAAAGATATTATGATCCTCGTTAATCCTGATATTATTTTTGCTTACTAGCGTCCCTACTTCGCATGGCGCCGCCTATCGGCATAAAAAAGTCTTTGTTGTTGGAACCAACAATAAAAATATCCTATAAGTATTAAATTCACAAAATTTCATTGAAATTGGTTCTGTAATTTCCGAGATTAATGCGTATACGAATATAGTTACAATATTTTTTGAACAGATTGTAAGGGACTACGATGTCCTGGGTTGCGGGTTGTTCGAAGGAAATACCGTAGTCCCGGAAAACAAAAAGCAAAAAAAGGAACATGGATGGATGGGTTTCAGTTAGTTAAATTACTGTTTCTCCTTCTTTAAATCCATCCAAAGATTGTCTTGAAAAGATCGGTTTTAGCGATAAGACCGCCCATTGTGTCACCCTATTTATAAGTTGTTATTTGTATGGTGTACATAATAAAGAACATTCTATTTATCTATCTAAAGTTTGACACTTCCTCCAGAGTGGGAAAATTCATTTGATGAACTAACTTCAAAAACAAGGGATACCGACCTACAAAACTGCAATTTAAATTAGCAACATTGTGGGGCGTTTTAAAATGATGTACTGTAGGCCTACTATGACGTCTTAAAGCAGAACTTATTCCACTGAGGGGAAGAGATGGTGCTAGACACCCTGTATAGCTCTGTCTCTTTGCCTCAGTGGAATAAGTTCTGCTTTAACACGTCGTGGTAGGGTAGCTGATTACTCCAGCATGTTTATTAAGGCTTTACCATTTTTAGAAATAAAATCGGAAGACGTTTATGAATGTCCGCTAGCTAATTTAATTTAACCTCGTATAAATAATGTCGTAAAGAATACAGATTCACTATAATAACAAGCACCATTATAACAAGCAAATACATGACATCACATCAAACTCAAATAGCACTACATGTATTTTTCATAAATAAACTACACTACATTGTTCATCCGATGATATTTTTGCAACACTTTAACATACATAAGAAAATTATTTTAATTCGGCGGAGCTGATGAGTATAAAAAGAACCTTAATTTAATTACCTTGAGGTACCTATCACCTTATCATTCCTTCTACACTATCATATTTATAAATACTAAGTATCCATTTCAATCAAATTTTTAAGTTTATAAAATTATCCTCTCCTTTTTTTTCAAACACTTTGTGAATAAGGATGTAATAAAAAAAACAAAACTTGATTTCCTTTTACCATGACTTGTTCTTCCATCTATTTTGTGACGTGTAGTGTTTTTAAAGCGGATTTAAGTCAATGCAAAGTCATGGGCCACCTATCGGATATGCAGCGAATTCAGCTGTAACGATACCATCCCTAGGCCATTATCCCACCACACCCAATATTTTTTTTCTTTTCTCATTATTTTAAGAACTTACTACTCAAGCATTGACTTTGTAATAAAGCCTGTATAACTATTTTAAATATATTAAAATTAATTTGGTACTTGTGACACTATTTACCGAAATGAGTCATTGAGTTGCTGAATTCGTGACGTCACACGTTGCTACGAGCAAATCGCTTGTTGAAGCTATAAAAAGCATATCAATTGATTGTTGGTCTCAACTCTAATGTTCATTAATGCGGAACTTTTGCCAAATAAAAGTATATTTTGTTATTTCCCACTTATCCCTCCCATATCTTGTCCAAACATCATATAATAAGACGTACATGCTCATCGCCTCCGCCCCCGCGACTCATACTCCCGCGCGTACACCAGTGACGACGCGGAGGCGCGCCCCCCGAGCCCGCCCCCCGCGCCCTCAGCCTCGCGCCGCATCAAGACGTGGACCGAGCACTTGAAGTATGTTACGAACGCTTGTACGAATGCTGGCTCTTATTTGTGTGAGACCTTTTTCATGTGAACGTTGGGCTGACTTTCTGCGGGAACCGTGAGGGGTAACTAAGTGAATAATCCACCAATCTTCCTTATGTCGTTGGCAGGAGATAATTTTAAAGGGGTTTCAATGTTTTGTCTTAACTTTCCGCCATTTTATTATATATTCCGCCATATATATTACTTTGTCAATAGCTGACATTATATATTATTTTATCACAACAACTATTGTATTAGATAAAACCTCCTCTAGCGTAACTTTTCTGAAATATAGTATTTTCATGCAAAACATTGTAAACTTTGTGTGTCACCAAGATACTGGCTGTGCCTAATTTGGGACCGGTTGATAAATTTGACAATATTTTTTTTATTTCTAGGTAAAGAAATTAATAATCTTCGTCTCAGTAAAACGACTTCAGTAGTCATGCAAAAATCTGTATTAATCAAATAATTTTTGAATAGTCCATTTTTATTTCCATATATTAATTAATATGCAGATTTTACAAAGTATTCAAACCTCTTTAGTTGAACCAAAACCGCTTATTCCACCGATTCGTCGGAACCTAACTTATGAAAACGTTCTTTCCACTTTGGATGAAACAATTCCAATAATTATAAGTTTACCTACCGCTCCGCTGCCTCTCTCGTTTCTGGCCCTAGCCTAGCTGAGATCTGATAAATCCTGTCGGCTCGTGTGATAGCTTTCTTCTATCAGCATAGCGTCTTATCACTTACGGTCAGCAACCGTATGAAAAAGGACTTGCGCGACTGAAATGCTTTTCGTTGACAGGGTTTATGAAGAGAATCAGCTATAAGCTATTGTTTTGTGATATGAATTTGAGAGAATCTCCACTAAAGTAAAAATCACCTTTCGAAATTAAACTGTCAATATTAAGTAGATTGCTCTGATATGCTATTCAAAAAAAAAAAATAATTATCTGAGTCATGATTAATTAAAAATAAACACTTAATATAAAGTACTAGTACTACTAATAGTTAAAGAAATAATATAACCATATCGTACTACTTATTTTACTTAAAGACTTATACAAATGATACTATAGAAAAGAAACCATTAGTGTCTTTTCATATCAATACTTGAAGTCCAATGCATGAGTACTGATTTGCTTATTAGATTTGAAATTACTTTTTTCTAATTCCACCTGGAACTGTAGGTTTGTCACAAATGTAACGATTGCAAAATCTATTCAATTAAAAGAACAGTACCTATATCTGAAATAAATATTAGTGGAGGTTGTAAATTAAAAACCAAATAAGACCCAGCATCGACCCTTGCAGAGCACCAACTGGTGATGGTACAAATTAAAATGTGTGTGTTGATAAAATAATACTAACTGTATCTATCGAATGTCTCGTGAATGTCTCTTGTGACTGTCAAGTTTAGTTAGAAGTGTGAAATGTGTGTTTTTTAAAAGAGTTTTAACTAAGCATGGTGTGTATATTAGTCGAAGGCTTATGTGAAGTTTTCTGATGTAAAAGCTTATTTTTTAATAATGAAGCAAATATTTTTACTGCCGCGATAACTGTGTTTTTAAATAATAGGTTTACTTTCTCTGAAGTGGTTTTTTTTTGTGTTAGATTATGCTCGAAGTGAACCGCTTTTGAAGTATTAACAATATATTTGCAATTAGTGGTGATAGCTTTACAGGTGTTTTTATTATGAATAGTATTCGTGGCTAAAGTAAAGTTAGATGTAGTTCATTGTATATGTTGTGAATAAAATTAATCCTTTCCTGTTCAGAAGTATAGACTTCATATATTTTATGACGTCGAGGACTTAATAGTTTAGTTTCGTTAAATAGATATATCATGTAAAACTTAGTTTAATATATTGCGTTTTCGATTAGAAATGCAAAAAAGAAGATCAACATATAGATGAAAGGAATGAGACTGGTTTACTATTATAAAAATGTTAGCGTATAGATTTAGATCATCATTCCTAGATCTCGCTAGTATGTAGCCATCACATTCATGATCATTTTATTATTATTTAGCTTCCTCAGAGTCACTCTTTATCACCGACTTCAGAAGCACAATAGTTTCAAGATTTCCTTAGAATAATAATAAAAATAGTTTTAAGGAGTATTGCATGCCGTGTGATGTGTTCAAGTGGCCTATCAAGACTTGTATGGCAGTATTGTTTTAATTTTACTGCAGTTCGGAAAAGAGATGAAGCTAGACGTCTTGTATAGCGCCATCTCTTTTTTGTCCTCACTACAGTATCATTAAAGTCAATCTGCTGTTATTAAAGGTTATGGTAAGGCCTCTTAATTTTAGTGGGTAACAAATGTTGGTTCAAACGTTTGTGGACTGCGAATGTTGCAGGCCAATATTGAAGACGAGTAGCAGTGTGCAGTCGAAATTCAAGTCACAGTATAGTTCGCCGACGAAAGGTCCTAATTCAACGCTGCGAATGGGACCAAAGGACAGTTTGTTACTGTATGTATTACGATGAGAATTTTAGATAGATTCATTAGAGTTGTCATCCTCCCCGAAACTCCTCAAGGTTTTAATCAAAAGGAATTCAACAGGATCTGAAGAGATTTATTTGTCTGGAGGCATAGTCACTTTGAGCTACGACGACACCACTTTGTCGTGCTGCTGTCGATCAACGGCTAAGAAGTATTCGCTATTTAGCATCTTCATAAAAAATAAAACACACTTGTGCAGTGTCTTCACTAACGAGTTGCCTGGCATCAAAACAAAGCTTACAGTGCGTGTCCTTAAATACGCCAGCTTTTGCAAACACCGTCTTCTCGTACAAATATTAGTGTGTCTTCGACACCGCGCCTATACTTCATGTGGTGTCCTTGGCTTTTAAAACACTGCTAAATGTTCCTTTTGTAAACTTTCTTGTGATTAACGGCACTACATATATACACTAACACGCTTGGGGAATGGTTTTTTGAACAAGTAAGTGTGCCAAAGACGTGGCCGAAATGTGTTAATCGATTAGCATTTGTTTTTATGTGCTTCGGACTTTTATAACATTCGTTTTAAGGTTATGTTATCTTTGACAGCAGTAACAACGACTTTATCGCCTCACGAATAAATAACTCTGTGCTTTATCAGGCTTGTTTGTTTAATTATCAAGCAACAAATTTATTGTATCATTACGAAATAGAAATGGTTTCAAATAAAAATAGGACTGCCGTCGCGCCTTGTGGTGACTTCAATCTTTTAAAACTGTCCCTGACAAAGTATGGTTAGCAAAATATTTAACTTGTCCAAATAAATTTTGAAAATATTTTTAAATATTTATTTTACTTATTAGCGTTTTTAAGAGTGTGGAGTGTTGATTTAATCTACATCGTAGAAGCGACTGGTTTAAACACAAATTGTTTTATGCCAATGAATAGATTTTTTTATAAAGCCTATTTACTTTAACTTTTTGAAATTATTTCACTTAGGATTTGACTGTTATAACGTCACAGAATTGTGCGAGGTCAGTCCTATCTTTATTTGAAACGCTTTAGCTTACCGTAATTTTGAAACTGCAAAGCTAGGTAACATAACTGTAAACAGACTATAAGCGAGTCATTAACGAAACGAATTAGAAATTGCGGCGATAATCCTTCTTTATCACACATTATACTGCGCGAATGAAATGTCATGTTCTGTACGTTTGTGTCCTGCCGGGATTGCGGGTTTTTCGAAAGCATATCGCGGTCCTGGAGCATAAAGAGCAAAAGATATTACATGGGTGGGGCAGTCAAAGTCTGGAAAAAAAATTAATGACGCGCAAAAAAACCGCTCGTTTGTGTGGCCGCCATTTCCGATTGGTTTATTCAATGGCGTTAGTTATATTTGTTTTACTTCAAATATTGTACACTTGTAATTTTAATAGAGTAGAATTCTATGTAAATATCTTACATTTCCAGACTGGATTACATGCCTTGGACCGGGCCCGACCCAGATCTTCGCAATGGCCAAGTCGTCAAGCCTGAAGGACCAGAGCCTCATGAAAGGCCATCGCCGCTCGCTCGGGGCCCATCTGGCCTCGCAAAAGGCCCTTCTGGAATCGCCAAAGGATCTCTATATCAAAAGATAAACAAGAAGTCAGCTAAAATGTGAGTTTATTACGTGACTCTTTTGTTTTTCATATCATTCTTTTTTATAAACTAACCGCCTCTTTGATCTAATGGTTGTAAGCGTGAGTACTGAGCATGAGGTTTGATTTCCGAGCTCAGTGTTATTGGGTTTATCAATCAGGAATTTTCCAATAGCAGCCATGAAGTCAGGATTTGTGCCAGGTTGTGGGCACTCTCGCTCGCCACTTATTACTTGAACACATATCTAGGGAAATGTGTCCTTCAGTGCAAAATTTCCTAAATTTTGTCTACAGACCATGGGTAGGGTTTCAAGTTGGCAACAATCAGAATGCACCTTGCTTTCTTATTGTTGGCAACATCAATATCAAAACCATTTATTTCTAGTTTAGTTACAGTAGAAATAATTGACAAAAATAAAATAAAAAGGATTGTGTGGTTTTATGAAACTACTGTAAAAGTGAAACATTTTTCACTTTATAGACATTTAGACGTCCCTACTCCGCCGCCGACCGTCACGCAACATGCAACACACCGACGAAAAAGTTTGAGACGATGTAATAAAAGTTTCACTTTAAAAGTACCGTTCCTGTCGATAACTGTTACATTTCCCCAAGGTGTCATAAAATTGTCAAATATCAAACTGGATGAAATTATGTATATATATTCAGATACATATACTGTATGTTAATATATATACATAATTTCATCCAGTTTTGATTGAATTATATACTGTGAGATAATATTCTATCTTTCTCCTTACAACCGTCTTCGAAATTTCGTTATATCCGAAACGCGTGGTGGTATCGAGTTGAAATTAAAACTATGTCCTCATGTTTGTGGTCCCTTTGTGCTGTTAAAAAATATGGCCGTTTATGTCCCAATTTTGTAAAAAAAAAAACCCTAAGTCCGCTATTCTGACTCGCTTTTGTTTTTGTATGTTTCAGCATCGGATAAGGAGTGAGTGAGTTTACGTCAAGAACCGTTTATGCAATGAATGTATGTAAACGATAGAAGCGTAATTATGAACTAAGTGGGTTTAATTTTAGTAACAGGTTTGATAGGATACATCTGTAGTCGGTCTAACGAAACAATATTGGAAATTCATTGCAATTCAAACCTTATATCAATCAGTTAGCTAACGTATTTGCAATACATCTGCGGTCTGTCTATTAAATTTGAAGGAATAATGGAAATACATTGCAATTAAAACCTCTACCCAAACCTGTTGCTAAACTGAAACCAAACTAAATGTGCATTTAAGTTATTTAAAAAAGATCTCATTATTTTTTAAAACATTTCTGATAAAACTCTTGCTCAATACAAAAATATATCGATATAAATTATAGAGGGCACTCTATGTAAACTAAAAATTAATCATGTCTAATCTAGGAATTCTATAAATCCTTTTCTTTTTTATAAACTGTACCAAATAATCGTTTTTATACAGCCAGCGTTGTTATTTCATGTATTTGAATATTGTAAACTTAAATAACGGGTTAAGTTCTATCGAAGAATTAATATACACTGTCGAACCCTGATCTGGTGGTGTACAGACAGCAAAAACAATAAGTAACGAGGCTCGGAAGATGCAGTTGAATTCTTCTTAGAAACCGATGTCTTCAACTCAAATTTAATTAACTGTTTGTTTTCTAACAAATAAATTTAACTTAATTCGAAAATATTCATGGATTTTCAAGAAAATTTCGAGTGTTGCTTACGAATTTGGTTACTTTCTCTTTTGCTGACTGTACATGTCTCGGACATGTGACAATCAACGGATTTCATAGAGCCGCGCGAGCGAGTCGTGCCATGCGAAAATCGCCTTATTGACACGGGAAATTGATCTGTAGGTATCTCTACAGATTTGGTTCCCATGGCGTGTTTAGGTTAATTGTGATATCGTTCCAGGGTGGAAAAGGAGGAGCTCGTGGCTAAATAATAGCGGCCGCTCTGGACGATCTTTAGGTTAAGCCGCGCTTGCCTAGGTTGGTCTGTGAATGGGTGACCACCTGTGTGGGTTACATATTCAGTTTCTTCCGTGCCTCGGAAAGCACGTTAAGCTGTTGGTCCCGGCTGCCATTTGTATACATATATCTTTGACAGTCGTTACAGATAGTGTCCCGAAAGTCTAACAGTCTTACCAAGGGGTATCCTATTACCCTGTACTAACTGGGTTATCGAGGTCAGATAGGCAGTCGCTTCATATAAAATACTGGTATTTAGCCGCATACGCATCTTAGACTGGAATCCAACCAACAAAGTATGGGAGAGGATTTCAGTTCGGGAAAGAGACACAGCTATAGAGGATGTCTATCGCCATCTCATTTCCACACTGGAATAAGATTACAACAGTCTTCCTTTAAGATGTTATGGTAGCCCACCTGTTGTATGATTTTGAGCATAGTCGATAGCCAATAGTAGTGCAGGCTATTCTATAAGAATACAGCGTCGAACTTAGCGCTGTTGAAACGTCAAGATTCATAGAGGGTCGGCTTTTTTTTTATTGCGAATAACTTTGGGTATCAGAATCCACCGATGTTCCTTCTTTTGCCCTTTATGTTCCCGGGGAGCGGTATCTCTTTCAAACAACCCTCAAGCTCGGCAGGGTAGAGTCGTTTAGGGTCGTTATTCCGCTCAAGGCTGTATTCTTAGATAATATTACAACTACAGTTCCTCGCCAACGCTGGGTCAGGGGATAGTCAAATCGTATCCTTCGATAAAACTAACCTACTTCTTTAGTCAGATATTAGTACAACTTAGGATAGAAATTGATCATTGCCAAAAATGTATATCTTGTTGTGGTTTATTAATTTGTGTGTCTCTTTTGACAAGTGATTTAGGAAATGCGAATTTATTTTGATAATTATATGTTCCGGGGCTATATTATATCTTCAAATACGGACGTTTGTGTAGTACCTATTAAATACGAATTTATTAACACCGTGTTATTATTAAAATACTTCTTCATCTCATTTATGATCATTTAGCAGAATTATCTTAATTAATATTATTTTTCTGTACGTGTTTGTAACCTAACACAAAATTTATATTTCAATGGATTCCTGGATAGTTTGTAAACACAACTGGACCCGTTAGGTGGCGCTGCTGTCGGTACTTCACCTCATTTCATTTGGGATAGAATAACATCTGCTGAGTCCGCTATTTAATTTATAAATACTGTAACATCAGTTATTATTACGTACTAGCCCGTATCGCACCACTGTTGGGCAAATAACGGACCTTTCACCTCCATGTCCTTCATGATGTGAGTGAGCAATATCGATGTAAGCGATCATAGCGCCAAATTTTTGTTTTTGATTTTAAAGAGTCTGACGCGCTGATAGCGATGTTAGCGATGTTATCGTGAGTCGAAACGCACTTTTTGTAGCATCTGTCAGTATTAATAATGTCAACTTAAAAAAAAAAATTTGCCCCTCATTAGGAATTTCTCCTGTATCGTGGGTGCGTTTATAAACATTAAAACGCACATTCACAAATAGCCAGACCCGAAACAGCTACCTAGGTAGGTCATTCAAATATTTGTTATGTGCGGGGAACGAACCCGCGAGACGCGGCGCAGCAGTCTTTAGCTCAGCCACTGCGACAACCGTGCTGTCAAAAACAAAACATCTGTATTAAATCATAACTAGTGAAGTGTACTATTAAGTACTCTTCTGCTTAACCCTGAAGGCGCGATGTAAAATATATTAACAAAGAAAAATGGAATGCTGATTACCAGGTCCTGGGTTAGCTCTTTTCCGATCTTTTCGATTAGGAATTTCTCAGTAGCAGCCACGGGTACCGGATTTGTGTCCTATTGATGGAAATAGGGTTGCCCCCTATTATATGGTACTTGCACATAACTGGGGAATTGTGGGTGCACCATCAAGTTAGATACACCTTTGCTTAACACTTTGGGGATTTCAAGTGTGATGTGATTGTGACTATAAAATTAATAAACCACAGAAAAGATTCGATAGACTTATGTTGTACTCAGTTCTTCCGAACTTGTATTATTTTAAGAAATAATAAATTTAGTAATTATAATTACTATATCAGGGACTTTTTATCCGGCCAAAGTTGTGTAAAATTTGTAAAAAAAAGAATGCGTGGAAATTTCGAAATAAATATGTATTTTGCGGAAAATTATTATAAAGGGAGTGCTTTGCTGGCGCTTCTAATGTCGTTCAAGAATGTCTTTAGCGTTTTTGCTTACCATTTAAGATGCATTAATCGCGGTGGTCATTATGATATTTTTGAGGATACCAAGTATTATTACGAAGTTTTAGGGAAATGCGGCCGCGAATAAAGATTCTGTATTAGTCGTGACATCGTCTTTACCCGGTCCTCAGCGGAGACGATTTAAAACCTTAAGTTCATAAAAATTAAGTTTAAAATTAGTCGCGGTTTGCTGACCGTTAGAAAGGAAGAAATAAACTGAAATGGCGGTGTCATAAACCTACTGTAAAACGTTTTAATTTTTAACGTTAATGTACAACTAAAGCTCACCCAACCTACCATGGCGATGAAGCGAGAACTTAAGACTTAACTAAGGACAGCAGCACTTCATCCGAAAATGAACCTTGTTTGTATTAGTTTTATGTGCATATTCCTACAAGTGACTCACCATCCGTATTGTACAAATATTAATATTAACTTCTTAAAAAGTAAGAGCCATAGATACGTTCCTGCAATTAGATTGGGTTCTATATAGATCTGTTGTTACCATAACATCTTAAAGTAGTACATTATGCAGTGTGGGAAAGAGATGGTGCTGGACATCTTGTATAGCTCTGTCTCTTTTCCTCACTTTGGTGACAGTCGCTCGTAGGAATATGCTCATAAAATTAATACGCACAAGGTTCATTTTCGGATGAAGTGTTACTGTACTAAGTTTGAGTCTAAGATCTCGCCTTTTCCCTCAAAATCGAAAATTAATCAGCAGGCTCAATGTCCTTTTATTTACGATATTTAAATTTTATTACCGGTTGTAAATTGTCGAGTTTTAGATAACATTGTCTTTGTAGAGCGGCATTCTATTCATGTTTCTGAAGCTCGGATGTACAGACGCCTGCACATCAAGCTACTACTATCTGTCAGATTTCTTTGATAGATTTTCGACTTTATTTCTAAAGTATTAAGGTTCAAGGTTCATTGGGAAAAATTGTCAGTTTCGGGTAGCTTGACCTGCAGGCGTCTGTACTTATACTATGAAGACATACAGCGAACATTGTCATGTTGTTGTCATCATAATGAGTCAGAAGATGAGATATTTTATACCGAAAGTCCAAATACTTGTGTACAGTCGACCCAGACCTTTGTAACGTGGAGGTTTCATAAAAGCCCTAAAGCTTGGCTTCCTCTGAGAACTTACTTCTTTTCATGATGTTAGTCTGCTTGCGTTATGGGCTTGTTGGCCCCCAGGCACGCCACTTAGGCCTGCATAGAGTGCGCTTTTTGCATTACACTATGAATAGACAAATTAAGTGGTCGCATTTCTATCAGTTATCTAATTGTCTTGGTAGGATTATACGTCCGTACTTTCTTTCAAATAATATTAGTCATGTATGTAGACAATTTAACGATTTAGTGGAAGTGCAAACTTTATGGCGGGTCGGAAGTTAGCTGCGAGTGATGGTCTGCGCGGGAATGACGGTTCAAACTTAATGGCGGCTGGAAACTTTTTATGTAAAGCCTCGTACATAATTTTAGGTTTAACCTCTCAAGGACTGCCATTATTTACGTCAAGTATCCGTCAAGCACCGTCGGGCAGGCTCTTAACATTCGTTCCGAAACGATTTTAAGACTTCTCTTTACTACAAATACAGTTTTAAATCGGTCGGGGTTTGGTGGCACAAATTTGTGCCGGGTCTCAACGGTAATACTTGTTCACTGGCACGTTTTTGTGCCGCTGGGGCTCTAGAGGTTAACGAGCAAACCGTCACACGCAGCTAACTTCCGAGCCGTCATGACGTTTGAATAGAACTAAAACGCTAAAATTATTGTAGAAAGATATCATAAATTGCCTCACAAGTTTTTAGTAGAAATGTTTATGCACGTGATTAAATGATAAATAATCATGCTTTATGGTACATGTATACATTTAATCTTTACGCATATTTCCTGAATGAGAGAAACAAAAATAACCTCAGATTTTGTATATGTAGTAAACTGTTCTTTAAATCTTTGTACATTCAACGCATGCTCGTTTTCATTAACATTAAGGGACATCTAATATCTAATGCCTAAAAAAAATTGGACTGTTGACACTCTATGAACTGAACGTTGAAAAACCAGTGTGCTTTAATTTACGTAAGTGACACATAATGTTAATGAAAATGAGAATTTGTAATGAGGACTATTCTAAACTATATTTACAATATATATGTCATAATCATAATACTTTTTGTAAGCTAAAACAGACCTTGCCAGGCATTGATCTATAAGGTGATAAAGCAATTAAATGTTCGACCGTATCCCGATATCCACTATTGCCATAGAGTTAGTAACCCTCACTTCATCCGAAAATTAACCTTATTGGTATTAAATTAATGTGCATTATCCAACCAGCAAACTGTGTTCATGTATCACACGAATAAGAACTTTAACGCAAATAAGGTTCGTTTTCGAATGAAACGGGAACAGCTATGTCTAAGGTTGCTTAATATGTAGATTTGCTCAGATTCGTGTCACTAATTAGTATAATAAATTATTTTTGTATATAAACGCGTTAGTTTAGTAGGGTTAGGTAATGGAATGTCTGTGCAATATCATTGCCGATTGGCTTATGAACTCTTAGGAAATTAGGCACATTATTTGAAACAGATTTTATAGCGAAACCCGACTTCAAGTTTAATTTAAATTAGCTAGCGAAACTTAACAGTTAAATTATCAATACACATCTACGGAGTTTTGCTAGCTATTTTAATATGACCCTGCATTTTATTAAGCAAAACCTGATAGTAGTTATGGCTGCGTAGATTATAGTACAATGTAGTCCATACTGTTGTTACACTGCTGTTAATATGGCGCATCGACATGACCTTCGTAGTCTTTGTATTGCGTTGCAAGCCCCGAATTTATATGGCAAACTTTTACTCAGTCGCGTTTATCCAAAAATAAACCTTATTTTCATAAACTGTCGTACGATACTCTATGAAAATAAGGACCATCCAGATCAACTATTTTTTTTAAATTTTATTATAAGACTTCTTTTCGGGTGAAACGTAACTATACAGTCGGAGTTCACTACTTCCTACCAAAAACTCGATGGGCTATGTGCATGACAGTGTCTAAACGCACTTGTTCCTCTGGCTACTATTGCGTTTTATTTTATCCAATCTGTTTCTCTATAAATGAGTTTAAAAAAAAAAACAGAACAAAATTATAACGCTATAAAGAAAAAATCTAAGCGATTGTCGCACTGGTCACTAAAGTATGTTTTTTTTTTCATAATTTCGTAGCTACATATACAAATATCCGTCTTATAAAACATTAATTACCATTTTTACTTATCTTATTGTACAAAAAGTTCTATATGGTTATTTTGAAAGTATTACAGAAATAAGTTGTGCCAATTTTTACCATTCAAACGTCTTGATGTTGTGTATTTTAGTGTAATAATGTACCTGCAACGGAACTTACAATCGAACTCTTCCTCCATTTGTGTTTATATACAGTTTAGACAGATTTAATTAAGCTATAATTACTTAGTATTCTTGACTATGACTTTCTGAATGAAATAATTATTTATTTTCATCTTTTGAAGGCGTGGGTCTTTATTAGTGTGCAATTCCAAAAACTTGTATTACAGTGCAAACTATCTAGTCGTATGTATTTAAAACCAGCTAAGAAAAATCTTGATTACTACAAAAGTAGTAGTTGAAATAAAAATAAAGAGCCCGTCTTCAGATAGTTTGAATCTTATGTCAAAAATGTAGTATTAAGTGTTAAATCAAATTTAGACTTTGTCCATAATGACATATCTTTTGAGGCTCAGTCTCCCCTTAGTCTAGTTCAGAATCTAGTCAATTAGGTTAATATATTGTAGCGATCACACTTTATTTTTGTGAATATTGTCTGAATAAAACTGTTGGTTTTGTCCAAAAAGTGTATTATTTAAAAAATGTTTTCACGTTGGTATCCTTTCCATTTCCACCCTGTTTACATACCCACATAATTATACCAGTCAAACTCATACATAAACATACCCTTGTTTTCACAGTAATCGAGCAATAATGACTATGAGTAGCCAAACACCGAAAATTTTATCTCAGTGACAAAAATAACCTGTCTGAATGAAATCAAAATTGAATTTTGAAGTTCAATGCCGACGAAGTCCCGATTCCTTAAAATCCTTAATATTATAAAAGCGAAAGTGAGTTTGTTTGTTTGTTACCTCTTCACGCTTTAATGGCTAAACCGATTTTGATGAATTTTGGTATTTGGATAGTTGGGTACCAGGAGACTGACATAGGCTAATTTTTTAAAAAAGAAAGTGTGTTGTGAGGGAGAAAGAGGGAAGAAAAGGGAAAACTTAGCGTTGCTATTACAAATCAATAAGGCGCAAGAGGAACTGTGTTACCCCAAATTTAACGCGGGCGAAAGCTAGTTCTCCATATATTGCAGACGGTATTGGTGTCAATAGTATGCAAAAAAGTTAGCTCGACGGCTGCCTGAGATAACCGAATAGAGAACAGACAGGTAGGTAGAATGTCTCTCATTTTAATATTAAAGGGCCGGTGTCATGGCCGCTTATTTTTAATTGCAAAGTTAGGGAACAGTAGGTACCTCCTAAATTAATAAAAAAAAATAATACCATGATCTTTATTTCTAAATTACATTAATCACGCGAACTGGTATGTTAAAACTCCGAAATAGTAGTGAAACTAACGCTGTCTTTCTTTCGGAGTAGAAACAGCTCGGTATAAGGGCAAAAAAGATCTTATTCGTAAATGTAAATGTAAGGATTGCTTTCAACTAAAGCTATGTCTTTTTCTAATTGTCTCAATTCTGCTTCCATTTTGGTCTTGCGAAGGATCTTGGGTATTGTGTCGGTGAGCATCGGTAGTTGAAGAAAGGCCTTCTGCATCAGTGACCAATTGTGCTTCAGATCCTGCGAAAAAATTTCCAGATATATGTACATAAGGAAAACCAACTGAGTGTATTAGATGGGCTTAATCTTGTCCAATAGACAGAGATGTCGACGATAGAACGAGCTAATCCAAAAGAAGCTCATTAATTTGCGACTTGTATAGATCAAGGTTATATGAACTTGAGAGCACAGACTCGGCAGGGATTTCTTCTCTATGGCTGAGCGGTTTAGGTGGCGGATTATCTGATGGAGTTCCTCTAACTAAAACTACATGAATCGAATCGGCACAAACCCTCTACAAGAGTGTTCAAACGACTGTTTTGTAATTATTATTATCTCTTTATTCTTTTAATACCAATGATGTTTCGGTCAGTTTACAACTTAACCGGATGCAATAAACTATATAGTATACCAAACTGAGAAACACGGTACCCGTACAAAAAGGTTTGTTAGACTTTTGGTCTTCTGGCTACTTGTAACGAAAGCCTAAAATCTGTGAAATAAAGAAGCAACTTACAGTCAATAGTTTTGTGCGATCCTCTTCGCTGATTAGCTTGCACAGGCTTGGCCTGTTGTCTTCCAAGTGTTGCTGTTTTTCTGCAGCCTTTTGGAGCCTTCTGTTCCTCTTCGTCAGGTAACTTGGCATCTGACCAAAGTCTAGCCTAAGGCAGTATTCTGGAACTTCGCCAGAACCCTTGATTTTCTTTATATGACCGTCCCTTGTGTCGACTAGCCTAAAGAAAGAAAGTTAGTAATTTTTTATTAATAGGCAAACAGGTAATTTCATTATTTATTTGGAGTAACCAGCAGTTTTAGGCTAAATAGTTTTGCGGACCGGTCAAAGGTATTTTAAACACAGACTGTAATCATGATGGAATGCACTCATATGATGAAACTTGTAGCATCATCGCATATACTTACCTTGGCTCCACAGGCTTCCCTTTTATCTTTATAGCTTTCTTTATGTTAACAACTCTGAAGTTAACTTTTGGTTTCTCGGGTTTTTTCCCCGGCGGGGGACGTTTTGGAACTGGCGGAAGATGTCCGCTGACAAAGCATTTATGATCACTCTTCTTTATAGGTTGACCAATTCCTTCTCCTTTTTTCAAAAACTCGGTTGGAGCTTTGACTGGCGTTTCAGCGTATCCAAATGTGCGACGCAGTTGCGGTATTTTAGCTAATCTCAATTCCTTTTCTAGTTTGGATTCGTATCTGCAATAAATAATGGTCCCATATATAATTATGGTAGACTTTTCTTCGGAATGCAATCGAAGGACCAGGAGACTTGCAATATTAAAATTACCACATAGGTACAAAAATTAAGTTCAATGACTAGCAAATATCTGAACATTTTATAAGGGAATGTGTTAACAATGAAAGATCTGGTAAAGTCATAAATAACTTTGCATGTACATAGACTAGATATTTCATCAAAATAGCAAAATAACAAGAGAAGAAAGAGTAAGGAAGAGCAAGAAGAGAGGATGTCCAATCAAAGCGAGATCTAATAGTGTAGTTTATAGATCTCGGCCTGACAGCTCACGCGGCGATCACAAATTCGAACAATACGCTTTTAGAAGCCGCAGTCATCGCATTTTCGAATGGTCCTGCGAATCTAACCGCATCGTACGCGCCGAAATGCATTCATTTGTCCGCACCTATTTGATGAGGTAAACTGGTGGAATCCGGTAATGGTGGTACCCCGTAATTTTAATGAAATGCGGTTCATTCGGCATTGGAAAGTGTGCGCGGCATTGTCTTATGTCATTTAGAGATATATAATGCAATGACTACAGCGCCTTTAGGTGCGCGCCCACCTGAAGGAGGAAATGCCTGGATAAACCGCGAAATCCAAATTAACTAAATATAACTTTATTAACCAGAACACCACATAACATTTACCTAATGAAGAAAATGTGGAAAACAGAAGTGGCGCACTTCTTTTTACCTATATCATAGAACTTTATCTATTATATTAAAAATATGTGTTTTAGAGAAGTTCCATAGATTAAAAACTAGCCAAAATTACCTTATATATGACATAAATACAACATTGCATACGACATACATGTGATGTATATAATAATAGTATTGTGTTTTATTATATTGACACCTAACAATTATGTTGGTAGATAGGTGCTATATTACAGGCTATTATATTTTCCTATTACAGCCAAGAACTTGGCTAAACAAAATACTTCTATTGAGCAATATTAAGAAACTATAACTGTGCCAATAATTTAGTCACAGTTAATGAATCTAATATCATTTCAATTTGAAATTGAGACAGAAGAGCACTCATTGCAGAAGTATAAGCCCAATATTAAATCAAGTGAAAATGTTTATGCTATTGTTGTGGTAGTAGGTATGTCAAAATATACAAGGATTTTTGAATGAAGAATTGCAACAACATAGATTCTCTTTGTGTAATGTAGCGTTGGCTGCATATTTCATCATTACATTTTGAATTCTACTAATTTTCATAGTGGTATTTCATTCAGCAGCGAAAATTATATACTTAGGTATATTTCAGAGGGTGTTTTTTACGTCTTCAGCCTTGTGTGTCCCTTGGCTTAAACCATGAATCTTAGTAATCATGATGATTGATCAGCTAAAATTTAAAGACTGCAAGGATATTGTAAGGCTATCTGTTAAGAGAACAATTGCAATAGCCTGTATAGCATTGGAGCATTTTATTATAATGTGTGTATACCTCCTTCAGTAGTATAATTGTTTTGAAAAGACTATACTGGATTAAGTTGTGCAAACAGACTGTTATAGGTACAATGTGTCCGGTCATGGACTAGCGATATTCTAGATACTTGTGTAATAATTGTTTTTTTTTTTTTTGTTTTTCAATGAGGTAGGTACTCCATTGTAGATGTTACAGCTTACAGCAACCCACAGAATGATTCTTTAAGTACTTAAAATTCTTATCATTAAGAGAAAGTGATCATAATCGCAAATGAACTTGAGCAAAAATTTTACTAGAAAGGGTAAGTATCATTGTTAACTCAAAAAGTAAGTCTGAAAGAAACTTTTAAAACTAAATTTTGTCAAATTTGGTTACCACTTTTCTCAACTAATGATGACCCCAATCAAAAACATTATAACATTTTTTTATTACTAATGTACTGCACACACTTGAATATCACTTTCTTCTTACGACAATAACGTTGTTATTTAAAGAGAAGAAAACGACTACAGCGGCATAAAAAGATGACTATAATTATTTTAGCACTGAAGAATTTAATTTAAAAAATAAAACGTTTGTAGTTTAACAAACCCCACGTTACATGTGTTCTAAAATTAAAAATAGTAGTAATGAACTTAATATGACATGAAACATTATGCAAAACAAGAACGTCTTGCAAAAGAAATAGTGATGCAGCCATGCCAGACACTCAAGTAGTCAAGTTGCAATGCGTGTGAAAATTAATTTGCGGATATTCGCATTATAATACTAAATCACTAAACTCATCACCTGCTGCTGCAGAGCTTTTATAGATACCTAGGTAATCTAAAATGCTAAGAAGACCACCCTCTATGAGGGTCTTATGTACTTATACTTATATGACTGTATTCAAATCATTGTAGCCCCTTCTTTAGACGTATTTATTTATTAAGTTTCCTGATATACCATAATAAATATAATACGATTTATTGAATCGGGTAGTACATCAGACCCTAAAAATATTATTGACCTATTTTAGGACTACCCACCTTATGTAAAAAAAACTGATTTTTCAATAAACTTCATTAATAAGTTATAGTATGATAAACAGAACTTGTGTTTAACTATTGGTGCGGTGTTGAACTTTTTGGACACATTTATATGGCGATGCTCCGTGGATTATTGTGATTGCATTCTTCGTGAAACATTAATTAGGAAATTACACCACTACGGAATCCGGAACGCTTCTTGATCTTCTTATTGTATATTTTCAATTGGGAAAATATCAGATCTGATATCCTGATCTGTAGTAACAATGCACACCGGAAATGATTATTTGGCCTATTTTTGTTACAACACGAATTCAAGGAAAAAATAGCAAGTTGTTTCTGCAACAAGATTAAAAAAGATAATTGTTTGTACCGAATAGGCTACGAAACTACTGGACCGATTTCATCGTTTTTCACCAATAGAAAGCTAAATTATCAGGAAGCAACATAAGCTATAACTTCACGCTATTTAGGAACTCCGCAGTGTATGAAACCGCTGCGCAAAACTAGTTGTTTATACCTATAACGAAAGCTATACCTGAAAGCCTATCATAATCTTGATGACAAAATATTTGGAAGAAAGCCAATTAATATTAATTTGTTTTATTCAAATCGATTATTACTTATTCCGTTCTTAAAAACACCCCAAAATTTAGAAAACTACCTACTAATAAACTATGTACCTACTACTAGAGTAGGTACTTTATTGCACACCAAAATTGAAACATTTACTGTTTAACTTATATTGCTAATTGTATGGTTACAATGGCGGACTAAGAACGACAATTCGTTTTATAAACGGACAGCCTGGACCGTGAATGACTGCTTATCAAATTTAGTGGAATGTTCAGGCATCAAAAGACTCATATTCTCCGATGGTCTCAAGTGTCTAATATGTGTGTCATGAAGGAACTTGAAACGTTCTTTGACATATGAGGGAGTTGTGGGATTAAACAGAATACTGTACGGTAATGATAAAATGTAGGCATTCCGGCGAAGGCGGATAGGTCGCTTAACGCGAAACTCTGAAACAAGGTCATATTTACGCAAACCAAATATGAATCTGATACCAAAATTAGCTTAGCTTATCCAGGTGCGCTACAATAGTACCTATTACTTAGAACTCACTTTTGGGTAATAGGTATCATTGAGAGTTGTGAGAAGAAGGGATAGGGCGAGCGCAGTTTTACTGGCAGTTGGGAGTAAATTACGCAGTCTGTGTAAAGACACGGCCGACGGAAACAATTAACTATACCGAATTTACTTTTCTTATACATGGTCACAACGAGGACCTCGTGGCTAAATAATAGCAGCCGCTCGGGTTGATCTTTAGGTTAAGCCGCGCTTTCCTAGGTTTGTCTGTGGATGGGTGACCACCCGTTACATAGGTACCGAGTTTCCTCCGTGCCTCGGAAAACACGTTACGCTGTTGGTCCCGGCTGTCATTTGTAGATTTTTGACAGTCGTTACAGGTAGTCAGTGTTCCGAAAGTCTGACAACGAGTCTTACCAAGGGGTATCGCATTACCAAGTGTTACAGTACAATGCGTACGTGCGTACGTGCTGTATCTACAATCTACATCGCAATCTTATGTTCTTTATCGCACGTTCAATATCTATTAAATGTTTCTACTGTCGACACGTACGACATGAAGTCGTTAATATATAAGATGCACCTTTGGATAATTATAACCAGACTATACTACATCTTTTGTCTCATTTATACCTAATCATATAATGCCAAGAAGTTTGGCAAATTGGTGACCCCGACGAACGAATACGCAGCAAGAAACATGGCACAATCACCGTGCAAGGCGAACATAAATCAGCAAGGAACACTTGAAGTAGCTGCTGGCACCTCGGTTTTATCCCGCATTCCGGAATTTTGGAAAGACCAACCAAGATTATGGTTCACGCAACTAGAAGCCATATTAGCACCACAGAAGCAAGGAGACGAATACAAATACTGTACAGTAATAGCAAAGTTATCCAAGGAAGAAATACTACAGGTTAGTGACCTAATCACTTCACCACCGACTACAGATAAATACAAAAACATCAAGGAACGTTTAATTGATTGTTACGAAGAAACAGAACAGCGACAGTTTCAAAAATTAATATCAGAGACAGAACTCGGTGATCAAAAACCTTCGCAGTTATTACGTCAAATGCGAGTCCTCGGGAGAGGAAAAATCAGTGACGAAACAATTAAACTACTATGGTTCAGGCTTTTACCAACATCAGTTACTACGGTTCTAGCAGTTACGGAAGACATGGAAATTGACAAACTGAGCCAAATTGCAGACAAAATAATAATGAATTCAAAAGTAACCGAAATATCAGCTGTTAGCAACGACACTTCAAACGACAACAATACAGCATGCATTTTAACCCAGCTAGCAAAATTACAGATAGATATTGACGCAATTCAGCAAGGTCAATATGGCTATCGACCCAACACGCACAATCATTTCCAGAAACGTCAACAATTCCCGATTATGAGGCCGAGAACAAACTATAGAGGAGCAAATCGATTTTGTTACTACCACGAAAGATTCGGAAAATATGCAAGGAACTGCATTAAACCATGCGGTTGGAAACCAATGACTTACGTACGGAACCAGGGAAACGAATAAGAGCACAGACAACGGCGAAACTCTGTGCAATCCACCCATCCAATCGCCTCACCATTACCGACCGAAAAAGTGGTATGAAGTTTTTGATTGACACGGGCGCAAATATCTCAGTCATTAGCAAGCAACAGAGATATTCAATTTTACAAAATGAACAATACACACTTTACGCTGCAAATGGGACTAAAATTAGGACTTACGGCGAGAAGACGCTTACCTTGAATTTAGGACTACAACGATGTTATAAATGGAATTTTATAATCGCCGATGTTACACAACCAATAATTGGAGCAGATTTTCTAGAGCACTATAAACTATTAGTCGACATAGCAGGTCGCAAACTTATCGACAAAGTTACAGAGCTGACAACGCATGTAACTTCAGAAAAAGCGACACAGCAAACAATTCGTACTATCGCAGTGGGAACGAATCCACGTATTACGCAACTTTTAAACAAATACGAAGACATCACGAAAGAGTCCTCTCTACGCAATGCGCCCAAACATAAGATTGAACACCATATTATCACTACAGGACCACCCGTCGCAGCTCGGGCAAGACCATTACCTCCAGAAAAATACGACATAGCCAAAAAGGAATTTCAAAATATGATAGAACTCGGAATTTGCCGACCGTCAGATAGCCCATGGGCAAGCCCATTACATATGGTAAAAAAGAAAAATGGCGAATGGAGACCGTGCGGAGACTATCGAATGCTCAATAGCACGACAGTACCGGACAAATACCCACTACCAAGATTAACTGACTTTACATACATATTAGAAAATAAGAAGATACTAAGCAAGATAGATATACGCAAAGCATACCACTGTATTCCTGTTAAAGATATAGAGAAAACAGCCATCATCACACCTTTCGGACTTTTTGAGTACTTAAGAATGCCTTTCGGATTACGCAATGCGGCACAAACATTTCAACGATTCATGGATTCCTTATTTAGAGATTTAAATTTCGTATTTATATTTGTAGACGATTGTCTCGTCGCATCGGACAACGAAGATTTGCATTATCAGCATTTAGAAACGGTTTTCAAACGTTTACACGAGAATGGAATAACCAAAAATGCGAATTTCTCAGAAGGGAAATAGATTTCTTAGGTTATCATATAACGAGCCAAGGAATACAACCTACCGAAGAAAATTACAAAGCAATCATGGAATTTCCCAAACCGAAAACAATTCAAGAATTAAGAAGATTTTTGGGCATGATCAATTTCTACAGAAGTAATATTCCACGCGCAGCGGAAAATCAAAGAATTTTAAACGAATATCTACATGGTTCAAAAAAGAACGATAATTCACCTGTTCCTTGGACAACGGAAGCAGACAAAGCTTACGAAAAATGCAAGGAAAGCATGAAAAACGCAGTATTAACAGCGCATCCTTCCCGCAACGCATCACTAGCGCTCATGACCGACGCTAGTGCTACTTGCGTTGGTGGAGTTTTACAACAAAAATCCGGACGCAATTGGGAACCATTAGGATTTTTTTCACAAAAATTGAGCGAAACTGTCAAACGTAGAATATTTTTGTTGAGAAAAATATTCTACGTTTGACAGAGAGCTGTTAGGAATATACATGGCCGTCAAACATTTTCACAGATTAATCGAGGGAAGAGAATTTACAATATTTACGGATCACCGACCTTTGACATACGCATTCTCCCAAAAACCATCATCAAACGATACACCGCGACGGGTCCGGCAGTTAGATTTCATTTCACAATACAGTACCAACATCCAACACATAAACGGACGTGACAATATTACCGCCGATGCCTTATCTCGAATAGAGGAAATATACGTGCCATCACCTATCGATTACGCTGAATTGGAAAAATGTCAATCAACAGATAATGAACTAAGTAAATTACATGACAATAAAAGATTAAAATTCAAAAACATTACGCTTCCGGGTTCCACAATAAACATCACCTGCGACACGTCTACTGGAAAAAGTCGCCCCTACTTACCAAAGCATTTTCGCAAACAAATTTTCGATACCATTCATGGTATGAGCCATCCAGGAAAAAGAACTACGAGAAAAATGATAACCCAAAGGTATTTATGGCCGTATATGAACAAAGATATCAATAATTGGTGTAGATCATGTATAGCCTGCCAAAAATCAAAAATACAACGACATACGATATCACCTCCTGGTACATTTATGACAGCGCAACGTTTTGAACATATACATATTGACATCGTCGGACCACTTCCGATTTCACAAGGGAAGAGATATTTAATCACAATCATAGATCGTTGTACGTCATGGCCCGAAATATTTCCGGTAGAAGATATAACTGCAGAAACAGTAGCCAAGACACTTTTCGAAGGATGGATTACTCGTTTTGGATGTCCATTGCGCATTACTACGGATCAAGGCCGACAGTTTGAATCAAGAATATTTGAGTCACTCTCACAATTTTTGGGAATACATAAAATTAGGACAACACCTTATCATCCGCAATCCAATGGAATGATAGAGAGATTTCATAGAACTTTAAAGGTAGCGTTAATGACAAGAGAATCCAACGAAAATTGGTTAAAAGAAATCCCAACAGTTTTACTCGGGTTGCGGAGTAGCTTGCGAGAAGACACAGGTTATAGTTCAGCAGAGATGACATATGGAACGCCAATACGACTCCCTGGAGGATTTTTTGAGTCATCAGCAGCACAGTTATCAACGTACGAAGAATTTGTAAAACAAATTCAAAAGGACATCACACAAATGACATCAATTCCGAAAAGAAAAAACCATAACCAAGCTATATTTGTGCATCCCGAACTCAAAGAATGCTCACACGTATTTGTTCGGTGTGATAGAATGAAGAAAGCCCTGACACCGCCGTATGAGGGACCCTACCCAGTAATTAGTAAAACAGATAAAACATTTTGCATTAGAATTAGGGATAAAGAGACAGTGATATCAATTGATAGATTGAAACCAGCATTCATGATCAATGACGAATCAAACTACGTGTCAGATTCAAAGAATTACGACAGACATTCACACACGTACACTACACGGTCGGGACGTAAAGTAAAGCCAGTAGTACGTCTATAAAAATCGCTGATCACACCACAACAGGCGTCATCAAATTCCACCGCGTACAATAGCATTATTATTTATATACATCAGCAAATAACTAGTAAGGTCTAGATCAAACTTATATTGTAAACACTATTACCATAATATTTATTTTTTTCTTTTAAAGGGGGGTGTACTGTTACAGTACAATGCGTACGTGCGTACGTGCTGTATCTACAATCTACATCGCAATCTTATGTTCTTTATCGCACGTTCAATATCTATTAAATGTTTCTACTGTCGACACGTACGACATGAAGTCGTTAATATATAAGATGCACCTTTGGATAATTATAACCAGACTATACTACATCTTTTGTCTCATTTATACCTAATCATATAATGCCAAGAAGTTTGGCAAACCAAGTACTAACTGGGTTGTGGAGGTCAGATAGGCAGTCGCTCCATCTATAATACTGATATTCAGCTGCATCCGGTTAGACTGGAAGCCGACCCCAACATAGTTGGGAAAAGGCTAGGCAGATGATGATACCTGGTCACAACTAAAGAATTAGAGTGCGCTGCCAGTTTTGTGTGTAGAGTCATAGGAAGGCTTATGTCTCTAATTTTGCCAATTTCACACTTTTCGTTTAATAAATAACTAAGGTTATTCATAACGACTAGACAACAGGTAGGTACGTTGCCAGCTATTTCCGATTGGGCAGGGATCGTACCCATCAGCAGATTTATAAGCAGATTTAATTGCACTGGGATACTACAGTACAGTACCATAGTAACATACCCAATACCCATTGGTATTACGGTGTGACAAAAACTCTTTAAGCTAAAAGTATGTAAGTTCGCAAAATACAACAATAAGAGGATTAATTTCAGTACCTAGGAGTTTTGGGCGGCGGTGGTGGCGGTTTGTCCAAAATGGTGTAGATGACTTCATCGTGATTGATTATTTTAACCAACGACATATTTGGTAATATAGCAAAGGTGGGACAAAAACTAGAACTTAAAAAAAATAAAAATCTATGCGGTCGGATGTCCCCGCTGTTTGCTGCCGTCGTTTGCTGCTGTTGGTTGCTATAGAAACAAAACTTTGTTTCAAAATCTATGGAAATATTTACCTTTTATTTTATCGATACCCGTTTAAGAATGACATGCATTTATAAGGGGATAAAACTGTTGAGCCTTTTGAATACTGGTTCGCGGTGAATATGTTATAGACAGGCAGAATAGAAGTATATCACCTATTTTCTCGATGTAAGTATGTCATGCGGAAATAGCTAAAATCAATACCTATATCCATTGGGAGTATGAGTATAAAAGCGGAAGTGGTCTATTCTTCCACTCGCGATCCGTCCCGGCCGGGTTGCAGAGGCCCGCCGCTTGCTATAATAGCCAACCCGTGAGTTGAGTTAGTAGTTTAAAAAAAAGGGCCGGGTCGGGTTATTATTTGGGGAATAATAACCCAACCCGGCCCTTTTATAGTCGTTTCAATCATGACGCCATAAGCCGAGGTTTGTACGGCCTTTTGGCCCTGGCCGGGGGCCTTAAATTCATTTAAGGTCACCACAGGAAAGTCCAGTTAAGCAGTGTAACAACTCAACAGAGAGTTGAACTGAGTGTGGCCTTATCAAAAATTGTTCCACTCATACCACTTTCATACCTAAACTCGGCAGGTGCCTCGCAAGTTGTAATCATGTGGTTTATGTTTTGTTTTATTGTTCATTTATAATATGTAATTTTATTTGCAACGGCAACACTGATTTACCCGCCTGTCACGTTAACGTCAAAACAAAGGATTTTCGTTGATTATTTTTAGATTCTTGTTGCATATTCTTTGTAGATGTAATATTTATTCAATTTTTATTTTATTTAGTTTCACATATGTGTAAATATATAAGATGTTAATAAGAGGTTTCCGGGGGGTGAAGAGGTATAATGCACATAAATGTGTAGGAATAGTGTGTAGAGAGTTTTCGAGTCGATTAGATGCGCTAGACCATGAAGAAAGGTTAGAGGGGTGCTTGTCGGCGTTGCCCCCGAAGGCTAAGGTGGTAATATGTGGCGGAGGAATGATGGGGGCAGCGGTAGCGTACCACCTCACGCGGCGCGGCTGGGGCGACAAGACCATCGTCATTGAAAAAGAGAAGTAAGTTCATTCATTACCTAAGCTTTGTTGTTGACCGGTGGTTCATTTCGCTGTAGGGGTCATACATAGTTTGTGTGATTTTCAGACCCATACCCTCTTCTCTGTCTCTTAATGGCTATTTAATAAGTGTATGCTCCAGTTTTCATTTTTTCTTGCAAACTATCAGAGGTGGTACTGAAAAGGTTGAGGATGTGTAGTGCTATAATTTGTCATATAAAATTGAAAAACAAAAAATGTTATCTATATTTGGCAGGGAAGAAAGATTAATATTAGAATTTACAAATTCAACAAATTTTAATGTTGATTCTTCACCATGCCTTCAAAATCATGAAAGAAAAACGAATTCTAAAGTCAATCTCCTATTCTGAAATAAATTATCATTGTGAGTCGATATCATTGAAATATTCTTTTGCCTTAGTGTTTGGAAAGTGACATTTCAAATCAGTGTATTAAAAGCCTAAATATCTATTTGTTAGCTGATAAAAATTCTTCTTCTTACCAGGAGCATTGTATTATATAGTTATAGTTTAACAGTTACTACACTGAAGCATGACATCTATGAGGTACTGAATAGTCGGGACCTCACAGATGTCATGCTAAAATAGTATAGTGCACCACCTGAATGGTTGACAGAACGATTTTAGGAATCACATGTACACAATTTAACCCATCGCACAATTGTTTACAAAAATGTAGGGTAACAATGTATGAAACTTTGCACCCGTCTGCACACTTTGTCACGCGAAGGATTAATCTTAGACTTGTTACATCACAAGTCAATACTCTGTTGAGAGATATTTTAACTAATAGGAAAAAGCATGTTTGCATTGAAGACCAGCATTTTATACATAACCGATGGCTCTCCTAATTGAATATGTATTCATTTAAACTTCTTGTCCAGTAGTGGTCTTTATGTGGATGTATGCAACAAACCATTCATCAAAAAATATAGAATACTTAACTTTTGCATTCACACTGCAGTATCAAACTATGTATATTCAAATACAGAGTAGGCACAAGCATCAATTGCTACATTTGCCCAGGGCAGATAATGGATTGAAGACTTGTTTGGAAAATTAGGTACAACAAATATCCAACTATACAAATGTGTTGTTGGATATTGAAATGTCCAGCCTTCGACACTCCATTAAAATCTGGGTCATAGAAGTATCATGAATTTATCAGGTTTCTATGAGAAATTAGGCATAAGAAATATTATTAGAACAATCCAGGTCAAAAATATCCGGGTTTGCGGGTTGTTCGAAAGAGATACGGCATAAAGGGCAAAAGATGAAGGGCATGGTGAAGCACACAGTGGCGGTCTACCCCGCTTGGGCGGAAAACAGCTGTGTCCTTGTAGATGCGATTGGTGGCCGCGACCACCTCCTTCTACGAAGCAGTCATACTAGCGAAGGAGATGGCCGGACATGTAAGGGAGAGACCCTCAAATCATCCCAGCCGCTGCGGGAGACGATCCCGGCCACCGTAGACGCGGGTCTATGGACAGTGAGCAATGGGAGCTTACCGTCTGTTCGTCTAAAAATGACAGGACGTGTCGACGGCGCGTTCGTGTTCTATGCTCGCCTCAACGAGATGTCAGCAAGCAGAGGGGCCTGCCTGGGCCACTGCCTGCCGGGCTTGCGGGTTGTTCGAAAGAGATACCGCGGCCCCAAAACACATGGATGGCTTTTAGTCAGTAAAAGTCTGACACTCCCCTCGCTCCGCAGAAAGCGGGGCAAGTTATTTGATGATTTTATAGGCTACGGAAAACGGAACTCCGTTTTTTAGTTTCCGGAATGCAGAACTAAAGTACATTTTTACCTTCAGTATTAAAAGTCGTAAGATTATATTCTGAATGTATGTACCTATTACTATTTTGATCCCACCCACACTGGTTATCTAAAGAGAATTACGCTATGCATTTCTATAGTAACCAACTACACTCACAGGCACAATTAACCGCCCACCTTTATCTTTCGTCACCCTGTTTGTTTACGTTAACTATGACTTATGCACTGTTTTATTTCTTGTCAAGTGGATACTTCAGCAATAAACTAAACACTTATACCCTTATTTTGTTGCATAGAATTGTGTCACCGAAGCGTTTATGTGATTTAGTCGTTGTTCGACATTGTCGCCGTTGCGTTACCGAATAAACATTTCCTGTTCCTTTTTGCCATAGTGTATCAATATTGTTTAATTTGAGTTTGTAGTGTTTGTTTATTGTTTGCATCTCTAAAAAATGCCACTGGATGCGACTGGTGCAGCTAGGGCAGTGGCTTTAGCCGATGTTGGGTACAGCCAACGTCGCATCGCTCGTACACTCGGTGTACCTCGAACCACGGCACGGGATGCCTTCAGACGATTTCGGGAGACTGGTTCATACACCCGGAGACCAGGCCAAGGCAGACATCGATGCACTTCAGCCCGAGATGACCGCTTCGTTGTCAACAACGTCTTGAGAAATCGCTTTTGCACTGCTACTGAAGCTCGTACGCGGCTTTTTGAGGTGAGAAATGTCAGTTTGAGTGAACGAATCATAAGAAGAAGAGTGGCAGAAAGAAATCTGAGAGCTTTTCGTCCAGCTCGTGTGCCACAACTGCTCCCACAGCACCGTAGAGCTACACTTGGATTTGCGCGAGAATATGCTCACTGGACTATAGAGGAATGGAAGGACGTACTGTTTTCAGACGAGAGTAGAATAGCCTTAAGAGGTCCAGATGGACGTCAGCGTGTCTACAGGCGCCAAAACGAAAGGTTTGCTCCATGCGCATAACCACAACAGGGGGTTACCAGGGATGGTCCATTATGGTTAGGGGAGGTATCTCTTACGAGGCTCGTACCGATCTCGTTATGTTCGATAGAGGCAGTGTGAACGCTCAAAGATACGTGGAGGAAGTTCTACAAGATCATGTCATGCTTTTCGCGCCATTTATTGGAGATTATTTCAAATTAATGCATGACAATGCCCGTTGCCATACCACAAAATTGGTTACTGAGTACCTTAATGAGGTCGGGATTAAAGTTTTACTATGGCCGGCACGCAGTCCCGATCTTAACCCAATTGAGCACATTTGGGACAACCTCATAAGACGAATCCGAGCAAGAGTACCTGCCCCTACGACCCTAGAAGAGCTCAAGACGGTGGCGGTAGAGGAGTGGCACAATATCCCCCAGTCGGATATCCAGGATATCTTGGATGGATTGCCAAACCGGCTCCAAGAAGTCATCAGAGCCCGATGCGGCAACACTCATTATTATTAATTAAATTTAAAAAAAATTAGACCCCTTTTATCAACATTTTAAATGAAAATTTTTTGACGAAGTTTTTCACAAAATTGATTTTTCAGAGAATCATTTAATAAACAAGTTTTTATTAAGTCATTTATGCCTTTTTTTTTTACCTCGAGGGTGGCTTTCAAATACCCTGTCATCAAAAATAGTCTAAATAAGTCAATTTCTGCAAATTCAAAGAAAAACAAGGTGGGCGGTTAATTGTGCCTGTGAGTGTATATTTGGGGTCGGTTTTTACATGGAGCGATAGCTTAATTTGAGTTGACTTGGTTGGAACTACCAAATTATACGATGCCTCGAAATACGACAGACTAGACTCAAGGCCACTTTTTGACCTGTAACGATCTTCAACTAACAGCCGGAACCAATGGGTTAAACCGAAGCATGGTAGCCCATCCAGTATCGACCTTGGCAACCGCTTCTTAACATTTAAGATCGACCCTAACGGCTGTTATTTTTAGCCAGATATCTTAAATGAAGAATGACTTGCCGGACGTGCACCACAATGTTGCACCAGTGCGTTCCGGGTACTCGTCGGAGACTCTTTGTGCAATTGATCGTACACAGCTTAACGAGCGCTAGAAGAGTGGTGTGATTCCTTAGGGACGGATTAGCCGCTGAGATTCAGATTTTATGTGCTGTTCCTACATTCTAAATTGTAACTAACTACTCTTGAACTGCAATCAAGACAAGTTAGTACGCTATTAGTATTATTACGCGCCCAGTGCGCTTTTTTATATATGTCACGTTTTTGTGATTTTTTAAACATTATAACTGTTCCACTCAGAGAAGGCATAAGCATTGATCACCACGCTTGTTCAAGACGGGTTGGTGATTTCAGACTTATATTAACTGGCTAATAGTCCAGGTTTCCTCACGACGTTTTCCTTCACCAATATCAGTGTTGTCTTACATAAATTGTAGTAAATAGATATGAATTGAAAAGCCACATTTTTGCTTGCCCTGATTTGAACCCACAACCTCATGCCGGAAAGGCGAGCCGCTAAACCTTTGGGTCATCACGTATATAGTTTATCTTTTTTATATACGTGCTAGCCGTTTCGATGTGATGTTACATTTTAAATCATCAATAATTCCTTTTAATTTAATGAGATGACGGCTGAGAAAATTACTAATTGAGGGAAACAACCGATTGGGATTGTCTACGTGAAAACCGCGTATAATGCGTAAAGGATATAATGCATAGACCCTAAATTAAATAAAGGCATTTGAATTATCTTAACTCTTTCAGTTATTCCTCGACTTCACAATCTCTTAATACTATTTTCGTCTACAGAGTCGGTACCGGCAGCCGCTGGCACTCCTCGGGTCTCGTCGGCGCCTTCAAGCCTACCCTAGCACAAGTTCGCCTGACCCAGTCTTCCATTAGACTCCTGCAAGAGTTGGAAGCCAAAGGCAGAGCCACTGGGTGGAAACAATGCGGGTCTTTACTGCTGGCAAGGACACGGGATCGGATGACGGTGTATAGGAGAATGAAGAGCCAATCTGTGTACGTATTTATTATTATTTCCCCGAAGGATAAATATCAAAGATAAGGTTTTTTTACTTTTAATGAATTTATGTATTTATAAAGAACCAAAGCACTTACCAGTTTTAGAAATAAAATATTTTTATTTTTGTAGTGGGATATAGACAATTATTTCTAAATGTATGGCATCTATCAAGACGTATACGGCTAGCTTTTACCAACGGCTTTTCTCGTCTTATTAAATCTTGTCGTAATATCATGATATCCTATCGAGCGCAACGTTTCTACAAAATCATAGTTCAGAAGGGTCTCTTTCCCTCATTGGAATGAGTTCTGCTTTAAGACGTCATAGGTAGGGTAGCAAGTATGTAATTTGCATCGTTAGCAAACGGGAAATTCAAAAACCGAAGTGAATTGACTTGCATGCAGCTGTTATATAATTGCAATAATTACTCACTGTTGCTCATTAAAATTGCATATTATATTTCAGGCTGAAACACAGAATAACAACGTTTTGACCGTTCAAAGCAACGTAGGGGAAGCTTAAAATTTTATTGTAGGGGAACCACAGCGCCTTTTGTTCCTTTGGGTCAGTCTATCATTATAAATTATACAGTAGGGTATGATAGCCCAAAAGACTACATTAACATGTCGGCCTAACCTTGCCTGCCTGACTTCCCTGTAAGGTTGTATAATATTGGTTGGTTAAAGTACTCACTCACACGGTATTTGTATCTGTTTTACATACAAATTTAATTGATTCACAAGTTTTATCTAATATATAAAATTCTTGTGTCACAGTTTTCGTTGCCATACTCCTCCAAAACGGCTGGACCGATTAGAACGAAATTTTGTGTACATATCGGGTAGGTCTGAGAATCGGCTAACATCTATTTTTCATGCCACTAACTGAGCAGCGGGTGAAACTGCTGGGCACAGCTAGTAAACATATAACTGTATAATTTCGGTAGTAAACCACCCTTTTGAAAACAATGCTTCATAATAAACCACGTATTAGGGCTGCGTTCAGGGCATGTAACCCTCATTAATTATGTGCATCACGTGCCATTACGGGTTGTGGTGGCAAACTGGACAGGAACATGCAGGATCGAACTTAGATCGAAGTTTTGAATGTTGATTATAATAGTTGAGGAAGGCCAAAATACGGCTTGCCATTCGGACGCAATATATTTACACACACCGTGTCCAGATCGCTGTGGTGTTTCAGAACGAGATTATATGGGGAATTATTTCTGCCGGGGTTGCGGGTTATTCGAGAAAAATAACGCGGCCCCGGATCATGGCAAAAGAAAGAAACTGTGTGGTTTTTAGTCCGTAAAAGTCTGTCACTACCCCGCTCGCCAGTTATTTAATAAAAAAAAAGTGTGTGTGTCAGCTCCGACGCATGACTGGAGTTTACTCCTCAAGTACGAGTATCTAACCATACGTAAAAAGAGTTTATTCAACCGAAAAAGATTAATATCATATGAAAGGGTAAATTCACAAATTAATGAAAAAAAATAGCAATATAAATACATCGACACTGATAGAAACAAACAAGCCCAATTACATATAGTATATAGGTATAGTCGCCTATACAGCATACCATATGTACGTCTTAATACACTCACAGCCAAATTAGAAAGTTGCGCACTAAAGGTGCGCACCAAAAACATGACACATTTACGTTACTTTAGTAGGTTTTACCCCTCGGATTTTTCTCATACCGGGCGCCTTATATATGAAAATCGATTCTTAAGGAGTAAACTTAAACTCGGTAGAATTATTAATTTGAAAACACATGTCTTGCACAATATTTTTGATAATGTACTTAAATCAATTGAGGGAATTATATTCGTAGGTCGTAGGAAGAGTGGAAGTGTCTCAGTAGTTGTTGTAAATAGTTTAGTGGGCTTCTAAGTTCTAACCAACCTGACTCTAACCTAGTCAGCTTGATATTCACATTGCAATGTGATTAAATATGACACACCATACAAATATTTCATATCGTTGAAAAGTAACACTTTACGCTCATATAAGCATGTTTTTCCAACAGTTCTTGGGGCATACCTTGCGAGTTGGTCACGCCGAAAAAGTGCCAGGAGCTGTGGCCGCTGCTGAATGTGGACGATGTGTTAGGAGGCCTGTGGATACCTGGGGATGGAGTCGGGGACCCTCACTTGCTGTGTATGGCTCTAATGAGAGAGTGCGTGCAAAGTGGTACGTAGTAACTTCCTAGTAGAGTTGAAAATTGCTGTCAAATATGTTGTTGTTTTGATTAATATATTAAAATTCATTTAACAGTCTGAATATGGTACATTTTTATGGTCTTAAATATAAACAAAGGTCTCATGATATTCTGCCACTGGTACATAAACAATATTTTTAGTCCTAAATAATATAGCCAATAACTGGACACAAATCCTAACTCCATGGCTGTAACTAAGATATTCTCGACCGAAAATCCAATTAGCACTGGCCGACCCGACAATCAAACCAAGCACTTCATGCTCAGCAGTCTTGTCTTCTTATATTATTTTACGTTTTGTAAAGTAAGCAGAGACTTATTACAGGTGCTCATGTAGGCCTATGTGAAATAAAAATATTTTCATTTGATTCTATGGTCAATATCATTAAGTATCACTCTGTTGCCCTCTGAATGCACAAGGAAGGGACAAACTTTATTTTTAAAATACTTTTCCTTCAGTTACCAATAAACTATAAATAAATCAACTTAAAATCTAATATGCTTCTATTTCACAACCGTAAACCACTTACGAAACTGTCTGGCATTCAATTACCTTTATCAAAGGACTCAAAGGAAATCTGTTGGAGTTAATGCAATAAGTTTTATAAACTCCGCACTCCGGGCCTGCATTAGCTCCCTTGTGCAAATCTGATTTCGCTCGTATGTATGCCGCCGAGTCTGTGAACACATAGCTTGGGTACATAGCCGGTCAGCCAGTGGTATATAAAGGAGGATTCTGTCTCCCCTCGCATAGACATACGACTACGAGGATTGTCTAGGAACGCACGTTGTGTTTCAGATTGCTTTTACGTTGAACTATTTGGTGCAGTTTTTTTTTTTAATTGTTTCTTCGTTCATTTTTGCGAGTTAATTATGTTTTCTGGTTATAAGTTGATGATACAGTAAGTGTTAACTATTTTTTATTGCTGGTTTTTGTATACGGACAAATTGAAATAATTTAGCGTGTGGACAACGGCGAGCTTAACTCAGAATTGGGTTTTCTTACAGCAAATTCGCAAATGAGGATATTGAAAGACATACAATAAAAATACTCCTAACGTTTATATAAATTACATATCCCATACAAGGTGTAACGTTATAAACGCATAACTTCCCGTTATCGCTCGGACCATGAAACTAAACTAATTTTGTTCCACGAGTTCTTGTTATTCGCAAAGATTTTTTACCATTTCTTTGTGAATGAGTGGACATTGTTGTTCTTGTAGGTTCTTAGACGCTTGTAAACTTCTTATCTTTTTTTATGTTTGGTGAATTAAAAAACATTGAACAACCAAATGATTTTAAAAGAGTAACTATGGAGTTTTTCGCGGTTCTTCTCCATAGGCAACGACCAGCTCGAACCGAAGCCCTAATGTAGGGCTTTGTGAAAAAATATATTTTGATTTGATTGATTGATCGATTTTATTTGATTTGCAAATATATATGGACTTAATGAGATGAGATGGAGTTGATCAAAATGTGTGGATAAAACAAAATAAAAGTTAATTCTTCCAAAAGTCATAGAACCAAAGTTGTTCACTTCTATGGACCTAGACCTATGGACGGTCTTAGAGATCGCCCCGGTTTTGCGCGTAAGATGTTTACACCTTGTATAATTTTTATTTTTTGTTACTTTATGGTGTTAAATAAATTTCTGCGTGGTTTACAGGCGTAGGCGTGATGGAAGACTGCTCTGTGACCGCTGTGCTTTCGAAGAACGATCGAGTGTGCGGAGTGGAGACGAACCACGGAGCAATCGAATGCGGATACTTCGTCAATTGCGCTGGCTTTTGGGCAAGGCAGGCGAGTACCTATTTTTTATTGTTAATGGACTCACTATTGTCCTCAATCTTGTTAAGATGTTATTGACGACAGGACTACTATTTCATTTTGACTCTCGTTTCAGGCAACGTAATATTGTGTATTTTTATAAGGAACTATATCAGGGGCCTTAGTCTGCTATGACAATAGTGTCAGAATGGTCGATCACTGATCGCATAATGGTTGATTTTGACAAGTTTAGTATGTATTAGACTACCAAACTTGTCAAAATTAACCATTATGCGATCAGTGATCGACTCCTGACACTATTGTAATAGGAGACTAAGGCCCCTGGACTGTTGACGAACGGTCTTTTTTATTGGGATCTATATTAGGATTGTTGTTTGACGACACGGTTGGTGCAGTGGCTGTGCGATCGACTCCTGCGCTGCGTGTCGCGGGTGCGATCCCGGCGCGGAACAGATACCTTATTGTATTGCCTACAGATTGTTGTGCCGGGTCTTGTTGTTTGTGTATGTGAGTTTAAATGTTTTTAAACGCACCCACGATACAGGAGGAATTCTTAGTGTAAAGCAACCTCTTTTTTCAAATTATTCCTTTTTTTTAAATACGTATTCAATCTTTCCTTTCTTTACCGCGTGATTTTCTTATAGCGCTCATGGGATTCTATAAAGAAATATCTATCAGGCATGCTAGTTTCATCACAAAAAACAAACAGCTGTCCGATAAATTTATGGGTCGAGTTGGTATTGTCGTCTTGTATTGGACAGATAGTATTGTTTATCATAAGGAAAGTTGTTCAGTATGATAGTCTGAACCATACCCTGGATTAGCCCGTGTCGTTCACGCGCGCCTCAAAGAGATGTCAGCAAAGCAGAGGGGCCTGCCAGGGCCACCGCCGGCCGGGGTTGCGGGTTGTCCGATAGAGATACCGTGGCCCCGGAACGTAAAGGGCAATAAAATAAACATAGGTGGGTTTTAGTCGGTACAAGTCTGACACTCCCCCCCGTTCCGCCCAGAGCGGGAAAGTTATTTGATGATTACCCACTCCAAAAAAATAAAACATACCCTAGATTTCTCTGGTGGTCCCATGGAGATATTTGTTCAGTTTGATATCACCATGAAATATTATCATCACACCTTTTTGGTAAACACTTAATGTGATTTTAAAACAGTAGCTTTATTCACAAAACTATTTTTTCGCATGGGTAATCATTTGATGACTTCTCCCGCTCTGGGCGGAGCTGAAGGCGGTGTCAGACTTGTACTGACTAAAATGTCCATGTTCCATCTTTTGCGCTTAATGTCCCGAGGCCGCGGTATCTCTCTCGAACAACCCGCAGCTAGTCATATTATAGATGCGAAAGTATGTTTGTTTGTTACCTTTTCTCACCTTAAATATTGAACACTATATACGCGCTCGCCACCTAACTTTGTAACAATCAGCATGCAGTTAAGAATTATCGGAAGATTACCGTGTATCATTTCTGTCCGTACACACTAACTTCGATTACCCCATGAACACACTACCTTAGATTACCCCATGAACACACTACCCTAGATTACCCCATGAACACACGAAATTGGTGACCCCGACGTGATCTAAAGTGTGTACGTCGATCGAATTATAACGCAATTCATATTATTATCCCAATATGAGAAGGGGATAATAATGACATGGGTCTAAAATGCCTGCTTTAGCTTCTGCTAAAGCAGGCATATTAGACCCCCAGCATCAACAAGGGCTTCTTTTGCCTTTGCTGTGACTTAAAATTGCATCTTGCTGAAGTAAGAAGTCCTATCGCCATTTTAGACCCCCAGCATCAATAAGGGCTTCTTTTGCCTTTGCTGTGACTTAAAATTGCATCTTGCTGAAGTAAGAAGTCCTATCGCCGTTTTAGACCCCCAGCATCAACAAGGGCTTCTTTTGCCTTTGCTGTGACTTAAAATTGCATCTTGCTGAAGTAAGAAGTCCGATCGCCATTTTAGACCCCCAGCATCAAAAAGGGCTTCTTTTGCCTTTGCTGTAACTTAAAATTGCATCTTGCTGAAGTAAGAAGTCCTATCGCCATTTTAGACCCCCAGCATCAACAAGGGCTTCTTTTGCCTTTGCTGTGACTTAAATTGCATCTTGCTGAAGTAAGAAGTCCTATCGCCATTTTAGACCCCCAGCATCAACAAGGGCTTCTTTTGCCTTTGCTGTGACTTAAATTGCATCTTGCTGAAGTAAGAAGTCCTATCGCCATTTTAGACCCCCAGCATCAACAAGGGCTTCTTTTGCCTTTGCTGTGACTTAAATTGCATCTTGCTGAAGTAAGAAGTCCTATCGCCATTTTAGACCCCCAGCATCAACAAGGGCTTCTTTTGCCTTTGCTGTGACTTAAAATTGCATCTTGCTGAAGTAAAAAGTCCTATCGCACGTTAAAGTGCTTTCGTAAACGAAATCTGTTCATAATAATGCGTTTTCACCTCGATCTGCTTGCACGTGTCCACGATGCATTTCATAAATTAGTATATTAGTACATTTAGTAAAGCTTGGTACAGCAGAATACAAAGTTTTAATGGGAATTGGGTGAAAAAAATCTACGACTTTTTTTCGTGTTGTTGTAACTTTTGTTGTCTCCAGACCAGTAGGAATGTAGTTACTTACATAGCTCTAACATTATTTCTACTGAAAACTCCTGTTTGCGCAATTTAAGTAAATAGTAACATTTATTATTTTTTTTCACTTTGTAGTAGTAGGACTAAGATACAGGTAGTCATTGTTCCGAAAGTCTGACAACCAGTCTTACCAAGGGGTATCGTATTACCCAGTACTAACTGGGTTGTGAAGGTCAGATAGGCAGTTGCTCCATGTAAAATACTGATATTCAGATGCATCCGGTTAAACTGGAAACCGACCCCAACATAGTTGGGAAAAGGCTAGGCAGATGATGAGTAGTAGGGAGTAACATCAGAAGGGTCTGACAGCCAGTTACAAGTAAATTATACAATAATTATTCTTATACATTTATGTGTTTTGATTGATATTAATGACTTGCTTGCGAAGCAATTGACTTAAATCTTAAATTAAAATGTAATGTACCTAAAAAAATGCCCAGAAGTTCATTATTAAACGATTATGTAATTACATTCCCCTTTAAAAAAGATAATTTAGCGGCTTCTGCGCATCTCAACTTGCATCGATGCGATTTTTTGTGTGATAAATAAGCAATAGAATTTCAATTTGGCATCCTTGTTATGAACCATACATTACTTTTGCTGCTTTTGCGAACTTTTCATCATCATTTGCTTAGCCTTTTTCCAACTATGTTGTGGTCGGGGTCCAGTCTAACCAGATGCAGATGAATACCAGTATTTTACATGAGGCGGCTGTTTATCTGACCTCTACAACGCAGTTAGTACTGTTGGTGGACCTACTTAAGATTCAGAATCAGAAAAAAAGATGTGGGTTTTACAGTCGTTTTCGTTGTTCTCATTTGTTTCATGGAGCATGTGCGACGACTGTTGTGACAATAAAACCTTTCCCAAACAAATAAAAAATAATGTGTATTAAACCTGAATGTTTACCAAGTGGTTTGTGCCATGAATTTGATTAGGAAGATCAAGACGCTGCTGGATGCAATTTCTTGCCCGTGTGGCTCTGCCTTTAGCGATCGCTGTGCCCATGTGCGTCTCAGTTTAATTGGCCAATCAAACTTAGACTTCACGGTTGGCGCAGTGGCTGAACGATCGACTACTGCGCTGCGTGTCGCGGGTTCGATTCGCGCACGCAACAAATATTTGTATGACTGGAGATATTTGTTTCGGGTTTGACTGTTTGTGTATGTGAGTTTAAGTGTTTGTAAACGTACCCACGATACTGGAGAAATTCCTAGTGTAGAGCAACGTTTTTTTTTTTATGAAATATAATAAGTAGCATTAGTAGTTTAAAAAAAAAAACTGTTTTTACCAATTCAAGTTAGTAACATCTTAAATATCTTATTAACATCCTCAAGTCTGCAGGTCCCTCATAAACAACCTTAAAAACCCATAGATACGGCTAGCTCAAACTGCAACAGAATTTCGTTAATTTAATTCTTAGTGATATCCTAAAGTTAGGAGTATGTACATAAGCGGATACCTATTGTAAATTTCCCCCTGCGGGGCCCGAGTGCAATTACGTGTTCGTATACGTGCTTTATATAATGCAGATTGCGCCGCAGTGTCACTCAAACTCCTGCAATTTTCCCATTATACCCACTTGGTCTGCATTGCGGATGTTATGACCAATTCGTGTCGCTTATAGTTGTGTCTGAATTATTTATGAAACCTTCCATCAACCTCCAGTGAGCTCGTCGCACATTCAAGGCTGTTTGCGTACGGACCCAATGCACACATTGGTGACCGTCCTTGTTTACTCATTTTTTATAAGGAAATTGGGGCTCTTGTGATCCAGCATACGACGCAATAAGTCAATTGCATATTTAGATCCGAGGGTATATAAGACCCCAGAAGTTGTTAACATCCTTCAGTCACTTTCGATCTTTGAAACACTCACTTTCGAAGTTATGCGTTGTCAATTGATTTTCATGTGTCAACTTATTTCTTTGAAACAACTTTAGAAGTCATTTGTTTTTAATTGCTTTTTTTTGCGAACTTTTTGTGCGAACCACTGCAGGCCAAAGACTAAGACAAATATTTGCGGCTGTGCCTTAGTTAGTGTGACTTAGTGCGATTTCTTATTTTTTGAATAATTTGCGATGGACACGATGCTTAAAATATATTATGTGCTAATCGTAATTGGGACAATAGAGTTAATCAGCATGTTCTCCTTGTTGGAGATTCTTCGATTTTTGCATAGCATCGTTGATTTGGCGGAATAATATAATCGATTTACAAATGTGGGCGAATCTTCCAAGTAAACTAAACAGGTTTGCTACGACAAAAAAATTTAAACTCCGTGCAAATCTTCGAAAATTGAAAATAAACTTTATAAATATCTTTAAAAAATGATTTCATATTGGGTGGCTATGCTATTGACTAGGAGACTAGTAGTTATGTACTTACTACTTCTTATGGGTACTAAATATTATCACCGACGTCTTAAGGTCAGTTTATCACAACTAAAATGATATTTGATGTTTGTTTTTATTTTTTTATAGAAAAAAGAAAAAAATTACAAACACTTTACCCTGTTAAAAAAAAAATTGGCTCTCGGATTCCCTGAGAAGATTCTGCCAGGTACAGACAAAAATCTTGTTCGATTTAGATAAGGACTATGCAGTTTAGTGTCTGAGAATGTGTTTTAAGGTCGCACCACACATCCTTGAGAGGATCTGTTGCCTTTTAATGTTTTTATTGATGATTTAATAATTTATTTCAGGTTGGCCAGCTCGCTCGTCCTCAAGTTAAAGTGCCTCTCCTGCCCTGCGAACACTACTACCTTCACACCAAACCTATAGAAAATCTAGACCCTATGACCCCAGGTATGTGATTTTTAAACATTTTTATTTAAATCTTTTTTGCCCAAAAGCCAAAGGTGTTCCCTATAAACTTCCACTCTTCTCTCAAATTAAATCAAATCATTTATTTCAATTAGACCATTACAGACACTTTTGAATGTCAAGAAACAAAATGAATCTACAGTCCCGGTCACAAGGCATAACAAATTGTGAAAGTACTGCAGTTGCCCATTCCAATGCGTTGATCTCTATGGAGAAGAATGGGCAAGAAACTCCATGGACACTCTTTCAAATTCTAATATTTTTACAAAATAGTATTTACATCATTCGTGTTGAGATTATACAAATATGTGAGAACGATGTAGAAAGACGTACACAGTCAAAGCGTCCAGAGTAAATACAAAGCAAATTTCAATTTAAATCTAAATAAATTAAAAATAACCGTGGTAGTTAAAAAATGACCAGTCCCAACTGACAGCGCCCGTTCACGAACAAGACTAAGGATCTCTGTGCGGATCTCATTCAAATTTAAATAATTTATTGTGAACTTCTCTGTTTTTATGCTCGTGTAATCATCAAATTCTTTCCCCCGTTCTGGTCGGGTTGGTGCCAGACTTTTACTGACTAAAGCCATACATGTTCCTTATTTTGATCTGTGTTCTTAGGCCCCGGTATCTCTTTTAAACAATTCTCATCCCAGGTAGGCACTGGACTTGGCGGCAAAGATATGTCAGCCAAGCAGGGGGCCCCTACTTTACTGATATCTCTTTTAGGCGCGCGAGGTATACTAACGTGCCGTCGACACTCTCGCACTAGACGGACGGACGGTGAGCTACCCATTGATCACATTCCAAAGACCCGCGTCTTTGGTGGCTAGAAGTCAGATGACTTCGCGGCTGCTTGTTTGGTTTGAGGTTCTCTCCCATAATTGCTTCGCAAAAAGAGGTGACTGTTATCGTCAATTGTCTGATTCGGTGACTAGTAAATATAGTATTAAATTGCGTTATTCAAATAATCAAAATTGTCCTTGTCTATGTTGTAAAAGTAATGAATAGGATTTCTCGAAAATTTTCATGGGCCATGACTACAAGGCCCATGAAAACATGATGAGTATTGCCTCCAACTGTTATATGTGTCCAATGTCCGCGAGCGAAGCCACGGGCAAAAGCTAGTATTCTATATATATATATATATATCTCTAATAATAAGTATTAAAAAAAAAAAAAACTTGCGATAAAGTTGACAATTTGACCCCCAATATTCCCGAACCTAGAAGGTTTCCAGGCGTGAAGACGTAACAAACAAACTCACTTTCGCTTTTATAGTATTAGTAAGGATTCCTTATTATTTACAGCATAAAAATTACAGTATATACAGGGTGGCCAGTTGATAGGCGTCCAAAGAAAAAATTTAGATGCCTTATGCTAAGGGGTACCTGAATTACCCCTATGTAAGTTCTGCAATTATTTGTAGTTTAGGAGCTAGAATTTTTTTAAGTACTATTTTCAAAATTTTTACCTAACATTGGTTTTTATTTTTTATCTCTTTATTCCTATAATTTCCAGATATTCTTTTTTGTGGAATCTATTAGCAATAGCAATAGCTACCATGCAAAAAAAAAAACCGTTTGCCTAGGCATTGTAGAACTTACCACAATATTAGTCCAAAGTTCAAAATTACCGTTAGAGTTTGATAATCAAAAATGTCCAGAGCTTAATAAAAAATAAGTCAGGGGTGCCAGAGGTTTCTAAATGATCTCAAAAACTTCTATGGACCTTCAAAAACTTCTTTGGCTTGATCTACAATTCGTGTTCGGACCTAGAAAGGAACTTTGGACCTCCAGATATTGTTAATTAATGACCGAGGGTTCCATAAAAACTTGCAACAAAAACGGCAATATCTTTTGACTACGTAGACTTGGAGATATGATTTTTAGACTTGAGTATTTACGTTTAATTTCAACCGGATCTCTCCGCATTCCCGAGATTGAGGGTCTTGACAGACAGACAGACAGACGGACAACATAGTGATCCAATAATGGTTCCGTATTTTCCTTTCGACGTAGTGAAAACGAAAAGACGCATATCGTTACTAATGTTATTAAAGCGAAAGTGAGTTTGTTTATTTGTTACGTCTTCACGCCTAAATGACTCAACCAATCTTGATACAGAGATAGTTGGAGACATAAGCTATTTTTTTATTTTATTTTTAAATTAGAAAAGGGGGAGTAGCGGGAGATATTTTTAGCTCGATCATCATGCGGGTTAAAGTTATCGTAAGCCCAAAGTTATGGTAACTTTGGGCTAACGATAACGATAACTGACGAAGTCGCGGGCAAAAGCTACTTTAGTATAAAAAAAATGCTATATTATCTCCTCCTTACATGCCTTGAAAATAACTGGCAAAAACTAGGTGTGCTGTTAAGTACACCCCTGCTTAACCTTTCAGGGTAATCCCTGAAGGTATCATCACGTCTTGTAATCAAGACGTGATGATATTATGTCAATTTAAATAATATTTATATTTTATACGTTTGAAAGTCATTTTGAATCTTGCTAATATTTATTCAAGGACCTACTTTACAAGTAAAATGCAAGTGATGGACAAAAATAATCTGTATATTTACTCGGATGAGGCAAAACAACAGACTGACTCACACACTCATACATATCTCATATTCATTCATTATTCGCTGTGCCCTTCATGCATTGCAATGACATGTTTTATTTTTGCGCTAAGATACTACGCCGTCGTATACAGAAATACACACCAAAGTTTATTATAGTCGTTTAAAAGTTAGGTTAGGTTTAAATAAATAAAAAATAAAATAAAAAAACCTTTTATTTCTTACAGAAAATGCTAGTTCGGTTAGGTTAGGTTTAGGAACGGATAAACGACAAGCATATAAATATTGATTTTTATCAATAAAAACATAGAGTAAGATGACATAATATGACATCAAAGATAAGACATCAGAGTAATATATCAACATGAAGAAATAAAAAAAAATCAAGCAGTAGTTATGCACTCTTAAGCTAGGTATATTCCGGGATTGCGAGTTGTTCGAAAGAGACGCCGCGGCCCCGGAACATAGAGGGCAGAAGAAGAAGAATATGGGTGGGTTTTAGTCAGAAAAAGTCTGACACTCCATCGCTCCGCCCAGAGCAGGGGAAGTTATTTGATAATTTCCCAACCCCAAAAAAGTTATATCCTTACTAATATTATTAAAGCGAAAGTGAGTTTGTTTGTTTGTTACCTCTTCACGCTTTAATGGGTAAACCGATTGTGATGAATTTTGGTACATAGAAAGTTGGGAACCAGGACACTAATTTTTAGGCTAATTTTTATTTTAAAAAAGTGGGATGTGAGGGAGAAAGAGGGAAGAAAAGGGAAACTTAGCGTTGCTATTACAAATCAGTAAGGCGCAAGGGGAACTGTGTTACCCCAAATTTAACGCGGGCGAAAGCTAGTACATATATATAGGCATATTTAAGTTAGACACTTCTAGGTAGGTAGGTAGACAGGTAAGGATACAATAACCTTAAAGCGTATTTAGTTTATTTGGGCCTTCGATAAAAATCTTCAACGGAATCTAACAGATACTACATGTCGACCTCTGTTCTAAAGGTTGCATGGTCACTTAACTAGTTCAGTGTTCAAATTCCGTGCCGGGTTGTTCGAAAGAGAAACCGCGGCCCCGGAACATAATAGGGTAGTTGACACCACCAATCAATTGATATACTTTTTATGAGCTGTCAAAACGCGCTTCCCCCATAGATTTTGTATGAGAATCGGAACCGATGACGTCACTAAGTTGTCAAGTCAATGATGCCACTATTTATTGATTTAAAAGCAACTAAAATCGAATTTTGAAGTTATTTTGAAATGAATGGAGTTCTCAGGTCTAGAATAAGGTGGTGTTCTTTCAGAAAAGTTGTGTTTTTAAATTAATTATTGGTTAATAGTGTCAACTACCCAATTGGCAAATAAAGGAACATGGATGTGTTTTAGTCTGTAAAAGATTGACACTCGCCCCCGCACCGCCCAGTACAGGGGAAGTTAAGTGATAATTTCCCTGCCGCAAAAAAAGGGTTCCAATTGACTATTTCATGGTGTTGTGTCCAGTTATCCGCGATCCTGATGGCTACATCTACCTGCGGGAGAGAGACGGCTGCATCCTGGCTGGTGGTTTCGAACCCATCGCGAAACCTGTCTACGAAGAAGAAAGTAAGTGTTCAAAAGTAACTGTCTAATCATTTCCCATTTTTTATTTGAGATTTCATAACGTCCGTCTAGGTGAATACCGTAGCTGAAAATGTTGGGGTCCACTTTCAATCTAACTAGAAACAAAATCATTTATTTCAAGTAGGTCAGTTACAGGCACTCTGTCGAAACATTGACAAAATGAAGCTACAGTCCCAGTCACAATGCATAATAACTGTGAAAGTACTGTAGTTGCTCATTCCAAAGCTTAGATCTCTATGGAGAAGAATGTGTAAGAAACTCCAAGGACACTATTCTAAATAAGATTATCGTTGCCACTACAAAATTGTGACACTTTCTTAATCCCACTTCCCGTCTGCACAGTTACCTCGATGGCCCAACGCTGCGTTCCTGAAGACTGGGACCACTTCCACGTGCTTCTGCAGCAACTGCTCAAGCGTGTGCCAAGCCTTAGTCAAGCAGTACTGCATAAGCTCTGTAACGGTCTGGAGGCGTTCTCGCCTGACTGCAAATGGATCGTAGGGGAGGCACCTGAGGTACGTTGGCTTGTAGGAAAAGAGATTTTTTTTATTTAAAAATAACTTTGCCCCACACTAGGAATATCTCTTCTATCATGGGTGCTTTTGAGACCGGGAACAACTATCTGTAGGCCATACAAATATTTGTTAGTGTAGGGACCAAACTCGCGACACGCAGCGCAGCAGTCGGTCGCTCAGCCACTGCGCCAACCGCGCCGTTTTAAATGTATCTTGTAATACTCGGGATTAGTGTAGCTTATCATAAGTAAAAGAATGTTCGCAATTGCTTCAGTAGTTTCTACAAACTAACAAACCTTAACTTTTTGTAATACTTTATTTCGGACAAACATGAAGAACACAAAAACGTGTCAAGAAAATGACATCTTTGCAATCGTATGCAGGGTCGGCCTTAATCGGCTTAACATTCGACACTTTTCGTTTTTGTATACCAATGTGTTCACGTAACATCGAATCTGTAGTGCTACTGCCATCAGAAGAAGAGAGAAAATACCCTTCTCTTCAGGATATTCAATCTCACGGATTATAGCCTTACTTTCAAACGCTAAATTCGTGAAATCGAATGTGTTAAAGGGAACGGGCCACCATCATCGACAATAGAAGAAAGAAGAGAATGTAGATGTTTATTTTTAGGGTTCCGTAGCGAGTTAGACTCGCGCGCCGAGGGTTTTGTACACACTTGTGTTATAAACAGCCATGTCTTTACGGAACCCTACAACGCAACCTTTGTAGGATCACTTTGTAGTCCGTGATCCCTTTTTTCCCTTATTCATCAAATAACTGCCCCCGCTCTGGGCGGAGCGAGGGGGAGTGTCAGAGACTTAGTACTGACTAAAACCCACCCATGTTCCGTTTTTGATCTTTACGTTCCGGGGCCGCGGTATCTCTTTCGAACAACCCGCAACCCCGCCAGGCGGAGGCCCTGGCAAGCCCCTCTGCTTTGCTGACATCTCTTTGAGGCGCGCGTGAAACACTAACGCACCGTCGACACGGCCGGTCGTCAATAGACGGACGGACGGTGAGCTACCCATTGCGTCACCGTCCACAGGCCCGCATCTACGGTGGCCGGGAGTCGTCTCGCGGTGCCCGACGTCCGGGGGTCTGTAGACCCTTGAACTTAAAAAAAACAACCCTCTAAGTCTATGCAGCCAAAAAGTGTGGCCATTTATGTAGCAAGTTTGTTTGATACCCTCAGTGTGCCAGTTTAAAGTGTAAAATAATGCCTAAATTAACATATTGAATCAAAGCAGCTACCCTACCATGACGTGTTAAAGCAGAACTTATTCCGATGAGGGAAAGGGACAGAGCTATACAGGGTGTCTAGCACCATCTCTTTCACTCAGTGGAATAAGTTCTGCTTTAAGATGTCATAGTAGGCCTACAGATCATTTAAATTCCCTTAAATTAAGTTTAATTCGCTATCACTTCAAATAGTATATTATGATTATTTATTTAAATTCGTTTTTTATTTTATTTTTATGTACGGTGTAAATTGTCAGTATAAGTTGATTATAAATAAATAAACTTCCAGATGTTCAACTATCACGTGGCAGCTGGTATGAAGACGGTGGGTATATCGGCCGCTGGTGGAGTGGCCGAGGCTACGGCGGACGAGATCGTCGAGGGCTACTCCAAGTACGACATGCACGAGCTCGGCCTCAACCGGTTTCTGGGTCTTCACAACAATAAGCGGTTCCTTAGGGATCGGGTTAAGGAAGTTCCTGGTTAGTACTGGTTATTATATTACTTATTATCACGGCTGAAATTCGAAAAGGTTGGACATATGTGCACCGACAGATTAGGATTCCATCATTTCGCCAAGTCAGGGGTCTAAAATAGCCGTTTTAGCAGAATCATAATTGGTTAATAATATTAATTATAATCTAATATATAAAATTCTCGTGTCACAGTTTTCGTTCCCATACTCCTCCGAAACGGCTGAATCGATTCAAACGAAACTTTGTGTACATATCGGGTAGGTCTGAGAATCGGCCAACATCTATTTTTCATACCCCTAAGTGAGCAGCGGGTGAAACCGCTGGGCACAGCTAGTTATGTACAGTTTTAACGGCACGGTTGGAGCAGTGGCTGAGCGATCGACTGCTGCGCTGCGTGTCGCAGGTTCGATTCCCGCACGGAACAAATATTTGAATGATCTGCAGATAGTTGTTTCGGGTCAGGCTGTTTGTGTATGTAAGTTTAATGTTTGTTAACGCACTCACAAAACAGAAAAAATCCTATTATGGGGCAAAGTTTTTTTATAACAAAAAAAAAAATACGTTACCATCCGTAAAAAGGGTTTAACCATTTTAAGAATTTTAATGTAATTTATATTATTACTAGCTTTCGCCCGCGGCTTCGCCCGCGTTAAAATTGGGGTAACACAGTTCCCTTTCCGCCTTATTGATTTGTAATAGCAACGCTAAGTTTTCCCTTTTCTTCCCTCTTTCTCCCTCACATCTTTCTTCAAAGAAATATTACCCTATGTCCGTCTCCTGGTTCCCAACTATCTCTGTACCAAAATTCATCAAAATCGGTTTAGTCATTAAAGCGTGAAGAGGTGACAAACAAACAAACAAACTCACTTTCGCTTTTAGTAAGGAAGTAAGGATCCTAATATGATTCTGCTAAAGTGACCATTTTAGAACCCTAGGTTATTATATTAGTCATGATTAGAGACGGGATATTCGAATGCATATTTACCTTAAGTTGAGAAGTTGACTATTATGGAAAGCACATTCACATCCCGGGAAATTCAATTTAAGTGTTTACTCCGAGTGATGTAGTGAACCTCGACACAAATGACAGTTACCATGTTACAACGATTACGTTGCTTTTACTATTATTAGTGTCAGAAATGTCTCTCTGTACTGAGAATATAAGTAAACTAGCTGTGCTCAGCGGTTTCACCCGCTGCTCATTTAGGGTTATGAAAAATAGATGTTGACCGATTCTCAGGCCTACCCGATATGTACACAAAATTTCGTTTAAATCGGTCCAGCCGTTTCGAAGGAGTATGGGAACAAACAGTAAACTTTTAGTTTATCGTGAGTAGAGATGGGATAATCGGTTGTATATTTTCCTTAAGTTAATATTTGGCCAACAAAGTATAGAAGCGACTTGTTAGGATATTTGAAATAAACATAAAACCCCGGTATTTCGAGATTGCATAACTAATCGGATGTATGTATTTTACTTAACTTCCCTATCTAATATATAAAATTCTCGTGTCACAGTGAACGAAAACTGTGACACGAGAATTTGAAGTCGCTTCTATACTTTGTTGGCCAAATATTAACTTAAGGAAAATATACAACCGATTATCCCATCTCCACTCACGATAAACGAAAAGTTTACTGTTTGTTTTTTCCTCACAGTAGTGTTCAGAATAGAATGCAAAGCCTTGCAAACAAAAGACCCAGTTGGTACTGGTCGCACTCAGGTAGAAAAAATCTTATAGCAATGTAATTTAAACTCTTTCTGCCCAGGTGTACACTACGGTCTTCCCTACCCGTTCCACGAGTTCGAAACTGGCCGCAACCTGAGACTATCGCCTCTGTATCCCACTCTTCGCGACAACGGCGCCGTGTTTGGACAGCTTATGGGCTATGAGAGGCCTTCGTGGTTCGAAACTGTTGGTATGTAGGAGAATTTTAAAGATATTTTTATTTTACAAACATTTAAACTCACATACATAAACTAAACAGCCAGTTTCGGAAAAACTACTGTAGGTCATACAAATATTTCTTCCGTACGGGGATTGAACCGACGAAGTCAAACGCTAAGACACTGCGCCAACTGCGTCAATATTTATTTATTTTTGAGAAAACTGTAACAGAGTGGGTATTTTACCCTCTCTGTTGCCTCAACCTCTTTCCTTTTAGATCAACATTGATTTTTAAATTTAATAAATATTTATATTTCGAATTTAATTCTGTCATTTCATATTCAATAGTCAGTTTTCACTAGTGACGTCTTTGGATCTCGCCTAGCAGCTACTTGTGCTAGTCATTGTGTTATTTTTTTTTTTACTAACTTGCCCCTATTTGTGAAGTTTTTGTGCAGTTTTAGTTTTGTTCAGTTTGTGATAATAACTATAAGATTTAACTATTATTTAACTTATTAAAGTTACACAAAGTGTATTTTCTCCCTTAATAAAAAGGGTCCTCCCTCGGGAATAAAGTTATTAAAAGCCTGTAGTGGCTATTATTTGTACACCTCCAACACCTGAAATCTACAACCACGCTCAAAGAGCAACGAGGGAGTGTTACAAAATTGCGCCTAATTTTTCCACCACATAAACTCCTGTGTGCTCAAATTAATAGTGATGAAATTTCGGAGAAACAATTTAACTGTCTTGGAACGCGCAGATAAATTAATCAAAAAAGTCAAATAACTTCCTCCGCTGTGGGTGGGGTGGGGGTGCGTCAGACTTGTACTAACCAACACCTACCCATGTTCCCCGTTCAGTGCGGGAGAAGTTATTAGACGATTTCCCATTCTAAAAAAAGCTGCAAAATGAAAACTTCCTTGGAGTTCAAGCTAAACAGTCTACAAAAACTCTTTACAAGTGGAATAAAAAAAAGTGTGTGTGTCAGCTCCGACGCACGACTGGAGTTAACTCCTTAAGTACGAGTATCTAACCATACGCAAAAAGAGTTTATTCAACTGAAAAAAGATTAATATCATATGAAAGGGTAAATTCACAAATTAATGAAAAAAAATAGCAATATAAATACATCGACACTGATAGAAACAAACAAGCCCAATAACATATGGTATATAGGTATAGTCGCCTATACAGCATACCATATGTACGTCTTAACACACTCACAGCCAAATTAGAAAGTTGCGCACTAAGGGTGCGCACCAAAAACGTGACACATTTTCGTTACTTTAGTAGGTTTTACCCCTCGGATTTTTCTCATACCGGGCGCCTTATATATGAAAATCGATTCTTAAGGAGTAAACTCTAAAAAACCTCTAACCAGCGTTATATTTTGCAGACCCAGCCGCCGATAAGCCCCGTCCGTTCAAGGTCGCTTACACGAAAACGTTCAACAAACCACATTGGTTCGAGACCGTTCAGCGTGAATACTGGGCATGTCGCGAACGGGTGGGACTGGCCGACTACTCGTCCTTCACCAAGATCGATATACAGGTGAATACGACCTTAATTTCAGAGCTATAGGGTAAATTTTCCAGTGACACGTTAATACGGACATGTGGCCCGTTGCGCCTTCCTTTTCTAGGATTATTTCATCATCGTGTTGCCCATTGTCTTCTGTCAGACTATCATTTACTAAATTTTAGGGTTCCGTACCTCAAAAGGAGAAAACGGAACCCTTGTTGGATTACTTTGTTGTCCGTGTGTGTCTGACAAGACCTCGCAAAAGTGAGTTTGTTTGTTTGTTTCGTCTTCACGCCTAAATGGCAAAACCGATTTTGATGAAAATTGGTACATAGATAGTTGGGACCCTGGACGCAGACATAGGCATATGATTTTTTTTTAAGTGAGAATAGGCGGAGAGAGAGGAAACAAAAGGAGAGAGAATGATCAACACGCGAGTTAAAGTTAGCGTTAGCCCAAAGTAACTATACGATGTCTGGAACACAATCCTTACTAATATTATACAAGCGAAAGTGAGTTTGTTTGTTAGTTACCTCTTCACGCTTTAATGTCTAAACCGATTTTGATGTATTTTGGCACAAAGATAGTAGAGGGAAGAAAAGGGAAAACTTTGCGTTGCTATTACAAATCAATAAGGCGCAAGAAGAACTGTGTTACCCCGAATTTAACGCGAGCGAAGCCGCGGGAAAAAGCTAGTAAAAAATAAAATCTAAATTATGTTAAAGAAAAAGAAACCTTGGAGGATTGCACTCATGCTCTTATCCCACAAATAAGGAATTTCAGTCTTAGGTTCCACTTGAACGACACCATATCTCCAGTACAATTTATCATCCCAGTTATACGACGTTCTTTCTTCAGTCCCAGGGTCGCGAGGTAGTCGACCTGCTGCAGTACCTGTGCTCCAACGACGTGGACGTTCCAGTCGGCAGCATCATACACACGGGCATGCAGAACGAACGTGGCGGCTACGAGAACGACTGCAGTCTCGCCAGGATATCCGAGAATCTGTAAGTGATGTTAACTGTCTCAGAAGCCATACAAGATGTAGAATGAAGATTATGTAAATGAAAAACTTTTAGTATATGTACAATGTCACGGACTAGCAATATTCTATGTACTTACATAACAAACATTCTAGTACTCAATTGATTTAAAAAAAGTTAACATAACTTTCGTTGATTTGCATATTTTTTTGTACTTTTATTTAGTTTTCTAAAGTTACGAAAATGTAAGCTCATTATTCTTAATTTAAACGATAAACAATATTGTTGCCCTCTGAATAACCCTATTGTCGTCTCAGTAAGACGAACACTTTGAGAGATATGATTATTTTTTGTACACGCATAGAGAATATCTCAAAATGGCTGCCAAAACGCGGGGAACTGGATTAAACCCAAGTGTGGATCGTAATAGTATATTAAAACACTCGTTTCATAAGCATCTAGAATATCGCTAGTCCATGACCGGACACATTGTATAATACTGCGCCCCGCAGTTTCACTCTCGCGGCGGTAAAATATACAAAATCTTTATAAATTGTAACGTATGTGTTGTTTTGAAATGTAAACTATATTATTGTGAAGTATCATCAAAATCCAGTCAGTAATTTTTGCGTGAAAGAGCGACACACATACTCACATACATCCTCACAAACTTTACCCGTTTCCTACTATGTTGGGGTCGAATTCAAGCCAATCCGGTAGAATTCAGCTGAATAAAAATATTTTGCGTGTAGGTCTCTCTTACCTCTACGACCCAGTTAGAAGTAATATAAAATATATATATATATATATATATATATATCTATTTCTATTTTATTTATATTAAATAATATATTAAATTTATATATATATATATATATATATTTATATATATATCTTGGGACAACTCACACACGGCTATCTGATCCCTAGCTAAGCAGAGCTTGTGTTATGGTAACCAGACAACTGATATACATACTTAAATAATTTATAAATACATACATATTATAGATAAATCACACCCAGACACAGAACAAACAATCATGCTCATCACACAAAATTTGTCCTGGGTGGGAATCGAACCTATGACCTCCGGCTCAGCAGTCAGCGCCACTAACCACTAGACCAACAGGCCCGTTGTATGATACTCCTGTTTTTGGGAAACCATCATGACTTCGACTATCGACGACGCGGTTGGCGCAGTGGCTGAGCGATCGACTGCTGCGCTACGTGTAACGGGTTCGATCCCCACACGGAACAAATACTTGTATGGCCTACAGATACTGGTTCTGGGTCTTGCTATTTGTGTATGTGAGTTTAAATGTTTGTTAACGCACACACGATACAGGAGAATTCCCTAGAAAGGGGCAACGTTTTTTTTTTAAAAGCCACTAGTGTCAAATGGCGGCCTGACGTTGCCATCTGGCATTATGCTGAGCTGAGACCCTTTTGGCATTATTTATTTTATTTTGTTAAGGGGTTCCTGATTTTTTTTTAATGCAATATACGCAATATTCTTTCTTACCTTCTTTTGATCTAATTTCACCCGCACAATGCCACAGCGACAACAGTTTAATTCACTTGTCGCCATCTTTTTTTCAGATACATGATGATAGCGCCAACAATCCAGCAGACCCGCTGCAAGTCCTGGCTGAAGCGTCACCTCCCCGCGAACGGTTCCGTCACGCTCTCTGACGTCACGTCCATGTACACGGCCATCTGCATCATGGGACCGTTCACCAGGAACCTGCTCTCTGAACTGACGGACACTGATCTGAAGCCGTCGAACTTCCCATTCTTCACTTTCAAGGAAATCGATGTTGGTCACGCGAATGGGGTTCGAGCTATGAATCTAACTCACACTGGGGAACTTGGTTATGTGCTGTACATCCCTAATGAGGTTAGTTTTTAATACAAAGATCGTTTTTTTTTTCATTTATGATAAATTTATCCCACACTAGGAATATCAACTGTATCGTGGGGTGCGTTTACAAACATTTAAATTTACATATTCAAACACCCAGAATCGACACAACTATATAAAGGTCATACAAATATCTGTTCCGTGCCGGGATCACCCGCGAACCGCCGCCTATGTACCACTAATGTACATGAAGTATCACTACATAGTATAAAACAAAGTCGCTGTCTGACTGTTGCTATGTTGTTTATGCTTAAATCTTGAAAACTACGCAACGGATGTTGATGTGGTTTTATTTAATAGTTAGAGTGATTCAAGACGAAGGTTTATATGTATAATACTTCACGCTATGACTCTTAGGAGGTGAGCAGCGGGTGAAACCGCTGGGCGGGTCTAGTAATCAATAAATTACTACAAGTGTCAAAATATAATAAGTTAAAAAATAAACAAGAGACACGCTTTTCTGTTTTCTTCTCAACAAACCTTTTCACTTTATAGCCATACCCTGGTTATGACATACAAACAACTAGTCACCATATTGAATTTAGAATCACTTCACATACACTATGCCGTGTTATCCCAATGAAATATGTCTGCAAAATTACAGCTTGATTGTACATCGGGAAGTGGATCAAATATAACTTTATATTAATTTATTATTATATTTAAAATTTTATTCCCCATATTCATTTTTCATACTTATAAATACATTTTTAAACATTTCTATACTATTTAACCCCTCGAGCGTCCTTATGAGCACCCGGGTGCTCATAAGGAAAAATGCTTCAAATGTCGCGTGTGCACCCGTTGGCTCATAAGGAATCGGTTGCGATTGGATGTAATTTTTTGGCGTTTTTTCGCATTTAGCAACACAATATGGTTTTTAGTAAGTAATACAGTCTTTGAGTAACATTTATTTGATCACAACCTAATTTGGTACCATAAATACCATAAATACCGCAAAGTCGTGCGTGTGCGGCTCTGTTCGGAATTATTTTTTTTTGTTTGCAAATAATATGTTTGGAAGTAAAATACGGTGTAATATGAATGCCTGAACATATGTGTTATCGTAATATAGTGTTATTTAGGTGAATATGTGAGTGAATTCGGTGTATTGTGATCAAGTTTGAAGGTTATGTGAAAAAAAATATCAAAATAAAAACATTTCACGTCGCTGTGAAGTCAGGTTAGTTTTAATTTATTAGATATATATACCAATAAACAGGTAAACTCATAACGAATCCAAGAAGGTATAATTTGTATTGTGTTATTATCTGTATAATGACGAAATCTTAATTTTTGTGAACGTCTACCCAAAATAATTTTATACCTACTAACTGCTTCGACATTTGAGGCATTTTCAAGCAATGTTTGCGGACGTGTGACGGGATAAACAAAAAAGATAGGTCTCCGCCGGTATCAGGAGCAGGGTCCAAGCTACCGGTGGTTAGGAAGAATCTAGAAACAGGAACCTCCTCGTAATGCTTTCTGAATCAAGCCCTTAATCCAACCGCCTAAGGAGAGCTTTGAGAGATGGTCGTCGATGCTCTTGGCCATGAGGCCATTGGCGGACGGACATTTTTTCGGTAGTAAAATCATGAAATAACTTCCCCCGCAGACTTTTACTGACTAAAACTTATACACGTTCCTTCTTTTGCCGTTTATGTTTCGGGGCCACGGTATCTCTTTCGAACAACCCGCAATCTCGGCAGAATGACGCCACCCTGGCTGCCCTGTATTGTAAAGCGGACAATCACTGTTTATTTATTTTATTCCAGTTTGCCCTCCACGTATACAACCGTCTAGTGACGATCGGCGAGAAGTACGGCATAGCTCACGTCGGCTACTACGCGTCTCGAGCCCTGCGCGTCGAGAAGTTCTTCGCGTTCTGGGGCCAGGATCTCGACACTATGACCACGCCGCTCGAGTGCGGCCGCACCTGGCGCGTCAAGTTCGATGTGAGTATATATAGTACATCATCATCTACCTAGCCCTTTTCCTAACTATGATGGTGTCGACTTCCGGTCTTACCGGGTGCAGCTGAATACCAGTATTTTACATGGAGCGACGGCCTATCTTACCTCCATAACCTAGTTAGTACTGGGTAATGCGATACCCCTTGGTAAGACTGGTTGTCTAACTTTCGGAACACTCACTACCGGTATCTTACTCCTACTACTACAAAGTAAATAAATAAATAAATACTACTTTTAATTAATTTCCGCAATATGGAGTTTTCAGTAGAAATAATGTTAGAGCTATGTAGGTAACTACATTCCTACTTGTCTGGAGGCAGTAATAGTTACAACAACACGAAAAAATAACTTAGATTTTTTCGCCCAATTCACATTACAGATAGTAGGTTTCTACTATCTGTAATGTGTACTATCTCTTAACGTGCCTTCCGAGGCACGGCGGAAACTCGATATGTAAAGGGGGGTCACCCATCCACAGATAAACCTAGGCAAGCGTGGCTCAACCTAAAGATCGATCTGAGCGCTTGCTATTATTTAGCCACAAGCTCCTCGATTCATATCGAGGAGCAGAATACACGCTGAAGGAAAATATCGTGACAGAACGGGATGTCCTGAACTCCACCAAAAATAAAGTTTAGGTTAATTACCTCAAAATCAGAATATTTTATTTCTCATAGGCCTACGTGCCCATCACTTATGTCGAGTTTGTTTCTTATGGAGAAGAACCGGCAATAAACTCCAAACTGGGTACTCTTTTAAAATCATTTGGTTTAACAATGTTGTTGTTACAGCGTTAGTAATTAAGTATGAGAGGACAGCGTAGGCCCGACAATCAATCGTAATCCTGCCTACCTACCTTCCTCACTTTTGTAGGAAACGGCAGCTTTCTTAGGGTTCTGTAAATCAAAAGAAAAACTGGAACCTTTATTTGACCACGTTGTTCCTCTGTCTGTCAGTCTATCAAGACCCTTTATCTCGGGAACTCGTAGAAGTATCGAGTTCAAATTAAAACGATATACTTAAGTCTGTCTGATTTTAGTCCCTTTTTTTTGGGTATGGGAAATCAACAAATAAGTTACCTGGCTTTGGTTGCAGCGCGGGGAATGTAGGACTTCGTCTGTGGCCCCTTGGTGCTGTGTGCCCTCACCCTTCGAGGTTTACAAGCGTGTTGTTATGTTAATATCACCCCAATGTTAATGTTCCAGAAAGACACCAAATTCATCGGTCGCGACGCTCTGCTCCGTCAGCGCGAGGAAGGTATACGTCGTCAGTACGTCCAGCTGTTGTTGACGGATCACGACCACGAGCTCGACATGTGGTCATGGGGTGGCGAGCCCATCTACAGAGACGGGAACTACTGCGGGCAGACTACCACTACCAGCTATGGGTTCACATTTAAGAAACAGGTAAACTATAAAACTATCTTCATTGAATTAGTAGTTTTTGCACGTCATTTTACCTTACATAGCCTCCTAAAATTATGAACTTGACCAGCGAATACATTTGTTAAAACAACCAGATTTTGTTAAATTTTATTTTTTAATAACTCCTAAAATTTTTATTTATTTATTTAATATTAGGCTTCTCAACAATGAGTAGGCTATTACATTGTAATTGTTTACACATTGCCAACTTAAGTCTAACCATGAGGCGGTTAGACTTAAGTACTTATAGAAAAGCACAGCATGCGCTAAATTTTGCGCAGATAATAACATAAATTAATTTATTAAAACAATTTGTTTATAAATTAAAAAAACTGCGTAGTTCTAACAATATATTATTCGTAAGACATATAAAGATGGCGTGTTCGTTTGTTCGGTTTTTACGGAGAGTGAAGTGACGGCCGGGCGGTGTTGCCCGCCGTGAAGCGGTGTTGCTCGCCGTCAGATAGGGTTACCAGCGTCGCCCTAGTGTTGCGCGCGAACACAATTAATACAGATATTAGAGAAAAAAAAAGTATTACTGTCATAATTATGTCAGCTTACACAGACCTGTAATCTTTACATAGTATAAAATGAAGTCGGTTTCGCTGTCTGTTCGCTTAGATCTTTTAAATTACTCAGCAGATTCTGATGCAGTTTTCACGGTTTTGCACGGCCCAGTCTAGACAAGTACTGCTCTACCTGAAGATAGACTAGAGCTACTTTTAATACATGTGTTTATCTTACAGGTTTGCCTCGGTTTCGTTGAGAGGCTGGACGAGAGTGGTGTGCCGCAGCCAATCACTACAGAGTACGTGCTTGGCGGACATTATGAGATTGACATTGGTGGTATAAGGTGAGATTGATTGATTCTTTATTTGAAGAAAAATAGTATTGTATTGTGTTGGTAGATACTTATACGTAATTAGCTGTGCCCAGCGGTTTCACCCGCTGCTCACTTAGGGGTATGAAAAATAGATGTTGGCCGATTCTCAGACCTACCCGATATGTACACAAAATTTCGTTTAAATCAGTCCAGCCGTTTCGGAGGAGTATGGGAACGAAAATTGTGACAAGAGAATTTTATATATTAGATTAAAATAAGGGTTAAACACTTTAAGATTATATTTTATTTTATTATTTCTGCAATACATGTCACACTACACACACTTACAATAAAAACTATCTTATTTTATTTATATTAACCAACTAAAAAAGGGAGGAGGTTCTCATTTTTTTATGTATGTTTACTGATTACTCATTAATTTTCGTATTGTTGAAAGTTTGATCAATGTTATTAAATATAATTAAAGCCCCGGGTTCTATTACGCTAACGATGGTCATTTTTAATTTGGAACTTTTTTGACATAATATCTATAAAGCTGAAGAGTTTGTTTGTTTGAACGCGCTAATCTCAGGGACTTCTGGTTGGAATTGGAAAATTCTTTTAGTGTTGGATAGTCCAGTAGTATATAACATCACGCTACGACCAACAGGTGCTGAGCAGCGTGGGTGAAACCGCGTGGAACAGCTAGTAGAGACGTATAGATAAAAGTTGTTATAGCTGTCATAACTTAGGTTTAAAAGTAAACATGTTTGAAGATTTTTTGCTTTCAGATGATTTTTTAACAAGCACTGTTAGACTGCGACCTACACAAAAGTCCTTTTTTTGGTATTATTCGTCGTATCGTTGAGCTCCTTGGGTTATGAGTTGAGCTACACGATAACTGACAAATGCTTGCACTGACTGGACAGGTCCACTCAATCTGTGTGGTGCTTTCTTAAAAAGACCATTTCAGACACTATCTGCATGGTCCTCATGTAAGTTGACCCAGATTATTTTGTCTGGACTTTAAAAGAGACTATGACCTCTGAGTTTGTTTCGGCTGTTTCTTCTCAGAGTAGTCGAGTACGAAACACCGGCCTCATCTAGTTTAAAAAAAAAATGACGTGTAAAAGTGTTTGTGAAAACCTACTTGCAAAATAAACATCATTTATCATAGTAGTTTAACTGTTTGATTAGCTAACCATGTAGTGCATACAGGTAGCTTATGGAACCTGGAAACGCCACGGTTCTGTAGAGATATTATTTTGACAGACCCGAATGGAAGCTGGTTTCGCTATGATCTTCGTACTTAGGTCGTTTAAATTAATAAAAAGAATAGAAGAGAATGACGTAAGATGTGTATATATAAAGTAGTTTATTCAGTAACTTAAATAATTTATGTTAGTTGCTTGTGTTAGAATGTTTCGCTTTTATTTAAAAATAATCTTGAAAGTATTTTATGTGCTTTATTTACCACTAGCGACCCGCTTAGTGGTTTCACCCGCTGCTCACCCCCTAAGAGTCATAGCGTGAAGTTTTATACATATAAACGTTCACCTGAATTACTCTACTTATTAAGCGCATCAATATCCGTTGTGTAGTTTTAAAGATTTAAGCATACATTCAACATAGCAACAGACAGACATCGAGTTTGTTTTATACTATGAGCGAAGCCGCGGGCAAAAGCACTAGCTTTTGCCCGTGGCGTTAAATTCGGTAGCGCCTTATTGATTTGTAATAGCAACGCTAAGTTTTCCCGTTCCGTCCCTTTTTCACCCTCTAATTAATTTTTTCTTAAAAAAAATAGCCTATTTCCGTCTCCTGGTTCCCAACTATCTCTGTACCAAAATTCTTCAAAATCGGTTTAGCCATTAAAGCGTGCAGAGGTAACAAACAACCAAACAAACTCACTATCGCTTTTATATTATTAGTAAGGATGTAGAGATTACGGTACTATGTTCTCGTTTTTATTTATTTTTTTAATTGCATTTATTAGTTTATTTGATATGTATATATGTATTAGTATCCGTATTAATATATATGTTTTCATAAACAAATAGTTTTAGATATATATTTTTGTACCCTATCACAATGTTGTCGTATTTTACCCAAAGGTTGACTGGTAGAGAATGCCTTATGGAATTTAGTCCGCCTATATACCACTATTGTATATGAAGTTTAAATAAATAAACATTTCATAGTAGTAAACGCTTTCTTCACGCCACCTCGGCGGTCTGTCACCGCCAGGTGAGACCCTCGGTTACCCGGGGGAGGCCCGGCGGGTGACGACCAGCGACGGAGGTGACTCAGGCGCTCGCTACCGAGGCGGGGGGCCCCCGTCCAGAGACGCTTTCAGGTCGAGCCGAGCACGATCCGGACTAAGGGGCCGAGTTGTGTGTGTGTGAGCGGTAGTGTGTTTGTGTTACACCGCTCATGTTTGCAATGGAATTGCGCACCCGCACCGCATATTCGTCGAGTGAGTTTATTCGCCTATGAAGCGAAACTTATCGTGCCTTTATTAATGTAGAACACGATACGCTCAGTAATTGAGTAGGTTGTGTGTAGATGAAGCGGTTTAAGTAAACCGAGTGCTTGAATCCAGTGGGGTGGCGTCGTCATTGCCCGCAAACACAACGGCTATTCATAAAAAAAAAAAACATTTTGAAAAATTTGTAACTAGTAGAACATTCTAGAATTATTTTCAATTCTTCTACTCATTCTATTATTCTACAATAATATACTCATGATTGTTCACTTACAACTTACCAATTAACCCTAAATATTATCTTTCCACAGATACGCAGCCAAATTGAACCTGCACTCACCGAACCTGCCAACTAAATACCCGGATAAAGAACGCGACGTCTACCAAGCGACCAGGAAACCAAACGAACAAAAGGAGTTTTTAAGACGACACTACCAACCTTAAAAACTAAACTACCCTAACCACAGGTACTTTATCTCTGACAAAAACAACGTAATAAGAATCTTATTATAACCGCAACTGGCCCTTTAGACAATCGTTATAGCTCAGCAGTCACTAATACAATTTCAACTTTATACCCTAGCGCATATAGTTGAAATCTAATTGACGTTTACATATCGTTTTTGTTTGTTTCTTTCGTTATCGCTCAGCAGTCTTTAATAGATTTTCAACTATATGCGCTAGGGTATAAGGTTGAAAATGTTCTAGTGCTATAGGCCCTGTAGAGATAAATTAACTGTGGACATTCTCGCACAATGTTTCAAGTCTGTCTCGATTTTAACGTGCAACAAATATTGCTTCAGAAATGTGCATTAAAAATGTGTCAGAAAAATACTTTTTTGGAATCGATTGTTTAAAAAGTAAACAGTTTGTTCTCTGTATGTAAAACTATGTGACAAAGTAATTGTGAAATTCACAATAATATTTTATGTATCTACTGAACTTGTTCTACTGTAATCGGGTTTAGAAATAGTCAACGTAGATTATTTTTAGTTTTAAGAAAAACATTTAAAAAAAAAACAAAAAAAGCATTAAAAACTTGCTGAATATAATATCCGTCAGCAAGATTGTAGCTAGGTTTCAAAACTTTTATCTTTGTGTATTTAAATAATATAACCAAGGTTTTAACTATCACACTTTATAAATCAGTATAAAATTCATATTTCCACACACGCTAATGTTAAACAAGACAATATCTATTAAACAAAACTGATCGCATCTGCACGTCCAATTTTAAACTCTATTACAACTAGGTAAGGATCTTTTTTCAATATTATTCTATTGATTTAGCTAGCTCTTAGGAACAGATCAAATATCTGTAAAGATAGAACTTCCAAAAGCTGAAAAACGAGGTTAATTAAAGTGATAATCGGAGCGGTATTAATAATAATTACATTGATATATTAGTGTTAAATTCATATCGGTCATGCACATAGAGCACGGAGCCGCGGAGACGTTTCGGCGTCCACTCCTACCGACAGTGTTGTGAACCATTTATTAGTACACACGAAGACAAATCAACCTATACAAAACCAGTTTATACTGATCTCTTAACAACGAATCGTTCACCGTGGATATCTCGTACGATGAGAAATCCGCATAAACTGGTTTAGTATAGGTTGATGTGTCGTCCTGTGTACCGCTACAACGCGAACGACGTATAGAACCAAACCGATTTAAATTACGGTTCGTGAAATAAGTGATCCAAACAATGGATTTTCGGTGCCAACAATTTCATGCATTGCCGTCTCTAGGCGTTGGTAATTCCGTGCTCTGTGGTCTCACAATCACAATTCATTTAGGAATAAGCTTACATACCAAAACGATAAGTCTTCAAATTTTGTGTACGCATTGGATACGGCTAAATTAGACAGTATTGTTACTTATTTATTGAGGCACGTTATGTGTAAGATATAATTCAGTTTAAGTGCTCGGCTCACTTAGAACACATACAACACTCTACCTCGAAATGAGTAGAGGATAGATTCATAGTTTTATTACTAATTTGCAAGAATTTTCGATCCGTTACTATTTTAACGCTTAACGCTATGAAGTTATTTTTTTTTAAATAAAATCGTTGCCTCACACTAGGAATTTCTCTTGTAATCGTGAGTGCGTTTACAAACATTTAAACTCACATACACAAACAGCCACTAAGTACCATACGTGGAATACAAATGCACAAATTGTATTGGAAGATTTGGAACGCAATGACGATGCTAAATTGTAATATTTACTAGTGCGCCACGTATCCAGGTACGCCAGGGTAAATGCTATTTACACAACCGTTTTCGTCAAAATCAGTCCAGACATTTGAGTGTGAAAGAGTAACAAACATAGACACATACAAACTTCCCCTTTATAATATTTGTGTGATTGATAATTAATAAAAGCCTGTAACGAAATATGGTGTAAAATAAAGAAAGAGAACGTACCCTCTATGAATAACAGGCCCTTAAACCGACAGGCCCTTTGTCCTACGGGCCCCTAGACCGACGGGTACCTATTCCGAGGGGCCCACTTTGCGTCCCTCTACGTCGTTCCAACACACAGCGTCACCGCTCCGACGTTCTAACGCATCGTGTAGCAGCCATAATTAATGGACAGTGCACAGTATTAGTATTTTCGGATTAGAAGACTGAAATTGCGGAATCTCGGTTGAAGATCATCCGCGTGTAGGCACAACGAGTGTGATGGAATTGGCAATAACTACTGTGATGGATTTGGCAATAATGTGGCCGAAAGTTTGGCTTTAATAATGTATTAAAAATTAAAGGCCCATAATACAATTACTGGCCAATTGTTGAATAAGTGTTGTGAAGGAAACCTGACGGTTGAAACAAAATTAAACATTATTTTGTTGTTTTAGAAAAACGATGGTAATATATAAATGTGAACATGATATTTATTTATTAGCTCCCCTTAATAAACTTCTATTTAATATTAAGTTATAAAATAAGTGTAAAATTAATCACATTTAATATGTTATGGTTTAATGTTTGTTACTATTTGGTGTGCATCTTTTATTGCAGTTTTTAATTGTTTGTTAATAAATTTAATAATTTTTAACAAATACTTTTGTTTTAGTTGTTGTTTATTATATATTTATGATGTTCTGTTAATGTTTACAAATGCTGTAGATACTGCAATCGTAATAATAATGCCTGTCTTGAATATAAGGAACCATTCATCTTGTATTAGTTTAAACAAGAGTAGGGAAAGCAAATCCTTCTTAAATATAGCCTCTTTAGTGGGTAACTAATTAGAAGCAATCGATGTAAATAATAACGATTTATATATAGTCCAAACAAAACATCATGGACGCTCTCTTTGCCAACTAGTTCATATTAACAACTAGCGGTTTCAGCCGAGTATACCGGGATAAAAAGTCTCTATTTTTATCCAGGGTTTAAGCTATCTACTTATCAAATCTCATCGAAATAGGTCCTGAGCGTGAACGAGTAAGGGTGTCCATTAATTGTAACTATTATGGATTAACATCTATTTACACAACAACTGTTGTTACCATCAAGTTAAATGTATTACGTCGGTGTGCTGACTCGACTTCCATTAATTAACCATTGATTAACTTTGTAATGTTGCCTGTTTTGACTTGACCTGAAAATGAACTAGTTGGGTAAGATGGCAACATAGACTATAAGTCTAAGGCGCCGTCCTAAATGGCTATCGATCGTATGGTGACAAGATGCGTTCTTATTGCACGATGAGTTCAAACAAACAGATTTATTTAACCTCTCATTATTTACGTCAACTATCCGTCAAGCACCGCCGGGCGGGTCCTTGTCGTAAGCGTAATCTGATTACTAAAGACTTATGTTTACTACAAATACAATTTTAAAGGGTTTGGTGGCACAAATTTGTGCCAGCGGGGCTCAACGGTAACACTTGTTTACTGGCACGTTTTTGTGCCGCTGGGGTTCTAGAGGTTAAACTGTTTTGTGAAGCTCACAAGTCATCGCGCGGGCGTCATCATACGATCACGGTAAAAACGACGTTATAAGTAAGCTATTTAGAATAACACTTATATTAAGTCTAAAAAATAAGTGGATTATCAGTTCAACATTCAGTTTTTTTTATGACAAAATTTAGCAAGTTTCTGTAACTCACAGATCGCGTTTCGGTTGTTCGAAAGGAAATAGAACCTCGCCATAGCTTATACAAGAAGCCTCGTGCTACAATAGCCTAGTCTAATTATAAACACATACATACAGGGTGTTAACGAAACTTTTATGGAGCCGACAACCACGCATTTTGTACTTTAAACCAAGTAATTACGCAAATAATATTGCTGGGAAACGATTTCGTTTTTGGGGTTAATATCAAGTTTTACAGTAGTTTTCAATGTTTCGTAATTAAGAGGGAAAAGGGCTTGTAAGGAACTTGTAAAATAGAGATTTGCCGACACTCTGCGGTGGAAAAGTGACCATAGAGTGTGGAAGGGACAGCTGAAGGGTTACCATGACATCTTATAGCAGTTCTTATTCTTGTGTGGGAAAGAGATGGTGCTAGACACACTGTACAGCTCTGTCTCTTTCCCTTTGTGGATTAAGTTCTGTTTTAAGACGTCATGGGCGGGCAGCTGTACTTCAGACCGATTGTCAAAAAAGTTTCGTATTCTCTTATTTTCTCCTCGAAAACGTAGCCGATTTAATTATTTAATCTTAAATTTTAAGATATATTTTTTTATGTTCCTATCATTTTTTAGGGTTCCGTAGTCAACTAGGAACCCTTATAGTTTCGCCATGTCTGTCTGTCCGTCCGTCCGTCCGTCCGTCCGTCCGTCCGTCCGTCCTCGCTTAATCTCTGTGACCGTTAGCACTAGAAAGCTGAAATTTGGTACCAATATGTATATCAATCACGCCGACAAAGTGGTAAAATAAAAATAAAAAAAAAATGTTTTATTAGGGTAGCCACCCTATAATGTAAAGTGGAAAGTGTTTTTTTTTTGAATTTCAACCCTAACGTGTGATATATTGTTGGAAAGGTATTTAAAAATGAATAGGGGTTTACTAAGATCATTTTTTGATAATGTCAATAATTTCGGAAATAATCGCTCCAAAAGTAAAAAACAATGTGTCCCCCCCCCCTCTAACTTTTGAACCATAAGTTTAGAAAATATGAAAAAAATCTGAAAAGTAGAACTTTATAAGGACTTTCTATGAAAATTATTTTGAACTTGATTGACACAACAGTTTTTGTAAAAAAAAAGACAAAAAGTTTTACAAAATAATTTCTGGACTAAGTTTGTAGTATAATCGTATATGCAAGCATTTTTTGTAACTTTGTTTACATATTTTATTATCCTGAACGTATCTTTTTTCAAACAAAAAAAGAATTATTGAAATCGGTTCTCGTAATCCAAAATTACCACCGAAATTGCACGTCTTTGTATTAATTAGTAACCCAATTCCCCGAGAGATGGCGCTGTAGGTACTTATTACATTGGATCGGGTATTACCGAATTGTTCGGTTGGCCTCATAACTGGGAACACTTATTGTGACGGACGGGAAACTACGGAACCCTACACTGAGCGTGGCCCGACACGCTCTTGGCCGGTTTTCTATAGGATAAAAACTGTTTTAATTTGTCTAGTAGTCCTCACTCACAATCACCGCAGTAATAATCGGTAAAAATGTTTTTGTGAGTTTTGGACGGCCATATTTTTTGCTTGCTTCGTTACCCCACACTAGTAATTTTCCCTGTACCACGGTTGCGTTTACAAACATTTAAACTCACAAACACAAACAGCCAGACCCGAAACAACTATCTGTAGGTCATACAATTATTTCTTTTCGAGATCGAACCCGTGACCCGCAGCGCAGCAGTCGATCACTCAGCCACTACGCCAACCGTGTCGTCATGTTTGTATAGTTGTTGAAAAAAAAAGGAAATGACAGGGACATGCCTATAGCAGACTTTGATTTTATAAAAAATGGGGGGCTATAAAATCATTATTCAGGAAGAGAACAGAGAGAATACATTTGTATGAAGAAATTGCAGACCCTGTTCCCTGGTTAAACCCGGTGCTGGTTTATGAATTAGAACTTCAATAACATGGCTAAAAATGAACTTGTAAAAAACTTAGAACCCCATGGTTCAAGGGACAACAAGTGCGTTTTGGCTTCATAAAGGATACTTTTAAACCCTTTAGATATAGTTAAACCAAGTTTATATAGTTTCGGTAATGCCCATAGATATAAATGAATCTTACTACCGCCTTATTAAGACAAGTACGTTAAATTTACCAAAGTAACACATATTCAGGTAATTTTTAAGTGTATATTCTATAATCTTCTTAATGGATAGTTAGATTCCAATTTATCTGCTATACAATGTATAATGAATCTGATTGAATAACTTGATAAATCATCAGTAACGGCTAAACAAAATTAAACCATAATACTTTGTCGCGAAGTTCAGATTTCTTTAAATGTATATTTCGACTTATGAAGTACGCTTTGATTATTAAAATCCTATACACCTGTATATACCGTTTGTATTTGCTATCTCATTGTTATTGTACCGACTACCAATTTTGAATTGTAATTATGATAATACCGACTTCGTAAAGATAAGAATACCTCTGTAAGTCAGTGAAAAGCTTCCATTGTTCCAAGTTCCATTTGCCTAAGCTGTTAGGTTTGTTCTAAAGAAATAAAGGGCAAAAGAAGGAACATGAGTAGGTTTTAGTACTGACAGAGGAACTGGCGAAGGCCCTCCGCCCCGAGCAAGGGAAGTTATTTGATGATTTTCCACTAGAAAAACTAAGCTGTACCTACTCGTATAAGCAAACATGTTCCCGTATTAACGTTGCGTATTAACATGAATATATGAAACAACACGGTAGGATACATCGTAAGTACCACGTTTTGTTAATTTTGTAAAACAAGTTATAAAGTTCACAAAACTACACTCTTTTTTTTGGAGGGGGAAATCATCAAATAACTTCCCCCGCTCTCTTCCCGGTGTTACACTTTTACTGACTAAAACCCACCCATGTTCCTTCTATTGCCCTTTACATTCCTAAAACTACACTCAAGCATTTTGTTGAGAATCAAACCTACTATACGGATATATCACACACATCCTGAGAACGCATCCTTAAAATTATAGTACAAGCAGTTTGTGTTAAACACATTTAAAATGCAAAAGTGTGACTTGATTAACGTAATCTTAACAATCATAACTATTATATTATTTTTAATGTAACGTTTTTTTTTTAGCTTAGGGGGATGGGTTATTTTCCTTCAATCATTTAAAGGTTTCCATAATCGAATAAATAATTTTATTAGCAGTAGATTTAAGCATAACATCTTGCCATATATGTATTTTGAAGATTTTTTTGTAGTTAGAAAGCTATTTTGGAAATTAAAAATCAAAATTTCAGTTTCAATGTTTTATTTAAAAGTATCACGTTAGTTACATGGTTTCCTTTCGATAAGTAATATTTATTTAGGTGACATAGACATTATATTTCCAGCCGCCATCTATCTGAACTCAGCTTTTTATAAAACACCTCTTAAAAATATGCAATACACACACTTGCCTGTTATGATGCTGAGCTGTAATTTTTTACCCATTTTTAAATGTATGTCATTTAATAGAAAAGTATGAGTTTCCTACCCACTGGCAGCTGTAGGAGCTTTCAGCATCTTTCCGTGGTCATATTATACTTGCTACTTACAATTTGTATGGACTTTTTGGATTGGTCAAGTGAGTAAACTTATAACTCAAAACATTTATTCCATTCACCCCCGAATACTGAAACGTCACTCAAAGTTTGAGGGCTGCTTAACATTTGAGCAGCTCTTAAACTTTAGATTTTGTATTGTCAAACGTCACTTTTGAGTATCTGTTAAATATAAGTGGTACTTAAATTTTGAGTGACGTTTCAGTATTCGGGGGCTAGACCATTACAGGAGCTTTGAAATGTCTCTTGACAGTCCAAAGCGCCTGTAATGGCCTATAATTTTGCAAAAGGATGCAGCAGCAGTTGTTGTTAAATGTCGCAACAAACACGCGAAAACTCTCGTCAAATTTATGAGATCGTTTTAGTGAGGTAGGCGTTCAGAAAAACGAAGATTTTACCGCTAAACGGATAGCTACAGCGTATAAAATCCTCCGTATGTGCTTAAGATATTGTAACATTTTGTCTTATGTTCCCCGTAGGAATTTAACGACATTCAACGGGTTAGAAGGCATAGGTACTTGCCTGGTTAATACGGATGCCATTCCAAAGGTTGGACTTCTGTAGAGGACAATGGGTAAGAGTAAAATGTCTCGGGAAACAAATGATAATTATAAAAAAGTACACACACATCCGGGCGTGTCTTTGGTTTGAAGTGAACATAAGACGTATGATTTGGCAGGCCGACGGTCGGGCCACTAAGGGAACACTGCTAACCCTCTACTACGACATGTAAAATGTGGGTGCACGATACGTCGTGTTGTGATTATGATAACAAGCACGATAAGCTTCGTCATCGCGAGCAATACTCAGTGACGTCCAGATAAGGATTTGCGATATGTCGATAGTTCGATACGGATATCAATGTGTTATCAATTATTAGCTTTGAATGGTGATCACAAAAATGTTTGATTCACATATTCACCTATTGTTATCGTAACAGCGATTATTGGCAACAATTAGTGTTATCTGCGTCTATACAACCCGGAGATGTCCATATCGACGGAGATTTCCATTAGTTTCCAACAGGATGTTTTTCAAGCTTAAGTGTATTTCCGGAGCACACCAAGCACTGTCATCTATAACGACCTGCTAAAGATAGGCAGAACTCGTACTTGTTTCTCAAGGCAGTCTCCGATTGGGGCGATGTCAATCTGCTCAAGCCTTTCTGCCAAGACCAAGGCCTGTCTTTTCTTCGCTTTTTGTCCTGAGATACTTTCCAAAATGTATCCGTCTCGATTACTGATGACCATCTCCAACTTCTTGGTTTTGGCCTCTAACGTTAATAAAAAAATAACACTATCCTATTATTACTAATAGTTGGTAATAAACGCGATCATTACCTGTTGCTTTTGTAGGTATGCACCGAGCACACTGAGTATAATTTCTTCAAAGATTATCAATATCCGCCTAGGTAATAGGTGCTCATCTCTGACGGGGTTTCGGGTTGAAAAGAGATACCGTGGCCAGCAGTGGCAAAAAAGCAACATGGATAGGTTTTAGTCAGACTGACACTGCCTCAAACTCAAACTCAAACTCAAATCATTTATTTCAATTAGACCATTACAGGCACTTTTGAATGTCATAAAAACAAGAACAAAAAAAAATGATGCTGCTACAGTCCCAGTCACAAGACATAATAACTTGTGAAAGTACTGTAGTTGCCCATTCCAAAGCGTAGATCTCTATGGAGAAGAATGGGCAAGAAACTCCATGGACACTCTTTTAAATCATAATGTTTTATAAAATCATGGATACATCATTCATGTTGAGATTATTCATAATGTGAGAACGATGTAGAAAAACGAGCACATTTAGAGCGTCCAGAGTAAAAGCAATAATTATCACGAGTTTAAAAGAAGAATTAAAACAAACCGTGGTAGCTAAGAGATGACCAGTCCCAACCGACAGCGCCCGTTCACGAACATGACGTATGGATCAGCCCCATTCAGCTCGACCATTTTGAAGGGAGCTAAATGACCCGACACACCCGCCACCATCAGCGAGACATTTAAGTAAGCATGACAATCTCTCAACCACCAGGGCAACCGTCGAGTCAATAAAATTACATAGAACTCACACATGGGCATTACAATTATACAATATTAGGAAATTGAGTCTATACAATGCAATGATAGTATTACAATCTTCTTCAGCTGCCACAATAACTTCAGATGCTGATTAATGATAGTTAGTTTGCCCCTATGGTTGTGGAGCAGGACCGGCATTGAGCCAAACGCCTTCCGTACCACCCAGAGTTGGAGAAGTTATTTGATGATTTCCGACCTGCAAAAAAAGCCGCGTGCGCTGCTTATGCACTGTCTTCGTACTTATGTCTGATACTGATCCTGTCTTGGATGTCCAATAGTCTAGTGCAGCCATACTTAACCTTTTTTACCCTGGGCCACATAATTGATACTGTTTAATCTTGAGGGCCGCAGTAATTTACCTACGTACCTATGTCGCCTATGTCCTTTGCCGAGCTATAATAGTCTATGTACCAAATTTCATCAAAATCGATCCAGTGGTTTAGTAGCGAAAGCGTAACAGACAAACAGATTTTTTGGCATTCGTAAAATTAGTGGGCAATTGGGGATAATGCGACAGCAAAAAAAAACTGTATTAAAAATATATATACGCATTTATTATGGAGAAAACGTAAGTAAATGCCCGAATTAATTAATACGTTAATTTTACGTAGTCGTTAAATAAGTGTTATACTAGGTAATGTAAATATAAAAGTACTGGGCTATGCCACGGCTCGGGCCACACAAAAACGGACCGTGGGCCAGTCCGGAGTTCTGATATTCCTAAGCATAAAAATCTCAAAAGGTGATAAACGTCATGCATTAATTAATCATTTTCTAAATATAGATACTTTTATAGATCAGCTAATTCGGATAAAATCACGAAACTAAAGTATCGATTGAACAATCAACGACACCACGTTACTCAATTCATTAATAAGTTTGACGTAACAATTATCTTCAATTCCAACCGGATCAGGTAAAAAACAAACTTCAAGATACGGAATGAGCTTCCACCGTTATCTTTGCGGAACCATCGAATGATAACGTAGTTGTAATAGGTACGTATCAGTGCTTATCAAAGCGGCGGTTCTTGCTCTAGTATAACTAGTCGGCAGCTGGGCCGAACAGCACAGTCAGTCCCACGGCCTCCGAATCATGAATAAGCTTCTAGTGTGCTGTTGTCTTCTAATCAGCGTCGTCGCTGAACAGACCTACAAAGGAAACCTGAAGTAAGTTAATTATTATAAACACATTACGTATATTGTACTAGCGACCCGTCCCAGCTTCGCACAGGTGTTACAAATCTTTGAAAATCCCCACTTTCCTCTACTATAATATGTATGTATTATACATAAAAACCTTCCTCTTGAATCACTCTATCTATTAAAAAAACCGCATCAAAATCCGTGGCGTAGTTTCAAAGATTTAAGCATACAAAGGACATAGGGACAGAGAAAGCGACTTTGTTTTATACTATGTAGTGATGTATCAGTTTATGTTATAAATTAATATTTAACTTTAAAGCGTGTTTGCACTTTAGTTTAATAATATCTTTATTTGCAAATTTGACAATTTCAGTATGGTTTGCTGTAAGAAAACCCAATTCTGGGTTACACTCGCCGTTGTACATAAGCTTTATTATTGCAATTAGTCGTATATTATTATTTTTTTAAATTAATGTTCCACAAAAAAAGTTCTCCTCGCTATTCTCTTTTTAATTTAATTTTTACTTTTTATCACTAATAGAGTGAACTGTAATTGTTCCCAGGTTCCACCCGAGGGACACTTCGCATTTTATCTCATGGCGAACGGATAACTCCACCAGTGCACCCCCAACCAACGAGACTACATGGGCACCCCCAACTAACGAGACTACATGGGCACCCCCAACTAACGAAACCACATGGGCACCCCCAACCAACGAGACTACATGGGCACCCCCAACTAACGAGACTACATGGGCACCCCCAACTAACGAGACCACATGGGCACCCCCAACCAACGAGACTACATGGGCACCCCCAACCAACGAGACTACATGGGCACCCCCAACTAACGAGACCACATGGGCACCCCCAACCAACGAGACCACATGGGCACCCCCAACCAACGAGACCACATGGGCACCTCCAACCAACGAGACTACATGGGCACCCCCAACTAACGAGACCACATGGGCACCCCCAACCAACGAGACTACATGGGCACCCCCAACTAACGAGACCACATGGGCACCCCCAACCAACGAGACTACATGGGCACCCCCAACTAACGAGACTACATGGGCACCCCCAACTAACGAGACCACATGGGCACCCCCAACCAACGAGACTACATGGGCACCCCCAACCAACGAGACTACATGGGCACCCCCAACTAACGAGACCACATGGGCACCCCCAACCAACGAGACCACATGGGCACCCCCAACCAACGAGACCACATGGGCACCTCCAACCAACGAGACTACATGGGCACCCCCAACTAACGAGACCACATGGGCACCCCCAACCAACGAGACCACATGGGCACCCCCAACCAACGAGACCACATGGGCACCCCCAACCAACGCCACCACATGGGCACCCCCAACCAACGAGACCACATGGGCACCCCCAACCAACGAGACTACATGGGCACCCCCAACCAACGCCACCACATGGGCACCCCCAACCAACGAGACTACATGGGCACCCCCAACCAACGCCACCACATGGGCACCCCCAACCAACGCCACCACATGGGCACCCCCAACCAACGAGACTACATGGGCACCCCCAACCAACGAGACCACATGGGCACCTCCAACCAACGCCACCACATGGGCACCCCCAACCAACGAAACCACATGGGCACCCCGGACCAACTGGACATAAATGTGACAATACAAGAAAGTTGACCCTATTTATAGATAGAATACCTTTCTTGTCTGGTTTAGTACTATACAATGTACTAACGACGGATACATTATCTACATATATAATATTTTTGTTTTGTTAATAAAAATGACATTTTTGCATAAATTTTTGCTATCCCTTAATTCGTATACACCTGTATCATAATAAAAGAACATAGTACTGTACTTCGCACTTTATCAACGTGTGCGAAAATGCCGGAGTCCACACTTAACGGAGAAGCAAGAGTTGTGGTAACGCTTTCTCAGTGGCTTACAAAAACCCTAGGTACCGATTCACGATTGACTTATTAATGAAACAAAAGTCAAAAATCAGCCAAATTTTTTTTTTTTTATAAAGGTATATTTAAAAATTGTAATAAAATAACACAAGATATGGAAGAGCGGAGTCTCCTAATACAAGCATTCCCTTGCTTAAAAAACGGCTTCAATCACTAGCTGTTAAGAAACTCTTGTAAAAATGAATAAACCCTCTTATTATTATTTTCGTATATACTAGGAAAGAATATCGGATTTCGGCAGCTTCGTATATACCTACAAACATTTAGTTTCGGGAATTTGTGTCTTTCCTATTTTGGTAAAACGAATGGTTCATAAAATGCGAAAACTTCATTTACTCATATACCTACTTAAATGTATTTTTGTCATCTGAGAGCCGAACTTTACTGCATATTAGCTAAACTCCATCGGTTTTGGTACTAAACACTCCGCCCTCACATTTCTTACCCCAGAATAAACGCTTCAAAAGAGAATCTTGTCTACGAAAAGCAGATGATAGAGTGATAAATGTTTTTTTGTGTGTTTATATAACTATTACATATTATTTTATCATTTGAAACTTTGACGATTACGTGTTTAAACAACGCCATTTGATTATGCTATGGTAAGATTTAGGCATTGACACTTGTATCCCTGTGATAAATAAACGATTCTAAAACGAAGTTAGTTTAATTAAAACACAAAAAAATACTTATCACATAAAAATAAAAGGTTTATCACCCCTGAGTCACGTGTTTTAGGGTTCCGTAGTCAACTAGGAACCCTTATAGTTTCACCATGTCTGTCTGTCCGTCCGTCCGTCCGTCCGTCCGTCCGTCCGTCCGTCCGTCTGTCCGTCCTCGCTTAATCTCTGTGACCGTTAGCACTAGAAAGCTGAAATTTGGTACCAATATGTATATCAATCACGCCGACAAAGTGGTAAAATAAAAATTTGAAAAAAATGTTTAGGGTAGCCACCCTATATGTAAAGTGGGAAGTGTTTTTTTTTTTAATTTCAACCCTAACGTGTGATATATTGTTGGAAAGGTATTTAAAAATGAAGAGGGGTTTACTAAGATCATTTTTTGATAATGTCAATAATTTCGGAAATAATCGCTCCAAAAGTAAAAAACAATGTGCCCCCCCCCCCCTCTAACTTTTGAACCATAAGTTTAGAAAATATGAAAAAAATCTGAAAAGTAGAACTTTATAAGGACTTTCTATGAAAATCATTTTGAACTTGATTAACACAACAGTTTTTGTACAAAAAAGACAAAAAGTTGTACAAAATAATTTCTGGACTAAGTTTGTAGTATAATCGTATATGCAAGTATTTTTTATAACTTAGTTTACATATTTATTATCCTGAACGTATGTTTTTTCAAACAAAAAAAGAATTATTGAAATCTGTTCTCGCAATCCAAAATTACCACCGAAATTGCACGTCTTTGTATTAATTAGTAACCCAATTCCCCGAGAGATGGCGCTGTAGGTACTTATTACATTAGATCGGGTATTACCGAATTGTTCGGTTGGCCTCATAACTGGGAACACTTATTGTGACGGACGGGAAACTACGGAACCCTACACTGAGCGTGGCCCGACACGCTCTTGGCCGGTTTTTTTTGTTTACTACCTAAAACGAAGGAGTAAGACACTCTTCGCACGACTCACACTGAAACCTGCATCTGCACATTCTGAGACATTTAAAACATGACAACGTACTACTTTTAATAAATATTAGGTAAATATGATACTTGAAGACTCGGAACCTAATGCTTGGGACTTTGATCAAAAATGTACATTATTGATCGAAGGTTTGGGATATTATACTACACAGTACCACAACCAGACAAGCCGCACTTACATAATATGAGTCTGATTCAAATTGAACACACGGCACTTTAGCATAGCCGCTCCACCCCTCGGTCTCCATCATCATCTATGGCTGTGGTGACCATTTCATACTAAGTTTCCTCTGTACCTCAAATAGCACGTTTAGCGTTGTTCCCGGCTGTCTGTGAATTTAATAGATCTTTGATAGTCGTTGAAGGTAAGGTAGGCAGGGCCCGAAAGAAACTTAAAAACACCTGGAGCCTAAGTCTGCTAATTACAATAGTGTCAGAATGGTCGATCACTGATCGTATAATGGTTGATTTTGACAAGTTTAGTATGTAGTAGATTACCGAAATTATCAAAATCAAAATCGGGTCTCCGATCTTCGAGAATTCCTTTTCAGATTTTATCGATGAAACCACGGATGAAACAATCGAAATAGATTTCAGATTACTTAACCGAAAAACTGGAAGTAAGTAATGTTTTAGCCATGACAGATTTGCAGCGGGATTTTTAACTTTTTTAATGAGCCACCGGCCAAACGTCATAAAGTAAGACAAGTGTACGACTAAACGCTGACAGACACTACGCCGACAGACTGAACACCGACAAGGCTTTACTTCGACGGGACTCTTCGCCGACAGGACTCTTCGCCGACACGGCTCATCAGCGACGCAATGGGTAGGTTAGGTTAGGTTAAAACTGTGACCAGAAACGACTTGCATTAATAGATTGCGTCGCTGATGAGCCGTGTCGGCGAAGAGTCCTGTCGGCGAAGAGTCCCATCGAAGTAAAGTCTTGTCGGTGTTCAGGCTGTCGGCGTAGTGTCTGTCGGCGTTTAGTCGTACACTCAAGTAAGACACGGTGGGATGACATCAGAAAAAAAGGATACAGATAGCTCAAGACTGCGGAAAACTACAACCCTTGGAAGAGGTCCAGAGAAGGGTTACCAATATACAGCAAAAATTTTCAAATTTGTAATATTGTAAAACTATTCAATTTTGAAGAAAACACAGAGGTACTTAAAGAAAAAAGAATGTTTTTAGGAAATAAAAGCATTTTTAATATTATTATTATTTATTAAATAAAATCTAAAATAAATTCACAATACCCAGAAACAGTTAAGGTTTCAAAGAAATACAACTTAACCAGCTGTCTATGTATTCGTTAATATTAATTTATACTGCGATTTTCCCGTATGTTCATACTACATACTTATATACAACGGCATCGAGACTGCCCTTAACTAATGAGATCCACTTTCAGTCTCCATTTTTAGTAGATAGAGTAACATTTGCGATAGATTTCTTAAGTCGCACCATTGATAGGTCCCCATGTGGTGTCGTTCGTTGGTGGTGCCCAAGTCGTACCATTGGTTGCTGGACGCCATGTGGTGACATTAATTGGTGGAGACCATGTTGTACCATTGGTTGGTGGTGCCCAAGTCGTACCATTGGTTGGTGGTGCATAAGTCGTACCATTGGTTGCTGGACGCCATGTGGTGACATTAATTGGTGGAGACCATGTTGTTCCAATGGTTGGTGGTGCATAAGTCGTACCATTGGTTGGTGGTGCATAAGTCGTACCATTGGTTGCTGGACGCCATGTGGTGACATTAATTGGTGGAGACCATGTTGTTCCAATGGTTGGTGGTGCATAAGTCGTACCATTGGTTGGTGGTGCCCAAGTCGTACCATTGGTTGCTGGACGCCATGTGGTGACATTAATTGGTGGAGACCATGTTGTACCATTGGTTGGTGGTGCCCAAGTCGTACCATTGGTTGGTGGTGCATAAGTCGTACCATTGGTTGCTGGACGCCATGTTGTGACATTAATTGGTGGAGACCATGTTGTTCCAATGGTTGGTGGTGCATAAGTCGTACCATTGGTTGGTGGTGCCCAAGTCGTACCATTGGTTGCTGGACGCCATGTGGTGACATTAATTGGTGGAGACCATGTTGTACCATTGGTTGGTGGTGCCCAAGTCGTACCATTGGTTGGTGGTGCATAAGTCGTACCATTGGTTGCTGGACGCCATGTTGTGACATTAATTGGTGGAGACCATGTTGTTCCAATGGTTGGTGGTGCATAAGTCGTACCATTGGTTGCTGGACGCCATGTCGTGGCATTAATTGGTGGAGCCCATGTTGTGCCATTAATTGGTGGAGACCATGTTGATCCATTGGTTGGTGGCGCCCAAGTCGCACCATTGGTTGCTGGACGCCATGTGGTGACATTAATTGGTGGAAACCCTGTTGTTCCATTGGTTGGCGGTGCCCAAGTCGCACCATTGGTTGCTGGACGCCATGTGGTGACATTAATTGGTGGAAACCATGTTGTTCCATTGGTTGGCGGTGCCCAAGTCGTACCATTGGTTGCTGGACGCCATGTCGTGGCATTAATTGGTGGAGCCCATGTTGTGCCATTAATTGGTGGAGACCATGTTGTTCCATTGGTTGGTGGTGCCCAAGTCGTACCATTGGTTGCTGGACGCCATGTCGTGGCATTAATTGGTGGAGCCCATGTTGTGCCATTAATTGGTGGAGACCATGTTGTTCCATTGGTTGATGGTGCCCAAGTCGCACCATTGGTTGCTGGACGCCATGTGGTGACATTAATTGGTGGAAACCATGTTGTTCCATTGGTTGGCGGTGCCCAAGTCGTACCATTGATGGGTCCCGATGTGGTCTCGTTGGTTGGAGGTGCCCATGTGGTCTCGTTGGTTGGGGGTGCCCATGTGGTCTCGTTGGTTGGGGGTGCCCACGTGGTGACATTGGCTGGGGGTGCCCACGTGGTTAGGTTGGTTGGAGGTGCCCATGTGGTTACGTTGGTTGGAGGTGCCCATGTAGTCTCGTTGGTTGGGGGTGCCCATGTAGTCTCGTTGGTTGGAGGTGCCCATGTGGTCTCGTTGGTTGGGGGTGCCCATGTAGTCTCGTTGGTTGGAGGTGCCCATGTAGTCTCGTTGGTTGGGGGTGCCCATGTGGTCTCGTTGGTTGGGAGTGCCCATGTGGTCTCGTTGGTTGGAGGTGCCCATGTAGTCTCGTTGGTTGGGGGTGCCCATGTGGTCTCGTTGGTTGGGGGTGCCCATGTAGTCTCGTTGGTTGGAGGTGCCCATGTGGTCTCGTTGGTTGGAGGTGCCCATGTGGTATCGTTGGTTGGAGGTGCCCATGTAGTCTCGTTGGTTGGGGGTGCCCATGTAGTCTCGTTGGTTGGGGGTGCCCATGTAGTCTCGTTGGTTGGGGGTACCCAAGTTGTTTCAGGAAGGGGTGCACTGGTGGAGATTTCCGCTCGCCATGAGTCAACACGTGATGTGTCCCTCGGGTGGAACCTGGGAAAAATACACTCTATTAGTGAGGAATGTCTTAGTACATCATTCATAGTAAGTTATTACATGAATTCATGATTATCAAATACACTTAAAGCTTCTACGAAGAATAAGCAGAATGAATTATCGCTCGAGCTTTTGAAGAGAGCCCAATAACTTTAGCACCCCGCTTTGGATGGATTGTCATTATGTAGACCACAGTAATGCAGGAGTTTATCTTTTCCAAACCAGAAAATTGGTACTATGTATGATTTGACAATGCAACACCCCCGCGTCGTACGTACCTACCTACACGAAGAGGCTAAATTAATATCCAACGAAATGAATTTATAGCTATTTAGCCATTGCACGGAATGAGAGGCGGAGGTTAATTTCGTGGTTCGCGTTCGCGCGGCACGTGGCGTACTGGCTTGCGCTTACGCCCCGTCTTGGCGGCAGGCGGCGCGGTGTCGCCCCCCGCCTCTCCTCCCGCGCTCTCGCTCGAGTTGCACTAGTGACGGGAAACCCGCCACACCACCCACCCACGGAGAGAAATACCCCGAACCAAAAGTAACTACTTTACAAACACAATACTTAAATTATAAACAAGAAGGCTTATTCTAACACGACACACTTACATAAAAAAAAAATTAAACGTCAACTGGTGTCTTAGCATGTACGTGACGGCCAGAGCGAGTTACGTATTGGGGTATGATGGAGGGGCTTGGTGGTTGAGGGTCGGGTTGAGCTGGGGTATTGGGTGAGGTTGGGACCGGATTTGGAGCAGGCGGTTGCCGAGGTGACATTGTTTCCTCAATGAAAGCTGGCTTAACGCGGTCCAGACTAACTTGCACCTCTCTGTTTCCCATGGTTATACAGATAGTCTTGTCGTTTCTACGAACTACAGCATGAGGTCCAGTGTAGGGTGGCTTTAATGACGGCCTGACGGAATCGTCGCGTAGAAAAACGTGCGTACAAGTGCTCAAGTTCTTTGATATGAATGTACGTTGTTGGGCGTGATGCGTTCCTGCGACGGGTTTCAGCTCAGCCATGTGCTTCCGCAGTTGCGACGTGAAATCATATACGTCTTGAGGGGTGTCGTTTGCCGATGAAGGTCCCAAGAATTCGCCGGGTAACCTGAGGGGTTCTCCGTAAACGAGTTCAGCAGCTGATGTCTGCAGGTCCTCCTTCAAAGCTGCTCGCATGCCTAGCAGTACCAGCGGCAGTGCGGTACTCCATGTACCACCGTGGCACATGAGAGCCGCCTTTAATTGCCGATGCAGTCTTTCCACCATGCCGTTAGCGCACGGGTGGTAGCTGGTGGTGCGGCAGCGTTGCACTGAGCATTCTTTGAGGAGCGCTTTGAACAGGGCGGACTCAAACTGTCGGCCCTGGTCTGTTGTTATGACGGAGGGGACGCCGAAACGAGCGACCCACCCGGCTGTAAAAGTTTCAGCCACTTCTTCGGCTGTGATGCCGACCATTGGCCAAACCTCTGGCCAGCGAGTAAACCGGTCCACTGCCGTTAAACAATACTGGAAACCTTTACTCGAAGGCATCGGTCCGATGATGTCGATGTGGACATGGCGAAAACGATTGCTCGGGGCCGTAAAGCTTCCTGTAGGTGTAACTGTGTGCCTAGTGACTTTGCTGCGTTGACATGGCAGGCATTCGCGTGTCCATTTGCGGCAGTCCTTCCTCATGGAGGGCCACACGTATCGGTCAGCCACCATACGTGCAGTTGCCTGCGCACCAGGATGACTGAGGTTGTGAATTCTGTCGAAATAGCTGCGACGGAATGAAGTTGTCACGAAAGGCCGAGGTTTTCCTGTTGACGTGTCGCAGATGATGGTTAGGTCGGAGCCAGGAATGCAGACTTTTTCCAGTTTGAGGGAGCTGTTAGACGTTGCTGTCTGCAACTCTTCATCTGAAGCCTGTTCTGCTGCCAGCGCTGCGAAACTGTCCTCTAGGGTGATGACCTCGATCCTCGACATCGCGTCCGCAACCACGTTTTCCTCTCCTTTCACGTGAACTACATCGGTTGTGAATTGGGAGATGAAAGATAGTTGGTTGAGCTGGACAGGGGGAAGCTTTTCGCGACGCTGTGTGAAAGCGTAGATGAGGGGCTTGTGGTCCGTGTAAATCGTAACGTGTTGCATCTCCAATAAGTGGCGAAAGTGTTGTACGCTTTCATATACACCTAGGAGTTCTCGATAGTATGCGGGCCACTGAGATTGCTTGTCCGTCAGTTTCTTGCTGAAAAATGCTAAAGGCTGCCACTGGTTATCGACCTTCTGCTGGAGGCAGGAGCCCACGTGGACTGAAGATGCGTCTGTGAAAAGTCCTAATGATGCGTCGCCAACTGGATGAGCCAGGAGGGTAGCATTTATTAAGCTGTCCTTGCACTTCTGAAAAGCAATTTCGAGTTCAGGAGTCCAAGGAACTGGGTGCGCTCCCTTAAGCTTGGATGAAGTTAGGACTTCGTTAAGGGGCGATTGAAGTTTGGCCGCATTAGGGAGAAATCGACGGTAAAAATTGACCATTCCTAGGAATCTGCGGAGGCCTTGCACCGTTTTCGGCAGAGGATAATCCTGCAGTGCCTTGATCCTCTCTGTGGGCGGTCGGGTGCCATCTTTATTGATGCGGTACCCGAGAAAAATTACCTCTTCTGCGCCAAAAACGCACTTGGATGCGTTGACAACCACACCATAATCAGTCAGACGTCGGAATAAAATGCGTAGGTGCTTCAGGTGGTCTTCGGCTGATCTGGAAAATACCAGGATATCATCAACGTATGGGTAGCAAAAATCAAGTCCCCTCACGACTTCGTCCACGAAACGCTGAAACGTTTGCCCTGCGTTTCGCAGACCGAAGGTCATGAAGGGGAACTCGTATAGCCCGAATGGCGTGGTTATAGCAGTTTTGCGGATGTCGGCCTCTTGGACGGGAATTTGTTGGTATGCTTTCACCAAGTCAATTTTGCTGAACATGGTGGATCCTGCAATGTTGTGCGAGAAGTCAGCGATATGCCTGACTGGATATCGATCTGGTATAGTTCTCGCATTTAGGGCCCGGTAGTCCCCGCATGGCCTCCATCCTTGATCACCTTTCTTGGCCATGTGAAGTGGCGAGGACCAAGGACTGTCAGACGGTCTAGCTGTCCCGCAGCTGATCATGTCCTCGAACTCCTTTTTGGCTGCGATGAGCTTCTGCGGAGCAAGGCGGCGTGGGCGGCAGGAAACTGGCGGGCCATCGGTTGTTATGATGTGATGGACCGTACTGTGTTTCGCTTGTCGTGGAAGGCCCGGTGGTCGTGTCAAATCCGGAAATTCCCGCAGGAGCCTGCAATAGGGCGAGGAATCGTCGACTGATACAGCCTTGACGCTTGCTTGGTTGACTTGGGCTATTGAAGCTGAAGTTGAGAAACTCGAGTTTCCGTCGATTAGGCGTCGGTGGCGAAGGTCCGGCAGTAGGTTGTAGTAACTGAGAAAGTCTGATCCTATTATCGGGGTGTCAACGTCAGCGATCGTGAAGATCCAAGGGAAATCCCGACGCAGGCCCAGGTTCAGTCGTAAACGTATGTTTCCATACGTTTTGATGGTACTGCCATTTGCTGCCGCAAGATCGTATCCTGTTGCTGGAGTGTGGCTTTTTGCTAGACGTTTAGGGAAACAACACAGGTCGCTCCCAGTGTCAATCAAGAACCGGTACGTTGTTGCTTTATCAGACACAAATAAGCGGCGGCAGGACTTATCGCGATCAGTCGCCGCATTTACTGATCGCTTTTGGAGTTTTCCCGCTTCTGATCTGCCCAGGTGCAGGGACTTATGCACTTCTTTGCTTTTTCCTTAAACACACGGTGATACCAGCACAGGGATCCTGATTCTTTGGAGTTTGATTTGAGTCGTTTGGATGACTTGGAATCAGATCTTGATCGCGAATCGAATTTTCGACTTAGTTCCTCCACTCGAAGGCAAAGCTGAGCCCAGTCTGGTGATCCTTTTACGGCATGGACAGTGGGGGTGGTTACCTCAGTTATCCTGTCTGCAATGTCCGCTGCTCTTTCGAGGGTTAGGTTTTCCTGTGCAGCTAAAATGGCTTGGACGTTGCCTGGTAGTCGGCGCAGCCAAAGGTGGCGGAGTATGTCCTCGCTTTTGAAATCTGCTCCAGTCAAAGATCGGAGGTGTCGTAGGAATTGTGACGGCTTGCGATCTCCAATATCTTCATCACCGAGAAGTCGCCTGAACCTGTTTTCGCTCGAAGGCGACATGCGCTTGATGAGTTCCGCTTTGAGGTGCCCGTAGAGGTCGGTGTCTGGTGGATGTTCGATGATATCGGCTACTTCGTCGGCGATCCTAGAGTCCAGCATCGCAACCACGTGGCTGTATTTGGTGCGGTCCTGTTTGATGCCCGCTATTTCGAACTGTGCTTCCACTTGTCCAAACCAAACGCTAGGCTTGTCGGCCCAAAAGGCGGGCAACTTCACTGACACTGCCATCGTCCTTTGTCCTTCTTCACAGTCGAGTAGTTTCTGTAGCTGCTCTTGTAGCATCTTGATCTTTTCCTCAGATTCTGTCATTGTTGCGTGAGGGACGAGAGGCGCAAGAAATTAGGACAAGAAAAGAAGAAAAATGCCTACTAACACAAATAAAAAACAATTTTATATAAAAGGAAGGCTAATACTAGAAACTTTATCGTATTAATTTATTATTAAGGACTCATGAAACCACGGGAACCGCCAATTGCAAAGCGTAACCGGATGTCGTATTTACGAAACACTCAAAACTGGCCGTCGTATATATGCTACAGGACAACAATTGGTACATTCACCCTTATCTGCTACAGGACAACAATTGGTACATTTACCCTTATCTGCTACAGGACAACAATTGGTACATTTACCCTTATCTGCTACAGGACAACAATTGGTACATTTACCCTAAAATAGATAACAAGTTTTACATTTATTTTATTTTTCAATGAAGAAATATATAACTTCTGAGTTAGAAACTTAGAAAAGTTAACAATTGGTTATTGAAGTTAATTGAATTCTTTATTATGTTATACGTAAATGAGAAATTATTGTTCATAAGTAGGTTATAATTAAACATAGACTATGTGGGTATGTTATTGACTACGTAACATAGGTTAAATACTCGTAGGTTGTTAATTCAAAGTAAACAGAAATGTAGCACTGATCGGAAATACGCACGAGCACCATTAACCACGAGAACACTTTAGGTAGACACGAAAAAAAAACACTCAGTTACTCAGTTTTTTAAAAAAATCTTGTAGGTAAGTATAGTATAGCGTCTGACCCGTTGGTGTACCAGCGAATTTGTCAACGGCGTGCAAATGGATCTAGTAGGTACGTACCATTTCGGCGAACTTTCGGTGTACCTGGTTGTAGCTCTGACGACGGCAATCGCGTGTGCCGCGTGCCAGCCGCGGACAGTGTAGGTACCACGATGACGCGAAGGGTGTAGGTACCACGATGACGCGGACGGTGTAGGTACCACGATGACTCGAAGGGTGTAGGTACCACGATGACGCGGAGGGTGTAGGTACCACGCTGACGCGGACGGTGTAGGCACCACGATGACCCGGCCGGCTGTACTGACCGGATTAGGTATTCCACGGTCAGGGGCTGGTAGGGCGTCTAACAGAGACGCACAGGAGTCCCTTGGCGAATGCGCGGCTAAAAACAGCGCTGCGCTCGTGGGGCGGTAATCCAGTTCTGGTGGTGCACTGGTCGTAGATTACCGGAGTAAGCCGTTGCAGGCGTGCCGGCGGAGTGTGAAATGAGTTTGCGAGTAGATTGACACGCGCCACGACTTGTCGCTTCACGACATAACGACGAAACAACACGAACAAAATAGCGCCATGGCGGTTTGGGATCGAATGTGTTCGCGTTTTTCACTTTTATTTCACTAATTTGTCACCGTGCACTGTTTGATAGTTTGTAGAACATCAGAGACATGTTCGAGTCGGGGTCACCAATATAGCTATTTAGCCATTGCACGGAATGAGAGGCGGAGGTTAATTTCGTGGTTCGCGTTCGCGCGGCACGTGGCGTACTGGCTTGCGCTTACGCCCCGTCTTGGCGGCAGGCGGCGCGGTGTCGCCCCCCGCCTCTCCTCCCGCGCTCTCGCTCGAGTTGCACTAGTGACGGGAAACCCGCCACAAATTCATCTATTATTATGTTCTACATTAATAAATATAAAAACAAGAGCCTCGACCAAAACCCGATGAGGCTCTCGATAGGTAGCTGCATTGGGTTTGATTCAGAAAGCAGTATAAGTATCGTTAGGAGGTTCTCTTTCTGGAACTCTGCCAGCCCCGGTAAATTGGACCCTATTTCCGATACCGGTGGGCTTAAATTATTTATATTTTTTTAAATATATAAACGGAATTAATCATAGAAATAATATTATAAAGAGGTCTGAAAGAACTCTAAAACTGGAACGATTTCAAAAAATTATTTTGCCATTACAAAACTAATTTATCACTGAGTATCAAAGGCATATCTTACATCACACTTCTACCCCTGAAAGCGCGAAGCGCATAAATGTTATGAACATATTACGTTTATGAACTAGTTTAACTACTAATTAATACAACTGAAAAAGGACAAGTCCATTCTTTAAACCAAGTGACAAGGTCAGACCCATGTTATATTGTACTTCCCAAAGAGGAAATAAAGCAGATGTCAACAATATTATTGACTTATTTTGAACTTTTAAAAGGGGAAAAAATTTTGTGTTCACCAAAAATACTGATCGTGCACCAAATATTCTATCCTGAATGCTAAAAAAATGCGTAGGTTAGGTTAGGTTAAAACTGCGACCCCCTACGCACGAGCCGAGCGAGCGGAGCGAGCGGTGCCGCGGCAGCGGCCGGCGAGTGCCAGTAACGACTTGCATTAATAGAAAATGGATAAAGATATAACACTTTTTTATTGTAGTGCTGTCTTCTAACAGTATAGTATAATTGATTTATTTGATGAGCAAATTTAGTGTGCAATTCAGTATTTTTGGTGATAATTTCGAATATTTTGATTGAAAAAAGGGGATTTACAGTTAAAGTATTAAATACCATCCTTTTAAAAGAGGTAACACATAATGATGGGTATGGAATACTGTGCTTCTGAAACTAAATTGTCATTTCATATTTAAATAATAATAATTTAGGTACAGAATGTTTTTTACTTTAAGCAAGAAGATTCGTAACGGATAGAAAAGTGAGGAGAACTTACTTCAGATTTCCTTCGTACGTTTGTTCAGCGAAGACGCTGATTAGAAGACAAGAGCACACTAGAAGCTTATTCATGATTCGGAGGCCGCGGGACCGACTGTGCAGTTCGGCCCAGCTGCCGACTAGTTATACCACTTGCAAAAACCGCCGCTTTGATAAGCACTAATACGTCAGAAATCAAATTGGGCTAATCGCTAATCAGAGATAATATTAATTAGCTAATTTTTGTGTATTTTCCATTAGGTACTTAAATGGCTATATCCTATTGAGCAAGTACCTTCGAGTATTACTTTCGATATTATCGTCTGTATTCCGGATATATGTTTTTCTTGTTACATTTTTGTTTGTTATGCTGCTGTGAGCCATGTAATTTTCTCCGCAGGAGGCCCAGAAGTAGATGGCGTGACAATCTGGCCTTCCACGGAAAGTATTGGACCAGAACAGCAAACGACAGAAAAAAGGGGGGGAAGGAAGGGAGGCTTTTGCCCTGCAGTGGGACAAATCTGGCTCATAATATATAAAAATATTCTCTCTACAAATGAATAAAAGATAATAATTTTATGAATTAAAAAAAAAACATATTTGTTATTAAAATGGAGGATCTCTTTTAATGGGAAATTAAAATAAACTTAAAAAATTGATGTTTAGTTTATCAGAGGACAAATAAGTGAATAGTCTAAAAAAAGAATTTCATTTTCAAACACTTAAGGGTCTTAGAGGGCACTGCAGGTTTCTTGGAATACGAACGCGCCACCGACGCGGTCTGTTGTCACTAGACAGATGGACGATGAGCTAATCATTGCTCACCACCCACAGGCCCGCGTCTAAGGTGGCCGGGGGTCGGGAGTAATCACGCGGCGGTGGGGACAGTTTGAGGCTCTCTACCTCAAACGCCCCACCACCTCTTTTGCTAGCGTAACTGCTTCACAGAGAAAGGTGACTACTTCTCATACCCTCTCGATTGGGGATCATGGACTGAGCCAGGGCCGGACGCTGAAACTGGAAAGGCGCTGCGCCAATCACCGCTATGAGATCACAGCGCTGCTCCCAACCGATTATATGCGGAAATCTCCCGAAACAATCATGTCCGGCGAGCACCTGCATTTAAGGGTGTTTGAGGACTATTGCCAATTTTGTGGCGTTCCTGCACGGGGTTGCGACAGTTGCTCTCTACATACCACCAAGAGATCGTACCGGAGGTCTGTCCATTGAACGGAGATTTGAGACGCGGAAACTAAGTCTTCCCCCAATTTCCTCGGCTCTCTACTTATAATATACTAGCTGTTCCACGCGGTTTCACCCACGCCGCTCAGCACCTGTTGGTCGTAGCGTGATGTTATATAGCCTATAGCCTTCCTCAAGAAATGGGCTATCCAACACTAAAAGAATTTTCCAATTCCAACCCGTAGTCCCTGAGATTAGCGCGCTCAAACAAACAAACTCTTCAGCTTTATAATATTAGTATAGAATTAGTATAGATTAACCGAAGAAAATTTGAACAGCGTACATACCTACCTATAAAAGCAGAAGATGATGATCTCAATTATTACCAACTACACTGTAGTTCTTTGACAATGTACTTGGCATTAAAAAAACATCCTGTTGTAAATTGATTGAAATCTTCCCCACCGTTTAATCATCTTGGGCATCTCCGGGTTGCAAAGCCGTAGATAACAATAATTTTAGGCACAAATCGCAGTTAACAACACAAGAGGCGATTTAAATTACTGTTATTGTGATTGCCATTCAAAGCTATCGATAACACATTGATATCCGTGTCGAACTGTCCACATAATATCGGAAACCCAAATCGACACGTCACTGAGCGACCGACGATGGTGACGCGATGACGACGTTTGTTGTGCTAACATTATAATAACAACACAAGCACACAACATCACGCCTGTTTTTCTCAAAGTGTTAAGCAGAAATGACCAGGATTCCTTATAATATTAGGGTAGTCTCATTGTCACTGACTGACTTCTTCATCACGAAATCTCAAAAACCTCCTTTTAAGACGTAAGTGCTCACTAAGACGAGATTGTGGAAGATTCAACTCTTAAAAGAGGCCTAGCAGGGCCACCACCTGCGGGAGTTGTGGTTCGTTCTAAAAAGATACCTACCGCGGCCCCGAAACATCAAGGGCAAAAGAACGAATATGGGTGAGTTTACAATCCGCCAAAAAAATGGCGGTCACACAGGTAACGTTGGTATCGGTGAATGCGATTCCTTGTCATAGGCATGCTTTCACGAAATCAATAGAACATATAACATCATGCTACGACACTAAGGAACTGATCAGATCCATTTTTATAACGGTAAGGTTTGTTACAGAACTTTGCAGGACTTTAGGTAGGTAGGGTAGGCAGGGTAGGTAGGATAGGCAGGGTAGGTAGGATAGGCAGGGTAGGTAGGATAGGCAGGGTAGGTAGGATAGGCAGGGTAGGTAGGATAGGCAGGGTAGGTAGGATAGGCAGGGTAGGTAGGATAGGCAGGGTAGGTAGGGTAGGCAGGGTAGGTAGGTTAGGCAGGGTAGGTAGGGTAGGCAGGGTAGGTAGGGTAGGTAGGGTAGGTAGGGTAGGCAGGGAAGGTAGGGTAGGCAGGGTAGGTAGAGTTGGCAGGGTAGGTCGGGTAGGCAGAGTAGGCAGGGTAGGTAGGGTAGGCAGGGTAGGTAGGTTAGGTAGGGTAGGCAGGGTAGGTAGAGTTGGCAGGGTAGGTCGGGTAGGCAGAGTAGGCAGGGTAGGTAGGGTAGGCAGGGTAGGTAGGTTAGGTAGGGTAGACGGTAGGGTAGGTCGGGTAGGTAGGGTAGGCAGTGTAGGTAGGGTAGGCAGTGTATGTAGGGTAGGCAGTGTATGTAGGGTAGGCAGTGTAGGTAGGGTAGCCAGGGTATGTAGGGTAGGCAGTGTAGGTAGAGTAGCCAGGGTATGTAGGGTAGGTAGGGTGGAAAAATTGCAATGCATGCCGGGCACAACTTGTTAACTTATAAATGCAGGGTTAGAACAAGTTACCTTAAGGTATGTTTATCTGTGCACGATTTGATCAAGTGTTTTGCATGGTCCATTTGGTACTTACAAAACTGTTCACGTTGTTTTAGCCTCAGCGTCGATTTAGTAAAAGTAAAGGAGATTGGAGATTGTACAGAATTAAAAACAAAATTTAAGACTTAATGTTTTATTTACAAATATCCCGATTATTTTTATGGTATTTCTAGCAGGAGTACCCTGCATATTAAAAAGTTAAAAATACACAGCTACAAACATCAAAAACACATCACATTTGAAAATATTAATTATTAATAAAACCGCAAAGAGATGCTTCAGTCCTACACAAAAGTACAATTAAAATATGCATTAGGAAGAAATAGTTTTATTATTATACTATAATTATTTTGTTCATCATTTTGTCTGACTATAAAGGTGGTGATTTTATTTCCACCTATGTTTTCCCATTACAAATTAATGAATACAATTAATCACCTAATGTCTTATGATCGCAATTATGATTACATCATACTAACTCAACCCTTATCATAATAAACCATTCATTATTAATTTATTCAATACAATGTTTTCTTTATACTATACAAATAATTTATATTGATTGATTTTAGATATTTAGGAATATTGTGGAAACCCTAAATTTTAATACTGTTATTCTGAGAGAAAAAATCATCTTGAGTCTATTAACCTTTTTAACGCCAGAGCATAAACGCATGCACATGCCCTTCACGCAGAGAAACTCATTTTCCTATATTTTTGTCACATATTTCTGTTTTTGGCATACAGTGCATGTGCTTGCGCATGTCACATATATGTGACATTGGCATACAAAAGGTTAAAAATCCTTAATTTACATTTGCAGGTACAGACACCAGCTGCAGTTTTGGTTATAATAATTTTATGATTTATAAGTCAAATTGGCTAAATACTATTACAATAATCCCTAAGTAAGTATAAGTTTAGACCCTTAATAACAGTGATATTAAGTTTAGTATAGTAATGATACAATAAATTGATCAAAGTTTTTACCATTTTTTATATATTTAGAGAATGCTGATGTTTCATTATAAGACTATTACATTTCTATTGCGGAATAAAGTTAACACAAATATTTTTAAACAACACATTTTCAGTTTAATTTATTATTTATTAAACAAAATGTAGGACAAAATTAAATTATTAGTGATATTGTTTTTTTTTTTTAATATTATGTGGATTCACATTTATGCAGCATTGCACCCCAAGTGTCCTTTTCATACAAGTATTTATTTTATTCTATAAGAAATTTTCTGCATGCAGTACAATCTTTCATACATGAAAGAAATTTCCATGATATTAAAAAACAACAAAAGGCACTAATAATTTGAACAAAGTACTACAAAACAAAAGATCCTGGAACCCTTAATCTGATTTTACTAAAACTAGACATGATTAAATCAATGAGATATGAATTCACTGAACTGAATCCACTCTAATCAACAGTAAGTTTATATTGTTTGGTTTAACATCACAATTGATCAGCATTAGCGTCAACACCCATTAATCAGAAAAAGTCATGATATGTGTTACTTGAAGTGTGCACTGGTTTCCGTTTCAACTTCTCCTTAATCAAGTCACACGGAGATTTTGTGCTGAAGTCAAATCGAACAATGTTTGTAGGAACTCTTTCTCGCAAATACGGCGCAGCCACAGGTCTCAGTCGTGAAGTTAACACCTTCCCAAAAGGCGAACACTTTCCCATCTTGATCTTCTGTTTTAGTATGTATGACATGTCTGTCTTAATAGGTAGTAATGGCTCAGGCTCTGGAGGTGGTATCAATTCTACTGATTGTGCCCGGTTTGGTGTGTTGCTTACAAACTCTTTGTAGTCCAGGACTAGAGACTCAAAAGAGCTGCTGGGGCTGATGGTTTCTTGTGTCTGTTGCGGTTCTGGTAGCCCAGGTGGACGCACGGCTTTCATCAGGTCAATCACACAGTTTTTCTCCTCAAGGGCCATTTTTCTCAAATCCTCTTGTAGTTTCTCTTGCTCAAGCTCTTGTTGTTTTTTAAGCTCTTTAGCTTTGAGCATGTTAGACAACTGCTCTGAGAGGACATTGGTGATGGGGCTTTCACTCAAACTGAAGGACGGGATAGGCAATCTTTGGGGAGGAGATGAGAGCCTGGTGTCTGACAACCCTAGAGGGAGATTTAATTTCGGCATCGGCAGCGATCCCACCCGCCCATCTTCACTGGGACTGTCGTCGTTCAAATTGCACTTTGATAAATGGCTGTCTACCAACGCAAAAAGAGAAGTAAACGAACTGGAATCAGTCATTTTGAATAACAATCACCTTTGTTCTCACCTCAAACAAAAAATTAAGACATTCTATGATGTAATATTATCAACACATACACTACACGATAGAATTAGACAGAAAATCAAAATAATGCGTCACTTTTAAGTACGTTCATCCTACGTTACCTAATTATTGTGTTATCTCTCTTTTTGTTTACGAAATAAGGAGATGTTGATGAAATCGATGAAACCACAGACAGAACTAGCATAGACAAAATCATCGTTTCTCTAAATCTCTATGTATGTTATTGTAAAATCCAAATATATTTCTCATTTCATCAAATTAATTGTATATTCAACCTGCTTGTCTATCACATGAATTTAGTTTTGATAAATGACAAATAAACGTAAATGTAGGTAGCCTATTCCAGCCACCCAAACTGTTGGGATGTGATTTTCATGAATGGCAACATTGTTATCAATGTAAATTGGTAAACGTCATAGTATAGTTAGTCTGTGGTACAACGTGAGAAAGGGCGCTTCGCGATCTGAAACGGGAATCGGGAAACTTTATTGCAAGTCGTATTTTAAAGTTCATTAAAAATACTTCGAACGAAAATCTTAGCTGATATGCGCCATAGTGAATTTCTGAAAGCCGTTTCGTCGTCCTGCGCTAATCATGCCAGGCGCAAAATATGAACAGCTGCCGTTGAAGTCAGATGCTGATGAGGACGTGTTTACAACTAAGCCGAAGCCGAAATGGTCTGATGTGTGCGTCCAGAAGAGCCTGCTGTCCTTGGGTCTGATCTTGCTGTACTTCTCGCTGTCTATAGGCCTCACATTCTACCAGAGATGGCTTCTAACGGTGAGGATTCTGTTATCAGTTAACCCCGTGTTTGCTTTACATTTTACGTGTTTTCTTTTTTTTGCTACGTGTTTATAAGTTGCCTGCTATGTTTGAACTTAAGTTTGCCTCTGCGAATAATCTAGCGTAAAGTCTTGTAGAGATAAATAATGTCAATGTGCTGTTTACTTAGATTTTTAAATGTTTTTGGTTGTTCTGTTGTTCACATGGCTAAGTAGTATATCGCTGTGGGTTTCCCCTTGTTGTAGTTACGTCATCCATTATTTTGTTTATGATAAATGTGATTATTATTGCAAACAAACAGACCCAGAAAATTCCTGTTCTAATGACTCATTTGAAAATACCAAGGAGGTATCTGACTAAGATTTGCAAGATAATATTTGTATTATTCCTTTTACTTGTAATGACAATAACATTTTTATGAGTGTACACTTTGCTGTCCCATTTAAACATTTGATAGGACAGATAAATACAGGATTTGTTGTTTAGCTGTAAAAAATAAATCATTTGTTTACCTTTAAAAACTTGTTATTTTTCTTAAAATATGTGTTCATAGTATATAAAATGGTCACTAATTTGTAGAGAACAGGACTCAAATCTACAATAGCATTACAACAGCATACAATAGCATTGAATAATAGTGATTAATTGAAAATAATATAGGTATCCGATTCTTCACTTCAATGTCTGACACTAAACAAAAATAATAAATTGCTATACAATTTCATTCATAGTACAGGTTATAAAATTTATCTGAATTAATATAAGGTTCTTACATATACAAATTTAAACTATCTGTGCTAGGCTTGCATTGCACCTTATACTACTCTACCCTACCTACCTAACCTGGTTAGGTTAGGCTTAAAAAAAAATATATATATATAAATAAAAATTGGTCAAAAAATTTTTGAGGTGTGGTAACTAAATGTGACAAGAGAATTCAAGTATAAAATATATTTTAAAATGAATTTCGCAATACCAAATAACATAATCACCATTAGTTCATTCAACTTTAAGTTATCATGGTTGTAGCATTATTCAATTTTATTTTTGTAGATTCACAAATTCTAATTTGAATAATTATACTTCTTGATTTGAACTTGATCGACACACATTTTAAATGATTAATATTATTCTTACTAATATTATAAAAGTGAAAGTGAGTTTTTTTGTTTGTTTGTTACCTCTTCATGCTTTAATGGCTAAACCGATTTTGATGAATTTTGGTATAGAGATAGTTGGGAACCAGGAGACGAACATAGGCCTTTTTTTAAAGCGGGATGTGAGGGAGAAAGAGGGAAAACTTAGCGTTGCTATTACAAATGAATAAGGCGCAAGGGATACTGTGTTACCCCGAATTTTACGCGAGCGAAGCCGCGGGCAATAGCTAATAATTTATAAAATAACTAAAATTTCATTTCATTTCCTCAACAATTAATTGCCTAATGTCTCCGCCAGATAAGAAAAAATTAAAAGTCATTGACCCGACTTGTACCAAAAAACTCCACAAAACTTCATTAGCGATCGCTCGTCATTCAAAACTGTCGGCCATACTGCACCGGTCGAGTTTCATAATACCAAACACTCATCCCAACGGAAATAAGTAAGAAATACGTAAATTTGAAGAATTTATTGTGATATTTTTTTAAGCTTCAAAAAATACATTTCAAACATTGAAATATGTAATTGCTGTGGTCTATGCATTTCAAAAATAATTTCCTTGCTGTATTTTTATTTTTCGATATTTCTTATGTTTTCAACTTATATTTCAATAGCAGAACATGCAATAATTGGATTTATTTATCCAGCTTTAACTCATATTCATAGAAGTACCTATACAATGAATTTAAATAACCGAATTTTAAAATTCATACCAAAAAATCTAATGTTTTAGGTTATGCCCTCATACTCATGCGCTGAGTGTGACGTCAGAGCAAGTCAGGGGTGCAGTACCTATCCACCGTTTTGTAATTAAGTACCTATCGCGTCCTTCGTCTCGAGTGTCATTCCAAATTGGTTTGCGCATGGGATTGACTGCGAATTCATACTCGAAAACTTTGTATTTGTTCTCTTGCTGTTAATTGTTCTTACTAAAGGTCGAGGAACGATTTTTTCAAGGTCAAAGTTATTGCTAGACCCTTATGAACTTAGAGGATTGTATTGATGCTTTGGATGATTATAATTTTATAACTACATACATTCTTATATTATCACGGATAAACTGAAATAATTGCGGGTGGATGTTTATGTGCAGGCGAAACGGTCTACCCTCTTTCTTGTTCGCTTTTGCGATCAATGCCGCTGCCATTGTCACTTATGTCACTCACAAGTACTCACAACACGGCTGCTCCCGACACACAATTCTCACTGTAACTACTGTAACACTGTTTTCGGTTTTTACACAATTGTGTGACTCGTCTCTTAGTTATTTTGTGTTTGCAATATTTTTTTATTTATTTTTTTTACTCTTGTATAGATTTTTTTCTACCAATTCGTTGTGAATGAGTGGACATGGTTGGCCTTGTAGATTCTTGGACGCTTGTTAACGTATTATTTTATTATAATTTTTGTAAAGTAAGCAATGACTTATTGTCGGGCCTACGTTGTCTTCTCATACTTAAGTGCTAACGCTGTAACAACAACATTGTAAAACCATATGATTTTAAAAGAGTAACAATGGAGTTTCTTGCCGGTTCTTCTCCATAGGAAACGACCAACCCGAACCGTGCATCTTTTCTCGACGTTTTATAAGTGCCCATGTAGGCCTATGTGAAATAAAAATATTTTGATTTTTGATTTTGATTAAGTTGGGCCCGAAATGGAAAGTGCTAGAGGGACTGTTGTGTGTTCCATTATTATTAAAAAAAAAAATCGTTACGACACTATGTGCCTATTTTTGTTTTTATTTGAAATAAATGATTCGAATTTGAATTTGGTTTAAGGGTTTCATTGAGTACTACATATTAGGTACCTTCCAAAATAAATACGATTGAATAATAATTATGGTTTTGGCCAAAAGGTTTGTAACTCACACATCAAGGACGCCCCGTACCGCGATACGTTTGTTTACATCGTGTGGCGACACTTTTTACTACTACACTTGACAATTTTTCGTATCGTTTAAATACATTGGTACACGGGGGTTAACGACCTTTATTTTTTTCTTATCTGGCGGCGACTATAGATTTTACTATTAAGTGATAAAATTATCTATGCTAAGGTTGTATAGAATTCTGTGTCTTCTGCCTACTAGCTAAATGGATTCGTGGGTATGTATATCTGTTGATTTAAATACAACAAGGATTGGAAAACCAGACAATTTCACAAACATTAAAAAAATTCAACCCATAATCCTACCAATATTATAAATGCGAATGTTTGTGAGGATGGATGTATGGATGTTTGTTACTCTTTCACGACAAAACGGCTGAGCGGATCCTGATAAATTTGGCACAGAGGTAGATTATAGTCTGGATTAACACGTAAGATACTACGTACGTATAATAGTCCATTGAAAGGATCAAGTGCGGAAACCGGATCACCCCATGAAGCGGGGCCACATAAAGAACAAAAAGAACATAACACATAAGATCGCGCCTTAGACGTGGAGTTGCGGACACCAGCCCGTTATACAATACAATACAACACATAAGATACTTTTTTTCGAATAACGTGTGCGAAACCGTGGGAGCCAGCTAGTTTTTAATATTTTACCACAAATACAGACAGTTGGGGCCGTTTTTTAATCACGTAAGGTTAAAACAGGGTGGGGGGGGGGGGGGAGGTGAGTTAAATTATCACGATTAATTACGATGGAAGAAGAAAGGGGTATATATATATATACTAGCTGTGCCCAGCGGTTTCACCCGCTGCCCACTTAGGGGTATGAAAAACAGATGTTGGCCGATTCTCAGACCTACCCGAAATGTACACAAAATTTCGTTTAAATCGGTCCAGCCGTTTCGGAGGAGTATGGGAACGAAAACTGTGACACGATAATTTTATATATTAGATATATTGCAACTATAACATGTATTTTTGTGGTTGGACGAAATAGAAGGATTTTAATTAAAACGTATATGTTTTTACCAATAATGTAGGTATTTAAAACCCGACTAGCGATTTTTGTCTAAAAAATCCAAGCAAAGCAATTTTTATACAAAAATCTGTTTGTTTTATTGAGACATATTCTAGAGCTGTCTGACCTTTTCAGTAATAAAAATAGGGAAAAAATTTTGTGTTCACCAAAAATACTGATCGTGCACCAAATATTCTTTCCTGAATTCTAAAAAAATGCGTAGGTTAGGTTAGGTTAAAACTGCGACCCCCTACGCACGAGCGTACTACTACTACGCTGCCGCGGCAGCGGCCGGCGAGTGCCAGTAACGACTTGCATTAATAGAAAATGGATAAAGATATAACACTTTTTTATTGTAGTGCTGTCTTTTTCCTGATGCTCGTTATGACATATTTTAATTAACATGTTTTGGTGCTCATTCAGTATATTTGGTGCAACACAGGCAAAATTAGGTAAACGAAATGGGAATAAATTGAAGTACTTTTAAATACCATCCATAAAAATACACGTGATACTCAGAACGAGGTATCACCAAGGAGGAGGAGGAGGGAGGGGTTATAAAAGTGAGCCAAAACACCTCACGTGAATAAAGGATGGCCCCTTACGATGAATAATGATTTCTGTTAAGTCTTTTTCTGTGCTTGGCCTTATTCTGTCTAAATCACAATAATAACTTTAAGGAAAAAACGTTTGCATGGTAAAAAACATGAGGAAAAACATTCGAGAGAACCAAATAAAAAAAAAACAAGTTTTGTAATGAGTCTTTACTTTAAATTTTTTTTTTTTTTTATTTTAAAATTTTGCTAAATATTTTAAAGTACAGCTTACTTGCGTAGCTAGCTATATTTTATATGGGGCCGTTCAAGTATTACGTAAGCACTATGGGGGGCGGGGGGGTCTTTGCTTTGCTTATTTTGGATGACATGGGGGGTAGGGGAGTCTAGATAATGATTACGTCATCGGTAGTTATTTACTTTTTTACCGAATGGCAACTCTCACATTGTCTTAGCTTGAAAACAAAACGCATTTTCGGGGATTCCCGCAAATAATGCGGATGTTTAGGAAAAAAAACAATACAGTAATTGAAAATGTTTACGTAAGCTTGGGGGGAGGGGGTAGGAGCTTTGCTTACTTTTGCTGACAAGGGGGATGGGGGGGGGGGTAAATAATTGTAATAAATCTGCTTACGTAATACTTGAACGGCCCCTATGTGAGACGATACATCGTCATCAAACACCGTCTTTCGGAAAGGTTCGACTGATTTCGTTAACACTCGGGTTACTTAATATACAGTATCAACATAAGAAGTTTTGAATTCCAGCTTCTCTGTCTTGCTAACACAGCTCCTTATTAAGGTGAAGATTTCTTGAGAACGGCCAAAAATCAGGTTTTTTAACGCAGTGTATCTCTTAAACCATACATAATTTTAATCACTGAAAAAAATATGATATTTTTAAGGCTTTTTTGCATACATTGATGAAATTCAAATTATAATTAAATATACTAAAATGTGTAAAAAAATAATTCTAAATATATTAATCGTAATTATAATCAAAAGCATACAATTAAATTTCCAATGCCAAACTGCGTTCAATGATGGATTGTTTTTGATTGAATAGTTAATATTTAATTTTATACAAATTTATTTGTATTTTTACGACAAACGTATGCAGTAAAGTCCAATGTCAAAATGTATTAACAAGGTCAACGATATAATACTGCGCCTTAATTACTAGCTTTAGCAGGCGCTTCGCTTGCGTTAAATTGGTATAACACAGTACCTGCTACCCACTCAAGCGTCCATGGCTAATAAGGTATCCAAAATCAAAGGAGCGTTGTACGTCCAGGCCGCGCAACCAATATACCCTTGAACGTCCAGATACGCGCGGCCCTGAATCAAGCGCTACCGCGCTCGCATGCTGTGACAAAAACCTACATAACTAAATAACTACAATAGCTAGGGTAAAGAAAAAAACAATGAAAAATTTATAGAAGAACACGCATTTAACCTATGTATATTTAATTATCTAAAAATCTAATTTAAGATATTAAAAACGGGTGTGAACCTTGAATTTGGAGAAAAATAAACATATAAATTTTATTAATTCGTACCACAACGCAATAATATTGTTTATTTTACCAATAAAACAATCTCACAACAAACTAGACGCAATGTCCTTTCATTTGGTGCATGGATGTTTATGTTTTGTTAACGCTAAGTACTTAAATTAATCAAAACAAAACACCTCTGTTTATAATTTTAACGTGATGTGTCGGAGTGATTTCGACTCGCTCGCAAACGCAAAATATAAGCAATATGGCCGCCTAAGGCCTCCCACACACTTTTACGCAACTTAAAAAAAGGTAGTAATGCTTTTTAGTTGGGGTTTTAAATAAAACGCTAATAATATCTCAGAAAAGGTTGTTAGTGTTTTTCCAATAAGCCTGTAATGCGCATGGAATATTACGATTACGACTTCAATATTTTCAAAAACAACTAAGGAAATAAGCGCAAATTCGTATACCGATACCTAGTTAGTGATTTTTATTAAATATGAGAATTAAGTAAATTGTCAAAACACACAAGGAAAATAAAGTTTGAGTAGAAATCTTAGAACATATCCTTCATGTTAGTAAAGCGATATTAAAAAATAGAGCAAAATCCGACAATCATAAAAAACACAACATTACTAAATCACAAGAACAAAAAGTGTGAGATAAAAGCATGATGAAACACCATCAAGCAAGCGAATAAAACATTACCTCCAAAACAGCAAAAATATTGCAAACATATTTTGTCGTTTGTACCGACCCTTATTTTGAACCATTGTAGTTACGTCCGTGGATACTGAACTATCCACATCAAAAAACCTGAGGAACACAATGATATTTTTAAGGAATCTTCCACGAATACAGTATATTTACGTTTTTAAAGTGCATTATTATGTTTATTACGAACTATTACTCGTTCTTTAAATATTATTTTACTGAAACACAACGTAAATAGAACTAAAATTTGATCGAGTACTGAAGAGCGACAATTTTTTTCGAAACACCTATACTTTGAATTCAAAATATGACTCAATTTTACAATTAAAACTGTGCTATGTATACGTAATTATAAAGCACAAATCATCTAGTTTATTTTGATGTATAATCTAAGAAAAAATAAATAAAACTCAAGTACTTACGACATAATCTAAAAACACTTGTTGACCTTACACCACAGAACAACACACTGCGACTGAAGAATAATATTTTTTAACCATTCGTCAAGGCTATATTATACTGCCATCTGTTTTTTGTTTTGAGTATTTCTTTAGCTATCGATTCGACTAACAAAACTCTCAAGCAATACCGTAGATTTTTCATAGATGTCGATTTTATAAAAGTAGTCGCTATGGCTAATGAAGTATCCAGGACGTACAACGCTCCCTTGGTTTTGGATACCTTATTAGCCATGGACGCTTGACTGGATATTAGCTGCGCGGGCTGGACGCTTGAGTGGCTACCTGCAGTTTTTGCCCTTCATTACCTTATTGATTTGTAATAGCAACGCCTAAGTTTTCCCTTTTCTTCCCTCTTTCTCGCTCATATACCACTTTAAAAAGAAATAGCCTACGTCTCCTGGTTCCCAACTATCTCTGTACCAAAATTCATCAAAATCGGCTTAGCCATTAAAGCGTGAAGAGGTAACAAACAAACAAACTCACTTTTGCTTTTATAATATTAGTAAGGAAGTAAGGAATCCATTAATTATTGAACAAGAAAGTAAAAACATGTTTACACAATTGCTTATAGCTACTTATATGTAACAGTTAGCATCTGCTGCCGAACTAGTTTTAATTTATAATCTAAGTATTTCCGTTGCTCCAGATTTTGGTACATAGCTAGTCAGAAGTGCACAATGTGCTCATGCACAATGATTGTCTGTTACATCCTCTGTAGTTAAACACGACTGACCGATGTAACGATCTTAAGCAGGTTTCTTGCAAATCATCGATTTCAGGTCAAGAACTCGGATTGGATTACAAGATAAACCATCATCATGAGAAAATCACTTGGGAATTTAATTGCACCAACCAAACAACAAATAACATGAACAAATGGTAATAAATAAATATCTTGGGACAGCTCACACACGGCTATCTGATTGATCCCAAGCTAAGCTTGTGTTATGGTAACCAGACAACTGATATTATAAATACTTATATAATTTATAAATACATACCTACATATCACTACATAGTATAAAACAAAGTCGCTTTCTCTGTCCCTATGTCCCTTTGTATGCTTAAATCTTTGAAACTACGCCACGGATTTTGATGCGGTTTTTTTAATAGATAGAGTGATTCAAGAGGAAGGTTTTTATGTAAAATACATACATATTATAGTAGAGAAAAGTGGGGATTTTCAAAGATTTGTAACACCCGTGCGAAGCTGGGACGGGTCTCTAGTTATAGATAAATCACACCCAGACACAGAACAAACAATCATGCTCATCACACAAAGTTTGTCCTGGGTTCAATTAAAAGGTAATTCATCAATAAAAAGTGCTTTTTGTCGTTGGATAACAGAATTAACAGGCCGTGTAAAGGTGCTGATAGATTTGAGCATTCACTTGTAACAAAACAAACTAAACTCGCTTTTTAAATTTGTTTATATAAACAACGGACAGAGACAAGCGTAGAGCCAAACATCACTACTAACATTAACTTGTCGATAAAAAAATATTTTTCACTAAGTTGTCAGACTTGACGATCACAGAAGTTTGGCTCGGCAAAAAGTTCGAAGCAATTTGAAAGGGACATAGATGGGTTTTAGTCAATAAAAGTCTGACACCCCCCCCCGCTCCGCCCAGAGCGGGATGATTAAATGATTCGGAATCGTGTAACGACAAAATGATATTAATACTAGTCCCTGTGTAATGCTTTCGGGTTAAGTAATATTTGTCTCTGCAATAACTGTCGTAAATAAACTTGTTCACCGATGAAAGAAGACAACCGTTTAGCCTGTCAGTCAGACTTTGTAGGAGGAAACATTCAATTATTTTAAACACTACAATTGCATGAACACTTGTGACTCTAATGCAATTTACTAACGTGCTTCGATAGTCTATAAATGTACTGGAGTAGAGTTAGACCAGTGTACAGACGCCTGCACATCAAGACACCACAATCAAGCTCTGGAACGCGCTACCCTTTGACATTAAAAAAGCTGAAAGTAAATTTATTTTTAAAAGAAAAATTCGTAACCACTATTTAGGTCCGTCTGCCAATTAAAAGTCATTATAATTACTGTTAAAGTTATCGTTTTTATTTATTTTTAAATGTATATATTAGTTTATTTGATATGTATATGTGTATTAGTATCCGTATAAAAATATGTTTTCGCAAAAATTGTTTTAGATATTTTATGTATTGTACCCTATCACAATGTTGTCGTATTTTACCCAAAGGTTGACTGGTAGAGAATGCCTTATGGCATTAAGTCCGCCTATGTACCACTATTGTACATGAAGTTTAAATAAATAAATAAATAAATCTGTCAGATTTCTTTGATAGATTTTCGACTTTATTTCTAAAGTATTAGGTTCAAGATTCATTGGGAAAAATTGACAGTTTCGGGTACCTGCTGGCGTCTGTACCTACAGTTTAAAAACAAAGATTTGTCGTATTAGTTCACACTAAGGCAAACGTTTATAAAAGTTATTTAGTACTACTTCGGTCAAATGGAAGTGGAAAGTTTACCCTTCCACCGCCGTACAACTGATTACCTTTAAGTGCGAGCTATAAGCAGAAACATGTCTCAATAAAGAAAGAATTTTATGCATGCTTGACTTGAAGCGAAATACCCCTCGATAAGAATACTATCTTTAAAACAATAGTTCAATAGGTAGGTAGTTTTTGGTCTTGCTCCTATCATTCAAAATTTACTTTTAAGGCTTCAGGCTAAAACTGTACGAAAATGAAAATCGTGGCCAATACATATTTTGACTCAAAATAAAAACACGAGATTGCCTTACATTGCTTTTTTTAGGCAAGCGTGCTCCACCCTAGGCCGCAACTTCGCTTCAGGCGGGAAACCACTACTAACTAGTATGTAAAAAAAAACTGTCACATAAAACATCACTATGCATGACGCAGATCTTTCCTAAACATAATTACTACAGACGTCAAATAATCTACGTTCACGTAACATGTGCGCAAAATATAAGGTACGTTTTGGTCTTCTACTGTGGACAGTAAGAACCGATGGTCGAGCAACATCTAAACTGTTGGTCCGATTTATTATGAACCTAGCCTTACTCTGTCGGTCTGTCCGCCCCTGTAACCTTTGAAGGAAGTAGCGGATTATTTCTTTCTTAAAAAAACCTAGTAAATTTCAAATAGACCTTCAACTTGATTAATCGTAATCATACTAATTTCAGTGGCAGCTAATTTGAAACAAAGTCTTGGAAAATCAAAACCTAATAAATATTTCTGTACTCATGTAGCCTTGGATTGGTATAAAATAATTGACAAGCTTGTTGTACCTGACTGCACGAGCACGTGTAGCCGATTTATTGATTAAGTGGCTGCACGGATAATATGTTGGATGTTTAGTTGCATATATGAACTCACGCCTTTTTGCCAAGGGGGTAGGCAGAATTCACAGAACGTCACTTGCTACAATCCATACATACATTTGGTCATACATGTTGGGTATTACGGATGGAAAATCATCAAATAACTTCCGTCGCTTTGGGCAGACCGGGGGGGGAGGGGGGAACTGTCAAAATAGTACCGGCTAAAACCCACCCATGTTCCTTTTATTGCCCTTTGCGTTCCGAGGCCGCGGTATCTTTCGAACAACCTGCCAACCCGGAAAAAGTGACAGCTTGTCTTACATTGACATTGGCAAATTTGGTAATGTTTACGCGAATGCACCATATGATTTCATTTAAGCAGATATTAGTGACTAATAATGTCACAAGCTTAGAACCGACCCGCCGTGTCGACGGTGCGTTTGTGTTTCACGCGCGCCTGAGAGAAATGTCAGCAAAGCAGAGGGGCTTGCCAGGGCCTCCGCCTGCCGGGGTTGCGGGTTGTTCGAAAGAGATACCGCGGCCCCGGAACGTAAAGGGCAATAAAAGGAACATGGGTGGGTGTTAGTCAATAAAAATCTGACACTCCCCCCGCTCCACCCAGAGAGGGAAGTCATTTGATGATTTCCCACCCTAAAAAAAAATTAAGCTTAGGCCCGATTGATATTTACTACTTAGGTTTAGGATTTTGAAACATTATAGGACCACGAATTCTAATAGCGACACTTTGTTGTGTGTCTGTCAAGACCCTTTATCTCGGAAACGCGTGAAATTATCTTCATATACTCAAGTGTGTAGTTGCAGCATGAGTTTAAAAGTCATCCCTCTAATTCTCATCAGTCAAATGATATGGCATTTTATGGCCGGTCGGTCTTGGCTGGTTTTTACATATAAATTCACTATCTTTTGCCCGCGGCTTCGCTCGCGTTAAATTCGATATAACACAGTATCTGCTACCTGCAGTTTTTGCCCTTGCGCCTTATTGATTTGTAATAGCAACGCTAAGTTTTCCCTTTTCTTCCCTCGTTCTCCCTCTTAACCCACTTTTTTTAAATAAGCCTATGTCCGTCTCCAGGGTCCCAACGATCTCCGTACCAAAATTCATCAAAATCGGTTGAACCATTAAAGCGTGAAGAGGTAACAAACAATCAAACTCACTTTCGCTTTTATAATATTAGTAAGGATTTTTCAATTGTTTTGCTACGCATGCGTAATGTATGTTGTTATGCTTTCTTTTTCTATTATCCCAGCGAATGTTTCATGTATTTTTATATTGTTGAATGTAGTAAGCAAATATAATTGAATCTGTGTTCGGTAATCGATTACTCTTAAACTTGTGTTGATAAGGTTGACAATGAAATGTACGTGATATGCGTACTATCAATATTATTCGAGAAGCATTGACGGAGGCCTTTCTAAATGCCTGTCACAGAAAAATTGAAAGGGAGTCGTTTGTCTTGGTGTGGACACGTGATGAGGAGGGGCAAAGCGCATCTGACTAAAAGACTGATAGATATTAATTATGATATAATTAATATAAATCTAATATATAAAATTCTCGTGTCACAGTTTTCGTTCCCATACTCCTCAGAAACGGCTGGACCGATGCTTATGAAATTTTATATGCATATTCAGTAGGTCTGAGAATCGGCCAACATCTATTTTTCATACTCCTAAGTGAGCAGCGGTTGAAACCGCTGGGCACAGCTAGTGATATATAAAATCATGGTAGATATTAATGTTTATAGGTGCATGTCAGAAGGTTAGAGCATGGACGGCACGGTTGGCGCAGAGGCTGAGCGATTGACTGCTGCGCTGCGTGTCGCGGATTCGATTCCCGCACGGAACAAATATTTGTATGACCTGCAGATAGTTGTTTTGGATCGGGCTGTTTGAGTTTAAATAATTGTAAATGCACCCACGACACAGGAGAAGTGTCTAGTGTCGGGCAATGTTAAAAAAAAATGGGGCGAGGTCAAGAAGATGCTGGTGATGATTACGTATAGCTTCTGGCGGGATAATCCCGCTTAAAGACTGTCTATCCCGCTGTTACCAGCAAGGGCAAAAACGTCTTTCTTTCTCAAATGGGCCTGGCGAATTGTATTATGTGAGTTTAAATGTTTGTAAACGCACCTACGATTCAGGAGAAATCCCTAATGAGGTCCAACATTTTTTTTTTAAATAATAGAGCATATAATAATTTTAGCTACTATTATTTTATTGGAAGTTATTTAAATACGATGGACGAAAAAAAAATATCACGTTAGGAAAAATAAATGACCCTTGACCGATGTTACTTGGGCGTAACACGTTTTTTCTTCTATTTTCCTCTGTCCTTCCTAATGGCCTGTACTTATCTATTGGGAAACAAATCCAAAAAAGTGTCTGAACACGGTGCTGGTAACTAAAGAAATGCGTTTCTCTGCTGACGCTTCCCCGATCCCTCTCTTGCAACATAACTGTTGCGCAACTTTGAATCTTATGCACAGGATTTCATTATCTTTCTAGCCGTCTCCCAAATATGTTGTCGAGTTTTAGTTTCCACAACCCAGATAGTAGTCATAGTAGTTAATTGATAAGGGATTCTTACAAGTCACAGGTTCATAATATTCATTACAATAAAGTTGCAGAGCAATAAAAAATGTCAAATCAATAAAAAATCAAAATGTCAAACAGGTAGAAATATTACAAATAAAATAAAAAAATCAAAAACACAAACATCTAACACATTAATTTCAAGTCAAAGTTCAAATATTAAAAAATCGTCAAAGCAGTAAAACGCTTGCTCGACAAGCCATTTTTTTAAACGGGCTTTGATGTTCCATGGTCGGGGCACTAGAAATGATTTACAGGTACCTGCTACCTGTAGTTTTAGCCCTTGCGCCTTGCGTCTTATTTATTGTAATAGCAAAGCTAAGTTTTCCATTTTCTTCTCTCTTTCTCCATCATATCTCAGTCTTTTTTTATATATCCTATGTCCGTTTCCAGGGTCCCAACTGTCTCTGTACCAAAATTCATCATAATCGATTTTGCCATTTAGGCGTAAAAACGTAACAAACAAACTCACTTTCGCTTTTATAATATTAGTAAGGATTTATTGTCCGCGCCACATCAATAGCCTGATTGTGACAAACGGGCTGTAGACAGCCAGATGCAACCACCCGGTGGGGTTGCGTAAGGGGGTGTTCTCGGACCTGGCGGATATTTTCTCTGGAGAATGAGAAACGGTGTAGTTCCTCTGTTCGCGTTCTTCTATACAGCATGTTGATTTGCATCCTCGCCAAATTCAAGGACGTAACTATGCTAATGATTCTCGACCCAAATCGATAATAAAATAAATAGGTTTTTTTTTTACTTTTTTCGTATTTTCAGAAATCGGTAAAAGTGTACACTACACTCGGACTGTGTGCGGGCATGCCGCTGTATGATACGAATGCGCCGACGCTCACGCACACTGTTCTGTTAGTTCTGTAGGTGATTCTCTACCTTGAAGTGGAGATATTCTATAATACTGTTAAATTAAAACAGACTGAGACATATCATAAAAGCGCCGTATATTATTATTGATCAGGTACCGTAATTTTCATTGATTATTTATGACTTTTATTAGCACCCCCTAAATTTTGGCGAGGATGCAAATCAACATATTGTATACAGTACAGAGTGATCATAACGGCGTAAAAATGAAAACTGATGACCAAGGCGAAACTAGTTCAATTAAGTTAATTGTTGAACTAGTTTCGTTACCCCAACTCAAATGTAATGAGACTGTGGCATCGATATCAGAAAAGAGTTTAGTTTTAATATTTCTGAAGATTGAGGAAAAAAAAATGAACGCAAAAATAATTTAAAAAAAAACAAGTTTTTTTTTCAAATACATTAATATAGAAAATAAAACGTGGAGTGGAAATCGAAGATAATTGTAAATTTTTATCTTTTTTTTTTATCTTTGGAACAACTGTTTTGATTTAAAAAAATCTTTCACCAACATGAAACTACATTATCCCCCATTATTAAAGGCATTATGAAAAGCGAAGCCGCGAAATAAAACTAGTGTTAGAATGAAAAGATCTTCTATTAATAATGTTAAAGTATCGCTAATGGACATGCTTTATCTAAACCACCTCCTCATTTACAGGACTTCAAGTTCCCACTCACAGTGGTGATGTACCACCTCATAGTGAAGTGGATCCTGTCAGTCGTTGTAAGGCTGGTGCTCCAGATCATCACGGGCGCTCCTCAACTGCTGCTGCCATTCATGACCTGCCTCAAGTCAGTCGGACCGACGGGACTGGCCAGCGGGATTGATGTCGGCTTCTCAAACTGGGGCTTGGAACTGGTCACCATATCCTTGTACACCATGACGAAATCCACTACGATCATCTTTATTCTTTTCTTCGCGTTTCTACTGGGACTTGAGAAAAAGGTATGTTTTATTTTTTATTTATTTGGAAGCATAAGTTTTACAGTTGTTTTTATTTTCTAAATGATTTAACTTTGTTTTTTGGTCGTGGATCTTGTGCATTCTAAAATGTATCTGCAATTTGTCCGCAAGGGTTTGACCGGTTGTGTATCGTACTACGTATTACCCTGTACTAACGGGGTTGTGGAAGTCAGAGAAACCGACCCCAGCATAGTTGAAAAAAGGGTTTGAATGATGAGTTTGCTTACTCTGTCCTCTCATACTTAAGTTCTAACGCTGTAACAAAAACATTGTAAAATGAAATTATTTTAAAAGAGTAACCATGGAGTATCTGGCCGGTTCTTCTCCATAGGAAACAACCACCCCGAACCGTGCACCTTTTCTCGATGTTTTATAAGTGCCCATTGCGTGCCAAGAATGATTGTTTAGTTCGTGTTCACACCAGAGCGTAGTGTCCGAAACAAAATTTATGAAAAATCAAGTTATGGCGGTTCCCGAAAGCCGTTTGTTTAATGATATTTTACTATCGATGGTAGACTATACTTCGTTTGCGCGTTGCCAGTGTTTTTGGTTACGCACGTTAAATATTATGATAACAATTTTTATTTAAATGATTTCAATCTATTAGGTATCTACAATTTCCAAGTAAAAACTTGTTTGATAAACGAACCCGGAAATGTATCGTTAAACATACCCTATCGTTGGTTAATTAAATCGACATGCTTTATAGCGATACTAGCTTCCAAACGCGACTTCGTCGGCGTGGCATAGTTACTTTGGGCTAACGTTAGCTTTATCCCGAGTGATCATCGAAAAGAAAATCATCTTTCTCTCCCTTTTTTAAGCCTATGTCCGTCTCCAGGGTCCCAACTATCTCTGTACCAAAATTCGTCAAAATCGGTTTGGCCATTTAGCCGTGAAGACGTATAAACAAACTCACTTTCGCTTTTCTAAAATAAGTAAGGATTTCTCAATTATAAACGACTTTACAGAATTCATCATCTGGTTAAATAATCTATGAGCATTCTGCTTTAAAATGTACGACTATAAAGTCGGACAATTATGTTGATAACCAAATTGACCATTCACTTCAGATGTCCGTATATCAGTATCACCAATGTAATTATTCAAGCACATTCTTTTCCGGTCAACAAAATAGTAGAGATAGACAGTTTCTCCGTGTTAATTACTTGTAGTCAGATGAATACGGTAAGACTGGAAAGCGACCGCTGCATAGTTGGGGAAAGGTTAAAGACAAGGCTAGATGACGATCCATGAGCCATCTAAATAGTGCCACTCTAAAACACATAATGGGGTATCTGATTATTTTATCACTATTAGGATGTTAACCCCAAGGTAAAAGATATCTCTGCCTGGGTTACGGGTTGCAAAAGAAGAAAAATGGTTTTGTTTTATTCAGTAAAAGTCTGACACCCCCCTTCGACCATGTAAAATGATGTAAGAAATGGTAAAGTGAGATATAATGAGGAAATTAAGTTTTGTTTTGAAATGATAGCATATCACTACTATACAGGGTCTAAATCATTAAATAACTTATCCCTCTCTACTCGCAGAAGTTATTTGATTTGATTTCCTTTCCCTTAAAAAGAAAAAGATGTCCAGTTAGACGTTAGACGTCCTGTATCCTGCAACATAACCTTAAGTATGACCTTACACGTTATATAATCAAGTGTTCCGAAGAACCGCTCTAGAATTCATGATGACCTTATCAAAGTAACAGACATGCGGATGTAGGGCGTGCTTGTGAATTCCACATGCACGTGATACAACTTGAAACATAATAGACGAGACGTCTCGCGTCTCGTGTGGTGAAACGGACAAGGAAACTGACCCATTTCTGTTCAATTATATTTGAAACTAGCTGTTCCTCGCGGTTTCACCCACGCTGCTCAGCACCTGTTGGTCGTAGCGTGATGTTACATAGCCTATATCCTTCCTCAAGAAATGGGCTATCCAACACTAAAAGAATTTCAATTTTCAATACGAACCAGTACTTCCTGAGATAACCGCGTTCAAACAAACAAAAAACTCTTCAGCTTTATAATATTAGTATAGATGCATACCTTTTTTTTTAGATTTCACATACATGTTTATTAGGTGATCGCGTTATTTTTTGTTTAAATGAATCTTTACCCTTGGATTTCTCCCGTATCGTGGGTGCGTTTACGAACATTTAAACTCACATTCACAAAAAGCCAGACCCGGAACAACTATCTGTAGGCCATACAAATATTTGTTCCTTGCGGGGATCGAATCTGCGACAAGCAGCGTAGTACCAGGTACCTGCAAATCAGGAAAGGGGAACTGTGTTACCCCGAATTTAACGCGAGCGAAGCCGCGGGCAAAAGCTAGTAGGTACATGTATCTAAACTTCAACGTTAATAAGAAGAGCCTTGACCAACACCAAAGGAGACTATCCTTAGGCGGTTGGAATAAGGGCCTAATTCAGAAGGTACTTCTTAATACGGCCCGCATTGTGAGAAGGTTCCTGTCTCTGGAGCCCTAAACACCGGTAGCTTGGACCGAGCTCCCGATACCGCCGTATCACTATTTTATATGTTTTAAAAAAATATTTAAAAATATAAAAGTGAATATATTCACTTTTATATTTTATATCTTGTTTACATTGTACCTAACTGGGAATTTGAGTGACTAATTAGACGTTGAGAGGAAGCGCAGGGCATTTTCGGCGTGCGGTAACATGTTGGCACGCACGTTTGCTCGGTATACCTGCTGCTCCTGTTAAAATAACTATGTTCAAGGCATTCTGCCAGGTGTTCTACACTAGCGGCCTGTGGGCTAATTTTACACAAAAAGCCTACAATGCCTTGTGCGTCCATTATAATAATCTGTTTGGAAGGGTTACCATGACATCTTATAGCAGTTTTTATTCCTGTGTGAGAATCTGCTACTATCTGCTACACCTGCGTAGACCGGGATAAAAAGCCTATCTGTTAATTTATCAAATTTCATTAAAATCGGTCGAGACGTTTGAGTAACAAACATACACACATACATACAATCTTTGACCTTTATAATGTTACTGTGATTGTTTTGGAACCACGTAGAACAGTCACAGTTGAACGTAAAGAAAATGTTTTTGATAGTAGAGAGCCATTGAAAAAGAGGTTGTCTTTGTCTTGCCATTGTGATTAGGTGTGTTTATAAAACATGTCATTGTTATGTTAATATCGTAATTAAAATGATGGGCCGCGTTACTCAATCGTGTGAAGATTCATTTGACAACGGATTTGTTTTTTATATCAATCTCTCATCGTCATAATTTTCTTGAACTTGTCAATTTGGGGTCGGCGCAACACGTTTTCTTCTTCCGTTCTCCCCTATCAGGCTTTCTTTGTCCTTCATATCATTATTTAATTTACACAATCCATCCGTCTTTTCTTTGGGCTTCCTCTACTTCTTTAGTCATCAACATTCAGAAATCTCTATTTTACTTATTTTGTTAATTTGGAGTACAGTAGCAATTTAGTATTGATTATTATGATACGCTTTTAAGGAAAAAAAATATAGGCGTTCTCCTTTAAAATACAAAGTTTTTAAAAACTTATATTCTACTAGTTCATGGACTAAGTATATGTGTTTAGAACTGCCGCCAATAGCTGATCTATAAGCCGAAATAAGTTATGAATTACTAAAACTCATAGGGTTTCGATTCTTGGGTTGAGACCGCACACGCCTGGTACTGCGTTTATTATATTGCATCCTGTATAGATAGTTGTTCAGTTGTTAGTAGCTAGGTATGAAGAGACACACAAAACGTGAGCTGATCAAAAGCTGAAATAGTTCATTTTGATTCTATTGAAGAAACTTTGTTATTGCATACGAGGCGGAGTTAAAATACGAACCTCTAGCGAGGGTATTATGTAGCCGAGCACAGTAGTGATAAATTTCCATGCGAATCAAAGGAAGTTTTTCAATTCATTTACGGTGAAATTAAATAACAGAACTAAAAGTCTTTTTGTCATGAATAACTATGATTTCATTTGTTTTGTTCCCCGAGCTTTGCCTCCTCAGGCTAAAGCAGAAACAAAGGTATGAAGCCGCTAAGCAGCATTATATTAAAATAATTAAATTTTTAATTAAGAACTTATGTAGATGTCAATTTGTTGTTACATATAAGCAAAATATTTTAATTTATTTGTTACATATAAGCAAAAAAAATAAAAAATTAGTTCAAGAGAATGATAATGACTACGTTCTTAAAAATATCCCTCAAATTGATATTTGAGGTTAATTATTGGATAGTTGATGGTTTCGATTTCAACGAGCGCCTCATGATGCGCGTTGAAATTTGAACCCTAACTTAATTTACGACGCGTTGCCCGTGCCCGTGCCGTGACGCGACGTGATATTCAGCGTGAATTCGGTTTTCAAGCGACACTGACACTGATTAACTGTTAATTGAGGTGACATTTACGTGAATATCATAAATATAATTGGTTTTATGCACATAATTAAACAACCAGTTTCTGGTTAATTAACAGTACTGTCTGCCTCGTTTGTTGTTGTGGTCGCAACCTTAATTGCTGAACATGAGGTCTATCGTGGGTTTGATTTTCTGTTCGGATAAAATGTCATTGGGGTTTTTGATTAGAAATTTCTAAGTACCAGCCATGGTGTCTCGATTTGTGCTCATTTGATGGCACGCCTATTATTGGAACTTTAACATAACTGGCTTTTGGGTGTACCATTAGGTGGATCTTTGACTAACCTTTCGGAGATTACAGGCTTGATGTAATGTTATACTAGGTTTTGCCTGCGGCTTCGCTCGCGTTGAATTCACGGTATCACCTGTAGTTTTTGCCCTTGCGCCTTATTGATTGTAATAGCAAAGCAAAGTTTTCCCTTTTCTTCCCTTATTCTCCCCCAATTCCTACTTTAAAAAAATAGCCCTTGTCCGTCTCCAGGGTCTCTTTTTTGATGAAATTTGCTACCAAAATTTTTCGCCAAATTTCATCAAGATCTGTGCAGTAGTTTTTTGTGAAAGAGGATCGAACATACATCCATACTCACAAACTTTCGCATTTATAATATAAGTTAAACGATCCGAAAGCGCCCACTGAACATTTCAATTTCGCGGCGCCCGGCAACCTGTGTAGTCTCGTTACTCTATCCACTTTAATATTCAGAACTCTCTCTGGTATATTGGTTATAAGTACACAATATTATATTGTTGCGTAGTTGAACAGCATTTTACTTACGTTTTATTTCCTGTAAGAAGTTATCTTTCCTTAAAAGAATTTCGTGAGTCCACCCTTATTAAATGCAGATATTAATTCAGCTTATCTCATTTCAGTTTGCTAACCGAACGTAACCTTGTTATCCTTACTAATATTATAAAAGCGAAAGTGAGTTTGTTTGTTACGTCTTCACGCTTTAATGGCTAAACCGATTTTGATGATTTTTGGTACAGAGATGAGGATGAGGGAGAAAGAGGGAAGAAAAGGGAAAACTAATATCATAGACTATGTTTACAACGTCATAGATAACACGGGCATAGCCGCGAGGGAGAGAGCTATAGTTGAATGGAGCTAAGAACAGTGCGCTAACCCTAAAAATAAACTGAAGCCTGCGAATGTCAGAGGGTGGAATTCACAAGCGTTGGTGACTAGTTCATGACGTCATCTCGTCAGATTCGTGGCTTGTTATGCCTTATCATACTTTCCTGCTTTTGACAACCCTTGCCTACACAAGTACACATCCATGCAAGAAATATATATTTATCTTTTTATCGTATCAAACGTTCATCTTTGAGATTAGAACTATGACATAATTATAACAGTTCTTCAATACTATGGGTTCTTAAATACTATGTTTAATTAAATTGTATTCTATAGTATAATCAACATTTTTGTAATAAAATATTTCCTATGCCCGGTCTATAAGTCTTAAAATGTCGCTTTTAACTCAAATCTATCGACATGTCACCTAAGTGGGGTTTCGATAAAAAGTCACATTCAAATCACACACAAACAATCATTAGTCCAATTAGATGCGTACAATAGAACGAATTGGCGGTGGAACACTGATATAAAATGCTCACCTCGGTCTCGTCGGGTATGCGTGCGTGGTTTACTCTGCAAAATCCATGCCACGATTTCATGTGGAACTTGTCGCTGTGACGTAGTTTAGACAATAATTGATATAGGACAGTGAGGTGTGCATTTTTTTAATTTTAAATGTAATCTCGCAGGTTAACAAATGAGGTTGTTAGCTGCTCAACCGTACTGGCCTCCTACCAGTGGTAACAAGCTTTTATTAGCTTCACTTGTAACTATGTATGTAAGAAAATGTTGGAATCTTAATTTGACCCATTTTCCGGCCTTCGATAGGATGAAATTTTGCACACGCTCTTAGTTCTGATGACAATACATGACTAGCTAAGAAACGTCATTACAAATCCAATATGTCGACCTCCCCAAGATGGCGGACTGGTTATTTGAAATTCGACCCCATTAAATGAGTATCAAATGAATGGGTTTGCTGTCAAAAAGTTTCCTATTTTTTCCAAGATGGCGGATTTGGACAAAACGCTCCATTTGTAATTTTTAGTGCGTGCTGAAAGCGTGTTTTTTAAACTAATTAATGATCATACTTTACCTCTAATTTAATATGTAAGAAAAACTTGAAGTAAAATTTGACCCACTTACCGGTTTCCGAATGAGCTGAAACTTTGGATACATGTTTAGTTTACATGACAATGTATGATTAGGTAAAAAAAATCTGGCCAAATTCGAGTCAGACTCGCACGCCGAGGGTTTCGTACAAACTTACGACATATCTTTTGACTGCTTAGACTTAGAGGCTTGATTTTTTCACAGCTTTGAGTATATGGTTTTAATGTCAACTCGATACTTTCACGCATTCCTGATATAAAGGGTCTTGACAGACAGACCTACGACAAAGTAATCCAATAATAAATCCAATATGTCTCCCTAAAATGGCAGACTAGTTATTTGTATGCGTTCCTATGATATTGGTATCAAGGACTTTTGAATCTGTAAAAAAAAAGAAATGAAACCCGATTTTTTTTTACAACCTGCCAGTATGTCCTGTATATCGAAAAAGTTTACATAGGTGTAACCTACTTGGTAAGAAATGATATAATAATAAATTGAAATAGTATGTATTGCTTAGACTTTTTTGATGTGTGTATCCTTACTTCCTTACTAATATTATAAAAGCGAAAGTGAGTTTGTTTGTTTGTTACCTCTTCACGCTTTAATGGCTAAACCGATTTTGATTACAGAGATAGTTGGGAACCAGGAGACGGACATAGGCTAATTTTAATTTTATAAAAATGGGATTTGAGGGAGAAAGAGGGAAGAAAAGGGAAAACTTAGCGTTGCTATTACAAATCAATAAGGCGCAAGGGGAACTGTATTAGCCCAAATTTAACGCGGGCGAAGCCGCGGGCGAAAGCTAGTAATGTTATAAACATCGCACCTATAATCACAGAGGTGTATCGAATAGTACAAACATCCAATTTCGCCAGTTATGTATAATGTACTCTCTCCTAACAAATTATATACACACAGTCTTAAGTCAGTAAAATCTAGCTTGATTCAAATGAAGGCTGCCAAACGAATGTGATTAGTTCTGCGAATATCGTTTGGTTACATCGATGTGAGTTATAATAACAAATGAATGCAGGTTTTATAGTTACAAATTCAAGCTACATAAATAAGGGACAATATAATGATACTTTATTGAATTAGTTTACCCCAAGAGTTCGAAATGATGATTATTATCGATATGATAGTTAATTGTCTTATAATATTATTATAATATTATCATTCTCCCACACTAATTATATGGTGTGTGTCCTCTATTATTCATCATTTTATCAGACATCTCCTTTCTAGGCATTTCATCCTTCACACAGTTTATCCATCGTTTCTGTGGTTTTCCCCTACTCATTCGACGACACGGTTGGTGCATTGGCTAAGCGATCGACTGCTGCGCTGCGTGTTGCGGGTTCGATCCCCGCACGGAACATATATTTGTATGGCCTAGAGATAGTTGTTCCGGGTCTGGCTGTTTTTGACTTAAAATGTTTGTAAACGCACTCACGATACAGGAGAAATTCCTAGTGTGGGGCAAGGTTTTAATCTATACTAATATTATAAAGAGGAAAGATTTGTTTGTTTGTTTGTTTGTAATGAATAGGCTCCGAAACTACTGGACCGATTTCAAAAATTCTTTCACCTTTGGAAAGCTACATTATCCCCGAGTAACATAGGCTATATAACATCACGCTACGACCAACAGGTGCTGAGCAGCGCGGGTGAAACCGTGGGGAACAGCTAGTAAAAAATAATGGTATACCCACTCACATTCATATTCATAACTTTCCTCATTACATTTTCCTCACTCCCCTGCATCACATGTCTATACAACGTGCCCATATAACATTATTTCCTTTTCCCAAGTAGAAGGGGTGGCAAACAGTTAAAAGTAAAACAGCCTACAACAAGTTACAAAAGGCATCACACAACAGCACCAACTTGACCATACTAAAATGTGAAACCTTAAAAATTACCAATAATTGCCGCAACACTACCTACATAAATATTGCTAAAATAAAAAAAAAGAGTTTTTCTTTTGAGACGAAATCGAACATTCGCAGCATTACCAGGACATTCTAGTCATCGGTAAGTATAAAATTACATAATTATTAACTAAAAATTAACTTCCTCTACTTAATACAAATAAAATTCATAACGAAACGTACGTGTCGAAACGCGGAATGCATGTCCTACTCGTTACCAAAACGCCTAGCTGGCTGTTGAGAATAGAGCACACGACCGAGCAATTCAAAAAAGTTTTTATTACATTTTGCAACCAACTACAGTGCACCAGTCGTGTTACACCGTAGCACCTAACACAATGGTTCGAAACTAGAAAACAATATTCATCCCGTCAACCCCTCACTACGAGGAAATTGAAAACACCGCTTTAGCTTTAATATCAGGGCGGTTGTCACCCGATCACCCCCCGGGTTTGTTTACGGCGGACGCCACCTCACCGGTCACCCCCTTCGGAAATGTATTCATTTCACTCTTCGATACTGGAAAATATGAGTTCAGTTAATAAACAAACCCGTGCATAGGGTTACCATTTCAATGGGTTGGACTTTCGACTTTTTATTTTGAGAATACGCGTTAAACCTGTATTATCCAATAGTTGACAAGTATTATATGGGATAACGGGCCGGAGAACGGATCTGACGGGCCTGTTGGTCCAGTGGTTAGTGGCCCTGACTGCTGAGCCGGAGGTCGTGGGTTCGATTCCCACCCAGGACAAACTTTGTGTGATGAGCATGATTGTTTGTTCTGTGTCTGGGTGTGGTTTATCTATAATAAGTATGTATTTATAAATCATATAAGTATGTATATCAGTTGTCTATTTACCATAACACAAGCTCTGCTTAGCTTGGGATCAGATAGCCGTGTGTGAGTTGTCCCAAGATATTTATTTATTTATAAAATATTTTGAAACATCGAAATTATCGAAAAATGTGGGAAATCATAACGACATGGCTTTTTTTTGGATTCCTATCAAGTGCAGCGTCCAACATGTGATTGCATTGGACATTGATCCCCTCCTGTTTCGACTGGTCCGGGTTCAAGTTCATAGAACAGATACATCGTACTACTAATACGGTATGCATTGAGATTACAGATTATTCTTCCCTCTGTAGACCCCTAATATGCGTTCGTGACGTTGTCGTTTATTGACTAAATTCATGTCATTATTATCACTTATCAATTGTAAGTTTGTTGCATTGAATCCTAATCCTTGTTCTTAAATAAACAGAGTTACTTCTTTTATATCAAATACTTTCAGTAAAAGTACCGTCAAAATTGACCTAGTTGTTTCGGAGATTACGCTGTTATTTTGAAATTACATGCAGATATATATTTAATTTATTAGTTTAAATATAAGGTGAAAACTCATTTCATTGATATACAAACAAAATATTATATCTTGAAAAGAAATATTCTTTTAATACCTAACATCCTATATCCATTAGTAGTGTAGTTCATCCCAAAAAATCGCTTTGACTGTGCAATAGGTATAGTCGTAGGGGAGAGTTAACTGAGCGGGTGGAAAATTCGGATTTGAGCTGTCATGGGAGGCGTCTTAAATAACTTATGCTAGTTACATTGAGGAGCATCCTTTTGAGCAATTATTTTCCTTGAGTTAGAATGCTCCGCCCTTAGTATGTTACATAATCGTAGAAGTTATTTAAGGTGAGGTAAGAAAATGGAAAAACATAAAGGTAGATACTTAGAAACGGATGGTAACCCTGTTATTTGCATCGAGAATCCAGTCAAAACAAATATACTATGGTTGAATATTGCATGAATGTCCAAAATTGGATAACGATGTGAAGATTGGCATGAAACAGATACCCGTTCAATTAAATTGCTTTCAATTAATTTCTGAAAGCATCATTCGTATTTGTTTTGCATATTCCCTCGTTCCTAGTTATGAAATATTTATTGCAATAGTACTTAGGAAATGCAAGATTTAGTATATTCACCAATAATTATCAACATTGACTCATTTGCTTAGTGGTCCAAAGCAATATATACATATATATATAAATATATATATATATATATAACAAAAATAGATTACTACCGATTCTCAGAACTACTGAATATACATTAAAATTTCATAAAAATCGGTATAGCCCTCTCGAAAGAGTATATGGCAATTAAAAGTGTAACATGAGCATTTTATATAATATTCGTATATTATAAATAAGATAGATAGATATTAAGAAATAAGATAGATAACTAATGGTTTATTCAATTAATAAGTTGTATTTAATTAACCTATTTGAGGCACACAATGTTGCATATTGTTGTTTATTTTAAAGTTTTTATTTTTTCGTTTACTAGTTTTTGCCCGCGGCTTCGCTCGCGTTAATTTCGGGGTAGCATGTTCCCCTTTCCTGATTTAACTTGACAACTACCACCTACAACTTGCCCACAATATTAGAGAAAAATTACACTTTCAGAATAGTGTTGTGAAGTGCCGTCAAAAATACAGGTAAGTAAGTTGTATCACTTCAACCAATTTCAGAAAATTAAACGTCGTTTAAGAGGAAAAAAAAACAAACTTTAGTGAATTTTATATTAGTTTTAGTTTAGTTCGTGACGACAGAATCGACCAATACTAACAATAAAGTTACCACTAAATGTTTATGACTCATTAAAATAGTCGACGGACATGACTCCGAGACGGTCTACTTACAATTATATCCGAATTATTAAAAAAGAATACAGCATAAATAGAAATATAGAAAGAAAAAAAAAAAAAACATTGTCTCATGCCAGATGTGCACACAGTATGAAATAATCCTTACTAATTTTATAAAAGCAAAAGTGAGTTTGTTTGGTACGTCTTCATGCCTAAATTGCTAAACCGATTTTGATGAATTTTGGTACAGCGATAGTATAGACCCTGGAGACATTTTTTGGGAAATAAAGTAAGAAATTAGGGAAAAAGAGGGAAGAAAAGGGAAATCTTAACTTTGCTATTACAATAAATAAGGCGCAAGGGCAAAAACTACAGGTAGCAGGCACCTGAAAATCAAGAAAGGGGAACTTTGTTAATCCGAATTTAACGCAAGCGAAGGCGCGGGCAAAAGCTAGTAAAGATATAAACAAGTTAATAAAATTAAAAATATTAATGCCTTATCTTATTTAAGTATGGCAAAGTTAAAGCTTATGTATAAGATCTAAATTAAACATGACTAATTACAATTGAGAGAGGTGATCTCTGCCTCACCTATCTCAAAATAACAGCTACTTATAAAACCAATATTATTCGATAGCTGCTTGCTGACAGCTACATAAAGACGTTATGTATCAGATAAGGGTCATGTTTTACGTTTCGATGCATACGTTTTTGACGGATATTTTGAAAATAGAATAAAATGGCGTAAGTTACGTATAAAACGCTTAATTCCAAAAACTTCTGACCCCTTTTGTTGCTATGCTTATGCACACCCTACGTCAATTTAATCCCTACTATTCCCTACTAATATTATAAATGCAAAAGTAAATCTGTCTGTATGTCTCCTCTTCACGCCTAAACCACTGAACCGATTTCAATGAAATTTGGAACAGATATGGTCTGGGACCCGAGAAAGGACATAGGATAGTTTTCATCCCGGGAATCTCCCGGGAACGGCAACTATTAATCCACGCGGATGAAGTCGCGGGCAAAAACTAGTGTGTTATAAATTACCATTGCAAATAACAGTCTAAGTATTAGTGTTTTGATTTGTATACTGTTACTAATTAACTTAAGCTGCACAGACTTTACGAGATCACGATGTATTCATGAACGACTAGAATTATTAATATTCCTTATTTAATTTCAGTTTTTACTACACCAGCGATTAGAAAATCCACGTATCTTAAACCTTTATCATGTCATAAATATATCGAGTTGGCATTAATTTTCGAACATACACAACGATTGTTATGCCAATAACTCAATATCGTGTTGGATATTGAGCTATAATTGAAAGAAAGAAAGAAAGAAAACAAGTTTATTTGGCACAAGCCATAAATGCACACACTAATAAAAAATTATAAAACTTAATCCTAAACACAAATAAAATAAAAATAATGTGTGTCCCATGGCTGCGCCAAATAGGCCCAGTTCAGCAAACTGCCGAGCAGCTAGTGCCCGACGCTGGTTTTCAACTGGACCTTATATGGTGATGTGACGGACGTAAAACAGTTTTAAATGTAGTATGTACTTAAATGTGAGTGTGTATTGTGATAAAAAAAAAAGAAGATAAACCACATAATTGTTTATAATGGGAAATTCTGCAAAGTAATATGAATATAATGATAATGCAAATAAATATGAAAGATAATGCAATTACGACATTTAACTATATGCTTACTAATATTATAAAAGCGAAAGTGAGTTTGTTTGTTTGTTACCTCTTCACGCTTTAATGGCTGAACCGATTTGGATGAATTTTGGTACAGAGATAGTTGGGAACCAGGAGACGGACATAGGCTAATATTTTTTTTGAAAAAAGTGGGATGTGAGGGAGAAAGAGGGAAGAGAAGGGAAACCTTAGCGTTGCTATTACAAATCAATAAGGCGCAAGAGGAACTGTGTTACCCCAAATTTAACGCGGGCGAAGCCGCGGGCGAAAGCTAGTTATACTATAAAGAGAGAACAAGCCGCACTATGTAGTCACTCATGTATAGTGAATGTCAATTCGTAACATTTTAAACATCCAATCCAATTTCCCGCCATGGAAGCTGAAATTCCGGTATGGCCGAAAATAGTTTCGATTCGTTAATTACGAGTGATGCCTATTGGCTGAAAATTATTCTCCTGGAATGTCAGCGTATGTGATTTGGTCAGTGTGAGTACGGATGGATGGATGGGCATGCATACGTCACGTTAGACGTATGCATGCCTATCCATCCATCCATGGTCTGTCACAAATACCTTTTGATCGATGGGGCTTTGCGCTCAAAATATGTTGGTATTTGGGAATGAATTTCTAACGGCTGCATAGACTATGATGGTTGGCTTTTATTAACTTTGTTGTCGTGGTGTCGTGATTCCACTCTGTATTTAGACGCTGTCGCTGTTGTAAGCGCCATGATCGCAAGATGCCTGCTTAAAAGTATAAAGACATAACTACAATAAGAAAATCACGACGTATCCCCAGGAAAACTAATACGGTATTACACCCATTTTTAAAAAGTATCTCATTTTGATCCTAGGGTCCTAGTAAACCACCAAAAAAAAACAAAAAAAAATATTCAATCGATAAGTGCCTTAAAACTGCTTTTCAATTTTACAATTTCTATTTTCGCGCGTAAAATCACAAAAACGCTTGACGCCATGTTACTCTGTGGTCATGACGTCAGTTGGTTATAAACAAATGCGCTGTTATTAGTTTTTCTGTTTAGTTGTATTTTTCACTATAGCTTATGGTATAATTATAATGGTGGTATTTATTTCTTCCATGGTATTATTACTACTATTTTAATAAAAAATAAAATGTGAAGTTTTATAGTACAAAAATAGTAATAGTTGCTCAGTTGACAGTTGTCACTTCCATGACCATATGACGTAATAATCATGGCGGACACTGTTTCGCTTTAAAACAACAGACTAAAAAAAGTGAAAACTTTGAAATCAATTTTAAAATTTATTCAGTTGTTTTATTAATTAAATTTAACATTTTCTGATTGCTTGTTGCCTAAGCTATCTGAATTGTATATTTTTAGAATTTCTTTCATATAGAGTAAAATACCCTATTGTCAAGCAAATTATAAAACCCGCCGACATAATGTAACGCAGTTTCGCTGGGTTTACTACATTTGCAACAATTTTGGTCCAAAATAAAAAATGATTTATTTGTTAAAAAGAAACTTTTTTGAACACTAGAATTATATAATTAATCTGATTATACAAACACTACGGTTCATACTTTCATTAATGTTAAATGCATGTTTTTATTAAATTACAAACATTACATTGTCAAGGATGGTATTCTATGTATATATCTAATATTATAAAATTCTCGTGTCACAGTTTTCGTTCCATTCTCCTCCGAAACGGCTGGACCGATTCAAACGAAACTTTGTGTACATATCGGGTAGGTCTGAGAATCGGCCAACATCTATTTCTCATACCCCTAAGTGAGCAGCGGGTGAAACCGCTGGGCACAGCTAGTATAGAATATAGAATACCATCTTTGATCATATCGGACCAAAATACAACAATAGATAATACAAACCTTAGTTTCAAAGTTGATAAGCCGTTTCACGTTGGCGATGATTCATCAAGGTTATGAACACAATAAGCTATTGTGTTGATAAGATAACATAACATAACAACGTAACATCACGCTTTTAATAGCCGAAAGACTAGACAGATGCCTATCTAATCGTACTAACACATTTCGCCAGTTTTAAGTGGCAAGCTCTCTGTGGTGGTCTCTTTTCGATATGAGGACTATATACAGTACGGCCAACGAGAAGCGATACGAAAGGTCATTAACCTAAAAAACCACAACTGGGGCGTTGACAATCTAATATTTAGCTCTTTCCATCTTGTGCCTTTGTCGTAATGTCTCGTTCTCCCAGCAAAAACATGACAACGTTAAGTCGGGTTCGCCAACATTCGGGCGGCCATTTTAGATGGGGTTTTAGCATAGGTTTTGTTTTTACATTTGGTATCGCTTCTCGTTAGCCGTACTGTATATGATATAGACTGGGTGGATTACAAATAAAAATGGCCGATGTATGCCCACGCCAAGTAACGGCGAGCAAGTGTCCCTCAGTATGGTCGAGGGCCTCGCATTAGGTGGGGTATTTAGATGAAGTAGGATCATACGCCGCGATCTCACTGGCCGGCGCGATGTAAAGACCCGGAACAGCCAGTTATGTTTTAGTCCCAAGTACGATGTGGCGAGCCTTTTGCCATCCATTGGGCATACTCCGTGGCCACTGATAATTCTCTGATAGAAAAACCAATAAACCAATACTCGACCGTGAATGGAACCCGACAACTAGACCAAAGGGGCAGTTGTATTTTACTTTTTTAATCTTCATATTATATTATTGTTGTCTCGTGTGATCGATTATATTAATGAAAGATTCGGAGTGATGAGATGGTAGCTTAAGAAAGGAGAGGGAGGAAAAAAACAGCAGTATTTTGCAAGTTAAAAAGATATATTTTACCAATTAGTTTCGGATGACCTATTTTAACTTAGCCCGTCCTCTGGGAATTACACGTTAACTTTAGTTAGTTTTAACATTGACTAAGGTCGTTACGGCTGGTCGTACGTTTAAGGTCGAGAATCAAAGTCACAAGATTCACGTCACGTTATATGAAAAGGGCTCCCCCTGGAATGTCTCTGAGGGATCGAATTCACAACCAGTTATTCTGGTAAAGGACCAAAGCTAATGTCATGGCGTACATGACAAGATGGCGCCATATTAGCCGTAGAACCATAACGATTTACGTAGAAGTGTTCCTCAGTAGAACGACCACCTTATGATCCAAAAAAAGTATTACTAGCACAGAGGAAGTTACATCAACCGTTTTGACGTGAAAGAGTGAACCGATGACCCTAAATGGCTGAACCGATTTTGATCAATTTTGGCGATCAGATAGTTAGGACCCTGAAGCCGGACATAGGCTATTTTTTTAAACTGAGATATGAGGGAGTTAGCGGGAAGAAAAGGGAAAACTTAGCTTTGCTATTACATTAAGTAAGGCACAAGGGCAAAAACTACAGGTAGCAAGTACCTGCAAATTAGGAAAAGATAACTGTGTTACCCGGAAATTAACGCGAGCGAAGACGCGGGCAAAAGCTAGTCAAATATAAATTCATCTTCACCACTGCACTTCTGTAACAGTTCACCAAGACCTATTCCTTGCCTCTTCGGTTCCATCCAACTATTATAAGCCAGCCAATAATACTATTAAAACGTGTTGGTTTGCTCGATTAAAGTCGCCAGCTAAGGTTTACTCATCTATTATGCACGTATTAATAGTGCTCGCGTGCTTAGCCTGTTACTTGAGCCGTGTCCTAATACAGGTGAACAACAAACCGTCGACGACCTTTTCTTGCACTAGACCTTACCTTTTGTCTTTCTAGTGACGAATAAATTGAAGGCTCTTTTTGTAAAGTTATATTTAAAACGTTGATTTAACGTGTTATAAATCTATACTAATATTATAAAGCTAAAGAGTTTGTTTGTTTGTTTGTTTGTTTGAACGCGCTAATCTCAGGGAAGGCTATAGGCTATATAACATCACGCTACGACCAACAGGTGCTGAGCAGCGCGGGTGAAACCGTGGGGAACAGCTAGTATATAATATAACTTTACCTTAAATTTATTTGAAGCACAGTAATAAACTTTATTTTTCACAAAAATAACGATCCGTTCGTGATATTAATCTTTACTTTTGCGCTAACTTTTTATGTATAGACAGGGACATCGTGTAGGTATAACTTCTACTGTCTACAAGTCGATCGCGTTCGTCACCTAAATTCGCGACAGTCACGTTCATTTGTTTCGTTCAACCAAATTCCGAACAAAAAGTGACATATTTTAAACATATGTGGCGGCGATCACGTATTCGTTCGACAATCGTTTACATTAGGACTCGGGGTCGACACGATGATCGATAATATTGGTTACGTTGGGTTAGGACTAACTTATTGAAATGTTTACAATCCATCGAAGAAACTTTGATTGACGGAAATTATGCTGAATTCATCATATTTGATTGTTTATTTATATTATTTGCGCAGAGATTGTTGTTAACAAGTCTTCTTCTTAATTAAAATCACCTCTAAATAACTTTGTTAACAATATTTTTTTTTGGCCTACACTTCTTCTGTATTGTGGGTGCATTTACAAACATTTAAACACACGAACAGACAGCCAGCCCCAAAGAACTACTTGTAGGTCATACAATTTTTTTTCCGTGCGGGGATCGAACCCTTAACACGCAGCGCTGCAGTCGATCGCTCAGCCACTGCGTCAACCTTTGTCGTCAAAAAATAAAAAAATAATTGTTAACCAGTGGGTGCCTGAAGACGGTCGTCGTCACCGTGTAAGGCCCAACTAACGCTAGCGTGACGATTTGGACTCGTTCCTGGTGGATTAACTAAAATAAAATAGGCTAATAATTATAAGAAAAAATTGACTTGTCTCGCGAGGTTGTCGACATGTGGGATGTGGACTCAGCGACCATTGTGCCGATAGTCGTATCTGCCAATGACTTAATTGCCAAGAGCCTCACCAAAACCTGAGGAGGCTCTCGTTAGGCAGCTAGATCAAGGGCTTGATACAGAAAGCGGTACGCCTGGACACGGCTCTTATTGTTAGGAGGTTCTTTTCTCTGTAGCCCTGACCGCCAGTAGCTTGGACCCTGTTCCCGATACCGGTGGGCTACAATTTTTAATTTTTAAGTGTTTTTTTTTTAAGAAATATTTAAAAAATTTAATTATATGTTATTAAGACAATAAATGGAAGAAATAAGAAAAAGAAACTGGCCAAGAGCTAGTCGCACCGAGGATACAAACTTGCCACATAAACAGATACTTATGGCTGTTTTTGATTGCGTAGACTTAATACTGTATTTGCGACTACGGATAATTTTTCACAGCACAAAGGGACCGCACAGTTGAGTATAAAGTTTTAATTTCAACTCGATACCTCAACGCATTCCCGAGATAGACATGTCTTGACAGACAGATGGACAACAAAGTGATCCAATAAGGGTTTTGTTTTAACATTTTGAGGAAAGGAACCCAAAAACAAGTTTAATATTAAAGTTAAATGTCAATTTAAAAACTTCAACAGATTTCGGTTAAATTTCATTACTTTATTTAAGTACATACTACGCTTTCGCCCGCGACTTCGTCCGCGACTTCGTCCGCGTGGCATAGTTACTTTGGGCTAACGCTAACTTTACCCGCGTGATAATCGAAAAAAATATCTTTATCTCCCCTTTTCTCACTTTTTTTTCTATGTCCGTCTCCAGGGTCCCAACTATGTCTGTACCAAAACTCACCAAAATCAGTTGAGCCACTTAGGCATGAAGATGTAACAAACAAACTCACTTTCACTTTTATAATATTAGTAAGGATTTCATAGTGGTTTTATGGAACATAACATAGACAAAGGAACCACGCTCCTGAGGCTGTGAAGATCCCCGTATATTGCAGCTGAAGTAAACACACTAACAACTAGGGTTGCCAACTTTTTTTACAAGAAATAAAGTATATTCAGATCTGTGAAGAATATTAAACAGTATTCTTGAAAATGAATGAATGAATGAATAAACTTTATTTCGGGTGGCATAGACCCATAGAAAACTAATATAACATTATTAAACATATACAGACACATTAAAACAGATTCCCTATCATTATGTTATGTTATCATTATATTATCCGTATGTAAAATAATCAACTTTCAACCGGTTTTGTTTTGTACATAAACTGCACGAAACGCCTAAACGTTATTCCGTTAGGCCAAAAATTATCATCTAAGAATAACTCTAAATTACATTTGGAGACATACACTTTAAAAGCGTTATAATTCTTAGCCTGATTCATGTTTATCTTTTTTACAGTAACAATATCATTAGTTTTGTCCTTTATATAGTTAATAATGTCAATTTCACATGTATCTTTACTAACATTGGATATAAACAGCGGAATTTTTATATCAGCCGCTCTAAATTTACCTTCAGGCGCATCAGAACAACCTCTCTGCCCCATAAGCTTATAATTACGTTTAGCCTTTTTGTTTCTCACTATTTGCCATTCAGAGCCACTATCACTAACCACTTCAGAGCCACTATCACTAACCACTTGTTTACGCTGCACGTTAGTAGCAAACCTGTTTGATGCATCAGCGCATGTAGGCCGGCTCGACACCCCAGCTGACGGCGAAACCACAGTACTTGACAGGGTCTCCACGCCTGTCATCCAATGCTCCGTCTCACTCAGTCCAGCAGCGACGCTGCATGTACGGATCGCCTGGCAGTCGCTCTCCTTCACACCTTTCGAACCCAGTTTATTTGAAGGCGCCTCCACGCGCCCGGCCGCTTCCGTCGCGTTGTATGCACAGTATTTTATTTATTTATTATTTAATAATACATATCTTTTAGAACTTCTCGCACAACTTACCAATTTCCAATCTTTTTTAAAAACGTCATACGCCTCAGCACATTAATAAGTGTAATTAAAATAAATGAAGAGCTCATTTTTATCAAATTAATAGATGCTCTATTTCTGTCCTCCCGCCACTTAGTATTCATTACTGAAAAATCTCTTTCAGTAACTGCAGTATTAGAAAATGTGTTTGCATGCTGAAAACAGTATTTTGTATACTTTATTTTTGTTTAACAGTATAATTTAGTGAAAAACAGTATATTTGGCAACCCTACTAACAACATCATAAGAATGAAAACAAATCTAAAAGTTCCTTTATCTAAAACTGAAGTCTTTTCATTTCTAGTCTGCAATAAAAGCTTGCAGGTAATGCATTTTATGACACTTTTCAAAGCCCTGACGTTTTGAAATACTGCTTTCTTTTGTATAAATCATGGCTATTATTATCATACTAATATTATAAAGGGGAAAATTTGTATGTCTGTGTATGTTTGTTACTTCTTCACGCCTAAACAGCTTTTTGAACGAAATTTGGTATATACACACTAGCACACACTCTGGTAAATACACTGTAGATAGTTGGATTAACGTATACATATAATATTCTTGTTGGTAAAGACATGTGACTAAAAGAGTGATGGATCTGAATGTTGATGGACGGAGAGCGAGAGGAAGGCCAAAGAAAAGATGCATGGATTGTGTTAGGAATGATATGAAGGAGAAAGGAGTAAATGATGCCGTGACGTCTGATAGGGGAGACTGGGGGAAGAAAACAGTTGCGCCGACCCCAAATAGAATGGGACAAGCGAAGGAAAATGATGATGATTTTTTTTTATAATAGAAAGGATACGGGACCACCCACATAGGGAGTCCTCCCTATTGCTTGGGCAATTTACGGATTATCTTGTAATTATTAATTTATTTAGTAACAATGAAAAGTGTACATATAATATGAAGACACGGTTAGCGCAGTGGTTGGTAGAGCGATCGACTGCTGCGATGCGGTTCCCGGGTTTGATCCCCGCACGAAACAAATATTTGCATGATCTACAAGTAGTTGTTTCAGGTCTAGCTGTTTGTGTATGTGAGTTTAAATGTCTGTTAACGCACCCAGGATACAGGAAAAATTCCTAGTGTGGGGCAACGTTAATAATTAAAAAAAATACTCTGTAGCGAACTGTAGAGTCATTCCATACACAATCCATCCATCTTTTCTTTGGCCTTCCTCTCGTTCTCCGTCCATCAACATTCAGATCCATCACTCCTTTAGTCACATGTGCTTCATCCCTCCTCATTACATGCCCATACCAAGACAAACGACTCCCTTTCAATAAAAAAAACCACCTTTTATTGCAGTCGGCTAATATAGACATGGAAAAATTGTGTAATAGTACAATTTTAAATACGAGTAGGTAATTGCCCAAGGTTTTGAACGATAACAGTTCCTTTATTTTATGTATACTGAAATGTTTGTAGCTTTAGTAGAAACTAGGTTAAACTCCTGGTTTATTGTAATCACGGTTCAAAAGTGCTTTTCAAACATAAGACCACGGAAATAGGTTAATTTGGCCCTTATATGCAAAGAACGGCGTACTCCAGCAAAATTCTCATTATTATTCTGCAAACTTCCAACGAAGATAGGATGTTTGACATGGTAATATTTGAAGGATGCTCTTTTATCCAGTAGTTGCCTTTATATATATGGTTCTCTCATTTTATGCACTGCACAGGGTTATTTGTAAGGGACGGTGATAAGGAGATTCTATCGCAAATCAAAGTGTTTTAAAATTTTATGAACATTTAACTACTTGCACCTCACAGACTACCTAGATGTTATAGCGCTATGCTTCTAACTTACTCTTGGCATAAGAATTTTTTTTTCTGTAGTAGCTGCTTTTTAGGGTTCCTTCAGATAGTCAGGCTCGCGTACCGAGGGTTCCGTACAAAATTACGACACAAACGGCCATATCTTTTGACTACGTAGACGTAGAAGGTTGATTTATTTACAGTATAAAGAGACTTTGAGTATCAAATCAAATCAAACCATTTATTTCAATTAGACCATTACAGGCACTTTTGAATGTCAAGAAACAAAATGAATCTACAGTCCCGGTCACAAGGCATAATAACTTGTGAAAGTACTGTAGTTGCCCAAAGCGTTGATCTCTATGGAGAAGAAGAAGATGAAGTATACGGTTTTTGTCGAGATAAAGGGTCTTGACAGAGAGATAGACCGTCACATAGTGATCTAATAAGGGTTTTTTCCTCTTGAGGTACGGAACCCTATTGGATCACTTTATTGACCGTCCACCTCAGGAACGTGTGGAGGTATCAGGTTGAAGTAAAAGATGATCATTTTCATGCTCTTGAAGTATTGCCAACGTTTAACAAATAACGAGTAGGTACGTTATTAACTGAAATTATTAATTCAAACTCAGAATCCAAGCCTTCTTGGTAAGGCACTTCTCATGACAGGACCTTTAATTTTAAATTAACTTTAAAGTCCCTTCTCGTGTTTCATCAATTAGACGGCTTCGTAAATAGTAACCTTGAGAATTACTCACCTTGCGAGAGCAAATAGCGTGAATATAAATCGTCGACGGCCACTCTTGCCTTCAGTTTACGCCTCAGAAGTCTTGTCACTAACAGAAAAACCTTTTTGTTGCTTCATAAAAAGTTTAATTGTTTCCGTGGCTGCGGATATCTTCCGACGTATTTTCTGATAAATTGAAAGAGAGTTCTTACTTTCTTGATAGTTAATAAAAGGTTTAACAACTTCTTTCAGCTTCTGATGTTATTTGTGGCGGGCAAAACGCAAACTGCGTTTGTGCAAACTATTTGCCATTTAACGCTTTAGGGCCGATTTTTAGATAACTTTTATCTGAAGAGTAAATGTGACGTTTTGACAGAGTGTCCATACAAAAACTGTCAAAATGACAGACTTATTCGTTGGATAAAACTTAACTAGCGATTGCAAAATCGGCTTTTAATGGGGTTTTAGTATTTTTATGCGCTTCAAAAAAAAATTGAAAACTTGGCTTTGCAATTAAATAAATAAGGCGCTAGGGCAAAAACTACAAGTCGCAGGTACCTGCAAATCATGAAAGAGGAACTGTGTTACCCCGAATTAAACGCAAGCGAAGCCGCGGGCAAAAGCTAGTAAAACATATACTAACGCTATTTTCCTATGCGGATAGGCAGCAAATATGGATCCTTAGCGCGTTGTGCACGTTCTAGCCAGTCATACCAGAAAACCGCCCACGGTGATATGTGGGTGTAGCTACTATGAGGGTACCCTCTGCTTAACCCTTCTGAGATTACAGTCGCGTCAATGTTATGTTAAGATAAAGCAAATTGTTTACACGTGTTCGTTACCAACGATACCTCAGGTCATGCGTGGGTGGTTTACTATTAAATATCTTTAGTTACCATCGTCTTGTGTCTAGACGGCTATCAAGGCAAGTCTGTTGTTATCAGTTGAAGGTATTGAGAAGCTAAGCTTTCTACCCTCCCCTGCCATACCCCTCCTGTCACGTGTGACTTGATTGAAACGAACGGGGGTGTATTGTTTTCTAAAATAACTTGATATAACAGACTTTGCTATTTTTGTCTTTCATTTGACATTTTTCGCTTGAAGTGAAATGAATAGATTAGATAATGGATAGGGAATCATCCTACTAATATTATAAAAGCGAAAGTGAGTTTGTTTGTTTGTTACCTCTTCACGCTTCACGCTAAACGGATTTTGATAAATTTTGGTACAGATATGGTTGGGAACCAGGAGACGGACATAGCCTAATTTTTATTTAAAAAAAAAGTGGGATGTGAGGGAGAAAGAGGGAAGAAAAGGAAAAACTTAGCGTTGCTATTACAAAACAATAAGGCGCAAGGGGAACTGTGTTACCCCAAATTAAATGCGGGCGAAGCCGCGGGCGAAAGCTAGTTGTCAATATAATACTAATATTGCGAAAGTTGGTGAAGATGCATGAATGTTTCAGATTACATGAAAATGTACATTCAAGTATTGTGGTAAAACTGTTGTTTTTTTTCTTCAAATAACCATTAGGTAGTAGTTTTACTGTAATCATGAAAATAAAACTTGGTAATTAAATTTTTCAGATAAGATATTATCATTTTAAATGTAGTATAATAATAATAATAATAATAATATCATCACCACCTTCATACTTATCACGTTCATCAAGGTCATCATCAATCTTATCATCTATGGCAGCAGATGTTGTGTCGGAGGCTAATTCGGCCAATAACCCTTCACCCACTGCTGTCTCAACTACTACGCGAAAAAAATGGAGCAAAGAAATGAACGAATTCATTTGGCGTAACTACCTTATCATCACAAACTTAGAAGCTGACACAAAAGCATACCTTACATCATTACATCATCAATTCACAGAAAAATTTCCAAACATGAAAGTCTCCAAACAAAGAATTGGAGATCAAAGAAGAGCAATAGTTTCCAAGAATTTATTACCTTCCACCACACTTGACGCAATTAGGCGTGAAGTAAGCAACTGTTTACCAACGCACAGCAGTGACTCACAATTGGAATCACCACCGGAGTTTCTTTTATCTCAAACAGATACACACCACCACTCACAATCAGAACCTAAACGAAGGATGAAATGGTCCAACGAACTCAACGAAACACTAATAAAATGTTATTTTAGAGTAACAAAGATGGAGACAGATTTGACAGTTTGGCGAAAAAATTTAAAAGAGAAATTCATAGAATGCTACCCTCATTTATCACATTTATCAGAACAGCGTATATCGGACCAAAAAAGAGTGATAGTAAATAATAATATGATTCCAGAAGCACGGTTACAGATATTAAAATCAATAGTAGAGAATGAGTTAATTGAAACAGGGTCATTTCAAAGGCAAGCTGATAGTAGAGGGTCAAATACAGAGGTAGGAAATTTACACACAATCACAAATACAGACACATTAAATATAGAAATAGAAAATGGAGAAGAGCCATCACAAAGAGAGTATTCAGGAGAACGCACAGATGTTAATATCTTAGGTACAGACCACCCTATACACTTTAACACACAACACACATGCCAGGACAGGAATTCTGATATAGATGAAATGTTCTCGCAAACTCTACAGTACTACAAAGATACCCACCCTACAGAGAGGAGTTATATACCCAAGCAAAAGACATCAAAAAGGTTAGCGAATATAGTTAGTTATATTAATACAATAGTTTTGCCCGAACATGTTACTAGTGACACAGATTTTAATACACTGCAGACAATAATATACTGCGCTGCGTGGACAGCCGCTAAGGCCAACGGTAGTAAAATTTCACTCACACCTCTTGAAAATGTAAGTAGACTCCATCATGTGTATATGCCTAAATGGCAGAAAAGGCTAGAACACAAAATAGAAGTTTTCAGAGCTAAAATTGGTCGATTAACTCATTACATGCGGGGTCACAGAAGCAGAAAACTAAACAAGGCTGTGGAGTCAATATTAAAAGACTACAAAACACATACAACACACGAACAACCTAATACACAACTTGAACATTTTCTTGATACTCTTAAACAAAAACTAACTGTTATAAAAAGTAGACTTAGCCGGTACACTAAATGCACACTTCGAAAAACACAAAATAAGCAATTCAGGAATAACGAAAGACAATTTTACCGATCACTAAAGAACTCAACGACAAATCAAACAACATCTAATAATAACACACATATATCTTTTCCAACCACTGAAGAGTTACAGCAATTCTGGGCTGGGATTTGGGAAAATCCTGTCTGCCATAACGCTGAAGCAGAATGGATTAAAGAAGAGGAGGCAATTCATTCAAACACTGAAGCAATGTGTTTTGATCAGATTGAGGTAGGGACTTTTCACGATGTCCTTAATAGAATACACAATTGGAAAGCGCCTGGTTCAGATAACATACACAACTACTGGTATAAAAAATTTACTCATATACATCCACACATCTTTAACCATATTAATAATTTTATAAAAGACCCTACAACGCTTCCCTCATACATAACCGAAGGTAAGACCTATATGCTTCCAAAAGACACAAGTGACTCATCGAATCCAGCAAAATATAGGCCAATTACATGTTTGCAAACCATTTATAAAATAATGACATCTTGCATTACAAATATAATTTATAAACATCTTGAAACACAAAAAATATTAACAGAAGAACAGAAAGGATGTAAGAAGTTAAGCCAAGGATGCAAAGAACAGTTGACAATAGATGCAGTAATACATAAACAGGTGCAACGCACCAAAAAAGATTTGCACACTATGTATATAGATTATAGGAAAGCATACGATTCAGTACCTCATTCATGGTTACTCGAAGTTTTAAAAATATATAAAATACACCCACAACTCATTCAATTTTTAGGTAATATTGTAGAAAAATGGAAGACGCGCTTACAACTAAACACATCATCAGAAATAGTTCAAACAGAACCTATTAAGATCCAGCGAGGAATATTCCAAGGAGACTCACTTAGTCCACTGTGGTTCTGCCTAGCTTTAAACCCTCTTTCTAACAAACTTAATGCTCTGATACCCGGCTTTCAACTCCAATACAATGACACAATGACTGACACACTGACTGACCAACATAACTGTAAAATAAACCATCTTCTTTATATGGATGATATCAAACTGTATTCAACTTCTCCTGATGACTTATACGTACTGGCTGATGTCACTGAAAAGTTCTCCAACGATATCGCTATGGAGTTTGGCATTGATAAATGTAAAATTAATTCAATAAAAGCAGGAGAAACATACACACATTCATACCAAATGCAAACAGGCGTGTTAATAGATTCATTAGACGAAACCGGCACGTACAAATATCTAGGGTATATACAAGGTAAACAAATAATGCATAAAGAAATAAAAACAACACTCACCAAGCAATTTAGACATAGGCTAAAAACAATATTTAGTACTCAGATTAACGCTAAAAACACAATTAAAGCAATAAATACTTATGCCATCCCTATTCTTACCTACTCCTTTGGTATCATAAAGTGGAACAAGACAGACCTCAAAAACTTACAAAGGATCGTGAATACCACTCTAACTAAACACAGGAGACATCACCCTAGGTCATGTGTACAAAGGCTCACATTGCCCAGGAACGAAGGAGGCAGGGGAATAATAGATATCACTAACCTACATAACAAGCAAATTACAACGTTAAGAACATATTTTGATAATAAAAGCTCCACTTCAACCCTACATAAAGCAATAGCGTATAATGACAGAAAACTTACCCCCTTAAACTTGTATGACAAGACTACACAGATTAATGAAAAACAGACTGACAGACAGACTAAAATCGCAGAATGGACCCAAAAGTCACTACATGGGAGACACCGACACGATCTTAACTTACCTAACGTCGACAAATTAGCGTCGAACGAATGGTTAAGACGTGGAGAACTATTCCCTGAGACCGAAGGATTCATGATAGCGATTCAGGATCAGGTCATAGAAACCCGCAATTACCGGAAACACATAATGAGAGTTCCTCAAACAATTGATATATGTAGACGATGCAATAGTTCTTCCGAGACCATTCAGCATATCACAGGAGCGTGCAAAGCAGTCGTCCAGACTGATTATAAGCACAGGCATGACCAAATAGCGAATATAATTCATCAAAAATTAGCAATCAAATATAACTTAATCTCTACTCCACCTGTACCTTATTATAAATACCAGCCTGAAATTGTTCTTGAAAACGCTACTCACAAATTGTATTTTGACCGAGCAATTTTCACAGACAGAACCATACACTACAATAGACCAGACATCACGTTATTAGACAAACATAATAAGACCGCACAAATCATAGACATTGCCGTACCAAACACCCACAACCTACAAAACACAATAGCAGAGAAACTCTCAAAATATACAGATCTTAAAATTGAAATCAGCCGAATGTGGTGTCTAAGTAATGTCACCATAGTCCCTATTGTAGTCTCAACAACAGGAGTTATTCCTAAACAACTCCATCAATCTTTAAAAACACTTGACTTGCCACCATACACATACCAAAACCTTCAGAAAGCTGCAATCTTGAATACATGCAGGATTGTCAGGAAATTTTTGCAAAATGAAAATGAGACTGTAGGCAGCACCACTCACACACAACTTCAAGTCACCACACATACACTATCACCATCTCATCCTATTATCACTTTCACGGGGTAGTACTTAGCTTCGGCCCGTCCTATCCTAAAATCCGGCAAATAAGCCGAGATACGTAAATGTATAAAGACAAAATAATAATAATAAAGCTTTATTTATTCCATGCAAATTACATAGTAAACAATAACAATTTGAGAATTTAATTTATGAACGATTAACATTTAATACAATAAAAAATAAATTTGTTTTCTATTTATAAATTCAATTTTTTAAATACAATCTTTAATCTATATTTGTTTTAATTTGTCTGTTACCTAAATGTTTAATGCATGGACCCCGTTCGGGTAAAAGCCTCCCCCAAGGAGTGCCATCCTTCTCTGTCATTAGCTCTTTCAAGCCAACTTTTGCCTGCGCACGCCACAATTTCGTCTGTCCATCTGGCCTTAGGTCGACCTCTTGATCTGGAGCCTTTCGGCCCAGACCACTTTACTGACCGTAAAGTCCATCTGTCGTCCTTGTAGCGGGCCACGTGACCTGCCCACTTCCATTTAGCCTTCATTGCGAAAGTTAAGGCATCACATACTTTAGTCTTCTTACGAATGCATACGTTCTTTATCTTATGCTTCAATTTTATACCTAGGCAGCTTCTCTCCATTCTTCTCTGGGTAGTCTGAATTTTGTTCCTCGTTTTGAGATCAAAGGTCCAAGTTTGGCATCCATAAGTAAGGCACGGTAGTAGTCCTGTATCCATGACTATTTTCTTGATCGGTAGCGAAAGTTGCGATTTTAGTATTTCCTTATGGTGCCAGAACTTGTTCCAGGTAATCGCCACTCTCCGGTTTAGTTCTTCAGTGTTCCTTTCCTTACTAAAAGAAATTTGTTTTCCTAAATATGTGTAGCAGTTGACAAACTCGAGAGGAGTGTTATTTATTGAGATGAGCGTTGCACTGCGGTTAGACATAATTTTAGTTTTTTCTAGGTTCATTTCCAAACCAGCTTTTATACTAGCTTGGTTCAATTCGTTTACCATTTTGTTTAGTTGGTGAGGGGATTCCGAAAATAGAACTATGTCATCGGCAAATCTGAGATGACTTAAATTTTTTCCATTTATATTAATACCTTTATTGCACCATGCCAGCTCTCCCATTACGTGTTGCAAGACGGCTATAAATAATTTTGGTGAAATCGGGTCTCCTTGCCGGACACCTCTCTTTATGTTTATAATTTCACCTACTCTATCCAATTTGACTCTGCTTGTGCTGTTAGAGTAAATATTTTTTAAGATATTGACGTATTTTTCATTAATATTTAGTGCTTTCAGCGACTCCCAGATGCTTTCGTGTGAAATTGAGTCAAAAGCTTTTTTGTAGTCAATGAAAGCCAAATATAGGGGTTTATTAAATTCTAAATATTTCTCTATCACCTGGTCGACCACTTGGATATGATCTATCGTGCTAAAACCGCTTCTGAAACCTGCTTGTTCGATTGGTTGTTGGGCATCAATGACTGCAGCTATCCTTTCAAGTAGACAGGATGCAAAAAGTTTATAAAAACAAGACATTAAACTTATAGGACGGTAGTTGCCTATATCAGCTGGGTCGCCTTTTTTGTATAAAAGTATAATTTCTGATACCATCCATTCGCGTGGCACAGCTTCTTCATCAAGTATTTTATTCCATAGGATAGTTATTGGTGTCAGTAGTAGAGTCTTCGCAACCTTGATGCATTCGTTTGTGATTCCGTCCGGTCCTGGGCTTTTTTCTGGTTTAAGTCTCGTTATCTGTTTCAATATTTCATGTTCTGTGAACTGATGTATTGTAGAGGTAGCCGTGTAGCTGTAGGAAACCCTGTTTTGTATTTGTGTGTCTGGTTGACTGTATAGATTAGTGTAGAAGTTGGTAGCAGCGTTTATGATTTCCGTACGTGAATTGCATTTTTTGTTGCCAGACTTGAGAAAAGGAACCCATGCTTTGGCTTGACTTAGCTCTTTATAAGCTTTTTTCGCAGATCTAGTATTATTGAGGTGTCTTTGTATAGTTGTTGCTCTGTAAGTATCGTAGCACCTTTTTATTTCTTTATTGGTATATTTGTACAAAGTTTTTAGTTTTTCTTTATCGGTTTTGGTTAAATTAGGCTTATTTTGTAGTTCGCTTCTTTCCTTCATGAGTTCTAGCGCTCTCGCGGATAGAATTTTGCTCTTCTGTGGTCCTTTAATATTTTTTAGACTTATCTTTGTGTTGTGAATGATTTTTTGGTAGTACTCCTCCACGTTATAGTTGTTTTGATTTTCTATAAGTTGTGGTATAAAGCCGTAGAGGTTTGTTAGGTACGTTTCCTGTTCTGCTGGAGTTTTTAGCTTAGTGGATATATTAGAGAAATTTCGCCTACTTTTCTTTGTTGTGTTCAGGTGTATTGTTGCTCTCAGTAGTCTGTGGTCCGATCCAAAGGAGAAAGATGGTAGTACTTCATATTTAGTGATCATGCAGTGTTTCGTGGTCATGATGTAATCAATTTCATTTCTTGTGTTTTTATCTGGTGAGATCCATGTCCAGCGGTTTTTTGGTTTTAGATTGAACATTGTATTTATAATTTTTAGGTTGTGCTCTTGCGCGTATTGAATCAGTCTCGTACCTCGAGCACTTCTGGTGCCATACCCGTACTCTCCTGTAGTGGCACGTTCGGACTTTTCTGGAGTTCCGATTTTAGCATTGAAATCGCCTATTGAAAAAACGTACTCAGTAGATGTAGTATCATGAGCTTTTGCCAAGTCCTCGTAAAAAATATCTATTTCTTCCTGTGATGAGTTTTCGGTGGGGGCGTGTGCTTGAATGATCGCGAAACACAGATTTTCCATTCTGATTTCCAGTACGCACACTCTTTCGGAAATTCCAGTAAATTTTATGATTTTATCTTTATGTTTCTTCTTTACTAGAAAACCTACTCCATATAGTCCTTTTGTTTGGCCAATGTAGTAGAAAATGTATTCGTCGTCTTCGATTGTCTTTTCTCCTAGGCGGCGAACTTCGCTCAATCCTATTATATCATGTTTAATATTTTCTAGTGCAGCTTTGAGCTCAATATATTTATGATCAGAAGATAATGATCTTACGTTGAGGGTACAAATGTAGATTATATTTTTTGTTTTAATAAGTGTTCTTGGGGGGTTTTGGTCGAACTCTCCCGCGGTGACCGGCCGTACTGGGAGATTAGGGGTTGGAAGAGGGTCCAGTTTTGATTGCTATGCTGTGTTAGGGTCTGATGGCATCGATTCCCGTTGAGTTGGTTCTGTCTGAGCTAGGATAAGTTTGGGCTTTTGTATTATATAGTTCGTCATATACCCTTTATTTTTTTTAGGTGGTTGTTTACTAGTATATTGAGCATTTTGGTTGTCTAGGTGGAGCGTCTCCGGGGATTCTGATAGGTTTCTTTTGTTTGATTGTTTCTGTTGTGGTTTTTTGTTACTCAGTATTATAATTTTATCATATTTTATGAAAGCGGTGTTGCCTGCATCTTTTTCTTCTTGTAGTTGCACTTGTAACTCTTTGCGCTTTGTTAAAACTTCCATTGGGTAGTCTTCTTTTAAGTAATAGGAAGTATTTTTAAGGTAATGTTTATTTTTTTGTATTTTTAATTTGAAACCTAAGGTGTTCAATGTTATTACTATCGGTCGAACTTTTGCCCCCTTTTTTCCCAACCTTCTAACAGCTTCTATGTTGTGAATGTCGCATGAAATATTTATGTACTCATTTATTATATTTACTACCAGTTTTTCTAGTTCATCGTACGACTTTTCTGTCTCTTCTACGCCAAATAAGATCAAATTTCTGCGTCGGCACTGTCTTTCTAGGTTGTTAATTTTATTAGATTGTTCTTCTATTTTTTTTTCCAAAAGCTCATTTTTCAGTTCTAGATTATTGAACTTCTCGTTGAGGCTGTATGATGAATGTAGTATAGCAGACTAGATATTTTTTATGCACTCATGATATGGGTGTCAATTGAACAGGGAAACACTTGTACTATAAGTGATTTTCTATAAAAAAAACATTCGTTTCTGATAACGTAAATGATGTACAGAATGTTTGGTGGCTTAGTGAAGGGTTCTTGAACACCTTATCATTTTATAATGTAACTAACGGACTCGGCAAACGTTGTCCTGCCTCTTGTACAGCAAATCAAATTTTGTGATATACCGACAGCAACGCCATCTACCGCCTCCAATTGTAATTTCAAACCGTCGTAGAACCCATTGAAATATATCCACAAAATTTCTTGCAAATCAGTCGAGCCGTTTAGCTAGTCTAAGATATCAGAAACACGCAGAGAAGCATTATTGTGTTAAGATAAATGAAGTTTTACCCTAATCCACCATTTTTTTTCCACAGTCCTGGTCCCTAGTGGGCATTGTCCTCATGATCTCAGCCGGACTCAGCATGTTCACATACAAGGCGACCCAATTCAACATCCTCGGGTTCAACTTTCTGCTCATCGCGTCCTTCGCTGGCGGGTTGCGCTGGACCTTCGCGCAGGTTCTAATGCAGAAATCCAAGCTAGGGCTACATAACCCAGTGGATATGGTGTTCCACGTGCAGCCCTGGATGTTTGTGTCGCTGCTGCCTTTCACCATCATGTTCGAAGGTATGGTATTTTTACTGTCAGTTAAGATGTAAATTTTCTAAACTGTAGGTGCCATAAAAATAAAACGACTTGGTTTCGTTGAGTTCTTTGCCACCGACTTCCGGACTTAAAGTTATTTTCCACTATGTATTTAGTTTTTTTTTGGAAGTCGGTTTTTTTTTTAATTTTATTTCAGCATTTTTAGTTATGGTATATTGATAAATCACAAAAAATATCAAGTATTCATTTTCCATTTCTAAGTATTAACAGGTCATCCTTATACCTATATAGACATAGAGAAAATATATGTATTACTAGCTTTCGCCCGCGGCTTCGCCCACGTTAAATTTGGGGTAACACAATTCCCCTTGCGCCTTATTGATTTGTAATAGCAACGCTAAGTTTTCCCTTTTCTTCAATCTTTCTCCCTCACATCCCACTTTTTGTCTGTCCCACTATGTCCGTCCCCTGGTTCCCACCTATCTCTTTACCAAAATTCATCACAATCGGTTGAGCCATTAAAGTGTGATGAGGTAACAAACAAACAAACTTACTTTCGCTTTTATAATAATAGTAAGGATAACATAATGAAACAGAATGGAGAAAAACGTAATCTACGGTTAAGGAAAAGAATTGTTCCCCATATGTTTGTATGTCAAAAACCGAATATGCCACCATCATGTAAGAGAATGGCCGTAGTTAAAAGGCAAAGAATAGCACTGGTAAATGAAGCTCTATCAGAGTTTGCTATCAAAAGTAGTAATATTTTAGAAATTGGTGAACTTCCACAAACAATTGATCATGAAGCAAGTCCTAGTATCTTCCATTCAAATGTATTATGATAATAATCAAGTAGAACCCAGTACTTCTCATAAAAAAATATGTGATATTTATCAAGCAGGACCCAGTACTTCCCGTATTGAAGTATGTTGTAATGATCATCAAACAGAGCCCTGCACTTCTTATATTACAGAGTGACAAAGCTGTGCAAGTCAATATTAAACCACAATACAGAAGTAAAAGTATCAATGTAAAAATGCCTACTGAAAAGAAAATGTAGGGCTATCACCATTACTTCTTTCATCACACAATATTGGAACGTCACCGATAAAAAACTATTGTAAAAAGAAAATTGATCACTGATAACTCGGTTGATAGCACTTCTATATCATTTCGTCCCTCTGTTATATCTGCTGATTATGAACCAAGTTGTTCTTCTGAGTTAAGTTCAGTGCAAGATGATTTAGAAGAAGAGAAACATTTTAAAAACCTAATGTGTAGTAGCATCCTAACTGTTATTGAAAAATAGCCAAAAATGTTTCTAGGATTACCTAAACAAAAATCTATGTTATTTATTCAAATATGTATACCATGTGACATAATAATTAGATTGATCTCTGCACTCGTAAAATCGAAATTTGATGCAAAATATGCAGACATTATAAATGCATCTATTCTCGGTAGATTATCTGATTGTGCTTTGACAAAACCAGTTTCTGTCATCGTCTTAAATTTACTACAAATATATTTCACGAAGTAACCACACAGAAATACAGTTTTAAATAGTTTTTCTCACAATAACTATACTAATACAGTATGAATATCGACGCCGATAAATCAACGATAAATGCAGAGGTAACTTGTGACGTCACATTTCGTTTCGAACAATAGTGACGCGTTTTGACAGTTAGAATTTCCCTCCGTTATTTTTCACTTTTTAAATAATATTTTCTGGGTTTAAATGATAACTAAATAAAAAAAATACCTTTAAAGTATAATGTTAAGACTATAAAGAATCTAGAAAAAAATATTTGAGACAAATTTAAATATTATGCATATTCCCTATTGAATTATCAATGAAGTAATTCGTTATAATTAACCTATTTATATAATTTGTTATAATTAACTGTAAGTAACCTATCTATATAGTAATTTAATTATCAATGAAGTAATTCGTAATAATGAAGTATCTTTTTGTACGTGTAACTCCTAACCAAAAAGAAACCTGGCAATAACTAACCTTAGGCCTATTATTACTTAAAGTAGGCGACCATACGTTTTTATCAAATCGCTAGTGCCTTGAAAATTCGCAAAACGGACACAACCGTCAACGACGTCTGCCCTCATGCGTCTGCCCGCGTTCGGGTCGCGCACAGCGATGAGCCACTTCTTCCCCACCGCACCTACCCCGCTCCCCCCAAGCCCCGTTCGCCTGGCACCGCTGCCGGTATTTATCGCCGAAATTGCTATGACTCTGCATTTTAAATCTGTGATATCTTCGAAAATATTTATTTAATTTACATGCTGTAAAAAACCATATTGATCTTTATTAAATGCACAATGTATTTAAGATACTTAATTGGATAAGGATTAATACTGTATAGCTTAAAATCGCTTCGTAAATAAGCCATTATTTCTCGTACAAAGTAAAGGATAAAAAATGGTTATTGTGGGTTATTCCTAAGAGATAAACATATACCATCACGGACTTTTTTGTAGACCTTTTTAAGTTGTACAATACTGTAGTACATTGTTTTGATCTATCTTGTAGGATTCAGTCAGCGTTTGCAATGTAAGCGCAAAAAATGTGTTTTTTTACGACCTCACATTAGAAACCTCAAAAATTGTAGCCTATGTGTTATTCTGATGTATAAGCTATAGCCTATGTGTTATTCTGATGTATAAGCTATATTGTGGTAAAGTTTCATTCAAATCCATTCAGTAGTTTTTACGTGAAAGAGTAACAAACATCCATACATCCATACATACAAACTTTCGCCTTTATAATAGTAGTAGGATATATGTATTATAGACGATAACTTATAAACTACTGGCCGGATCTTAATAAATTATATAAATTTCATTTTTATGGGACCAAACGACAACCACCAGTGTTCGAATCAATTAAAGAATCATCAAAATCGGTTCACCCATACCACAGTTATGAGGTACCAAACATAAAAAAAAACATAGGGTCGAAGTGATAACGTCCTCCTTTTCTTGAAGTCGGTTAAAAAGAACTGAAAGGACTTCGATGTAAATCCCCAATCTTAGAAGTTCTTCATCCAGTATCAAAAAGTCTGCAAAGTTGTTTAACGGGTAATAAGGTACATTTAAATGATATACTGATTGAATGAAAAACTTAAGTAATCTGTAAGTCAGAGAGGCCTGCCAGGGCCACCGTCAGCTGGAGTTACGGGTTGTTCGAAAGAGATACCGCGACCCCGGAACATCAAGGCAAAGTAGGAAGATAGTTATCTGGCTGACAGTGACTGAGTCTGACACTCCCGCTCCGCCCAGACCGTTCTGGGCGGAGCGGGAGTGTCAATCATTTTATGATTTTCCATTTCCCGTCCGCAAAAAGTAATCTATATTTCTGTTCATAGTTTTAGCTTCAACGGGGATAGCTTGGAGAATGCGGAGCTATACCAACCAGTAACAAGTTATTAGGTACAGACAAAAAGGCTTGTTGCGCGATTGATTTGAAAGAGTTTTTTATCCCGTTAGCGGTACTGCGTTACTGTGGGATAATTTTCGACAAGCATGTACGTAGTTTATCGAATAATTGTTTGACATTAGGAAAGAAATGCGTGTATTGTTAACTTAGACTTTTGAACTCCAGCGCAACGCGTGTGCCATCGACACCAAGCATCTCATTTTACTCTATCTCATTCTACTCTAAATATATAATTATCCCAACCGATAGAGCCATCGGGGATCAAAGTATACAGTCGGTTAGGTTTGCTTACACATGACAGAGCCACATAAAGCTGACCGTGCGCTAAGTAGCTAACACTTAGATCCACAGCCACTACTTGTAGCGTCTGACCTTGGGCTTTGTTAATTGTCATCGCGCAATATACGCTTACTGGATACTGGCCTAAATGTTAAGTAGAGCCTGCCACAATATATTACTGAAAATCACGTCTGGATCGGATAAGCCGTTTTTGAGTTTAGCGTTCACAAAGGCACAGACAAACAGACAAAAATTTCAAAAAACATTGTTTTGTGTACTATTGCGTTGATAAAGGTCTCCTATAATATTTTTTATCATAATATCATCCATGTACAGACTGCAATCCGTTACATTTTTATTATATGTATAGATAGATAAAGATCTTTAAACCTAATACATTCAACAAGCTGTGTTGTATAAATTATGAAGATTATGTAAATGCTCGTCGTAGGTCGTGTGTGTGCTTGATATGACATGACAAGGGCGAGGTATGGTGGGGAAAACACAAGCTCCCTACCATGACGTCTTAGAGCTATACAGGATGTCTAGCGTCAGCTCTCTCACACTGGAATAAGTACAGCTTTTATACGTGATGTTAAACCTACAGGGCGTCACTTGAAAGTTGACGTCTGTGATTACACGAGTGCCCCAAAAAAGTAGTGTTATGTTTTCAGGGTTCATGTATGATTGTATGTATGTGAGTTTTTAATTACATCATAATTTCAAAAAGCCTGAACTGATTTACATTTATGGGGTATCATGTCACAGACAGCCCACTGTGCCGAGCCTGCATGGAGGCAGACGAAACAGCAGCCCACGTGCTTCTGCACTGCCCAGAGGTTGCCCCATACAGGGCAAAGTACTTCGGTAACCCAGGTACTCTTCGCGAGATCGTCAGCAACACCAAGGCGCTGCTGACGTTTCTCGTGGAGCTGGGGTGGATCGAATAATATTCCCACCCATACGCAAAATACGCGCCTCAGACGTGGAGTTGCGGACACCAACCCGTTATACAATACAATACAATGGGGTATCATTAGAATTCTTGCATCGTTCCGAGTAACATAGGCTATTGCAAAAGAAATGCAATGTGGCGGGTATGCTAAATAAATTAACAGCCACACATTTTTTTTAGTTAAATTTTTTGACATGGTGGTCGTGTTTTTTAGTTTTTAAATTAATTATTTCTTGAAATAGTCATTGGAATTGAGAGAGTTATGTTGATGATTTTTACATATCCACCTTTACTTACCGACCCACCTCCCTACCTACCTATATATTGTGTAACCATTTCAACCTTTCCTGAACTTCTACAAATATTTAAAGATACCAATTTGTCAAATCGGTCCAGCCAATCAAAAGTTTTAGCGAGACAAACGAACAGCATTTTTGAATTTACAAATATGGATTAGATTGAAATAACGAAATTAAAGTAAAAACAACATTTATAAAAGGTACAAAACACAAGCCAATTAATTTTGTTGCTGAGAATTAATATCTTCAATCTTACTTTCTTTGCTAGCTAGCAAAAATAAACGGGATTCAAGTTTAGAAATTGCCACTCGTCGCCTCGGCACGGTAACCCAATCTAGTCTGCAGATCGCCACAGGGCTTCGCGAAGCATAGTCAGGGGAACCATGCTCTCTTCAGAGGTATACAGACAACTTTTGGGGCAAGGCCAAGGCCGGAACTAACGCCGGCAGTCGGCCCCTTAACATTAGCGCCCCATTTCAACTTCACCTTCGGATATAACCTAAACGCATTCAAAAAGCGTTGACGACATCGTTCCGGTAACCAATATCTTCAAGGACATCAAACCGGAATATCCAATATCCTGTGAATTTAGTCAATTCAACATTTTTACCGAAAACATTCAAGTAAAACATTGTTTTAAAACAATTTTTCATAATGTCAGCAGTCTGGATACGAGCCCAGTTGATGGTTTCGACCGTAAATTTAGATTTACTTTTAGGTCCTCTTCTACCCATTCTTCGGGGATTACAGGCGTGATGTATGAGTTAACCTAGACAAAAAACTCAGCAAAAACAAGTGATAAAACAACTACCCTTATCAATTCCAGGTTTTGCTTGCTACGACCATTTGCAGAAGATGTCGGCAGAGAAGCTTCTACCTACGATCCTCAAGGTGTCCGTCGGAGCCACCCTTGCTTTCGCGATGGAGATCAGCGAATTCCTGGTCGTCACATACACTTCTAGTCTCACACTATCCATCTCTGGTATATTTAAGGTATGAATACTGCTAACAAATATTGATACGTTTATTTCTCATTTTAAAATCATGTACAATGTGTCAAATGTTGAGACACCGGCATTTGCTATGGTGGGAGACTGTGGCCTAAACTAGGTTGTTTTACACATCGTATTACCCAGTACTACTGGGCTGTGGAGATCAGGTAGACAGTTGATCCATTTTATAGACTGGTATTCAGCTGGATTTGCTTTTATTATTTTATTTTTTTAAGAAAACGTCCCACACTAGGAATTTCTCCTGTATCACATACACAAACAGCCAGACCCGAAACAACTATCTGCAGGTTATACAAATATTTGTTCCGTGCGGGAATCGAACCCGCGACACGCAGCACAGCAGTCGATCCCTCAGCCACTGCGCCAACCGTGCCGTCGAGTTTAGTTAGTTAGTTTGTTGGTTAAGCTGGAAGCCGACCCCGACGAAGTTAGGAAAAGGCTAGAAAGATGATTATGAAGTGGGTGCATGTACCTATTTGGGAATGTAGATAAGTGTATGCGTGTGTGTATCTGTGTGATTAGAGTGGTTCAAAACTTATAAGCTGAGTGCAGTATTTTAAGAAGACCATTTTTCGGACACTGATTTTTTACTTGAAAAACTAATAGCTTAAATCATTTGAATGCAAGAGTTGACTCTTTTAAGGTCCGAACAAAAGTATTGGTCAACTTACACGAGCACTATGCAGATTTGAGCAGACTTGGACAGGTCCACGCAAATCACTCAATTATATAGTCCGGTCAAATTAGACCAAAAAATAAGAGTGAAGTTACCTAAATTCCCAACAAGCTGAAAATCAGTAAGATTGTTTGAAATATCATTAAAAACAAAATTTGAAAGTTCCCCATCTTTCCCCTGTAAGGAAAAAAAATTATTCAAGGTCAAAGGTCAAAAAAATGAGTTTTTCGCGATTTTCAGCAAAACGGTAAGTTTTATCATAAAAATATCTAAGACAAAAATTATAGATCATAAAATTATCTACAAAAAATTAATTTATACATTTTTTTCTACGAGCCACCGTTTTTGAGATAAAACGATTCAAAAAGTTGTAAAAGTTGTAATCGTCATAATATGCATGAGTACGCCACGTATATTTTTTGCAACTGCAAAAAGGGATGCAGTGCTAAATGTGGTTGCAAAAAAGTCGGACTGTTCTGTTCTCCGGCATGTACACATTGTCAAGGCCGGTTCTGCTGTAATATTGAATCACCAACAGTAGAGGATCCGTTTGATTCCAACGAGGCAACATGCGATACATCGCTATTATTGCAGTTTACATCCACTCAGGATGGAGATGAAGAAGAACAAGAACAAGAAGATCAAGAAGAAGATTTTGAAAGTTACGACTCGGACTATTAAATTTCACTACTTTTTTAACTTAAATTGCTTTTATCTTTTCAATCTCTGCTAATATCCATTATTTTTCAATAGTTTCAAATTAAACGAGATCAAAACTGACCCGTGGCATAGGCCTACTGGGGAAACCACAAAAAAAAAAACGCGCTAAGTATACTACCTCATGGGTGGCGTGGAAACGTGTGCATTATGACGATTACAACTTTTACAACTTTTTTAATCGTTATATCTCAAAAACGGTGGCTCGTAGAAAAAAAAGTATAAAATTAATTTTTTGTAGATAATTTTATGATCTACAATTTTTGTCTGAGATATTTTTATGATAAAACTTACCGTTTTGCTGAAAATCGCGAAAAACTCATTTTTTTTCCTTTGACCTTGAATAAATTTTTTTCCTTACAAGGGAAAGATGGGGAACTTTAAAATTTTGTTTTTAATGATATTTCAAACAATCTTACCGATTTTCAGCTTGGTGGGAATTTAGGTAACTTCGTATGTCTAATTTGACTGGACTATATAGTTAATTTTTGTTGACATGGCAGTCGTGTTTTTTTTTTAATTATTTATTTTTATTTTAAACCTTTTAGTTATAAGCTTTATATAAAAAATGGCAGTCGTGTTTTCTGACCGGTCGTGTTCCGTACATCCGTAAAAAGGGAACTTTTTAAAGGATTTCGTGCTTTGAATGTTATCTGTATTAAACTGCCAATATCTGCTTCGAAGTTCGAACCTACCTACTGAACCAATTAAGTTTTATTTGGCACATATTATTATGATTTTCTGGGATAGAAATAGATTATTTATAAATGTACTCGTCACTAGTTCTTCAAATTGCCACTAGATGGCGCACCTTGTTTGTTTTCTACGGATCAACTATCGGATACATACGATTTTTTTTTAATCGACAGTTTTTATTAACAACTAGCTGTGCCCAACGGTTTCACCCGCTGCTTACTTAGGGGTATGAAAAATAGATGTTGGCCGATTCTCAGACCTACCCGATATGTACACAAAATTTCGTTTAAATCGGTCCAGCCGTTTCGGAGGAGTATGGGAACGAAAACTGTGACACGAGAATTTTATATATTAGATGTAATATATTTATATTTTTGAAATCCAATCGTTAAATACTAGACCTTTTTCAGTAGCCTACGTTACTAGGGACGATGCAAGTATTCTAATGATACCCCATACATATAAATCAGTTCAGGCGTTTAAAAGTTATGATGGAATAAAGAAACTCACATATATACATACAAACATACTTGAACCCTGAAAACATAGACTCCTTTTTTGGGGCAGTCGTGTAAAAAAGATGGATGCTTTGTGTGAGAAATATTATATGACAGAAAAGGTGTTAATGATAGCGATCCGGTTGGTTCAGGATGGAAGAAAGACCTAATGTAATATAATATTTCTACATCGTTCTCACATGTTTTTTTGATCTCAACATGAATGATGTATGTAAAATGTTATAATTTAAAAGAGTGTCCATGGAGTTTCTTGCCCATTCTTCTCCATAGAGATCTACGCTCTATGCACGCTCACGCTTTGGAATGGGCAACTACAGTACTTTCACAAGTTATTATGTCTCGTGACTGGGACTGTAGCAGCATCTTTTTTTGTTTTCATGACATTCAAAAGTGCCTGTAATGGTCTAATTGAAATAAATGATTTGATTTGATTGATTTGAAAAATGGCACTAGGACAGAAGTATGCTGAAGTACTTAATGCTTAGTTATTTCTGAATTCTAACACACAAAAACTGGGGTGAAATTGTGGCTTGGTATGGCGGGCATGTACTATATGTGCGTTTATGCGTTGGCTCTAAAACATTAAATTCAACCATTCCAGGAAATGTGCATCCTAGTCCTGGCCGTGGAAGTGAGCGGCGATGTCCTATCCCCGATCAACGTGGTTGGCCTGAGCGTTTGTCTGCTAGGCATCATCGGCCATATCATTCACAAGGTCCTGTTCATCAAGTCCGTGGCTGGCACCGTCCATGCTGTAGACCAAGATTTCGACGCGATCAAAGACTTCGAACCTGTCCGACGGCCTTCGAAAGAAAAGGGGGAGTATGGCAAGCCGCTGTTGGAAGACCCAGCGTGGCCTGCGAGTGAAGAGAGCGACTTTGACAGCAATGTCGTGTTGTTTGAAGTGCTACAGCGTAGAGACGGTAGGTAGACGGGAGGACGAAGGAATTCCGATTGGTTCTAGCTTTATTTTTGACGCGAGTAGTGAAATTTGTACGATTTTAATACGGTATAAACCGACCCTTATTGAAGCTATCAGCCAGGCATTCTGTAAACTGACAACCACCAGTAAAAGCCAATATTCTCCTGCCGTACTGATTCAATATTAACATGCACGAATACAGTATTTTCGAACTTATTTTATTATGAAAGATATAGTATCTCAAAGTTTTAATCGATTTGAAAAGTACTATAGTATACAGTATAGTTTATTTGGTATGGCATGGCATATATCAAATACTAGCTGTTTCACCCACGCTGCTCAGCACCTGTTGGTCGTAGCGTTTTGTTATATAGCCTATAGCCTTCCTCAAGAAATGGACTATCCAACACTAAAAGATTTTTCCAATTCCAACCAGTAGTCCCTGAGATTAGCGCGTTCAAACAAACAAACAAACTAAATATTAATATATTTGATAATACTAATATTATAATATTAGTATTATCAAATATATTAATATAAACTATCTTTTACTAGTACTAACCGAAGCCATGAGATTACCTATTAAAATTTTATTTGTAAACTAGTTATTTTAACTCGATTGTTTGATCACTGCAGCACACAGAATCAGATGTTTAAATAAATACAGTTCAGTTTCAAAAACATTTAGAGAGACATTCCTAAGCTGCAGTGGAGCGTTGGTATTTATTTCTACAACTAGGTCTAGTTTCCATACTGTACATATTTATGCAGTGCCGCTGCAGTAACGTGGTTTAAAACATTCATTTAAAAAAAAAAAACTGGGTCCAAAACAAATAGGGTGTTTGTATACCGTTTATAAGACAGCTTCAATCCCGTAATTTTTGAATGTCACACAGACATATACATTTGTTGGATTTATATTTGCATTTTAATCTTATGAAAATCGTACATATTTCCTTCTGCTGCGCCCGGCACTTGAGCTTCATAGACACACAACAAAAATACTCTTCAAGAATATAGCAGAGGACTTCTTATCAAACGTACTTTGTAATACATTATACAATCTCATGCCAATCTTCTATTTCTTACTCTCTACTTCAAAAAGGGGTACTTTATCGTGTTCAAAAGCGGCCAGTATCATCTGTATTTTGGACTAGCTGTTCCCCACGGTTTCACCCGCGCTGCTCAACACCTGTTGGTCGTAGCGTGATGTTATATAGCCTATAACCTTCCTCAAGAAATGGACTATCCAACACTAAAAGAATTTTCCAATTCCAACCAGTAGTCCCTGAGATTAGCGCGTTCAAACAAACAAACAAACTCTTCAGCTTTATAATATTAGTATAGATAATTGGCTCTGACAGCTAATGATGTGCTCACTTTCATTGGTAAAGTAAATTCTCCAATTAAGAAGAAACGCCTACGTTAAAACGTTATTTAGTACATCATTGTAAAACTTTAAAAAGTGAAAATAGAGTTTCCATAGGTAATTAAAAAAAAAACAGCTGTTTCTTACAATTTCACAGAGTATGTATTTCAGTTTTGTAAGCACAGCTATTTTTAGGTTTCCGTAGGTACCTCAAAAAGGAAAACACGGAACCCCTTTTTAAATTATTTTTTTACCCCTTATAGGATCATTTAGTCATCTATCAGTCTGGTAAAGCCCTTTTTATCGCGAACGCCTGAAGGTATCGAGTTGGAATTCGAAAACGACTTACTCATACCTGCGGTCCGTTGGAGCGGTAAATCAACCCTATAAGATTACACAAACAAAAAAAAAATAGCCGTTTTTGTCGCAAGTTTCTGCGGAACCCACGGCCGGTATTTTTTAAATAACTGACGATATAATTCTGTGCTATGTTAGCGGCAGTATCCTTTTTCTCTCTAAACACTGAGAAAACATTGATCATAAACCATTCTATTGATGCATGAGTCTAGACAAACTATAAAACGTAACTGTTTACTACGACTGATTGACTTCTCTTTTACACTACACCACTTCAACGTTTCAGTCTAAATACTTGAATGACCTTTAAAGCCTTTGTAAGAGTTTTATACAGGCCTTAAAAGACATTCAAGTATACCCTTGAACTCTTCCGTGCTGTCCAACAACCAAACAAGTGATATAGCCGCTGATTATACAGTGCTGTCCTGCACTACAATTTTAACTTACGTTGGGAGCATACGTTACCCATAGTCTGATGGTTAAAAACAAATACTACTTTGGGTAACTATTTTAAATAACGCCATAAGTACGTAGAAAAAATAAAAGGCTGTGGTACGACTATATCTGACTCCGTTAAAAATGTATACCATAACCCTTTTTGCATACTATAGCTGATCACAAATAAAAAATAAAATAGTAAAAAAATAATACGACTGATGTTGACACTGCAACATACTATTAATAACATATAGATGTTACTAGCTGTGCCCGGCGGTTTCACCCGCTGCTAACTTAGGGATATGAAAAATAGATGTTGGCCGATTCTCAGACCTACCCGATATGTACACAAAATTTCGTTTAAATCGGTCCAGCCGTTTCGGAGGAGTATGGGAACGAAAACTGTGACACGCGAATTTTATATATTAGACTAGCTGTGCCCAGCGGGTTCACCCGCTGCTCACTTAGGGGTATGAAAAATAGACGTTGGCCGATTCTCAGACCTACCCTATATGTACAGAAAATTTCGTTTAAATCGGTCCAGCCGTTTCGGAGGAGTATGGGAACGAAAACTGTGACACGAGAATTTTATATATTAGATAATATTGAAGTTTAAGGCTTAGGTACTAAATATATTTTGAAAACCAAAACGCTGTATGGTTGAATACACGACCAAAAGAAAACAACGAAATGTTATAAAACAATACGTAAAGGAATAAAAAAATATAACCTAGTTATAGTACAATCATGCGATTGTATTAAGACAATTTTAAAATTAGTAGAGAAAAGATACACAGGTGCTTCTACTTTTTGAAGAAACCCGGTTTATACTCTCCTAGATCTGAAATGCACTAGGATTTTTTCTCATGTGCCCAGCATTTTGTCTTACTATTTAGTGTTTCCAGTCTTACCGCATGAAGCTGCTTTCTGATTTCCTTAACTCTGTGAATCACTATATAACTTCAAGATGATTTACAAAACAAAAAATATAAAAATAGGGGTAAAAAATTTGTAAGAAATAAAACGTATGCTCGATAAAAATACCCACTAGCAAAAATATAGAACTTCCGTCTAAACTTACATCACCTTTATAACACCTTTCGGGGAAGACTTTCCCAAAATTCTTTCTTATTGTTGTATAATCAACTTTAATGCATTAATTCAAACTTCTAGAACATGCAGTTTTATCAGTGCGTTGTCTATTAGTTTTTTTTTTTAGTTAGCGTCACACACTGCCTAGTTACCCATAATCTTTTTGAAAAGGTTCTATTGCAGCTTATACAGCCGCTACACAATACTTATAAGACTGTTTCTTGGTTATTTTGTAGTTCCTGCTAATTCTAAGAGATGGCGCAACGGAAGTCGCTATGAAAGGACTGCAAACAACAAAAGACAATACCGTATGTACTGAAATCATATTTTGTAGACAACGGACAAGTCCTAGATCATTGAAAGTTTCCAGTTTATGGAGTATCTCTAAGTTTAAATGAATGACTGGTTTTTAAATAGAAATGTGGCTTTACTATAACCTCTTAAGACAGTGTTGTTTTAATCTTATTACAGTGAGGGGAAGAGATGACGCTAGACATTCTGTATAGCTCTGTCTCTTACCCACACTAGAAATACATCAAAACAATTCTGATTTATGACGTTATGGTAGGCTTTATGTAGTGTTTGAGTAACTAAGAATGTGTGCATGAGTATGTAGTTGACTAACGCCCGGTTCAAATAAACAGAAAACGATTCGTTTTGCTTACGGATAGTAGTATTTTGACATAAGTTCTATGAGACGTAAGTATGTCAAAATGCAACTGTCCGTAAGCAAAACGAGTCGTTTTTTGTTTATTGGAACCGGGCGTAAGGCATTATATCGTTTGGTACGCCTGAGTTCGGACAGTTGGGGATTAAATATACATTATTGTTTCCCCGGCTTGTGCCAAATCAGGCCCTTACTAGCGATATTTTCTTTTTACATCATCTCGCTTGGTACCCGTTCCTGAAAGGGGTCAATTTTTGTAAATAACAGTAGTATAATATTTATGTAGCAACAATTATTCAGGAAACAATGTGTTCTAATATCCTTTATTGCCACAGAGAAAAGAAAAAACATGTTCAGCAAACCAGAAACATAATGCCCTTTCTTTTTTTGAAGTTAATAAATAACCGCGTCACATTTTCGGGGTATATAGCTTTGAAAGGTTTCAGAACTTTAATGAATAATTATGTCTCGGAAACGTGACAAAACTAGTTTGTATTGATACAAGTTTAATGCACGTGTGCTATTTTGAAAATAAATTAAAATGGCGGATGTTCGGAAGGCCAAATAGTTCTTTTAAACCTTTTTTGCGAAGCTCAATATAGCTACGCAAAATTATTAATAAAAATATAACGCACAACGACTTATATGTAAGTCAAATTTAATTAGATATACTACCAGACTTCAAATGTATCGGTAATAATAAAAATAAGGTTTTTACATTCAGGTCGTGTGTTTAACCATTCAGTAGTTTGTAGAAATTAATACAGACTTTATTTTTTTTTAATAATAAAACAAAAAGTGAGATTTGTGATAATAATGTTATTTGATTTTAATAATCGAAATAAAAATATTTGCGATTATATATAACATTAAAATAAAAGAACTGGTTTATATATCATAGAATCGAAGGAATTTTGCATTTGAAGATTATTAATAGGCGCTAAGAAAAAGAATAACGATGATTTATGAAACCTTGGCACCGATCGTGAAATGCCGAGAAAAAAAAATTATGTCTAGTGATTTAAATGTGTTAAATGTCAAAATGTATCGAATATTTTTTAAAGACCGAAGACATAGTTGTGGCAACCAAAATTCAAACTAGTTTGTGGTTAGTCACCTAGCAACCTAACTTAACCTCTGGTTTTCGACCAGACACGTTTTTGACAAAAGAACCAATCGGAATTTAGCATGTTGAACAAGAAAGCGTTCTATGGAAATTGTATTTTAAATATATTGATATTTTACACTTATTAAGATAAACTATTAGTGTTGAAGTTTAGAAAACATGTAATTTTTTATTGTTGTTTTTTTATTTGTTTTTGACATAATATGCCGTACGAAAATGATATAATTACTTATTTTTCTAACACAAAAGGAAATGAAATATAATATAAAAAGTGTTTTTAATTTTATACTTTAGAAAATTATCTTGTACCTTATACATTTGTAATTATACATTACGAGTGTTTAACAAAGTTCAATGTAATCAATTACATTTTAAATAAAAACTTTTACAATTTCTTCTTTATTTCTTGATTTTTTCCGTATGGTTAGGTGCCTAACTTGACTTGCTTTTACATGCCGTCGAGAAGTATCTTTCAGGCATGAATTAAAAATAGTTTTTTTTTTTTATAAAAGCATAAAGCATTTAATTTGTAACTAATAACGGTCAGTAATATATAACGTTTGTGATTGTTACCTACATTCCAATTTTCTTCAAAATTATTTGTTGTAGTACAAATATATTGTAATTGTTGTAACACATTTGAAATTGCTTTACTTGTTAATTATAATCTTTATTGTGTGTGTGTTAGAGCTTAATTCTTGTAATGTTTGCCGTGGATGTCCCGATTGTTCCTAGAAAACTGTGTGTTTTAAATGACACTTCTCAATTATTCTTTTTTTGACAGGAGTCTGTTTTTTTCCCAAATCAGCAAGCAAGTCTTAAAATCTAACACCTATTGTATTTTGTTTTATATTAATGATATTTACTGCCTACTAATTAATATATTTAATATTGTGTGAAATGTAGATACTTTGTAATATACCTATATGATAGTTTTGTTAGCCCCGAATTCCATTTTGTAGATAATTGAAACAACCTGTCTTGTCTGTCTTGTAATCGTCATGAAAGTTTTAATCACTGACAAAAGTACATCGCGTTAAAGTAAACTTCATTTTGTAATGATTGTGTTTCCGATTTTAAGCAACATATAATTCAATTTCATTACAAATTGAAGTAACCCTTATCACGATGGAATAGATATAAAACTTGCGTGAACTACGGATATTGATTGTTGGTACTTTTTTTTTTCGAAAATCGAATGTTGGTCACAATTCTACTAAACATTGTTTAAAACAACTGAGGCCAATATTGTAATAATATTCACGAACTAGATGCATGATTAAAAGTACTAGCAGTAACTAAGCTAAACATTTATAAAAAATCTGTAGCAACTTATTGTGAACAATTTTAAATAAAAATGTAGAAAAACAGTTAAAAATATCAAAATATATATCTTAGTACAATGTTCGGAGGTGCCTTCGATTTACAAAATACAAAGTTTTTAATGCGCACTGCATTGGTATTGCCAATTATGCTAAGATATACATATTTACTTATTGTATACCAGAAAATGGTATTTACAGAAATATATATAATAATATGATTATTGAAGAAATCATTCGAATGAAAACTTAGATCGTTATCGACGCGTAATAGAAATCTAATTATAATTAGTACGACATCATCAACTTTGGTAATCCTTACATATAAGACAATTATGAAAACTTCAGTTATGTATAATCCAAGTTAATTAAAATAAATTTCGCTTTCTAAATTTGTAATGATTACACAAGTTCAATTTTGCTATAGTGGTTTCATTAAAAAACCATTATAAAGTGACCTTAAAGATCAAAACTTTGTGTTAAATTTGTTTATATATCAGAGACAAGTCACTGATTTATATATAAAAGTTATTATATAATAGTAACCGCAAAACTCAGATCATAAAACTACGAGACTTTTGAAATTGAAAAAGAAAGACTTTCTACAAGATTGATTCGATCAGCTAATCGATATGATTCGACAACTTTCACATTTCTTAAAAAAAAAAGTTACTTCACACTAGGAATTTCTCCTGTATCGTGTGTGCGTTTACAAACATTTAAAATCACATACACAAACAGACAGACCCGAAACAACTACCTGTAGGTCATACAAGTATCTGTTTTGTGCGGGGATCGAAACTGCGACACAGTCAGTGACTGCGCAGCGCAGCAGTCGATCGCTCCGACCCTGCACCAACCGTGCCGTCTAAACTAAAACACATACTAAACTAAAAAAGATATGAAGTTTCAAAAGTCTTACGCCTTTCACGGTCCGAAACACCTCACGACTAATGTTGCCTAAATGGATTTCTTTATTAAATTTATAAAAATGTATCAGGATCAGCTACCCTACCATGACGTGTTAAAGCAGAACTTATTCCGCTGAGGGAAAGGGACTTAGCTATACAGGGTGTCTAGCATCATCTCTTTCACTCAGTGGAATAAGTTCTGCTTTAAGATGTCATAGTAGGCCTACTGACTTTTTAAATCTCGGGTATTATCTAGAAAGTAAGTAAATATGTAAGTTCATCTGATTAAAGGTTCTTGTCTCGAATTTAAGAACCGAGTACATATTATCCGTATGACCATTTTTATACGTAACTGTATGTAGGGACTTGCTTTTTAGCATTTATTAATTAAATGTTTTACAGTTGTGATCGCCGACACAGCTCAAACTGAGCTTTCTAGACTATTCCAGGAATCTGTCTCTCTTTTCCGTTAACTATGGTCACTTAGTCTCAATCACTTTTTCTACCTATTATGTAAGTTTGCCCGTCAAATCCAAACAAAATGTTTACTTACTAAAGAAAGGGGTTAAATATAATGACCACCATAAAATGCATAATACCCTTACTTAACACCAGAAAAATAATGGCTAAAATTACAATAGTACCAGTTATTTTAGTCACGACTGCAGTTTAAATTGTATTCGACCTGCAAATGTAATAAATGATCACCAAATCTAATCGAATTATAACCTCATTATGGTTATCACCACGACTCAGAGTACCCCGACCCGGAAACCACCCAGAAATAAAAACTTTGGTTATAATTTTACATTAAAATGCGGTTTTCATTTGTGATCATTTACTATTTTTGTCTGCTATTTGTTACAATATCTGGTGGTAAGTTTAACATACTTACCCTAAAAAAAAAGTGAAATGTGTTGGCGATTATACTTTGTAATATTAATTTATTATAATTGTTATTTAGATTAAGAAATGCTAAATGTACTATGTACTGCTGTTCGCGTTGAAAACGTTGGTCATATTACGAAAATTCTACCGTGACTGTCCATTGTTTACTTTTGTAACCGCTAGATGGCGCTGCACTACGTTTGGGCTGTCAAGTATTCCATTTTCCTAGGGGTTCATTTGATCTACAAGAAATAAACTTCCAGAAGGGCTACTATGACATCTTATAGCAATTCTTATTCCACTGAGGGAAAGAGATGGTGCTAGACACCCTGAATAGCTCTGTCTCTTTCCCTCAGTGGAATAAGAATTGCTTTAAGAGGTCATAGTAGGGTAGCTGATCGTTTAATTCAAGTGATTTTATTGGTTGTTTATGTTTAAGTGGCCCATTACATTACACCAGCTATCACGATTTTAAAGTTCTGTTGTTGATTAGTTTTCGTTGAATAAGTAATCTCTTAAAATTTTGTTTTTAGATTTTTTTTTTGTTAGACTTATATTACTTACTTTATCACAATACATATAATGTCAGCTTCTTAGATACTTGCAAAAAAAATCTAGGATTCGTTTTGGGTTTGCAGCAGTGGGTCTAGATGCGTACAGTCTTCAAAATTGTTGCTATCGCTGATCTCAATGAGCCGCCAAATACGTTTTCAACGCCGACAGCAAAAGCTTATTAGTGTGGAAAATATAGTCACTCTATTTATGAGGGTAATTTATCATAGCCTTTTTTGATGTTAAAATTGTAAAGAGGATCAGGAGACTTAGGAAGAAGATCTTGTATTTTTTGATATTATGATGTAATAAAAACAATTGTTTTTATCGCAAAACTACTTAAACATTTTCTTCTACTATCTTTGACTGGCGTTTACAAAATTACCCTCTATGTGTATAGACTCAACACTAGGTACGAGCTTCTACATAATGAGATTATTGTAGTTGTTCGTACCAATTGAATGAGTAAATTTGTTATGTACAATCAGCCTACGAACACTTTAACTATACTTAGAACCTTGCTATTTTTGACGATGCCAAAATTGGCTACATAGTAAACACACAATGGCAATGTTTGACAATATATATTCCGTCAGTATGCTTTTGTAAGCTGATTGTAAAGCTATTGTACCAGTGTAAAACGACGGCTGCGTTTGATATTGTCATACTACCTTTTCTGTAAAAAATATATCATTTAAGTACCTATATTGTTTTATTTGTGGCTTCACCTCTGTAAACTGTGCAGTAGGGCTACCATGACGTCTTAAAGCAGAACTTATTCCACCGAAGGAAAGAGAGAGAGCTATACAAAGTGTGTCACCATCACTTTCCCTCAGTGGAATAAGTTCGGCTTTAAGACGTCATGGTAGGCCTAGTTTTTTTCTCTGCGTGGCAGACGAGAAATACAAAATACGGAAGAACATAGGGTGTATGTTCTTCCGTATTTTGTATTTGTCGTCTTTACATCATCAATCCAATATAACATTAACCCTTGGACTCAAAAAACTACAAAAGTAAAGGTGACCAAATGGCGTTTCAACAGTTCAACCCAGTCCAACATAGCGGCTCTTAGGTTCTTAGACAATAGGGTATTACACTCGTTATTCTGGAAATGTGCCTTAATTCAATTCTATAGTGCTAATAAAACACAAAAAACTTTTTTTGATAGGAAGTCGCGTCGCAAAAATTTGTGTGTAATGCATTTCAGTACTTTCTGTGAAAAGAATATTTGTCATAAGGTTAACAATAAAAACTGTAAGGTACAAAATTTATTATTTTATTATTTGTTCATTATAATTTTAACGTTCATTTTGTAAAAATATTTTTTTTAAAAATTATTTGTCTCAAAAAATTCTAGGCATGTTTTTTTAAATGGAACCATAAATGAATATAATTCGAATTTAGTTTTTGAGGATGCCTGTGCCGAAACTAAGTTGTGAAGGAGTTCGAGCAACCAGCTGCCCGCTGAGGCGGAACAACTTGCCGTTGATGGAAGTCGCTGCTTCCATTTTCCTTAAAAACATATTTTTACTGGATGTATTCAGAGTTTTTTCTGTCAAGGTCTTGTTGGATTCTGAGCCCAAAGAGTTAATTATCGATTCGGCATCCGTGTCTGTATTGAATATATTGGTATGAGACTCTTCGCGCCACAGCTTCTGCAAGTTAAGCGCCATCAGCTCCAGCTGGACTTGTGACAGCTCCCTGATTACGTCAATCTGCACCGACATTACGTTGTCACACGTCTTCAGTAAAGAGTTGAGAGTCTCTAGAACGTTGGCACGTCTCTTCTGGATACTGTACTGATTATCTATATTGCGTTCGAAGAAGGCCAAGTGCTCGTACAGTTCTGCTAGCTGCAGCGAGCAGGATATATACTGCGCCGAATGATGCTCGAAGTCGTAGTAGTGCTTTGCCCTCATCAGCCACTTGTATGTGAATGCGAACAGCTTTCTTGCCTCATCAACAGTGCAAACACTTTCTAAAGGCACCTTACCCTCCATCTCTTTCAAATCTAGAGACGGAAAAGAAAACATTTTTTCTGGGACGCCGCAATCTCCTTTCCCAGATTTTTCGGCACCTAGATCTTTTAAGTTTTCGTCCTCTAAGTTGTGGGAGCTGTTTAACCTGTCTTCAAGCATGTCCACGGTCTTCCACAGATTTGTGCCCGACGACGGTTGTGTGAAGTATTTGTTCAGAATCTTCTTTTTGGACATCTTAAAAAGTGTCAATCCAAATTTAACCCAGTGGTGACTCAACTCTAAGAAATGGATTTCGAAATCGGCCTTCTGTAATACGAATTCTTCAGGCATGAGCTTGCAATTATCGTGGCAGGTCCTCAATACGTGGTAGGCAGCGCAAAGGTGATGGCGTGCATTGCCGATCTGGTTGAGATAAGTGAAATAGTTTCCCAATCGCGCTGCTCTTAAAGCCCAGTCCTGCGGCGTGCCTTCCTTCATTTCCAACTGCCTTCGAAGAGCTGTATGGTTGTATAAAGTGTATTTGTGAGGTAAGTTCATTTTATTGTACAAGAACGCCTGCATCTGAACGTTGTTTGTGATGACTTTGTCGACTTTTTCGGGATTAACTCGCTTGATGTTAGCCACCGGCTCCGACGTGAATAAGTCCTCAGCATCAAGAAACTTGTCGGGCTCCGACTTGCTGATCTGGTCGTACAGGTCTTCCATGGTCTCGAGGATTTCGCGGGCGACAGAGATCTGATCTAGTTGAATCATATAATAGCAGAGAAGGTTCTGTATTCTTAATAAAATAAACAAACATTCGTCCCTTAGGGCAAACTGTTTCAATTTTTCAAATGAAGCCTGAAGGATGTTCCTTTTCTCGACATTAGATAAAGGCATGGTTTTAGCGGAGAGAAGGGCCAGGTACCCTTCCATCGCTATGGACCTTATATATTGGTCATGGTTCTCCTTACCTAGGACTATCAGTTCGTTAGTGAGGGTTTGAATATCCTTCTTCAGGTTTTGGAGGCGCTCTGAAGAGTTTTTACACTTTAAGCTGGATCTTACATTTTCGAATGTGGACGTTATTCGATTTAATGTTTCCATATTGTTTTATTTACTTACTTCAAATTTTTCATTTCAATGATTCATCAAATGAATAAAATTTTACATGAAATTTGATTTTGTCAGATTTAATTGTGTTCGGTTTCCTGACAGATTTAATCTTGACGTATAGAGTTTCAGCTTTTTCAGCCAGTATGAAAGATAGTTGACATAAGAAGACTGCATATTATTTGGACCCCTAATATTTATTACCTATACATATACCACTGATCACTCTGGGCGCGTATCCAGAGACCCACGATGCAAAGACTTCCAAAGACCTTTGAACTATTGGGTCTGCCCATCTACCGTCATTTCTAATATTCAAAATTTGGGGCCACGCATTCAACTGATTTGATTTTCAATAATAGAAAGCTGGTATAAATAAATAATAAATAAAGGGAAAAAAATTGTGTTCACCAAAAATACTGATCGTGCACCAAATATTCTTTCCTGAATGTTAAAAAAATGCGTAGGTTAGGTTAGGTTAAAACTGCGACCCCCTACGCACGAGCAGAGCGAGCGGCGCCGCGGCAGCGGCCGGCGAGTGCCAGTAAAGACTTGCATTAATAGAAAATTGATAAAGATATAACACTTTTTTATTGTAGTGCTGTCTTTTTCCTGATGCTCGTTATGACATATTTTAATTAACATATTTTGGTGCACATTCAGTATATTTGGTGCAACACAGGCAAAATTAGGTAAACGAAATGGGAATAAATTGAAGTACTTTTAAATACCATGCATAAATAAATATCTTAGGACAACTCACACACGGCCATCTGATCCCAAGCTAAGCAGAGCTTGTGTTATGGTAACCAGACAACTGATATACATACTTATATAATTTATAAATACATACATATTATAGATAAATCACACCCAGACACAGAACAAACAATCATGCTCATCACCCAAAGTTTGTCCTGGGTGGGAATCGAACCCACGACTTCCGGCTCTGCAGTCAGGGCCACTAACTACTAGACCAACAGGCCCGTCGTATGTACAATACATCCAAGTTTTGATCAAGATCTAATCTTCGCAAGCGTCACGTTTGTGAGATATGAGTAAACAAACTTACCATTGTTCCCACTAGCAGGTACAACGTTGATGTAGTGGTGTTGCGAATATTCGCATCCGCATCTACAATTGCGGAACTTCCGCATCAATTTGGACGTCTACATCTGCTTCCACATCCGTAATAATTATTGCGGATGTTTATGTGGATGCATATGTTGTACAGTTTGGGTCAAGACGGAACATAGGTGACGCGTGCCGTACGCAATGCTCATTAACCATTAGGAGTAAAGAATTCGTTCGGTTTTCATTCCCAACAGTATAAATCAACAGCTGTCATCAATACAATTAATTATTAAGCAAGTATTGCATGAAGGCTTAACAAGGTTTTCCCTCATGATTCTGAGAAAAAACCATTCAAGTTACCATCTTCGCCATAAGCACCAATAACACTTGTCCGCCCCGCGAATGGAACCCTATGAGGCAGATAGTTTTATAATTTAACCCGTTGAATGTCGTTAAGTACCTACCGAGGAACTCTCGCGTTTGTGGCAATATTGAACAGGTTAAATACCTAAGTTAATTTGGAACTGGTAAGACTTCACCAGTTCACCATCGTGATCCAACGATGTACGGCTTGTCGGTGGCCTTTATTTATTTACATACCACACACTACCTTCAGCGTGGGTTCAAGTCTTTAATGGTGAGTACTTGGAAATATCTTAAGATCATCCCGGGGTTAAAGGTGAAAGCGCCAGGGAAGATCGCAAAAATCAATATTGTAATGTTTTTGTAATTTGCTGCACATTGATTCTATAAAATTAATAAATATCTCGCATTTCACGTCGCTATTCGCTCTAACTTCGTATAAGATTCAAAATAACTTAGTTAGGCACTTGCGAAGTGAAATGGAAGTGAGTTCCAAAGCGACCAATACTGTACTAGTGACTACCACTCAACAAAATTTAAGACATTTTAAGTCAATATTTATCGGTTTTTTATTTTACCAGTTTTTGACACATCATTTTAGCTATGGTGTTTAAATTAAAATTTCTTATTTTAAGAAATTTGAGGCAGCTAATAAGTAAAAAAAAACAGAAAACTCTAAATTCGTGCCCTGAATATATAGTATCATAGTATGCTTACCTAACGAAAAAAAGTTACTGACAGACAAGACAATATCATTAGTAATCTGTGGACAATATTGTTCATTTTGCGTCACTTACATTTACAGTAATCATATTTGGGTTGATTTTATGTTGTACCTAAGTATTTGCTAAAGGAAAAATAACTTGAGATTAACACTTTCGCTGCCCAGAACTCAGCGATCATCCAAAATAATCTCATACGCGAGTTCTGAGCAGCGAAAGTGTTAAAGGAACAGAGTTGCCAACTTAAGGAACCTTCATGTAAATTAGATAAATATTTATCTTTAAATCTTTACGTCACGCAACTTGAGTTGCTTCACCTTCTCGCCGCCCTAAGACAGTTCGGGGTACCTAATCGAGGTGGTTTTGTGTGTAAGTAGAAAATAAAAAAAAAAATTAGAGGTGTCAAGGGACACACGGATGGAACGAAGTTCCTATAGAAATGAAAATATCTGGCTTGCTTTCTATAAGAGAGAGAGAGAGAGAGACAGACAGACAGACAGAGAAACATGCGACGCCGCACAGCTTACAATAGCTTACTATAGCAAAAAGTGTCGTGACAACAATTCGTAAATTTTTTTTCCGTCTAGCCCCCTTTTCTCAACGCGCGATAAGGAACTCCGTTCCAATAACTATCAAAACTTAATTTGTTTCAAAAACAAATGACAACGAACACCTGCTGTTTATTTAAGAGTTTTTATCAACGCATCGTACTAATAGGTGTTCTCTTTTCAGCATCACGTCACACGTCTTCAGTTGCTGCTCCTCCACCATCACAACGGTGAACGGAATTCTCCACCACCACCGAGAGCTTCCTGAGGTAGGGAAGAACAGCAGCTGAAGATACAAAGATTAAATACACATATCTTACAGTCCTTTCTGGTGAGGAGTGCAGAGAGGGATAAAATTTTAGTTGAAGCTGTAGCTGTAGTCGGAAAAGGGATGCAAGCATTGGCAGAGGCAAAGCAATAGGTATAAGTCGTTTTTAGTTTTTAAAGTAAGATTTTCAGTCTGCTATATTAAATTAAACACTTTTAAAGAATACTAGCGCGGTTTTATTGAAAGACCCAACACTCCACAGAATACCTACAATAAACGACACCACTACGACACACCACCAATCAATTTATCGGTCAGTGTCAATCAGGCTAAATGTTAAAATAAAAATGATTTTCCGTAACACGTATTCACATTCATATAATCGGTATAATCATCAATACGGGTAGTATTGATGATTATACCGATATATAAGTTCATTTAATACCATTTAATGTTTTTGCCCTTGCGCCTTATATATTGTATTAGCAAAGCTAAGCTCCCTTTTCTTCCCTCTTTCTCACACAATACTTACTTTAAAAAAATAGCTTATGTCCGTCACCAGGGTCCCAACTATCTCTGTACCAAAATCGGTTTAGCCATTTAGGCGTGAAGACGTAACAAACAAACAAACTCATTTTCGCTTTTAAAAATAACGAATCCCTACTAATAAGTAGGGATTCTTTATTTTTATTTGCTTGCTGTGGTTTTGCACTTGTAGTGTAGGCCTTAGTTAACACCACAGAGTACATTAATCTATAGGGTTAACACGGTTACGCGCCTGCGTTATACCAGCTGTAGCGTAGCTGGTATAACGCAGGCGCGTAACCGTGTTTATTGTACCCGCTTCGCTAAAAACTCCACTGGTATTTTTTACCTGCCCATTTGTTTTGTTTTGTTTGCAACCATTTAATTAAGTTTTTCTTTGTGAGTGAATTTGTAATTCTTTTGAGACAGATTACCGTCCAATAAAATTAATATGTGAAACAACAAAAAACGGAGTCGATATTTTGACACTACTTTTTCTGGGTGTCTGTGACGACTAGAAAGAAGGTCTGAGTGAACTGGAAACACATTGCAGTATCAATAAAAAACACGGAAATTTGGTTTTAAGGCTTCTACGGTGCTCTACATAGACGTTAAAGAGTTCAACGCGAGAAGCTCGCACGCGCGTATTTTAAAAAAAAAAAACTTGTTTTGTAAGTTATTTTAGTCACTTGTTCAATTTGACAGAAATTAGATACAAAACAATGGATAATACGAGGTGTATAAAAAACCTTTAAACTCATTATTTAAAGTAGTTTTGCCTTTCAGACCACCCAACCCTGATATCGTGTATACCTAGGTACATACCTTTTATGTTTTTTTTTCTCGACAAATATGTGGAAAATTGCAGTATTACGATTGCAGGGCTGTTTTCATAGTACAAGTTGAGCGTTGGCTCCAAAGGCGATTTTCTCAAGTGTGAGAATTGCCTTAGTTATCCCTTTACTCGAATACGTCATGCCTAACGTTAGTTACCTACATTTATTTCGAATGCATTTTAAGCTAAAAAGCGTTCTGTACCACAATATACATTTTTATACATTTTGAATCGGGCAACGCAAACCAGCGGCGTAACACAACTAGTCACAGTAAGTACTTATGATTTACTTGTGTTATCAAGTATACTTTTTCTTTACCCCACACTAGAAATTACTCCTGTATCGTGGGTGCGTTTACAAAAATTCAAACACACATACACAAACAGACCCGGAACAACTATCTGTATATCTGTGTGGCTGAGCGATCGACTGCTGCGCTATGTTGTGCGTGTTCGATACCCGCACGGAAGAAATATTTGTATGACCTACAGGTAGTTGTTCCGGGTCTGGCTGTTTGTGTATGTGACTTTAAATTTTTGTAAACGCACCTACAATGTAGGAGAAATTCCTAGTGTGGGGCAGTCTTAAAAAAAGTTAGTAAAGGTCCAAGTTAGTAAAAATAATCACAACTATTGATAACTCGTCATAAAATTTATTTCAATTCCCCAATACCGCTAGGTCGCTAAACGTTTGGACTATCCAACTTAGGCAACGGTGAATAAATCTTTACAAATAATACTTTATAATAATATAACTAAGAGCTAAAGTCGAGTAGATCGGTTTACATGACGATATAATTTTTATTCAAGACTAGGTTGCTTTGTATTTCTATCTCTTTTCAACGCGTAGCTGTTGTAATAGTATTGTCTTACTCAAACATCTTGAAGCCAATGGTTTTAGAACGCAAGCTAAAAACAAAATATTTAATGTGTTATTTGTGTTTTTTTTATAAAACTAGCGAAATATGCTAGGTCCATTTCTATCATACATTTCAGGGATTTCATATTTCAAACGTGATATTATTTTATATTACACAAAAACATTTACATAAATGTTTTTAAGTAAGTACTTAGCCATAATTTGGTTAACATATGATTTAGTGAAGATTACTTTCAATTTACATACATGTATTAGTAAAGTTGAATAAACTAGTTAAATACCTAAAATGATTCGTACGTATTTTGTTCTTAAATTAATTTTTTTTCGCTAATCCTCTAAGAAAACTTTTTATAATAATACAATTAAAACCACAATCCTTAGAAATAAATCTATGATAACCTGTTTTACTATAGTTTCATTTTAGATGCGTCATGTAAACCGTTCTTATAAAATAACCTAACAGAAAAAAAAAACAAAAAACTTAACATTTCTTACTTCGCTGTTAAAAACAAAAGTTACGACATACGAGTAGAAAAGTAATAATTAAAATGCACAGAAAATAAATTACAATAGAAAAAAAAACAAATAAAATGAATTAATCATTGTTATCATCACCAAGCGCGGCGTTTCCTTCCCTGAAATAAATATTATTCGTCAGAAAATACTTAAATTGCGGCTAAAAATGAAAGTCGCAATGTCGCAAATCGCAGGGCTCACAAAAATAAATGGGTACCCATATTCGCGGTGCTTAAATGCTATTGAAAAGGCCGATTGATCAATCAGCATTTCAAGATAACCAGACATGATGCAACTTACATAATCACACCGATCCAGTTCTTTAGTCTTGTCTGGGGAGCGAAGGGAACTTCCGAAAACTGTGTGACTTCCTCGGGGAAGTGCTGTACGCCCTCAATCCTGAGTAGAACTTGCCACTCCGGGTGATCACCTCCAAGCGAGCTGAAGCTTCGGCCCTCCCAAACTCATTCTCGATGGTTATCCTGTAGACACCAACATCCTCGATTGCGACCTGTCAAGCAACATGTAAACGATTAACTTCTAATTTTCATTTTTTTGCGTCGCTGGGGGAGGACAGCAAAGGGACAGGCTGGATCTGATTGATGTCTGATTTAAGGACTAGGACTAGTTTGGAATTACTAGCTCAGCAACGTAGGCAGGCTTTAGCAAGGTTTAATGCCGGTAATAACATTTGTTTTTTTTTTTATTTTACCTCATTTCATAATGTGAATATTTAACACAGTTTTTAATTTTAGAATCTACGTATTTTCGTTAACATACTGCGGACCTGCACCTGATTTGCTCTATAGACAAGAAAAACTAACCTGATCAATTTCGAGTATCCTTGAAATTTCGTGCTTTTCCCTGGTCGTGAATCTGGCTGAGGGTGTGACGACGATGCCGTCTTTGTCCCATGTAGCCCAGGGAGCAGGCTGTCCCTTAACGGCACACTTGAAAACCACGCTGTCTCCCTCCTCAACCACCTTGTTGTAGGGGTAAGTGTAGAAAGATGGTGCCATCTGTCGAGATGGACTGCCCAAGCGGTGGGTATCGGGACCTGTAAGATGAAGATGAAAAGTTAATGTTATATTTGGAAAGCCTGTGCAATCAAGACCTAAATGTCAGACCTGTCTTTGGTCCGTCCTAATCTTCTGTGCAATTACTCATTTTATGGCGTAGGTTTAAGCTAACATCTGTTGCAACAGGTAGAACTATCTAAACCGATGCCAAGAGAGCCTTTATCAGCGAAATTATTACGTTGCACATGTGCGTCTGCAGACACAGGACCACCTCTGTGTATAAAAAACTAATTGTCCATGTTTGCACAGTAAACTATGATTTAAAATGTTCATATTAACATCCGTACATAAAATCAGTTATAGTTGCTTAAAATTGGTTTAACGAAACCCTCATTTATTAGAAATATAATTCGGTCCATATTAATATTATCAGATCAGTTTGTCTCCGTATGAACTTGGTATGAGAAGGGACGAAGCGCATGTGACTAAGGGCGAAAAAAAGTGATGGTCATCAATGTCTATGGACGGAGAGGGAGAGGAAGGCCAAAGGAAATATGGATGGATTGTGTAAGGAATGATATGGAGAAGATAGGAGTAAATGATGCCGTGACGTCTGATAGGCGAGAATGCAAGAACAAAACATGTTGCACCGCCCCCAATACAATAGAATGGGACAAGGGCAGGAAAATGAATGATTCGGTCAATATTATTTCTGGGTTTAACGAAACCAATTTATGAACCAGGATTTTGAAAGATGAAGATAGTGTAAAGAATTTTATAAAAGAGAAAGGAGTAAATGGTGCCGCCACGTCGGCAGAGCAAAATGGAAAAAGAAAATATGGTATGCTGAGATCTGACCCCAAGTAGAATGGGACAAGGGCAAGAAGATGATGACCAAGATTTCGAATCAGGGCCCACGGCGATCCGACTCACGCGATGACGTAGGTACAGTTGGCAGCAAAAAATATTTCTTATCCGACTACAGTATAGCGAAAAAGAAGGGTTAAGTAGCTTGTATTAATATAAGAGCCAACGCAATATTTTCCTTAAACTGAAGATCTACAATCTAAATTCAAAATCTTAATTGGGACAACTCAAAAACGGTATTTTTTTAGAAGACGAAAAGTTATACTATTTATATGGAAACTATTTTCTATTCAATTTATTTTAGATCATAAGGTTGTAAATGGCACTGTACGTAAACCCTGTTATTTTAAATAGCTGCACATGATCACCGAGCATTCGAATATAAGAGTAACTAACAATTTACGATTTTTGATTTCGATTGAAACAAACCAAGTTACTCAAACTTACCAGGGGTCCTGGAAACGGATCTGGCGGGCGTACTGCGTGGTGTGGAGCGAGGAGTTGATGCTCCTGACAGCAGTGCCGGGGGACGGCGCAAGCGCTGGCTCAAAGTGTTTGGCTCACCTGGTGCTGTTGAAGAAAAAAGAGTTTTTAAACATTGCCCTATACTAGGAATTTCTCCTGTATCGTGGGTGCGTTTACAAACATTTAAACACAATTCAGAAACAGCCAGACCCGAAACAACTATCTGTAGGTCATACAAGTATATATTCCGTGCGGGGATCGAACCGCGACTCAATCAGCCACTGCGTCATGCGTGTCGTCGTCAGATTGCAAATATAAAATACATACATACATAGCTTATGTCCTTACTAATATTATAAAAGCGAAAGTGAGTTTGTTTGTTTGTTACGTGTTCTGTGGCTTAATAGCTAAACCGATTTTAATAAATTTTGGTACAGATATAGTTGGGACACTACCCTGGTGACGGACATAGGCTATTAAAAAAAAAGATTGATATATTAGTGAGAAAGAGGGAAGAAAATGGAAAACTTAGCATTGATATTACAATAAATAAGGCGCTAGGACAAAAACTGCAGGTAGCAGGTACCTGTCAATCAGGAAAGGGGAACTGTGTTACCCGGAATTTAACGCGAGCGAAACCGCGGGCAAAAGCTAGTGGGGAGACATAAATGCGAACCCAGGGTGGGTTGCCAGATGTAGATGTCACGTACATTGAGAGCAGTAACATAACATAACGCTTGTTATCTTCCAAGTGTTCGGCGGAGTTGCATCTTATAGCACATCTACATTTCACTACCATGTAAAAGGGGGCTACCCTATTTCCATCAACAGAACAGATGTACAATATACCGAATCTGCTATTGAGAAATTTCTAATTAAAAGACCCAAGGACACTTAGTACGACCTGGGATGCCAATGCGATGCCGCTTGCGACCTATAGACCGCAGATAAATCCAAAGGGGATTAGGCCTAGGTATGTCTGCAACAAGGTCCTTAATGATATTGAACTCTGTGACCCAGTAAATAAAGCTCAAAGCGCTAGATACTTACGGTACACCACAAGGCAGGCGCTAGACTTGGCCTTGCCGAGGTTATTGTATGCTTCGCATGAGTAGGTACCCTCATCCTCAGCTGTCACTTGTTTTATCTTCAGCCTTGCTGTTCCCTCGTCGTACGTGGATTCGAAGTCTGGGCACTCATGTATTATCTGAAAGTTATAATTGTACCTATTATAACATCAAGCTTAAAACTGCTAAAGTAAATTGTACTGTTGGTTCTGATATGTCTACGTTCGTGCCATCACATCGGACTACAAGAATTTGGCAGAAGTTTACTGCATCTGTGTTTGCAGTGAATTTAAAATCAAATCAAACCAAAAGCATTCATTTCAAGTAGGTCAGTTACAGTTACCTTTAAACTGTCGATACAATAATAATAAATTAAGCTACAGTCTCAGACACAAGGCATAATAACTGTGAGAGTACTGTAGTTGCCGATTCCAAAGTGTAGATCTCTGTGGAGAAGAATGAGCTAGAAACTCCTTGGACACTTTAAAATCTGGATTTTGTTACAAAATCTTGGTGACAACATTTTTTTTTAATTATTATTGATAGACTCGCATTTGACCAATATCTCACATTCATGTCGAAATGAATTAATTCCTGCGTCGATGGAGTCAGTCAAGAGATGTATAGAAAAAGATTTCGTTTTCACACCACGACGTAGGTAGCGGTTAGTTTACCTACTGCAGTTAAGTAATAACATTGTTTTTGTGATGAGTCTACAAATTTTCTGGTTTTTTGATATTCCTCTTTACTGGGGCTTTATGATATTCCCTATAGCTGTACCAATATACAAAAGATATAAAAAATCTTCCAATAAAGATTTTAGCGTTGAGTAATCCTGAATGTATGGGAACAATAAATTGCCATGACTTTTGATTGCGTAGATTCACTTGCGTTCCCAGGATAAAAGGTCATGGTCTAACAAACAGACAGACAGCAAAGTGTCCTATAAGAGTTCGCTTTTTCCTTTTGAGTTACGGAAACTTTTAAACGCTTGAAAAGGATTTTATTAGCTTCAAAATAACCCTTATATCATCGGTTATTATACCTCATTGTAGTGGAACCAGCGGATGTCAGGCTCTGGGTTCCCGTTGACGTGGCACTCGAACTCAATGGCGTCGCCGTCGTACGATAGCAAATCTGTCAGCTCACGGTCGAAGCGAGGGATCACTTCCACTAAGCTGAAAGGAGATAGCAGAAACTTAAATATTATGTCGTAAGTTCGTGGATCTGAATATTGATGGATGGAGAGGGAGAAGAAGACCAAAAGATGGATGGTAAGGTAAGGCATGATATAACGGAGTAAATGATGCCGTGACGTCTGACAGGGGAGAATGGAAGAAGAAAACGAGTTGCGCCGACCTCAAATAGAATGGCACTAAGGCAGGAAAATTATGATAAAGTTACTATACTCACTATAGTAGTGTATCTGAGGATTAGTAGGCACGTTATTTATATTTAAAGAACAGTCTTAAAAAATTGGGTATTAAAAGTATTATTTTTTTATAAGACGTTGCCCTACACTACTGTCTCCCGTATCGTGGATGCGTTTACAAACATTTAAATTGACATACACAAACAGCCAGACCTGAAACAAGTTTAAATGTTTGTAAACGCATCCACGATACAGGAGAAAATTGTAGTGTGGGGCAACGTTTTTTTTAACCCTTTCGCTGCCCAGTCCATATTATGCCATACATTTTGGACTCATATGCTGAGTTCTGGGCAGCGAACGGCGTAAGTTGCGGCCTTAACCATCACAGCTCTCCTTATGATGGATGGAGTGTTTGAAAAATAACTATGAGGTTGAATATGCAAGGAAATGACGTCAAGAAGGCTATATGTATAGATGTATTATTCTTAACTTACAAAGTAAAAGTAAGGTTACTGCTTACCCATAGCTCACATTGTGGGATTCGTCCGTTGATGATGGATCTGAAATCGGCAATGAGGGAAATATTAAAACGACTTTTGTTATCTTTTTATATTCATAGCATTTTCACAACTTCGTGAAGGTTGGCTACAGTTATTCAGAATTGAGCTGAATACCAGTACTTTAAGTGGAACGACTGCCTATCTAACCTTCGAAACCGCTCGGTAAGACTGGTTGTCAGAATTTCAGGACACTTACATAGTATCGGTAACGACTGTCCATGACCTACAAATAACAGCCACGACCAACAGCATGACTTGTTTTCCGAGGCACGGTGGAAACTCAGTATGTGGTCACACATCCACGAATTAACAAGCGCTTAGCCTCAAGATCGAACCGAGCGGCAGTTATTATTTAGCCTCGAGCTCTGATCTTAATAGATATGATCCGTTAAATGCCCACCTCTAATTTTCGAAAGCTTGCACGTATAATTATAACATTCACTCGTTTCAGTGAAGTGAAGCATCGTGACTAAACATGCAAAGCATGCTTGTGAAATATTTTTGGACGGCTTGTTAAGCCAAGTCAGAGCTGATTGAAGGTGATGCTGGTGATGATTGGGTTCAATGACATGCCGGTATCCTTAAAGGATGGGACAAGGGCAGGAAGGTGATGATTTGGTTCAATGATATGCCAGTTTCGGTACAGAATGGGACAAGGGCAGGAAAACGTTATTTATCTATAGGCCTAAGTTGCCTGAGAAAAAAATACTTTATTATATATACAAATAAAGTACCTTCTTGGATATTAATCTGCGACTTGCAAAATGTAGGTAAAACGACACTACTAGGTCATAAGTAGGTACTCCGTACGTACATGTACAGCTGGTAGCTGACCAAAATATTTATCCAACGATCTACATTTAGAATAATAAATACTTAGAATTACTTCCCAAGGATTAGTAACAAATTCGGATCCCCCAGAACCCTAGAATTTACACTGTTAGCCGTTTCTACCATAAATCAAATCCTTCCCGTAACCTCAACCCGCCCCCAAACATTTCATCCAATACAATGCAAACTTGTTCAGTAAACTGGATCAATGGGCGTGCCACGAAGTTTATTTACGGAGGGCGTGAAATATTTGCCAAAGAGATTGAATTGGCAAGTCCAAGTCCGATATTTACGACGCGCTTTGTTTGGGAAGCATTAGACACAATGTGTTAAAGAAAATTGAACCGTTAGTAAAGTTGTTAAACGTCATATTTGCAAGGACATGATACAGCTTGGGATACGGTCACACCCGCGCGCATGCCAAAGTTTCTGGTATAAAATTCGTGCAAATATGAAGTTTGACTACACCACACAAGGTTCAATTTCTCTTAACACATTAATTCGCGCTAGCTGTTGTAAATCATATTTAATTGCTGAGGGGTGGAAGCTGAACCATGTAAAACAATGGTGAGCAAATTTGAATTGAGAACGGTTTTGAAGCGCATGCCCTTTTGTTGGAGGCGTACCATAGTATTTTTTTTTTGAAGAACAAATAATATGCCCTGTTTTTTGGCCAGTTCTATTATTTCTTTTTTAATTATTTATTTGCATAAAAGAGTGGAATACTAAGATTGGCGTATTTAATGTGTCCGGGCATGGACTAGCGATATTCTAGATACTTATGTAACAAGTGTTTTAATATACTATTTCGATACACACTTGGGTCTAATTCACTTCCTCGTTTTTTGACAGCCATTTTGAGATATTCTCTATGTGTACATAAAATAATCACATCTCTCAAAGTTTTGGTCTTACTGAGACGAAAAGAAAGGTTTATTCAGACGGCAACAATATTATTGCCGTCTGAATAAACCTGAAGTCTATCGTTTAAATTAAGAAATGACGAGCTTACATTTTCGTAACTTTAGAAAACTATGTAAGTCCAAAAAAATATGCATATCAACGAAAGTTGTGTAAACCTTTTGTTTAAAAAAATAACAGTTTTTTTTAAATCAATAAATTTTAGTACTAGAATGTTTGTTATATAAGATAGAATATTGCTAGTCCGTGACATTGTATAAGGACTGGTGACAACGTAGCCTATTTTATAAAAGACCCGCCTTTAGCGACAGTTTTAAGCAAAAAAAAGACACCTCACCAGCACCTCATTTGTAAATCCTCCTTGATTTACAAATGAGGTGCCGAACTGGATACACTCAAAGTCAAAGATTTGTTAAAACAATTGTTTTGAAATGCAACACCGGTAGACGCGAGTTCTAAAATACTTACTCTCTACGGCTCCCCTGTACTAACCTTTATTCGATACATCAATGTTAAGAAATTATATATAGGTAGAGCAAGACTCCTTCTTCTATAATCTAAGCTCGCGAGTGGAACTCCAAAGTAAGTACAGGTTAAAAAAACCGGCCAAGAGCGTGTCGGGCCACGCTCAGTGTAGGGTTCCGTAGTTTCCCGTCCGGCACAATAAGTGTTCCCAGTTCCCACTTATGAGTTGCGCGGCAGGCGTTCCGACTTCTGACGGTTTATAGCACGAACACAAAGGGGAGCGCTCAAACCTCGACGACTATTTAGATTATGCACTCATAGATATTATATTCGAGTGCAATTTACTTTACCACGGTAGGTCATGAAAGCACGGAAAATCTTAACATCGACTTTTAAAAAACTGACGTCATTACACAACGCCATCTATCGAACCATTTGGGAACTGGTTTGTACCTTAACATTTTGATGGTGTTAAAAAAATGAATTTTAGTTTTGTTCTAAATTGCCTTATCATGTTCTTAATAAAAGTTTTATGTAGTTATAAGATACCACCAATGCCAAGGAGAGACCAACCGAACAATTCGGTAATACCCGATCCAATGTAATAAGTACCTACAGCGCCATCTCTCGGGGAATTGGGTTACTAAATAATACAAAGACGTGTAATTTCGGTGGTAATTTTGGATTGCGAGGACCGATTTTAATAATTCTTTTTTTGTTTGAAAAAAGATACGTTCAGGATAATAAAATATGTAAATGAAGTTAAAAAAAAATGCTTGCATAAACGATTATACTACAAACTTAGTTTTTTTGTACAAAAACTGTTATGTCAATCAAGTTCAAAATAATTTTCATAGAAAGTCCTTATAAAGTTCTACTTTTCAGATTTTTTTCATATTTTCTAAACTTATGGTTCAAAAGTTAGAAGGGGGGGACACATTGTTTTCTACTTTTGGAGCGATTATTTCCGAAATTGTTGACATTATCAAAAAATGATCTCAGTAAACCCCTATTCATTTTTAAATACCTTTCCAACAATATATCACACGTTAGGGTTGAAATAAAAAAAAAATCACTTCCCACTTTACATATAGGGTGGCTACCCTAATAAAACATTTTTTTCAAATTTTTATTTTACCACTTTGTCGGCGTGATTGATATACATATTGGTACCAAATTTCAGCTTTCTAGTGCTAACGGTCACAGAGATTAAGCGAGGACGGACGGACGGACGGACGGACGGACAGACAGACATGGCGAAACTATGAGGGTTCCTAGTTGACTACGGAACCCTAAAAAGCAATTCAGGAGCACTTCATGAACTCAGTTACACTCACCCTTTAAAACGCGCGTCGTCAACTAAACTTTTTCCAAAAAGGAACCAAAAATTCCCCTGTCTTCATATATAAACAGTAATAAAAATTTATTTATTTATTTATCCTTCTTACAACTATCATTACAGGCCTTAACCTAATGCGACAGTGAAGCTATCAACTAATAAAAATAAAGCTAAAAATAAAACTATTTAGGTACATCGAATTTCTTAATTTCTAAATACCTAATTATAAACAAACAAAATAAAATAACATATTACTGCTTCCTTATAGTCTTACATAACTAACTATATTTAATAAAACTCTTGCGAAGTCACTCAAAGTGCACGAGAAAACATCCAATCGCTCGTGAAGTTCGTTTACCACTCGAATTGTTCTGCTGAGGGGTGTTTTCGCCAACAGATTGGTTCTGGCTACCGGAATGTTCAGTAGTTGCGGGCGTCGCCGCCTCCACACGTACCGGTCCGGCACGTTGAGTTTTAGGTGACGCAGCACTCCCGGGTTATGTGCTACTCCCTGCAGTAGCTTTACTACATACGCGGCGAGAGCAAATTCCCTGCGCACCCTGAGCTCGTTATACCCTACCATACCCAGTACAAATAGTGTTGGGTACATTAACGGATAAAATGGATATACTCCATACAATTTGCAAAACAAATGTCTCGTAAATTTGTTTTGAACCCGTTCCAACATGACGATGTATTTTTCTTCATGTGGATTCCAAATGACCGCACTATGTTCAAGATGGCTCCTGACTAGAGCATCATACAGCACCTTGAGAGTGGCAATACTGGTAAATCATTGAATGTAAGAACGGTTTAAGGAGAAAGGAGTAAATGATGCCGTGACGTCAGATAGAATGAAAGAAGAAAACGTGTTGCGCCGATTCCAAATAGAATACGACAAGGGCGAAAAAGGATAATTGAATGTAAGAATGGTTTGACTATAAAAATAGGTTTTTTTTAGAAACCTACTCGAAATTTTATAAAAAATGAAAACCTCACCTTTAACCTTGATCTGCAGCGATATGATGGCCTTAGCCTCCCCGTGCACGTTCCTGGCAACTACGGAATAGGCACCCGTGTAGTCAAGCTTGGCATGCGGGATCTCGAATCGGTACTCAGGGCCGTCGCCAACGCGCTTGAAATGGGTTGCGTCGCGATAATAGTCCGGCTGGAGATGAAAATTATTATTATTGAAAACTATATTACTCATCTGCTTATTTTTAAAAACAAAACTCCACGTTTACGATGAACAGCATAGCTATTCTCAATCACTCGATTGCAATCGTGCTGTGAGTATAATCAAAAAAGTTTTTTATTTTAAATGGCATCTCGCAGTTCAACTTAGGAGGTTGTCGTCAGCTTAACCGGGCGAATCCTGTAGATGCCTAAGGCATCTTAGGTCCTCCAGCCAGAGTAAAAACTTACAAACTAAGCGACTACACACTAAGGGCACTCCCTGTGGGGTACTAGCCTCAGCTTAGGGCGTCGCTGAGGGAGGACAGCAAGGAACAGGCTGGATCTGAGTGATATTATTTATGGACTGATTTAAACTTACTGGCTCAGCAGCGCGGGCTGGCTCTTGCAAGAGACGGGTGGGATCGAAAATATCCTCCAAATGCTATTCATAGCTCAGTAATCGGCCAAATTTGGCATGTGTGTACAACCGTGTTACAATATGAAGACGTGAAAAATATCGACAAAAACAAAATATACCTGTCTAATAATATATATAACACTTTAAATTTTCAACCACAACTTTTTTTACCATTGTTTAACATACCCTGATTTTTATATATCTTCCAAAGATTTATAAAAAGAACTCCACAGGGATCTGAGAACAGCGTTTTGTCGGTTTGACGATTGGTTTACGAGAACATAGACTAGTGTCGATTGTCCATTACGGTTACGATTAAATTGTTTTGAATAGCTAGGTACACTAATTACAACTAGTTGTGCTCGATATGATTGTTGCAATGCAATTTTTCCACTACACACAAATATCTCCTTGGAGGTTTAATACTTATCCTACACTAAATATATTTTTCTTATATTAAAACCCTCTCCCGACAAAAATAAACTACAAAAAAAGAAGCCGAAGGAAGAAAACAATACATTTTACTACCATAATCAAATAAAATCAGATCATTTACAGAGAAGCTGAAAATAAAATTTAATATTAATGCAACAGCTACGCACTATTGCTGACAGGTGGGACAGCCCCATACTGGGACATTGAATACGCCTACATGCAAGTCATCATTTGCCTAGCCTTTTCCCAACTATGTTGGGGTCGGCTTCCAGTCTAACCGGATACAGCTGAATATCAGTATTTTACATGGAGCGACTGCCTATCTGACCTCCACAACCCAGTTAGTACTGGGTAATACGATATCCCTAGGTAAGACTGGTTTTCAGACTTTCGGAACACTGACTACCTGTAACGACTGTCAAAGATCTACAAATGACAGCCGGGACCAACGGTTTAACATGCTTTCCGAGGCACGGAGGAAACTCGGTATGTAACGGGTGGTCACCCATCCACAGAACAACCTAGGCAAGCGCGGTTTAACCTAAAGATCGACCCGAGTGGCTACTATTATTTAGCCACGAGCTCCTCTCATACGCCTACATGCAAGTGTGGCGTGTAATTTATGATTGTTTTGTTTTTCTGGTAGATTTAAGTACTATAATTAGTTTTTTTTAAGCTATCCAAATGAATATGAATTTGTCTGTAATGAAAGAGGTTTGTTTTAATGTTTCTCACGGAATTTATATTTTCTCACCTTTAGGAAGTCTCTCAACCAGTACACATCAGGTTTGGGGTCTCCGATAACTTCACAAGCGATGATGACTGTGTCCCCTTCGCGGGCCTCACTGGAGCGCGGCTTTCGGATGAACATTGGCTCTTTTGAGTACCTGAAATGGGCACAATTACCTATTTGTTTAGTGTCACCACAACGGTTATCATGGGCTCTCATCTTTCTTTTAATATCAGCCCGGAATGAAATATTGGGTATAGCCCTTTTTTTTTACTTTTTCTTTCTGTACGTCACTCATCCGTCTACTCTTTCACTGCCCAGAACTCAGCGTATGAGTCCAAAAAGTATTTGAGGCAAGGAAAGGGTTAAGAGCCGTCCACCTGGGCAATCTTTACGTAGACGACTTGGAAATCTCTAAGTAGGCAAATAAAGAAAGAAAGAAATCATATTATTTCTGGTACTTGCCTCACGTGCACATGAAAAAGTATTAAAAACTAATAAAAAAAAGACACTGTTATATGCCTCACGGATGCGCCAAATAGGCCCAGGTCAGCTAACTGCCGAGCAGCTAGTGCCCGACGCTGGATTTCAACTGGACTTGAGATGTGATGTGACGGACGTAAGATAGTTTTATATTTTTACTAAGAATCCACGTCAGCCGTAGCAAAGACAATCTCAACAGATGGGTTCACAGTAGGCTCAGATCTTAAGGGTGTATGCGGCGTGTCTCAACAGACAATGGCCCACCTTTCATCTTGCGTTGCACCGGCACGCTTGCCAATCTTATGACTGCATCAGCGAGTGGGCTTTGCACAGCTGAATGTTGGGCCAAATAAATATAGGAATCACTAATTTAACTCACGGTTCATCAGGAGCATTGATGACAACCGGCGGTGTCACCATTTCTCTCGGTTCAGCACCTCCCTCAACAACCACTTTCCCTGAGGTGGTTGCCTTTCCAACCTCATTGGAAGCCGTGCAGGTGTAGACGCCAGCATCTCGATAGGTCACGGATGCTAGTGCCAGTTCTATCTGACCGTCTCGGTCCAAGGTCATGATGGCGCGTCGACTTGGGCGGAGACGGACGCCGTCGCGGTACCAAGTGACTCCTACTGAAGGATATGCTTCTACGACGGCTGATATTCTGAGTTCTTCACCTGGAATGCAGAGTTACAGATTGTTAGTAAATTTTAAACAAACGTTACCCCACATTAGGAATTTCTCCTGTATCGTGGGTGCGTTTACAAACATTTAAACTCACATACGCAAACAGTCAGACCCGGAAAAACTCAGTAGGCTATACAAATCTGTTCCGTGCGGGGATCGAACCCGCTAAACGCAGCGCAGCAGTTGATTGCTCAGCCACCAAAACCACTTAAATTTTTTACATAACAATTTGAAATATTACACTAATTATAAAACAGTTCTTATTCAAAAGGTCTTTCTCCGTAAGGTACTCACTTATATTATAATAACCTTTCACCACTAAAAGGTTTCGGAGTCTTTTTTTAAATATTTTTAGCGGAAGTTCTTTCCAGCTTTTTGGCAACTTATTATAAATAACTGGTGCCATGCAGTAGACACTTTTGCGCTTAAGTGCTGTTTTGCCTGGCTCCTGACATATCAAGCTATTATCTCGTCTATTGCGGGGAAACACGTCAGCTACACGTCTAAAACGACTCGGGTTTGCCTTCACAAACACAGCTACTTCTAGTATGTACAGACAAGGTAATGTTATTGTTATTTCTCACACAAGAATAAGAACTTCTATAAGATGTCATGGTAATGCTCCTCTAACTATTTGGAAAGCTTAGACAAGAAGTATATTTACCTTCATTAAGTCTATACAGCGGCTCCAATCCGCAACAGAACTCTGGTGCCACGTACGCCCTGATGCCTTTGTCGACAACCAGGCTGCAGCGGCAACTCACAGCCCCGGAGCTGTTTCTTGCCATCGCCTCGTATACCCCTCCATCCTCCAGGACCGTAGGGGCGATCTCCAGGGTATGGAAGTGCTCGTCTTGGTAGGTGTTGCGGCGAACTAGAAAGTTATTGATGAAATTATTAGTTAGGTTATAGGTTACTAGCTTTTGCCCGCGGCTTCGTTCGCGTTAAATTCGGGGTGACACAGTTACAAAATACTTGAAAGGAGAATACATTAAGACTGAAGAGCACAAAGGTACTGCTTATTTCATTAGAAATTTCTTCCAGCAGAGAAGAAAGTTGGATGAGATATGTAGACACGGTGTGCAGAGAGAAAAATAAAACTGACTGTCAGTGCGACATTGGACAGGTGGAAAAGACAAGGTCAGAAAAATGAATGATCTATAGTACGGCCAACGAGAAGCGATACCAAATGTAAACAAAACCCATGCTAAAACCCCATCAAAAATGGCCGCCCGAATGTTGGCGAACCCGTCTTAACGTTGTCATGTTTTTGCGGGGAGAACGAGACATTACGACAAAGGCACAAGATGGAAAGAGCTAAATATTAGATTGTCAACGCCACAGTTGTTCTTTAGGTTACTTACCATCAAACACCAGCGTTTCGCCATCTTTGAACCAAGTCAGCGTCGGAGACGGGTTGCCGACAACCTGACATGTCAACCGGACCGGGAAGGACGCCTGCACCCTCCTGTCTCGCAGCCGCATCGTGAACTGAGGAGGGTAGTCACCTTCCGCGTCTTGCGAACGCTCCCTACAATAGGAAATGTGTTTATAATTGATGGTAAATGAATCACTAAACAATTCCAAGTCAAGGACTACAATAATTAAGGACGTATTTTGTCTACGGACACACAGTATTAAACAAACAAAATTTTTCTGTATTTATTGGCAGCTAACAGAAAAATTATGCATAATGCATATTTTTTAAATATTCTTTTAATTCCATTGCGGTAACAGTCGGTATTAAAAGGATGCGACAAGATTTTTCTTTTATTTCCTTTTAGCATTATTGATAGGATTTCGTTATAATTATGTGACCACACTGACGTTTGAATATTTTGTTGTACCAGTGCCCGTAGAAATATCAAAAACTCCTTTCAAATATTTATGAGTCTGTCACTTATTTTGAATTTCGAACTGTGCTTCCAATATTTCCATGCCCATGTAAAGGTACAAATTGGTTGCCGGGGTTGCGGGTATACCGCGGCCCCGGAACGTAAAGGGCAATAGAAGGAACATGGGTGGGTGGGTTTTAGTCAGTAAAACTCCCCACGTTATTTGAGACGCTTATACTATTTTTGTAAAAAAGTAGATAAGTATATAATTTGATGATTTACTAGCGAACAATCAATTAATATGATGATCAAATCAATGACAATAGTGATAGTTTCATATTCCAACAATATTCCACCAGCAGGATTGCATTGATTAAAATTCATTGGTTTTTAGTTAACCAAAACTATTTTGATATTTGTGTCATTGCTGCTCTGAATGTCACTGTATCGATTAAATGTTTACCTACCTAACTCGCGAATACCAACATAACGGTCTAAAAATACATAAAACAATAGGGTAAGGTTACGAAGTCTAAAAAGTCCTTGTTTCAATATTTGATTTCAAACAAAGACCCTGCAATGCAATTTGTTCAATCAGTATAGTACTTAAGGTCGTCATTGATTTATTGGAACCGTGACAAAAAAAAAACATTCCTATTTACAAACAGTAAAACCAAAACATTGGCTTGAGCTTCGTACTTTATTGTTTATGGAATAAAAAGCTTTAAGTTTGAAGTCATTGGAGAAACACAAAACACATTGAGACTTGTAATTTCGGCAAGTAGTTCGCTAGCGTATTAAGAAGCACTTAACCTATTGTCAGAGTTAATAATTATAACGCCCTTGGCTCTTTAACTTGACTTAACATGTTCAGATTTATTATCAAATCAATTCTCTAAGTATTTTTGTTACACATAATAGTTTTAGTTATAACAACTTACCTCTTAAGCTTAGCATCAGCTTCCCAGATCAGCCGGTCTGTGACGACAGCCACCCGCGCGTACGTGGATGACTTCCCATGCACATTCGAAGCCTCGCAGCTGTACCGCGCCTCATCCTCTATGCAAATATCTTTGATGGTCAACGAACAGTCTTGACCATTATACAGAGTCGTCATCCGGCTTTCTTCCTCAATCTCGTGCCCATTCTTCATCCAAACTATTTCAGGCAACGGCTTGCCCTTGACGCTGCAGCTGAGGTTCGCCGTCTCGCCAACTAACACTTTCAGCTGTCCCGGCAGGATATCCACGAACTCCGGTCTGTCACCCGCGACACCAATACCAACTGGTGAGGACGTCTGCACCGACTCTCCCCACCCGTATCTGTTCTTAGGTGTGATTCGGAAGTGGTATTCCTCTCCTTGCTTCAAGTTGAATGCGTCGAAAGCGTTAAGTGGCGTGATTCCTAGTTCCACCCAGCGAGCGCCGCCTTCTGTACCGAGCAGCCAGCTTTCTACTTTGTAGGCGAGGACCGGCGCGGCGTCCCGAAGCTCGGTTTTCGGCCAGGCCAGAGAGACCCAGTTGTTGCCTCCTTCCACGACGCTCGGCTCACCCGGGATGCGATGCGGCACGGCTAAAACGAGAACCGATGCGGCACTGACCTTAAAGAATACTTGACGATATGCCAGCCGAGTCTGCCAGATGACTTATTGTATTGATTTGAGACTGATCGAGCTAGAATTGGCAGGTTAGGCTAAATATATAGCGGATAAATAGTGGGTATGATCTAATGATTTGTTGCTGAGTGCCCAAAACTGTTGTCATTGTTACGATGAATGATTGACGGATGCGTGAATAGGTTTGTATTGTCAAGTCTGTTATGTAATACTATTATGTTGATCAACTTGCAGAGTTCACGTCTGGCTTATCAATATTATTCCAGATAAAATTAGAATAAGGTTTAATGTTAAACCTCTACACCACCTCCTTTTTCCTGTGGGATAGAACTCACTAGAGCGGTGAGCTTACAATAGCAAGGTATTATAAATGTTATTTTCCAAGACTTGTCTAAATACTCTGCTATACTTACTGTGTAACGTTAACTACTTATTATATTATTTATACTAATACAATCTTACCAAGCAATACGTATTGCCTAGTACTAATTGGCAGTCACTACATTTAAAATACTAATATTCTACAGCATTACTTAGAATGGAGGATGGTCCCAAAAATAGTTGGGAAACGGCTAGGCAAATGACCATGTAGCTTTCTAGATGTGTATGACCCTTAAATACTCCACTATATGAATTCATAGTGGAGATTTGAGAATGTGTTTTTAAACAAATATAACTGTAGACGCCGCGTTGTACTCGAAAACTTTAAAATGCATATCAAACAGCACGCTCTGGGAATCGAACCAAAGATCATTACGCAGCGTTCGTGTATCCAGGGTTGCGGGTTATTCGAAAGAGATACGAAACACAAAACGCCAAAAAAATAACATTAATGTTTTTAGTCAGTATACGTCTGACACTTCCTCCAGCTCCGCCCAGAACGTTACTTGGTGATTACATATGTCAAAAAAAGCATTCGTGTAATTCCTATTCAGTTACTTTTTTGCGAATGACCTGATGAACCTTCTTTTGCCCGATATGTTCTGGGGGCACTGCACTGTATCTCTTTCAAACAACCCGCAACTCTGGAACAATCAGCAACCCCGGAATAACCCGCAACCCTGGACTATTCAGGTACTTACATCTAAATTTCCTTGTAGCGATGGACATTGCAGCATCTTCATTAGGATAAATCCAATCCGTTATAAGGTTTTCAGAAGAAGCTCGTTGAGTTACCTGAAAAATAAAGGTTTTTTTTTTGTTTAAACGTTGCCCTTCACTAGGAATTTCTCCTGTATCGTGGGTGCGTTTACATACATTTAAACTCACATACACAAACAGCCAGACTCGAAACAACTATCAGCAGGTCATACAAATATTTGTTTCGAGCGGGAATCAAACCCGCGACATGCACCGCAGCAGTCGATCGCTCAGTCTCTGCGCTAACCGTGCCGTCTAATACACTTCAACCTTTACGGGTATCAAAAACAATGATTACGTGCAGTGTTTACTGATTACGTAATCAAAGAATAGTGCAAATCACGTTTCAATTGATTGAGTATTTAAACAAATGAATGACAAACCTACTCGTTCTGTAGTAGGTGCTTCTGCAGTGTCAGTTAAACAACATGCTGTCAGGCAGATACACACAGTGACAAACTTCAAACCCCTTTTTTGCGGGTGTAAAATCAACAAATGATTTCCCCCGTTCTAAGCGGGGAGAGTGTCAGACTTTTACTGACTAAAACCCACTTATGTTTTTTTGTTTTTGCCCTTTATGTTCCGGTACGCGGTATCTCTTTCGAATAAAAATCCTCTGCTTTACTGACATCTCTTTAAGGCGCGCGTGAAACACTAACGCGCCGACGACACGGCACATCGTTACTGGACTGACGGGCAGTGAGCTACCCATGGCTCACCGTCCACAGGCATCTACGGTGGCCGGGAGTCTTACTTCAGACCCCTTTAGTTTAAATTCAATGTCACATGACGTCACACTTACCACAACAGTGACAAAGGCGCGGTCACATCCGTACGCGTTCCTAGCGAGTATACAATATGTGCCTGCGTCAGCTACTCCAGACCTCTTCAGAGTAAACTTCACATAGTCATCGGATGTCATCTTGCACACCCTCTGGCTGGTCGTGATGTCGCGCATGCCTTTCATAAATATAACTGTGGACAAAAATTTTATTACTTATAGTGAATATGGTATTATTATCTTTTTTTTTATGAATGGCATCTCGTTGTTCAACCAAGGAGGTTGTCGGCTGCTTAACCGGGCAAATCCTGTGGGCGCCTTAAAAATTATGACCTCCAGCCAGGGTAAAAACTAAGCGACTACACGCTAAGGGCACCCCCCGTGGGGTACAAGCCTCAGCTTAGGGCGTCGCTGAGGGACAGCAAGGGACAGGCTGGATCTGAGTGATATTATTTATGGACTATTTTAACTTACTGGCTCAGCAGTGCGGGCTGGCTCTTGCAAGGGACGGGTGGAGATATGAACACATTAAAGAGCACCACACCAAAGCTCTTGAGAACTACCCTAGCATTCTGATAAATGCAGTCGCTGTGGCCGAATACTAGGCTAGATGGCAGATGACATTATCTATGCATCACCAGTTTGTTGATGCCACGATGTCTTCGATTATTTGTAGTTTTTTCACAATGTTATACTTTTAGTTTTGAAAACAGTTGTCATCACTACATAGAATAAAACAAAGTCGCTGTCGCTGTCTGTATTTTGCTATGTTGTAAAAAAAACTACGCAACGGATGTTAATGTGTTTTTTTTTTAATAGGTAGAGTGATTCAAGAGGAAGTTTTATATGTATAATACTTTACGCTATGACTCTTAGGAGGTGAGCAGCGGGTGAAACCGCTGGGCGGGTCGCTGGTAAAATTATACAACATAAAACACCAGACAAATAAAACTTCAATTTAACACGTTACACGTATCAAAACACCACAACTGCGCCAAAAACAAACATTTGAATACAAAGAAATCTCACCTTTAGGTTTAGGGTCTCCTTGCACCCTGAACGAGATATTGATATCTTCGCCAACTTGAATTAGGATATCCTTCTCCGGTCTGCCAGCAATGACTGCAGGCTTTCCCTCTAGCTCGTTAGTCACCACAGTAATTGCAGCATTCATGTCAACCTTGCCATCAGTACTCCAGGCCCTGCAGGTATACATGCCTGACTCTTTTTCCGTAACATCTGAGAGAGCTAGAGTATAAAGCCCCCTTTCGACAAAAGTTTTTGCATTCCTGTATACTTTGGTGACGGAACGACCTTCTCTGAGCCATTCAACCTTGGTAGGGCTGCCCATGATCTCGACCTGGAGACCTATGGTGCCCCCTTGCGCGACCTTGTAGTCGTATAAAACGTTGGTGAAGTGTGGTCGTCGATACCCTTGGCGGAATGGTTCGTAAGGGCGGTTAGTTCTTGGAGTGCCATGGCGCATCTTTTCTGAAATTAAATGGTTGGTCGTTAAGTAACAAAATAAACAAAATTGCCCCGTTATGCACAGGACTTAAATATAACAGGCTTCATGAAGGTGTACTATAAGGCAAAACTAAAATAACCTTATTTATGTCAGTGGTGTAATGTATCGTAATATACTACTAAGTTTTTGAAGCATTGAACTTGAAATTGAAATAACACATTAATGACTGTTTTTGTTTTACATTTAGTTAGCTAACAGAACGTAACCGTGGTACATAATAACATAAAACCAGGTAAGGCAGAGGTGCATCTTATAGATCACCCCCATATGACCAGGTTGCTCCGTACTTTTAAACAAATGCCTTACCCCACACTAGGAATTTCTCCTGTATCGTGTGTGCACAAACATTTGAAGTCACATACACAAAGAGCCAGACCCGAAACAACTACCTACCCTTCAAACCCTTACTCTTGGACACGGCTGTATTGTTAGGAGGTTCCTTTCTCTAGATCTCTGACCGCCGGTAGCTTGGGCCCTGTTCCCGATACCGGTGGCTACTATTTTTTATATTTTTTAATGTTTATTTTGTTATTAAGAAATATTTAGAAATGTAAAATTATATGTGAAGAAATCAATAAACGAAAAAATATACACATAGGCCTCAGAGAACTTTAACAGTAATTACTATGACTTTTAATTGGTAGACGGACCTATTATAGTGGTTACGTACTATAAATAAATTCTTTGTAAATCGATAGCGTAGGTAGAAAACAAAAGACCGCGTGTTGAAATAAACTACGATATACTTATTCGCAAAGAAAGATACTAATTAGTAGTTTAATTAACAGTGTGGATGAATAGCTTAAATACTATAGAGTATTTACACATTAGAATCCTAATACTAAAATCTTCTATCAAAGTTGTTGAACTACAGACAATTTTTAGTACTAAGTACGAAGTTATTGATTCCAAAGGGCCTGTTAGTACCTTCCGACGCGTAAATTTTAAAACACATCTATAATTATTTCAATGCATTGGACGAGGGGTGTCCTTAACCTTGAAACCTTCGTCTAACATTCACAAACTTTCATTAATCTTGGAATTAGAACCAGTAATTGCAAAAAAAACACACGGAGATGTTCATGGAACATTTTTAACTAACTACGAACAATTTTAAACGAGACGCATTATAAGTGTTCGCGGCGAATGACGGCGTGTGGTTATAGCCGTGTTTCAATCGAGACTGGTCCGAGGGGTCTTGTCACCCCGACAGACTCCCGCCCTTGAAATACAATGCGACTTTAGTGTGTGTTCATTGGTTCTTGTTCACGTGGATGCAATGAAAGTTACCCTTAGACCGAGAATAGTCTAGAAGGCTGAATGGGTTCAGTAGTAAGAGTGAACGAAAAAGAGATTCGCGCAAAAGTGTACTTTTAAAGGTAACGGAACGATTTTTATGGAAAGTATCATCCGACTAAATTAGATAGTTAATATCAGACTATCCACAACCACATATGGTTATACCCTAGGTTTCTTAACCATAGTCGGATATTTAATATAATTTACATACACAGAAAAAATCACTAATATTTACTACGCTACCGTCCTGACAAAGCAACGTAATTGAAATGAAGCATGCTGCACTGTAAAAGGGAATCTAAGTGGTAAAAACATGACTCAATTTAATTTTACGTGCCATAATGAATAGAACATAATGATATTCTCGAGATCTAGCAATGTGAACTTTCATGTAAAGTAATAAAACTCGAAATGAACTTACCAGTAAAGCTAACTACATGATTAATTTGATCTGTCCACACGGAGTTCTCAGCTTTGCACGTGTACTTTCCACTGTCCTCAGGGGTGGGTGAGCTGACTGCTAGCCTGCATACTCCGTCTGCGAGGTAGTAGGCCTGGAACCTCTCGTCATTAGACACCGGTTTGTCATCCTTCAACCAAGTGATTGTAGGTAGAGGCTGGCCGCGTATACGGCATTCTAAGACTAACTCGTTCTCCGCGAGATGGTATGTGTCTGTGAAGAGATTAGAACTATTAGTGAGCAAATCCTTGGGATGAGATTGAGGTCAATAGTAAACCTATATTTATCAGACAACAAAAGAAGGAAGAGGTTCTCAATCCGTCGGAATGTTTTATATTTTACTTAGTTTATTATAGAGGTTTGCATGTGTATGTTTCTTTTTCATTCTTTTATTCGTGTATTATACAGTAGTATGTATATCAGTTGTCTGGTAACCATAACACAAGCTCTGCTTAGCTTGGGAGCAGATAGCCGTGTGTGAGTTGTCCCAAGATATTTATTTATTTTATTAATAGCTTATATTCTGAATTAACACATAGGCTATTTTATAATCGCAGGGCGCAGCTAGACTAATAAAATAATTATAAATGGGAAAGTTTGTGAGGATGTACAGGGTGTCCTGTGACAGAATCAGGATTTGAATTTCAAACTATTCTTATACTAATGAGCAGAGGGGCGCACGTATACCTACGGAAATGCACGCGAACAACGCCGCAAGCAACAGCTAGTTAGTACAAACAGATAACATATTTATATTGTGCCGATAAACTGTTACGCGGTTTGCCGGGTTTACTAAGTGAGCAACAAATTTGGTCCGATTATGAAATAAGGTATCTACATAAGAATATTAAATAGTTTTTTTTTATAATCTATATTTGGCATCAGAATGAAAATAAAACTTGTCTATGCTGATTTCTAAGAGCTGTGCTCGTTGCAAGTCAAGTTTTTTTATAAACCGTGAGTAGAGTTCACATTTTCCTCAAATTCTGCAATTTCAGCGAATTTTTTAAACTGTATAATTACTGGGTATCAAAATACACTTGTCTTCCCCGCCATTTCGATATTGTTTTTTACTGGTTTACCAGGTATAGTGCATACCTGGAAACCATAAAAAAATCACCAAAGTTCCAACTTTTTCACAAGGTTTTCTTTTCTAAATCAGTTTTTTATCTGTATTAGTATTCTGATATTAGTCCTATTCATTATATCAATCAGTACAATGTTTTGACTGGGTTTGTTGAGTTTTACCGTGAAACGTATTTTTTTTTTAAATTACTTAATTTCAATTGGCTTTGTGTAGAATCCGTGTATTTCATTTGTATTAAATTATAACCGGCACAAATCAAAATAATGTCGTAAGAAAATAAGATAATCCTTACTAATATTATAAAAGCGAAAGTGAGTTCGTTTGTTTGTTACGTCTTCACGCCTAAATGGCAAAACTGATTTTGATGAATTTTGGTACAGAGATAGCCGGGCCCTGGAGACGGCTATAGGCTATTTTTTTTAATGAGAGAGAAAGAGGGAAGAAAAGGGAAAACTTGGCTTTGCTATTACAATAAATAAGGCGCAAGTACAAAAACTACAGGTAGAGCAGGTTAAACCCGAATTTAACGCGAGCAAAGTCGCGGGCAAAACCTAGTTTTGAATATTTCCACTCTTATTGGTGTTTACCGATATGAACGTAAGTGCCACCTGTAATGCTGGCCGAACATTATTCTCGTAACTTACTAAGCAGCTCATTCAACATTTTGCCGATAGAGGGTGAGTCTTTCAATCAAGCAGCCATTCTGAAATCAATTTATTTGGACCTGCCATAGAATTGATATTTGACTGACAACAACGTCAGTTGTAAACTAGGTTGTCTATGATTTAGTTCGTTCTTGTAAAACACAGATGGCGCTTTGACTGCGTATGGATAAAGTTTATGAGTCATACTGGGTCCGTACGCTTAGGTGACGCATCTATGGACAGGCGAGGGAAAATCAGTCTTCCTAGCTGAACCATTTTTGTGTAGTAAGGCTTATTTTTCTTTGCATGTTTTCCGCTGATGACACCTTTTGCTTATTGCAGTTGTATAGGGCCGTGACCTTTATAGACTAACGGAAAATGCTATCATTTGTTTGGGTACAGTTTCGCGTGAGTCACACAGCGTTTATTTTGGTGAAAGCTTTGGGAAAGTTGAACTGATAAAGGTTTTCTATTTAGTATGTAGAGACTGAAACATCAAAATATTAGCAGGCGTAACTCCTTAAAGAGGTAGGCAAGGGTGGAACGTACAACTGATATCATTACAGTTCCCTTTTAAGCTTTTACAGTGTTTTTAGAGCATTTAGGCGCATGTTATTAAGACCTTCATGTTCAATACAAATTTAAATTGTGTTTACCAACAAAACAACACAAATAAATAAGATAATATTATTTGTCACAACAACAAAATATATAAATTTTTTATAATCTTTATTTTGAAAAAAAAAAGGCTTTATCGCAAGCCTAAAAAAATATACATTTACTAGCTGTGCCCAGCGGTTTCACCCGCTGCTCACTTAGGGGTATAAAAAATAGATGTTGGCCGATTCTCAGACCTACCTGATATGTACACAAATTTCGTTTAAATCGATCCAGCCGTTTCGGAGGAGTATGGGAACGAAAACTGTGACACGAGAATTTTATATATTAGAAGATTTGAATTTTATATTCGAGACGACAATGAGCGGATAAAAATGCAAATCAAATCCTTTCATAGTGATTAATAAAAACGTTGTTTGTTTCAAGTGGGTATTTGTTGCTGTTGTTCTCTTTTAACTTTACCTCTCTCTACCATTTACCCTCGCCGAGTGAATTACGTAGAAATGAAGAGCAAAACGAAGAGAGAGAAACATAAATGTGGCCCAACGCAAGCAACACAATTTATTATTAGGTAACGAAATTTCTTGGTGTGTCAAATCACCGCTTAGACAGCAATTTAGTATGCTGATAGATACAGACCTATAATAGTAGTGGGGCTATAGAGGTATTTTAAGTTCAGTTATTTTACAGTTGCAATTCAAATAAAGAAAATGTGTGAACCTATCGTAATTTCAATAAGAAATTTTCAATAATTCTAAACAATTAAGAGCCTCCAATTTCTTTTTGGATAGTTTTTTACAGTAGTAAAATACATATATGTAGTATAGTATTTTGAAGACATTTTAAAACAAATGCTAGCACTTACCGCGAATAGATCTCGTGAAGGTCGGTGGAATTGGTGAGGCTTCGAAGCTTGGGTAGACCTTCAGGTTGGCGGAACTGTTCACGGAGCCATTCTCATTCTCAACTGTGCAACAGTACTCAGCTGAGTCACTGACAACTGCATTCAGAACCTCCAGGGTTATAAGTCCATCCATAAACTTTGTCAAGAACTTCAATTTATCTTCTAAAATCACTCCATTCTTGTACCACGTGACCTTAGGATCTGATGATGATAGGACGCTGCATGTCAGCTTAACTCTTGAGCCTTCGACAGCAGTTCTGTCTGTGAGGTAAGTAGAAAATACTGGTTTCCTTCTAAGGTCTCTGGAGAGTCCTGAACGTTTTTCAGAAACTAGGCTTCTTGCCTCGCTCAATGCTTTTGACCTGTGTCTTTCGACTCGTCTTTCAGAATCGCCTCTATAGAACCTTTCTGTTTTCCTTTCTGATTCGCTTCTATCTGGCTGCGGTGGAGCTGAAGACCTGAGTTGTGAGTCCAAAACAATCGTCTGAGCCTTGTATATTGTAGCATTTCTGCCTAATGATTCCCTTTCAGCAAACCTTTCATGTTCAAATGTTTTCTCTGTGTAGCCAGAAGGCCTCATGAACTCCATGGTGTAATCTCTGTGGCTGTGGTCAACGAATTTGGTTCGTTCATCAGATTTTTGTCTTGATGGTTCATAATGGTACTCTCTTATGTAATGATCTTCTCCCTCCGTTTGTCGGGTTGCAGAAACGTCACCATTTTGTTTTCTTTTTGGTTTAGATTCACTAAACGTGTTCTCTGAGCTAGATGAAGTCTTCTGTGCTGCTTCATTCAAATCTTTCTCTATTTCTCGTCTTCTCTCTTCTCTTATTCTTCTTTCTGTTTCTCTTATTTCTTCTTCACGTTTTTCGTATTGTTCTTGTTCTTTTATCTGGCGAAGTTTTTCTTCTTCTTTTCTTTTTTTAGCAGCGTCCTTTCTAGCTTTATTCGCTTCCTCAGCTTCTATCTTCATGCGTGCATTCTCTGCTTCCATTTTCTTTTTAGAAATCATTTTCTTTTCTAGCCTGGCTTTCTCTTCTTCTTCACGAAGCTGTTCTTCTAGTTTTTCTTTTTCAAGTCTTTCAATTCTCTGTTTTTCTCTCTCTCGCTTTTTGTCATCTTCCTCTTTTAAGAATTTGTCTTTTTCATCAGCTTCCCGTTTTTGTTTTTCTTTTAACTTTTCATCGTACTTACGTTTGTTTTCTGCTTCTTCTTTTTCCTTAATAGCTTTTTCTTCCCGATCTTGTTTCACCTTTTCTTCTTGTTTGAGTTTCTTTTCAGCTGCTCTTTTATCTTTTTCCCGTTTGTCAGCTTCTTTATCTTTTTTCAGCTTCTCATCTTCTTGATATTTCTTTTCGGATTCTAGTTTATCTTTTACTTGTTCCTTAATTTTCATTTCTTCCTTCTTTTTAAGTCGCTCAGTTTCAATCCTTTCTTTTTCAAGTCTTTCTAACTCTGCATTTGCTTTTCTAGCTTTGATTTCCTGTTCCAGCTTTGCTTTTTCTTTTTCTATTTTAGTTTCTTCTGCCTGTTTGCTTGCCGCTTCTTTCTTTGCCTTTTCTTCATCTTTCATACGTTTCTTAGATTCTGCCATCATCATCTTATCTTTTTCGTCTTGATGTTTTGTTTCGAGTTCTTGTTCTGTTTCACGCTTTCCAGTTTCTTGTTTTTTTATTTGAACTTTAGTTTCTTGCTCTAGTTTTATATTTTCTGGTGGGATATTCTCTAGTCTTTCTTTTTCTTGCTCCTGTTTAATTTGTGATTGTTCAAGTTCGTTTTCTTCCAACTTTTGTACTCGTTCTTTTTCGGCGTTGTGTTTTTCCGCCTGTTTTATATCGGTTCTTACTTTTAATTTTTCTTCTTCATCCTTCTTCTTCTTCTTAGAGGGTCTCTTCTTCTCAATCGGTTCTTTCTCTTTGATTTTTTCTGACGCTAACCTCTCGTTTTCTAGCTTTTCAGCCTCTTCCTTTTCTTTTTTTTCGCCCTCCAATTTTGCATTCTCTTCGTCGATTTTCATTTTTTTGCCCAGATTTTTCATTTTGCCTTCTTCTTTTACGTGTTTCTTTTCAAGCTTTTGTGCATCCTCGAGCTTTTTAGCCTCTACCTGGTCACTCATGAATTTTTCAGCCTCAACTCGTTGTTTCTCCAGCTTTTTAGTCTCTACCTGGTCTTTCTCGAGCTTTTCAGCCTCAAATCGTTCTTTCTCGAGCTTTTCAGTCTTGACTCGCTCTTTCCCAAGCTTTTCAGCTTCAATCCGTTCCTTTTCGAGTTTCTCAGCCTCAATTCGTGCTCTCTGTAGTTTTTCAGCTTCTTCTGTTATTTTTAAGTCTTCAAGCTTCTGTGCTAGTAGCCGTTCTTCCTGAAGCTTTTCAGTCTCAGCTATCTGTTTATTGACCTTTTCAGCTTCAAGTCGTTCTTTCTCGACTTTTTCTGACTCCAACCTGTCGTTTTTAAGCTTTTCAGCCTCTTCCTTCTCTTTTCTTTCAGCTTCCAATCTAGCATTCTCTTCGTCTTTTTTCTTCTTTTTAGCGAGCTTTTTCTTTTCACCTTCTTCCTTTATTTTCTTTTCTTCTAGTTTTTGTGCTTCTAGCCGTTCATCTTCCAATTTTTTAGCCTCTACCTGCTCTTTCTCACGTTTTTCTGCCTCGTGTCGTTCTTTCTCAAGTTTTTCAGCCTCAACTCGTTCTTTCTCGAGCTTTTCAGCTTCAAGTCGTTCTTTCTCGACTTTTTCTGACTCCAACCTCTCGGTTTCAAGCTTTTCAGCCTCTTCCTTCTCTTTTCTTTCAGCTTCCAATCTAGCATTCTCTTCGTCTTTTTTCTTCTTTTTAGCGAGTTTTTTCTTTTCACCCTCTTCCTTTATTTTCTTTTCTTCTAGTTTTTGTGCTTCTAGCTGTTCATCTTCCAATTTTTTAGTCTTTACCTGCTCTTTCTCACGTTTTTCTGCCTCGTGTCGTTCTTTCTCAAGTTTTTCAGCCTCAACTCGTTCTTTCTCGAGCTTTTCAGCCTCAACTCGTTCTTTCTCGAGCTTTTCAGCTTCAAGTCGTTCTTTCTCGACTTTTTCTGACTCCAACCTCTCGGTTTCAAGCTTTTCAGCCTCTTCCTTCTCTTTTCTTTCAGCTTCCAATCTAGCATTGTCTTCGTCTTTTTTCTTCTTTTTGGCGAGTTTTTTCTCTTCGCCTTCTTCCTTAATTTTCTTTTCTTCTAACTTTTGTGCTTTTAGCCGTTCATCTTCTAGTTTTTCAGCCTCACCTCGTTCTTTCTCGCGCTGTTCGGCTTCAACTTGCTCTGTTTTGAGCTTTTCAGCTTCAAGTCGTTCTTTTTCGACTTTTTCTGACTCTAACCTTTCGTTTTCAAGCTTTTCAGCCTCTTCCTTCTCTTTTCTTTCAGCTTCCAATCTAGCATTCTCTTCGTCTTTTTTCTTCTTTTTGGCGAGTTTTTTCTCTTCGCCTTCTTCCTTAATTTTCTTTTCTTCTAGTTTTTGTGCTTCTAGCCGTTCATCTTCCAATTTTTTAGCCTCTACTTGCTCTTTCTCACGTTTTTCTGCCTCGTGTCGTTCTTTCTCAAGTTTTTCAGCCTCAACTCGTTCTTTCTCGAGCTTTTCAGCTTCAAGTCTTTCTTTCTCGACTTTTTCTGACTCCAACCTCTCGTTTTCAAGCTTTTCAGCCTCTTCCTTCTCTTTTCTTTCAGTTTCCAATCTAGCATTGTCTTCGTCTTTTTTCTTCTTTTTGGCGAGTTTTTTCTTTTCGCCTTCTTCCTTTATTTTCTTTTCTTCTAGTTTTTGTGCTTCCAGCCGTTCATCTTCCAATTTTTTAGCCTCTATTTGCTCTTTCTCACGTTTTTCTGCCTCGTGTCGTTCTTTCTCAAGTTTTTCAGCCTCAACTCGTTCTTTCTCGAGCTTTTCAGCTTCAAGTCGTTCTTTCTCGACTTTTTCTGACTCCAACCTCTCGGTTTCAAGCTTTTCAGCCTCTTCCTTCTCTTTTCTTTCAGCTTCCAATCTAGCATTCTCTTCGTCTTTTTTCTTCTTTTTAGCGAGTTTTTTCTTTTCACCTTCTTCCTTTATTTTCTTTTCTTCTAGTTTTTGTGCTTCTAGCCGTTCATCTTCCAATTTTTTAGCCTCTACCTGCTCTTTCTCACGTTTTTCTGCCTCGTGTCGTTCTTCCTCGAGTTTTTCAGCCTCAACTCGTTCTTTCTCGAACTTTTCGGCCTCAACTAGCTCTGTTTTGAGCTTTTCAGCTTCAAGTCGTTCTTTCTCGACTTTTTCTGACGTCAACCTCTCGTTTTCAAGCTTTTCAGCCTCTTCCTTCTCTTTAATTTCAGCTTCCAATCTAGCATTGTCTTCGTCTTTTTTCGTCTTTTTGGCGGATTTTTTAATTTCGTCTTCTTCCTTTATTTTTTTATCTTCTTGTTTTTGTGCTTCTAGCCGTTCATCTTCTAGTTTTTTAGCCTCTACTTGCTCTTTCTCACGTTCTTTTGTCTCGTGTCGTTCTTTCTCAAGTTTTTCAGCCTGAACTCGTTCTTTCTCGCGCTGTTCGGCGTCAAGTAGCTCTTTTTCAACCCTTTCAGCTTCAAGTCGTTCTTTCTCGACTTTTTCTGACTCTAACCTTTCGTTTTCAAGCTTTTCAGCCTCTTCCTTCTCTTTTATTTCCGCTTCCAATCTAGCATTCTCTTTATCTTTTTTATTCTTTTTGGCAAGTTTTTTCTTTTCGCCTTCTTCTTTTAATTCTTGCTCTTCAAACTTTTGTGCTTCTAGCCGTTCTTCTTCTAGCTTTTTAGCCTCTACCTGATCTTTCTCACGTTTTTCTGCCTCGTGTCGTTCTTCATCGAGTTTTTCAGCCTCAACTCGTTCTTTCTCGAACTTTTCGGCCTCAACTAGCTCTGTTTTGAGCTTTTCAGCTTCAAGTCGTTCTTTCTCGACTTTTTCTGATTCTAACCTTTCGTTTTTAAGCTTTTCAGCCTCTTCCTTCTCTTTTCTTTCAGTTTCCAATCTAACATTCTCTTGATCTTTTTTATTCTTTTTGGCTAGATTTTTCTTTTCTTCTTCCTTTTCCTTGAGGTTTTGCTCATCAAGCTTTTGCGTCTCCATCTGCTCTTCTACGACCTTTTCAGCTTCTATTGTCTCTGTTTTGATCTGCTCAACGTCCAATTGCTCCAATTTCGGTGTATCTTCTTCTTTCTTCTTTTTCGAGAGTTTCTTCTTTTCAGTCTGTTCTTCTACTGTCTTAGCTTGTTTTTCATTTTCTTGTTGTTTTGTTTCATCTTCGTTTTGCTTGCTATGTGATTCGACTTCTTTAGAATCATTTTTGATATCATCCTTTTTATCAAGGTCCGTTTGTTCAAGGGCTTCTCTTTCTTTATCAAGAAATTCTTTATCAACAGCTTGAGTTTCCCTGGCTGATAAATCCTCACCTGGTTTGTACTGGACGTCTAATTTTGATTCTTCGTCATCTTTTCGCTCTATTTGTTGTTTTGATTCAGTTTGTTTGACTTCTTCTTTCTGTTGATTTTTAGCGTGTTTTGCCTCTTCTGTTTTCTTAGTCTTTTTAGGTTCTCCCTCATCACTAGTCTTTTCCGCCTCACTAGTTTCGGGCGCTAACCTTTCTTCTGTTTCTTTTAATTCTTTTTCTTTACATTGATCGAGTTTATCTTCATTTCTAGAAGTGTGTTCTGTTTGATCGTAATCTCTATTGGTTTCCTTAGAAATATCTTCACCCTGAAGCATAGGAATAGCTGCCTGATCTTTTTGTGTCTTTTGTTCGTCTATTCTGGTTTCTTCATTCTTACTCCGATCTTTTTCTTTTAGTTGTTCATCATCTTTGACTTGTGGTTCATGTTTAATTGTTTCTTTTTCTTCTAAATTACGTTCCATAGACACTTCATCATCCGGTTTTATAGATATCGCAGTATCTTCTTGTAACTTTCTTTCAAACTCATTTTCACCGGTTTCAGCAAATTTGATGGCTTCTTCTTTTTCCCTTTCTTGTTTTTCTTGACAAGTTTTTTCCAAAACCTCACCTTCGTCTTTTAGAAGAACTTCTACTTTTTCCTGTAAGGCTTTTTCTTCTGCAAGCTGCTTTTCGATAATTTCTTCAACTAGCACTTCTTTATCGTTTTCGATAACTTTCTCTTTAACCTCAACAACATCTTCCGGACTCTCCACCTGCTGTTCTTTTTCTATAGTTTTCAATTCTTCTTCTGAAGGGAGCTCTTGCTGAATCTCTTCGTTTGACTTTTCTTTTACTTTGTTAGGTTGCTCTTTTTCCGGTGTCTGTTCTTTGTCCGAGTCTTGTTGTTGACTAGAGGAAAGAGCTGTACTTGAAGCTCCGCCTAAACCAATGCTTTCTGTTTGCTGTTTCTCAACATCTAGTTTTGAAGGCTCCTTTTTAAAGATTTCGGTTTCTTCTTGTTTTAAAATGCCTTCGTTGTCTTGAGGCTGAGAGATGTCAGCCTCTTTTTCAATTATTGACTTTGAAGTACCGACATCTTCAATTTCAGATATTGTTTGGTCCTTTTCTTCTTCAAGCTTGGGTGGGTCGGATTCTTTTAAACGTATTTCGGAATCTAAGGTTTTTTCAACTTTAGAAGAAACACTAGGTACCTGTTCATCTTCGAAAAGTAGAGAGTTTTCGGTTTTCTCCAGCACTGTTTTTTTATCTGACTCAACTGCAGGTAAGGTTTGTTCTGCGTCAGATACAGGAATAGTTACATTTACTTCTTCAATCGTTTCAGTAACCTCAGCTTCTAGTATTTCTCTTTCTTCAATGGATTCTGTTATGGCCTCAGGCAATAGTGATATGTGTACGGTAGCAATAGCTTGTGCAGCTATTTCTTCGATAAGTTCAGAAGCAACTTGTTCTATTTCAGTCTTAAAATCAGTTTCCTGAATCATTACTTGTTTCCGTACTTTTCGCTTTTTCCCATCATCATGAGTTTGACTGGTGCTTGGCAACTCTGCTGTTTCTTCTACTTGATTAAGTTCTTCCTTACTGATGTCATCAACTTTGGCAATCATTTCGAGTTTTTCTTGAATCAAACCTGATGTAGTATCTAGTAGATCACTCTTTTTAGAAGTTGGTAAGACAGTGTCTTCTTGTTGTAATATTTCCAAAACTTGTTCTACTACTTGCTGTTCAGTTTCTTTCGATAATTCACAGATTTTGTTTTTAATGAAATTGGAGACATCAATTATTTGTGATGAAAGTTCTTTAAACACTGGAATTTTCTCCTTGACCTCTAAAGTAGACTTCAATTCAATGTTAGTTAGATACTTGTTAACACATTCTAGAAGATTGTCTACCTTTTGTATAGCTTCCGAGCCTAATACTGAAGCTTGTGGCACCATTATTTCACAAATACTTGATTTGAGTTCTTCAAGTATAATCTTAGTAAATGCAGCATCACTTGGCAATCTAGCTGTTTTATCAAGATTGATATAGAATTTTATGTCTTCAAAATGGTTTAAAACTTTGCGTAATGACTTTTTAAAAGCCTTCCAATTTTGCTTTTCTGCTTCGTTGATTTCGATAATTCCTGATATATTCTTGATCGAGCGTAAAAGAGTTTCAGATGGTTTACCGTAGTTTTCGAACATATAAATCTTTTGTATGCTTGAAATAGTACCCCGCATATTAGAAATACTTCCATAAACAGAATGGACAGCTGTAAGTATTTGATCTCGTACTTCTGCAGTCAGAGTAACTTCTGCTAAATCTTTTTCAAGCGCAAATACTTTATCTTCTAATTGATCAAGAATGTGAACAACCTCAACGCCTTTTTCTATCAAAACCTCAGCACTATCCGCAAAGCTAAGTTTCAGTGTTTTTATTGTATCCTTAAGATTGATTAAACTAGACACAATACTAGCTAAGTTACCTTCTCTGATATTTACTTTAGAGGCTTTTTCTAATAGTTTTACTGTTTCATCTGTTTCAGAAGAGCACTTTTCTAGAATGTTTTCGTTTTTTATTTCTACAGGTAACGTTTCAGCAACTTTAACCTCTTGCGTTTCACTCATGTTATTGACTAATAATTGTAACGTGGCGCATGCCTCTTGAAGTAATTCTGGTGGACTATCTTCATTGATTTGGAGCTGGACACTCCTCACACTGCACTCTAAATCTTCAAGAGTCTCATTGAGTGTGTCATTTGCAGTTCCATCATAATCCCGTTTGAGCTTAATGATAACAGTCTGTACTTCATCAAGTGCATCTCTCAGAGCTTCATTGTCTTCAACTTCCCTGACCGTGGGTAAATTTATTTTATCGGTTACTTCTTGAAGTAATACTTCCAGTTGTTTCATTGAGTTTTCTTCGGTTTTAGGGATTTCAACTAAAAAAAAAAACAATTAATTATTAACATATTTTCTATTTATAGACAAAAAAATCAACAAAAGCATGTTTATTTGCACAAAAAATATTTTGTAAGAGAAAAGGTTGCATGATTAAACTAGTTTAGTTCACACCTTATTTGTAACATATTCGATTTTGAAAAAGATGGTTATTGTAATCTGCCTAGATTAGTTTTTAAAATGAAAAAGATCTTCAGTGCGGAAATAATCCTGATTATACAGTTTAGCAATTTAGTTTGGCATTTTTTGTAATAAAAATAAGTGTGATCTTTATGGTCATAAATGGATTACCTATCTCCGCTGTCTTAATGATTAGGGGTACACCAGAATCAACAGTTTTGTCCAAATCTTCTTGCAAGTGTGTGATGATTTCCGACACTCTTTGAAGAGCATCGGGTTTTGCCATTGGTGCAATCTCTCCGGCACTCTCCAATGCTTTAGTATGCAGATTTGATAAAGCATCTTGTAACTTTTGTGCCAATTTAGCCTGTTCTACTTTAGCTTCTTCCAATAAAACAGGTTCTTTAGCTACGTCAAGAAATTCTATACTTTCTCTCAAATCTTTAGCCATTTCGATCGACGCATTCAACTCTTGAGAGTTAGTATGTTCCGAAATAACACCAACTAACTGTGCTATTTCCTCAGAAATAAACTCGTCAATGTGCTGTATGATACCTCCTTGTTCTGGAAATAAACAAAATAATGTCATCTTTGATTGATTAATGTTGGTACATCAAAAGCTAGTCTGACAGCCGCTGTACAATATTAAATGCGTGTAAAAGTGTGCGTGTATCTGTGTGTGTGTGTGCGTGATAATGTATGTTATCATTAAAATACCGATTATAGAAGCCGGAAGATTAGAACCGATTTTAAATCTACATTATAACATATTATCTACCTACTAGGCCACGCATAAAGTATAGGGACAAAAATAAGTTAAATCCTGCAGAGAGGGTTATAGGTTGAAGAGCATAGGTTTTAAGAAATGTCATAATGATTAAAGTATGATGTCAAACTTCAAACAGATGACTAAATAAATTGTTTTGTTTACCGGTTCCTTTTACCAAACTACGCTTCATAGGATGATCATTTTCGCATTCCCTTTGTTTTAGACCTATTTCTACAGACTCATTGCTAAATGATTCAATTAAAACCGTTTCAAGTTTTTCTGAAGCCTTACAATCATTGTATACGTTTTCAGCTATAAGTTTAGAGTCTTTTAACAAGTCTTTTTCTGCTAATAAAGGTTCAATCCCTTCTAATACACATTCATTTATTTCAATGTTCTTTGTAGGTTCCAATTTTATAGAATCATCAGTTGTAGTACTATTTACCGTAACTTTATTTAGTTTAAAAGAGTCTGAATTAGTTGGTGTAGCCTCTTGATTTATTTCAAATATTTGTGAAAGACCTGATAGTAAAGAAATAGCAGTATTAGATTGCGCTTCATCACTTTTGACTTTTTCTGGAAATTCACTGTCAGATGCATTTTTTGCAGATTCTTCAGATGATATGATTTCGTATTCAGATAAATGTGCAACTAATATTGGTTGAGTAACATTAGTTTGGGCATGATTTAGTAGGTCATCAGAAGGTTGGACTTGCTCAAAAATAAGTGCATGAACAACTTCATTAACAGCATTTTTCTCATTTTGAATAGTTTTGATGGCATCTTCGATAATCTCTTCAATTTGTTCTAGGATCATCAATTCAGCCTCATGGCTAGGTACTAACCTTTCTGATACTTTATTTTCAGTTTCTAATTCTATTGCTGCAACTGATTCTATTGCTTTGAATGGGGAAAGATTTTGTAAAACTACAGGTTGTAAATCCACACTTGCCACTGGCTTTTCATCGAATATAATATTTGTTTCAGTTGCAAAAGTTTCAGTTTCATCAGAACTAACATTTTCTAAGCAAGTTGGCTCTGTTTCCTGACAAACAACAGCTTTTTCAATATTTTCTACTGATAAAGCTGCAAAAAGTTCAAGCTCTTTTTCTTCTACTGGTGTTAAGGATTCCAAAATAAAAGGTTCGAGATTTTCACTTAACATCAACTTCGTATTGGTTTCCTCTAGTATTTCACGGATAATACTGATATCTGTAACTTCTCCGGAAAAACTAGGTTCTTCTATAGGTACTACTTGTTCTAAAATTGGAAGAATTGAAACAGCAATTGTTGTTAAAATTTCTTCTACACTGTTAACCGCTATTTTATCGGATTTCTCTACTTGCTCAAGTATGACTGGTTCAACTTGAGTTGAAGAAAACTTTTGTATTTCATTGTCGTCTGATTTTAGTGGTGTTGCAGTAACAGAATTAACATCTTCAATAGGTATTAATGTTTCTAAAAGCTGCGGCATGGAAGACTCAACTTGATGGACCGGAGCAACATTTTCCAATAAATTGTCAGTAACATCAGTTAGAAAAGCTAAATTTGCAAACGAGTCAATAGGAGTTACTGGTTCCAAAACTAAAGGTTGAGAGCTTTCACTGAAAGCATTTTGTACCTTTTGGTCTTGTTCTATAATTCTAGCCGCAGTTGGAACTTCATCATTATTTACAGTCTCAGGTATAGTGATTTCGTCTGTTTGAATCGCATTCAATTCTTTTACTCCTAAGAAGTCATCAGTAACACTGAAATTAGTTATTTGTGCAGCAACTTTTGCTTGTTGAATAGGTTCTACTTGTTCCAAAATTGGTAGAATGTCTTCCTTAACAGCAAATGTGGGTAAAGTTTCTTCTACGCATTCAATAGCAATTTTGCTATTTTCTTCTATTTGTTCGAGTACAACTGGTTCGAATTGAGTTGATCCTATAGTTTGTGATTGTTCATCCTCTGATTTCAGTAATGTTGCAATTACAGGTTTAACATCTTTAATAGGTATTAATGTTTCTAAAAGCTGCGGCATGGAAGACTCAACTTGATGGACCGGAGCAACATTTTCCAATAAATTGTCAGTAACATCAGTTAGAAAAGCTACATTTGCAAACGAGTCAATAGGAGTTACTGGTTCCAAAACTAAAGGTTGAGAGCTTTCACTGAAAGCATTTTGTACCTTTTGGTCTTGTTCTATAATTCTAGCCGCATGTGGAACTTCATCATTATTTACAGTCTCAGGTATAGTGATTTCGTCTGTTTGAATCGCATTCAATTCTTTTACTCCTAAGAAGTCATCAGTAACACTGAAATTAGTTATTTGTGCAGCAACTTTTGCTTGTTGAATAGGTTCTACTTGTTCCAAAATTGGTAGAATGTCTTCCTTAACAGCAAATGTGGGTAAAGTTTCTTCTACGCATTCAATACCTATTTTGTTATTTTCTTCTATTTGTTCGAGTACAACTGGTTCGAATTGAGTTGATCCTATAGTTTGTGATTGTTCATCCTCTGATTTCAGTAATGTTGCAATTACAGGTTTAACATCTTCAATAGGTATTAATGTTTCTAAAAGCTGCGGCATGGAAGACTCAACTTGATGGACCGGAGCAACATTTTCCAATAAATTGTCAGTAACATCAGTTAGAAAAGCTACATTTGCAAACGAGTCAATAGGAGTTACTGGTTCCAAAACTAAAGGTTGAGAGCTTTCACTGAAAGCATTTTGTACCTTTTGGTCTTGTTCTATAATTCTAGCCGCATGTGGAACTTCATCATTATTTACAGTCTCAGGTATAGTGATTTCGTCTGTTTGAATCGCATTCAATTCTTTTACTCCTAAGAAGTCATCAGTAACACTGAAATTAGTTATTTGTGCAGCAACTTTTGCTTGTTGAATAGGTTTTACTTGTTCCAAAATTGGTAGAATGTCTTCCTTAACAGCAAATGTGGGTAAAGTTTCTTCTACGCATTCAATAGCAATTTTGCTATTTTCTTCTATTTGTTCGAGTACAACTGGTTCGAATTGAGTTGATCCTATAGTTTGTGATTGTTCATCCTCTGATTTCAGTAATGTTGCAATTACAGGTTTAACATCTTCAATAGGTATTAATGTTTCTAAAAGCTGCGGCATGGAAGACTCAACTTGATGGACCGGAGCAACATTTTCCAATAAATTGTCAGTAACATCAGTTAGAAAAGCTACATTTGCAAACGAGTCAATAGGAGTTACTGGTTCCAAAACTAAAGGTTGAGAGCTTTCACTGAAAGCATTTTGTACCTTTTGGTCTTGTTCTATAATTCTAGCCGCATGTGGAACTTCATCATTATTTACAGTCTCAGGTATAGTGATTTCGTCTGTTTGAATCGCATTCAATTCTTTTACTCCTAAGAAGTCATCAGTAACACTGAAATTAGTTATTTGTGCAGCAACTTTTGCTTGTTGAATAGGTTCTACTTGTTCCAAAATTGGTAGAATGTCTTCCTTAACAGCAAATGTGGGTAAAGTTTCTTCTACGCATTCAATAGCAATTTTGCTATTTTCTTCTATTTGTTCGAGTACAACTGGTTCGAATTCAGTTGGTCCTATAGTTTGTGATTGTTCATCCTCTGATTTCAGTAATATTGCAATTACAGGTTTAACATCTTCAATAGGTATTAATGTTTCTAAAAGCTGCGGCATGGAAGACTCAACTTGATGGACCGGAGCAACATTTTCCAATAAATTGTCAGTAACATCAGTTAGAAAAGCTACATTTGCAAACGAGTCAATAGGAGTTACTGGTTCCAAAACTAAAGGTTGAGAGCTTTCACTGAAAGCATTTTGTACCTTTTGGTCTTGTTCTATAATTCTAGCCGCGGTTGGAACTTCATCATTATTTACAGTCTCAGGAATAGTGATTTCGTCTGTTTGAATCGCATTCAATTCTTTTATTCCTAATAAGTCATCAGTAACACTGAAATTAGTTATTTGTGCAGCAACTTTTGCTTGTTGAATAGGTTCTACTTGTTCCAAAATTGGTAGAATGTCTTCCTTAACAGCAAATGTGGGTAAAGTTTCTTCTACGCATTCAATAGCAATTTTGCTATTTTCTTCTATTTGTTCGAGTACAACTGGTTCAAATTGAGTTGATCCTATAGTTTGTGATTGTTCATCTTCTGATTTCAGTAATGTTGCAATTACAGGTTTAACATCTTCAATAGGTATTAATGTTTCTAAAAGCTGCGGCATGGTAGACTCAACTTGATGGACCGGAGCATTATTTTCCAATAAATTTTCAGTAACATCAGTAAGAAAGGCTACTTTTGCAAACGTATCAATAGGAGTTACTGGTTCCAAAACGAAAGGTTGAGAGCTTTCACTGAAAGCATTTTGTACCTTTTGATCTTGTTCATTTAAAGATGCAGTGTATACATCTGTCTCAATATGAACAGATTCGGACAAAATTACTTCATCTGTTTGAATTACATTTATTTCCCGAATAGGATTTTCTTCAGTGTTTGGATAAGCAAATTCTATACTCTTTACCTCAACGGGAGTTAACGACTCTAATAACATTGGAGACAAATGGTTGTTGATTGAAATGTGTTCATTAGTAGCTTGTCCGTCATTTGTTGTAGTCAACATTAGCTGCATTGTTTTAATTGGTGCTGTGGAATCTAAAACTACTATATCGGTAATTTCTTGAAAACCTAATACTTCTTTAGGCTCTTTAGTTTGATACGCTACGTCTATAAACGTGTCAGTAAGTGTCACAGGTTCCAAAACGAGAGGTTGAGAGTTTTCATTGAAAGCGTTTTGTAACTTTTGGTCTTGGTCGATAACAAATGCAACGGTTGGAATTTCCTCAATATCTATAGGTTCTGATAAAATGACTTTATTTGTTTGTATATTTTCAATTTTTTGTTGTACCTCTTTTATGTCATCGGTAATAAAATCGGTTTTTTCTTTGAAATAATTTTCTTCTTTAAAAAGTATTACTTGTTCCGAAATCGGTAAAATGTTACTAAAAGCGTTTACTGGATTTTGTTCTTGATTAATAAGAATTGTAGATGTGTGTGTGATCGTTTCCTGGATAGTTGGTGTATTTTCAGCTGCTTCGTCGGATGATTTTTCTAGTGAAGATATCCGTTCTTGGCTTGATGTTCTTTTATCTAATATGCTATCTGAAGGAATAACTTTGAGCGATAAAGATGGATTATTTAGACCTACAGGTTTATTTCCAAATTCAAAAGTATTTTCCATAACAATACTATCTCCATTTAAAGGTGTTAAAGACTTCACTACTATCAGCTCAGAACTTTCACTTGAGGCTATTGTAGATCCTAAGTCGTCTTTTAAAACAAAAGCTTCAGTTTCACTAGACACAGATTGTTCCAAAAGGATTAATTCATTTTCAAGAACTGGTAACACTTTTTCTGATTCAACTTTAGTTGATTGGTTGGAGTCTGTATCAAACTTAGCTTTGTTTTTTTCAGTTGCGGTATAAGCACATTCGTTAAAGGTATTACCTATTAACACTTCACTGTCGCTAGATTTTTGTACAATAGCTTCTCCTTTATCATTTTCAATGGATATAGTAGATTCAAAAACAACAGGTGGAAATGATTCACAAATAGCTTCATGAAATTCTGTTTCTTTTATCTCCGCAATTTTTTTATTGTTTCCAACGGAAACCGTTTCAAATAGAACTGTTTCAATTTTTTGATCAAGGACCATTTTTTCACAATTTAATTCCTCTAATTGCCTAGCAATCACAGGGCTTAGTTCCTCAATGGGACTTGAAAATTCTACAACCATGGGTTGGGAAGTTTCACATAAAAATGCCTCTATGGCGGGGATGTTACTTTCCATTTTAGAACATTCTGGGTGAATAATAAATTCAGTTATTGGTATAGCAGGTTTAATGTATTGCGCATCAACTGTTTCTTCAATAGGATGAAATTCTAATGTTACAGGCTTTTTGTTGGACTCAATTAACTCTATATTTTGTGCGTGTTCGTGTGTAATTTTAACCTCTGCATTTGAAGTTGTAGTATCATGAACTAATAGAGATGAATCTTCTAGTGTCGTCACAACGCATTCAGTGTGTATTTCTGAAAATATGTAAAGATGTGTATATGAATATTTGTGTTTTGTGCATGCGAATGCGAATGTATAAGCGTTATTTTCTCAGAAGTTGAAATTGAAGAATGAATTAGATAAGTAGATATTTTATTGTAAACCTTTTTATTGTTCTTAACTATGCATGTAAGTAAATACATTTTATTATTTATATGTTTATTATGCTGTTATAAAACCATATACAAAGTATCTTTAGTGTTTTAATATTTTGCAATAGTTGCATGTTGTTATCAGATTGTTTTTTTTTAATACTATGCAAATTCGTTAATATATTTTACTGTACCGTCAACGTGAGGAAAAATATCTATTATTTTAAAAATGGATGTAATTTATTAAGCTAACTACAACGTTATTAAAGGAGTTAAAGAAATACATATTCATTCATTACCGTCTTGCTTTTTCATAATTTCTAAATCATAGCAAACCCGCTCTATTTCTTTATCTTCGATTTTTGGAGCAATAACGTTCTGAGTTTGTACTATTACGACATCAGTCCCTACATTAACTTCTTGATTATCATCCTCTTCATAAATAGTTCTCACAGGTACAGATACCGATATAGCTGTGCTATCTCTTTCGGATGCATCGCTGATTTCCTCAACTCTTTCTTCAGATAGAGAAAATTTCTCAACTTTATCACCAATATAAAGACCTTCACATGAAACGTGGCCTTCTGCGTTACTTTGCAGTGTAGTATGTGCTGCCGGAGAAATACGCATCGGTTTTTCATGCTCTTCTATAGGTTTAATAATGTCAATGATGACAGCATTTTCTTCTGTCTTTAAAGCACCGAGTGCCGTTTTGTTTTTGTCAAATATAATACTTGCTTCTGAAATTTGTTTTTTTTTTTAGTATATTTTAATAAAGCATATCTTTATTATGTTTTAAAGTAGCATTTTTATTGATAGCAGTAACAAACTACTGAAGATGAAGATTTATAATTTAATGTATTAAAACCCGTATTAAATTATTATTTAAAGAATTCATGGCTAACTAAGTATTATTTAGATCTTATCATCAACATACGGTTACATCTCTTAAGTAGTTCTTAAGTTTTTAGTATATTTAAGATAGAATCTAGTTATGAGTGTTATGTATTCTATCGTATTGGCTGTTTTGATTTACCGGTTGGCTTAGGCGAATCCGCTGTATTTTCTAAAACCTGCAAGTACTGGTTTACGTTTCCACCGTTTAAGTCTTGACAGTAAATTTCTTTCAAAGATTCTTTTGTTTCATAAAAACCTGCCGTGGCTTCATTCATGGATTCAAAAGTATTTGGCATCTGCTCTTTAAGAACGTCACCCACTACTGGAAAAATTATAGTTTTTGCAGTTTCCATAAGTAATGATTCTATTATATCACTTCGAGCATTTTTACTCATTTCCAGAGCAAATAACTCATCACTTTTTTCAATGTTTACAAATTTGTTATCTTCTATAAGATTTGTGTTTATTTGTTCATCACTAGTTAATTCTAAAATTGTTGTATCTTCTGCAGGTACTACAACAGAAGTAAAATTATCTTCGGCTTTGGCACATTCTGTTGACTTCAAAACCACCATGTCTTCTTTAGATACTAAACTAATATTTTCTGACTCTAGTGTCTCTAATTGGTCGATAAATCGAATAACTGCGTCATCTTCCTGTTTCATCTCTTTATCCAACATTTGTGTACCTATTTTTGGTGTCATATGTTCTGCATGAGTACAGTCAAAGTCTTCGTCCAATTTATTATCAAAAAATAATTGAGAACGTTGTGATATGAGGTTATCAAGTATACTTGCAAAAGATTCAGCAATATCAAGAACTTTAAGCAATGCTTCTTTGCTAATTACTGAATCTAATTGTTCTACACTTTCAAGAGCTATTAATTGCAATGCTAATAAAGTACTATTTAAGTCTTGTAATAAAGGAACTTGTTCTTCACCAATTTGTACATTTTCTTTAAATGTTTTATGTAGAGCTATAATATTACGTAACTGTCGAGCTACTACGACTGATTGACTGAGTTCACTGTTTTTTGAAGCAACTGACAACATTTCAACTATTTCAACTATATCATCGGATAAGTATTGGTCAATGGTTTGTAAAAGTGTGTCTGTAATAAAAAAAAAAAACATTAAATTTGAATGGGATTAATAGAGACTTTGAGTAAACGTTTATTAGAGAAAGTTATTTTATTTTAAATTTCAATATATTCTAAGTGAAATAGAAATATTTATTGGTATCCATGTCTTATTAGATTTTTAACACACTAATTACCTTTGCCTTCTTATAACGCCCGATATTCAAAAATCTCAGAACTTAAAATTTTGCATACGTGTTAAGTTCAGATGAAAACTAATGGTAAGCTAAGTCACGTCATTCTAAACCCAATACGGCGGACTATATCTAATGTTTCTAGAATCAAATGAAACGGTTTTCTTAGAAGAATACGAGAAAGCGTGTGCTTAGCTCTTTTTTTACATATCCTGTGTTGAAGTAGTAGTAGCTCATCAACAACAATTTTATGTTACTTCATTGATGATCTATAAGATTGATCGTTTTAGTAAGCATGTTTTATTTTTCAAGTCTAATAACAATAGAATTATAATTAATGTCTTAAATGGTTATGATATAAACCGTCATATTTACGAGTTCCTTCTCAATTTGAGTTTTTTTTATTTCAAGTTTACTCCTACGAGTAAACTTGAAGTAAATCTTGAACACGAGTTGATTTTTTTTTGTTTTTATCATACACTAATTTTATTATAAAATAATTAATTGTGTTTATTTACTTAACTTACTGTAATTATTTTTAGTTTATTTAAAAGCATATTTATTAATTATTGTTTAAACTAAAAACCAAAACACTAAGTAAAATGCGGTGTGACGGTGTGTGTGTGTTGTTTTATTTATTTTGCAGAATGAAAAACCAGAAAATAAGCGCTACAATGTGAACTAACCTAGATAAAAATAAATGTTTAAACTAAAAATTTCAATAGTAATGAGGGTTCGGTTGGTTAGTAATCTGGTTTTACTGAACAGTACCTATACATATAATACGTAACATAGAACATATTATACACATTTAAATGTATTTAATATGTTCCATTATAATATACCTTTACATAGTATTAAATAAAGTTGCTTTCGTTATCTGTTCGCTTAAGTACATTGAAACTGCTCAACGGATTATAATGTAGTCTTGAGCAAAAATGGCTAGAGCAAACGGGTGCTATCACCCGTGCGATGACGGGGTGGGTCGCTGATTAATTTTTATCGGACGAATAACAACCATAACAGATGGATATTAATATTGTTTATGTAACACAGAGCAAGTTACAGGTTCGATAAGTATAACAAGAAAGGTTTTAGAAATTTATCTCAGAATGACTGACAAGCACGATAAAAAATAAAGGGAAATTAAATAGTACAATTAGCGCTAGCACTTTTTTAAGTCAGTACTATACTCGAATGCGTACTGAATTGTTTTTGGTAAAACATGTGTAAACGAGAACTCTTTACAAAGAACATTAAAGTCCTAAGTAGCTTGCACTATGTACGAGACAAATGGAATAGATATAGACGGATTTAATCGAATAATCTCTGAGGATTATCGTCCAAATCAAGGCGCGATAACATTGTTACAAACCGCGCAAAATATACGAACAGCGAAACGATAATAAAAAGAGAAAAACGAGAAAATTTCCACCACAGCTAAATCCCAGAATATTAAAAAACACGGACTAATAGGAGTAGCTGCAGCTGCAATTATTTATTATTGCGTTGTATGAAAACGAATGAAACCCGAAAAACTAATAAATAAAATGTGAAATGTTACAGTGTTTTTGTTTGCTAAATGTAAAGCGTTATTGCGCTACCAAGAAGTAGAAAATTTAATATTTGCATTGATATAAAATATTTCATATATGTACACCGTGCACGTGCGACTTATTATTTTTGTTCATTATGCTAAGGTTTTAAATTCCTTACAGTATAACTAAACAGCATGGAAGTTATGTTATTATGCAAACGGTCCTTTCCACCCGACTTGTGGGAAAACCGAATCAAACGGGCATTACGACAGCTTTTATACAAATCTGTATGTGTGTGTGTACTTTACTGTCACAAGTAATTCGCCGTTTTAACCGAAAAAATTACATTGTAGGTATTTTATTCCAAAAATATAATTATATCTACAAATTTGAGTGACGTAATGTGCAGGCTATCAAGCGCATAAGAGTTACTTAAGCTTTTCTACGAAATTATCAAAACGGTTAATACTAGCGTCACATTTAATTTTAATATTACCGAGAGTAGACTTTGTTGTTTCCGTTGGTTGAGAAGCACTATCTTCTGGAGCTAATTTTGTAACTGTTTCAGAAGTCTCCTGCAATACAACAGCGAGAGAAGGTTCAAACGTTTGAGTATCTTCTACAACTTCAGTTGGTTTATTGTCTGTAATTGCTTCAAGTTTTTGCAACCCTTCAAGTTCTTCAAGAGTTGTTATATCCACGTTTTCTTCTTGTGGTTGTGCAACTTCACCGACAAGTTTTTCTTGTTCTGAAATCTGAGCGTTGGCAGAAATCTCAGCTTGCTTAGATTCGGTAATTGGCTGAGAAACTTCAGACTCTTCATTCTTTTCTGGAGTTATATCAATTATGTCTTCTTTTGATTTTTCATGTTTTGACTGTTTTAGCTTATCTACTGCAGACATAGCAAACGTTGGGGTATTTACAGTAGTTGATATTTCAGAACTTTCAGTATCACCAAGTATCTTTTCTGTTTCTAGTGGTTCTATGACAGTAGTTTTAATTTCAGTTGCCGTTCCTGCACTTTCTGGAACTACTGCTTCAGCGCTTGAAGTATATTTCACGTCTATTGGTTGAGGCTCAACTATATTTGCAGTTTCAGTAATTTCAACACTTTCTGTGCCTACTTGTGATGCAATTTCATCTTTCTTCGGTTCAAGGCCAGTAGCTGTGTTCTCCTGATTTGTTGGTCCAATTTCATTCACGTCAATAGAAGTAGTGGTTTCTTTACCAACACTATTTTTGTCTGTTTTGATGGCATCACTAACGGCTAGCTCTACTTCATCTGTACCTGTGCTTATTTTAGCACTTTCTAAAACAAACAGTAACTCAGTTTCAGTAACATTTGGGTCTTCCTCGACAGATTTTTCTAAGTTAGTACACTCGATCATTGTTTCTTCTTCCATTATTGGTATATTATCCTCCATGTGGATAGAAGGCGTAGTTGTATTGCCAAGGTCTAAGTGTTGCTCTATTTTGACGGTATTACTAAAGGCTATGTCTTGTTCTAAAATTTGAGGCTCTGCCAAATTAGAAACCGAAGCTATGTCAATACTTTTTGTATCCGATTGTATTTTAGTTTTAATTACTTTCGGTTCTTGTAAAATAGATTCATATACATTGACAACTTCACTAGCTATCTCTTGTTGATTAAATGGGTTAGTTTCTTTCAAGTCTGCGCACGCTATAATTTCCTTGTCGATAGAATGTTCCGTTATGTTTTGGTTTACAACGGTTGTCTCGTCTTTAATAGCAATAGGTACAATGCTTTCTGAAACTGGTTGTTCAACTGTTGTTGCTTCTACTGGCGCTTTCTTTTCAGTTTTCTCTGAAGTTATGACAGTTTCATACTTAATAATTTCATCATCACATTTTGCAGGAGTAATTTCAGAGTTTTCTTGAACGAGTGGAGCAGTCGTAACTGCAGGACTATCACTTTCTGGAGTGCATATGGTTAACTGACCTACTGTTTCATTTGTTTCTGCCACCGAACCTAAAGAACTGTCATCAGTTACTTTTACATCTACATGGGCAGTGTTCGTAACAGATGGTACCATATCCTTAGATTGTTCCTTAATAGCCGATGAAAATAATTTTAAGGATTGATGGCCTGCTATTTCTATATTTGTAAAATCAGTAGTGAATTCATTTGCTGTCGAATCTATTTTTGAGTCGAGACCTTCTTTTTCTGAAACTAAAGGCTGAATAGCTTCCTCAGCAAATACAATAGCAGTTTCAACTATTTCGTTGGCAAGGTCATTTATAACAGTATCAGTAGATATCCGTTCTTGTTCTAAAAGTGGTACAATGTCTTCGAGTGCAGTGATTGTAGTTATGGCGCTATTATCACTTGAAATGGTTTCTACATTGGACTCTGCAGATGCAACTTTATCTTGTTGTAGCAAACTTCCTTGCTCAGTGCCTACATCAACGATTAAATTATCAAATATTGCCTTATCTACAATAACTTTCTCTTGTAGCGCTTGTTCATTAGGAGTTTTGTCTTTAAATATTTGACTTGCTGTACCATCAATAACTAAAACTTCATTATTTACGGAGTCCACACTTATGTTTTCATCTACAACTGGTACTACATTTTCAAACACACTTTGGACTTGCTGTTCATTAACAATTGCAGAATTCTTCAGCACATCTTCAGGAAACTGATCAGTAGGTGTAACTTGAGTTGAAGAAGCTTCTACAATCAAGTCACTCTTAGCAGCAAGTTTAGATGTAATAAACTTTTCAGTATTTTCTTCTTCTTCCAAAAATGCAGTTCTTTCAGTTGGTGCATCAGCATATTTTAAAACATCTGCAGTGTCTTCTCCAGTTGTTGTACCACAAGTCGCTACAGTTTCCGCCATATTTTGAACATTTTCTTCTTTCGATGGCTTAAAACTTTCTTTATCTATGACAGCAGTAGCATCGATTGTTTCTGTCATCAGTTCTACTCCTGTTTTTTCGAAACTTTGGTCTTGGAATGACATTTCGTCACCAGCTTCAAAAACTGTAACATTTGTCTGCTTAGTAATTTGTTCTGGAAGTGATTCAGTAGCTCCATCATCTACTAGTTTAATTACATCAGAAATAACGTCATTTTTTACTGTTTCTGTTGCAATCAGTTCCATAGTATCTACTATTACATTATTTGGTAAAATATCTTCTACTTTCATTTCAGCTTGAGAGGTTATTTTATCCACATACTCAGAAAGGTTTTCGATTGGTTTGAGAATGTTTTGGTCATTAGATATTTTGACAACTTCATTAATTGCCTGGGCATACTTTTCTTCTGGTATTTCTAGTTGTGAATTAACTTGTGACATGACAGATACAACTTCTGAAGATAAATGTAAACTTGTATTGAGAAGTTGCGCCAGTGCTTCTTCTCCAACTACTTGTTTTAGTTCGCCGGTACAGTCCAATGCTACTGCTTGTACAGTAGCTATAGCATTTTGTAATTGTTGAAGTTGTTCACCGTTTGCCGCACTAATAGCTGTTGTGGTTTTGTTTGCAGTACTCTCAATATTATCACGTAAACCACTCGCAACTGATATAGATTGCTTAAGTTCATCAACATTTACTATAGCAGATATTTGATCGATAGTTTGAACAATGTTCTCTGATAAGAATTGATTGATGTTTTGTAACAGTGTTTCTGAAAATATGTAACTTAGATGTAGTGTACCGTCCGGTTGACTTTAAATAATATGACTAGTAGTGGTGATATGAGTGATAATAATTAAAGAATGTCTAGGTGGTAAGTATTTAACTAATGATTACTACTTTTGTTGAATTTATACATGATAAATTCTAGACACAAATCCAAAAATGTTCTGTAGATTCAAAAATTGTGTGTGAACGGAATTACTCTTTTGAAAATCAATTAATGGAAAAAATGGAATAAAAAATGGTTTTTGTCGACTAGATAAGGTAGAATGCAAATAGCAGGATGATAAAAAAGTGTCAGCTGTCCTGATAAAAACAAAACTTATTAATTCGTGCCGTTTAATATTTAAAATTACCTGTTGTTGCTGTTTGTAGTGGTTCTTCAGATTTCTGTATCGCCCGTTCTGTTGCCACCGCTTCCAGGTCACTTATTTTTACTTCTTCTAAAATAACAGGTTCAGTTTCTGTAGTAATTGCTAAAGCTTCATCTATTTCAGTACTAACTCCGACTGCTTCGACCTCAGCCAGTTTTACCAACGGTTGAGTATTAGGCAATGTATCTATTGTTTCTACTTCATGTTTTATTTCTTGCAATTCAACAGTTTCTTCCACTTGCTGTGGCTCTACAGTTGCAATTTCTTTGTCTGCAGACGCAGTAGGCTCTATCAAAGCAATTTCAGCCGTTTTAATATCTGTGTGTTCGGCTGAAATAGTTGATTCAGCTACTTTGGTCTCAGAAAGTTTCAATTGTGCCGCTTCAGATGCAACTTTTTTAAGCTTTACATCTTTAAGTTGATCAAACAATTTTGGAGCTGTTTTAACAGCTACAAGGTCAGCGCGCAGGTTTTCAGTGATTGTAGCAAACTGTTGTAATGCGTTCTTGTTGATTGAAGGGTTGTCAGTTAAAGTGTCCAATGATAGAGTTTCTAGTGTGGCTAGAGCTGTATTCAGTTGATCCGCTAGTTGTGCATATTGTTCATTCATTTCTTCTTTCAGAACATCACTAGTTTCTGCTTTTAATTCGACTTCAGAAGCAGCGATATTCTTAAGCTCGCGCATTTCTTTAGCAATACTAATCGATTGCCTCAGTTCTTCAGCATCGTTGACGTTGGCTAGTTCGTTGATCACTTCTGTTATATCGTCAGATATAAACTGATCTATATGCAAAACTAACTTTTCTGAAAAAAAAAAAAAATTTTTTAGTTATCAATATTTAAGAGTTGTTTAAACAAACAACTACTTTAACTATAAGTCTAGCAAAATTCTCAGATACAATAATATAATATCAAAAAATATTACCAATAGTTGCTTTAGGAGCTTCTTGAATCTTAGCTTTTTGACTCATTACAACATCAATTTGCTCGTCAGTGGTAACTTCATGCAAAGCTGGGCCAAGATCTTCAATCACAACGGCACTTTCTGATTCTAATTTCAATGTCTCCACAGATGCCACTTCTTGGGCTTGACCTCCTTCAACTGCACTGATTCCAACCTCCGCTTTGGGAATTGTTTCTGAGAAAGTTTTTTCAGTTTGTTCCAGAACCACAGCTTCGGTGCCCTCAACAGCAAGAGCTTCTACCGTTTCATTGTGACCTGACTCAATAATCGTTTCTGATGGTATAAGCTTGGCATCCTCCACTGTGACGATTTCTTTAATTTTAGTGATTGAATTATCTAACATTTCTGTTGTAGCAATTAATTTTTCAGAAGATGACGCTTGCTCGACGACACCAATTTGTTCTAAAATTGTTGTTTCTTCTACAGCTGCTGTTACTAATTCTGGTGTAGTGGTGATGGATTGGCGATCCTGAGGTTCAATTTTCTTTATACTTTCGGTAAAAGGTTCAGCAGGAGCTTGTAATGCCACTCTAATGCCGGTGACAGCAACCAAATCTGCTTGTAATTGTGCAGTTACACGGGCAATCCGCTGAATTACTTCTGTACTTAATGCTGGTGCTAGCTCTTGTACGCTATCAAAAACTTGTACTTGCAAAGCAGATAACGCAGTATGGAGTTTTAAAGCCAGCCGATTTTGTTCTTTGCGAACTTCTTTCACTCGTTCAATGCTTTCTTCTCCTTTTGCAATAGTTTCTGAGGCAGCAATACTTTCACGTAACTCTTTTGCAATCTTCATTGTCTCCTTTATGTCATCTATCTTTATGATGGCAGATATTTCTTCTACTATTTCTATTAATTCTATATATTGATCAATATGCTGTATAATTTGTTCTGCTTTTTCTGAAAATAGAGTATTTTATTAAATAAATCGTTTTGATGGCCTAATTATATTTATAAAATTAAATATAAAGAAAAAGTAAGCATTTAAAAAACTGTAATATGATAAAGTAAAAACAAAAACATTTCTCTTATAATATATTTAAGACATATATGACATGAATATTTAGAATGTTATTGAACTGATTTTGTTGTTCACGATGTTTTTTGAAATCATTTTTGCCGGAATTTTAATTAAGTTAGACTTGATAAAATAATTTACTTAAAGAAACACAATGACATATAAGCATAATATTTCGCTTTGGCGTCACGGCGGTGTTTGTACAAAGCTCTGATTAATATCAACTAAGCCAGATTATTGACATCCACTCCTACTTTACCTTCATCAACTTCTATATTTTCCAATATATCAACTTTTTCCAACTCAACCAATAGCTGATAGGCCGCAAGAAATACGAGCTTCATGTTTTCAGTTTGTAATTGGTTCTTTCCATTGTACGCATCGGTACTTTGCCAATCGAATTTTGACATGATAGCTTTTAGAGACATTATTTTTTTGTTTTTTAAATCTGATATTTTGGAAGAGGCCAACTCTTCGGGATTAAGAGCCAATAGTCCTTGTAGCTCACTTGCAATAGTTAAGCTTTCGTTCAAATCAGCATCGCTAAATGCACCTGATGCGACTAATAAATCCATTTCAATACCTATGAAACGGTCTATTGCGGTTTCCAAAGTATCGAGATTTGAATTGACATCTATAAAAAATTTCGACAGAAAAAATAATTAACAATTTTGTAAAACATCATGCATCAATCATTATGCATCAAAATCAATAACCTACGTACCGTAAGTAGACCACGAATTGTATTTTTTTAGGTAGACTACCATACGATCTATTTATTTATTTCAAATTATACTTAGAGCCTGATATTAAAATTCGAATCAAATCATACAACTCACCTTTAGGAAGTTTATCCTCACTGTAAATGTTGGCCTTTCCTGAAGACAAAATACCTTGCATCGACTTTTCAATATCTTCCACAGGCTTGGCAATTTCCTTGACAACTTGAGCTACTTGTACATTTTCTATCGATCGTAAGCTGTCCTGTATTGAATGTATCTCTTTATCTACTTCCATGATCAGAGAAATCTCCTCATTAGCAATAGCTGCTTCTGTTTCCATCCTATCCATCATTTCTTTGTGTTTTTCAGTCATTGTTAGAACAAGAGATTCAGTAGCTGTGATGTCGACCGATATTGAATCTTCGTCAACACCTCTGAGAACTTGTTCTTGAACGTTTGTTAATTGACTATGTAATGCCTGTAGAGGTTCTAACATTTCTGTCAAAACTGCTTTCAAAGGACCTTCTTCCAACTTTTGTTTTGGAATCTTAATTTCGAGAAGGCTCTCTTGTAATACATCCGTGCAATCAGACAAACATTTTAATAAAATCAAAGTCTTGCCTGTGCCACTCGCATCTTTAAAGTCATGTTTCTCAATAACAGTTGAAACTTTATCAAACATTTTTTGTGTTTCTAAACTAATTTCTTGCGTTTTGATTTCCTCAATGAATGTTGCGAATTCTTCAATCATATTAGTTAAAGTACTGTCTTCGACTACCATAGTTTTAGAAGTTTTGATTTCCTCTAAAATATCTGCTTGTACATTTTGCATAGAAGGTTGAGCTATTTCCAATATTTTCACGAATTTGTCAACTGTTTCAAGGACTTGTTCATCATGATTAACTTCTTTTGCAGCTTTTAGTACTTTGGCTGAGTTTTCAAACTTCGCCAATGGTGAGTCTATCAAAAGTTCTGCTTGAGAATCAACAATCTTTACAAGAGAAGCTTGTACATTTTGAAGGCAGTCATCAGCATGAATCAGGAAAGTAGCCAGACAGCCATTAACATCTTCAGTCAAGTTCAATTCAGATTTTCTGGTTTTGAAGTCATTGATTGTACTTTGCAGTGAACTAAACTCTTGTAATAACCTTATTATCTTCTTATGAGTCGTAGCTTTAGATATAAGACAACGCAGAATGGTAAATTCATTTTTGCAGGTCTTAAAGAAGTCTTCTACTATCATAAGGTCAGCTACAGGCATCTCGTTTGTAGAGTCTTGCACCACGTTAACAGCGCTGTCTACAATATCTTCCATTAACATAAGGGAATCCGCTTCCATTTCAACTGCAATTTGGGGTGACATGCAAGTTAAGTCTGAAGCACGAGAAAGGTCAACAAAATCATATTGCTCCAACGCAGCAATGTTGTTTTGTACTTCATCAATAGTTTGAATTAGTTTTGCCTCTTGAGCTAATTTCCCTGGGGCCTGTGGAGTAAATTTAATCATCTCTTCTTGCACAGTAACAACTTTTTCATATAACTCTTCTGCAATCGTTTTAACTTGCTCAATCTTGATTCCTTTAGAAACATCGGTAACATCAAGAAGACTGTCAACTGTTTGTTCCAAAGCTTGAACTTCTTCTGGCACAGAGATATTTTCTGTGGCTTTAGTAGTTTCAATAATGACTTTTAAATGCTCACACACTTCTCTAAGTGCGCCAACTTTGTTCGCTATTACAACAGTGTTGTCAGCAGTGTGCATGGCAGGGAACACAGCGAGCATACACTTATCTAAATGCTCTTTAAATTCAGATACGCTCTGAATCACGGAATGTATTTTTTCCGTCGTCATCTCTAACAAATTTTCATGTATTGGAATGTTACTTGTGTCTAACACCGACAAACTTTGATGAAGCTCCTGCATCGGCTCAGCAATAGCTGTAAGTTGAGATGGGTTGATTAAACAGCTTATCTCGTTTGATCCCTCCATCAGAAGAGGGTGTATTATCCCTTCGATTCCAGAATGCAATTCACCTAAGCCTATAACGAATGATTTTAAACTAGAATAATCACTGACTTCAGATAACGTATCTAATGCGTCAATTATTTCAGGATTTTGTAATACAGTAATGTGTTCGTGCAATGTTTGTAGAGCTTGTGCCGTGGCAGTAGTTTGTTGTTCCTGGTTGAATGGCAAGATGGCTTGTTCTACCGCAGTTTCTTCGGCAGCTGGTAGTAAACTGGTAGCTAAACGGTCGGATGGGATAGTGTCTGCTGTTGTCTTTATTCCCGATATATCTTCCAAAGTAGACATATCATCTGCTGCTTCTAGTCCTGCCTGTTCTTGTATAATTAAAATGCAACTTTGTAGGTTTTGCACTGCACTTGCCATATTAACACTGACATCATAAGGAGTGAAATCTTCACCATACTGAGAAATAACATCTTGCTGATATATTTCAAGCGTGGTGTGGAGATTGTGAATAAGTTCAGCGATCGTAGACGTTACTTCACTGTTTTGTTTCAAACTTTCAATATTTTCGACAATTTGTTGATTTAAAACAATTATATTCTGGTTTAGTTCACATATTGGAGTAGCAAAGGTTTGGTCAAAGGATGACACTTCTGAAATAACAGAAATATGTTCTTCGTCAACTCCACCAGTTTTATATGAAGCTACACTTTGTTTTAGTTCCTCTAGAATTGGACTAATGCTTTCTAATGTAGGGACAATGCTAGTTTTGAACTCCCATGTTGATTCTACTGCCTTTAAATTTTCTATTGCAACTATCGCGTGGTCAATATGTTCCATTACAACATTAGCTTTTGTTTCGGTATATTCATTTGGTGCTATGGGTAGTATGTGTTCAGAATCAACATGAATGCTGACTTCCTCAGCTGTATTGATAGCCTCTTGAATATTAACCAATGTGTCAGAGATATTTGTAAGAAGGGAACAATTAAGCTCAGAATCAAAAACGTTTGTGATAAACTGATCTTGAATAATGCGTAAAGTGTTGTTGAGACTAGCAAGAGACAAAACGTTATCAACATCTAGATTTTTTATCGAAGCATTGATTCTATTAACTGCATCACAAATTTCCATCAGTGAAAAATATTTCTTTGATTCATTGCTTTCAATAACATTTTCTAAAACTTTTGTTAAGTTTTTGTGGAACACGGTCATGTGATTCTTAATTCCTGGCATTGGTTCTAATCTTGGCAGGTTGTTTTCTAATGCTATAAGAATCTGAGCCATCTTTTGAAGTGCATCCAGTTTATTTTCGCTCTGTAAAACATCAAAAGCACCGACGTTATTTTCAATGGCCTCAATTTGTGTTGAAATTTTATATAAATTTTCTTTGATTGAGGTGACGGCTTGTTTGAGCACAGCTTCGTTTTCGCCTTCAGACTCAGTAGATAGTTGCTCAAATGAAGTTCTAAGTTTGACAACGGACTCCATAACAGTTTCAATAATTTCGGTATTGTATTTATTTAAGGTTGTAGCCGCTTCCTTTACTGAAAGTGTTTCAATTTGTTCTAAAGCTGTTTGCAGATCTTGAATAGAGGCCGACATATCATTGAGTATTACTTCACTATTGCGAACTTTAGCGACATCTATTATTTTTCCACTGTCAGCGGACTCAGCTATACACAGTAACGAAATAAGGGGACTTTTTAACTCAAACACTGCTTTTTGTGTATCTCTCAGATGTTTTACATCAAGAGAAGGTTCCTCTACTTTAATTTCACTAGCTTCGCTGAGCAGATTCCGGGCTTTGATAGTATCGGCTGAGAATTTAATAACTGTACTCATATCGTTATTCACTGATTCGATTTCGGTGAGAACTCTTTCTTCAGTTAGTAAGTATTCTTTGGAAGTAACGGAGTTTATATCCGAGATCAATTTCTGCATTTCACTACCGCATGTTTCTACAAATGCTACACAAGTTTTCTTAACAAGTGTTTTACTGTCGCTTTCCATATCAATACATTTTTCAATGATAGTCAGTGACTGCTGAAGAGCTTTCAATGGTTGAGGCAAACTGTTGAATAATGTACTGCTAACTTGTTTAGATTCTGAAGCTGCCTCTTTGGCAGCATCTGCAATACTGTGTATTTCTGATAATGGAGATATTAAACTGCTGATAATTTCCAAACTTCTCGAAGCAGTAGCCGCTGATGACATCAGCTCTGACTTAAGAATGATATCTCTTTCAATGATTTGAACATCGTTTATAACTTTGGATAATGAAGTACTGACGTTGATCATTTTCGTTTTGAATTCTTCATCTGTCATTTTGGGTTTCTGGGGCATTTCCATTTCAAATGATTCTTTTTTCCGAAGGACTTCTTCTCTTGATTTACTGACAGACTTCTCACTTCCTGAGCTGGATCGACGAGAACCACGGCTAGTGCGACGCTCTCTCTTAGGTTTTACAATTGGAGCAGGTTCAATGTCCAAGTGCTTCAACGCTTCATCTTTGAATAGAATAGTTTTTGTCGGCTCTGATGACTCCTGACCATCTTCTCCTGAAGGTTTTGAGGATTTTGACTTAGGTTTACCGGAACTATGAGCGCTAGCAAAGCTTTGCATATCTGATATGGCTTGAGTATCATCGTCCCTCTTTTCTTCTGATAACGACTGATCACGTGATAAACTGAAAAAGTCATCGGCGCTTCTCTGAGAATCTGACTTTTTCCTCGATAATTTGATATCCGATCTTTCATCAGACAACAACGCCATAGTTTTTTCCAAGTAATCCTCACCAGCAATCTCAAAGTCTTGATCCAATGATAGCTGTGGTGGGCCGTTCTCGTCTGCAATCGACAAGTCTTCGAGATCTGCTTCTGTACGCATGTCTTCATCTGGAGATACAAAATATTCTGGTGAGACGTCAATTATAACTGCTTCCATCAACAAATTACCTGATGTAGATGTTTCTTTCACGAATCTTAAAGGTGGAAGTTCAACCACATTGTGTTCCGTAATATTTTCTGATAACTGATCGGCGTACATTTCTACAATTTGTAATGCTTCTTCTTCAGTTAAGTCTGGTGTTTCGTAAAGAGACACAGAAACTTCTTTGCCATCAAATGAAAAAGATATCTCTCCTTTATCATCAAGTGTGGTGACGTCACCGACGGGGGTGTCATACATCTGAGAAGTTCTTTCTTCATGTATGGTGCTAAGAGACAAATTTCTTTGTAGAGCTTGTTCTTCAGCTTTCTTCTTTTTCGCTTTCATTGAATCATCAAACCCGAGGAGTGAAGCAGAACTGGCAGCAATACCCATACAGTTCTGTGCTTCACAAGTGTAAGTACCAAGGCAGCAAGTACCGTCTTGTCCAGATATTATCCTGTGTATATCGCCAGGTTTTAATTCTTCTCCATCTTTGTACCATTTGAGAACAGGTTGTGGGACACCGATGACCTTACACTCAAGGTTGACGGCTCCCTCGTCAGATAGTATGGCTTGGAGATTTTCTAGGAACCTCGGTTTTTTGTAGTGTCTAGGTATGATTAGTTTTAGGAAACATGAGGTGACGCTGTGTCCAAAGTCGTTCATAGCGACGCACTTCCATTCGGCTTGGTCTAGGAACTCGAGGCTCTGTATGTCGAGGAAGCACACGCCGCGCTCTTCCCGGCCGAGGTGGCAGCGAGAGGACTCGTCCACCGGCTGGTCGTCTCGGTACCACAGTACCGACGGTTCAGGCGGAATGGCGACTGAAATATAACACAAAAAAATCAGAAAAAGTGGGAACTACTTTAACGTTACGGTGCAATTTTTAATTATGTATTTTTTCCGAATCTTTGAAGTGATTGTGAGTTTATGAACATGATGATGATTTGGATGTACCAAACCGCTTTGTAACATCCTCTATCATTACGTTCGTAGAATTTGTATCAGCAAAATAAATAATGTATATTTAAAGTACAGGAAGGCTATAATGTTTGTAATTCCTCTATACTAATTTAGTTCAATACACAAAATCAGGGTGAACTAACCTTTAACTGTAAAACGGAATGGCTCATCAATCTTCGCTTCGATGCTCTTCAATCCCTGAATGAACTTCGGCGCCTGATTCTTGGAGAACAGCTGCAGCTTCTCTTCCTCATTCAGCTGGTTCTGGATATCTTCTACGGTCAGCTCAGCAGAACTGCTGGCTTGGCCCATGCAGTTTCTGGCTATACAGCAGTAGGAGCCCAAGGAGTTGGTTCCTGTGAGCTGGTAGACGTCTCCAGGCTTTAACTCCTGGCCGTCTTTGAACCAGCTGAGTACAGGAGTGGGAAAGCCCACGACTTTGCATTCGAAGGAGACCAGCCCCTCTTCTGTTAGTACTGCTTGCAAGTTTTCCATGAATCTTGGTTTTCGGTAGTTTTTGGGCACTAGAAAAAGAAGTCTTATTAACATAAAGTAATCCTGGTAAAAGTCAGAATGTTCGAGAGAGACTTTAAAGTACTTCCACATTTTGCCACTTGCACTTATGTTTATACAACCATGTATTTTTAATAACTCGATTTCATTTAATTATGCGAGAATCACCCTATATTAGAAAATTACTACCCCCGCAATATTACTTCTTACTGAAAGGCGAAGCTCTTACACCTGACTCCGGCATTGGTATAATATTTAGTAACAGTGTATAATGTTGTTCCTGGCTACAAATGGTTATAACATTATGGAACAAAAACTGCTGACAATTAAATTATTTTTTGGTCGATATTTGAGTTATAGTCAAAACTGTTTTTAGGTCAATAGAACTTTCGACCTACCTAATAGTACACCCACATATTGCTAATTATGTTAACGAGCCATGTATTAGGAGACGACCCAAATTGCAAGTGCAGTTAGGTACTAATCCTAAATCCGTGACTGGTACTGAGAAATCCAATTTCATATCCAAAAATTGGAAAAACTCAATAACAATGCACGACCTGGTTATCGAACCAGGGCCCCAATACTCAGCATTCGCGCTTGCGTCTTTAAGGCCAATGAGGCAACAGCATTTGTATCAACATTCCGGTACGAAAGGCATCGTCCCTCTTAGCAAGGAGCGTACGGAGGTCTCGTTGTGGTATGAAAATGGTCAATTAAACATTGCCAGTGCTTGCGAGCTTTAATTAAAACAATCAAAAGAAATCTGTATATCATGTTCCCTTCTCGTACGATCGATGGCCATTTATGACGATGCCTTATGTTAAAGTATCTCACCATCCATGCTGACATAGCAAGTGGAGATGCCGATGCGGCCCCCAGAGCTGGTGGCGACACACTTCCACTCGCCTTCGTCCGGCCACTCTGCACAGCCCACTTCCAGTAGGTAACCACCTGCTCCGTCTTCTAGTACGTGGTACCTAAAATGAAATGGAGGAGAAATTATCATCACCGCAGTCATGTCTCGTTGAGAGAAACTCAGAAGGATATGTGTATACATTACTTATAGAGACAGAGTTTTTGAGGACCGAATCGACCACAACAAACTTATTTTGGAAAGAGCCTTTTAAAAATCCAACCTAACCCAAAAATCGAGTTTTAGTCTTAATTTATACCTTTTTTGTTTATATTTATTTTAGGTGGTTAAAGGTCATTAATTAAAATTAATTACTTAAATCAAAAGTTGCCTGTTTGTGTTTTTTCCCCATTTTGTAATTTGCATGGAAACTTCTATTAATTACCACACTGGAAGCAAAATAGTACTTTCCTAATGATTTACTAGTGAAAATGGATAGGTACATGCGTTTCGGACTACATTTCCATTGGTGAATTCCTGCTACACTTAAAACAAGATGCTTAAAATTTACAGGACTAAATTCAAATTTCGTGTTTGCTTCGAATTTGAACACAAATAGCAGGCACGTTGAGCATAGATTTGATTGAACATTATGAGTACTAGCATTAGGGTTAAATCAAAGAGGCGAGCTAGTACCGAGCTGAATTAAAGGCCGGGTTAATGGGTAGCGTAATTCCAATTACCGATTTGTTTTTGATTCATTATTTGGCTAGGATTGAGAATTCCTTCTATACAATGCACGAATTCCTTTTATTCAAATTTTAATAATTAAATAAATATGTGTGGAGTCATCGACCATTGTGCCGATATTTTAGTGCAAACAGTGATTAAACTTTAATGGTTTGTAAGAGAGTAATTACCTTTCACTGGCTTCAATCTTCCCCTCTTTATTGTACCATACGACGCTGCGGGGCCAGGGTGGGACCACGATGTGGCAGCCGAGGGTCAGAGGCTCACATATCCTCACGAACTGGTCTTCCAGCTCCTTCGTGAAGATCGGAGGCGGTTCTGGAGTAACACTGCTGTAAAACCGAGATGGAAAATGTTAATTTTGTAATTGGTGTGGATACATGGTTAAGTAAAACTTATGTTAAAAGTGGAAGAGGTTAAATTTATGAATGGTCTTTTATTATTTCTGAATACTCATATGGGAGAGAGAAGTGACTACTTTACATATAGCACGCCTCTAAATATGGTTTTTCACCGCGGGTAACAACTAGCGGTGAAAAACCATATCTGAGACATTTGACCATACCACGGGAACAAAAAGCTAGCAGGCGTACGCATCAAGAGTAGTTAGCGAATTGCAGGTTTTTCGTAAGAGATACTGCGGTCCCGGAACATAAAAGAAGGAACCTGACTGTTTAGTCAGTAAAAGTCCGACACTCCCAGGTCCGCCCAGAACAGGGAAAGTTTGATGAAATCCCATCCTCAAAAAAAAGTAGTGGATAGAGAAGGCCGCGTAAGCGAGGGTACGCAGCGCTCTCTTAACGGAGCATTTAGGTATGTTCATTACAATTGTTGTTTCAAATTGTATCAATCAATCCTAGTAATATTATAATTGCGAAAATTTGTGAGTATGGATGTAAGAAAAACAAAAAAAAACTACTGAACGGGTCTTGATGAAATTTTCCACCGAGGTTGATCATAGTCTGGAATAACAAAGGCGGGCAAAGCAGCGGGCGTCAGTTAGTATCATATAATTTAGAGTCCCATATCGAAAATAGTGTTTTTGGGTTTTTCAATCAGGAATATCTCAGCAGCAGTCACGTTGTTTGGAATTGTGCTCGGTCAGTTGTTGATGACAATAGGTTCGTCCCCTATTCCACACAGCTGGCAAAAGTGGATGTATATTAGGTTCACTTCGAAGCTGTAGTGAATTAAACGCGTGATTCCAAAGGTATTTTCAAGATAAAATAAAACTTACCTGGTGCTAGGTCTTGCAGACCCCTCCCTGCTGCCGCGACCGACGACGTGGACCTTGGATGATGAGTAGGCCCTGCCCATGCAGTTGACAGCCTCGCAGGTGTATGTGCCGAGTGAAGTGGGATCATCAGCGTTGGCTGTGAGCGCGAAAACATCTCCCGCCTTTATCTCGCGACTGTCCTGGAAGTTTATGAGGGGATGGTTAAGCATAGACAATATTTTGACAATAGAAAAATCTTTTTAAGTATTTTTCAAAACTAATAAGATGCCAAAAAGAACAAAACCGATTATAATTATAGGAATCGAATAGTATTCAGGTTTACTTGATATCTATTGACCCAAAAAAAAATCTCTATGAGTATTACGAAATTTAATGTAGATTAATCTATACTAATTATTATAAAGCTGAAGAGTTTGTTCGTTTGTTTGTTTGAACGCGCTCATCTCAGGGACTACTGGTTGGAATTGGAAAATTCTTTTAGTGTTAGATAGTCCATTTCTTGAGGAAGGCTATAGGCTATATAACATCACGTTACGACCAACAGGTGCTGAGCAGCGTGGGTGAAACCGCGTGGAACAGCTAGTTTATCAATAAACACAGTAACTGTACATAACCGCAACTAACTCAAAACCAGACACGAATATGTTGTTCACTGCTTATATTTGCGGATGCAAATTCATTAATTACTTACTCCGCTCTGAACGGAGTGGCGGGGAGTGTCAGACTTTTAACTGAATAAAACCCACCCATGTTCCTTCTATTGCCCTTTACGTTCTGTTATATCTAATGCATAGTTATATGTTTTGTCACACTCTATGTACAAAAGGCTTACCTTGAACCAACGCAGCACAGGTGTGGGTACGCCGACAACCTTGCATTCAAGTGATACGGTGCCTTGTTCAGTGAGGAGCGCGCGTAGTTCTTCCACGAATTCAGGCCGCTTGTACGCCTTCGGTACTGTAAAAAGAAGTTTTTCTTTCAATTAATATACACCCTAAAAAGCAACTAAACAAATAACTAACAAACACATACGACCCGTCTGCCTTCAAAACAAGAGTCAATAGGCATCTTCTCGCTCGCTCCATCGTAGACCTCATCTGTCGCTTACCATCAGGCGAGATCGAGGTCAAGAGTGAGTTTATTCTCACTAAAAAAAAAAACTTCCCCCGCTCTGGGGGAGTGTCAGACTTGTACTGACTAAAACCTTCCCATGTTCCTTCTATTGCCTTTTACGTTTAGTGGCCTCGGTATCTCTTTCGAACAACCCGCAACTCCGGAACAAGTACTACCTAAGCTCCTACCTCTTTTGAAGACCTGAACAATATGCAACTTTTGCGGTTAGGAGTGATAAAAAAGAACACTAGAATTCCGACGAGCACTCAGACTGGCGACCCGACTAGTATATTGCATGGCGAACTCAAGCTTGTAACCAACTATGATGAGTCTAACCGGATGAAGTTGAATACCGGTATTTACCGTGGAGCGACTATTTATCTGACCTCCACAAACTAATAACTGGGTCTGATACCCGTTATGGAGCCTACACACCATAGCGACCTTGTCATAGCATCATACCTATGCGATCCGTTTTGGTACCATACTAATGCAGACATGGAGACTATAGTCGTAATAGCATCTTGCACTTAATAGCCGCCAGGGCAGACAGCCCGCTTGTGCATTCGCTGGTCGATCGAACCAGATTGCTGTTTACTATTAAGTACTAACATAGGCTAAGAATTTTGTTACTAACACACTGGATCCCTGTTGTCTTTATAATTAATAAATATATATATAATCTAGTAAGACTTCTCAACCAAGGACTACGTACCAAGTACATTAAGATGCGCGGAACAGCTGGCCCTTCCGCCAGCATTCTCCGCGGTGCACGTCCACCTGCCAGCATCGTCGACGCTCACAGCTGCCACATCAGCGCACCAGAAGTTCCCATCACGAGCCAACGCCACTCGCTCCGCTTCTAAAAGGCGCCGCTCGTTGCGGAACCATGTCACCTGGGTAAAGAAAAGTGGGATTACTTTTAACTTCTTATTGTTTTGTTTTGGCGAGAGCTGAGCAAAAAATCCTTACACGTCGCCGCTCTGCCTCGTTATAAAACCATTTGCCATGGCTATGGGTTCATTCGCCAAAGACTGAGCATGATTATCGACTCTCAAAATTGAACAAACATATTTTGATATTATTCTAAACTTAAATCTTTTTGAAGAGCACGAGAGAATTTTCTTGATTGGGGTAAATATTTGCAAATTTGCCATTAATTACAGCTTCTGAATATCAATTTTATTGTTCCCCGAACTGTATTTTCAGGTTAAAAGAATTTCAGTGTTCGGTTTTAATATCATTTTCGCTGTAGCATTTAATCAAGTAGACGTATTTAAAGAAAATATCCCTGCCAGCACTTTCGGCATAATGATTACTAGAGACCAGACCTGGTAGTAGGCCAGCGCTACGTTCTTATGCCTCTTTCATTTTATTATTGTTACTGTTAAAACAAAAGACGCGCGCGGCTGCGTTTCGAAATGCTGTAAAAATACACAATTATTACTCAATAGCTAAGCCGCTAAGCCCTTTTACAGGCGCAGCCGTGTTTGGGGACCATTGTTTTCTTATTTTGTCTACACAAAACTTGTTACCGATATTTGTAATGATGTTAGATTAAAAAAAAATGTTGTAACACTGGTTTAATAAATTTATTCCTTATATTTTGTGACTGTTATTATATTTGGTCGCATTTCGGAACGTAGCAGGGTGAGTAAAAAAAATATTGTAAATATACCTACCGATAATATGCATCATAATTAGATCTTAGGTGAAATATGCTATTACCGCTGAAAATGGTTTAAAATATGCAAATTCAGCATATAATCTGGTCTCTAATGATAACGATTAATGTTGACAGTATTTGAAAGAAAAAGCTTGCACTTGCGCACACTCTAGTGTGTCCATCGCTCTGGATAAGCTGACACCTGTCAGTTTATAGAAATCGGTTTTGCTACATTGGTGGCTACATTGTTCCCGCCGTTTCTAACAGCTTTGTGCTACCATAGACTATTGAGGTGGTTACTATGGCTACTCGTACATCAAAGCTTCAGCATATAATTGTCTCCTTCAAATATATACATGGATTAATCATTTATTTGATGCAAAAAGGACACAATTCAGGAACGAAAATGAAATCTAGTAGTTAGATTGACAACTAGATACATCACGTACATTAATAACGGTCGCCCACTACTGGGCGGTGTGTATCTCAAGGTTCTCATCAAATGGGCGTCCAGCTCAGCATATAATACGTATGCATGCTTTTCATCGAATTTTTGGTTAGGTACAGTTTTCAGTTGTAACATTTTATTATATATTAATTATTAGCCTAACATTCGCTTCGTCTGTTTTTTTACAGGTTTTTAATTACACGGCCGGAATTGGCCCTGACAAAAAATATTCATATACAATGTTGTATAGTACGTCATTTTAAAGCTTACATGCAGGGCTTTACAATAGATTTTGTTTTATGAACAGAGAATAGGCGAGTGATCCTGTAGGAAACAAATAAACCGCCGTAACAATTTGAATAGCAATGACCAAATATTAAAAGTTCTATAGGCGTAATTAATAATTCTAGAAATACTGTTCAGGCGGCATTTAGTAAATAGCCTAAGCATTCATTATACCTACTGATAATTCCACAAAGAAGGCCAAAGATGTGTGAGAAGGACAAACACCAATCGTGCTATTCTATAAGAATACTGCGTCGAGCTTAGCGCTACCGCCGCGTCAAGTTTCATAGAGAGTCGTCTGGAGTCGTCGCTACGCTTACAGCTCCCTAGTCAAGTAACAAGGTACGATATACGTGATAAAGTCAACGCAAGACTGCAATGTTCATCTCAATCAATGCAATATCAGAATATAAATCCACACAAACAATAAATACACCTATGTTTTTTGTATTTTCTCTCGTCTAATTTAGGGAAACGTAATTAATGCGATTATTTTTTTATTTATTTTAAAAGTAATTTTCATAAATCAATCATTACTGTGCATTATCAGGGTAGAATACGGTCATGTCGTTTAGGTTTGCAAATGCTTCGAATACCTAATTTGCATGAACCAGATAATATTTGAATAGTGACTTTTGCTTAAAATAAGTAAAACTTGTCTCTGAAACCGACGCACACAGAATACCAATAACTACATCAGACATGCAAACAGCACCTTTGGTTCCCAATAGTTTTAGATAGGAGAACACTCTATGGCTTGAAGAGAAACAAAAATCAAACGATTTGAAACACAAGCAAAAGTCACTAGGTCCTTAAGTCCTTTTTCAATTACATTTGATAGCTTTCATAATTAAGTTTAAGGCTATGATAAATAATAACACAATGTGTACAAGCGTACGGATAGAAATATATTGTTTTCAATTGTCGATTCTAGTTTTTTTCAACAAACGCCTCAAGCAATTGCCTAAAAATATAACATGAGCTCACCTTCAGTCATAAGGCTTTTATTATTTACTATTTACATAAAAACAATAATCGGTTTGAATTAAGTAATTGTGGAGCAAACAATAACTGTAATTTTTTTATTGTTTACTAAACTGCATCTCGTTGCAATTATTTAACAACCATTAAAACGATAATGCAGTGGTTGATTCTTGGTGTATTAATATTATGTTTTCAGAAGCAAACGTTACCTTTTTTCGTGTGGTTAATGTTAGAGAACGAATCACCGTTCGTTATTGCCACTGGCAAAGGAACCCTAGAAAAATGCATTTCAGTAAAAGAATCCGCACAAATCATTTCAAAAATAACTTTCCTAATTCGCAAGCTTGACGCCATCTTGGTTTTTTCCGGGAGCTGTCAAAAGAAGCGCGGGAACTGTACAACAGATTATAAATACGAACAACGGATGTGGTGTATTGAAATAGACGAATTATGTCACGAGCAGCGTTGTTGGACATTCCGATGTTTCTCAAGGTTCCTGCGTGGCGTTAATGAAAATGTGTTACGGCTAAACGTGGGTTGTAGTACACTCGATAAAGAAAAGACGATGATTTGTAAAACTTACTTCAGCTTCTATTAGTTGGCTAATCTTCAATGACTTCTTCGGGTAAATTCGTGTGTCCAGATTCCGTATTATTTAATTGCACTTTTTTTCAACAATGAAGGAAACACGTTTCTGTTTTTCTGTTTTTGGGCCTCATGAATAATTTTTCATTTGATTGCAGCAAAATTGACTCAGTTATTATTTTTAATACAATTATTATTTAGGATATATTTGATAGGATTTATTGAAACGAATTTTGATATCCTTCTCGCGGTTCTCTATTCGCAAGTGCATAAAATTTCATAGCGTAAGTATTGGTCGTATGATCGAACTTCGGCCACATTACATTATAATTCATTTCATCCCCACTTCTTTCAATTTGATGAAGGAAACAACCGTTTAGAAAACGGCATATTCTAGAACCAAATATTCGAAGACATGTGACTTCTACCACCGCGTAGTCGTTTAATTGAATCCTTAACCCACTTATAGGGAGAAGGCATTTTTAAGTACCAATTTAGTATTTAGGTAAGTACTGGTTATTGTTCCCCAGTAATTGTCATGCTAAGTTTTTATAGAGAATAAAGTTTCTTTATACCTAACCTAAACGAAAAGCTCATATGATGGGGTCAGAAGAAGTTAGAGGGCTATATTGATGATATAAATTATTATGATTCAGTGAACCGATATTTAAAACGGTAGTAAAGCATATTTTCATCAAAATAGTACTTGAAACTGACCTCATCATCGAACAATTTGGATTCCGCGGACTACCTTGGCGCTTTTGATCATTTGATTTTTTTTTTATCCGTAGGATGCATTCATGAGTCATGCATTTTAGCTACCCATTGCTCATCGTCTAGAGAAGAACACCGTCCGTCCGTCGACCGTACGACAGACCGTATCGACGCCGCATTAATGTTCCACGCACGCCTCAAAGAGATATTAGCACATCAGAGGGGCCTGCCGGTGCCACCGCCTGCCGGGGTTGTTCGAAAGAGATACAGCGGCCCCGGAAAATAAAAGTCAATTACAGGAACAGACTTGTACTGACAATAGCCCACCCAGGTCTTGTTAGAACAAGTCTGACACTCACCCCAGGCCCGCCCATAGCGGGGGAAGTTATTTAATGATTTCCCATACGCAAAAAAGGAAGTCAATGTCAGTCTTTGGAAACTGCAAGCAAGATGATTTGTTATATAAAACTATAAACTGGAACTGTAAGCCTACTATGACATCTTAAAGCAGTTCTTATTCCACTGAGGGAAAGAGATGGCGCTAGACACCCTGTATAGCTTTGTCTCTTTCCCTCAGTGGAATTAGTTCTGCTTTAAGGCGTCATAGTAGGGTAGCTGAACTAGTATCAATTGAACTGTCAATGGATTAAACGGGATCTTTTGAAATAGTTCAATTTCGGGAACTTCCTCCCTGGTTTGACGTTAATTCATTAGTCTGAATTCTAATTAGCTTAATGGACACTGCGTGGTAGAATTAATCCTATATTAAAACAAGTTGAGTGAAGTGGATATTCCCAATGTACGTGATTTTAGATGGTGGAGACTAACTGCAATACTAATTTATTAGATAGAAGACATTTTGCTGCGTCCTAAAAGGGTCATGGAAGCACTACTTTTAAACCTAATGTGAAATTATTTGTACATTATGCTTAAGATAAATAAATAAAGTATTTTCAAAATATGAGTAACAGTTTTACAAATTAATTTGTATATTTTTTGAAACTTCTGATTTATCAGGTTAATGAGAACAAACGGTAAAAACAGATGGTTATAAAAAATCCCACATATTTGTCTAGTTTTAGATTATTAAATCGCTGTGACGTGGTTCAAAATCCATTGAAATTTTGTTGCCACCGACGTTTTTTTAAGAAATATTTTACTGCAAACATAACTATAATAGAAAGATAGGTCAATAAGTGCTTCATAAAATGAACATAGAAAGCTCACAGGCCTGCCTTACCACCTTGAAACGGGTTTTACCACAGTAAAATCCTCCATTCAGCACTTTTGCACATTTTACCGCACAGCTAATGTGATGAAAGAGGCATCTAGCAATGTGATTAGTAGCGGCGCAATCCGCACATAATTTGCGCGAGTATCATTGCACTAGCCTGCATTCAGCTCAATTCCAAACATGACATTCTGGCTGACACAATTACCGCGACACTCGCGGACTGAAGCAACTAATAATGTGTTGTAACGAACTTTGCAAAGAGGCGCGATTGTAATCAGGAAGAATTAAAAAAGCCCGTCTCAAAGCCGCCAACTATGCAATCTGCTACCCTACTATGACGTCTTAAAGCAGAACTTATTTCACTGAGGGAAAGAGACAGAGCTATACAGAATGTCTAGCACCATCTCTTTCCCTCAGTGGAATAAGTTCAGCTTTAAGGCGTCATGGTAGGCCTACTTGTTCATCAAGATAATTTATTTTTGGTGAGAAACATTGCCGTTTACGTTAGTAGGTAAACGTAAAGTTATAACATATATAAGTTTGGTACTTAACACACAATATATTTGTAACTAAAAAGTTACCAGTTACGAAACAAACAAAATATTAGTATGGCCTTCAGATAGTTGTTTCGGGTCAGGCTGCTTTTGTCTGTTAGTTTAAATGTTTTTAAGCGCACCCACGATTCAGGAAAAAATCCTAGTGTGGGTCAAATCTTAATATCTCGCTATGATGAGGAGAAAACTTAGTACACCTAATTTATTTTTTATTAAAAAAAAACGTTGCCCCGCACTAGGAATTTCTCCTGTATCGTGGGTGTGTTTACAAACATTTAAACTCACATACACAAAAAGCCAGACCCGGAACAACTATCTGCAGGTCATACAAATATTTGTTCCGTGCAGGAATTGAACCCGCGGTCGCAGCTCAGCAGTTGATCGCACAGCCACTGCGGCAACCGTGCCGTCATTTGGTGCTTAGGTTTAACTGTGAACTTACCTTACACTCTGTGGAGCTGACGATCTCAACGAGGAACCGGGTCCTGGTGCCCACCTTCACGGTGAGGTCTTGTAGACGTCGCAGGAAGGTGGGCGGGTCCTCACCCGTCGGAGCCTCATCGGCGCAGACCTCGAGACGAAGGCGACTGGTGTCACTCCCGGCTGCATTACTTGCCTGGTGATCAAATAAATCTTTATAAGATAAAAATGTTCGGAGTAGAATGCTGACGATTATGAGGTAATGCTCATTGTTTTATCTTAAGACAATCCTTACTAATATTATAAAAGCGTAAGTGTGTTTGTTTGTTTGTTTTTTCTTCACGCCTAAATAGCAAAACCGAGTGTTATTTTTTTCTTCTAATGTAAATGAAGGGCTTACTTCTCTTAGTGGCAATAGAAAATAAACCTCGATAAGATTTTTTGTGAGATTCCACTTCTAAAACGAACTGTAATAAAAAAAACTTTTTGCAAAAATAAAAACTGATGTAAAAATCCACTAAAAAGACGGAAAATAAATTTTGTTTTGAAAGTCGGTGGCAAAAAATCGACGAATGAAACAAAAGTCACCGACTTTCGGTAGTTAACTTATATTCCGTCTTTTTAGTGCAAATTATGACTGCGACACTGCGACACTGCGACACATTCGTCTTTGACAAACTAGTTCGTTACAGCACACCGCACTGTTGCACCCAAAACAATAGAAAGCCGAAATGCGCAGCGAACTATCAAGTTATACTTTATGCGGGTCTGTCACTGTATTGAAAATCTGTCATACAGGAAATCTATAGGTATTGGTATTTCTATTTTTTAATAGAACTGATTTTGTAATCCTTACTAATATTATAAAAGTGAAAGTGAGTTTGTTTGGTTGTTACTTCTTCACGAATTAAAGGCTTGCCTTGAAGCGTTCAGCCAGAAGAGTCAGCGCCGAATGCGTTAAGAGTTAAGAGAAAAATGCAATCCGACCTCGATCTGAAACACTTACACTTGCTCGTTCAAACGTTCTGTCGAATTCAAACGTGGTCAAGTACGACCATTTTCGGACAAGCTCTTCCAGTTTCATCAATTCTGGAACCCGAATTCGGATACCCGGCAAACTATTTTTCTTTTAATTCGTTCAACGCTTACGTAACAATGACTTTATACAGACTACTTGAAACCTTTGTGACGAACAGTCACATCAAAGCGTCGGATGTCCGATTGGAGTAAAGTCGTAACGTGAAGCCGGAATGGGGGTCAATTATGCCTGTAGGTCATATCACATTTCTCATGCATAGGGATGTGTCAAAGGAATTCCAATACACATTAATTCCATCGATGTGCCCCGAAGGAGTCGATGACACAAAAAGTAGGGTTTGATTTTCACACTAATCATCGCGAACCGTGTCAAAGACAGCTGTTTGTTCTCCTGGAAGGTGCAACTAAAAAAATGATGTCAAGGATATCGACAAGCATTTAGTTTGAAAACGAGATAAAACTTCGATGAAAGGTAATCTTCTGAATTGTGTAAAATTTATTTGAAAGGAATAAAGTACTACATTTAATGAAAATTCTACATATCGACGGTTGAAAGGCTAATTGATCTAAACGACATTTTGTAAAACTTGCAGGAGGGCGGATCAAAGTTATTATTTTGTTTAAAAAATTCATAAAAAAACAACTATTTCGTAGACTTTTATTTATTTAATACAGTATATCTCTGAGTAAGTAAGGATTTTTTTTAAGTTATTACTATTGAAAATAGTGCATTATTTTAGAAAATTTATGTTGGTTAGCCCAAAATGCATCCAATTTAGTTATTTTTAATAAAAGGGAAAATGGTTCAAATGCCTACCGAAAATAAAATAGCTGAAAGTAAACTGGCTCAAGCAGCGCCCTAGAATAAAATAACACGAGATAAAATGAATTTTGCGCCTAGTCAACTGACAGTTGAATAAACATAATGAGCATAAGCAACAAGATGGTGTAGCACCAGAGTGAAGTAGTTTGATGCAGATGCGCGTAAGACGGACTGCAGGATGAAACAAAATGAACTCTTACTAGATTAAAGTAGATATTGATGCTTAGACCGTCATAATTCAGCAACGTCCATAAGATATTTTTAAGGTTGGTACGCTATTTTATATCATTTTAGAAAATCTGTAGAGTAATCATTCAAGACATTGATTCAATATGTCTTGGAACAAGGTATTAGACAAGGTAGTATATCACCCTAAGCCTTACACCACGGAATAAATTACACTCTATGAATAAAACAACAAATAAATTGTGATTAATTATAATTTATTTAAAATCAGTCTTCAGTACCTAATTTTCGGTAACTTGTGATAAATCAAACCAGAAAAAAATAACAATCTCGTCAGAAAACAAACAAAAGTTAACATTCTGTATCAATCAATATCAACTAACAATAAAATAATTGGTTAAAAATATAAAAATAGGTTTCCGCCGGTAACGGGAACAGGGTCCAAGCTACCGGTGGTTCGGGCTCCAGAGACAGGAACCTCCTCACAATGCGGGCCGTATCGAGGAGTACTGCCTTCTCCAAGCCAAGCCCTTGGTCCAACCACCTAAGGAGACCTTCAACAGATGTTCGTCGAGGCTCTTGGCAATTAAGCCATTGGCCGTTACAACAATCGGCACAATGATAGCCGAGTTCACATTCCACATGTCAACAACCTCGTGTGCCAAGTCAAGGTATTTTAGTTGTTTTTCTTTCTCCGCTTTCACGAGGTTCTCGTCATGTGGGATGGTAACATCGATTATCATTACGCGGCGCGCTGATCGGTCTTTCACCACTATGTCAGGTTTATTGGCGACAATAGTCCTGTCAGTAATGATAGACCGATCCCAGTACAGCGTGACATGGTCTTTCTCGAGAACTAGGTCGGGCACATACTTGTAGTACGGTACCTCAGATTCACCAAGATTATATTTCAAGGCAAGTTGCTGATGATTAATCCTGGCTACTTGGTTGTTCCTATGCTACGCTAAGGAACAACCAAGTACGAGTACTTACTCGCTGTTAGCTAGACGAGAACAACCAGAAATAATATGTCTGATGGACTCACCAGGACGGTGGCATGCCCGACACACGTCAACCGTCCCATTCCTCATAATATATTTCCGGTAGTTGTTCTTCAACATAACTTCGTCCATAATCGCACAGGCAAAACCTTCAGTTTCCCCAAATAGGTCACCGAATCGTAGCCAGGACACGGACGCCAGAGAATCTACATTGGGCTCATGAAGAGCCTTGTAGAAGCGCCCATGAAGCTCCTTACCTTGCCATACTACCTTGCGGTCATCGGTAGTAAGTACTACAGGTTTGCGCCAATTCACTTTAGCCATGAACAGCGGGGTGAGTCCCTTGTCCACTGCGACTACATCACGGTGCATACCCTCGTCAGCTTTTAAGAAATATTCCCTGAGACTGCACACCTCTCGGTTGTGGAGGGTCTTAGCGTTCAGAAAGCCTCGACCCCCACACCGCAGGATGTACAGTCTCATCACCGATGATCGTGGGTGATGCATCCGATTTGCAGTCAGCAATGTACGGTCTCTCCTATCCAGGGCATCGAGTTCAGTCTGCGTCCATTTAAGTATGCCGAAAGAGTACATTAAAACCGGCATGACCCAACTGTTGAAGGCGCGCACCTTGTTCGCGCCCGAAAGAAGGCTTTTTAATACCTTCTTCTACCTCTCAACAATTGCTTCATGTCAGATGAGGAAAGGGATCTAAGGTGTATGGAATCCGAGAGTTGAATTCTCTCGGAATCCATAATCTCCCCTCGTTTCACATACATGACTGCACATTTGTCCACACCAAATTCCATCCTGATGGCGTTACTAAAAGTTTCAGTTACTTTCAGTAGCTCCATCAGTCGCAATTTGTTGGGGGCAAAGAGTTTCAGATCATCCATGTAAAGGAGGTAAGATATGACATGACCACCTCTTCTCAACCGATAGCCTAGACCTGAATCCTCCAGCAATGTGTTTAGAGGGGGTCCACCCTTTATAGCAGAACTTTTTATGTCATAATTTTATTTTGCATAACAACGGATGGCATAAACTTCACTTCGCAGAAAATAGTTTAGCAGACACTCATTTATCATACATTCTAAACTCATAATTTTGTAAGTCAGAATCATCTCTAGGCATAAACTTCATATGCATAATATTTAAAAAGTAGAAACATCATATCGCAGAAAGTTCATAGTCAGAATCGTCTTTTGGCATAATATATTTTATATCGATGATCATTAAACGGCAAAATTGTCATATATTTTTTTTTTTATTATTTATAGGCTCGCGTTTGACCACTATCTCACCTGATGGTAAGTGATGATGTGGTCATATCGTAGAAAGTTTATAGTTAGGGTCATCTTTGTCATTATAATTTTCATTTATTTTGATTAATTATTTCTTTAAAATAATGTCATTTATTTTATTTATTGTTTAAATGAATTTGAGATTATGTCATTGAATTCAATAACTAATTAGGTATCCTAATCTAAATAGTTCAGTTCCGGGTAACCTACTTAAAACAATCTCTTTTTTCTATTAACGCAAGTCGTTTCTGGCACTCGCCGGCCGCTGCCGCGGCACCGCTCGCTTCGCTCGCTCGGCTCGTGCGTAGGAGGTCACAGTTTTAACCTAACCTAACCTAGCCATTACTGCCGCCTGCATAGTATGCCAAGTGAAATTATACCAAATAATATATTATGCGAAATTTGAACTCTGCGAATCGTAATTATACTAAATGTAATTCTGCCATCTTATAAGTATGCCATTGTTAATTCGAAGTTTTAAAAATTATGCCAAATGATAATTATACCAAATAATTTTTATGCCTTTAAAATGTTCGGTTAAAGAAAATTATGCTAAGTGTGTTATGCCAAATAAATTTCGGAGCATCAAGATTCTGCCAGATAGAGGGAACCCGTTTAGAGGATTCAGGGCTAGACAGAACCAAAGTGGAATCAATCAGTTTCATTATTTTTACTGTTTTCATTTTCTTCATTTGTAGGTACTTCAATCTTCTGTTCAGATAACTCTTTCGCTATCTGTTTCTTAAAATACAACCGGCGCTGTGATTCCATAGTTGCTGAAAAAAAAAGCAATTTATGACCATTTTTGATATTTAAGTAATTCAAATGTACGATATCTCATTAATTTAAAAAGATACTTAGAAACATCTAGGAGACCTCACAAGTAATTATCAACTAACAACATTGAATTAGGAATACAAAGACCTAAGTAGTATCTTTGTATTCCTAATTTATTGTTGTTAGCTTATTGGTACTTCAGGACTCTGAACCTGTACCTCTTTTCATTGATTATCACTTAGATAAAACCAAATTATTTGTATTCACCAGAAAAATCAACCGTCTGACTTCACAGCTCGCTCTCACGCAAGTTCACACAACGCACTTTCTCAAGTGTTGGCGGCTGTGTGATGTGCGAGGCACTCGTAACGGACACTTCGCGAAGCGCGTAATATATTGAACTTAGTTCCAAGCGACTAAAGAGTAGCTAATCTCTTTAACTTATTGGACGGCTTATGTGCTAAAATAGATTTCATAAAATGATACAAATGCCAATTTTACAAATATTGAATTTAATCAAAATGTTTCAACGGCCATAACACTAATGAGATAGTTAGGTCAAAATAGCTGAAGTGACATTACTCATTACGCTTAATAAGAGGTTAGATGGGCTAAAAGACATCGTTAGTAAGTATAATTTAATGCGAAATGGTTCAAGCGACACGGTTTTATTATTATAGTTGAATGCAAAATGGGCCAAACGACAAAACCACAAACATGGCGAAAAAACCAAATGCCTTAATCGACACTCGTTATAAAAGTACGAAAAATTAGAATAGCCTATGGCATCGAGTCCTGGAATTTGTCTAATTTTGTGTCGTATAGATCAATGAGCTTAGAAATGAAGCCTGTTTTGCAGTGGGTGCTAAACGCCAAAAAAGTAGTAAAAAAAAATTGAAACATGACTCAAACGATGGAGAAAAATTTGCTGATTCCGAATATGTATATAACTCAATATTGCAAAAAATGTCGTTTAGATCAATTAGCCTTTCAACCGTCGATATATAAATGAACGTATTAGTCATACCTGTGTTAAACGCCAATTTAGTCTGTACATGTCGATGAAAAACATTTTATATTTAATTTCCTATCTGTTATATATTACTCTACTAGCTGGCCCCCGCGGCTTCGCCCGCGTGATAACGAAAAAAAAAGTATCCTATGTGTTATTCCAGACCATAATCTATCTCTATGCCAAATAATATCAAGATCCGTTCAGCCGTTTTGACGTGAAAGAGTAACAAACATCCATCCATCCTCACAAACGTTCGTATTTATAATATTAGTAGGATTCAATAAATAAACATAAACTAACATACATTATAGAAAACAAAAAAACTGTTCTGGATCTTCAAATCGCGCCGGCCAGTGGAATCGGGTGTATGATCCGACGTCATCTAAACGCCCCACCTAACGCAAGGCCCTTGACCATCGAGGGACACTCGCTCGGCGTCACTTATTGTGCGCATATATCGGCCATTTTTATTGGAACTCCACCCAGCGAATATTATAAAGTCTTCATATCCAAAAGGGAGTTTTATTTAGTCGAGACCACCGACCTCACAACTGTAGCTTCACATTCAAACACTAACTGTTTAATTATCTGACGGGCCTGTTGGTCTAGTGGTTAGTGGCCCTGACTGCTGAGCCGGAGGTCGTGGGTTCGATTCCCACCCACGACAAACTTTGTGTGATGAGCATGATTGTTTGTTCTGTGTCTGGGTGTGATTTATCTAAAATATGTATGTATTTATAAATTATATAAGTATGTATATCAGTTGTCTGGTTACCATAACACAAGCTCTGCTTAGCTTGGGATCAGATAGCCGCGTGTGAGTTGTCCCAAGATATTTATTTATTTATTTATCTAAACAAACAACAAACTAAAGAGCATCAAAAACGTCACAAACCCAGATTCTCAGCTCTCCATTCTGAAAGTAGTCAAGACAATAGTACTGAACAATGTTCACGTCCCAATCAGTCCAATGACCAAGATAGGTTTCCCCCAAATCATTGGTCTAGTTATCGGAGCAATCCTCTCACACTACAGTACATTCGGAGTACAACCGTGCAGCTACAATGTTATCTCGCCTTCAGAGACAAACGCACCTGTCCCGACATCGACGAGCAACAAGATGAGCGACAAGCCAGAAGAGCTAACGATAATTTGAGAAATTTCTTGTCAGTGTAACCAGCTATCCTTACTTAATATAATATCCTTACTAATATTATACAAGCGAAAGTGAGTTTGTTTGTTACCTCTTCACGCTTTAATGGCTATAACGATTTTGATAAATTTTGGTACAGAGATAGTTGGGATCCTCGAGACGTCCGTCTCGTAGGGTAAGTTTGAAAAAAAAACGTAAGAAATGAGGGAGAGTTTTTTTTTTTAAAGTGGGATGTGAGGGAGAAAGAGGGAAGAAAAGGGAAAACTTAGCGTTGCTATTACAATAAATAAGGCGCAAAGACAAAAACTACAGGTAGCAGGTACCTGCAATCCCCTGAATTTAACACGAGCGAAGCCGTGAGCAATTAAAAGCTAGTTACTAATAAATGCAACACTAATATTTGGCCATACTGAAGGGAACTGATCGACATCCTCCATTTTATTTTTGGATGGGTAATCAAATGTCTGCTCAGGGTGATGTTGAAGCGCCACTTCCACTTCACCCACAGCTGGAAGAGTAATTTTGTTGTGTCAGACTTCTACTGACTAAAACCCATCCATATTCTTTCTTTTATCCTTTATATTCCAGGGCCATTATCTCGTTCGAAGAATGGCAACCCCGACTTTCACCAAGCAACTAATATGGGCCAATTGTTTTTTTATGCGCGTTATCGATGTTGCTGTTATGGCGGAAGGTTCGCCTTGCTTTATGCCAGGCATGTGTGGTAAGTTTATTGTATGTATTTTTTGACACTGGACGTATACTGTACATCTTTTGTGTATTCTTTAAAGGTGCATAAAACCGAACGGACTGGATACTTTGAAACTGAAATATATGTAAAACGTTCCGCTTAAGGCCGCTGTACGGCCAGTTATAAAAAAAAATGGTAGCTAGTTTAAAGGGGCATACTCACTTGCAAGGTATACACATTGGTATCACCGGTCCGCGCCGCGGATACCGTCAGCCGCACTCCGCCCGCATCGTCGGTCGCCGCGAACCGTTCGTCTAGCGACGCTCCTGCTCTGCTCCTGAATGTCGCACAAACATATTTTATTATTAGGAAGGCTTCATGTTACAATTAAAAATAAAAATTGGTGTCTTAAACGTTTTAAATGCAATTGAGAACTATCAAAATAAATAAAAAGATTAATGGCGAATTTTACCAACAAAACTAAACGCAATTAGGAAAATTAAGACGACATTCAAAAGTTGGTAGGATCAATATTCTGTAGCAGTTGTAACACTGACAACTCTTATAAGTGTTTTTGATGAATTTGATCGCGATTAGATTCATTTGTAATCCTCTCTAAAACAATGTATTGCCAACTTTCCTCAATTAATACATCAACATGATGGTTTCAAAATCTTTTAGAGAATGTTTTCTTAAAATTTAATGAATACACAAAATTTACAACAACAATGATCTAAATTCGGGACTACTCTATGACATTCTATGTTCCACAAGATAAACATTTAACATAAAGATGAAATATGACATGGTACGCTTGAAGTATTTGTATTTTTTTAATGACCCATGAAGGACACAGACACTGAAACAAATACAACGTGAAAACAAACGTGCTCTATTTTAATGACATAATAATAATACTAGCCATAGACACTAGAACATAAACAAATAAAAAATACAGAATACGAACACGCCAAAACAAAAATTTTCTTGACTCATATGAAACAAACAATCATTGACCATAATTTTAAATACCGTGAGACTAGGAAATATTTGAACATGAACCCAACTAACAAGATCCAGAAACAAGATACAATACACAATCAAGTCAATACTACTGATACAATATGCAATCTCCCTTAGATCAATGACAACCAGGCTTGCATACTGCATAGAATACCGCCGACCGTATTAAAGACAAAGGAACGGGACGTCTGCTGGAGTGGATTTCAAAGAGGTCGCTGGCTTATACCTACCGAATGCAAACGTACGTGGAACGAATTTCTGTAATTTACGAATAATAAATTAATTAACAAACTAAAGTTTACTTATACAAATAATATGGCTAGAAAACAGGTGTCTGACTAGATGACGTTTTATAAATAAATATGGAAAGAGAAGACATGCTGGGCCTACATAAGTTGGTTCTAGGGCAGAATAATAATAATGATGTTATGTACTGAGGCAAGTTCTGCAAAAATACAAAGAATATAATAAAACATATTACCTAGGATTTATGGATTATAATAAGGCTTTTGACTTATTGGAACACGATTCTATCTGGGAAGCACTACATGGACAAGGAATACAAAGAAAGTATACACAAATACTTAAAAAGATATACTGGAACAGGAAAGTACGAGTCGTACTGGAAGTATCAGGAGATGAGTTTTCCATAGAGTGAGGTGTCCGGCAAGGTGACCCCGTCTTACCCAAACTATTTTCGGTAACTCTGAAAATGGTATTTAGAAATCTGGAGTGGGACAAGATGGAATTAATATAAACGGTGAAATTTTAAACCACCTCCACTTTGCAGATGACTGACCTTATTTTCTGAACGCCCAAAAAGGCTAGAGCAAATGCTACAACAATTATCTGAGAAAAGCGAGAAGGTAGGACACAATTAAAACCAAAGTTATGACTAAAAGTTCAGAAGCCTACCAGATAATAGTTAATGTGGAACAAATAGATTATGTTGAAGAATATTTATACCTGGGACAGTTAATAGCACCCAAAGATACTATTCAAATGGAAATCAATAGAAGGATAGCTAATACTTGGAAGAAGTATTGATCTTTAAGTGAGATCATGAAGAACGAAGACATGGTAATAAAAGAGAAAAGGAACTCGTGCATTTTACCATGTTTAACATATGGATGCCAAACACTGCCCGTGTTATATATTATCGGAAAAAAAACAAGAAAAAATAATATATGCTAAAATGGAATAAAGAGGAGTATACTTGGGGTAAAAGGACGACGATAGGGTAAGACTACACAAAATTAAAAAAAAATACTAAATTTAAAGATACAGGAAAAATATGTAAGACTTTAAAATGAAAAAGGGGCACGTCATTATGTTAAAAGAAAGTAATGGGAAATGGACAAAAACAATAACAGAATGATATCCTAGGGATGGGAAAAGGAGCAAAAGACGACAATCAACACGCTGGAAAGACAACTTAAAGGGAGTTGGTGGACCAAAATGGATGAATTGCGAGGGATTGCGAGGAGGCCTGTGTCGAAAGACAAACTGGGGAAGTACGTACCATTGAAAATATTAGTCTTAAAAATTAACTGTAAGAACTAATAAATAAAGGCATATTTAATTTTTTACACTAATGATAACGATGTTACATTTAATATGTGGCAGGTTTTAAAGCTGCGATGTTTTTGTGAACATTTAAGCTGATGGATAACATGAAGTAACTGATGGTGGTCGTGGTTACGTTTTCTATTTTTCTTTTTTTTTACACACTGTGTCTACATCTCTTTTTATTCTCTCTCCTTTCATAAAATAATTTGATAAAGAAAATTACAGTAAAGGAGACAGGAACAGATAATAGGTACAAAGGTAATTCTTAGTACATACCTACCTAAAGCTTCTACACCTCTGCACCTATTTTTTTGTTCTTGTCTCCTTTAGTGTATTCAGTGAGTACATAAATCGTTAAATAAATAAGGTTGATTCAGAAAATGAAACCTTTCATACTGAACAATACCTATAGGAAATATTTTCGGTTGATTTTGTCAAGTTGACAAAACGTAATAAAATTTATTGCCCTATTTAGTTTTAAAACAGATGCACAAAAATTATCCAACACTGATCAACTAATTTTCTGACATTTTTATTTTTGCTTTCACACTATCCAATGCAACAAAGATGACATAATTAGCGACAAAAAATAACACATTTGGAAAGCTGCAATGGCATATTCCGTATAAATTATAGAATCCTTTCGACCATATCCTCCCTGATTAAGGCGCGGCAATAAGCTAATCTTTAGGTATTCGCGCAAGTGACGCTAGCTGCATACTAGGCATGGTCTGACACAAGTACACGACAGTATTGCATCGAAAGAATAGAAATAAGGTCGAAAATATTTCGGCGTTTGATTTAATTTGAATATCACGTCCGCCAAAATGTAGGTAATTTTGCAGTTTTTATTGAATATAAAAAAATACAGAGCAGCTCCGTGTTTGTAAAATTTTAGTTATCTCTTTAGTCTATACATTGTTTTTTGTTATAGATGTAAAAAATATGATGGTTGTCGCTGAAAAAATTGAGAATTTCGAAACAAAATTTTTTTTTTCTTGGTCTTTTTAAACATTTTTTTGTTGTAGTACTAGACCACTTTTGTAAACTAGTGGCATGTACAGATACGGCTAACTTTGCGACGAAAATCTAAACGTTTTACGAAGTGTTTGCTTTGTACAGCGCCTTAAACAGGTTCAGAAATAATATACTCAATTATTTAAAGGCGAGGTACTCAATTAAGTACTCGTAATTCGCGGGCTAAAGGACATCGACGAACCACAATGGAAACAATTTCCATTTGTATCCAAAATAACTATTTTATTTTTGAATTACTATATATATGAACCGTGTAGGTATATAAAAAACGAATCACTGAGTCAGTCACTGAGTCAGCCACTCCCTCCCCGCTCCGCCCAGTGCGGGGGAACTTATTTGATGATTTCCTACAAACGCAAAAAAAAAAGATAATGATGAATTTGCATTGTGTTTTAAAGAATTGCGCAATCATGGAGTCCCTACCTTTTATGTACGCTTCTGATATGCTGAATCTATAACTAATCTAATTATGACGAGTGACAAAACTGAACTAACTAGCGCCGCCATCTTGAATTTAACGTTTAGACTAGTGACAGAACTCACAGATTATGCAAAAGATCCCAAATAGCAATGACGTGGTAATGAATGAAAGCGGTTGGCTGCTAAAACTAATGTATTTCTAGTTACGCTCGACAGTCGTGTGTTATTTAGATTTGACGGCCTACTGCCGCGGTCAACACTGAAAACAAATTAGACGCAACTATTCTGGGAATTTAGAGTGCACAGATAAACTCTTTCGGGCAAGTTTTATTATGTACAACTATCAGTTAGGTTTATGAATAGTCTTCTGAGTTTGCTTGCATCTATTTTAAATTAAAACTCCTTTATGTATAATTAATTGTAGTGCCCTGGAAATAGTAGCACTTTTTATTACAAACTTAATAAGCAGTGATAAAGAAGAAGACTGTTTTTAAATTAATTTCGGAAGAGATCGTATTGGGACACACTGAACTCTACCGAAGGGTTTCGTAGGCCATGATGAATAATTGAACGAATTTAACGGCACGGTTACAGAATACAGCATACAATTACAGCAGCCATTACTGGCCACGGCTCTTTTAATAAACACCTCTTTGTCTTAGGAGTCACAGACAGCCCACTGTGCCGAGCCAGAATGGAGGTAGACGAAACAGCAGCCCACGTGCTTCTGCACTGCCCAGAGGTTGCCCCATACAGGGCAAAGAAATTCGGTAACCCAGGTACTCTTCGAGAGATCGTCAGCAACACCAAGGCGCTGCTGACGTTTCTCGTGGAGCTGGGGTGGATCGAATAATATTCCCACCCTTACGCAAAATACGCGCCTCAGACGTGGAGTTGCGGAGACCAGCCCGTTATACAATACAATACAACGGCACGGTTAGTGCAGTGGCAAAGTAATCGACTCGCGGAACGAACCTGCGACACGCAGTGCAGAGGGTTCGTTCCCCGCACAGAACAAATTATGAGCTACAGGTAGTTGTTTCGATTCTGGCTGTTTGTGTATGTGAGCTTAAATGTTTGTAAACGCAACCACGATACAGATGTCTTTACGGAATTGGACAAAATTTGGTATCAAGATAGCTTATATTGTGGATTAACATAATAACTAGTTTTGATTTCCGAAAATACAAAAAGGTGTTTCCGTGGGATGATCAAATAATTCAAATATAGCTTTTCACCGCGGGCAACACCGCGGTGCACAGCTAGTTTGTCATAATTCTATAGGCAATAGAATACGAGCTAACGACGATGTAGTCTCCATTCACATCTCATATTTTAGCAACCACGATCATTTTTAATTTATATAGATTTTAAATTGAATATCGCTTTTTATTTACTCTGGACGCTCTTACTGAGCACGTATTTCTACATCGTTCTCACATACTTGTATAATCTCAACATGAATGATGTAAATACGATTTTGTAAAAATATTATAATTTAAAAGAGTCTCCATAGAGTTTCTTGCCCATTCTTCTCCATAGAGATCAACGCTTTGGGATGGGCAACTACAGTACTTTCACAAGTTATTATGCCTTGTGACCGGGGCTATAGATTCATTTTGTTTCTTGACATTTAAGTGAAAAGTACCTACCTGTAATGGTCTAATTGAAATAAATGATTTTGATTTGATTTGATTACCCTCATTTCGCAAAGACCAATAGCGAGCGCAACTAGAACTTGGAAGCGAACTTATGACCTTGCGTCCCTTTCGACATGCAGCACGCTGGCTCAGTGCGTCCCGAAATATATATGATTGCGTTATCTCTTTTGGTCGCCAAAATCCTAGCCCTATTTTTGTGTGATTGAAAGGCGATGCCCCAGTTATCGGATGTACGATTGCCTGTCAATACTAAGAATAAATGTTGAAATAGACTTTATATTTAGTAGGTAATGCGAATTGTATACACGACTGTTAACTTATTCTAAACTATGCATTCTAACCTGCTGTCCCATCCAGACCTCTTAAAACAGAACTAATTCCACTGAGGGAAAGAGACAGAGCTATACAGGTTGTGTAGCGCCATCTCACACAGGAATAAGAACTGCTATAAGATGTCATGGTAACCCTTCTGATTTCTCTACTACGGATCGCACACCGTAGTAGAAAGATCAGGTTAAAATGGTTTTGTGTAAGTTGATGTGCTGTCGTGTGTACTATCTTCTAATATTTAAAATTCTCGTGTCACAGTTTTCGTTCCCATACTCCTCCGAAACGGCTTGACCGATTCTTATGAAATTTTGTGTACATATCGGATAGGTCTGAGAATCGGCCAACATCTGTTTTTCATACCCCTAAGTGAGCAGCGGGTGAAACCGCTGGGCACAACTAGTAATCTACAATATTCTACAACTCACACCATACTTATGTTTAAGAAGCTATCAAACCTAGCCTTTTCCCAACAATGTTGGGGTCGGCTTCCAGTCTAACCAGATACACCTGAATACCAACCATTCTGGACATGAAACTAAATAATATTCCTTGTTTTATATAAATGTTTTATTAAAGTCTAATTGATTACTCTATATTATAGTTTAAATAACATTCTATATTTAAATAGTGAAATTCATTCAATACATTCCAAAAGCAAAAAAAAAGTAGATATAATAAATCTGAATTTCAGCAATACTGTACAATGCACGAAATTTTTTGTATGTAACAGTTTCCAATTAATTGAAATAAAACGAATTACTGAGAATATTGCTACAATATTATTGGATTCATCACTCCTGATAGGTAGTAATTGTTTTTAAGCAAAATTCTGGAAGTTGATTATCCGGATTTGCCGGAAAAACCGGCTCGGCTACGTGTGATTTTTATAGGATTTTTTTTGGGAAAAGGGCCCAAGTACTCCGGAGAGTCAGGTCAGGGCTGCCGAGAGAAGAACTTCCTCACAATAGGAGCCGTGTCTAACCCCCGAATACTGAAACGTCACTCAAAATGTGAGGGCTGCTTAACATTTGAGCAGCTCTTAAACTTTAGATTTTGTATGGTCAAACGTTTACTTCTGAGTCTCTGTTAAACTTAAGTGGGACTTAAATTTTGAGTGACGTTTCAGTATTCGGGGGTATCAGCCCTTATTCCAGCTGCCAAAAGAAATCCTCAGTCAGATATTGGTCGAGGCTCTTCACTCTTGGCAATTAAGTAAACTGCAGTAGTTCACAATTAATAGGTACCTCCTACATGAGAAAAGTAGTTTGAATAACAGCAATATTTCATTCAGGTCTATTACATCTCAATTTGTGAAAATTAAATGGTGTCCGTTTTAATCAACGATATAAATTAATGGTTTTTATCAGATTTAATTATTTTAGGCGGTAACTGATTCGAATTGACTGAATTTGTAATTCAATGTATAGGAATATATCTCAACAAATCAATAAGGGTGTTTCTCAATTTCCGTGCAAATACTAAAATCTTGATTTATTAATCTAAAGTCCTTTTAAACCGAACCAACCATTAACAAGGGGAAAAAATTTTGTGTTCACCAAAAATACTGATCGTGCACCAAATATTCTTTCCTGAATGCTAAAAAAATGCGTAGGTTAGGTTAGGTTAAAACTGCGACCCCCTACGCACGAGCCGAGCGAGCGGAGCGAGCGGTGCCGCGGCAGCGGCCGGCGAGTGCCAGTAACGACTTGCATTAATAGAAAATGGATAAAAATATAACACTTTTTTATTGTAGTGCTGTCTTCTAACAGTATAGTATAATTGATTTATTTGATGACCAAATTTAGTGTGCAATTCAGTATTTTTGGTGATAATTTCGAATATTTTGATTGAAAAAAGGGGATTTACAGTTAAAGTATTAAATACCATCCATTAACAAGTATGTATAAAAATTACATGTCAAAATAACACAGTTATTCAATTATAAATAAATATCCTTAGAAATCGTCATTTGTTTCGGGGTCCACTTAAAAAAAAATCAAAGTTTTTTTTAAAGATTATCTACAACCGTTGTTTTTTTTACATTCTGTAAATGTAGAAAAAACAACGGTATTCGGCAATAATTTTAACACTCCGAATTATTTTAAAATATGTACGAAATACGAGAAACAGCCATAAAAGAAATGCGAAAGTTTGTGAGAGCGAAAGGTATGTGTATGTGTATTCGTATGTTTCACGAAAAAACTACTGAACAGATCATGATGAAATTTGGCACAGAGGTAGATTATAGTCTGCAATAACACATAGGATACTTTTCATCATCAGGCGGGCGAAGCCGCGTAGCGCAGCTAGTATTCAATAAAAAATCTTTACTGTGTTTGTGTTGATCGTTTCCACGCTTTGGCGCAGTATAGCGTGATATACAGAATGCAAGGCTATCATCTTTCTGTAGGTTCCGTTTACACCCTGTACATAAATATTGTGCACTAGTCATTGTATTCTGAGTTTGTCCCGCACGTAAAGGCCTTGAATTTTACGCTACGTTTGTGAAGCATAATTTACTAGACATATCATATAGGTATCGTATGTAGGGTACGTAGAAATATTAAGTCTGACGCCAGCAAGCGTCAGTTGATTTTTACCAAATTAATAACATAGAAGACAAATAAATTAAAAGGAAGAAAAGACATAGTAGGCTAATTAACTAATATCTATCCTGATCCAATACTGTTTAATGAGCAACATTTAAGCACGGTCTTGAAAACGGTTCTAACGATTGCAATATAGGGATTTACCAGGGTAAAAATCCAGTAGGTGTCCAATCTGGGAAAACTCTTTTGAGTATTTCTACTCGAGCAGAGACCGGTCGCTCATGTACTGTTTTACCTTTACATAGTATAATTATAAAAGCGAAAGTGAGCTTGTTTGTTTGTTACCTCTTCACGCTTTAATGGCTAAACCAATTGTGATGAATTTTGGTACATAGACAGTTGGGAACCAGGAGACGGACATAGGCTAATTTATTAAAAAAAAGTGGGATGTGAGGGAGAAAGAGGGAAGAAAAGGGAAAACTTAGCATTGCTATTACAAATCAATAAGGCGCAAGGGGAACTGTGTTAACCCAAATTTAACGCGGGCGAAGCCGCGGGCGAAAGCTAGTAGTATATAAACTGAAGTCCCTTTTGCTATCTATCCGCTTCTATTAAACTTCATAACGGATTTAAATTCTATTTATAGTGCGGGTCTGTGGACGGTGAGCAATGGGTAGCTCACCGTCCATCCGTCTATTGACGACCGGCCTTGTCGACGGCGCGTTAGTGTTTCACGCGCGCCTCAAAGAAATGTCAGCAAAGCAGGGGGGCCTGCCAGGGCCTCCGCCTGCCGGGGTTGCGGGTTGTTTGAAATTGATAACGCGGCCCCGGAACGTAAAGGGCAATTAAAGAAACATGGTTTTAGTCAGTACAAGTCTGAAACTCCCCCTCGCTCCGCAAAGAGCGGGGAATACATCAATTAAGTTCTTATTTGATGTATTCCCACCACAAAAAAAATGCTATTTATAGTGACAAAAAAGGTTATGGTTAGGTTAACCGGTATATGTCAGTTAAAACCGCGGGCTTCAACTAGTATAAATAAAACCTATCGTCTCTAACAGGACTATTGTTGCCAATAAGCCTGAAATTGTGGTGATAGATCGATTGGAGCGTCGAGCAATGATTGTTGATATAACGGTTCCACATCACGAGAACCTCGTGAGAGCAGAGAAAGAAGCAATTCAAGTATCTGGCACAGGTGGTTGTTGAGATGTGGCACGTGAATACAGCAGCCATAAATAATAAATAAATAAATAAATATCTTGGGACAACTCACACACGGCTATCTGATCCCAAGCTAAGCAGAGCTTGTGTTATGGTAACCAGACAACTGATATATATACTTATATAATTTATAAATACACACATATTATAGATAAATCACACCCAGACACAGAACAAACAATCATGCTCATCACACAAAGTTTGTCCTGGGTGGGAATCGAACCCACGACCTCCAGCTCAGCAGTCAGGGCCACTAACCACTAGACCAACAGGCCCGTCATGCTGTCGATAATAGTGACAGGTAATGGTTTAATAGCCAATAGCGTCAACCAACATCTGAGGAGGCCTCGCTTGGTCGTGGATCAAAGGCTTGATTCAGAAAGCAGTACTTCTGGACACGGCGCGTATCGTAAGGAAGTTCCTCTCGCAAGAGCCCTGACCACCGGTAGCTCGGATTCTGTTAACGATGCTGGTGGACTACTATTCTTCTTATTTTTAACTTTTTATGCATTTTATAAAAATATGTGTAAAATATTCAAATATGTAATTAATCTAAAACAAAATTACTGCCATTAATAAAACGACCACTAGAAAATTAAACAGCTATTTGTATACATTTTTAAAACTACCTTAAAAAGCATTAAAAGCATTTCAAAACGTTGTTCTCACTTCCGACATTTTAAAACTATTATAAACGTTTAAATATGTTTATCAGCATAATTTATGTTCGGATATCAAGTATATATAGAGCAGGGTATTAAAGAGGTCAGTGATCCCGCCTAAATAGATCCCATGGATCTCAACAAACAGGACGATGGGAATAAGAATTTAGTAGCGTCAAGTGTGCTTCGCCTATTTGTAGAATAAAAGCTGCTCTGACGATGTATCTTTGTATCTATCGCGGCGATCAAATGAAGTATTGAGATAAATATTTGAAGCTTACACTATTTTTAGGAGAAAAATGTGGCCGCGACTCCACTTGCGCAGACGTGGCTAGATAAATAACATCTATCCTCACTAATATTATAAAGGCGAAAGTGAGTTTGTTTGTTTGTTACGTCTTCACGCCTAAATGGCTTAACCGATTTTGATGAATTTTGGTACAGAGATAGTTGGGACCCTTGAGACGGACATAGGCTATTTTTTATTTAAAAAAATGTGGGATATGAGGGAGAACGAGGGAATAAATGGGAAACTTAGCATAAATCAGGAAAGGGGAACTGTGTAACCCCGAATTTAACTCGAGCGAAGCGTCGGGCAAAAGCTAGTTTAATATAAATCTTCAAAATCAAAATATTTTAATTTCTCATAGGCATGTACGCACATGGGTATACTTATAAAATATCGAGAAATTGTCGGGTTGATTGGAGAAGAACCGACAAGACACAACATGGTTATTTTAATCTTGACTTCACGGACAAAAACGCACAGACTACGCACGTTCAGATGACACGCACCGACTACGCAGACGCGTTGTTTGTTGCCTTAAACCTGCGCAATATCAGCGTATTCAATGTAATTTAACCTCACGGGTGGGTGGGTGTAACGCGTGTACAGGGTGGTCGCGGGCATGAGGTGGGCACGTGGCGTGTACGGTTGGACTTCGAAAACAGAAGTTGAGATCTATTAATGTGCCATAAGACTCAAATTATATTTAATAAGAACAGAGTAAGTTAAATGCTCGTACTGACGCATGGCGGCGTGCGCGTGTAGTCTGAATGCGACCTAAACCGCTCTATCCAACAATATGACACGTTGGCCAAAACTGCATCGCCTACAAGGATACATAGAGGATTAGTCTGTAGGTATATAAAAGCGAAAGTAAGTTTGTTTGTTACAAAGACAGTTGGGACCCTGGAGACGGATAATGGTTTTATTTCTTTTATTTTAGTTTTAAAGTGGGATATGAGGGAGAAAGAGGGAAGAAAAGGGAAAACTTAGCTTTGCTATTACAATTAATAAGGCGCAAGGCAAAAACTACAGGTAGCAGGTACCTGCGAACCAGAAAAGGGGAAACTGTGTAACCCCAAATTTAAAGCGATCGAAGCCGTTGGCGAAAACTAGTAGAATATAAGTTGTAGTTGTTGTCTCGTTACGGAGTTGGTACGAAGGAGTTTCATGTTTACCTACTATTTGAAAAGAGGAACAATTATTCAATCCACAGAACTGCTCCAACTTCCGGTACCTCGGGTCGCTTGTCCAAGGGGACGGCGAAGTAGACCGAGACATAACGCACCGGATCAACGCAGGATGGATGAAATGGCGACAGGTCACTGGAACAACTTGCGACCCACGGATGCCCCTCAAGTTAAAGGGGAAAATATATAAGTCCGTGATTAGACCTGTTGTACTGTATGGGTCAGAATGCTGGGCTGTAAAAAAGGTGGATGAAAAACGATTGCATGTAGCGGAGATGAGAATGTTGAGGTGGATGTGTGGAGTGACAAGAATGGATAAAGTAAGGAATGAATATATTCGAGGAAGTTTGAAAGTTGCGCCTGTTACAGAAAAGATGAAAGGAAGTCGTTTGTCTTGGTATGGACACGTAATGAGGAGGGATGAAGGACATGTGACTAAAAGAGTAATGGATCTGAATGTTGTTGGACGGAGAGCGAGAGGAAGGCCAAAGAAAAGATGGATGGATTGTGTAAGAAATGATATGAAGGAGAAAGGAGTAAATGATGCCATGACGTCTGATAGGGGAGAATGGAAGAAGAAAACGTGTTGCGCCGACCCCAAATAGAATGGGACAAGGGCAGGAAAATGATGAGAACTTTTTGTTTTAACACGGAACCCTATTTTTGCGCATGGGAAATTGTCAAATAACTGCGGAGCGGACTTTTGCTGATTAAAACCCACCTATGTTCTTACTTTTGCCATTTATGTTCCAACAACAAACAACCCCGACAGGCGGTAGCCCTGGCAGGCCCCTCTGCTTTGCTGACATCTCTTTGAGGTGTCTGATAATCACGACTGCACCATCAACATACAACACAGAACTTTGACGAACCTTAATTCTTTTTTTATATGTTTTATTAACTTTATTAAAAAAAAAAACTCTTTTAACCATATTACTTGTGTAATTTACTATGGACTTTTCAACCAACAAACAATTTTACCCTTACACAATGTTGCCGTAATTAACCAAAAGGTTGACACTGAAAAGCATAAAGCAGACTTAATGCCTTACCACTACCACTATTGTACCTACCTACATGAAGTTTATCAGTATGTGTATTAAAGTATTTTATTTTCAACTAGCTGCGCCCCGCTATTTAACGCGCGTGGTGATAGAATATACAATATATCTTTAAGAATTATAGCCTATGTGTTTATATAACTATATTATTGTAAAGAATCATTAAAATTCATTCAATAATTTTAGCGTGAAAGAGTTACAAACATCCATTCATCCATATAGGTAAGCGTCCGCGTTTATAATATTACTAGCCTTTGCCCGCGGCTTCGTCCGCGTTAAATTTGGGGTAACACAATTCCCATTGCGCCTTATTGATTTGTAATAGCAACGCGAAGTTTTCCCTTTTCATCCCTCTTTCTCCCTCACATCCCAATTTAAAATATATAAGTATATATCGTCGTTGCGACTTTAAGACCTCTTATGTGTAAAATTCAACTTTATGAGAAAATCGATATAAACCGTCTACTGAAAAAAATATAATGAAACCAATTACAACAAAAAATATAGGTATCAGCCATATGATTTCCTGCTATTTATTTTGCTCTTGTTAGTTGAAATTAAAATTAGTATAATGTTTTAAAAAATAAAAACATTTTTACTAGACACATAAGAGATTTTCGTTGCGCTTTACGTATCACATCAGAGCTTTTAAACAAAAAACCTATGAATAATTAAAATAAAAAACTACCTATTAGTTTTAATGAAAAAAAAATATATATTATTCTCAGAAAACATTATTATTACATGATAACAGTAGAATCAAAAAATAGAACAAAATAAAAGTTACAAATCAAAGTACCTACCATTAATTACTGAGGGTACCCATATAATTATGGATATAATTAAGAATTAAGTACCTGGATCAAATTGTAATGCATTGTAAAACGGATGGTAATCTTGATCTATTACCATTTTCAGTTCCTGTAAATGTTTAAACTTGCTGTCAGTAATTTTTAACGGAGATCTATACAATCGGTTCGGAGATACCAGACCGTTCCTTTGGTTATTTCTTCGCTGTGGAAGTACGGACCACTCATCGACATGTCTTAACCTATAAAATACGGATCCATCAGATAAATATTTAAGACCTCTAATGTCCACCACGACAGGATCTCCCTTCTTTTTGCCAGGCCGTATGGATTTTAGGTTCGATTCCATCTCTTCGGAATTTAGGAAGAATTCATAGTGAATGGATTTGACATCATAGGGCTTTTGTGGCCGAGCTTGTCTTATCCGGGTGATGTAATCACTGGGAGCAAATATTGGTGGTTTTATGTATTGCTCAATAGTGGAGTGAACACTATCCACTTCCATCATAGTGTGCCCCTTTTCCAGGTAAAGTTGTTCGATGCAAAATTTCCTTCTTTGCGCCAAATAGCTTAGGGCACTTGACAAAATTCGGTTCCGATTTTGGTGTCCGCATCCATCAGAAATGATGATAACGCGCTCAGTGGAAAGTGAACTTTTGGTAAAATATCCAGCCATGCCTTAACAGTTCTTGTCAACTCAACGTTCCTTCCTGGCCTAGCAATAATATTTGAACTCGATGCAGTGTTTTCTGCAGTGTGTTCCTCAATATTTTCCTCGAATGTATCAACCTCTCTAGTCCAGCGGTGAAAACTGTCTTCTCCAATGCAAAGTGTATTAAGGAAAAATAATTTACACACTCTCACTCTAGTGCATTTTGCGTCCAATTTATTGATGAAGATATCGTGGCCACTTTGATTTTTGCTTGTAGACCTTTGTTGAGATGTACGTCGTCGTCTTATACACCTTCTCACTGCTAATGCTTTTATAAACGCCATCTTCTCTGGCCAAGTCTTTAGCTTCCAAAAATCTTTATGAATTTGTTCACGTTCTTCGTCGGTAACAAGAGCACAAAGAAAATAATTTTTAGATTTTGGAACTACACACGTGTGTAAGCAACGTGGTTTCAAAATTCTTTCAGGCTTCTCAACGGATGCTGTCCATTTGTCGGCTAACTTTTTATACCCAAGGTACGATTTACCGGCAACACGGGCTTCTTTGTTCTCTTTAACGGTGCATGGAAGTGGTCTTTGTACAGATACAGAGGTATTACCATCAATATTATCGGGCAATGATACCCTTGTAACATTGTCATCACTATCACTATTTTCATCATACAGAGAAGGTAAGATCCTGCGTGTTTTTAAAAAATAATTCCTGTTTCTCTTCAAATCTTGCACAGACAGCGACCTGATACTTTCATCTATATCCAAATGTTCTTCAACCTGGCTCCGCAATGGATAAAAACTCCGCCTCCGCCGCGAAATCCCTGGTACCCAATCCGGATCGTCATCACTGTTATCGCCCAAAATTTCAAAGAAAGGTATTGGTGATAGCACTTGCTTCGATTCAAATGCAAAACCCAGGTCTTCAGTGGCACGGAGTATGCTGATGCTATGATCAGATGAAGCATTCGTAACGTCATCAGAATCTTCAGACGCAATACCCGGATCTTCAGCGGCATGGAGCATGCTGATGCTTTGATCAAATAAATCTTCAATGACATCATCTTGATTCTTCAATCGAAATCAAATCTCTCGGCATGATGCACATAGGGTATTTTGATCTAATAATTGCCGAAAGGCCCCGAGTATGACATAGAACTAAAAACTCGTATGTGTACACTGACACATAAGATATTTTAAGCACCAACATTTGATTAGGAAGCACATTGTAGATCTTGAAATTGGTAAACAAATGACGATTAAATCGTCGTTTACACATGAGAGTTTTTGCATTCGATAGAGCTTCAAAATGTGAAAAAGGCTGGCGTAAAAAAGTGATTTTGCCAAAAGTGACACATAAGAGGTTTTAAAGTCGCAACGACGATATATATTAGCCTATGTCCGTCTCCTGGTTCCCAACTATCTCTGTACCAAAATTCATCAAAATCGGTTTAGCCATTAAAGCGTGAAGAGGTAACAAACGAACAAACAAACAAACTCACTTTCGCTTTTATAATATTAGTAAGGATATACATTTAAGTAGTAATACGAGTATTTAGTAGAATAGTAGAATATTTTGTTTTAGTGAAGATTCGGACACTATTAAACTGTTTTTTACAATCAGAAAAAATAAACTTTCAATGATACCATTATTGTAGAAATCCGTCCTTTGCCCTGCTCACTATTATACAAACAAACATTTTAAACCCGATTTTAACGTTATTTTAACAAATACAAACGTTTACATAAATACTTTTGGTATAATATTTAAACATTGTTATATAACTGTACTGAACGAATTTGATGGTATCAGAATCGTCAACAAGCCAATATAATCAAAGACTCTCAAACGGCACACGACACCATATTTCCGCGTGGTCGAGCGTAGTAGTACCTAGCTCTGTATGTATGCATCAAAGGATTTCATAGAAACCAATTCGACGTGAATTAACCGTTTGCTGCTTTCATTCGGCTACTGCCAATGAAACTAAACTGAGGCATCAACTATCTCTGAAAGTTATAATTTTGAGTTTTTCTTGGTTCAAAGCTGAGCGTTTTTATCCAGAACGTAAGTCATGATTATATGTCACGCGCACTTCAAAGAGGTATCAGCAAAGCAGAGGGGCCTGCAAGGGCCACAGAGATACCGCTGCCTCAGAACGTAACGAGCAATAGAAGGAACATGGGTGGGTTTTAGTCCGTACAAGTCTGACACTCCCCCCCACTCCGCCGAGAGCGGGGGAAGTTATTTGATGATTTACCAAACGCAAAAAAAGCTTTTTCTCAAATCTGTTGGGTGCGGGTTCCAGTCTAACCGGAGCCGGAGTCAATGTTTGACATGGAACGGCTGTATTTTTATTTTATTTAATTTTTAGAATTCCGTACCTCAAAAGGAAAAACTGAACCCTTATCGGATCACTTTGTTGTCCGTCTGTCTGTATGTGTGTCAAGACTCTTTGACGAGAACGCGTAAAGGTTGTGGAGTTGAAATTAAAATTATATATTCAAATCTGTCCTTTTGTGCTGTGAAAAACCCTGCCCTTTAAGTATACGCAGTCAAAAGATATGGCCGTTTATGTCGCAAGTTTGTACGAAACCCTCGGTGCGCGAACCTGATTCGCTCTTGACCAGTTTTTTCTTACTTCATTCCCATCCCGTTCTCCGAACGTTCCGGCTGTATCGATTTCAACGCAAACATTTGTACGAATATTTCGAAGCACAAACAGTTTCCACGAAATCTGGTATTTGTTATGCAGGTAACTACAAACCAGAATAAAACAAAATATAGCCTCCTGCCTTTCAATACTCTTTGAATTCCATCCGAGAGTTTAGGAATATTCCAACATTTTAGGAAAATTCCAATTTCGAAAACAAACATAGGTATGCATCGGATTTTTTCGCTTACGATATTCTAGCCTGCATATCCGCTTATTTGTTAAAAATAACAGACGGTGAGACAGATATACGAACAAAAATAACATACCCCACATTTGCGTTGTTTTTTTTTTATTTATAATATTTGTACGGATTCAGTTATTTGATGCTCGTTTTACGAGCGACAGGCAACAAGTTCCCTTTAGAATGGACGGTGGAATTGTTTGCCGAGTAATCCAGTTACAGTTTTATAATATATTAAATGCGTTATGTTTGTTTTATGAAAATTATCATAGAAATATAGAAGGTTATTTTTTATGTTTTGTCAATCAATCTCTCCTCTCAATAATCTTTGTGTAAGACAAATTTAAAATATATATATAAATAAATTTATCATTTTTTGTGCTTGTGTTTCAAACAAAACGTCTTGTTTCGTTTTAACTGAATGGTTTTCACCTGAAAAGTGAAAAAATAATTGTTATAACTTCCTCCACACTAGGAATTTCTCCTGTATCATTTAAACACACAAAAACAGCCCGTCCCGGAACATCTATGTAGGCCATTAAAATGTTTGTTCCGCACGGGGATCGAACCCAAGACACGAAGCACAGCAGTCAATTGTTCAGGCACTGCACCAACCGTGCCGTCAGTAATACAGTGGTCGTTGACCAAAAAGTTTTAGAACTAAAGTTTTATTGACAATCTTACATCACCAATTTCCTGGCAACATTCAAAGCGATATCGTAACACTTATAGACAAAAAGGTTTGTCAACTCATGATTTGTGACTAAACATTTCCTTTGAAAACAGAGCATAAAATGGGCATACAAATCACTACATTAATCAATGTTTAACATCCGTAATTTAACGACACATTCTTTAATGTTGTCGTATCTGAAAGCATGTTTATTTATAAAAATAGATCAATGTAAACTATTTCAACGGATGACTGCAACAGTTCCAGATACTTTTACATGAAATTCTGACAGTGCACCGAAAACTGTATAACAACTCTAGAACAATAGGGACGCATGAAAAAGTTGCTTCACTAAATCCCTTTTTAGCGGACCATTCGTGTGCTTTTATGAAACTGAAATACACATATTTCGTGTTTTGTTTTCGTCGGAAGTTTTAGATTCATCTGTCAATAGGAAGTCGAGTCGAGTATACAGAATTCCGGAAAATCTGTACGTATATTGCATAGTACTAGTAATTTGGACTATTTTCGTTCAAAAATTTAAGAATTGACAAGCATTGGTACGACGACCGACGGACACACATTACTGTGTCGCTACCAGCTACCCTAACACGTGTTAAAGCAGAACTTATTCCGCTGAGGGAAAGGGACAGAGCTATACAGGGTGTCTAGCACCATCTCTTTCACTCAGTGGAATAAGTTCTGCTTTAAGATGTCATAGTAAGCCTACAGGTGTACTATACCAGGAAGAATTCAACTACATCTTCAACTCTTCAATAATGGCTTTTGTGGACGAGAAATACCACAATTTTGCCAATATCACGTGTAATAAACTATCAAACGTTGGAGAATATTTAGCAAGGAAGTAATAACAGTAATTAAAAATATAGAAACATTAATGGCTTTTGTGGACGAGAGATTTTGCCAATATCACGTGTAAAAATTCAGAAACTTGATTTGCACATACCTCACGTTTTATGACAGCTGACATTGTCTTCTGGGTTTATTCTGATAGGCGGAATTCGCACTATACTACACTCACTTAAGTCAAAAATACGTCACATGGCGAAATTAACTGTAGTAATTAATTAAGAGAAAAGAAATGTGCGAGGATGTCAAGAGACGTTATGACGTTTTTCTTTACATTTTTTTGAGAAAAAGACGTGCAATAATTTATGTGAATATCTTTCGACTTCATGGAGGTTATGGGATTTCAAAATCAAAAAGTTTTAGTAGAACTTGGTGTGTAGACCCCAAAATACACGACCTCAAGTATCAATGTTTTATTCGCAGGTATAGTTACCTTAGAGTTTACAAATTTTCTTAAGCCAAACACCTTAAACTATCGTCGGAGAAGCTTAAAATCTTTAGGATTTTTCTTGCTTCAATTGTTTCGCTGTCTTGTTTCAATTGTATAAACAAATATTAAGTACGTATGTCAATCACGAATATTTCTTTAATCAACGTGGTTCAAGTCAAAGCATTTATTTCAATTACACCATTATAGACATTTTTTTGACTATAGGTATCTCTGCTTCCCACCACTGGAGCGAAAGGTCTGGTCTTTTTTTTGAGAGTGTGGGAAATCATCAAATAACTTCCCCCGCTCTGGGCGGAGCGGGGGGGAGTGTTAGGTTTTCACTGGCTGAAACCCACCCATGTTCCTTCTATTGCCCTTTGCGTTCCGGAGCCGCGGTATCTCTTTCGAACAATCCGCAACTCCGGCAGGAAAGTCTCGTCTTCCCAACACAATCGATCGACTATAAACAAATACAGATTTCAATTGCAATGATTCAGTACTCGCAGGGTCAGTAAAATCAATACCTGTGCGTAGATGTTCCATATCCAGTATTGAGATCGTGTTCAATTTTCCATCATAACACTGTAGGTTATATGGAGTTGCAGCGCAGGTGAGTTGATGAGTAATTTATCAGCTCGTCCTACATGCCTACGGTCCATCTAGCTTTTGCCCGCGGTTTCGTTTGCGTTAAATTCGGGTTAAAACAGTTCCTCTTTCCTGATTTACACGGTACCTGCTACCTGTACATTTTGCCCTTGCGCTTTATTTGTTGTAATAGAAATGCTATGTTTTTTCTTTTCTTCCCTCTTTCTCGCTCATGTCTCAATCTTTAAAAAAAATATGTAGCCTATGTCCATCCGACCAAAATCGGTTAGGCCATTTAGGCATAAAAATGTAACAAACTAATAAACAAACTCATTTTCGGTTTTATAATATTAGTAAGAATAACGATTAAGACAAGAATTAACATTTTTTTTTTTCAAAGGAATGATTTTGCTTATTTTATTACTCAATGAGCATAATCAGCCTATTTCCCACAGTTGAGACTTAGGCTTCTTTTCTGGGTAAAGGGGTCAGCTATAATCGGCCACGTAGGCCCAAAACGGGTTGTTGGGTGTAATAAAATGTCTTTCAAAGTTTTTGGTACAAGGACTTAATACTTCCCCCACATTTTCTAATATTTATTTTCTAAGCAGACGCTTGAGCGCGTAACTCACGACCAAATTGTAAGTTGGAACCGATACCACCAAGCCTTCGATACAAATACACGCACAAAACCGGTTAAAATTCCTAAAAACACAGAAATAGAACTTCCGCCCACCACCGTGAAACGTGTCCGGCAAAACAGCACAAAATCGGATTTAGTACCAATGCGTGCAACTTGTGTGTACACCATACAATAACATCATTGGCTTATTTTTAGTTTAGACATAGCCATAAGGGAGGTACCACACTCATCAAACAGTTGTGACCGGGACTGTAGATTCATTTTGTTTCTTGACATTCAAAAGTTCCTGTAATGGTCAAATTGATTGCCGGGGTTGCGGGTTGTTCGAAAGAGATACCGCGGCCCCGGAACGTAAAGGGCAATAGAAGGAACATGGATGGATTTTAGTCAGTAAAAATCGGGGGAAGTTATTTGATGATTTCCCACGCCAAAAAAAGTAGTCTAATTGAAATAAATGATTTGATTTGATCATCTAGAAACGCGGGTTGAATCGTCACCAGGATCATAGAGATCTTCATTCAGTAAAAGTTAAATAATTTGGTTAACGCGATGTGCGACCGAAATATGCGATTTTTTTGCTTTGAAAACGTTGCTCCACACTAGCAATTTCTCCCGTATCGTTACAAATATCTAAACTCACATACACAAACGGCCAAACCCGAAACAATTATTGTTTGTAGGCCATTCAAATATTTGTTCTGTGCGGGGATCGAACCCGCGACACGCATCGCAGCAGTCGTACTGGTACTAAGTGTAGAGATACCTACTCAAGGTGATTATGCGTGGATAATGTGTTCACTCCCTAACGCAACGGTGAAATTGAAACATTGTGCAGTACGTGGAAAGACTAGGGAAGCGGATGTGCAGTTGCTTTGTGACCTGATTTCTTTGATATAGTATTTTTTGTGACTTCCTTATTTTTGCGGATGTTTTCTTTTCGGTATTCATCGCTTCTTACGATTTGAGACGGTTTTGTCCTTAAATGGATTTAAAATATGTATTCGTTTTTTAAAACAGTTGTTTGTTTTTTTTATTTTCATTATAGATATCTTATTACCTTATTTATAAATAAGAAATAAGTATTTTATCGCTAACTCTCAGCTCAATTGTAAATGGATAAGAGGGTCAGATTATTTTTCTAACATTTATTACGCCACTATTTACGTCAACTATCCGTCAAGCACCGCCGGGCGGGCACTTATCGTAAGCGTAATCTCATTTTAAGAGTTATCTTTACTACAATTACAGTTTTAAATCGGTCGGGGTTTAGTGGCACAAATTTGTGCTAGCGGTGCTTAACGGTAATACTTATTTACTGGCACGTTTTTGGGCCGCTGGAGCTCTAGAGATTAAGCTAATGAAATCGTTCTAAAAATCGGCTGTTAGTATCCATTTGGGTGACACTGATTCTTGGCGCAACAAACGCAGCAAGATTGATGATGACACGCATGTAAATGTTGCCAATGACTTCGAGTTATCGAACGAAACTGTTGGTTGAATCATCATTGCGTTATGTCTGATTACAAGCACATTCCCAATACGTCATCATGATTGGCAGAAGTGTATTAGGTCAGGGATTGTACTTGGATAGCTCACCGTCTGTCTATTGACGACAGCCGTGTCGACGGCGCGTTAGTGTTCCACGCGCGCTTCAAAGAGATGTCAGCAAAGCAGAGGGGCCTGCTAGGGCCTCCGCCTGCCGGGGTTGCGGGTTGTTCGAAAGAGATACAGGGCAATAGAAGGTACATGGGTGGGTTTTAATCAGTACAAGTCTGACACTGCTCCCCGCTCCGGCCAGACCGGGGGAAGTTATTTGATAATTTCAAAGCCCAATATAAAGAGGGATTGTACTCACGTCGAATCACACTTAAATATAATAAAGGCGAAAGTTTGTATGTCTACGTGTAGGTAGGTTTGTTACTTATTCACGCTCAAACGCCTGGACCAATTTGATTGAATTTTTTTCTTATGAATGAGGTAAGAACTAAGCAATTATTACTAATGTTATTAAAAAAACGAAAGTGAGTTTGTTTGTTTGTTACGTCTATACGCCTAAATGGCTAAACCGATTTTGATGTTTTTTTTGTACAGAGATAGTTCGGATCCAGGGTCCCAACTATATCTGTACCATCACCATGACCGACATAGGCAATTTTTTTTTTAAAGTTTGAGAAATGTGGGAGAACGAGGGAAGAAAAGGGAAAACTTAGCATTGCTATTACAATCAATAAGGCGCAACGGCAAAAACTACAGGTAGCAGGTACCTGCAAATCATGAAAGGGGAACAATGTTACCCCGAATTTAACGCGAGCGAAGCCGCAGGCAAAAGCTAGTGCTACTATAAAAATGGAGACCCACGCCAAAGAGACGACGTCAATAAATTAAATAAAAATATACACGTCAATATATAGTATACGTCACCATGTATTATTTTGGCAGTTTAACCACTCTGCACGACAGGATTTTGACACATGACACATCAGCTGAATCGGTGGGGTGACGCGAATTGTCATGAAATTCAAGAATTTTCATCAATTTACAGCATCAATTTTGTTATTAAAAATAAGTTACCGGCGCTGTTTCATATGATAAGTTTGAGGTTTATCTTTCCAAAAACCTCTTATGGTCGATAAAACGGCGTCATTCTATTGCAAAATGTGTGTAAAATACATAATTATTACACCCTTCCAAAAATTAGGTACTTTAAAAACGCTGGAAATAATGCACATACACAAGACAACCCTTTGATAATAAAATCGGAAATCCAAAATAAAAACAGTGACATTCCATCTGCATTCTTATTTTTGCCATTTTACATATAAATTCAAAATAAAACACGAAACAAATCTCGACAAAAAAATACTAAAAACTGTGTTGCAACATGACATTTCTTAGTGCTGACCGTAAATCTAAGTTTCATCATTACGATTAAAAAGTTGCATTCAACCTAATCGATAATCGAAATGGAGTAGGCTTTAAAAAAAGTTTTGGGACCATTGAGGAATTTACCTATGGAGATTGCATATTATTCTACTATTGATATTATAGTTGTTCAAATATCTATGATATCGATAAGAAAAGAAAGACAACAACATTTTGTCACGTGCTTTTTTGTTATGCTATAATTATTTTCTGATGCGCCAAGATTTGAGGTACAGACGCCTGCACATCAAGCTACTACAATCTGTCAGATTTCTTTGATAGATTTTCGACTTTATTTCTAAAGTATTAGGTTCAAGGTTGATTGGGAAAAATTGTCAGTTTCGGGTAGCTTGACCTGCAGGCGTCTGTACATTTTGCTGTATTTTAAGATTTTGGCTGTTTTTTGGAATGGCGATGAATGAAAATGGCGGCCATTTTTGTAGGAGGTCATGCTAATTCTGTAGGTAACTTGTCAGGCACCCCAGCCGGCACAACCAAATCGTACCGCACCTAGAAAGCCATGCCGCCGCAGTAGAGCCTTGTTTTAGACGGACAGGGACTCCGCACACATCGGGGCCCTAAAATATTGATATAGACACCCGACGCCCGACGCCCGATGCCTGTAGCGTCTCCCGCGGTGGCTGGCTGGTTTGAGGAGCGCCTCACTTCCCCCGCTCTAGACGAAGCGGGGGGGAGTGTCAGGGTTATGCAATAGAAGGAGCATGGGTGGGTTTTAGTCGTACTAGTCTGACACTCCCCCCCGTTTTGCCCAGAGCGGGGGAAGTTATTTGACGATTTCCAAAAACCCCGGTACAATGACATCAAGAAAAACCCGGGTTCAAAATGGACTCATTTTGAACCAGGAGTTTTCTTGGTGTCGTGTTTCCATCTCAATTGTGCTCTTCCTCTATAGGCCATTTTTACCCCAAGGCTTCCACTCCAAGAATACTTTGGCCTACGAGCCATGTTTTAGGAAAGAATGAATACGCTTTTCAAATAACCAATCCAACCAAACAATTTTGTCGAACAACAACGAAATTTATCTTAGCTGATTTTTTTAATGTGCTTGCCAAGATCATAATTGGCGCGTTCTATATTCAACCTTATTTATTTCTATTTGCAATTCACATTCAAATAGTAGGTACAAAACCAAATTATTAATAAAATAGCAAATAAACATTTTAATATAATTTTGAACAGCGAGCGCATTCCTATTTTGAATTTTTATCTGAATATAAAAATGGCGCGAATTTAGCCATAGATCAGTTTGTACTGTTTGTTTTTTAATCGGTTTTAGTGGCGTAAAAAATATTATAATCAATATTTATAGTATTTCACACTTATTACAAAATTAATTTTTATTTTCATGTATCAATTTCTGATATTCCTTAATTTAATTATTCGAGTTGATTGATTTACAAGAAAATAATCGATTGAAATAATCGTATTTACACATCACAAAATTAAAAAAAAAAAGAAATGGACGTCAATTTCGAAAGTGAATTTAGTAGTGGTTATGAATATTCCGTGTTATTGTTCCTATTATTGCAAATTACGATTAGATCTGGGCATTGTCATGTTATTTATAATATTTGAAATGATATTTGTGTCAGTTGTTACAGAATCTATTCGTGAATATATGATATAATGTGGAATTAAAAATGTAAACAAGCACGATTGGCGCGAAACTTCGACTTTAGATTTCAAAATGTATCATTACCACTACTAATATAAGTTAAATTACGAATGATTTCTTCACGTAATAAAAGGACACGTTAATCATGCCCAATAATGTGGAGTTTAAATGTTCGAAAACCTATTTTTTTATGATTTTTAGCGTCGACCTACACTGCCATCAAAATGGCGATGATCGTAATTTACGCATTTGGATTTTATAAGACTTAATTAAGAAACTTTCTCAATAATTAAAGAACTTCTAATGACGTTTACATATGAGTTTTTTATTCTACTATCTTACTGAATGCACACCCATATTATTTATTAACCAGAAAATAAAATATTTACAAAAATAATGAGGAGGTCATATGACTTAAATGTCCGGCCCCTTTCGGGGCCAGTACCGAGCCAGCGGAGGTTTGAATGTCGAGCCCCCGAAGGGGTCCGTACCGAACTATACGGTTAAGGGAACATTACCACCTAACATATTTTACAACAGGGGTGTTCAAACTTAAGTAACGGTAATCTAATACAAGAAACATAGGCAGGAAGTGATCGACAACCTAATTAAGAAAGATGAAACCCTCTTTCGATATAATATAACCGTCTTCGAAATTACTTTAGCTTTTTCAGTTGTGTGTTGTGATTGTTTCTTATTCAAATTCCTATTAAGCATTAATTATACCTACATACATTTAAAAGTGATTGTCTGATTGTCCATACAGACACGTATTCTTATTTACAGATGCACACAACCACCATCCACAGACAAAAACATGAAAACCTTTATTTTCTTTTAACTACAAGTAACTATAGAGGCTTTTACCCGAACGGGTCCATGCATTAAACATTTAGGTAACTGACAAATATAATCAAAGTATGTAATTACAAAAATATTATTAATAATTTCTCCGATTGTTTTTGTATATTATCGTTTAGGTAGTTTGCATGGAATAAGTAAAGCTTTATTATTATTTTATTATAAATATATACTTTATAAAAATAAAATGAACTAAAATTATTAACAGAAACTAACAATAAACTATAAAAGGGTATCAAAAAACTCCTCAAAGCTTTTAGCTGTAAATGTGCCCGCCCAAGTGACAATACAAAATTCAATATGAAAACTTAATTAACAGCCTTTTTCTAAAAAAAAAATACGTGTGGCAATCGGGGACTGTGCGGTAAAGCTATTGCATACCATTTTTATCAACTTATGCAATAAATAAAAACAATCTAAATAAAATATTTAAAAAGTAAGTACTTCCAATAAAAAGAAGACGCAAAAAGAAACATTTTTTTATCAACTAAGACAATATATAAAAAACTAAATATAATATTAAAAAGTAATTCCAATGAAAATAAGTCGCAAAAAGAAAAACAAGACCTTGGGTTTGATCAGATTCTCTACCATACACGCTATTAGAACATCAGAATCGGGATTGAAATAACTGACCGTATTGTGTAAACGACGTTCCTTAGACAAGCCACACCTCCGTACCCGTCGGAGTGGGGAGCGTCAGGTTTTTTTTCGTTACGAAATTTCTGGATTCGGTCCCCGCGCTTAAGGCCCGCGATAGAAGCTATGCAATAGCATAAAAATGTGTTTATTCACATTTTTTGTCGCCTTGACGGGAGACGCTATTTAATTACAAAATGCTTTCACAACACTGTGTCCTCCTAACAATAATTTTTTGTAACTCTCCGAACACTTTATTTAATTAAGGACATGTTACAACTTACTTATAATTCTATTAAATGCGCGGCAAAAGATGTCCGACCAAAGAGAATATGAGCAAAAGAGTGTACATGAAAATATTCAGTTTAAAATCTTCTTTTTAATACTGCTGTCCTTAATACTCCTTTTGCCTCGTCCAAATTCAGACCATTCTGAAGCACCTCACTGACAGGATTGTATTATTTAAGATCTATTAATACAGCCATAACAATCACTGCTATCTAGAAGATTATTACGTAATGTTATGTTATAGAATTGTGTGAACAATACTAAGATTATACAAACGATTGCAGCAATCTCGACAGATTTGCTTACTATTTTGTTTTCTATTTAAAATTTTCATTGAAGTTCAGTTCAAAACTATGGAAGATATCGATAAACATACACACAAAACATAACATTAGGAAGAATGAATAAACTTTTCCTTTTGAAAGTTGGTTGGTATTATTAAAAAATGAAAACACTGCATTTATTTACTGAAAAATAGAAGTAGGTTGTTCAGTAAATTTTATGCAGTAAGTACCTACACTATTATTCAGGATTTTAAACGTAAAATACAGCATAAAAAGCCTGAATAATAAATACACAGTAAGTAAAAACAACTGGAAAACTGATTCAAATGTTATTTTTCAAACCATAATCTGCCGCATGCGCAATGAATGTAATTTCGTTTGCCGCTTTTTTTGTATTCCACGAAATCTTCTATGTCTGCACTTTTAAAAAGTATTTAAACAACATGTTTTTTGTTGGTTATGGTTTATTTCGCCAAAATGGTTGGACGTTCGTGAATGGTTGGAGATGTACGGTCAACAAAAGAAATAAGTAACCAGTCTTGCCAGATAATATATGTAGTAGTTGATTTTTTCTTAGAAACCTATGGACGTCTTCAATATGTATTTGATTGTGTTGTCCGTCCGTCTCTCTGTCAAGATCTTTTATTTTGAGAACACGTGAAGGTATCGAGTTGAAATGAAAACCACATTCTCAAGTCCGTTGTCTGCTTGGAGCTGTGAAAATCAACCCTATAAGGCTACGAAGTCAAAAGATATGGCTGATTTTGTCGCAAGTTTTTACGGAACCCTCGGTGATTCCAACTCGCTCTTGCCGTTTTTTTTTTAATTTGATTTGTTTTTTTTTAAACCTTGCCCCACACTAGTAAGTTCCTATATCGTGGGTGCGTTTACAAACATTTAAACTCACATACACAAACAGGCAGACTCGGAACAACTATCTCTACGCCATACAAATATTTGTTTCGTGCAGGAAGCGACACGCAGCGTAGCAGTCAATCGCTCAGCCACTTCGCCAACTGTGAAATTATATTTGATTATATTTGTTTTTTTTTTTATTATATTTTCCTTTCGTTAAAACTTTATAAGACTGCGCATAAAGTGCACTTCATGTCTGCACATGAGGTGCACTTTATGTGCAGTCTTATAAAGTTTAGGGCACGTAAGACTTTATAAGACTGCTCTTATAAAGTCTTACGTGCCCTTTTCACGTGCCCTGTCTTTTGAAGGTAAGTACTATAACGCCGCGAGAGTTGCGCAAGGTCGTCCAAATGCTGGACATCGTCCAAACGTGGAGCAATCACAACGACTGACAGATGCGCACGATATATACTCGCCGTTGGTTTTATAGCATTCAAATACGGCTGGTGTGTGCAATAAGAATCGCATTCCTTAAACAGTATCAAAATTAAATATTATAATGCAAAAAAAAACTAAATATTTTTTCTTCTTCTAATGTACTCGTATATGGACGACTTGCTTACAATCTCTAAGTAGAAATGAAAAGTCGACTCGACAAGAAAATATGTATGATTATTGTCAAAAATAACCGACTTTAAAAAAAGAAAACACATAATAGGCGGAAAGTAACTTTCTTTCGGAAGTCAATAGCAAAAACTTCGATGAATCACACATAAGTCACAGACTTCCTTTTTTTAAGTCGGTTTTTTTGGTAAAATGTTTTTACTTCTTTACTTAAAAATCGGGACAGGATTAAAAAAAGATCCGATTTTTCGGTTCCAGCATTCGCACGTTTCAAAACGTCGAAATCTTTTACACACTTCCGAACTTCACTAAACCCCAAAACGCAAACACATTCGTAAAACGTGATTTGAATTTGAATGCAATATTGTCATTTAGAGCTAAATTCTGTAACATTTAATTTCAAATCCCGTACATACAGTTATTGAAATCTGAACTGAAAATGTCAAAGGAATAGTATGTATTAATTCTCGCAGGCAGTTTTGACTAAATACATAGGGGAATTGTTGTTAAAGCTCAAAGGCATGCATCCTTAGTAAATAGGCATGTAAATGCGAATGAGCATGACTGAATGGACGTTTAATCAGTGGAATACTCGTACTACGTCAATTAGTGATTGATATTTGATAGAGTCAGGCTGCGTACGGGCTGTGGGGTCAGGAACAGAATGTTATCGGCCACGCGACTCAACCAAACTGTCAGTGCCAGTTCAGATTTTATTTTGTCATATTTAAAGTACATTTTACATTAAAATTTACGGCAATTCGATCTTAATACTGAAGTATTTAAAAACAATTCTCATTGCTGTGGCGCATATCCTTATTAATAAAAGCGGAATTCCTTATAAAAGCGGAAGTGAGTTTGTTTGTTTGTTACGTCTTCACGCCTACATGGCTTAACCGATTTTTAATGAATTTTGGTACAGAGATAGTTGTTTTTAGGGTTCCGTACCTCAAAAGGAAAAAACGGAACCCTTATAGGATCACTTTGTTGTCCGTCTGTCCGTCCGTACGTCCCTCTGTCAAGACCCTTTTTCTCAGGAACGCGGGGAGGTATGAAGCTGAAATTTATATCAATTACTCAGGTCTACTGTCCCTTGAAGCTGTGAAAAAATCAAACTTCTAAGCCAACGCAATCAAAAGATACAGCCGTTTATGCCGCAAATTTTCGACACTTGCAAGGGAATCAACACCTACAGGGTGCTTCCCGTGAACTCAGAATCTTGAAATTTGGTACGAAGCAACGTCTTATAGCATAGATAAAGGAAAAATTACGAAAACCATAAATTTTTAGTTACATCTCATAATATATTTTTTTTAATAATTTTAAACTTACTACCCATTTCCTCATAAACGCGTAAAGGTATTAAATTGAAATTCATACCAAATACTCAGGTCTATAATACCTTTAAGCTGTAACAAAATCAAACTTCTATGTCAACGCAATCAAAAGAAACAGCAATTTAAGCTGCATATTTTGAAACTCGCAAGTACTCGCAAGGGAATCAAAACCTAAAGGGTACTTCCAGTCGACCTAGAATCTTGAAATTTGGCATGAAGCAACGTTTTATAGCACACATAAAGGAAAAATTCCGAAAACCTTTTTAGTTACATTACAAAATATATATTTATTTTTTATTTAATAAATATAAACTTATTACTTTTTTCCTCATGAACGCGTAGAGCTATCAAGTTGAAATTCATATCAAATACTTAGATCTAATTGCCTGTATTGTAGCAAACTATTAGATATAGCCTGTAGATTTCTAAATAGTGACTAAAAAACTTAGTAAATAAATAACTTTAATAAAAGAACTTTCGCAAGTCTGCTGCAAGGCTAGTATAAGTGTTTCAGTTATATTATAGATAAATGATATGTTGTTACGATCGTTTCTAGAGGTTGAGAATGAACGAAGAACGAGACGGATGGATTTGAAACATCGTTTAATAAAGTGGAACAACTAAATTTAACCGGATGGCTTAACTAACTTACATAATCTAATAACAACTAAAACTAGCCGGAGGCCTTAACTAACTTAAATCAAACTACTTCTAAAAAGGGCGCCAGGAGGGTTTTGGCAGATGATCCGCACATGGAACCTTCCACTCCAATAGAGACACAGCCGGCTGGCGTGGGTATTCAGTCTTACTTCTCACCGAAATTGGTGATGATGTAAAATTAAATAAATGTTTACATACGGTTTGGCCTGAATGTGCACTTCCGTGATTTCCATAAATCTTAACTAATAAAGGGCGTGACGGTAGGCTGTAACAAGTAATTGGCCACAATAAATCATAAATTACAACTGGATTAGTGAACAGGTACCAATGCCGGAACTTAAAAGTAACTCACCCCTTTATTGTTAAATCTGTTACACATAAAATATTTCTTGCTATGATTCCAATTCACATTACAGTTATGGCGGTATATTGCCAATGTTCGCTCACAGACAACACACGTCTGTCTCCAATTAGGGTTTACGCTGTTGTGTCTCATTCAAACTCACGGTCGCCGTTATGACCCGTTCGTTAATTTTTTTTGGATACAAATATCTCAAATATATACAAAAAGACATGTCCGGGGCGATTGGGTTTGAACGCGCGACACACAACACCGCAGTCTTCAACCAAATGTATACGTTACTTTGGCTATTAATAACCTATACCAAATTGGTGGTTTAGTCTTAGATACCAAATGGAGTAACGTCATTACAAATATCCCCCTCCCGAAAGTAAAAAAAACTTTTGTTTTTTTTTTTTTTTTTTTACCGTTTTAAATCGTTCGCATGCCAAATGCCCAAATTTTTGCCCTGCATATTTTGCAACCGAAATACGTTATTAGACAGTTTCTGTACTATTTTTACTTTTTCAAATTTAGGTGCGAGTTTGGGCATAAACTTGTTGCTAGCTTTGGATAAAAACTTGGTTTTCTTCCATACGTGTTCCCCTTCTATAAATGTTGACGGTCTAAACTTCTTGTTATAGTGCTTGTTGCTATTGTTATGTGATTTCTTTAGTTTCATCTGCACTTCTTTGTACAAATTTTGTCGAGTTGTGTACTCCCTAACAACCTTTTCAAAGTTGCACTTTAAGCCTTTGTCTATAGGCTCCAAATCTAGCGTTGAAATGTCTAGCGGTGAAATCGCAACTTCCCTGCCGAGGAAAAGGTATGAAGGCGTATATCCTGTAGTCTCGTGTACAGCTGTATTTATGGAATGTGCGATTCCTTGTAAGTGAACATCCCATTCGTTATGCTTTTTAACACTCGAGTTTGCCGCTATAAGTGTGCCTACTACCCTATTCACCCGTTCGGTCGGATTACTTTGGGGATGATACAGAGGGGTATACCATAATTTCGTCTGATACTTAGTGGCCACTTCTTTGAACAGCTGTGACTCAAATTGTTTACCATTATCACAAATGATTGCCATTGGAGCCCCAAATAATAATATTTGACGTTCCACAATTTCACAAATTTTGTCTGCTTTTCCCGTTCTTAGTGGAAAGAGTAAAACAAACTTACTAAACCAACAAGAAATGACTAATAGCATGGTATTCCCAGTTTTGCTTCGAGGAAATGGACCCATTAAGTCTAAAGAAATCACTTGCCATGGCTGGCTCACTTCCCTATGTTGACCCATCAGCCCAAAAGGTTGTTGCTGTGAAACTTTATATTTAGCACAGGTTTCGCAGTTGCTGACGTAATTCTTTACATCTTTTAACATGCTAAACCAAAAGAAGTCCTTTTTAATTCTGTAGAGTGTTTTACGCACACCCAAATGCCCAGAATTTATATCATTATGACTTTTTTTTATCACCTCGTTTTTAAGTATGTCCGGTATGAATAATTTCCAGTGGCAAGTATCGCTTGGATATTGTTTTAATATATTTTTTCTAAAAAGCAAATCTTTAAACACAGCCCATTTTATATTTTTGTTAGGATTACTGAGAGTTTGATTCAATTTATTTAGGTACCATTCATCTTTGTGTTTTTCTAGTATTTTTATGGGTTTTGTCTCCAAGGTATTGATATCTACTGACCTAGACAGTGCATCCGGCACTATGTTAAGTTTGCCTGGCCTGTGGATTATATCAAAAGAAAATTGCTGTAATTTCATAGCCCATCTTGCAAGTCTTCCATGAGGATCTTTCATTTTATGGAGCCATAATAAAGCCTTATGGTCCGTGATGACTGTAAAATGAACTCCATCAACGTATGGTCGAAATTTCTCGACAGCATAAACAACACTCAAGAGTTCCTTCTCAGAGGCTGAATATCGTTGCTCGCAATCATTGAGCCTCCGACTAAGGTAAGCCACTGGTTGATCGGAGTCTTCTGTTTTCTGACATAAAACAGCTCCAATGCCCTCATTGGATGCATCACACTGTATGGTGAATGGCTTGTTGTAGTCTGGGCAAGATACTACCGGTGCCGAGGTTAGCAAGGTTTTGAGCTTTAAAAATGCTTCCTCAGCAGTTTGAGACCACAAAAATTTTGTTCTCTTGTTTCCCTTAGTAAGATCATGTAAGGGAGCGGCAATCAGAGAAAAGTTTTGAACAAAACGCCTATACCAACTAGCTAACCCAATGAATCTCTTAAGTTCTTTATAATTATTAGGTCTGGGAAAATTTAATATCGCCGTTACTTTCTCAGGGTCGGTTCTAAGGCCTTCCCTATCCACTATATATCCCAAAAAATTTAAACTAGATCTAGCAAATTTGCATTTTTCAATGTTTATGGTCAAATTAGCTTCCTTCAAAATAGCTGTTACCTTCCTCAATACCTCTAAATGTTCCTCGAAAGTAGAAGTGCAAATAATGATATCATCTAAATATGCCCATACGTTATCATTATGTGCTTGAAATAAAATGTCCATCAACCTTTGTTGTGTCTGTGATGCATTAACTAAACCAAACGGCATGACTTTAAACTGAAATAAACCTCTACCAGGCACAGCAAAAGTAGTTTTTTCTTTACTGGACTCTTCTAACGGTATCTGCCAAAAAGCTGATTTTAGGTCTAACGTGCTTAAATATTTCGCACTGCGCAGATTGTCAATTATAGTTGTGACTCTGGGTAAAGGATATGTGTCTCTTTTAGTAATTTTGTTTAATTGCCTGCTATCTAAACATAGTCTATTATTCCCATTTGGCTTTTTTACTAAAAGCACTGGGGAACACCAAGGACTAATAGATGGTTCTATCACATCATACTCGAGCATCTCATCAACCTCTTTCTCTATTTGTTTTTTTATTGTTGGTGAGAAATTATATTGTTTTTGGTAAGCTGGTTTGTGATTTTCCGTGTCAATGTTATGTTTTAGTATGTGAGTTCTACCTAAACCTGTACCAATGCTATTCTTCATATCTGAAACTAAACCCAACAATTCTTGTTGTTGCCTGATACTTAAGTCTTCGATAGGTATGATTGACGTTTTGGACGTTTCTACCAATAAGCTTTCTTTGTTTATGAATTCGCAATCACTCTTCAGCTTCACTTGGATGCCAAATGCATCAAAAAAGTCCTTACCAAGTAGCAAGTTCTGAGATAAACCCGGCATGACCAACATTGCCATAATGTGAAATTGATTATCAAATGACACAGGCACATCAAAAGCCTTAGTTATGATATGATCAGTTCCATCTGCTGTAGATAGTTTAGCTCCCGGTACAACATACGATTTCAGGCCCAGAGAAGTTAAAACACCAGCAAACTTAGTACTTATCACCGATAAATTAGCTCCACTATCTAATAACCCTATACAGGTTCGTTCCATCACCTTGAACTCAATAAAATTACGGTTATCATTTTCGTTGTGGAACATTTTGCAAATTTCGTTATGTTTGAAGAAATGCCTTAATGTACGTAACCAATCCTGCCACTCTTTGCTTTGTTTTTGTAGGGGAGGCACTACTTGGCAGGTTTTGTACCTTCCCCTAGAGCGTTTCCCTTACACGGACAGTTTTTCGAGGTGACTCCAAAACGACCACACTTATAACAAAATAGCCGTTGCTTAATCGAAGTACAGGCTCTAAACAGATGGCCTGTTTCTCTACAATTCCAACAACGACTTCCTATAGTTTGCCTATCCGATATTTCTGCAATCGTCGCTTCCTTAATCTCATGATTGATGCTATGTGTGGTTGGTTTGTAAGCTAAATCTGGTTCTAATCTAAATTTATGACTTTGTGGCTCCTGAAAATTGTCACAATTACGTTTCGTTCGTTCCAATATTTGCAATATACTAACCAGATCCTCCACCGATATAAAAGTGTCCCTGCAAACAGCTCTTTGAAAGTAAGGCTGAAGATTTCTTATTATGATTAGAATTTTTTCATTTTCTGAAATTTTGTTAGGTAATCTATTGAACATATTTTGCATAACGAAAATGTAAATTACTGCTGACTCGTCTTTACCCTGAGTCCTTGCTTTAATTTCCTCTAACAATTCTTCCTGGTAATAAGGAGATTGGAATGTGCGTTTGAGAAGGAAGACCAACTCCTCCCAGTCACATACTCTGTCTTTATTCGCCCTATACCAAATAAGCGCATCGCCCTCAAAGAAATCAATGGCATATCTACACAAATCCACGTCCCTAGCATTGCGAGCGTCTTTTATTTCTTCTACTCGTTCTATGAAAGCATTAACGCTTAGATTATTTGTGCCGGTAAATTTTATACCCCAAGTACTGATAGGAACTAATTTACGATTAGTCCACCCATCATCCATAGTGGATGACCGAAATAATTTTTTAATATTGTTTTTGTCATCAAAACACTCCTCGAATGTACAAGTTTTCTTTTCAATTTCTGGCTGAATTAATTCCTTGTGTGACATTGCTTCTATTACACTGCTACTTTCCTCCAACTTTTTAATAATTTTGTTACCGATCTCACCTAAATTTTCAACTAAGTTCTGTTTATCTTCAGCAGACAAATCCACCTCTATATTTGGTTCATCCCGCTCTTCTAACTGAGCTAATAAGTTGTCTCCCTTATTAGTGCCGATATTTGTTTTGTGTCCCCGTCTGATTTCGGCAAGATGAAGGCTAGTCTGTTCTGAACATGAATTAATCTAGATACCAATCTCCTAAACAAGAGTTTATCTGGCCTATCTGACAATTCCGAAATATATTGTGTTAATATCTTTAGTTTCGACGCACATATTTCTAGTTCCGCTGACGAAGATTCTAAGCTTTGTTTCGGAGCTTTAATCTCATGAGTATAATCTCCCGTTTGTTCACTTACAAGAACTTCTTTTAATAATTTCTTTAATACTGTAACAACCGCCTTTACACCTACGCCTCGACACGCAAGTTCAAACTCTAATTCATCCTTTAGTAGGTAGTTAGGATCCATATTTTTTTTTTTATTTATATACCTTAACTACAGTAGGAAACAGTACAAAAAGATCGTTTAGACGATTTATATATATATCTATAATATATATATTTTTTTTTATACGCTTAACATTTAATTTAAAGCCACATAAACAAAAAAACAAATAAAGTTTATCAAAAAAAAAACACGGTGTATAACCTATTTTTTTTTTTTTTTTTTTTTTTTTTTTATGCCCAAACTTGCACCTAGTGTTACAATTAATATCTGTGATTAGTTTTATAAGCTATAAAAACAAAATATGTAGTAAAAAAAAAAACACCCTGTATACGCTTGATAATATTTTAACAGCAAAAATTTCCTAAGTCAACAACCCCGCACAGCTTATGAAGTACAACCAAACATATTTGGGAAGGGTTTTTTGATTTTTTAACCTTAAACAACAATAATAACAAAATTTTGATATAACCCACGTCTACCCGCTTGCGTTGAAAAATAACTAAAATAAATTGCGCAGTATTTAATAAACATTCACCACGATCTACTCGTAGGTAGACGTAAAACAAAATCCGTAGAACATACACTATACAAACAACCAAAATTATATTTTTACGTTAGGCGCCATGTTACGATCGTTTCTAGAGGTTGAGAATGAACGAAGAACGAGACGGATGGATTTGAAACATCGTTTAATAAAGTGGAACAACTAAATTTAACCGGATGGCTTAACTAACTTACATAATCTAATAACAACTAAAACTAGCCGGAGGCCTTAACTAACTTAAATCAAACTACTTCTAAAAAGGGCGCCAGGAGGGTTTTGGCAGAGGATCATCTGCCAAAACCCTCCTGGCGCATGGAATTTCTTTAATACTGTAACAACCGCCTTTACACCTCCCCCTCAGCTTCACAGAATACATCCATACATGCATCAGAAACGGCCGGCATCCGGGATGCCCAGCGGAGGGGCGCCTCCCAATTTATTAATGCCTTTATTGGGTAACGCATTGATGCAACCGAAAAGAAAACGAGGTCGGCCGAGAAAACTCAGTGGAAGTTCAAGTGACGCTCTAAACACAGCAGCCAGTCCTCCCGGAGAGTTTATTTCTGAGCCAGCCTCTCATGGATCATCGAACAGACCTGGCGACCAACTGATAAGAGGCTCACCGGAAATGTTGGAAGTGAAAATGTCCATGGATAGCTTCAACGCCGAGGATGGAGGAACGTCAGGGGGCGAGGAGGCTGGCGAGGCCCTACTCATCGACGAAGGTGACGACGCTCAATCGACCGAAGCCCCGATGACTGGCAAAGACTCCGAGTCTGCAGGACGTGGTAGCCCTGATTCAGAAAATAAGGACATGAAATATGCTCGATCGTCGCCCACAAATGATGGATCAGGAAAAATTCGCGTTAATCCGGCAACACAAGCGTCTACTTCAAATGAGTATCAAAATGACTCTTTAAATAATAACACGCTACAGACCGGGAGCCAAATGCAAAGGCCTGCTGTCAGGAGACGGATAAGGAGAAGAGCTAATTCGGCCTCCAATGACCCCGCCGAACAGCTCACTGAAATGTCTGTTAGAGGCCTAAATCTCTTCAGATATGCGTCAGTCAACGAGGGGGTCTACCAGTGCACGGAGTGCGCTAAAGAGAACATTCAGAAAACGTTTAAAAACAAATATTCATTCCAGAGGCACGCTTTCCTGTACCACGAGGGTCATCAAAGGAAAGTGTTTCCGTGCCCCGTCTGTTGCAAAGAATTTTCTAGGCCAGACAAAATGAAGAACCACATGAAAACGACGCACGACTGTTACGTGCCTAAAGACTGCGTTTATCCACCGAACGCTTTCTTCCTGATCCTCATTCCCATAAAAGGGTCGAGTTGATTGTGGTGCAGATACGTGTGGTCCCCCTGCGCCCGGCACACAAACTGCACTAAGCACTATGAAACATACAAATTGAAAATGGCTTTTAAAAAGTAAACATTATCTATTGTTGACGTTTTGTTGTATTGTTCATGGAACAAGAGAGAATACTTATGTATACATGATTGAATAGTTGTTGGTAAAATTAGATTTTAAGCCTGGACTGGCGAAAATCATATCTTCCAAAGAAGAATATACAAAAGCGAAAATGGCTACGCAGAGGTTTTGTTTGCGGTGGAACAACCACCAATCCAATATGCTATCTGTTTTTGATCAACTCCTACATGCGGAGACGTTCACGGATGTCACTCTCGCGGTGGATGGCCAGTTGCTGAAAGCACATAAGATGGTCTTGTCGGCTTGTAGCCCTTACTTTCAAGCTCTCTTCGTTAATCACCAAGAAAAGCATCCCATTGTAATATTGAAGGACGTTCCGTATTCGGACATGAAGAGTTTACTCGACTTCATGTACAGAGGAGAAGTAAGTGTGGACCAGGAACGATTGACGGCTTTCTTGAAAGTAGCTGAGAGCTTAAGAATAAAAGGACTTACAGAAGTAAACGAGGAGAAGTGAGATATTCCAGCCTTAACTAACTCGTTAATACAACTCGACAAAATTTGTACAAAGAAGTGCAGATGAAACTAAAGAAATCACATAACAATAGCAACAAGCACTATAACAAGAAGTTTAGACCGTCAACATTTATAGAAGGGGAACACGTATGGAAGAAAACCAAGTTTTTATCCAAAGCTAGCAACAAGTTTATGGCCAAACTCGCACCTAAATTTGAAAAAGTAAAAATAGTACAGAAACTGTCTAATAACGTATTTCGGTTGCAAAATATGCAGGGCAAAAATTTGGGCATTTGGCATGCGAACGATTTAAAACGGTAAAAAAAAAAAAAAAAAAACAAAAGTTTTTTTTACTTTCGGGAGGGGGATATTTGTAATGACGTTACTCCATTTGGTATCTAAGACTAAACCACCAATTTGGTATAGGTTATTAATAGCCAAAGTAACGTATACATTTGGTTGAAGACTGCGGTGTTGTGTGCATTCGTCTGCTGAAGATAAACAGAACTTAGTTGAAAATTTAGGTGAGATCGGTAACAAAATTATTAAAAAGTTGGAGGAAAGTAGCAGTGTAATAGAAGCAATGTCACACAAGGAATTAATTCAGCCAGAAATTGAAAAGAAAACTTGTACATTCGAGGAGTGTTTTGATGACAAAAACAATATTAAAAAATTATTTCGGTCATCCACTATGGATGATGGGTGGACTAATCGTAAATTAGTTCCTATCAGTACTTGGGGTATAAAATTTACCGGCACAAATAATCTAAGCGTTAATGCTTTCATAGAACGAGTAGAAGAAATAAAAGACGCTCGCAATGCTAGGGACGTGGATTTGTGTAGATATGCCATTGATTTCTTTGAGGGCGATGCGCTTATTTGGTATAGGGCGAATAAAGACAGAGTATGTGACTGGGAGGAGTTGGTCTTCCTTCTCAAACGCACATTCCAATCTCCTTATTACCAGGAAGAATTGTTAGAGGAAATTAAAGCAAGGACTCAGGGTAAAGACGAGTCAGCAGTAATTTACATTTTCGTTATGCAAAATATGTTCAATAGATTACCTAACAAAATTTCAGAAAATGAAAAAATAGCATCAATCATGAGATTAAGGAAGCGACGATTGCAGAAATATCGGATAGGCAAACTATAGGAAGTCGTTGTTGGAATTGTAGAGAAACAGGCCATCTGTTTAGAGCCTGTACTTCGATTAAGCAACGGCTATTTTGTTATAAGTGTGGTCGTTTTGGAGTCACCTCGAAAAACTGTCCGTGTAAGGGAAACGCTCTAGGGGAAGGTACAAAACCTGCCAAGTAGTGCCTCCCCTACAAAAACAAAGCAAAGAGTGGCAGGATTGGTTACGTACATTAAGGCATTTCTTCAAACATAACGAAATTTGCAAAATGTTCCACAACGAAAATGATAACCGTAATTTTATTGAGTTCAAGGTGATGGAACGAACCTGTATAGGGTTATTAGATAGTGGAGCTAATTTATCGGTGATAAGTACTAAGTTTGCTGGTGTTTTAACTTCTCTGGGCCTGAAATCGTATGTTGTACCGGGAGCTAAACTATCTACAGCAGATGGAACTGATCATATCATAACTAAGGCTTTTGATGTGCCTGTGTCATTTGATAATCAATTTCACATTATGGCAATGTTGGTCATGCCGGGTTTATCTCAGAACTTGCTACTTGGTAAGGACTTTTTTGATGCATTTGGCATCCAAGTGAAGCTGAAGAGTGATTGCGAATTCATAAACAAAGAAAGCTTATTGGTAGAAACGTCCAAAACGTCAATCATACCTATCGAAGACTTAAGTATCAGGCAACAACAAGAATTGTTGGGTTTAGTTTCAGATATGAAGAATAGCATTGGTACAGGTTTAGGTAGAACTCACATACTAAAACATAACATTGACACGGAAAATCACAAACCAGCTTACCAAAAACAATATAATTTCTCACCAACAATAAAAAAACAAATAGAGAAAGAGGTTGATGAGATGCTCGAGTATGATGTGATAGAACCATCTATTAGTCCTTGGTGTTCCCCAGTGCTTTTAGTAAAAAAGCCAAATGGGAATAATAGACTATGTTTAGATAGCAGGCAATTAAACAAAATTACTAAAAGAGACACATATCCTTTACCCAGAGTCACAACTATAATTGACAATCTGCGCAGTGCGAAATATTTAAGCACGTTAGACCTAAAATCAGCTTTTTGGCAGATACCGTTAGAAGAGTCCAGTAAAGAAAAAACTACTTTTGCTGTGCCTGGTAGAGGTTTATTTCAGTTTAAAGTCATGCCGTTTGGTTTAGTTAATGCATCACAGACACAACAAAGGTTGATGGACATTTTATTTCAAGCACATAATGATAACGTATGGGCATATTTAGATGATATCATTATTTGCACTTCTACTTTCGAGGAACATTTAGAGGTATTGAGGAAGGTAACAGCTATTTTGAAGGAAGCTAATTTGACCATAAACATTGAAAAATGCAAATTTGCTAGATCTAGTTTAAAATTTTTGGGATATATAGTGGATAGGGAAGGCCTTAGAACCGACCCTGAGAAAGTAACGGCGATATTAAATTTTCCCAGACCTAATAATTATAAAGAACTTAAGAGATTCATTGGGTTAGCTAGTTGGTATAGGCGTTTTGTTCAAAACTTTTCTCTGATTGCCGCTATGTGTGGTTGGTTTGTAAGCTAAATCTGGTTCTAATCTAAATTTATGACTTTGTGGCTCCTGAAAATTGTCACAATTACGTTTCGTTCGTTCCAATATTTGCAATATACTAACCAGATCCTCCACCGATATAAAAGTGTCCCTGCAAACAGCTCTTTGAAAGTAAGGCTGAAGATTTCTTATTATGATTAGAATTTTTTCATTTTCTGAAATTTTGTTAGGTAATCTATTGAACATATTTTGCATAACGAAAATGTAAATTACTGCTGACTCGTCTTTACCCTGAGTCCTTGCTTTAATTTCCTCTAACAATTCTTCCTGGTAATAAGGAGATTGGAATGTGCGTTTGAGAAGGAAGACCAACTCCTCCCAGTCACATACTCTGTCTTTATTCGCCCTATACCAAATAAGCGCATCGCCCTCAAAGAAATCAATGGCATATCTACACAAATCCACGTCCCTAGCATTGCGAGCGTCTTTTATTTCTTCTACTCGTTCTATGAAAGCATTAACGCTTAGATTATTTGTGCCGGTAAATTTTATACCCCAAGTACTGATAGGAACTAATTTACGATTAGTCCACCCATCATCCATAGTGGATGACCGAAATAATTTTTTAATATTGTTTTTGTCATCAAAACACTCCTCGAATGTACAAGTTTTCTTTTCAATTTCTGGCTGAATTAATTCCTTGTGTGACATTGCTTCTATTACACTGCTACTTTCCTCCAACTTTTTAATAATTTTGTTACCGATCTCACCTAAATTTTCAACTAAGTTCTGTTTATCTTCAGCAGACAAATCCACCTCTATATTTGGTTCATCCCGCTCTTCTAACTGAGCTAATAAGTTGTCTCCCTTATTTTTTAGTGCCGATATTTGTTTTGTGTCCCCGTCTGATTTCGGCAAGATGAAGGCTAGTCTGTTCTGAACATGAATTAATCTAGATACCAATCTCCTAAACAAGAGTTTATCTGGCCTATCTGACAATTCCGAAATATATTGTGTTAATATCTTTAGTTTCGACGCACATATTTCTAGTTCCGCTGACGAAGATTCTAAGCTTTGTTTCGGAGCTTTAATCTCATGAGTGTAATCTCCCGTTTGTTCACTTACAAGAACTTCTTTTAATAATTTCTTTAATACTGTAACAACCGCCTTTACACCTACGCCTCGACACGCAAGTTCAAACTCTAATTCATCCTTTAGTAGGTAGTTAGGATCCATATTTTTTTTTTTATTTATATACCTTAACTACAGTAGGAAACAGTACAAAAAGATCGTTTAGACGATTTATATATATATCTATAATATATATTTTTTTTTATACGCTTAACATTTAATTTAAAGCCACATAAACAAAAAAACAAATAAAGTTTATCAAAAAAAAAACACGGTGTATAACCTATTTTTTTTTTTTTTTTTTTTTTTTTTTTTTTTTTATGCCCAAACTTGCACCTAGTGTTACAATTAATATCTGTGATTAGTTTTATAAGCTATAAAAACAAAATATGTAGTAAAAAAAAAAAACACCCTGTATACGCTTGATAATATTTTAACAGCAAAAATTTCCTAAGTCAACAACCCCGCACAGCTTATGAAGTACAACCAAACATATTTGGGAAGGGTTTTTTGATTTTTTAACCTTAAACAACAATAATAACAAAATTTTGATATAACCCACGTCTACCCGCTTGCGTTGAAAAATAACTAAAATAAATTGCGCAGTATTTAATAAACATTCACCACGATCTACTCGTAGGTAGACGTAAAACAAAATCCGTAGAACATACACTATACAAACAACCAAAATTATATTTTTACGTTAGGCGCCATGTTACGATCGTTTCTAGAGGTTGAGAATGAACGAAGAACGAGACGGATGGATTTGAAACATCGTTTAATAAAGTGGAACAACTAAATTTAACCGGATGGCTTAACTAACTTACATAATCTAATAACAACTAAAACTAGCCGGAGGCCTTAACTAACTTAAATCAAACTACTTCTAAAAAGGGCGCCAGGAGGGTTTTGGCAGAGGATCATCTGCCAAAACCCTCCTGGCGCATGGAATTTCTTTAATACTGTAACAACCGCCTTTACACCTCCCCCTCAGCTTCACAGAATACATCCATACATGCATCAGAAACGGCCGGCATCCGGGATGCCCAGCGGAGGGGCGCCTCCCAATTTATTAATGCCTTTATTGGGTAACGCATTGATGCAACCGAAAAGAAAACGAGGTCGGCCGAGAAAACTCAGTGGAAGTTCAAGTGACGCTCTAAACACAGCAGCCAGTCCTCCCGGAGAGTTTATTTCTGAGCCAGCCTCTCATGGATCATCGAACAGACCTGGCGACCAACTGATAAGAGGCTCACCGGAAATGTTGGAAGTGAAAATGTCCATGGATAGCTTCAACGCCGAGGATGGAGGAACGTCAGGGGGCGAGGAGGCTGGCGAGGCCCTACTCATCGACGAAGGTGACGACGCTCAATCGACCGAAGCCCCGATGACTGGCAAAGACTCCGAGTCTGCAGGACGTGGTAGCCCTGATTCAGAAAATAAGGACATGAAATATGCTCGATCGTCGCCCACAAATGATGGATCAGGAAAAATTCGCGTTAATCCGGCAACACAAGCGTCTACTTCAAATGAGTATCAAAATGACTCTTTAAATAATAACACGCTACAGACCGGGAGCCAAATGCAAAGGCCTGCTGTCAGGAGACGGATAAGGAGAAGAGCTAATTCGGCCTCCAATGACCCCGCCGAACAGCTCACTGAAATGTCTGTTAGAGGCCTAAATCTCTTCAGATATGCGTCAGTCAACGAGGGGGTCTACCAGTGCACGGAGTGCGCTAAAGAGAACATTCAGAAAACGTTTAAAAACAAATATTCATTCCAGAGGCACGCTTTCCTGTACCACGAGGGTCATCAAAGGAAAGTGTTTCCGTGCCCCGTCTGTTGCAAAGAATTTTCTAGGCCAGACAAAATGAAGAACCACATGAAAACGACGCACGACTGTTACGTGCCTAAAGACTGCGTTTATCCACCGAACGCTTTCTTCCTGATCCTCATTCCCATAAAAGGGTCGAGTTGATTGTGGTACAGATACGTGTGGTCCCCCTGCGCCCGGCACACAAACTGCACTAAGCACTATGAAACATACAAATTGAAAATGGCTTTTAAAAAGTAAACATTATCTATTGTTGACGTTTTGTTGTATTGTTCATGGAACAAGAGAGAATACTTATGTATACATGATTGAATAGTTGTTGGTAAAATTAGATTTTAAGCCTGGACTGGCGAAAATCATATCTTCCAAAGAAGAATATACAAAAGCGAAAATGGCTACGCAGAGGTTTTGTTTGCGGTGGAACAACCACCAATCCAATATGCTATCTGTTTTTGATCAACTCCTACATGCGGAGACGTTCACGGATGTCACTCTCGCGGTGGATGGCCAGTTGCTGAAAGCACATAAGATGGTCTTGTCGGCTTGTAGCCCTTACTTTCAAGCTCTCTTCGTTAATCACCAAGAAAAGCATCCCATTGTAATATTGAAGGACGTTCCGTATTCGGACATGAAGAGTTTACTCGACTTCATGTACAGAGGAGAAGTAAGTGTGGACCAGGAACGATTGACGGCTTTCTTGAAAGTAGCTGAGAGCTTAAGAATAAAAGGACTTACAGAAGTAAACGAGGAGAAGTGTGATATTCCAGCCTTAACTAACTCGTTAATACAACTCGACAAAATTTGTACAAAGAAGTGCAGATGAAACTAAAGAAATCACATAACAATAGCAACAAGCACTATAACAAGAAGTTTAGACCGTCAACATTTATAGAAGGGGAACACGTATGGAAGAAAACCAAGTTTTTATCCAAAGCTAGCAACAAGTTTATGGCCAAACTCGCACCTAAATTTGAAAAAGTAAAAATAGTACAGAAACTGTCTAATAACGTATTTCGGTTGCAAAATATGCAGGGCAAAAATTTGGGCATTTGGCATGCGAACGATTTAAAACGGTAAAAAAAAAAAAAAAAAAACAAAAGTTTTTTTTACTTTCGGGAGGGGGATATTTGTAATGACGTTACTCCATTTGGTATCTAAGACTAAACCACCAATTTGGTATAGGTTATTAATAGCCAAAGTAACGTATACATTTGGTTGAAGACTGCGGTGTTGTGTGCATTCGTCTGCTGAAGATAAACAGAACTTAGTTGAAAATTTAGGTGAGATCGGTAACAAAATTATTAAAAAGTTGGAGGAAAGTAGCAGTGTAATAGAAGCAATGTCACACAAGGAATTAATTCAGCCAGAAATTGAAAAGAAAACTTGTACATTCGAGGAGTGTTTTGATGACAAAAACAATATTAAAAAATTATTTCGGTCATCCACTATGGATGATGGGTGGACTAATCGTAAATTAGTTCCTATCAGTACTTGGGGTATAAAATTTACCGGCACAAATAATCTAAGCGTTAATGCTTTCATAGAACGAGTAGAAGAAATAAAAGACGCTCGCAATGCTAGGGACGTGGATTTGTGTAGATATGCCATTGATTTCTTTGAGGGCGATGCGCTTATTTGGTATAGGGCGAATAAAGACAGAGTATGTGACTGGGAGGAGTTGGTCTTCCTTCTCAAACGCACATTCCAATCTCCTTATTACCAGGAAGAATTGTTAGAGGAAATTAAAGCAAGGACTCAGGGTAAAGACGAGTCAGCAGTAATTTACATTTTCGTTATGCAAAATATGTTCAATAGATTACCTAACAAAATTTCAGAAAATGAAAAAATAGCATCAATCATGAGATTAAGGAAGCGACGATTGCAGAAATATCGGATAGGCAAACTATAGGAAGTCGTTGTTGGAATTGTAGAGAAACAGGCCATCTGTTTAGAGCCTGTACTTCGATTAAGCAACGGCTATTTTGTTATAAGTGTGGTCGTTTTGGAGTCACCTCGAAAAACTGTCCGTGTAAGGGAAACGCTCTAGGGGAAGGTACAAAACCTGCCAAGTAGTGCCTCCCCTACAAAAACAAAGCAAAGAGTGGCAGGATTGGTTACGTACATTAAGGCATTTCTTCAAACATAACGAAATTTGCAAAATGTTCCACAACGAAAATGATAACCGTAATTTTATTGAGTTCAAGGTGATGGAACGAACCTGTATAGGGTTATTAGATAGTGGAGCTAATTTATCGGTGATAAGTACTAAGTTTGCTGGTGTTTTAACTTCTCTGGGCCTGAAATCGTATGTTGTACCGGGAGCTAAACTATCTACAGCAGATGGAACTGATCATATCATAACTAAGGCTTTTGATGTGCCTGTGTCATTTGATAATCAATTTCACATTATGGCAATGTTGGTCATGCCGGGTTTATCTCAGAACTTGCTACTTGGTAAGGACTTTTTTGATGCATTTGGCATCCAAGTGAAGCTGAAGAGTGATTGCGAATTCATAAACAAAGAAAGCTTATTGGTAGAAACGTCCAAAACGTCAATCATACCTATCGAAGACTTAAGTATCAGGCAACAACAAGAATTGTTGGGTTTAGTTTCAGATATGAAGAATAGCATTGGTACAGGTTTAGGTAGAACTCACATACTAAAACATAACATTGACACGGAAAATCACAAACCAGCTTACCAAAAACAATATAATTTCTCACCAACAATAAAAAAACAAATAGAGAAAGAGGTTGATGAGATGCTCGAGTATGATGTGATAGAACCATCTATTAGTCCTTGGTGTTCCCCAGTGCTTTTAGTAAAAAAGCCAAATGGGAATAATAGACTATGTTTAGATAGCAGGCAATTAAACAAAATTACTAAAAGAGACACATATCCTTTACCCAGAGTCACAACTATAATTGACAATCTGCGCAGTGCGAAATATTTAAGCACGTTAGACCTAAAATCAGCTTTTTGGCAGATACCGTTAGAAGAGTCCAGTAAAGAAAAAACTACTTTTGCTGTGCCTGGTAGAGGTTTATTTCAGTTTAAAGTCATGCCGTTTGGTTTAGTTAATGCATCACAGACACAACAAAGGTTGATGGACATTTTATTTCAAGCACATAATGATAACGTATGGGCATATTTAGATGATATCATTATTTGCACTTCTACTTTCGAGGAACATTTAGAGGTATTGAGGAAGGTAACAGCTATTTTGAAGGAAGCTAATTTGACCATAAACATTGAAAAATGCAAATTTGCTAGATCTAGTTTAAAATTTTTGGGATATATAGTGGATAGGGAAGGCCTTAGAACCGACCCTGAGAAAGTAACGGCGATATTAAATTTTCCCAGACCTAATAATTATAAAGAACTTAAGAGATTCATTGGGTTAGCTAGTTGGTATAGGCGTTTTGTTCAAAACTTTTCTCTGATTGCCGCTATGTGTGGTTGGTTTGTAAGCTAAATCTGGTTCTAATCTAAATTTATGACTTTGTGGCTCCTGAAAATTGTCACAATTACGTTTCGTTCGTTCCAATATTTGCAATATACTAACCAGATCCTCCACCGATATAAAAGTGTCCCTGCAAACAGCTCTTTGAAAGTAAGGCTGAAGATTTCTTATTATGATTAGAATTTTTTCATTTTCTGAAATTTTGTTAGGTAATCTATTGAACATATTTTGCATAACGAAAATGTAAATTACTGCTGACTCGTCTTTACCCTGAGTCCTTGCTTTAATTTCCTCTAACAATTCTTCCTGGTAATAAGGAGATTGGAATGTGCGTTTGAGAAGGAAGACCAACTCCTCCCAGTCACATACTCTGTCTTTATTCGCCCTATACCAAATAAGCGCATCGCCCTCAAAGAAATCAATGGCATATCTACACAAATCCACGTCCCTAGCATTGCGAGCGTCTTTTATTTCTTCTACTCGTTCTATGAAAGCATTAACGCTTAGATTATTTGTGCCGGTAAATTTTATACCCCAAGTACTGATAGGAACTAATTTACGATTAGTCCACCCATCATCCATAGTGGATGACCGAAATAATTTTTTAATATTGTTTTTGTCATCAAAACACTCCTCGAATGTACAAGTTTTCTTTTCAATTTCTGGCTGAATTAATTCCTTGTGTGACATTGCTTCTATTACACTGCTACTTTCCTCCAACTTTTTAATAATTTTGTTACCGATCTCACCTAAATTTTCAACTAAGTTCTGTTTATCTTCAGCAGACAAATCCACCTCTATATTTGGTTCATCCCGCTCTTCTAACTGAGCTAATAAGTTGTCTCCCTTATTTTTTAGTGCCGATATTTGTTTTGTGTCCCCGTCTGATTTCGGCAAGATGAAGGCTAGTCTGTTCTGAACATGAATTAATCTAGATACCAATCTCCTAAACAAGAGTTTATCTGGCCTATCTGACAATTCCGAAATATATTGTGTTAATATCTTTAGTTTCGACGCACATATTTCTAGTTCCGCTGACGAAGATTCTAAGCTTTGTTTCGGAGCTTTAATCTCATGAGTGTAATCTCCCGTTTGTTCACTTACAAGAACTTCTTTTAATAATTTCTTTAATACTGTAACAACCGCCTTTACACCTACGCCTCGACACGCAAGTTCAAACTCTAATTCATCCTTTAGTAGGTAGTTAGGATCCATATTTTTTTTTTTATTTATATACCTTAACTACAGTAGGAAACAGTACAAAAAGATCGTTTAGACGATTTATATATATATCTATAATATATATTTTTTTTTTATACGCTTAACATTTAATTTAAAGCCACATAAACAAAAAAACAAATAAAGTTTATCAAAAAAAAAACACGGTGTATAACCTATTTTTTTTTTTTTTTTTTTTTATTTTTTTTTATGCCCAAACTTGCACCTAGTGTTACAATTAATATCTGTGATTAGTTTTATAAGCTATAAAAACAAAATATGTAGTAAAAAAAAAAAACACCCTGTATACGCTTGATAATATTTTAACAGCAAAAATTTCCTAAGTCAACAACCCCGCACAGCTTATGAAGTACAACCAAACATATTTGGGAAGGGTTTTTTGATTTTTTAACCTTAAACAACAATAATAACAAAATTTTGATATAACCCACGTCTACCCGCTTGCGTTGAAAAATAACTAAAATAAATTGCGCAGTATTTAATAAACATTCACCACGATCTACTCGTAGGTAGACGTAAAACAAAATCCGTAGAACATACACTATACAAACAACCAAAATTATATTTTTACGTTAGGCGCCATGTTACGATCGTTTCTAGAGGTTGAGAATGAACGAAGAACGAGACGGATGGATTTGAAACATCGTTTAATAAAGTGGAACAACTAAATTTAACCGGATGGCTTAACTAACTTACATAATCTAATAACAACTAAAACTAGCCGGAGGCCTTAACTAACTTAAATCAAACTACTTCTAAAAAGGGCGCCAGGAGGGTTTTGGCAGATGATCCGCACATGGAACCTTCCACTCCAATAGAGACACAGCCGGCTGGCGTGGGTATTCAGTCTTACTTCTCACCGAAATTGGTGATGATGTAAAATTAAATAAATGTTTACATACGGTTTGGCCTGAATGTGCACTTCCGTGATTTCCATAAATCTTAACTAATAAAGGGCGTGACGGTAGGCTGTAACAAGTAATTGGCCACAATAAATCATAAATTACAACTGGATTAGTGAACAGGTACCAATGCCGGAACTTAAAAGTAACTCACCCCTTTATTGTTAAATCTGTTACACATAAAATATTTCTTGCTATGATTCCAATTCACATTACAGTTATGGCGGTATATTGCCAATGTTCGCTCACAGACAACACACGTCTGTCTCCAATTAGGGTTTACGCTGTTGTGTCTCATTCAAACTCACGGTCGCCGTTATGACCCGTTCGTTAATTTTTTTTGGATACAAATATCTCAAATATATACAAAAAGACATGTCCGGGGCGATTGGGTTTGAACGCGCGACACACAACACCGCAGTCTTCAACCAAATGTATACGTTACTTTGGCTATTAATAACCTATACCAAATTGGTGGTTTAGTCTTAGATACCAAATGGAGTAACGTCATTACAATGTGTTAATATAAAAAAAAAAGGATTACTTAAACGATAAAGAGATCTTTGTCTTAAATTTATGCTCCTCCATCTTTCCCCATTGTAATGTTATGAATTTCATTTTGCAATAAAAATACCATAGTTATGACTCGATTGTCGTAATGAACGAACTTTGTAAACCTTGCAGGTTTGTACGGAACCCTCGGTGCGCGAGTCCGACTCGCACTTGGCCGGTTTTTTTTTAGTGAGAAACAAGGGAGAAAAATTCTCAAGAGCAAATACTACAGGTAGCAGGTACCTGCAAATCAGGAAAGGGGAACTGTGTTACCCCGAATTTTTATCGTGAGCGAAGCCGCGGGACAAAGCCAGTAACTCAATAATTTTGCAATAAAACTTCACCTGTGTCGATGTGAACATTTTTTTTTTACAAAAATTCAGGTTTTATATTGAACTGAAAATGTGAACAAATTAACACTTAAATGGGATATGTAACATGGTAAATATCCCGTTTCAAATCTATACTAATATTATAAAGCTGAAGAGTTTGTTTGTTTGTTTGAACGCGCTAATCTCAGGTTGGAATTGAAAAATTCTTTTAGTGTTGGATAGCCCACTTCTTGAGGAAGGCTATAGGCTATATAACATCACGCTACGACCAACAGGTGCTGAGCAGCGTGGGTGAAACCGCGTGGAACAGCTAGTGTTAATTACAATATTAGTAACCATGTCAGTTTAAAGACTAATAATGTGAATACATGTCTAGTCGTATGACAATGCACGGTGAGGTAAGTGGCATTCTTCTAGATCTTACATGACATGGTCCAATTTCAAATATGGCAGACATTCCATATATGTTTTATGCATAGCCATGGTATTTCTAACTCCTCGGCAAAAACTACTTCAAACGTCTTTTGGGCGTTGTTCGAAAGGGATACTGCGGCTCCGGAACATAAAGGGCAATAGAAGGAACATGGGTGGGTTTTAGTCAGTTTAAGTTTGTCACTCCCCCCGCTGTGCCTAGAGCGGGGGGAGTTATTTGATGAGTTCCCATACACAAACAAATAAAATAAAATAAAAGTGTGTGTGTCAGCTCCGACGCACGACTGGAGTTTACTCCTTAAGTACGAGTATCTAACCATACGCAAAAAGAGTTTATTCAACTGAAAAAAAATTAATATCATATGAAAGGGTAAATTCACAAATTAATGAAAAAAATAGCAATATAAATACATCGACACTGATAGAAACAAACAAGCCCAATAACATATAGTATATAGGTATAGTCGCCTATACAGCATACCATATGTAGGTACGTCTTAATACAATCACAGCCAAATTAGAAAGTTGCGCACTAAAGGTGCGCACCAAAAACGTGACACATTTTCGTTACTTTAGTAGGTTTTACCCCTCGGATTTTTCTCATACCGGGCGCCTTATATATGAAAATCGATTCTTAAGGAGTAAACTCCAAAAAGGCTTTTGGGTTTTTCTGTCAGAAATTTCTCAGTAGCAGCACGGAGTATCAATTTGTGCCTGCCTGGTGGCTCAGCCCCTAACCTACCAAAATACTCGTGGTAGAACTACTAAAGAGGACCGTCACTGTTGAAAAAATGTCTAAGCTGTCTTGTGACCCGATAATGTTCCAAAATGATTTTAGTGGCAGTTAAGAATAGTCGGACAGGCATGTTTTATAAATAACTGCTACATAGTGCAGATCTAAAGGCCGCTGCAAATCTGTGCCGTGCGATGATAAACAAATAACTACGTACGATTAATTGATTCTGTAACTCTGTGAAGAGAACCAAAGAATCAATTAACAATATCCTGACAATGCCTGTTTTTTTTATGATTCACTAGCTGTGCTCAGCGGTTTCACCCGCTGCTCAGCTCCTTTTCTAGAGAAGGGTATGAAAATTATATGAACACAAAATTTCGTCCAAATCGGTCCAGCCATTTCGGAGGAGTTTGGTAACTAACACTGTGATCGAAAGGATCGAATTATAGCGAATATACAGGGTGGCCAGTTGATAGACGTCCAAAGAAAAAAAATAGATGCCTTATGCTAAGGGGTACCCGAATTACCCCCATGTATGTTCCGCGATTATTTGTAGTTTAGGAGCTAGAATTTTTTTAAGTACTATTTTCAAAATTTTCACCTAACATTGGTTTTTATTTTTTATGTCTTTATTCCTATCATTTTTAGATATTCTTTTTTATGGAAACTATTAGCGATAACAATAGCTACCATGAAAAAAAAATCCGTTTGCCTAGGCATTGTAGAACTTACTACAAAATTAGTCCAAAGTTCAAAATTACCATTAGAGTTCGATAATCAAAAATGTTCAGAGCTTAAAAAAAAATAAGTTAGGGGTGCCAAAGGTTTTTAAATGATCTTAAAAACTTCTATGGACCTTCAACAGACAAAATCGGTAAAAAAATATAGAGCTTGATCGGGGATTATTTCCTGTAATTAGCGTTGGTAGCAATAAAGGTATTTTTACAGTTATTGTTATAATTTGTGATTTCTTTATTTTTGCCACTTTTATGATAAAAAAATACGGTAGATAGTTTACAAATTTTATTAAAACACGTTACAAAAGATTTTCAAAGTGCCGCCGTACCACAGAAATGCACAATCTACATCTACGGAGGAAATTGTCTTTTAGTTGTAAACCATGTCTCGTCTCAGTGTTAAGTTAACGTCTGACGGCAAAATTGGTAATTCTTCAAGAACTCTTTGTAGGTGGCTCCATCGAGCTTGGACAGCGGTCTGGCTATGGATTCTCCATAGTCCGCTATCGAGAATTCTCATTCCGTAAGACCATAAAATTTTCAACACCACTTCAGTGTGAACATGTGGTCTGGTGTTCTCAACGGTGAACTACCAATTACTTTACCACCACCATTCGAGCTGCCGTCCAGGCTCGTGATGGTACGCACGGGACACTAACAATGAGGAAGAGCTAAAACAGAAAATTGAAGAAGCGGGAAATGTGGCGGGCCTGTTGGTGTAGTGGTTAGTGGCCCTGACTGCTGAGCCGGAGGTCGTGGGTTCGATTCCCACCCAGGACAAACTTTGCGTGATTTTTTAACTTTGTCTGGTTACCATAAGACAAGCTCTGCTTAGCTTGGGATCAGATAGCCGTGTGTGAGTTGTCCCAAGATATTTATTATTTATTTATTTAATGTTGTAAGAAGTAACAGAGAAGCCTTTAGACTTTAGACAACTAAAAGACAATTTCCTCCGTAGATGTAGATTGTGCATTTCTGTGGTAAGGCGGCACTTTGAAAACCTTTTGTAACGTGTTTTAATAAAATTTGTAAACTATCTACCGTATTTTTTTATCACAAAAGTGGCAAAAATAAAGAAATCCCAAATTATAACAATAACTGTAAAAATACCTTTATTGCTATCAACGCTAATTACAGGAAATAATCCCCGATCAAGCTCTATATTTTTTTATCGATTTTGTCTGTTGAAGGTCCATAGCAGTTTTTAAGATCATTTAGAAACCTCTGGCACCCCTAACTTATTTTTCTTTAAGCTCTGAACATTTTTGATTATTGAACTCTAATGGTAATTTTGAACTTTGGACTAATTTTCTGGTAAGTTCTACAATGCCTAAGCAAACGGATTTTTTTTGCATGGTAGCTATTGCTATCGCTAATAGATTCCACGAAAAAGAATATCTAAAAATGATAGGAATAAAGACATAAAAAATAAAAACCAATGCTAGGTGAATATTTTGAAAAAAGTACTTAAAAAAATTCTAGCTCCTAAACTACAAATAATCGCGGAACATACATGGGGGTAATTCGGGTACCCCTTAGCATAAGGCATCTATTTTTTTTCTTTGGACGCCTATCAACTGGCCACCCTGTATATATCTCCTACTCTTATTAGTTTTTTGCGTTCGGTACCTTTGACAACGTCACTCAAAACTCGATTTTGTTCTCGAGACAAAACTCACCGTATGTGTACCTCCTTAGGAACTTAAAGCTAATCTCACTTACCTACATTAAGCTAGCTATTCACATATATACGACAAACTATTTTATTTTAGTAAAATATTCAATTATCTTCTAAAATGTATTGATGGCTCAGAGATTAAGCGCCTCGCTTTTCAATACAAGGGGTTGTGGGTTCAACTCCGGGGAAGTACTAATGTGACTTTAATTATGTATGTGTTTTCTAAAGTTTATCTAAGGCATTACAGACATTGGTGAAGGAAAACAGCGTGAGGAAACCTGGATTTTTAATTAACTAGATTTTGCCCGCGGTTTCACTCGCGTTAAATTCGCGTTGATTTACAGGTACCTGCTACCTATAGTTTTTGCCCTTGCGCCTTATTTATTGTAATACCTATGCTAAGTTTTCCACTATCTTCCCTCTTTCTCCCTCATTTCACAATCTTTTTAAAAAAAATAGCCTACTTCCGTCTGCAGGGTCCCAACTATCTCTACCAAAATTCATCAAAATCGGTTCAGCCATTAAGGCGTGAAGACGTAACAAACAAACAAACTCACTTTCGCTTTTATTATATTAGTAAGGATACAAGTCTGAAATCACCAACCCGTCTTAAGCAAGCGTGGTGATCACGTGCCTTCTCTCTATGAGGAGAGGCATTTGACCAGCAGTGGACAGAGTTACAGCCTAGTGTTATTTATGTCATTACTAGCTGTGCCCAGCGGTTTCACCCGCTGCTCACTTAGGGGTATGAAAAATAGATGTTGGCCGATTCTCAGACCTACCCGATATGTACCCAAAATTTCATAAGAATCGGTTTAGCCGTTTCGGAGGAGTATGGGAACGAAAACTGTGACACGAGAATTTTATATGTATATTAGCAGATAATGTCGTCTAGACATGACCAATTTCCCCAGCATGAGATTAAAGTATAATTCATTACTATATTGCTTTGAATTTATTGGTTATTATGTCAAATTTTGAGCACCAAAAATCAGGAATCTAAGATATGGATAGAAGTCTGACCTTCTATAAAATTACCTGTCTCAAGGACTAACAATTACAAAATAAAATCTTCGTTTATCCTTACTTAATATTATAAAAGCGAAAATTAGTTTATGTTACGTCTTCACGCCTCAATGGCTAAACCGATTTTGAAGAATTTTGGTACAAAGATAGTTGAGACCCTAGAGACGAAAAAAGGTAACGTATTTTTTTAAGTGGGATATTTGGGGGAATGAGGAGAGAAAAGGGAAAACTTACCTTTGCTATTACAATAAATAAGGCGCAAGGGCAAAAACTACAGGTAGCAGGTACAGCCTGCAAATCAGGAAAGAGCAACTGCGCTACCCCGAATTTAATGCGAGCGAAGCCGCGGGCAAAAGCTAGTAAACTATAATTTCAGAGACCATCTGTAAGAAATAATAAAATTCTTCAGAACTTACTCATAATGTTTACACACAATAAAGAATCTTAAAACTCGTTTATAACTACGCTCGCTACGTCATTCAGTATTTTTGTCATAACACGACTTGGCATCGAGTGGTCGTGCTTACGAAAACATGTTATAAAATAATTACTAAACATCATATAACGCCTGTAACCTCTAACGGGATAGACAAAGGTGTACCTAAAGGTACTGTAGAGGTCTGATAAAATTTTGCAAACTAACCTGAACTGTTACAGGTTTGATAAAACATTCGAATAGTCAAGTTTTCAAATAAATATTTAGAAAGAATAGAAGGGTTTTTTTTGGAGACGATAATCCTTATCCAGTATCCTTACTATAATATATAATATTATAAAAGCGAAAGTGAGTTTGTTTGTTTGTTACCTCTTCACGCTTTAATGGCTAAACCGATCTTGATGAATTTTGGTACAGATATAGTTGGGAACCAGGAGACGGATTTAGGCACATATTTTTTTTTAAAAAAGTGTGATGTGAGGGAGAAAGAGGGAAGAAAAGGGAAAACTTATCGTTGCTATTACAAATCAATAAGGCGCAAGGGGAAACTGTGTTATCCCGAATTTGACGCGGGCGAAGCTGCGGGCAAAAGCTAGTTAACTATAAAAATTAAATTTATTTCTTTAATTAATAGAAATAAATAGAAGTTAAAATTGACCTACTTCACCGTGTCCAGTTGAGTTGAAATTTTGCATATATATTAGGAAGTTATAATGACACCAATACGAGAAATGAAATCACATCACTCTAAGGTTTTTTTTTTTTTAAATTATGATATTACTATTTTCAATGTAGGTATTCGATTTATTTAGATTACAATGTATTTCGCTTGAAGAAAGTCGGTTAGTTAAATTTAGAACCAATAACTACACAATGTTAGTGAAGTCTCAAAATTTTTAACATACGATTTTCGACCTTGTTTTACATTGCATTATAGTCGTACCAAATTATTCGGAACAACGTGAATGGCTATGTTTAAACCCATACTTACGCGCTAATAATGAAATGATATTTACAAAACAATATGTTCTAAGTAAAGGTGTTGGAAATAACCATGTACCTCACTTCACTATTAAAGGAATTAGAAACAAAAATATTTATCGCTAACTATTGCCCGCGGCTTCGTTCGCTTTTAATTCGGGGTAAAACAATTCCTCTTTCCTGATTTGCAGGTACCTGTAGTTTTTGCCCTTGCACCTTATTTATAGTAATAGCAAAGCTAATTTTTCCCTATTCTTACCCCTTTCGACCTCATTTAAAAAAAAAATAGCCTATGTCCGTATCAAGGGTCCCAACTATTACTGTAAGTACCAAAATTCAATCAAAATCGGCGCGCGGCGTGAAGACGTAACAAACAACAAACTCACTTTAGCTTTTATAATATTAGTAAGGATTAGTTTATTTTGTACTAGTACCTCATGCCTGCGGCAATTGTCCCACGGAATTTTACTATCAAAGTTTCCTGTGTTATAAACTACTAGCTTTTGCCCGCGGCTTCGCTCGCGTTTAATTCGGTAGCGCCTTATTGATTTGTAATATCAACGCTAAGTTTTACCGTTTCTTCCCTCTTTCTCCCTCATATCCCATTCTTTTTAGAAAAAAATAGCCTGTCCGTGTCCGTCAATGTCCGTCAACTGGTTCCCAACTATCTCTATACCAAAATTCATCAAAATCGGTTTAGCCATTAAAGCGTGAAGGTAACAAACAAACAAACTCACGTTCGCTTTTATAATATTAGTAAGGATAAGGATTTGTATGCTATTTTTATCTAAATCCGATCATCCTTTTGCGTTAATGAGTAAGTAACAAAGATCCTGACATAATACGTACATCCTCACAAACCCTTGCATAAAACTTTTGAGATAAGGATGTTATGTTAGATTTTTGGCACGAAAGGTTTAGATTCTCAGACATTATGGAATGCAATAAAGATATGAATATGAAAAGATTAACTCCAAGATCTAATAATCCATCCAGGCCGCTTCAAGAAACTTTATAGATTCTTCCCGCATCTTTAGTCAAATTTAAGTAATTACTTGATCTTATGTCATTACTTATGGAAACATTTTTGTAGAAAAGACTATAATTACCGATAAACAAAGCAAAGCTATCTTTTATAACCTTTGAAAGTACTAAACTTCAGGTAATCTCTGAACTATAGAAAAAAACGTATCTTAAATAATGATTATGCTCAAGTAATTGTTTTGACTTTTTATTGATATATACGGGTGTTAGTATGAATGCGGTTCTGCATAATAACCCATATGCAGTGTCACTTTATTTTTTTTTTAAATGGTTGCAGGACGCAGTGACTAATTTACTTTTATATATTATTTTATATGTTTATAGCATCGTCTATTATTATCTATTTACATTATACAATGTGTCCGGTCACGGTCTAGCGATATTTTATGTACTTATATAACAAACACACTAATACCTTTTTATACAAAACCATCTTTGATTTGCATATTTTATGGACTTTCATTTTGTTTTGTAAAGTTACGAAAATGTAAGCTCATCATTTCTTAATTTAAGCGATAGATAATATTGTTGCCCTCTGAATAAACCTATTGTCGTCTCAGTAAGACAACAACTTTTAGAGATATGATTATTTTTTGTACACTCATAGAGAATATCTCAAAATGGCTGCCAAAAATCGGGGAAGTGAATTAGACCCAAATGAGCATCGTAAAAGTATATTAAAACACTCAATACATAAGTATCTAGAACATCGCTAGTCCATGATCGGATACATTGTATATTATATAGGTAGTATTGCGATCGGTTTCCAGTCTTACCGGATTCAATATTTTACATGGAGCAACCGAACTAACCTCCACAACCCACTTAGTAATAGTAGTAAGACTATCTGTCAGATTTTTGGACCAGTCTACCTATAACAACTATCAAAAATCTTCAAATGACTAAGGCGTTTTTTGCGAATGAGAAATCTAAATTGACCTACATTACTCGTAAATTAATTAATGGTTTTCATTTTCCCGAGACAGAGTAAATCTATAAATGGGAGCCTCACATTTATCCTACAAAAAAAAAAACATTTCAACATCGTTCACCAAATATTTTGTCTTAACAATGAAGTACTTGAAAAACTCTCTCACACCATCTATAAAATATTTATATAGAACCCTTTTAAAAATGAATAAACATTGAGTTTGTAGCAGAATTTCTTTAGCACTATGCATTACACATTTTTTATTGGTGAATCACCAATATAAAATGTTGTTCATATTTTACCACAGATTAGACCCGCCCAAGGTACCAAGTTCAAAGTTTTTGTTGTGTAATAAACATTTACACCAGTAAAACTTTCGAACCTTTTAGAAAAAGCAATCATGTTATATGACAAATGTTTGATTTTCAAGGACGAAGTGTGATAGTGATGTAATAAAAAATAAATAATACTTTTCGCGCCGAAATGTTTTTGACTCAATCAATATTTTTTTAGTAATTGCCAGTACACAAACATGAAAACGTACCATGAATATTAAAATTTATTATATCCGTAACTACTTCAGCCATACTCTCTCTCTCTCTCACACACACACACACACACACACGCACCGCACACATACACACCTATGTACTAAGCTTTCTATTAAGTATAAAAATATTGTAATGTGGCTTTATTTTGCTTAATATGTGTGCGAGTACGAGTGCCTAATTATGTTTAAATGTATTTCCTAAGGGTTGGAGTCCTGGTGTCCTGAAATACAGGCCTTCCTTCCAGCTTAGGCACCAGTCTCTCAGTCAACTAAATCTTGATTTGTCACGAAACCTAATAATGTAACTAATTAATTGTTTTGGTGAGAAATAAATCATTATCTTATTTAAAATCTCTTACTAAAAATACGCAGGGACAAATGTGCCACGTGGCTAAAAGGGTTAAGTAGGATTCTAGAATACAAACTACTACAGTCTCTTGCTTTCATCCTAATAGATTCGCAGTATATCTTCTTCAATACTTCTCTATTAGTTGTCACCTCGTCACACAACTCTTTTCTAGTCATAACATCCTTAACAAATAAATAAATTAATGGTGGATGGACAGTTAAGGTTTAAGAGTTATAGTGGAGCATAGAAGAAGACATCCTGCGCGGTCCTCAAATAATTTGAGATAATGACAGGAGAATGATGACATTCCTACAACAAGTGATGTTTTTTTTTAAATAAAAAAACGTTGTCCCACACTAGGAATTTTTCCTGTATCGTGGGTTAGTTTACAAACATTTAAACTCACATACACAAACAGCCAGACCCGGAACAACTATCTGTAGGTCTTACAAATATTTGTTCCGTGCGGAGATCGAACCTGCGACACGCAGCTCAGCAGTCAATCGCTCAGCCACTGCGCTAACCGTGCCGTCATGTGAAATGTGCAGTTAGTTCATGGTTGTGATGTATTGTATATCTATACAGATATGTACCTGTGCTAGAGTAACGTAGACAGGAGCCCGGAGGGTGATTGGGAAATTGGGGGAATTCGCAGTTACCACCCCAAAACCATCCCAAACGTCTGTCTGTTTTATCAAAACATGATTTTCGTGTTTACCACACTAGACATTTGGATTTTCGAGTAACAATCCTAGGAAATATGACGATTTGATTTTGCTTTGAACAATTTTGGAAACTAAAATACGGCCCAGTGTATTATTCTATATCATTGTTTCTTGACATATATATTTAAACCAGCCCCTTTACTCAACCTTTATGAAAATGGGGGTAAGCAGTTACTACCGAAATCCAATTAAGCTGTTTTTTTTTTAATAAAAACAAAATAAATTAAACAAAAAGTGCAACACTAACTTTGACTAAAAAGTTATATTTTTTGTTTGACTTTAAGCAAATAAAGGAGGCGAGTCGATTAAGGCATGTAGACTCGAACTTAAAGGACATGAAAACGAAACTTGGCGTGCGCTTCTACGCTTCTTCGACAAAATCAGTTTATTTTGGTGTGATTTTGCCAAATCTTCCTCATTATCCGAGTGGGCGCAAACGCGGCTGCTATACTTGAGTTATTGGGTAGCTTGTCTCTTGGGACGGGGTTCTCTCAGTAGCAACCTCGGAGTCTGCCCGGTTGATGGCAACAGACTTGCCGAAATGAGGATATACTAATGTACACCCAACCTAACCCTTAAGGAATTACGGGCGTGATGTTATGATATGGTATGGTATCTTACAGGTTGTCCTGGGAGGTTGACGTGCACTTAATCGGGCTATTCTGAAAGGTTTCCTGCAGCATACCATCTTAAAAATATTTGTTAAGCTTAAAATTCTCTTAACAATTTTTGCTTGCTCGTGATATTGAGCCTTTGCACAGGATCTCGTTGCTGCGAGCAAGGATTTAGAGGGGTGAGGGGGAAGGAATTCGCGTCGCGACGGTCTTCGATGGCAAAACTATAACACGCGCATAACTTTGTGACTAAACAGAGAGGGTACAACATCAGAGAAATGCAATGAGATTTAAAACATACTTATATTATAAAAGCGAAATTTTGTGAGGCTCTTTCACGCAAAAGTATTGAATAGATTTTGATGAAATTTCACAATAATATAGCTTACATATCAAAATAACACGTAGGCTACAATTCAAAAAGATATATTGTATATTCTATCACCAATCGAGTGAAATTAATCTATCTTGATAACATTTTAAAGCAATATGATAATTTATTACCCATTACAAGACGCTAAGCGCAATGACCATATGGCTTCTGCAGGGAGATGCAATGTATTTCCAAAGACACCGTTTAAAAAAAATACAAAAATGATTTTCGGTCCCTTAATAAATTATCTACATCACGGGAATGTCCACAAAAATAATTCTTTGAAAATAAAAACTCATGAAGACCTTGCTCTATGGATGCAAGGCGGAATCCGACATAATGACCTAAATACTAGAGGCAAGGTTACAAAGAGGTGATAAAAAAAGCTATGATGACATATTTAAGTGCTTATTTTTATATTGGGCTGATAGCATTGATAATTATAGATGTTGGTCACGATGCCAGATACAGGTGGAGAAACGGGCCATTGACTGACGACCCAGAACAGTGGCAACAGTATTGGTAAAAGATTTAAACTCAATAATGGAGCTTTCAGAGTAATGGATCTGAACTTTGAAGGACGGAGAGCGAGAGGAAAGCCAAAGAAAAGATGGATGGATTGTGTAAGCAATGATATGAAGGAAAAAGGAGTAAATGATGCCGTGGCGTCTGATAGGGGAGAATGGAAGAAGAAAACGTGTTGCGCCGACCTCAAATAGAATGGGACAAGGGCAGGAAAATGATGATGAATGCGGTCAGTGCCTCTTAATATGTGTTATGTTAATAAAATTTATTTTATTATTTTCTTTATTAACCGACTTCAAAAAAGGAGGAGATTCAATTTGACTGTTTTTTTTTATTTATTTAACAGATTTCTCCAACTATAGTGAGTCGATTTTTACAATTATCTTTGTTTGTCGAAATGATTTACTCTAGAAGGAATCCCAATTTTATCTGCATTGCTTGGCTAGTTTTTTAATTAACTTCAATTTTTTTTTCTTCAAGTGTAAATGAACTATGTGCTTATATCTTAACGTAGCAATGGAAAATCAAAACTTGACAAGAATTTGTATGTGATACCATCATACCACATCTAAATTTAAAAAAAACCCAAAAGTATGGCGCAAAGTTAAAAAAATAAGCTGAAGTAAAAACTTTTAAAATAAAATAAAAACTTAACTATTTTAAAAGTTTTTACTTCAGCTTACTTCAATACTTTAGCTTATGAAACAAAAGTCATCGACATCCAGAAGTAAAAAAAAATCCGGCATTTTAGTGGTTTTTGGAAGACGGTTATTTTTTTTTTGTTTGACTAAAATGTTTTGTTTTAGACAGAAAACAAAAAAAAAACATCTTCGTTGTTTGTGGCGCTGTTGTATTTACGTTTAAGTTTATAACAGGGAAACAAAGTGATTATTTTTAACAACGAACTTTTTTGCCAGCTACTTCATTAGTATTTTCCTTCAAAAATGTTTAAAACTGTTGTAGTTTGTACCAAGATTGTGTAACATTATACTACTTATTGACATGAAAATAAATAAATAAATAAATAAATAACTTCCGAATGTCGGTGGCAAAAAGTCAACGAAACTAACTAAAGTCACCGACTTCTTGAAGTTTTTGGAAGTCGGTTATATTTTGACAAAAAAGTTTTTTACTACAACATTTTTAATTATAGTAGATTTAATGATGTATCATAAATATAGTTTTATCGAGTATTCAAATTCCAAAGATTAGTAAATCATCCATATACACATAGAGAAAAATAATTGTATTTATTATATAAATTAAATTAAATTTTATTTAATTACTCATTATGTCACAAATATTTATCATGAATAAATTACTTATTTTTATTGAATAAATAGTTAAATAGTATAGGCACTAAGAAAAAACTATTATAAGGATATACTCACACACAACTAGATTTATTAAGTAAGTCCTAACACTTAGTTAAGACATGTCATTGTTGTATTTAAGATTGCAAGAAATATAAGGTTTTTTTTTATTTTATTTTGATTCCCCGTAAAAAAAATACCAAACGGAAAGGGTTTCAAAGGGGTTTAGGCTAAGGTGAACCTAACAGTACAACATAATTTCAACAGTTTTGGTTTTATTTTTCTTTTTTAGTCATGTTGGGTGCCAGCCTGACACAAATCCAGACACCGTGGCTGTGCAGTTGAAAAATTCCTGAGAGTTTTTTTAAAAAGACCCGGGAGCTCATGGCCTCATGGGAACTGCATATACTTTTTTCTTTACTTTAAAAAAAAACGTTGCCCCACACTAGGAATTTCTCCTGTATCGTGGGTGCGTTTACAAACATTTAAACTGACATTCACAAACAGCCAGACCCGAAACAACTATCTGCAGGTCATACAAATATTTGTTCTGTGCGGGAATGGAACCCGCGACACGCAGCGCAGCAGTCAATCGGTCAGCCACTGCGCCAACCGAACTATTATTTATTACTAGCTGGCGCTGGTTATCTATATCGAAATAATTGACTTTCTTAAATAAGATAGTCTAGTAATAAAATAAACATCATTTATTCATTCATTAAACGTACCTAAGTATATATTAGTTCTAGTAAGACCTTTCATAAAATTTTAAACGAGACAGACATACCGAAAATAAATAACTTCAACTATGAAACTACATGCAACTGTCACCTGAACCGCGTTCAAGAGACCCCATTGTAATCATTCTTGTGAAGTACTGAGACAAAGCCTTTAAACGCGGTTTAAATATGTTGATCGCGTTCAAATCAATTAAACTCACAAGCACTTAAATGTTGAATTAAATTATTATTATACAGCTGTATTTACGTGTTCCGACAAAAGTTTGAGCTATAAAAAGCAGTCGATGATGTTATTCTTCGTTCAGATAGAACAACGTTCACGCATGTCCGCTCTCCATTGCTCTCGGGAACTATGAATCAAATATACGCGCGTACACTCGTTAAGAAAGATTTAATGACTTCGGCTTAAAATAATTCTTAGTAGCTTTGTGTAAATAATATGTAGGCAAGTCACACTTTGATAAACTGCTACAAAATAATGTATTTTATATACTAGTGCTTTACAGCTTATATTAAATCCCATTCATTATGTTGTATCGTGTAAATTGAACGATAAAAGTAGACTTTTTTTTAAAGTAAACAATTTTTACGTCGAAAGTTTTCCAGGAATCTTTTTCCTAAATAATAAGCTCACTATATTACATAATAAACATCGCTATGCAATATCTCCAAGGATGAACAAAACTACCCACTATATCTCTACGTCTTATTGGTGTTCGATCGTGTTTGATCGTGTCTACCGATTGTTGTCGAAGCGTAGTTTTTATTGGTTCGTAACTTAATGAGTGCATCTTTTTATTTCTTTGAAATAAATATAAGCCGTCAAATTATCTATAAAACTAACGCGCCTCTTATAAATAGATGAACACATTAATTTACGACACAATAAATTCTACGCTTCGACAACAATCGGTAGACACCTGTAGCATTTGAAGGGTTATCGACATAAATGACACATTATAGACCAGTAAATTCGCTCAGAAAAAAAAAACAAAAGCCAATTGTAACACACGAAATTCGAACTCAGTTTGAAAAATGTTACCGTTCGATTTTAGCGAGCCATGCTTTATTTTTCACTGGCACCCGACCTTAATTACATAACAAGCTATACTACCTCAAGCACAACACATCACTGGTCACTATCACTACACTACGTACGAGCGTAAAGGTCTGAGGACCCAAGGTACGTCGAAGAACTCCTGTAGTATGGTTATAGCCAGCAAGAAATACCTGCTGTAGATAGAGGAGCTAGACCTGATAGGTCTACCGCCAGCGTCGCCTTTGCAACAGTTGCTGCCCATAATGAGGGCGCATTTCGTTCGAATACCCGCGGAGCCGGGCGCTAACTGCGCAAGAGCAGACTTATTTTCGTGTGAGCGATCGTAGCGCCGCGCGTTTGCAACAGGCGGGCTGCAAGCGGCCGTTTGACGTTAGTCGCGACAGACAATGTTGCCTCACTCAACTATCTAAACGATACGGGTTTATAGTTTTATCGTGCGCGATTTTATGATCGTTTGTTCGTGTTCCGCGTTTTGAGGGTTTGTTTTTTTTGGGATGGATGTTTGGATATTAAGGATATATTATCTTTCTCACTTCTATTTTAATACGAAATGTTCTGTGGATGCAGGGATAGGTTGACTAGATGTTTGACACCCTTTTTTGGGATGGGAAAACATCAAATAACTTCCCTCGCTCTGGGCGGAGCGGGGGGGAGTGTCAGACTTGTACTGATTAAAACCCACCCATGTTCCTTCTATTGCCCTTTACGTTCCGAGGCCGCGGTATCTCTTTCGAACAACCCGCAACCCCGGCAGACAGGGGCCCTGGCAGGCCCCTCCGCTTTGCTGACATCTCCTTGAGGCGCGCGTGAAACACGAACGCGCCGTCGACACGGCCTGTCGTCAATCGACGGACGGACGGTCAACTACCCATTGCTCACTGCCCACAGGCCCGCATCTACGGTAGCCGGGAGTAGTCTCGCGGCGCCCGGCGCCATGGGCGTCTCCCGCAGCGGCTGGGTTGGGCAGATTATTCTCTCCCTCAAACGCCCGGCCACCTCCTTTGCTAGCATTACTGCTTCGCAGAAGGTGGTGACCGCTTCCCATTCCCTCTCGCTCCGGACCATGGCCTGAACCAGGGCCGGACGCGAGAGATCGCCGCCGCCGATCGCCTCTACGAGGGCACACACTGGCCCTGAGGTAGGCCCTCACGCAGTATGTGCGCTCTTCAGATTTCCGATGTCAAAAGCCTGCGTTTATTCTGTTCTAGAATATCGTATTCCAGAGCTTTTTCGTTCACCTTTCTGTTCCTTCACTTAGTAAATAAATAAAAGTAAATAATAACACAGTAACTAAAGTGCACGAGCAAAGAGAGGCCAGGCCTATTCCCAGCAGTGGGAAAAGTTGACCGGGGATAATGATGATGATTCACTTTACTTCAGTTATGTGCCTGCCTGGGTTCAAACCCCCAACTCGCACAACACCTAAACTCAAAGCCATATCCATCTGGGACAATTCCACGAAGATGATGACTTCAATTTTACTTATTTGCTTTTATAAAACGTTATAAACGCACCCACGATACAGGAGAGATACTAGTGTGGGGACTCTAGTATCTCTCCTGTATCGTGGGTGCGTTTACAAACATTTAAACTCACATACACAAACAGCCAGACCCAGAACAACTATCTGTACTCTATACAAATATTTGTTCCGTGCGGGAATCGAACCCGCAACACCCAGTGCAGCAGTTGATCGCTGAGCCACTGCGTTAACCGTGTCGTCAATTTAGACACAAGTTTTAGGCAAAATACACATTTGTTTTTAAATTAGGTAAACCATCGCAGAATCACGCACCTAACAGCTGTCTGAAATTCGAAGTTATGTTTATAGAACGACTCCAGAGAGAGTCAGTTCTCTTACGCACTTAAACATGTTTTAAAATCTAGTTTCGATTTAACCTCCGTGTCAATCAATGTCAAAAATCTACTCCACACAATATTTTGCACATTCTTACACTATAACACGTCTTCTTCGCTTAGTGCTTGCTAAAGACGTTACTATTAAATGATAAATGATGTTTATTTTGCAAGTAGGTTTTCACAAACACTTTTATACGTTTTTTTTTTTTAAACTAGATGAGGCGTTTAGGATGAGGTGTTTTGTACCCGACTACTCTGATAAGAAACAGCCGAAACAAACTCAGAGGTCATAGTCTCTTTTAAGGTCCAGACAAAAAATCGTGGTCAACTTACATGAGGGCTATGCAGATTACTAGAAAGCCCCACACAGATTGAGTGGACCTATCCAGTCAGTGAAAGCATTTTCACGCATCGACGGGCCTGTTGATCTAGTGGTTAGTGGCCCTGACTACTGAGCCGGAGGTCGTGGGTTCGATTCCCACCCAGGACAAACTTTGTGTGATGAGCATGATTGTTTGTTCTGTGTCTGGGTGTGATTTATCTATAATATGTATGTATTTATAAATTATATAAGTATGTATATCAGTTGTCTGGTTACCATAATAACACAAGCTCTGCTTAGCTTGGGATCAGATAGCCGTGTGTGAGCTGTCCCAAGATATTTATTTATTTTATTTGTCAGTTATCGTGTAGTTCGTCTCATAACCCAAGGAGCTCACGACACGACGCACAATGCCAATAAAAGAAAGTTTATTGAATCACTAGCTTTAGCCACGGCTTCACTCGCGTTAAATTCTGGTTAACTAAATTCCCCTAGCACCTTATTGATTTGTAATAGCAACGCTAAGTTTTCCCTTTTCTTCCTCCCTCACATCCCACTTTTTTTAGGGTTCCGTAGTCAACTAGGAACCCTTATAGCTTCGCCATGTCTGTCTGTCCGTCCGTCCGTCCGTCCTCGCTTAATCTCTGTGACCGCTAGCACTAGAAAGCTGAAATTTGGTACCAATATGTAAATCAATCACGCCGACAAAGTGGTAAAATAAAAATTGGAAAAAAATGTTTTATTAGGGTAGCCACCCTATATGTAAAGTGGGAAGTGATTTTTTTTTTAATTTCAACCCTAACGTGTGATATATGTTTGGAAAGGTATTTAAAAATGAATAGGGGTTTACTAAGATCATTTTTTGATAATGTCAATAATTTCGGAAATAATCGCTCCAAAAGTAAAAAACAATGTGTCCCCCCCCCCTCTAACTTTTGAACCATAAGTTTAGAAAATATGAAAAAAATCTGAAAAGTAGAACTTCATAAGGAAGAAGCTTTTTTTTAAGAAGAAGGAACTTTCTATGAAAATTATTTTGAACTTGATTGACACAACAGTTTTTGTACAAAAAAGACAAAAAGTTGTACAAAATAATTTCTGGACTAAGTTTGTAGTATAATCGTATATGCAAGCATTTTTTGTAATTTTGTTTACATATTTTATTATTCTGAACGTATCTTTTTTCAAACAAAAAAAGAATTATTGAAATCGGTTCTCGCAATCCAAAATTACCACCGAAATTGTACGTCTTTGTATTAATTAGTAACCCAATTCCCCGAGAGACGGCGCTGTAGGTACTTATTACATTAGGTCGGGTATTACCGAATTGTTCGGTTGGCCTCATAACTGGGAACACTTATTGTGACGGACGGGAAACTACGGAACCCTACACTGAGCGTGGCCCGACACGCTCTTGGCCGGTTTTTTTAAATTAGCCTATGTCCGTCTCCTAGTTCCCAACTATCTCTGTACCAAAATTCATCAAAATCGGTGTAGCCATTAAAGCGTGAAGAGGTAACAAACAAACAAACTCACTTTCTTATTTATAATATTAGTTGAATCATAATCTGGATTTATTCTTCTTTCTTTATTTTTATTAAATAGTATTTGGAACGGGATTTTTACCAAAATATTAATAATATAATTATGACGTGGTAAGTATTCAGTTTTTATAATGTTAGCGATCAGATTAAAAAGTCAGTTTTAAAACTTTTTTAGTTAGTGAATAGTTTGGTGTCAGTGTATTTGTGCACTCTGGCTTAGCTTATTATTGGAATGCTGGTTTTCTAGCAATATATTCCTTCAACGTAGCAAGTGATACTTAACATTATAAAAGCGAAAATGAGTTTGCTTGTTACGTTTTCACGCCTAAATGGCTAAACCGATTTTGATGAATTTTGGTAAAGATATAGTTGAGTGAGACCCTGGAAACGGGCAAAGACTATTTTTAAAAAATATTAAAAAATGTAAAATCATATACATGCTAAAATTAACTAACTATAATGAAATAATGAATTCTTTCTCTAATGACGAGTTAGAGAATAATGGCTTCTAAGAACGTAGGTGAATATTACTTAATAAAATCAAAGAAATAGCTGACTATTCAAGTTCTAGCTGAATGTTAACGTAAATAAAGTCAAAGCAAATCAGCCAGTGAATCGCAAGTGTGTAACCAACCTATCTTTGTCAAATTAACCCTGGCACATGATAGAGAAAAAGAGCCCTATATTTACACATGACATAATATATCAGTAAACTACAATTCTACGAATACATAGAGGTGACAGAGGCACAGTTGGTGCAGTGCCTGATCGATGTACTGCTGCGCTAAGTGTACCAGGATCGAGTCCCGCATTCAACAAATATTTGTACGGCCTAAAAATCCAGTATGGAGCAATGTTTAAAAAAACTAGGCCAACTGCGAACCGGATTCGCGAACCGAGGATTTCGTGCAAAGTTACGACATAAACGGCCAGTCGGCCATAGTATCTTTATCTTGTCTGATTTAGGAATGCAACCTTAGTAAATGTAGTGCACATCATCCAGCTAGCCTTTTTTTGGGGTTAGAAATCATCAAATAACTTCCCCCGCTCTGGGCGGAGCGGGGGGGAGTGTCAGACTTTTACTAACTAAAACCCACCCATGTTCCTTCTGTTGCCCTTTCCGTTCCGGGGCCACGGTATCTCTTTCGAACAACCCGCAACCCTGGCAGGTGGAGGCTCTGGCAAGCCCCTCTGCTTTGCTGACATCTCTTTGAGGCGTGCGTGAAACACTAATGCGCCGTCGACACGGCCTGTTGCCAATAGACGGACGAACGGTGAGCTACCCATTGCTCACCGTCCACAAGCCAGCATCTACGGATCCACCTATCCTTATACCAAGTATTATAGGCTGCTAATGAACCCGGCTACAGCTGAACACCAACAATTTTATTTTTAGGATTCTGTAGGTAGCTAAAAGGAACCCTTATAGGATCACTTTGTTGCTCGTCCGTCTGTCTATCTGTCTTTTTGTCTGTCAAGACCCTTTATCACGGGAACACTTGGTGGTATTTAGAGAAATTAAAACAATATACTCAAATCTGTGGTTCAAATCATCAAATCAAGGTGTGTCGCAAGTTTGTACGGAACCCGGTGCACGAGTCTGACTCGCTCTTAGCCGTATCTTTTTTAAATTATAAATATATATATATAATATATGTATATATATATATATATATATATATATACATATATTATTCGTCCTTCGAGATAACAAAATACTCGTGATTGTATGTAGGCTTCGTATATTATTAAAACTATTAGTCCGTACTACGCTAGCTTGCATTTTGCACAAATTATACTTGCATCTGTATCGATAGTTTCGACAGATCTGGATCGCAACTTCGTGTGTAATTCGATTCCAGTATCGTATCGTCTTCGATTTGATTCGACATTTGGACAATCATAGACTGCTATGCAAGATTAGATCAGTCTAGTCGCGCATATTCTGTTACCCCTATAAACAACGATGGTTTTCATTACTAAGATGAGGGTCACCATCAATATTTGTTTAATTTGCAGTTATACTACTTATAGTCTTCACAGACTCAAAACTTTGTCTAAGATTGTTTTATCATAATTTACAAGTTGGATTCAATTTCACATCAGTTGTAAAAACGTACTGAAATATTCGCCCTAATTGTATTACGCTGTCAATGTAATGTGATTTTCTGATTTCCCACTCAACGGAAACTGCGCGTGAGCATGAGCGCGAAATCCTGTTCCTTTTCTAAAAGTGGAGCAAGGCAATGGCTTCAAAAGTAAAAACAGAAAGCTTTTCGAAGAAATCAAGCTCCTAAAATTATATTGCCTAACAATGATCTGACTATAAAAATAAACTGCCGGGAAACTAGTCCATGCGCGCGTCAACAGATGGCGTTAAACAAACAAACATTTACTAGGTCACAGTACTAATGCGCCTCCGACGTAACGAGCTAGATGGCGTTGCGAGCGCCACGACTCCGGAGTCTCACATTTATTTTTGGTTATAAAAGGTAAACAGGTTGGCAGGCATCATTCTAATTTAAACTTTTATATTAGTCCGATAGTTCGGGGGAAATTAGGGAAGTTCAGTTACCTACAGCAGTGTTTGGATGTTATTTAAATTAGATAAGATTTCTGGCTGGGATCAGAGGAGCCAGCTGACTATTTTACGCCGGGTGGGGTATGCGCGGGATTCGGTGCGGCATTTTACTAACAACTACTTCTATTACTAACAAAGTAGCTTAGCTCATAGCGACATAGTTTTTATTTTCAAATCAAAATCAAACGAGTTAGTGGTGTGGTTAACTTCTAGTGACTGTGCAAAACTATTGATAACTTGACTTTGATCAAGTTGCAAAATTGACAGATTTTGACTTGTAATCTCAAATACATAGTGACATGTAACAAAAAAAAGTTGCCCCACTCTACGAATTTTTCCTGTATCGTGGGTGCTTTTACAAACATTTAAACTCACAAAAACCAGACCCGGAACAACTAACTGTAGTTCATACAAATATTTATTCCGTGCGGGGATCGAACCGCGACACGCAGCGCAGCAGTCGATCGTTCAGCCACTGCCCCGACCGTGTGGTCACATATTATTATTAACAGAATCAGAAACGAATCAGGTAGACCAATGGACGTACGCGAAAGCATTCGATGAAGTATGAAAATTTCTGGGAACGCCACTATATTTGACCAATAACTCTACCGTTTCCACGAAAGTAACTTTATCGCGAGCTCTAAAAGGCATTAACTGTGTTCCTCAGATAAAAGTAACATCAATTGCAAAATATTAAACACAAGTAAAAAAAATTCTATGCCTATCTAGTTTTGCATTATGACGTTCAATGTCTCATTTTAACGGCACATTTAAGCCGATTTTTAAAAAAAAAACCTGACCAAAAGAAATCATGGCTACACTCGCTATACCGCTCAGATTGGTCTTGTATTGGGGCATATCTATACTAATATTATAAAGTTGAAGAGTTTGTTTGTTTGATTGTTTGTTTGTTCAGGGACTACTGGTTGGAATTGGAATTCTTTTAGTGTTGGATAGTCCATTTCATGAGGAAGGCTATAGGCTATATAACATCACGATATATAGCCTATAAGATCACGCTACGACCAACAGGTGCTGAGCAGCGTGGGTGAAACCGCGTGGAACAGCTAGTAAGTGATATTGTTTAGGTCAACGTATGGCATGGCTTTTCAAAACTATTTTGTATTGGCTAATAACAGACCAGAATAAAAACAAAATCGAATGCCAGCTACCAGTTAGCCTGAAATAGTTTTTATAATAATTCGAATAAAAAAAAAGTTAATTTAATCAAAGATAGCTTTAGTCCTCTTTAAGATGCTATATTTGGTTTTGTTTACCAAAGACAAGTCAGTGAAAGAGTTTGCACGTAAATCTACAACTATATATTATATATATCTTCTCCATTTTCATGCAGACAGCATTTCCTACTTGTAACTCTGCAAATACTTCACAAAATCGCAATGCAGAGAGAAATTAATTACGAAATGTATGCAATGGGCTATAAGCGTGCAGCGATTCGTTGAAAACTGTCAAAACATAATCATCAACAATACCAAGAAATTTGTTGCTACTAGGTATGTACATTGGTGAACTAGGTATACATTTTGAAAGCATTTTTAAAAGTTATTGTTACATTCATATCTCTATAATACTTTTGCCGCACTCTGTATAATATCCCAAACTCTAAGAACAAATAAATATAATTCATAAAATTCAACTTCAACTCTTCATTAATGGCTTTTGTGGACGAGATACCACAATTTTGCCAATAACACGTAAACTGGTAATAAACCATACATAACATAACCAATCAATTTCATGACAGAATGACAGAAACAGAACAGAGTGTTCAAATGAAAAAAGGGATCCATGAAATTACAACTTAAAAGTCGGTTGTTCTCAGTATACTTGACCATCCTCGAGGCCAAGCGTGAACTTTTAAAAAGATGTCTTTTTTTCACAAATTGTCACAGCAGAAATTGAGGCCTTCAAACCAACTCTACATTATAATAATCTTTTTTTTATTGAAACAAGGTTTTTATAACTTAATAAAAAAAAAAGTTAAAAGTAAGTACTCGTCAAGACGAAGCAAATGAGCTCAAACTCGTATAGATTGTGTCGTTTTAATATGGACTTCCTAACTTTCCAGCTCCATCATAAGATAAGCTATATCATATTATTACCTACATTGTCACACGATATACCATTTTTTGCATGGGAAACCATCAAATAACTTACCCCGCTTTGGGTGGACCGCGGGAGAGTAACAAGCATTTACTGTCTAAAACCCACCAATATTCCTCCTTTTGCCCTTTATGTTCCGGGGCCAATATACATTTGCGTATCGGATTTCAACTCAATCGGAATCCGAGAAGTGTTTGAAATTTCACTTGCACGATAACATCCGAACAAACATGCAAATTATCTAATAGCTTGTAAAAATCGTTAAGGAACGCACGTCCGTTAGACCTAGAAGCTAAAAGTACTGCACAAGATGATTGGCAGCATTAAAACGACTTTCGTAACAACATAGTTGTTGACATGTGGAAAGTCGGTTCACCGATCAGTGTGCCGATAGTCGTATCTGCAAATGACTTAATTGACAAGAACCTCTACCAATACCTAAGGAGGCTCTCATTAGGCAGCTGGATCAAGGGTTTGATACAGAAAGCGGTACTCTTGGACATGGCTCGTATAGTTTAGAGGTCCTTTTCTCTGGAGCCCTGACTGCCGGTAGCTTCCACTCTGTTCGCGATACAGGTGGGCTACTATTATTATTATTTTTTGTTTTATTTAGTTTAGAAATATAAAAATGGAATACGTACAAAAGTGAATAAACGAAACAACACGTAATTCCTCACATAAACGCAACAATACATTGGTAAGAGATTGTTTGCGAAGTAAGCTTTCGTGTTTCCAGGAAATTCCTTTTATAAACTTTTAGAAAGAAGATATTATGTTGTGTTGTAGCAGGTATTGCAACCGCAATTCGATTTCACTTCAGCAGCTTTGTTATAAATATAAATGGAGAGGAAAAGTCATTGTGTTATTGAATTGAAAGTATTACATCCATTTCAATATATTCTTGAGTGTCTTATCATAAAAAGCTGCAAGCCAATATTTCAATTATTTAGGGTAAGTTTAAAGATATTTATTGCCAAAAACACTAAGATATTTACTTGAGAACAAAAGAACTTTAAGCTTATATTGATAATTAAAAGGTTCATCTCTGCTTTGAACAACTTTTATAATTTACTAGCTTTCGCCCGCGGCTTCACCCGCGTTAAATTTGGGGTAACAAAGTTCCCCTTGCGCCTTATTGATTTGTAATAGCAACGCTAAGTTTTCCCTTCTCTTCCCTCTTTCTCCCTCACATCCCACTTTTTTCAAAAAAATATTAGCCTATGTCCGTCTCCTGGTTCCCAACTATCTCTGTACCAAAATTCATCCAAATCGGTTCAGCCATTAAAGCGTGAAGAGGTAACAAACAAACAAACAAACTCACTTTCGCTTTTATAATATTAGTAAGGATTAAATACCACTTCAATGGATAATAATGCATCAAATAACTTATCCGGGGAGGGAGTGTCAGGCTCTTACTGACTAAAACCCATCTAAGTTTCTTCTTTTGCTCCTTGCTTAGGGCCACAGTATATCTTTCAAAAAACCCGCAATCCCGACAGGTTCCTCTGCTTTGCTGACAGAAAAAGTAATACATCTGCACTCACCCCACAGCCTGAAGGTGAAATATATCAAGAGTGGTTATAGATATCGTGGTTCACACTTATGAGTGCATGCACGTCACGTTAGTCAATTTAAGTAAGTAAAGTAGGTCTGTGGGTCCGCAACATGAATTGGAAAGCGCAGGTTGATACAGTGTGTACAAAGCTTAAGGAAGTGTTGAGTAGTTATAATGTCCTAAACTCAGCGAGTCATTTATTTTGCTCTCGCAGATTCATTGCTAAATCCTATGGATTAAATGCTTAAGGTCGCCAAAATAAAATTTATCTTAATAGTATAAAATCACTGTAAATTCATCATACATACTCATATTTTTTCATTCCATTTCTTTGAGGACCTGGCGTCCCGAAGATTATTAGAAACAAAATAAAAACCTTACATCGAAAGATTGGCAATTAAATTATCTTGTGAGTGGAAGTTTTATAAAAATGCACCCAATGTTTTTTACCTGATTAAAAGGAACTCAGAGCTCAGAATTAAAGTTTATCCTTCAATACTGTTTATTTTTTCGTTACAGCAATGTTTAGTACTTTCATTAGTTACCTACAAGTTTATACGATGTAAGCGATTCCGACTCAGACTTGGCCTGTCTTATTTGTACACTAGCTTTTGCCCGCGGCTTCGCTCGCGTTAAATTCGTGATTTGCAGGTACCTGCTACCAGTAGTTTTTGCCCTTGCGCCTTATTTATTTTAACAACAAAGCTAAATTTTCCCTTTTCTTCCGTCTTTCTCAATAATATCTCACTTTTTTAAAAAAGCCTATGACCGTCTACGGGGTCTTAACTATTCCAATACCAAAATTCATCAAAATCGGTTTAGCCATTCAGGCGTGAAGACGTAACAAACATACAAACAAACAATCTCACTATGAATACAAATATAAGGAAGGATTAATCATGTTTACCGAACATGACAAATGCTCTTCTGTACACCACTCAGATCCATCACAGATAAGCAATAGAATCTAGTCTACTTACGTAGCCGGTGGCCGCAAGATGGCGTACGTGTAGCGCGGTTTATTTTCAATAAACCAATAAATATCAGTTGCAATCGACACAGATTATTCTTGTTTAATGAGTGCCGATCGGCTATTTGGAATTCCCGATTGAATGCATGAAGATTATTAAGGGTTATAAGTATAACAAGATTTGGTTTCTGTTTAGCGTGCCTCGGTAAGCTTGTTAAGCTGTTGGTTTCTTAAAGAACTTTAAGAGAGACATTCGTTGCGGCCCCATCATGTGACACCCAAGGGGCGTTGTGGGGACAGTATCCCTGCAGTCACTGGGTGGTCAGGTAGGCAGTCGTGCCATGAGCGACTGCGAATGTATACTTTGCAAATATCTCAAAACACACACCACACACATACTTACAAAACACACACCCACACATCACACACATTTCCACTTACTTATTTATACTCTAACACTTAGGCATTTTTAATTATTTTTTGTATTATTTTATTCTTCTTCTCTTTACTACAGGCTATTGTGTAGCCTACCTAAGAGCATACTACTGCTTATTTGTTAAGTGCAACTTTTATATTGTATTTATTGCAACACCATTTATGAAATAAATCTATTATTTTATTTATTAGTTTAAACATGTAAAATACTGGTAAAGTTCTTGTCTGTACATGTACTTGCAACGAAATATTGTAAAGCAATGCTGAAATACTTCAAAGGGAATCAATACTCAATATTTACAAACATAATATAAGCAGTAACTCATGCGAACGATCAATTAATGGCTGCGCAACGAAGACGAAAACAAAATAAAGGACATGGCGTCCAACATTCTCCTTTGAACGCAATATTTGTGTAAAATATTACATCGCACGAATCATACGAGACACGAACTCAAAAAAAATATAATAAAAAAATTACCAGCCTCGTCAGATACAGTCAATGAAAGTTTTAGAGTATAAAGTTCGAGTTATTGGAAGGAAAACAAACAGTTGAATAAATACATTTAAAAAGAGTTTAAGTAGTAAGTGAGAACCTTTGAACTACTTGTGACAAGCCTGGTTACCCATCTCCTTTGCTGACTGTACATTGATACACAAGTAAATGTTAACAAACTGCAAAATAACAGCTGCACGGGTCAAACTTTAAAGATTAAGCAGTGCTTATCGATGTCAGTCTTTGAATATTTCACCTTTACAAATCTAGTTCCCTCCGTATCTCAGTAAACGTGGTAAGCCGTTACGTGTGGTCAGTGGGAGGGTAGACCAACGACTCCATGTGAGGAATTGAGCTTCGGTTACGCTGGTAACCAGCCAACCCTGGCTAAGTAGGGTTGCGGATTGTTCCAAAGAGATATCGCGGCCCCGGAACGTAAAGGGCAATAGAAGGAACATGGGTGGGTTTTAGTCAGTACAAGTCTGACACTCCCCCCCCCCGCTCCACCCAGAGCGTGGGAAGTTATTTGATGATATCCCACCCCAAAAAAAAACCCTGGCTAAGTAGGGTATTTATCTCGTTAGGGTAAACGGAGAAATTATCAAAACCCTTAATTGTATTTGAAGTAACGAATGAAATACATGAAACTTCTATTCACCACAAGCTTTAAGACCTTGCTCATAAGATCATTGATCTTGATCTTGACCTTTATGTCATTGACTCTGATCATGACTTACTACAACAATTTCCTGAAGGGTCCTAAAGGCGTATTTATAGTAAAAAATCGCTGAAGACTTGTACAACTTTTAATCTCAATATATATAAATCACGTGTCACGTTGTTTGTCCGCGATGGACTCCTAAACTACTTAACCGATTTTAATAAAAATTGCACACCGTGTGCAGTTTGATCCAACTTAAAAGATAGGGTAGGTAGGTAGGGTAGGCAGAAAGGTAGAAAATTGCATTGCAACGCATGCTGGGGCACAGCTAGTTAATTAATATAAAACAAAGTAAAAATGGAGCCCTCATCATGTTGTTGTCTGTCAAAACCGTTCATCTGGAAAGCGAGCATTTACTCAAGTCTGTGGTCCGACTCGCACTTGACCAGTTTCTTTTATTATTTGTGTGTGTTCGACACAAGTAAAGTACCGATATATCGATATGAAACACGTCTGTAAATATTCTTTATGAAACGATCGTTTTCAACTTGTTTTTTATTTTATTTTTATTCTCTTCTTTGCGTCCGTTGCAAATATATAAAAAAAAATAGTAATATGAAACGAGAGTTTTCAATTCGACTCCTTTTGCGACTTGCCCAAATAAACCAACAAAATATTGTGTGTGTAATGAAACCTGTGCGTTTAGTTTTAAAATCGTTCGAATTTATTTACTTTACATTTTCACAGCGCGCTCGTGTTGATGCACTTTTTTAACGGGATGAAGAACGCATTTAAAATTTTTGGTTATTAAACACTAGTTGGAGCCTGCAGCTTCGCCCACGTGATGATAAAAAAGTATCATATGTGTCATTCCAGGCTGTAATCTACCTCTGTGGCAAATTTCATCAAGTTCCGTTCAGTAGGTTTTTCGTGAAAGACGATCAAACATACATCCATACTCAAAAACTTTCGCATTTATAATATTAGTAGGATAATAAACATATACATACGCGAAGGGGTTTTACAAGCCGACACATAACTCTGTATTGCATCAGAAAGTGACAAACATCTAACCGTCTATCCATACATTCTCACAAAGCTTCGCATTTTTTTTTAGTAGACAAATAAATTGAACGCCGATTTTACTAACATTGAACACATTGATCGACTTCTTTGGACGGTTTGTCCATACGATCAATTTATTAGGGTGCAGTTTAAATCCTTACTTTATTAATATTATAAAAGCGAAAGTGAGTTTGTTTGTTTGTTTATTTGTTTGTTTGTTACCTCTTCACGCTTTAAAGACTGAACCGATTTTGATGAATTTTGGCACAGAGATAGTTGGGAACCAGGAGACGGACATAGGCTAATAATTATTTAAAAAAAAGTGGGATATGAGGGAGAATGAGGGAATAAAAGGGAAAACTTTGCGTTGCTATTACAAATCCATCAGGCGCAAGAGCAAAAACTGCAGGTCTGCTTGGTGTGTTATACCGAATTTAACGCGAACGAAGCCGCGGGCGAGAGCTAGTATTAAATAAAACTGAAAACACTTTATAGTTCCGTACAAACACGCGACAATAACGGTAATACGTTTTGATCAAGTCTTTAAGTCTACGCATAGACTTAAAGAGTTGATTTGTTCACTCCATGGGACCACAAGGCTTTAGTATATGGTTTTAATTTCAACTATTTCAAACTGTTTATTTCTTAGAAAACCCTTTTTTTAAGTACCCATATCATGGGAATTTATAAACATAACTACAGTACGGCCAACGAGAAGCGATACGAAAGGTCATTAACCTAAAGAACAACTGTGGCGTTGACAATCTAATATTTAGCTCTTTCCATCTTGTGCCTTTGTCGTAATGTCTCGTTCTCCCGGCAAAAACATGACAACGTTAAGACGGGTTCGCCAATATTCGTGCGGCCATTTTAGATGGGGTTTTAGCATGGGTTTTGTTTACATTTGGTATCGCTTCTCGTTGGCCGTACTGTAGTCTGTTATATTGTATTTAGAATGACGCCCCTTAGCTCACCATGCATCGTCATCCATTTTTTTTTTTAAACAAATAGTAATGTCAGTCTCATAAAAGCAATAGATTCCTTAGTCGTCCTTCGCACCAAGGTACCAAAAACGCTCTAACACTTTGTTATTTTATTGTAAAGGTAATACCCACTCTACGTTTATTGCATTTCCTAGCAGTTTAATTTTAAACCATTTCCCGCATTGCAATATTAACCATGCATTTACTGCAGCTCTCGTCGCTGAGCCTTTGTCAATCTAGTAGTGTAACTACATTTCAGCCAGTTGTTGGCAAAAGATCTAATGTTTTCTACAGGATATGAAAAAAAACAGCTATAAAGATTCTAATGAGTTTAATGTCAGAAAATAAATAAAAAATAAATTATTTATTTTGGATTAAAAATGTCATAAATTAAGTAAATTTATGCATCAAACTACTCCGCTCTTGTTTGTTACGTTTTCTTCACATGTAGTCTAATAAATTACTATGTTCAATTAAATTCCCCTCTACGAGACCTCGTAGAGGGTCTACGCAAGCGTGATACGCGCTACGCTGCTACGAATGCTACGAGTTAATAAACTCATGACCCTCGTAGCTGCTTAATGAACGGCCAGTTTGATAATATGACTACCAATTAGTGTGATGAAATGCCAAAGAATTTGAATTTGAGATTTTTAATTACATAGAATATTCTTTTACAGATTGTCTATGATAGATAAAAATGTCCGGGTCAAATTAATCAGTGTCGTTACAAACTTTCTTCCGACTTTAATATCTAAATCATTGTTTCTGGTGCATAATACATATATTAAAAAAGTGTATCAATATAATATCAATTAAGTTCTTGCACGAATTTTAACACCCGTCACTTGTTAATTAAAATTTGGAACAAGAACAAACTAACTGCAAAGGGCAATAAAGAATTTTCTTCCATTGTATTCTCTTTAAGAGTCCGAATGCCAAACAACTGCATACTTTTGGGATTAAGGTAAGATATAAAAACTTTATAGTAACTACATAAACAGACGCCTCTGCCCTCGGAACTCGGTAGAAACTACAATACACCTGCTATAATCCTTTCCACAATACTTTGGTTTCATTCAAAGAAAATCGAAAGAAAAAAAAAAATTATGACACGTTCAACGCGACGCCGGAATCACGACGTTCACTTGTTCAAAGAGTTCATTCATCCGGGAAACATTTCATTCACCAACGTTTTACTCCGAGCCACTAATATCGGGAAACTGGATTTGTACCTTAACTCTATGAATGTGCGGTTTAAAATGGGCTACCACAAAGTTGTGAGACGATTCCTGAAACTGTTACGCAATTTTGAACTCAAAACCTGTTTAGGTCCAGGGTTCTTTTTTTCAAATAAGGTGTCGTTTTGTTGATGAAAAAGAAATGTTTTTGCTCAGAACTAGATGTTTGAGTTGTATTTTCAAGTAAGTAAAGTTGTCCAATGTGAACAGAGCTTGTTTATGGAACATACAGTGGCGGCGTCAGGCGTCGGCGACGTCGGCGACCGCTGACGGCCTGGCGCATAAGGGGGCCTCGCCAAAATGTTGCGTTTAGGTCCACAAAGGGGATAATGGGTCTAGATATACAGACAGACGGACAACAAAATGATCCCATAAGGGTTCGGTTATTTTCCCTTTGAGGTACAGAACCGTAAAAACTAAAAAAGAAAGCGGAAAAAGCTTTTTAATATGTATATACTATCTTCCGCCCGCAACTTCGTCCGCGTGGCATAGTTACTTTGGGCTAACGCTAACTATAAACCGCGTGATGATAAAAAAAAATGTTTCTTTCTCCTTTTCTTCCCTCTTTCTCACTTTTTTTCCGTCTCCAGGATCCTAACTATCTCTGTACCAAAATTCATCAAAATCGGTTTGGCCATTTAGGGATGAAGACGTAACAAACAAACAAACTCACTTTCGCTTTTATAATATTAGTAAGGATAATGTAAAAAATATTATATTTTTGTTGTGTGTATTATATTAGCATGTTGTTTATTTAATTTGTTAAATAAACAAACTCACGCAATAAATAACAAGACGTGTTAACTAATTTGGTCCTGTACGAGGCGAAAAAGATCCATCACTGGATTCATTATATGCAAGATCGTGGCCGAGTTTATCCACGGTCAGAACTTTGTCTCTTCCATTCTGGGTCAGCAATATTAAAATTATGTACCCAAATATCATAAAAGTTAACTCGTAAAATGGTTAATTACGGATATGGTTAATAGGTCTAACTGGTTAACCTCTTAGCCGGGTTAATCTTTCCCTAACCAAGTTTTGATGACACGGTTGGTGCAGTGACCGGGCGATCGACTGCTGCACTGGGTGTTGCGGGTTCGGTTCCCGTACGGAACAAATATTTGTATGACCTACAGATAGTTGTTTCGGGTCTGGCTGTTTGTGTATGTGAGTTTAAATGTTTGTAAACGCACCCACGATACAGGAGAAACACCTAGTGTGGAGCAAAATTAAAATAATAATAATAATAAATAAGTCGCATTACTTGATCTCAAGAACGGTGTATAATATAATGTAGTATCTTTTGCCCGCGGCTTCGCTCGCATTAAATTCGGGGTAACACAGTTCCCCTTTCCTGATTTGCAGGTACCTGCTACCTATAGTTTTTGCCCTTGCGCCTTATTTATTGTAATAGCAAAGCTAAGTTTTCCCTTTTCTTCCCGATTTCTCCCTCATTTCTCACTTTAATAAAAATTAAACTATATCCGTCTCCAGGGTCCTATTATCTCTGTACCAAAATTTATCAAAGACGTAACAAACAAACAAACTCACTTTCGCTTTTATAATATTAGTAATTAAGAATTCTTAGTGTAATAGTATAGTCAACCATTCTATTCGTCAAACATTAGTGACAACAACTTCTGCCCACCCATTAGTGTAAATAGCGCGCAGATAGCCCGTAATACATTTCCATTACCCAGCGATGCATTTATGTTCACAGAGAATGTCGATGGATCGTGATTCCGGTGGTACGCTGTTAATGTCGAGCGCGTTACAACTCCAAGCGATGAAAATATTATATACCGAGACGTAGTTGTGAATTGAATGCTGACGCTTGTTTTGCAAGGCTTGTTTTGTGCGCAGTAAGAAATTCCTTACTATGCACAAAACAATTGACAAACGAGATCCTTTGGTTGTTACTAGCTTTTGCCCGCGGCTTCCCCGCGATAAATTGGGGAAAAGTCAGTTCCCTTTTCCTGATTTGCAGGTAAAGCTAAGCGTAGTTTTTGCCTTAGCGCCTTATTTATTGTAATCGCAATGCTAAGTTTTCCCTTTTTTTTTGTACAAAAAAGACAAAAAGTTGTACAAAATAATTTCTGGACTAAGTTTGTAGTATAATCGTATATGCAAGCTTTTTTGTAACTTTGTTTACATATTTTATTATCCTGAACGTATCTTTTTTCAAACATAAAAAGAATTATTGAAATCGGTTCTCGCAATCCAAAATTACCACGAAAAATTGCACGTCTTTGTATTAATTAGTAACCCAATTCCTCGAGAGATGGCGCTGTAGGTACTTATTACATTGGATCGGGTATTACCGAATTGTTCGGTTGGCCTCATAACTGCGAACACTTATTGTGACGGACGGGAAACTACGGAACCCTACACTGAGCGTGTCCCGACACGCTCTTGGCCGGTTTTAAATATTACATCTATATTATTTGAAAGCTACTAATTTCCAGAACAACACTGAACCTTCAGTCCCTTGCTTTTTCCCGAATATGTGAGTTCGGTTTTCGAAGCGAATGTGCCAGGCAGTATAGATGGAAACAAAAATTGAATGTAGACAATGCTCGTCAAAACTATCTTTTTCGTTCATTGTTGTGTGATGGGGAGACAGGATTCAAACGTATCTCAAAACTCGAACGTGCATATAGCATAAAGCTTTACAGCACGTGTGAGCTAGGTTTGATTCCTTTTTATTTGACATTTAAATTGATACTAATTCAAATGGCAAATAAATCTAATATATAAAATTCTCGTGTCACAGTTTTCGTTCCCATACTCCTCCGAAACGGCTGGAACGATTTAAACGAAATTTTGTGTACATATCGGGTAGGTCTGAGAATCGGCCAACATCTATTTTTCATAGCCCTAACCGGGTAGCGAGTGAAACCGCTGGGCACAGCTTATCATTATATAGTATAGTGTAAAGACCGGTCAAGTACAACTCAGACTCGCAAACCGAGAACCTTGCGACATAAACGGACATACGAGTATATTTCTATTAGCTCGTGTCTAAATAATATCAGCCGCTCGGGTCGATCTTTAGGTTAAGCCGCGCTTGCCTAGGTTGGTCTGTGGATGGGTGACCACCCGTTACATACCGAGTTTCCTCCGTGCGTCGGAAAGCACGTTAAGCCGTTGGTCCCGGCTGTCATTTGTAGATCTTTGACAATCGTTGCAGGTAGTCAGTGTTGCGAAAGTCTAACAACCAGTCTTACCAAGGGGTATCGTATTACCCAGTATTAACTGGGTTGTGGAGGTCACATAGGCAATCGGTCCAAATAAAATACTGATATTCAGCTGCATCCGGTTAGACTGGAAGTCGACCCCAACATAGTTGGGAAAAGGCTAGGCGGCGGGGCACAGCTAGTACTAATATGAATATTTTTATTTTCTTGTGTGCAAACCCTTTTAATTTATACCCACGTTGTCGTGGGAAAATATGAAAAATACCGCTATATTAGATTAAAAATAGCATAGGTAATCAATCTTAAGATGTCTACAAATTTTCAGCACCTAGAAATGGGTAAAATATTCACTTCTTAATTTCTAAGTCTTTTTTACATAGTTACGGGCAAAGCTGATAAAAGTGTTGTGAAAAAAAAACTGTCGAATTGTGAACCTAGTCCTTTTTTCAAGTCGGTTAAAAAAACCGCCTTCAAAATTATTTAAGAGTGTTGAACGGTCTTAAATAATTGAACTAAGTGCCAGTTATGAAACTGAATATTAATCTAGTAAATCCACAGAGAAAAGCAGCCTTAGCATGGCGTTTAATAGGATATGTGCATGAGACCAAAAAAAAACTGCGTACACGGAATGATATTTCCCTGTAGCGGTAAAACGAGTATTTGTTTTTAACTTAATTATATTTTTTTTATTTAATAAAATTTGTTTGCATGCTAACCTACACATTGTTATGGTGTCACTTTACTAGATACTTTTAGGAAAAATGTAAAATACATTCCTACGCAAATAGGATAGCGATAAAAAAAAAGAAAATAAGATAAATAGGTCGGTGCACCGCCGACTACCCAAGATACGAGCATTGCTCAGTTTGGGAGTCGTTGAATCACTTCTTTAAAAGCTTGTACTTTACTTTGTCAATTTTATTTTACCTTGTAATACGTACTAGCTGTTCCCCGCGGTTTCACCCACGCTGCTCAGCACCTGTTGGTCGTAGCGTGATGTTATATAGCCTATAGCCTTCCTCAAGAAATGGATTATCCAACACTAAAAGAATTTTCCAATTCCAATCAGTAGTCTCTGAGATTAGCGCGTTCAAACAAACAAACAAACAAACTCTTCAGCTTTATAATATTATAGTATAGAAGGATTTTGTACTTTTTGTGTAAATAAATTTCATTTATTATTATTATTTATTATTGGATTCGTGTACCTTATTAAAATTACAGTTAAACTTATTTATACACCGCTGGTTACTTTGACATAAAAGAAGTTGACTATTCGAAACGGATTCGAAGAATAGTGTGTTACGAGTCGAGCGCGTGCGAACCGAGGTTTCTGTACAAACTTGCGACATAAACAGCCATATTTCTTGACTAGGTAGACTTAGAGGGTTGGATTGGAGGGTTGGTTGGTTGGGCACAAAAGGACCTCAAAGTATATGGTTTCCGAGGTTGCGGGTTGTCCCGGGGTTGCGGGTAGTTCGAAAGAGATTCCGCGGCCCTGGAACGTAAAGGGCAATAGAAGGAACATGGGTGGGTTTTGGTCAGTATAAGTCTGACACGAGTGGAGGAAGTTATTTGGTGATTACCCAGACCAAAAACAAAAAGTATATGGTTTTAATTACAACTCGATACCAAAGTGATCCTATAACGGGTCCGTGTTATCTTTGTAAGAGACGGACCCCTAAAAATATCAACACAGGAAGTAAGTAGGTAGTTTATCCGCTCTGTGTATGATTAATAAGAAATAAGGTGTTTTTAAACGGTAGTTGCGTACAGTGCGTACGCGCATCTGTGGCAACTGCCGAGACTATTCCCGAGCCGCATAAAATACCAACATATCTACCAACTAACAATAATGGAAAGCACTCCAAATTGAAATGCAAACAAACTGTATTCACGTGCTTTCTCGAAGGTTTTATATTCAATCATTAATTACTGTTCAGAGCGCTTAGCAAACAATAAGGAAAAATAAATGTAGAGTATAGAAAAAAAAGTTTAAAAAATAACAAAGCCATAATATCTGTCTATTTTATTGTATCACAAAATAAATAGACACTATTTATATAATTTTCAAATAACAAAACTTAAACAAAATGAACAAGTAATGTTGTCGTACTAACGAGAACCGTAGAATAAAATCATTTTTAAAATTTTTCTATGTGTTTACATAAATATTCACACGTTTGTGTATTCAAAAAAAAAATAAAAAGAAACATAATCCGGACAGATAGAGTAGGTAACTTAACTCTTTCGCTGCCCAGAACTCAGTGTATGAGTCCAAAATATCTATACTAATATTATAAAGCTGAAGAGTTTGTTTATTTGTTTGAACGCGCTAATTTCAAGGACTACTGGTTGGAATTAGAAAATTCTTTTAGTGTTGGATAGTCCATTTCTTGAGGAAGGCTATAGGCTATAACATCACGCTACGACCAACAGGTGCTGAGCAGCGTGGGTGAAACCGCGAAGAACAGCTAGTATGGAATAATTTGGATTGGGCAGCGAAAGGGTGCTGTCATAGTTTTTGTATGGATACATTCACATGCCTAATGCTCAACTATTCTGTTAATACGTCGAAAGCAAAAACATGCAGAAATAATACAAAAAGCTTCAGACAAATAGTGATGTAGGAACCGTAATGGCTATTGATGGAAGTCATCCATCAATTAATAGAAAACACGTGGCTGCAATGTTCTGACGTAACCTTAAAATGTATCTACTATTTTTCTTATAACTTCATCTGCCTCGTCTTTTTCCAACTACTAGAGTGTTCCAGTCTAACCGGCTGGATCTCATCATCATTTTCCTGCCCTTTTTTATATACTTGGGGTCAGCGCAACACGTTTGCTTCTTCCATTTTCCCCTATCAGATGTCACGGCATCATTTAATCCTTTCTCTTTCATATAATTCGTAACACAACCCATCCATCTTTTCTTTGGCCTTCCTCTCGCTATCCGTCCTTCAACATTCAGATCCATCATTCAATTCATTTTCATCATTCAATTTGTTTAGATACACACATTTGCTAAATCCAAAAACTTTAAAGCGTTTGACATCTACCGATCCGCACTTCGTCCACGTGGGCAAAAACGAGTATTGTTTATTTGTATCTTGCTCTTGTATTCACTACACAACATTCCATATGAAAATTAATATCGATTTAGAGGTTTAGCCATTCATTTAATATTTATTTATTTGTAATATTTTTATAGGTTCCATTCATCTTTATAAGGAAAGAGATCATAGCTGGACATAGGTATTTCATAACATTTCTTTCTAGTATCTACTATCTCCATTAATAAAATGAGATGTGGCGTTTTCTGATACAAGAAATAACTGTGTTGTCAATGAAGACGTGAATGTCACTATCGGTTTTATTTCAATTTTATAGTGAGCTAGCTTCAACCTGCGACTACGCCTGCGTGTAAAACACATTTTACGCAATAATGCAGATTTCCAAAGGTGCAAGAATTTTCGAAATCATGTGGGTTATTATAGAGATTAAGTTCTACACCGCAATTTATAAACTTTTATAATGTTTTGTAATAATATCGACATAGTAAAATCTACTGTTTTAAAATCATTTACAAATTTTATTAAGATCGACCACGATACGTGAGAAAGCGAGAAAGCATTTAGCTCCAGTACCGTTTGGCAAACGACGGTATTACTCATAAGTCATACACCATGTAGTTACATACACTGTATATGCTTAAACATACATATACAACATAATATGTATCTTTCGATCGATAGCTATCTGACATTGACAACCAAAAAACATCGCCGTTAAACAATTTAATAGCTGCATTTAAACTTAAAAATATACGCATCGAGCAAACGGAGAGCTTTGCATCCCGTTATTTTTTTATTTTTAATAACACCTCGTCCATACAGTACACACATTTTTCTATTACGAAATGCCCCAAATTATTACAACAGTAAGCGCCGAAGTGTCAAGTGTCTTTGCTAGCCTACTAGCTTCCTGGTGTTGTATTTATAATCGACATACGAAAAACAAACAACGCTTACCGGCGGCTCGAGCGCAGCTCCCATCTCATCTAACCTACATGCTCACGCGCCGAACACTGCGCGATCTATTGTGATCATAGTACAGGACGAAATTATAACCTAAATCTGTTCAGCTGGACAAAAAATGGTGAAAAACATACCATTGATAGTTGAATGGTGGTGTGCCGGTGGGTACAGGCAGAACCAGGGTCGCGTCGCTCCCGGGTGCCGCCCGGACCGTGGCCAGGCCGCTGGGAGGGAACGCCGGGGGCTCCATAGGGCTCCAGTCCTCTCGGGCCGCGCGCGACTTGCCGTGTGCGCGCGACGACGCCCGACCGCCGCCTATCTAAAAATAATACGGAAAAATGTAACGCGCGCGCCACCGAAATTCGTACGACGCGAATATTTTGCCAATACCACTTGTACGCTCGAATTTTGTACACGATCAGCTGATCGACTGAGCGTACGGATTTTTGGATGATGAGCTTAGGATATTCTTTTATAAATTTGTATGCACCTAAAAATCTTATTAGACTACTGACTATTTTTTTATAATGAATATCTACATAGGTAAGCTATTAAGAAAAGTGATCTAATAGTTTCTTGAGTCTCCCGCGTCTTGTCTGGCTCTAAACCTTACCGTAGGTCATCGCTCCATCAGAGACTGGGTTACCTACCCACGGAAGCGACTCAATGAAGGGTTTATAAAGGAGATGACGTCTTCTTTAAAGTCTGTTAAGAACATAGGTAGGTACAGGCAGCAAAAGAGATAAGTAACCAAGATCATCAGATAAAGTTGTTTTTTTTTTATTTTTGCCGATGGAAACCTTATACTTTAATTTAATTTTATTTAATAAAGTGTTTGTTTTTTTTTTATCAAATAAAGTTATTTAACCATCGACTATTGAGAAAAGGGTTCTAATAGTTTCTTACTACCTAGCCTTTTTTGTTCGAGTTTTATGTAAAATTGTTGCAAATATCTTTTTTATAAAAATATACATATTTTGATAATGAATAAAATCAACGTTAAGATAGCTCTCTGTATTGCTGGTAAAATTGATAGTTTCTAATTTAAATATGTTTTCCAGGATTGTATTTGTTATTTTTATTCAAAGCTATATTTAATGTTGAAAAACTGCTGTTTGGAATAAAAGTGTGAAGGAAATTAAAATTAAAATTTATTAACAAAATTGAAAATGATTTCAGCTAAACTAAATACTCTCCTTAAACCTAATGAAATTATAATTTTGACCATTATTTGCCTACAGTTTTGAAAATAAATTGTGTCAGACGAACAACTTATTGCTCGTCTTTTTTTGTCAGGCGACTCACGTGGTACGTTAACAAAAGTAATGAATTAAGTACATTTGAATTCAATAAGTTTAAATAAACTTACAGTAATACTATAGTTATATACCAACATTTGAATGCCACGTATGGCAGGATACGGTGGCGCACAATAAACTTAGGTATTTGATTATGTTGAATTTTCAGCGAGTTGAACGTAAATATGAATTTTCATCAAATGACTCATGCATTTCTAGTATGAGAGTTTCGACATATAAATAGAGTTACAGTTAATTAAAATTGCAAGTAGCCAAAACATTTTCTAGAGGTAAAATTAAGCTTATAGTGGTCGGATTTATATGGGACGTTTATGAGGTGTGAAATAGAAGGTTTTTAAACTAATTGCTTGTGCATTTTTGTTAATTTGTCAATTCACAACTAGAAATACTGTGGCGTAGAGTGTGAACTGTCCTGCATTCATTAAAGGCCACTTGGGCTTGTTCATTGTCAAAACTAATAGTTTAGGTTATTTTTTTAACTCAGTTTTCTTTTATAATAACTTAAATACCGAAAGCTTGGTTATTTAAATAATAGCTCTGAAAGCCTGAGTTCTGTGTACTCAATCTCTTTACGGAAATTTCTTACCGATTGATTGACAACCTTGTGCAGAAGTTATGCGTTGCTAAACCACGTGGTCACGCCGCCAGCAGTAGCGTGCCCAGGTCCAACAACAGGGCAAGCCCGTAAAGATAACAGACTGAAGATATTAGGTCCAAAGAGAAAGCAAGATTTTTAAGCTTGTTTGAATGTACCGCCACTAGCCAGTCTTTGGGGGCAATTGTCAGCGTTGAGGACGTATTTATTAACGTTTCTTTTTAGTTTATTATTTTTAGATTTGTTTAATTTAGAGAATAATCAAAAAGTTAATCAGGGTTTTCGGGTAATCGGGGAACGCACATATAAAACATTGAGACGTACAGAGAACCCCCCTTTTTGCAGTCGATTAAAAAGCATACCAAGTCATAGACTAACAAAAAATCACTTCGCAAAAAAGTCTAGAAAAATTGCTACAGACATTGTATAAAACATAATATTATTTTATTACATAAGTAATTTATCACTTGTTGTGATACAAATTCCGTAATTCTTAGAATCGTTCGTAAGCTCCTTACTTGGAATTCAAAATGAACGCTACTGAAACGATTTAATATTAAACGAATATTTACTTACCTTAGCTTGAGTTTCGAGACGTCTTCTCACTGGCTCCACTCGCTGCCTACTCCTGAGTCTCACACATCTTGTCCGGCTCTGAACCTTACCTCAGGTCATCGCTCCTTCAAAGACGGGGTTACCACGGGGGCGGTTCAATGAAAGGTTTATAAAGGAGATGTTTCCTTAAAGATCTTTTAAGACAAAGGTGGGTACAGTCAGTAAAAGACATAAGTAACCCAGTTCGTCAGATATAGTTGATTTGTTCAATTTTAGAAACCGATGGATCTTCTTCTCAAATTTAATTCATTGAATGTAATAAGTGTTTGGTTTTCTATCAAATAAATTTACTTGTATTCGAAAACGTTCATGGATTTATAAGAAACTATACAACTGCTTCTGATGACCATGGTTTTTTATCTCTTTTGCTGACTGTACCTACATCCTTCAACAATATTAGCTATGAAAGGTTAATTTGAGAGTGTATGTGAGTTTCTGTTTTGAACTCTGCGATTTTTTAACTACCTATTGAGTCTCTTTAGTATTCGAAAATCAATCAATTATTTTTGTAAATTGTTAATTTCATTACTTACTAATTTTAATTTGAGATGCTCTTATACTTCTAATTATTGAAATATAAAATACTTTTGCTATTGTAATTTTTAGCAACACTCAACCTGGGTGGAGGGATGACTCACAGAGAAGACTTCACCAAGGACTTAAAAGGCTTCAACAGTGGGAATTGACTGATAAAATCGTAATGTTGTCTAATTAATACGTAGGAAGAAGTTCTTTCATGATGTAGATGATTAAAAATAAAATTATTAATAGATATAAACGGTTTTTTTTTAATTTAATTTAAATTGAAAACATCAATCGGTTTTTAAGAAAACTTCAACTACATCTTTCGAACCTGTTAACTTGGTTAGTTTGTTTACTGTACCTGGACTTAGTGTTATAAAAATAAATATAAAAAATACTACGAAAGTCCCCAAGAAAGAGATTTTATTGTTCGCCCGTGAGTACGTCTATAATTTTTCCATTGTTGGAAATTTCCTAGTAAAAACAATTTTCTTTTGTGTTTATTTAAAGCCTGTTCTTGCTAGTGAAAAATAGCATTTATTTTCATTCAGCATCTATTAGCTTTTGGCAATAAAAGAGATGTCGTCGTGAAAACTTTGTAAATATTCTCGATGGTGCGAATATTTTTATCGAAATAAAGAATTAATGATTCCATATACTTCTTTAGATCGTCGGAGGGAGTACGGCACCGGGGTTGCGGGTTGTTCGAAAGAGATACACGGCCCAGGAACGTAAAGGGCAGTAGAAGGAATGGGTGGGTTTTAGTGAGTACAAGTCTGACAATTCCTCCCGCTCCGCCCAGAGCGGGGGAAGTTATTTGATAATTTCCCATCCGTAAAAAACACATTTTATATATTTATCAGCCATTTTTGACAGCACCTTTCGTGCAGACTTTAATAGTATAAACAGTTGTACCTATGGCATACAGATTACGGGCCTGGCTGTTTATACAGAAATGGGAGTTTAAATGTTTGTAAAAACACCCCTGATACGGGAGAAATTCATAGTGTTAAAGCCAAGTAAGGGACCCATGAGTGGCATACAAACTCTGACTGAAGAAAGATTATTTATATTTTTTCGATTGTTGTTTGTTTTTTTGGAAAGTTCCTTATCGCGCGTTGCAAATGGGGTTTAGACGGAAAAATTAAGACCAAAAATTGTAACGGCAGTTTTTGCTATAGTCGTAAGCCGTGGGGCGTGCGCGTGTTTCTCTGTCTGTCTCTCTGTCCCTCTCAAATACAAAGCAAACCAGTTATTTTCATTTCGTCTTTCTATATGGCATTGTACAGTGTGTTGTGGCGACGATTATTTTTGTTGACCTTATAAAGGTTTTTTAAACATATCAAATAATAATTTCATACCATCCGGGTATCCCTTGACACCTCTCAAGTTTTTTTTTTTCGTTATTTTCTGCCAGTAAGTATTTGTTGCAGCAGCCAGTTCGGTCAAAGCATACTTGATTGCGAACAAAAAGTTTTACAAATTTCGGTTATTTTCTTGTTGACTCCTCTAAAATCTGTGAAAGTAGATAGAAATTTATTTAGGGTTACTTTTCTAAGACCGTTTTCAGCCCTTAACATGACCCATCCTTAAATTCTACCCAGTATACCATCGCGATATGGTGTTTTTTATATTGTAACCACTAAAATGACAACCTGTATAATATTTGTTTTTTTTTTATTAAGTCATCAGTGGCTAAACTCTTACCATCTGTTAATAAATCAATTCAACACATGATTCTAGAGTACCCAATGTGTAGTAAATTAGTGGTAACTCTTTGCGCATCGATATCTCTTACACCCTGTACAATAATTTAGAGGATCCTAGGTAAGTTTTAGAACGCCAGAGCATAAACGCACGCGCGTGCCATACACTTCTCTCCATTCAGCTTCTTATTTTACTTTGTCACATATTTGTTTCGTTGGCATCCAGCGTTGGCTTGTCACACGTATGTGACAATGCCGTTTAAAAGGGAAAGTTCTTTTGAATACATTTTTATCTGTTTTGGGCAACTGTGGGCTTTTATTTAAGTCAGAAAAATAATATTTTATTTACACTGTACTTAATTTAATATTGAAGTTTTTATGGAATAGTACAGGGCGGTTAAAAGGTGTTAGAAAAAATACAACATTTTTGATATATATTATTTATTTTATCTTTGATAAGTCAAATACATATTCGAATACACTTAAACTTAAACTCGACTAGACCACAAATTAGGCTAATCAATATAATGAACCAGGGCCAGATAGTGTACTTACAAAATAGCCAAACATAGTTGATTTAAAAGTAATGTGACTTGGGACATAGCTAGTATAGTATGAAAGGGCCCTGGTAGAAAAGAAAAATGTACTCAAAATTAAGGTTTGAAAGTACCGTGGGTAAGTTTTACTGCATCAAACATGATGGTAACGAGTTTTCTCTGTTCCACGATTAGCCCCGTTTTGGGTTTGAAGACCCAACATAAAGAATCTTAATCATAAAGAATCTTAATCAACTATCGCATCTGCTATAAATACTTTTCGTTTAAAAACTGAGCCGATCGTAATTTTAATCCGGCAAAAGCGACACGATAAACTTTTTTATGGATATTTAATTTGTCGTAAAAACTCGTATATAACCGGACGCATATAACAAACAAATGAAACACGCATTTATATATCAAATGAAAATATGGGCGTGATCGTTGTATTGCATCTTTTTGACACTATTTCAAACTGTACTAATATGAGAAGTTCATTTCGGCACATAGCTGTATTTATTTGTAATTTCAAATGTAAACTGGAAGTTTAATTTCGTTTATTTTTTGTCTGAAAAGTATTTATGGCAGAACTCACTTCACCGTATGCTAAGTATTAGAAGAGGTATAAAGGTTAGCTTTAGATTGACAAATTGGCACTGTCGGGGTATACAAGTTTATAAAATAGTGACATGACCTTCAGGAACAGTGTCGAAAAAAAGACAATAAAATTATCTTGTTTCTAGAAAACTTTTTTAAATTCGTATTTGTAGTAGAAAATTCGTAAAAAAAAAATCGTAAGTACAAATATTTGGTGCCAAAAGTGACCATAAGAATACTCGACAAAGTTGAGCATATTTCTGAACAGTGCCAAAAAGTCATAAATTTAGAGTAAAACTATGTTCAGACTAAGAGCAGTCTATACATTCGTATCGAAGTAAATTGAAGTACAAAAGCTTTCTTGTGAAGTTAGTGAATGGGTTGAGTTCTACCAGTAGATGTATTAGAACAACACACACGATCTTTGGTTTAATACTTGGATTGACAAGGTGTTTCTGTCAACTTAGTTGAACGATTTCTATCAACTAAAGCAAGTTATTCCATATACACTCTGATGCAATCAACTCGTATTTTTACAAATAAAAAATAACTACAAACTAAAAATGATGCAGTGCAAGTCATACTCGCACCGTGGGATCCGCACAATCACAAACAAACAATTTCAAAGTATAAAAAATAAATGCAATAATTCGAGATCTTTAAATTTTGGACCCTCACAAAACTCCTTAAATAAACTTAATTACAAAATATGAAAAAGTTGAGCACTTATTTAGAATAGTTACTCACTAAATATCGCGCGGAATCCAAAAAAATATAATACCAAAATAAATAATTAAAAAACGCAACAATAGTAGTTTTACGGTAACATATTTTTTGCTTCAGGCAAGTTATAGCTCGCGTGACATTACATTTGCCTTAATCGATCCTAATTTTGGTTTAAAAGCGGTCGGATACACTCTTAATTTAAATTAATGTTTGTGTTTTTAAACGTGTGTGCCACAAGTTGCAGGAGCTACGAACGGTATACATACAATGATGTCGATTGTTCAAACAGTGAAAAACAACCATGCGTGACACGGGGTAGCCATCCCTGGTCAATCCCGGGCAAAATTGATAAAATGGCCGTCTTCTGTAGGCACACACTGTTAAATTTGGTTGAAACTGAATGAAACTACGTAGTTAAACGTGTTTTACAGCAGTTACTAATATTTTTTACCAGGATGCCATGAGAAATGAAATAAAAATATATGGAAGTCCTATAATAAAAATTGACATCCGAAAGTCAACGTTTGAGCTTTTCTCATAGAGATAGCGCGATTCGTCGACTTGATTACCCGACCGTTTCCAAATAGCCTAAATAAATGAGCGGCAAAGCTTTTAAATACAGCTGTTTACTCCTAATAAAGCTTCTGCCATGGTTCCTCGAAAGCATGGCCTTATATTATTATTTTTATAATACTTTATTTACTTTTACTATACCCACCGATCCTAACCATCTTTCAGCGTTAATACGTCGTACAGAATACAACATAGTATTTCTACGTCTGTTTTTAAAACTGTCTTTATGTCTGTTGTCACAAGGTGGCACTTACACTAGCAACTTAATAAAAGCACTCTTTTGGATCTTCAGCTTGAGACACTCAGCCTATAGTTAAAAATCCAATAACGCTTTTTTCGGGCACATTTAAATCTCGCTTCATGATAACCCTATATAGGGTGTGGTGTAACATTTTTGTTTATAATTTTTGCGTTTTGTAAGTATATTCATCAATATCACTGGATTAAATTAGCCACTCAGTGTTACATTATAATATTGGCTAAAAATTGCAATAATAATACTGGATAAGATGTTGCAAAAGTTAAGATGTTAAAAAAAGAATTTAGTGTAACCTTATTAATTATTTTAGGTATAGCAATTTATAATGAAAATTTTAATGCAACACAGAGCGATATTCCGTTATCTTATCTATTAGGGACTCTGCAATTTCAAAACTCAGGGTGCCTTATGTAAGTTAATAAGTTATTATAATTAAGTGACAAACTGTTTTAAGATACAAAAAACTATGTTTATTTTATTAGAAATCGAACCTGGAAGGATATTATTCCCTTTGTTGTTTCCTTAGCCTTAACTGGTATCAACGTTAACATCAATATTAAAATAAAACTCTTCCAAACACTGGCCTCAAAAACCGAAGCTTTTAAACAGTCAATGATTGAAAAAAATACATTTTATATCGAAAATACATCAATAAAGTACAGACTATGGAAACGAGAACACAAAATGTTAATTTAAATAAAAATAATCTGGTAATACTATGTCGGTGATCCTGACGTCGATGCGAACGCGGTACGCTTAGCAAAAAATATGTTATAAAAATATTACTCCACACTACACATTAATATTAGGATTTTTTTTACAAAAATAGGGTAGAAAATCTAACTGGAAAGAGGGTAACTCACACCAATTATTGGCCCGTGCGTTCATTGGGCCTAAAGTTGACCTTTAACGAAATAATTGGTTTTTCAGATCAATAAATTAAATCTTCTAAATTATTTAATAAATCCTTGAAAATCAAAACAAGTAGTTTTAGGCCAGCTAAAACTGTTAAAATTATATTTTTTAATAAATTAAATATTTTTTATATGACCTTATTGTGTCTTAATCATTTAATTATAGTAAGAGACTAATAAAGAAACTAATCTTAAGTAATTTTCGCTAACGTGTATAAAATTGAAAAGAATGTATTTCATGTGCCGTGCTAAATGCAAAAGCGGTAGCTCAGGATAGAAGTTGGTGGTGTTGGTGTTTGTTTTTTCAAATTATTGTTTAGTTTTTACTTTACGGAATAATTCTTTGTTTATCACATTTTTTACGTTTAAATAGATACTGATTTGGATTAGTTCATTTGATGCGTATTTGTTTAGCTGTACGCAAAAACTAAGGACTAACGCTGTCACAACATTTAAAACCAAATGATTTTAAAAAAGTTACCAGGGAATTTCTTGCCAGATCACTCCACAGGAAACGACTAACCCAAACCGTGTACCTTTTTTCGCCTTTTTTATAAGTGCCCATGTAGGCCTATGCGAAATAAAATATGTCGATTTTGATTACCCAATGCCATTAAAATAATTTTTTAAAAGAAACCGCTTTTGTGCTTAGCACGACAGCATAAAAGTTTGAAGAAGTTCGTTGAATGTTTTTTTCCTGATTTTAGTTCCGATGATTTTGTTTTAGCCTAAACATAAAGTCACATATAGTGTAATTTTATCATATTATATTTATCCATCGTGGGAGAGATTCCCTCGAGTATTTTAGTCTATAATTGAGTAAAATACTCAACATAAAATTGTATTTTTAAGTATTTACTGAGCCGATAAGATTTATTAGTTTGAAATTCAACATGAGCAATAATTACATTGGAATTGAAGATAGTCAGGGAAACATAAATTCGAATAACAGATCACATAATGAAAAATTATAGTATACTTACATCACAACTTACATACTAGACGCAGACTGAAAGATATTAAAACTATTGTCGCGACTTCGCATTTTTTTAATGCGAAATCGCTAAAGCTATAAGCCCCTCTTTTTGTATGCCAATCGAGACCTAGTGGTCTAAGATATAAGATGGCAGAGGATGCAGGGCTTTTTAAAATAAAAAATATATATGTGGTTTTGGCCGACCTCTGATGTGCTTCTCAGAGGTGGCCAAACTTTCAGTCTGCTACATAAAGCAGGAAAGGATCTTTATTTTCAATTTTAATGGAATGTTGAGTAATACTAAGAGTAATACATTGACTTATTTTTAAGTGTAGGAGGTAGTTTTTCCGATTTGTGACATTCAAAATTACTGAAAAATCACTGTTTTATAGACGTACTGTTTAAATGATGACGTCTGACTGTCAAAACTACCCCCTATCATACTGATTATGGCATAGACATTTAATAGACCAAGAGATGAAATTGCGAGACCTTTGGCTAAAACCCCCGTGTTTCACCTTCACAAATCAAAGAATGACATCTCTTAGCCTAACAACACGAACATTTTTTTTTTCATTTTGGACGTTTTTTTTTTTAAATCTGTTTAAGGGACAGGACAGAAGAGATTGCCATACCGAGATCCTTTCCTCCAACTCACTAAGAAGAGCGGGCATTGCCTCGCAAACACCAAATGAACTCACTAATTGAGCCACCTAGGAACATCAAGATGGATGCAAGCACGAGCATCCATGCGGATGTGAAGAGAAGAGCACATAAGTAAAGAGCGCTTACACATGAGCGATGTTGGGGATCTTGTGATGGTTATCAGTGCGGCGTCGGCCTTTAGCCTTATCTTTTAAATCAATGTTGCCGTTCTGCTCGACGACAGTTTCCTTCATCTTCGGGGCGCCTACATTGTTATTGTTTTCGACAGTGGCGCTTGTACCGCAGGCGCACGTCACGTCGTTCATGACTTTATTTACAGACTCCTCCGGAACAGCTACGGTGAAAGTTTTACGCTGCTTCTTCTCGTCGAAGGTAACTAGTACCTGGACAGGCTCCTTCTTCGTGAGCACACTGCGGCGTGGTTCATTGGCGGAGTAGTCGGATGATGAGCTCGACGGCTGGCCGTGGTACTTCAGCTTGTTGCGTACCCCGCAACGGCAGGCCTTCAGAGCTAACTCGCGCCTGTAAAGAAGCACTGGGTTAGGTTGGGAAGTGAACTTACAGAATAGAATAACTTAATACTAGTAATACTTCATCATCATTGTCAGCCCTCGTGCCATTCTATTTGGGGTCAACGCAACACGTTTTGTTTCGTCCATTAATGCTAGTAAATTTAACTTAAGTATTAATTTTAAGTTAATGACAAGAAAAGCTACGTCACAATACTCCGGGAGTAGACCTCATACAGTAGTTACATTCAAAGTGTTTCTAATTTCGTTTTAAATGGCGTGATAATCGAGCGATATGGCGATACAGATAGTGGTGATGATACAACGGGACCAGACCTCATACAGTAACATTAAAAATCCATAGACTCTCTGATTTCGTTTTTAGTCTAGTCAAAATGTTCAAAAACGTGTTAAATAGAAATAAAGCTCCTAAAAATATGTGCGATGGCTCATTCGATTCGTAATGACGTCTAGAAAAATGTTTTTTAAGGGTATATTACACACATAAAAAATTGCGATTGTTATTAACAAAATAAGATAAAAAAAAAAGGTATTTCGTTTTTCCTTAATAACTTTTAGAATAATAATATTTAAGGAATTTTGAAAAAAGATCCTAAAAGAGGAGAAAATTTCCAATAAAAAAGTCCTAACTCCCGGAACTCTATCTATATTATTTATAATTTTTTTTTAACGCTGAAAATAGGGCTCCGCGAGGGTGTTACGGCATAGGCGCGCCGCCTAAAAAGCCGGTATATCACCTAAAATATTTTTTTTTTAATATTAAATGACAAATTAAAAATTTGAAAAAATTATGGTGTAATGTAGACACTTAAACGAAAAAAACCTGAGCGAAAAAAATTTTTTTTGTCGATTTTTCAAAAAGTTACATCATTGTTAATTAACCAATTTTTTTCCAATCTCTGTTTTTATAAATTACGGCATAACAATTAAAATAATTGATCTATAAATTTTTCGCTTCGTGGAGCTCTTTTTATTTAGGTACTTAATAAAGTTATGCAAAAAAAATTAATTAAGTTAATTATTTTGTTAATTATAATTTTTCTAAATTAACTAAAAATGAAATTTCTAAAAAATGTTAATAAAAAAATTTTTTTTTGGTAATGTATTATTATTGCTGTTTTCGCATCTAATATAGCTATTAATTAACAATGGAAAAAAAAAATTTACGTCATTTGTTAAGAAATTGTTTATAAACAAATAGACTATTTTGGGATTTTTAAAAAAATTTTTTTTACTATCTTATAGCATAGGTGGAATAATGATTTTTTAAAAAAAATTTTTTCTTAAATAATTTTTTTTATTGTTTATAATCGTTTTTTTCATATTTCAATTGTTTAAATAATTAGTTAAGAAATTATTTTATTCTTAAAAATAATCATTGACCCTTTTCAATGGAATGACAGAGAAATAATTTTTTTTTTATAATTAATTTAATTGTTTATTAACTTAACAATTTGTTATAAACAAATTATATTAACCGTTATATTTTTTTTCGAAAACTTCAAAAAATTACAAAAACAACCATATATAACAAAGTTTTTTTTTTGAAGTTTTCGAAAAAAAATACAAAAATTTTTTTTTCTAAACTTTGTTATATATGGTTGTTTTTGTAATTTTTTGAAGTTTTCGAAAAAAAATATAACGGTTAATATAATTTGTTTATAACAAATTGATAAGTTAATAAACAATTAAATTAATTATAAAAAAAAATTATTTCTCTGTCATTCCATTGAAAAGGGTCAATGATTATTTTTAAGAATAAAATAATTTCTTAACTAATTATTTAAACAATTGAAATATGAAAAAAACGATTATAAACAATAAAAAAAATTATTAAAGAAAAAATTTTTTTTTAAAAATCATTATTCCACCTATGCTATAAGATAGTAAAAAAAAATTTTTTAAAAATCCCAAAATAGTCTATTTGTTTATAAACAATTTCTTAACAAATGAAGTAATTTTTTTTTCCATTGTTAATTAATAGCTATATTAGATGCGAAAACAGCAATAATAATACATTACCAAAAAAAAAATTTTTTAATAACATTTTTTAGAAATTTCATTTTTAGTAAATTTAGAAAAATTATAATTAACAAAATAATTAACTTTAATTATTTTTTTTTGCATAACTTTATTAAGTACCTAAATAAAAAGAGCTCCACGAAGCGAAAAATTTATAGATCAATTATTTTAATTGTTATGCCGTAATTTATAAAAACAGAGATTGGAAAAAAATTGGTTAATTAACAATGATGTAACTTTTTGAAAAATCGACAAAAATTTTTTTTTTGCCCAGGTTTTTTTCGTTCAAGTGTCTACATTACACCATAATTTTTTCAAATTTTTAATTTGTCATTTAATATTAAAAAAAAATTATTTTAGGTGATATACCGGCTTTTTAGGCGGCGCGCCTATGCCGTAACACCCTCGCGGAGCCCTATTTTCAGCGTTAAAAAAAATTTATAAATAATATAGATAGAGTTCCGGGAGTTATGACTTTTTTATTGGAAATTTTCTCCTCTTTTAGAATCTTTTTTCAAAATTCCTTAAATATTATTATTCTAAAAGTTATTAAGGAAAAACGAAATACCTTTTTTTTTTATCTTATTTTGTTAATAACAATCGCAATTTTTTATGTGCTAATATACCCTTAAAAAACATTTTTCTAGACGTCATTCCGAATCGAATGAGCCATCGCACATATTTTTAGGAGCTTTATTTCTATTTAACACGTTTTTGAACATGTTGACTAGACTATTTGTACTAGCGTAAAAGGCAGCGATGGTAGAAAATTAAACTTAGCTTGGCAAAAAAAGGAACGCTTTTATTTACGGCCTAAAAATACACTTAACCGATAAATAAGTTAGCCAGCTTTCATCAGTCGCCGCCGCCTAGCCTGTTACTGCAAACTTTTATAGTATGTTTCAATAAATTCTAAATAAAATACAATTTCACTAGAAAGACGATAATTCCTGAAGCGCATGTTATTTCTGGTTCAATTTTCAGTAGATATTATGACTTTTTAATGAACTTGAATAATCAACCACAGGTAAGAGATTTAAAAACTGTGCGCTCATCTTTACATTCGCCAGTGTACTTTTATAAAGATGCTGCGAGCCGCCAGGGTATACAAATAAGAGCAAAAAGAAACTTGCATTCGACAAAATGACACTCCAACCGTCGTCGCATTGCTTCGGGCTTAAAAAGGAAACATCGCGGTGTCGAGACATGTTATAATTAATTAACTTTAATGTCCCGTTTGAAAGTCGGGAGATGAAATGGCTATGGCAAAAAAACTATTTTAAGAAATATTAGATTTTATACATTAACTGAAACGCAACAGACTTTTATTTACATACCTATACTTTGACACTAATACTTATTTGTGAACTTAATTTAAAAATCTGGCCAACGTAATTAAATGTATTATTTATGCATATTTTAATATTAAAATTAAGAACCATTGAAATGTTATAACCTATATTACATATGTAATACGAATTATAAGTGTTGAATTAAATTTATCTTCTTTTATTTAGAATTAGTCTCCAAAAACAGTAAAATCACAATTAAATAGAAAAATTACTATTGCAATAAAAATTTATTAATACAGGGATAAAACTACATACAAGTGGCGCAATGTACGTCAAAGCTTCTATGATGAACACACTGAACACTCCTGAAAGAACCGCTATTTAAAATCATTCTACTTTATTAGTTTCGAATGAATGAACTGCGTATAAACCATTCATGAACTACAATGAACGCTCAAAATACAAAGCTCACGGAACGAACGTAAGGTCAAAATATCGATTGCAATTACAAGGAGCGGCGCAACATACATGTTGTCTAGTGCAACGAGACAACAAGATGGAATGAAAGTAATAAAGGTATGGAGAAAAATTCTAATCCTTACTAATATTATAAAAGCGAAAGTGAGTTTGTTTGTTTGTTTTTTACCTCTTCACGCTTTAATCGCTAAACCGATTTTGATGAATTTTGGTACAAAGATAATAGGGAACCAGGAGACGGACATAGGCTATTTATTTAAAAAAAAACCGGCCAAGAGCGTGTCGGACCACGCTCAGTGTAGGGTTCCGTAGTTTCCCGTCGGTCACAATAAGTGTTCCCAGTTATGAGGCCAACCGAACAATTCGGTAATACCTGATCCAATGTAATAAGTACCTACAGCGCCATCTCTCGGGGAATTGGGTTACTAATTAATACAAAGACGTGCAATTTCGGTGGTAGTTTTGGATTACGAGAACCGATTTCAATAATTCTTTTTTTGTTTGAAAAAAGATATGTTCAGGATAATAAAATATGTAAACAAAGTTACAAAAAATGCTTGCATATACGATTATACTACAAACTTAGTTCAGAAATTATTTTGTACAACTTTTTGTCTTTTTTGTACAAAAACTGTTGTGTCAATCAAGTTCAAAATAATTTTCATAGAAAGTCTTTATAAAGTTCTACTTTTCAGATTTTTTTCATATTTTCTAAACTTATGGTTCAAAAGTTAGAGGGGGGGGGACACATTGTTTTTTACTTTTTTTGCGATTATTTCCGAAATTAATGACATTATCAAAAAATGATCTTAGTAAACCCCTATTCATTTTGAAATACCTTTCCAACAATATATCACACGTTAGGTTTGAAATTAAAAAAAAAATCACTTCCAACTTTACATATAGGGTGGCTACCCTAATAAAACATTTTTTTCAAATTTTTATTTTACCACTTTGTTGGCGTGATTAATATACAAATTGGTACCAAATTTCAGCTTTCTAGTGCTAACAGTCACAGAGATTAAGCGAGGACGGACGGACGGACGGACGGACAGACAGACATGGCGAAACTATAAGGGTTCCTAGTTGACTACGGAACCCTAAAAAGAGTGGGATATGAGGGAGAAAGAGAGAAGAAACGGGAACACTTAGCGTTGCTATTACAAATCAAAAAGGCGCTACCGAATTTAACGCGAGCGAAGCCGCGGGCAAAAGCTAGTTAGGTATAAAATTTGAATAAATTTAAAAAACTGAATTTAATAAATGTATGTGTGCATTTCATAGAAATCATTAACAAATTAATATACCGAATTAGCAATCAATGGATGCACACATGTCACATTAATATGTCATAATATAAATTATCTCCTTTCGACCTTGTAAGAAAAAAAACTTATCCGACCATTATAAACTTCGTTCCATCTCTTAAGTTTATTTTAGTCTAATTGCTTTACTCTATGTTCGGATTGGCACATTCGATTCAGGAGAATCTGCTGACCGCCTTGGAAAAGCCGAGTGCAAGTCGAATATTCGTAGTCGATCGGCATCAACCCGCACCCATCATTGAATTAAGTTCAGACACAATTTGAGCAAATGGCTTGTTAACCAAAGAAACAATAAATCTTTATGAATACATTCATTTTTGCCGCCCTGCTACGTAAAATCAAGCGGGTGGGCAAAAACATGGTGAACGCGCTTGGGATAACTCGTACAGATTTTTAGACTTTAGTGGGCTAAGAAGTTAAACCGACAAACGGAATCGAACTCTTTTTGCAAAGAGAGAAATAACGATTAAGGGAAGCAGATGCTTTTCCTATAATTCAGTTTCAGTAAATTCAGTACACCATCAGAAACAAGATGCCTGGATAAAGAGACATTTCATCATCATTAAAAAGTTATATCAATCTTGTCAAAAGCGCTGAATATAAACATAACACGATCGAGACTTGTCGAAACTGAGTAAAGTCACTATTTTGAAAGAAGAAAATATATTTATATTTTAATGAGGACGAGCACACAACAACAAAAAAGTAATAAGCCGGTACAAATATTTATAAACACATCAGGAGTGAATAAAAAAGGTCATAAGCTTGCACTCCCTGTCTGTTACAAGCCGGTCACCACCCAGCATGATGCTGTAAATTGGGGGAGGGGGGCAAATAGCAGCGTTGGTTTCCATTGTCCGACCCGTGAAAAACGTAAGTCAACAAAAAATATTTAGAAAACACCATGATATGGTGTATAGCCTATATTCCTACCCTTCACAAACGTAAGCATTGCCTTTATTGAAACAAGTAAGATTTTAACTGTACCTTGCAGCTGTCATTTTCAGTAAAGCAACAATCAAAACCAAAAATAATTAAGCTGTCCGGCTTCTGTTACAAAGTATGTCGGAAACGACTGGACGTAGGTAATTACGCTACTACAAAATCATATCACAGTGATTTAAGTTAAATATTATAATTTTCTCTATTGACGTATGTAATTTAATGTTGCGATACATATTTTTATAAAATAGCTCTTATATCCGAGTTTAAAAAACAAACATTTAATAAAATTGTCTGCAAAGAATAAGTGCTAACTAAACCTCCAGATTTACGCGCAGCACGCCAGCCAAATGCCTACAGATAAGAGGACTAAATTCCCGAAATCATATTCACACTTAAATGGCATTATGGATATTAAAACCATTTTTCTATGACTTATTCCAATACAGGTGTCCACAGCACCAACGTGGTGGCTACATTAAATTGTTTAGTGTATGTATAATGCTGTACATCTAACTTTAATTCCGGACTATATACGCTCAGCTAGATGCCGCCTATGGCCGTCAGATATCAATATCAATGTATCCCTTAAGCGTCACATGAAGCATGCAAGAAGGTATTCATTAGTGAATCAATCTTAACGTTATACTTTAAGACCAGGACAGATGCCTCACTATGGATTTTAATCAATATTAATGTTTAATTGTATATTCATATCAGTACACGATGAAGTTTGAAGTTGATATATTTTCAAACTTCACACATTACATTCTTCTAGCGAGTTCGTAATATAATATCGAATATAATTAACACCGCAATTTTAATTTTGTTGCCTCCTCGAATTATTGCCTGGATAAGCAATACTTATTCGAGCACATTTCTATTTTATGACAAAAAAAACCTCTACCCAGTGTCACCCGGTGCTCAACTAAAATCAAACATAAGAGAGAGAGAGAGAGAGAGAGAGAATGTTTTCTTTTTATAACCTTTTTTGTAAGGCTTTGTTATTCGGTGTCCGATATTTTAATTGAATTTTTCACTGCACATTTTTCTTGAGCTTTAGTAAAGAAAAATGTGCAGCGAAAATCAGAAGGATTTCATCAAAAGATTTTTCCTGGAAATCTAAATGAGTTTGTAAGAGCTGTAATAAACAAGTGCGAGGCTGACTCGCCAAGGGTTCCGTAAACGGCCACATTTTTTTACTGCGTATTCTTAGGAGGGGTTTGAGTATATAGTTTTAATTTTAACCTGATAACTCCACGCGTTCTCGAGATAAACGGTCTTGATACACAAACAGACGAACTACAAAGTGATTCCTATGATGGTTCCGTTTTTTTCCTTATTTAAATTATTAAGACCGATTCTCAGACCGACTACATACATGTGAAAATTCTTGGGAAGAGTGTGACAACTAAAACTGCAAAAGAAATTAATAATAAACTAAATTTATAAGTACCTAATGCTAAGGTAATATCTTGTAATTACGGGTACCAGCGCCCACGTCCGTAGACATTATAGTCGAATGTTATTGAGCCCAGGTAGCAGAAAAATATAATAGGAGGCAAGGATTTAAATAGTTCTAAAGCTCTTCTCTTTGTAATTTCTTTTTCAGTTTGGGTATTCAGCTTAACACACGAATGTTGTTTCATAATTAAGGATAGCACAGAGAGCTTACGTATATAAAATTCCCTGTACAGCCGCAAGCAGCTGTTTGAGCTATTTTTGCAACTAAATTATGTGTTTTAGCGGCACCGTCCATAGGGTCTTTATACTTCCGTGTCTATTTATAACCGCCCAATTATTTTGAGGGTTATTACATTGTACTATTGATATATAAACATTGCATCTGTTTCTGCCTGAGGGTTATTTTCCCATCAACCGTACAGTAATCCCCTGCATGCCCACAGGCTGTTACAGGCAATTACTCTACGAAATACGTATACTAAAATCACGGAAAACAGACCCTCACTAGCGATTACCCAGTGTTAAATAACTCACAGCTATGCAAACAAATTCGATTCGTTAAACGTGCAGCTTAAAGTCAAAAATTGAAAATCAAATTGTGCGCTTTTTCGAACTCTGATGCTGAATTCTCACAACTCAGTCAAAAACTGATACAGCGGTGGGTCCGTAAAAATTCGCAAAATCAAACGTTGAAGCTAAATAGAAAAGAAAAATCCTGTTACGAAACTGTATTGTACTAGTGTCACCGTCTAAATCCTTTTGATTATCAAAGTTATTGTGATGCGAACCGACAGCCAACTACAATAGCTGGTATACTCAAATCTTAACTGTCACGTCGACGGATATATGAAAAATGGTAGATAATTATGAGAGTTTCGAAGATGTTTCTAAGTCAATACGCGAATCATACATGAACTAGATACTATTTCTAGGAAAATTAAAGTGTGACTGAGTAATATAAAGCATTGGCGAGTTAAATTGTCCACAAATTAATACAGAATTGGAGTGGATTAGTGGATAAAAAAAAGTTCCTAGTAGCAATCACATTGTTTTGTGGTTCCTAGTCCTACTAATTGGTATTTTAGCCCATTGTTTTTAGTAGGATCTATCAAAATTTTCAAATCTTTTTTGATTTGATAAATCTTCATCTTCATTTAATACCCTACATCTGAGGGGACAATTACGTAGGACTCTATCCGGCTAAAAACCTACTGTATCTACTAGTGCCATGTGTCAGGGGCCCGATACAAGTATATTCGCGCACACCATCGTGTGGTATGGTGTCTTACCTAGAGACCTAATACTCAGCTGAGCGGTTTTACCCAAAGTACATTATATGCGATTGTACCAGACCAGACCGAAACGAACATGTAGCATCCCTAAATAGATCTTGATTGGTACCTAACAATTGCTATTAGGAAGCATACGCTGATTAATTTACAGACTTGGCTGCGCTTGCAGATACAAATCTCGCCTTTGACAACCGTCTGCTATTGGAAATTGAATCTTAACGGAAGCCGTCAAATCGATGCCATTGGATTACATTAGCTTAATTACCTTAGTCCTTTACTTAGACGGACTAATGAGATATTCTTAGAATACCCTGATTATAATAATTAATTAATGCGTCGATGTAATTGGTGTGTAGAAATACATGGAGATACCTTGTTAATAAAAGACTGTTTGCTATTATATTTTCACAAATTCGGCATCTTAGACTGGAATACACCTTAGTACTTTTCATTTTTTTTCTAATGATACTTGTGGTTATAAAATGATTTACACCTTTACATTTTTTTCATAATATTTCCTGTAATATTTATATATTTTGAAACATTTCAAGGTTTTGGAAATAGATAAATCCATATTTTCATGTAATGTTTCAATGTCCCCGAATAATGCCACGCACATTAAGATATTGTCAATCATTTTTTTTTTGTAAGAATTACTTTTCCGATTACCGACTTTTTTTGCAAGACCACTATCACACGTCGTTTTTTTTTTTTGTAACCTGGGTGAGCCCGGTGTTTAGTACCCGACTACTCTAAGAAGAAACAACCGAAATGAAATCAGAAGATCTTTTAAGGTCCAGATGAAAATCTCGGTCAACTTACATGAGGACGATGCAGTGTTTCAAATGGCATTACAGACATAAGAAAGCACCACACAGATTTGAGTGGACCTGTCCAGACAGTGCTAGCATTTGTCAGTTGTCGTATAGGTCACCTAATAACTCAATGGACACTGTTGCTTGAAGGCATCGATTGGTAGGTACCTCCAAAGATGACTAATTATGTTACCTACTATAATTGAATATACACATGTGTAGTGGTAAATTGAAACCTATGTTGTTTCGTGTAAAATTCTTTATTTTGTTTTATCGAGAGTGCAGTCAAAAATTTAATCCACAGGCATACGAAATCGAGCCACTGGTAGCTTAAATTATGGTTTTTATGCGCTATGTAATAAATATTACGCAAAACATCAACGTTTCGGTAGGGCGAGTATTTAATTTCAGGTTTACAATGCTAATTGCATTGTTTTAAAACGGGCTGTTTACTATTTTTTTTTCTTAACACTGTAAAACTTGCTTAAATAATGTTCAGTATAGATTTTTATTATACCTTATTTCATAGTAAGTGTAAATTTAACTACATTTTAGTACCTGAGCTATTCAAAACTTTTTATACGCTATAGATCCTGCCTGGTAGAATAATTTTTTTTTATGTAGTTTGTAGGTACTATTTGGGTAAAGTCCTTCCATAGTATCTTTACCCAGTACTCATCGAACCAGCACTATCCAATGATCAATCATCAAATGATCTCCAGTCCTTCCCTGTCCCTGATTATAATCTGTAACTATTTCTAGTGAATGGTTTCTTTCTAGGCAAGCGCGCTCTGACCGCATCATCGCCACACATCAGGCGGGTTGCGACCAAACGCAGCATACCTAGTTTAAAAAAAATCTAACAGAGTTTATGGTCTGAGAGAAACTGTCAAATCAATTGACATGTACCTAAAACAAATGAACGCAAAGCAATAAGAGATATTTACTCAACAGAGCAACATTTCGGAAGCTGTATAGGTAGCAGAACTACACAGCCTTTGAAATGTAGCTCTGTCGAGTCGCGAGCTTTCATATATACATTTAGCAAATATCAACAAGCCATTCGTGGAAATTTTGGTTCTGACCTATTTAATATTGGTATGAGTTCCTAAATACAACGGATAAATATCACAAGCAATTTTTTCGCAGAAAAACGGTAGCAACTTGTTCCGAAATACCATGTTCGTAACAATTTATAGCATAATCAATAGTCAGAGAAAATACCTAGTCAGTTTCTGAAAAGTTAGCAAAGGAGATAAGTAACTAAGCTCGTTAGATACAGTTGTTTTTTTTTTAATCGCCGTTTTCGAATGAAGATAAATTTATTTGATAGAAAACAAACAGTTAATTAAATATACTAAGAAAAGTTTCGCGAAAACATCAAGTATATCTATCAAGCCTGGTTACTTGTATCCTTTACTGACTGTACACAATTATATTAGAGCCTTTGACAAAACCGACCCTCTAAGATGTACAGTGCACTCCTGGTTCCTACTTGAAAATACAAATGCCCAGGAATGGCAATAACAAATTTTGCAAAATATGAGTTGAGAAGCTTATTAATGTCACTGAGATTCTGTGAACGAGGCACACCAAGATCAGAAACTAATTACTAACTTTTTTGTATAGGTACTCGTCGTCCCTACGACGAATACTTTTTTTTTTGTTTCGATATAATAGGTCATTTATTAACCCGCGAGTAAAAAGTGAGGCATTATAAGTGCTGTCTATGGCGTCACAGCTCCTGAACGGATGAAGCTTTTTTGAATGAAGTTTTTTAAAAGGGTTAAGTTTGAATTAACTAAAGTTTCAAGTGACGAAAAAGGTAGCAGATATTAATGGGAAATTATGGGAGGCTTACCAAGCACTCGGACACGGAATAATAGATTAATTTTCACAAGTTGCCTGAACAAGCCTGAGGTGAAACGATGATGCGGCCGAGTGTGAAGTGCGGTTGTAAAGCCTATTCTAAAGCCAATTGTACACTATAGAATAGGTAGCTAGTTATTGCATTAATCGAAGGATGACATTGTTAGAGCGAACAAGGGAATGAGATGTATATCTAATTCCTCGCCCTGTAGTTATGTAGGTATATTATCTGTAATCTGTCTACTTATACAATGTTGTCTAGACCACGAGCAGGTAATTGACGACTATTATATACAAAACTATTGATCTCCTATTTACAGACGAGACAAAAAAAAATACAGACTGGTTTTATTTATCTGAGCGAGCAAATAAGCAATACCTAGTAATTTTCTCGTAGTCCGTAGGGCAGATTTCTTAGAAAAGAAAATATGAAAATGCTAATTTCATTCGCTCTCGACTTGACTAAATATTACGACTAGATTAAATATTCAAGTTAAACGCAAGCAGAAGGCGACGTAACATCAAGTACTAGTCCAATTTTTCTGATTGGATATCATCAAATGACGTCTCCCGTGTCTCTCTGAGCAGAACGGAAGGGAGTGTTAGGCTTGTACTAACATCCATGTTCTTTCTTTTGCTCTTTGTGTGCCGGGGCCGCGGTATCTCTTTCGAACAACCGCAGACCCGGCAGGCAGTGGCCCTGAAGAGCCCCTTGGAGAAGTACAGCTACTTGATGTTACGCCGCCGTCTGCTTGCGGTTTAGCGTTGAGGAATGATTAAAGTATTATTTGGTCCAAATACGAGCACTATTGTATTGTATTGTATTGTATTGTATAACGGGCTGGTGTCCGCAACTCCACGTCTAAGGCGCGTATTTTGCGTATGGGTGGGAATATTATTCGATCCACCCCAGCTCCACGAGAAACGTCAGCAGCGCCTTGGTGTTGCTGACGATCTTAGAATACGAGCACTAATAGATCGTACTGATATACAGGGTGACAGTGACACCGACGCACAAACGGTTACCACGTTTTCAACACATCATTCTGTAAACCTCACATAGATATACATACAACTTTATTTTTAGTATATGCGAAACCTGAATATAGTTTGTTTAGAATAAGTAACTGAATCGATTCCAATCATTTTTACACCATGTTATATTTTTTCCCAAAAATATTTTGAAAAGTTTATAAAAAGAAAATGTCATCACCAGTTAATTACAATACAAACTGAGAAATTATTATTTTCAATGAACGCAAGGCGCGCGGCGCGGGGAGGCCGGCCGCGCGCCGTTGGTGGGTGACAGTGAATTTGTACGGATATCCAGGTAACATAACAAGCTTATAACTTTTGTGGTTTTTCATGATACAGTTCTGAAATTTTGTACATAGATTCTTCATATAAAAATACTGAACAGGTGTTTCGGCTTTCGCATAAACTAAAAATAATGTTGTAGATATATTTTACATCGGTGGTAAACATCTGCCTAGCGTCTTCCCAACTACGTTGGGGTCGGTTTCCAGTTTAAGCAGATTCAGATTCCTTTATTTTTTGAGGTGGGAAATCATCAAATAACTTCCCCCGCTCTGAGCGGTGGGGAGTGTCATACTTGTACTGACTAAAACCCACTACCCATGTTCCTTCTATTGATCTTTACGTTTCGGGGCCGCGGTATCTCTTTCGAACAACCCGCAACCCCGGCAGGCGAAGCCTGGCAGGCCCCTCTGCTTTATAGAGATCCCCTGACATCCACAAGCCAATTATTATTGTGTAATACGATGGTTCTTGGTAAGACTGGTTGTCAGACTTTCTGAACGACTGTCAAAGATCAACAAATGACAGCCGGGATCGTGCGGGTTAACGTGCTTTCCGAAGCATGAAGGAAAGACTGGGTATAGAATATTCTGAGTGCCTTCAAGTTTTATGCGTGTGTCCCTTCCACGATGGCTGTATTGTAAAGGCAAAATATTAACAATGCTACAGCGCCCAATACGCGCAAAACACGGCAGAACTTTCACGTGGAAAAGCAAATGTAACTTTTAGACAAGATTTACTTTATAGGGATTGTATAATTTATGTTCGTAACAATATGGAATTACGGCCAATAAGAGATTATGTTTAATAAGTAGATTCGTGTATTAAGGATGTAACAGTACCCTTGACGAAGCCGAAAAGTGCGTGATCTTCTCGTCATTGCGATATTTTGTTATATGGACCATACGTTCTAGGTACGGAGATAACAGTACCTAGTCAAACTTACGTTTATTATATACAACATTTTTATGTATACGCGGTTCAATGTATCCCGTATTATTCAAATCCATGCATCAACACAATGTTTTCAGTGTGTGACATTGAGTTCTACCGTGAATAGTGAATTTTCACACGAAAAGGAAGTAATTTCCAAAAGCAATAGTTTTAACGCAGTTTTTTAGTTTGGTGTACATAATACATGGTTGACGGTTTCGTGAAGGTTTCATTTACACCCTGTATAATATTAATGCGTACTGACAGTACCACTGGTATATACGTGTATAAGTAAGGAAGTTGACCGCTGGAAACGACCTACTGTCTAAAACTAGCATCTTGGAGATGAACGATCAATATACTTGAGGAAATAATAGTCGTTACTTGAATTCAAAATGTTAGAAAATTTACATGTCGCAAATATTGTGAATTTTTAGTTACGCATGTATTCGAATGCTCGGTAAATATCCAAAATAACACAATTAACATAAAGACATTTTAAAACATATTTGTGGTCTAAAAAAGCTGAATTGAGATATGTTTAATGGGTCTACGAAACGCATTTAACTCAATTCAGCTTGTTAGCCTTAAACAGTTAAAAGATGAAAGTCAAATGTACTTACTCTGCCACTTCCTTCTCGCGCTGCTCCAGCTGCAGCCGAATCGCACAGACTTCTAGGAACAACTCGTTAGCATGACCAAGTTGGTTTTCATAAATCTTACGAATGTTTTTGGCCGATTTCAAATCTTCGCGATGGTTGACATCACTCCCTGACGCTCCTTCTTGCGGTGTGTCGGACTTCATAACTCTAGAAAGTTATAATAGTGTTAATATGGACCCTGATAAATAAAACTATCGATACACACCTACTGACTTATTTTCGGACGATGTGCCCTTCTCACACAGAGATGGCATTACGATTATGAAATTAACTCAAGTTGAATTGGCGATATTGTTAATAAAAAAGTCTAATAAAATTTCGGAGAACTCAATCCCTTCATACCAAAGAATAAATAAATTAAAATTACATTCAAGTATAAATATTACTGCAGTATTCACTTTCTGCTACCTAGACATATACCTTGAATAAACTCCCTCCCCTTTAAAGTAACTATATTACAATCAGTATACTCGCATATATACCTTTATTGATAACATTGAAATATTTGATTTCAGAAGTTCTTGTGAACTTAAAGTTCATAGTACTGATTCAGTAAATTTTGACATCTACGCAATCACGGTATGCAGTTGCAATAAGTCTTGGAGATCCGAAAATGATCAAATTAAATATTTATTTATTACGAGTGATTCGAGTGAGTTTTCTCGTGCACTTTGAGTGACTTTTCAAGTCTTTAATAACATGGTTAGTTATAAAAGACAATTATGTTTAAGTTTTATTATGAATTACTTAGAAATTAAGAGATTTTAAGTAAAGTCGCGATCTCTAACATGTATCGCATATTATTTTTATCGATATACTGACTATGCCTTAACTTTAAATCTAGAATGTAACATACATTCTTCCTTATTTCTTATGTCCGCAAAAATAGTTGGTATCTCAAAATTAAAAATAACCGTAATATAAATACACGCAGTAATCAAAAAATTGTAATTCCCAAATTTAGACTGACAAAAACTACTAAGTCATTTCTGATAAACAGTATTTGCTTTTATAACGTTACAGAAGTGACCGATAGAAAGTTTAAAAACCACATAATACCTTTAATATAAGCTCAAACGCTAAATGTTAATATATTTAGCGTTTGAGCTTACATTAAAAAAAAAATCATTACAAAATCAAAGACTACGTTGATAATAAAGAAAGCTGGCTATAGTCCCGGAAAAGTTCTTTAAGCGTGCGGAGTTAACCAATTAACTAATATGGTGTATATATATTAACATCCATCTCGGAAGCAAACCCTATCCTTCTTTCAAATACGGACTCGAAATTTCAACACTAACCCTGAGTTTTGAAAGAAATTAAACTTATAAACTTCTTGAACGTCCTGACTTGAACTTTTTCAGTACATTAAAACGCGCTAAAATCTTATCAATAACTTTGCGGATGGAAAAATGGTTATTTCGATTTATATTTAACAGTACCACACACACTATACCTATACAGACCCTTTTAAAATAAATCAACTAAGACTTCATTTTTGATAAGTAAGTTCAAATACAACTGAAAGTTACAAAAACTTGCTAAAAACCTAATAATAAACTCTTAAATGGTTTAATACTTAACCTACCTAATTGACAAAAACGAACTTACTAGCATTAAATATCTCACTGAACTGTTTTATAATTATGTAATAAGTTATATGTAAGTAAAGCTGTTGGTTTTCTAAATAAATAAAGTAAATACCACTACAAATATTACAACACCAATATTCATGACTAAAGTAAAAAAAAAACACTTTGAAAATAAATATAATCTTTAAAAAAATAACATGAATGAATTAAAATAAGCCAACCCCCTGCTAAATTAAAACTAAAGCCAAATATTTAAGAACAATGGACTTTTTTAAAAGACCAGTTCACAGCAAAAATCATAAAACGCGTTAAAAATCAAATTAATATCTTGAAAAAAAAAACTCCGAGTGCATTGCATTAAAATACAGCTTATTACCAAAAGGCTGCTAATAAAAACAAAATATTTAATGACACAAAAGTCGGCAAAAGATCATCAACTTACCGGGCATAAAATCGCATCATACTGGCTTGTACTTCTTGACGCCAAATAATCTGCGATTTTAAGAAAATACCCGGCGGACAAGCTGCGAGCTCTCCGCCGGCTATTTCTAAATTAGCAGCGATGATTTTAAATGGTGGCCTGGAACAAACCCCGGTTTAAGTATAACAATCAAATAAATATTCACGTAAACTTAGCAGAGTTGATGATAAATGCAAGCGAGCCGTGTGTCTGACAGCGCGCGAAAAGCTATACTGGACGGAACTATCAAACAAGGCAGGCAGACTTCTGCCACCCACTCTAGGGGGGGGAGGAACGCACCGCCCGGTCATCCACTGCCGCACTGTCGCGGAGCATTACCTGTTGCATCTTGCGGAAACTGGGTTATACTTTGCATCCGTCTCAACTGACAACAAAGACGTAACACTTATTGCGCATGTCTAAGACACCGCTTAAAAGGATAACAACTCTACTACGAGTTCTCATTCTCATATCACCGGAAAATGAACGACGTGGAGATTTTGTCACTACGAAATAAAAAAATATGGTGTTTTTCGTAGAATTTATTAATAAAATGATTTTAATTGAAAATTCGTGAAAATAAAGCCTTTTCCTAAAAGTTCATGTAATGTATGTAAAAACGAAATACATTGAGGTCGATAATTTCTTTTTTTTAAAAAGACGAGAGTAAACTGACACAGGGGTAGAAGACACTTTTACTTATCTTTTATGAGACATCATTAAACTTACTAATAACTTACCAATAAGTTTAAATTGAACATGAATGTACACAGAAACCCGATTTCAAGTGGAATCGCGATTGTTTTCTTTTTTTATTAACGCATCCACGTAGTTTTATGAAAGTTTTTATTTAATACGAGAAATAAGTGTCTTTCAAATCGAAACGTTTGAAAACTGCAAAGGTCAAAATAGAACCAAAGAGAAGGAAACAACATGTACGTCATATATAAATACAGACAGGATATCAGGAGCATGTTGAAAGGCAGACATCCCTTTCAACGTGCTTCTGATATCCGCTCAACGATGTTCTTGGAAAATGTTATTATTTAGGAAAAAGGTTTTATAAGTGAGTAAAAGTACCATTTACGAAACCGAAAGGCATTTGTTCTGCCGTTACTGCGACCATGCTTTTTGTTCTAGGATATACCTGGAAATTTTCTAGATAGGGGCCATCCTGTAATCACGTGAAGTTTCTAGATTCCGCTCCCATAATGTGACATGCCGTGAGGTTTTAGGCTACCCCTCCTCGCAGTACATGTATTTTTTATCATTAAATGACAATAGATTTGAAAATTAAAAAAAAAACTTTACAGATAACGACTGATTCGGTTTTAATGCATTATTGGAAAAATATATTTAAAATGTTTTCATTAAGCGAATAATAATAATTGAAAGCGAAAATTACTTATTTTGTTCGTTGCTAAAAATACATGTGATTGTCACATTATCACCTCCATTCCTCATCGTGATTAACCGTGATTGTGTTTGTGTCCCCTCGCCCGTTTTAACGTCATGTGATTAAAGGACAACCCCTCCCAAATATTTGCCAATTTTTTTTTAAATTATTATTATTGTTTTTACTGACTCAACTTTAAATTCCCACCGGACTCCCATACCATTCAATGTTTCCATCAGTACAATGTATTGTGTGATTTTCAGCCCAAGAGAAACAGTTGGCCAGCAATTTTGTTTGCGTTGAGATACTTAGTTTGATATGCATAATGCATGGTTGACGGGTTCGTGAAAGGTCTATTTACACCTCGTAGGCCCAAAAAAGTTTATCAAAGTACACTCACCTATTCCGGGGTGTTCTGTTCCAACACTGGTTCATAAGTAGCTGCATGCTACTTGGCAGGGTTGAAGGTATTGGCAAAGCTATGGTATCTGTCCCAACACCCCACATTATAGCATGTGTTTCCAGGCTTTTGTAAGGGACTTCTTGTGTGAGGAGTTCCCATAGAACGACGCCGTAGGACCATACGTCGACGCGTTCTGAACATGGCTCATGTCGTATTACTTCGGGAGCCATCCAGGCAACTGTGCCCGTGAAACTCATTACGGCACTTACGTCATTCCACTCCCGACTTGTGCCAAAGTCACTTACTTTTACCACGAGATTATCAGCAATCAGAATGCTGAAAAATAAAGCTCATTGTAACATAGTATTGTAGGTTGGCGAAACATTTTGAGGATGACCATCAAAACTTGAATTTGAGGTCCAGTTTCAATAATCATCGTAGCTAGGTAAAATTTATTCATGGTTTAACCGATAATCATTTTCTTACTTAATCATGCAATGCGAAATATGTAAATGGGAATTGATACTAAACACTCACATCGAAAATTAATCAATTATTCAATTCGGTATCGATTTTGTGACGGTTTTGTGTGGGGTAAAAATAACTTGCTAATTAGACCAGTAGCTCGTTGGCATGGCCTTTGATTAAAAAGTAAACTACCTACTTTTACTACCACGCAGTCAAACTCATCATGAATTAAGAAGCCCCCTAACATCTATCTCCAATTCTAAAAATCATACTCGATAAAATATTAATTTATTAAGTTATTTATGGAACACTTGAGTTTATTATAAGTGCGAATTCCATTTTGATTACAAGTGATTCCAAGCTACAATTTGATGTATTGCATTTACTCTTCGATATTCCGAGACAGCCTTTAGAAGTTCGAGTCTAGGAACTCGACTTTACCTTTAACGATCATTTGAGACGATAGGTACATTTTTGAAATTGCAACCCTTTGAGCTTGCAACCTAATTCCGCTAAGTAGATTTTTTTTATCTATTCATTTGAATTCTAGTTAATATAGCTATCACGTTATAAGAACAACGTTAAAGGGAATCTACGAACCGGGTTTAATTAATAATTACGAGAACGAATTTAGATTATGTTTTTTATCTGACACTGCCATTTGTCCAAGTTGTTTACTATTTAAAAAGTTAAGTTATTTTGTGGTATTATGTTAAGTAAATAAATGATTACTTCTAGAAACGATATAAGCAAAGTCGTGCCAACAAGCAAGTTTTGTTGTGTACAGTATGCCACAACTTGCTTGCTAATCTAGATTGCAGACCATGTTTTAACTTTTAACTAAGTTACGAAAACTAATAAATTAATTAAGTAAATGCTGCTAGTCTCCTGGGCACGTTTGTCGTGTAATCGTAAGTGTCATGCTTAAGTACTAAGTTTTAGTCTTAGTTAGAGCCTTTTTTGTATTCTGTTGTACTCATTAATTACAAACTAACATAAATAAGTTAAACGATTTTTACTAGAAAAATAGGAACGAATGTAACGAAAATATGACAACATTTTATTCGTATATCCCTAACTATCACGGATCATGAGATATATCCCGGTGACAGACGTACGGACAGAGAAGCCTTAGTTGGGTTCAGTTTTACCCTTTAGTTACGGAACCTAACAAAAATTTGAATACCGATATTTTTCCCATTGTGAAAAGTTCTATTGCACGTACTCAGAACCCTTGGCCGAAGCTTGATTGAATATTCGGTAAACTTTATTCAATTTTTAAATTCAATAATTATTTTCTGCGATCTTACGAGATGACCGACTCGTGGTAAAATAATAGCAGCCATTCGGTTCGATCATCAGGTTAAATCGCGTTTACCTAGGTTGGCCTGTGGATGGGTGGACCCACCTTACATTTAGAGTTTCGTCCGTGGCTCGGAAAGCACGCTGAGCTTTTGGTGCCGGTTGTCATTTGTAGATCTTTCACAATATTGACCCGTAAGCAAAAAGAGAGCATTGGAAGTGCACTTTCGGACACCAGTCCGTTATACAATACAATTTTTGTCCAGTTATGAGAGCAAAATGCTCTTTAGTGTATACGCGTCGTTAAGATTGGCAAGCATGTTGCCAAAACGGTGAACGGTGCCCGGTTAATGGCAATAGAGTCGCCACCGTATATGGGACTTCAAGATAACTGAAGAAATGTGGGTGTGCTATTAGTTACACTTCTGCCTAAACTTTAGAATATTACAAGATGGATGTTATAATATGTCTATGCCGGCGTTTGTATTTACTGGTCAATGCTCTTTTATCGCTATCGCTTTTCATTCCATTGATTTTCGGCTTAGCCTCGACACTTCAGCTACCTGCAGTTTACTCTCATGAATAATTGAGAAGCATTTGGCGCAATTAGTCTGACTATTCTGGACCTGCAGCGGAGGCTCAGGAATGAGGTTACCAAAATAGTGTTAAGGACTTGAGTCAGGAAGATGTGATTTATATATGAATTAAATCGTTTAATTAATTAATTGGAAAACAATGAAAAACTCGGGTGAACTGATTCAGGTCTATATTCTGGCACTCATGTTCTATTTATTTATTAGACGAAAACGGCAGAAATCCAAATACGTTCTTCACACGTATTCTACCTTTTGAATAATAGGGTTGTTGACACCATCAATCAATTGATATACTTTTAATGAGCTGTCAAAACGCGCTTCCCCCATAGATTTTGTATGAGACTCGCAACCGATGACGTCACTAAGTTGTCAAGTCAATGATGCAACTATTTATTGATCTAACAAAAAATCGAATTTTAAAGTTATTTTGAAATGAATGGAGTTCTCAGGTCTAGAATAAGGTGTCCTTTCAGAAAAATTGTGTTTTTTAAATTATTGGTTAATGGTGTCAACTACCCAATTGACGAATGATTAAACAGTGTTATTGATATGGCAATGTTTATTCTCAATAGGTTAGTTAAGTTGGTTGCAATACAAAGAATGAATCACATATAAATGTCAAGGTTGACATTATAAGTTTTATTTTGTATCACCTTCCGTTCTACTCTTCGAAAAGTAAACTACACGTTGTATTAATCAAGATAATAAAATAAGTGTGTTTATCACAAATGTGCTGCCTTTTTTAATTCAAACATCAAACAGAATGATTGAATGTGTTTTTCGGACTATTTTGGCAAAATGTTGGAACGGCATTCAGTGTGGTCACTTAAATTTTACTAATAAAAATAAGAAGAAGAGCTCCTGGTTAAATAGGGGTAGCCGCTTGGGTCGAACTTTAAGCTAAGCCGCGATTGCCTAGGTTGGTCTGTGGATGGGTAACCACCCATTACAAACAAACTGTTCTCCGTGCGTCGGAAAGCAAAGTATCAACTTAACGTGCTTTCAGGGACCACCAGGTTCCCTGTTGTCATTTGTAAATCTTTGACAGTCCTTACAGGAAGTCCGAGTCCCGAAAGTCAGGTCTACTAGTCTTACCAAGAGGTATTGTATTACAAGACTGGAGGAAGCCGACCCCAACATACTTGAAAGCAAGGCTAGGCAGATGGTTGAGATAAGAATATCAATACATTTTTTAACACACTGTTAAACAACATGGATGACCAAAACTTCCACATATTAATCTCTACGTGATGGCCATGTCATTATACATCAGATCACTAATTAGTCGATATGCCTGTGGGTGGCCATCACTGCTCATTGATTCGCTTCAACGACCTAGGACAACAAATCAATTGATACCACTACCAAAGCCCACTGCAACCTCAAGTCACCTTACCAAGCCGTCTCACCATTAATTATATTTGCCCAATCTCCGTAAGTTGATTGGACAGATATTCCGTCAGAATTCGAATCGAGTATTTGTACTTTGTATACTAGCTGTGCACAGCGGTTTTACCCACCAGACAGCTTTTATGTTTTGTAGTGATGATACGTCCTCTGTTCATTTCTGAAATTTAAGGTTTCTTTTGACCAAAAATGGTTTTAATCGATCCAGAAGTTTTGGAGTTTATTTGGTACAAATAAAGACATAAAAATCTATCGCCTTTAGTTTAGGATGTGTGAACATTGTAAGTCGCCCATTCTTAAGTTTTAACAATGTTACATGAAATTATTTTAAAACTAAATTGTTTCTAAAATAGCAGTAGGTACCCATGGAATTACTTGCCGGTTTTTCTCCATAGAACACAAACAAGTCTAACCGTGTACCTTTCTAAAGACGTTTTAGATGCCTCTATATACAAAATTCTCGTATACAATTCTAGTTGATACTGTCCTACGAAACGACTTGACCTATTTAAAAAAAAAACCATTTGTATTATATAAGTAGTGTGTCTGTAATTATGTAGGTTGGTCTGAGAATCAGTCGTATTTTATTTTAGCTGAGCAGCGACGAGTTTTTGACTAAACGATTCACAGTCCCTTAATCCTACAGTATGATATTTTTTACAACGGTATTCAGGAGAATGCTAGTATGGATGTGCTAGCATTTTCCTGGGAATCCTTTGACACATTTAATTCCATGTCTTTTTTTATAAAGAACTAGTGGACACAACAAACTTCGTTCTGTCAAAAAGATTTGGAATATGACAGTTTTTTGTTCCTACCTATTTTATAGTCGACACAAAAAATCTCCTGAACAGAACCGTCACCTCGATGGACGTTTGACACCTGTTTGTATGGGAAAAGCAAGTTGTTTTTAGGGTTTCCGGCAATTATTCGAATTTCTCGTCGTAAAAAGCATCATTGGACTTCAACAAATATTTGAAAAAAAAAAAACAAATTGGTATAATTTGTCCAGGCGTTTTTGAGTTATGCGCTTACATTTTGCAATTCATTTTTATACTATAGAAGAAGATAGAAGATAACAGCTCAGGAACACTTATTGTGACGAAACAAAGAACGATGTTTAGTTTCCATATTAAATCGTTATACAAATATCGGATTATTTGTCGTATGTCTCTCGGAACATCGAAGAGATAATAATGTTACAGTTTTATTTTTAACCCACTGTGCGTAACAAAACATATATTTTCAACCAAGTCTTCAAAGAAAATATTAATAAGTTTAACTTTGACATGAGTAAATTCAGATAGCTTGCAGATCTCTATTTTTTCTTTACATAACCTAAACATTTGAATAAATATTCCTGAAAGAAATATTCTACACATGAAGCTTTAAAACAATGAAAGCAGAGTAACGAGTTTTTTATAAAAAGGATTAGCTTTGTCTTTACTGTTCCATTGAATGCAGTCATACCTCTACAATGGGTAAACCGCAGAGCAATGGAAGTTAATTAATTACTAATTTTCCGACGAAACATCTCAAAAGATTGCAAACATATTTTCCACTGTCTGTAATGCTATATCTGGAACCGCTTCATGAATAGAAGAAGAATTTTAGCTGGAGCTTTCCGGAAATTACAGCTAAAACCCTTGGTTCATTAAATTTTAACTGCGTTAAAGCCACAATACAAAACGGAATTCGCATTCCTTTTGAATAATATTTATTCTAGATTTCTACTATAGGTACCTACAAGTATTTTTTATCAAAACCCGTAACTCTGTTAGTAATATCATAAAGGACAACTTACTTTGGGGATTTTAAGTCCCTGTGGATAATCTTATTTACGTGTAAATAAGACATTCCCTGTGCAATTTCTTTGGCCCATTTCAGGATCTGCGTTGGTACTAAGCCTGACCCACTGTGTATGTATTCGAAAAGTGGGCCATACTGGCAATATTCCATTATGATGCACGAGCTCGGACCGTCGGTACTGATCCCTTTGAACTGCACTAAGGGGAGCAAAAGAAAAATAGAATTAGGTATAACATGAAATACGCTTCAATACAATTGTTATGTGGACTTGGATAAAAACAGCACCTGAAAAGATTGCATTACATGTAAATGATATGTAATGAAAAAACAATATAAAATCACGGTAACTTTTTTAAAGCGATTTACGCATGTTATAGTTACAAAAAAAAATCTGTAAGCCTTATTTATAACACGATATGTGAACATATTACGTTATTGTTAATGTCCATTGGGCGTATTAACCTTTTGCACGCCATTAACCACTTAAGTTGCAAAACGTTCGCGTGGCTGAACGCCACCCACAAACAAAGTTGTTACAACTATAATAAACCAAACAACAATCTAAAAGGTCCCATCACTACTGTCTTGGCATCGGGGGTGAACAAAGGTGGTGACGTGCAAAGGGTTAACACTAAATAAATTATCCTAAATAATTGTCACGCATCATGAGCGATATTTATTTAGGAGATAATGCACTGAATTACACAATTTCAAAAGCTCTATTATTATATTCTACTATTATCTATATTCTACCATCGATGTTCCTTATTTGTTTTATAAACATACAATATTTACTTCCACTAGATGTTACTTAAGGTTTCCCCACTTCTGCACTACGCAGCCATGTTTAAACTATTATTTAATATGATTTACAACCAGTATAAATAGGTTTCGTCAGATTTTCTCACATGCACGACGCTCGTACAGTACAGTACATAATTCTATCTATGTTTATAGAACCCAACATGTTACATGAGCCACAAAGTAAATTCTGATACTACCTAACTTACAAACGACAGATCTCTAGTTGAATGAAACCAACTTGAATGTAAGTCACTTTGAATACAACAATGCATATTCAATGTGTGTTCGGACGTAAATTCGTGATAGTGTTCACTAGTTTCAATTCAATAACTAAACATTGACGGCACGGTTGGCGCAGTGGCTGAGGGATCGACTGCTGCGCTGCGTGTCGCGGGTTCGATTCCCGCACGGAACAAATATTTGTGTGACCTGCAGATAGTTGTTTCGGGTCTGGCTGTTTGTGTATGTGAGTATATATGTTTGTAAAAGCACCCACGACACAGGAGAAATTCCTAATGTGGGGCAATGCTTAAAAAAAAAAATATTACTAACTAGCTGCGTTTCACTCACATAGACTGTGATATATTCTAATGATATATTAAACATATAAACCTTCTTGAATCACTTTATCTATTGCAGAAAACACAATAAAATCCGTTAAGTTTAAAAGATCAATGCGAACAAAGAGCGGAAGCAATTTCATTTTATACTTTGTAAAGAACCGTCAACAGAACCAAATAGACAGATTCACTGGTTTATTATCGGCTAACTGTTGCAGATTATGACGATATTTAAAATTGGCCCGATTGTTTGCTCTTGTTAATGTTTAAAAATATCTACAATGACAAAAAAAATAACTCCAATAAACTGAGTAATTGAGTTTCACCGTTTCTTTTTTTTCGAGTTCCAGTAATGCGCGTATCAAAAGACTAATACAGAAGGTAGATAAGTTTGTCTACACCTTGTAAACTTATAGCGTCCACGGGTGGACGGTATAAGTTTATAAGGTGTAGACAAACTTATCTTCAATCATCCCGCGATATGATATTTCGACGCAGTTTCATGGCGCCAATATCATAGAATAATTGAAAATCAGGGAAGATAACCCGTAAGATCGTAGCAGGTAGCGTCCTCCGGTTTGTAAGCAAGCGGTTTGCAAGTATGTGCATATACAGAATCCCACAAGCGACGGTGTAAATTCAAACCTATTAAAATTCAGATCATAGTCTATGCGTATGTTTTTTTTATGTAAAACCTTTTGTTAGGTGGTTAACTAACGAATTCACTCAGATTAATACTAATAGTCGCTCATCGACCTTGGGGTTAAGCCATGCTTGCCTTGGTTGGTCCATGGATGGATGACCACCCATTAACAAGTTAAGCCGTTGATCCCGCCATGGCGTTAGTTAGTAGATCTTTGACAGTTGTTACATGTAGAGGCTCGAAATGCTTACCAAGGAGTATCGTATTACCCACTTATTAACTGGGTTGTAGACGAAAGATAGGCAAACGCCCCATGTCAAATACTAGTATTCAGCTAATTTATTAAGACTAAGCGGACCCTAAAATAGGTGGTAAAGGCTAGCGCCATTAACTTGTTATTGATAGCATGTTATTTGTGTTTATTAATTCCAAGTATTGCAATAAAGCCATTGGTTAATAATCTGAGCGCAATGTCGAAATTCCATTTAGTCAGAAAGCAATTACTTCCATTTAGACGTATTTCAGCGCGGGATGGGTTTTGCGCTGCAATTCCAGTATCTGTAATAATTACAAAAATATTTAATATGCAATACACAAATAACTTTTGTGTATTGCATACAAAATATTTTGTTTATATTTCCATGGCGCAAAGGAATTTATTTATATACCAGCTTCCATTTCCTTTGACATTTCAGTAAAATAAAGCTCTCAATTGCATATAAAACATATGTAAACCGTATTTTTACTGGGTAGGTATGAATCATTTGACAGTTTAACCCTCTGAAAGCGGTTGTCATTTACATATTTGACAGTAGTCCGAAGCCCTAAAGTCGTCGTATTCAGAGAGAGACAAGATATTATTATTATATTCAGCTGCATGCAGATGGTGATAATTGATAAATCCATACATAATACTCCTATAACAAGATAATGATACGAACAATATCAAACCTACGAACATTAGCAAGCACGTGTATGTAAAACCGCAGAGAAATATCAACATAGGCACATGGAATGATACAATACATATTTACGGTCATGTTCCTGTGTGTCGCGGGTTTGATCCCCGGCACGGAACAAATATTTTGTATGACCTACAGGTGGTTAATGAATTTAAATGTCTAAAACGCGTGGGGCAATGTTTAAAGACTACTGGATCTACGTCTTTACTCCAGACCAGGATACTTCATGCATAAATACTCAAACCCCATAACAAGGCATAAAGAATTAAATTAGAAAATCTACAACAAGTATTACAAGGTTTTACAGGTGTCTAGTAACTATAAGTTTGAATAAACACGTAAATGCTTTCACCAAGTCTTATATCCGGGGTGGCCGACTTGAATACACCCAAGATCTACTTTAAGGACGAAATCCGGTCCGATCACCGATATGTAGATATGCTATTAGGAGGTAGTATTTTTTATTAAAAATCACATAATATAATACGCACAGACTATTCGTGAAATGTGATTGCTTATAAAGTCAATTTTTAAGACACATATTTTCATTCTTTAGTTTAGTAGTAGCCTGAAGTGAGAATTTACAAAACTTATAAATAATAGCTTTGCTTTGTCTAAGTTTTTATTTGGTTTTAATTTTCAGCTATTGCAATTAAATAATTTCATAAAATCAAGTAATTACTTTAACTTGACTATATAGATGCGGGTTATAGAAAAAGAGGTTCAATTTCATGACCACGAGAAGCCATGCGATATTTGTTACACCCTTATCTGATTTCTATCTACAACCGGCACAAGCGCTTCCTCAGAATAATTGAATTTTGCGGTGAACTTCCTGATAGTGATAACTCAATGGCGGTTGCCTATACACATGCTTGGCTGTACCAGATGTTTTAATTAAGTATCTTGATTGCATTGCACGTGCTGCAACCTAGGATACAACTAAGAAACTAATTAGTGTTTACATGTATGTTTACATAATTAAAAACTTGCCCTTGACTGGATAACGGAAATCTATCGAAATAAGTACGTAAAATCTCTTTATACAAAACTAGCTGCGCCATGCGAAACCCGGAATAACAAAGTAGGACAAAATCGAGCTCAAAGGGGTCGGTTACAAACATACATACAAACATACAGGTGAAGCTAATAAAAAGCGTGTTAAAAAGTAACTTGTATGTAATCCATGTTTTCATAAAAAAAAACGGGTTTCGGAGAAATATTATATTATAGTGTGATTTTTGCAGTTTTGCATTTTATAGGATCGTAAATAACACTTAGATGTGTGTAAAAGCTATTGCATGTGATTGTAAGTTTGTTTTATATTTTGGTAATATTTTTTTACGATCTATAGGAAATAACTGACAACTCATCGCGAAATATAGGAACTACAAGTATTCGGAGTCACAAATTTCCTTTGGGGATCTTTTAAGGACGTAGGTGCTAGACGGGATTTAGCAAAAACAACCCTTAACGGGGTGAAAGAGGCAGTTTGTATAGGAGAATGCGATTCTTTGGCCGCATTAACTAGTACAAAATTAGACTATATAACATTGAGCTACGAAATTGAAGAGTTGAGCAGTGGGTGATACCGCTGTGTATAGCTGGTTCTATATAATCACGCATTATTGAACAAACGGACTCGGTTGATATTTGGCACACAAACGGACTGATTTTTAAAGTTCAAGGAGAGTATAAGCATGCCCCTTTTAACAGAGGCTATAGTACGAGCACGGTACGGTATTTACGTATCTTTGTCACAATGAAAATGTTTGGGCATGGGCTGATTATGACACCCTATAAACGGGCTTTTATGAGTTCCACCAGTTTAACTTAAATTAGACTCTGGTCTCTGATTGAGCTAAAATTTTGCATACATCCAGTTTAGCTTGGAGTACTATTGATTGAGGAGGGAGATTTATACAGTTTTTTCATTGGACTTGTTATTGTTATGCATTTCCATGATATAGGTATCAAATGATAGGGTTTATACGAGGACACGTGTTTTTTTTACTATACCTATTATTACAATTTTATACAGAAATAATTACTTTTAGAATGGAGAAAAAATGCACACAGAAAAAGTGTTTAAACACAGAAATCTTAAACAAACATCAATGAAAGACGGGTTTACGGCGCTCGAGATTAATAGGGGCGGAGGCGGGGGTTAGACTTGACCTTTCTTTATTTTTATTTGTGTGACCTGCAGATAGTTGTTTCGGGTCTGGCTGTTTGTGTATGTGAGTATATATGTTTGTAAAAGCACCCACGACACAGGAGAAATTCCTAATGTGGGGCAATGCTTAAAAAAAAAAATATTACTAACTAGCTGCGTTTCACTCACATAGACTGTGATATATTCTAATGATATATTAAACATATAAACCTTCTTGAATCACTTTATCTATTGCAGAAAACACAATAAAATCCGTTAAGTTTAAAAGATCAATGCGAACAAAGAGCGGAAGCAATTTCATTTTATACTTTGTAAAGAACCGTCAACAGAACCAAATAGACAGATTCACTGGTTTATTATCGGCTAACTGTTGCAGATTATGACGATATTTAAAATTGGCCCGATTGTTTGCTCTTGTTAATGTTTAAAAATATCTACAATGACAAAAAAAATAACTCCAATAAACTGAGTAATTGAGTTTCACCGTTTCTTTTTTTTCGAGTTCCAGTAATGCGCGTATCAAAAGACTAATACAGAAGGTAGATAAGTTTGTCTACACCTTGTAAACTTATAGCGTCCACGGGTGGACGGTATAAGTTTATAAGGTGTAGACAAACTTATCTTCAATCATCCCGCGATATGATATTTCGACGCAGTTTCATGGCGCCAATATCATAGAATAATTGAAAATCAGGGAAGATAACCCGTAAGATCGTAGCAGGTAGCGTCCTCCGGTTTGTAAGCAAGCGGTTTGCAAGTATGTGCATATACAGAATCCCACAAGCGACGGTGTAAATTCAAACCTATTAAAATTCAGATCATAGTCTATGCGTATGTTTTTTTTATGTAAAACCTTTTGTTAGGTGGTTAACTAACGAATTCACTCAGATTAATACTAATAGTCGCTCATCGACCTTGGGGTTAAGCCATGCTTGCCTTGGTTGGTCCATGGATGGATGACCACCCATTAACAAGTTAAGCCGTTGATCCCGCCATGGCGTTAGTTAGTAGATCTTTGACAGTTGTTACATGTAGAGGCTCGAAATGCTTACCAAGGAGTATCGTATTACCCACTTATTAACTGGGTTGTAGACGAAAGATAGGCAAACGCCCCATGTCAAATACTAGTATTCAGCTAATTTATTAAGACTAAGCGGACCCTAAAATAGGTGGTAAAGGCTAGCGCCATTAACTTGTTATTGATAGCATGTTATTTGTGTTTATTAATTCCAAGTATTGCAATAAAGCCATTGGTTAATAATCTGAGCGCAATGTCGAAATTCCATTTAGTCAGAAAGCAATTACTTCCATTTAGACGTATTTCAGCGCGGGATGGGTTTTGCGCTGCAATTCCAGTATCTGTAATAATTACAAAAATATTTAATATGCAATACACAAATAACTTTTGTGTATTGCATACAAAATATTTTGTTTATATTTCCATGGCGCAAAGGAATTTATTTATATACCAGCTTCCATTTCCTTTGACATTTCAGTAAAATAAAGCTCTCAATTGCATATAAAACATATGTAAACCGTATTTTTACTGGGTAGGTATGAATCATTTGACAGTTTAACCCTCTGAAAGCGGTTGTCATTTACATATTTGACAGTAGTCCGAAGCCCTAAAGTCGTCGTATTCAGAGAGAGACAAGATATTATTATTATATTCAGCTGCATGCAGATGGTGATAATTGATAAATCCATACATAATACTCCTATAACAAGATAATGATACGAACAATATCAAACCTACGAACATTAGCAAGCACGTGTATGTAAAACCGCAGAGAAATATCAACATAGGCACATGGAATGATACAATACATATTTACGGTCATGTTCCTGTGTGTCGCGGGTTTGATCCCCGGCACGGAACAAATATTTTGTATGACCTACAGGTGGTTAATGAATTTAAATGTCTAAAACGCGTGGGGCAATGTTTAAAGACTACTGGATCTACGTCTTTACTCCAGACCAGGATACTTCATGCATAAATACTCAAACCCCATAACAAGGCATAAAGAATTAAATTAGAAAATCTACAACAAGTATTACAAGGTTTTACAGGTGTCTAGTAACTATAAGTTTGAATAAACACGTAAATGCTTTCACCAAGTCTTATATCCGGGGTGGCCGACTTGAATACACCCAAGATCTACTTTAAGGACGAAATCCGGTCCGATCACCGATATGTAGATATGCTATTAGGAGGTAGTATTTTTTATTAAAAATCACATAATATAATACGCACAGACTATTCGTGAAATGTGATTGCTTATAAAGTCAATTTTTAAGACACATATTTTCATTCTTTAGTTTAGTAGTAGCCTGAAGTGAGAATTTACAAAACTTATAAATAATAGCTTTGCTTTGTCTAAGTTTTTATTTGGTTTTAATTTTCAGCTATTGCAATTAAATAATTTCATAAAATCAAGTAATTACTTTAACTTGACTATATAGATGCGGGTTATAGAAAAAGAGGTTCAATTTCATGACCACGAGAAGCCATGCGATATTTGTTACACCCTTATCTGATTTCTATCTACAACCGGCACAAGCGCTTCCTCAGAATAATTGAATTTTGCGGTGAACTTCCTGATAGTGATAACTCAATGGCGGTTGCCTATACACATGCTTGGCTGTACCAGATGTTTTAATTAAGTATCTTGATTGCATTGCACGTGCTGCAACCTAGGATACAACTAAGAAACTAATTAGTGTTTACATGTATGTTTACATAATTAAAAACTTGCCCTTGACTGGATAACGGAAATCTATCGAAATAAGTACGTAAAATCTCTTTATACAAAACTAGCTGCGCCATGCGAAACCCGGAATAACAAAGTAGGACAAAATCGAGCTCAAAGGGGTCGGTTACAAACATACATACAAACATACAGGTGAAGCTAATAAAAAGCGTGTTAAAAAGTAACTTGTATGTAATCCATGTTTTCATAAAAAAAAACGGGTTTCGGAGAAATATTATATTATAGTGTGATTTTTGCAGTTTTGCATTTTATAGGATCGTAAATAACACTTAGATGTGTGTAAAAGCTATTGCATGTGATTGTAAGTTTGTTTTATATTTTGGTAATATTTTTTTACGATCTATAGGAAATAACTGACAACTCATCGCGAAATATAGGAACTACAAGTATTCGGAGTCACAAATTTCCTTTGGGGATCTTTTAAGGACGTAGGTGCTAGACGGGATTTAGCAAAAACAACCCTTAACGGGGTGAAAGAGGCAGTTTGTATAGGAGAATGCGATTCTTTGGCCGCATTAACTAGTACAAAATTAGACTATATAACATTGAGCTACGAAATTGAAGAGTTGAGCAGTGGGTGATACCGCTGTGTATAGCTGGTTCTATATAATCACGCATTATTGAACAAACGGACTCGGTTGATATTTGGCACACAAACGGACTGATTTTTAAAGTTCAAGGAGAGTATAAGCATGCCCCTTTTAACAGAGGCTATAGTACGAGCACGGTACGGTATTTACGTATCTTTGTCACAATGAAAATGTTTGGGCATGGGCTGATTATGACACCCTATAAACGGGCTTTTATGAGTTCCACCAGTTTAACTTAAATTAGACTCTGGTCTCTGATTGAGCTAAAATTTTGCATACATCCAGTTTAGCTTGGAGTACTATTGATTGAGGAGGGAGATTTATACAGTTTTTTCATTGGACTTGTTATTGTTATGCATTTCCATGATATAGGTATCAAATGATAGGGTTTATACGAGGACACGTGTTTTTTTTACTATACCTATTATTACAATTTTATACAGAAATAATTACTTTTAGAATGGAGAAAAAATGCACACAGAAAAAGTGTTTAAACACAGAAATCTTAAACAAACATCAATGAAAGACGGGTTTACGGCGCTCGAGATTAATAGGGGCGGAGGCGGGGGTTAGACTTGACCTTTCGCAGCCAGTTTCAATGTCAAGAACCCCTGGGGATAGAGAAGTGTGTCAATAGGTTAATGCCGGGTAGGATACGCGTACCGGGCCTGCCTCAACCGAGCTCATTCAGCGGTCTACAACCTGTTGAATCTCACTCGCCTGGCACTCGTGTCTCAAATAGAATATATAAAAAAAAAAAACGGGGAATTTCAAAATGTCTAACGACCCCATTGACTGAGCCGTGAGTTTAGCAATAGCATTTTTGGGGTTAAGTTTAGCTAGCTGGTGAGGTTGGAAAGACTGCGCAAGCGCGAACTCAAATCGTACGCGCAAATCTGGTTGTATACCACCCAAGCCTCTGACTTGGCTTTACATGCTTGTTGATTGCAAGCAAATGATAATTATGCATATGAAAAATCAATGGTGCGTACTTGGCAGTCCGAAGGTCGCATAATATAGGCTGTGACTGCTGAGTACACTTATTGGTTGGGGACGAGTATTTTCAAAGATGGCGATGTCTATACGCGGTTCCCTACTAACACCCGGTATTAAAATACCACTATCCGTAAGCAAAACGAAGCGTTTTTTGTTTATTGGAACCGGGCGTAAGACAAAGAAGAGGGATTTGCTATGGCTTTACCTCTTTTCTTCCATCAGCAAAGTTGCAAAACTGAGATGAAAGACAATGTATAAAATCCTTTGAGACACGGAAGATTCTTCATTATCTATGCGTCTATAGATGGCTACGTCGAAAACCTAAGCTGCAATCTAAAGAGAATCCCTGTTGATTTTACTTTTATGACTTTAAATATTTTACTTTTATAATGGTTTTGATAGTTACTAGAAAAACTCAAGAAATCGTGTGCATTCTTTGAAGAGAAGGTACTAGACTGTTTTATTTTAGTTTAGTTTAGTCGTTCGAGGACCATGCAGATTTGTATCCATATAATATTTCATCAATAATCACAATTTCTATTGGTACTTAAGTGTTATGGCTATATTCTACCGGCAGTAATCACGTAGTAATGAAAGTGGGGTCAATGTTAGCAAACTTAAGGACACAGTAGCAAATATTAATCGGAAGCTATAATTTGTTCCGGAATTTAACTTCTTAGCAAAGTTCGCGTGTACTGGCGTACCGCCGTTCAGCTGTGCTCAGAGGCGAGGAACTATCATGAAACCGTGTTAAACTTACAAATTTCTGTTTTTAAGAATTTTAGTTAATATTTGGCAACAAACAAGTTCTATACGAAATGCGGACTGTTATTTTTATTAAAACGATAAATGGCAATGAGTTTACAACCAATACCTGAATAAATGAATTTATATATTAGACCTTTTAGATCCGCGTTGTGGTTAGGACGTCGCAGACCCGCGTAGCGCAAAGGCCGTCGTAGGCCCTCGTAGCACATAGGCAATCGTAGAACCATGCGGCGAGAGTGCCATCGTAGACCAACGTAGCACTTACTGCCGCAAGGTCTACGGCGTAGAACTTTGTTCGTCCTAAACCGGCTTATCGCGACAACCAACGTACTAATTTGTGCTATTGTCGATCTTCGTAACACAAAGAGTCGTTTTTGCTACGAGTGTCTACGTAAGTAGACACTCGTAGCAAAAACGACTTTTTAAAGTTCGGTCTTTTTAACTACGGACAAATTGCGCAGCGACCTCTGGACATTGGATATTGAGAAATATTTTTTACTATCTCTGTCAAAGTCCGGTGACTGCACCCAGTGGGTAATCTATCCATACCGGTTTGGTTGAATCTGTCAAACTAAAAGTACGAAAAATGCGTAATAGGTAAGTGTTATCAATTTCTATCACAATAGGATGAATACATATTTAACAAAGGCTTACTTGTTAGTTGAGGTACCCTTGAGTATTGTAGCAGAGGGGAATATCCTATGCAAAGAAAAAAATAAATTGGCCATTCTAGATGTAACATGTTAAGTTCTGAAGAGTTCTTATTTTCTGTACTGTGTGCGTTGAGAATAAATCTACAGCTAAAGAGTCACACAATAATACGGAAACCCAATTTATTTGGAGATGTTTTCTTATTAGAGCAAATTAAGTTGAAAACAATTATGTTAAGAAGGAAGTTACATTTCAAACTACATTGCTATTTCTAAATAAAATTAAAATGCTTTTCTTCACTGTGTTGCTTCTTCATCATACGCATACTGTAGGCTTTCTCCTGTACAGTCCGCGTCGTAATTGTTTGACCACCCCTAATTGAATGCCACTTGTGCGTCATAAAAATACATCAACATCTGATTTTTACGATTCGATTTTGACAATATCATTAGTACTTTTGATAAGTTTTAATGTGCTTTTTTATGCTCTTTACCATGTCCCACTGCTAGGCAGAGGTGATTATGAGATCGTCTATCATCACATAATTCTCCGTTCCCTTTAAATAAGGTGGATGTAGGTTATTGCATGTGGCTAAATATTAACAGGTCAGATCGATCTTTAGGTGAAGCCGCGCTTGCATAAATTGGTCCGTAGATGGATGAACCGTTCCATAGTTTCCTCCGTGCCTCATAAAGCTAAACAGAAGGGCTACTATGACATCTTATAGCAATTCTTATTCCACTGAGTGAAAGAGATGGTGCTAGACACCCTGTATAGCTCTGTCCCTTTCCCTCAGCGGAATAAGAATTGCTTTAAGAGGTCATAGTAGGGCTACAGATTCCGCCGTGACCAAGTTCCCGGCTGTCATTTGTTAATCTTTGACAGTCGTAACAGATAATCGTCCCGACAGTCTGACAACCTTTTCTACAATAGGGAATCGTATTACCCAGTACTAACTAGGTTGAGGAGGTCCGTTAGGCATTCGCTCCATGTAAAGTACTGGTATTCAGCTGCATCAGGTTAGACCTGAATCCGACTCCAATACAGTTGGGAAAAGGCTAAGCAGATGATGATGAGCAGTGTTGGTTATCGTCATCTTCAACCACATTTCTTTCGCTGAACAGAACTCAGCGTATGAGTCCAAAATATATGGTATAATTTGGAGGGGCAGCGAAAGGGTTAATTATTCGTCATCCCCTTTGTTTTTACATTTTCGTCTTTAATCTTTGACGACAACTTCTATAATCAAGGCTTCATATTGATTTAAGTCTAGAGAGCCGACTATCTTGCATGCTCTGTATGTATGTACTCATGTTTGACTGCATAGGTCAGGATACATATAACAACCTCCCAATCACAGCTCTCTGTTATTCATCTTATTGCAGGTTTCGCCCAACATATCGTAGTATGAACATTTGAGCAAATACACGTCTGAAGCAATCAACACAGACGACCAGAGATCGGTAGTGGAAATAAACTTCAAAGAGGTAAGTAATGTGGATAAAACTCCGGACTCCCCTATAAAGTCTCGGAATGATATTAATTTCAAAATTAAACAGGTTTTTTTTCTTTGAGTTTTATGCATAACTCTATCCGATCTTTGCTATAACATTGGTTCCTAACTTTTACGATTCGCCCAAAGGTCTATCTTTTTTTAACTTGGCGTGCAACATATCGAAGCATACCGGCTTTTTCATTATTTATTAAATATATTTTCTTTTCTGATACAAAAGGCGCCACAAAGGCGTGAGGGCCACTGACAACTTCAGTTGCAAAATGGTCGCGTGGCTAAGTCACAGACAACTAAACATGTCTAAATTATAGTAAGAAAAGCTTTTGACCGCGGCTTCGCTCGCATTAGTTTCGGGGTAACACATTTCCCCTTTCCTGATTTGCAGGTATATGTTACCTGTAGTTTTACCCTTGCGCCTTATTTATTGTAATAGCAAAGCTAAGTTTTCCCTCTTCTTCCCTCATTTATCAATATTTTATTTAAAAAAAAAAATAAGCTATGTCCGTCTCCAAGATCCCAACTATCTCTGTACCAAAATCCATCAAAATCGGTTTAGCCATTTATGCGTGTAGACGTAACAAACAAACTCAATTTCGCTTTTATAATATTAGTAAGGATAAGTAAGGACTAAGTATTAATCAAAAATGTTCCATCACTAAGGCTTGGCGTCGGGGATGAAGTAACGTAAAAAGGCGTTGGCGTGCAAAAGGGTAACGGCTATTATTAAACATAAAGTTTATTCTCCTAGTACTTTATAGTGTCTGCTAAAGGATTCAAAGTCGTGCTGGAGAAGAAAAACCGACCGTCTCATACAAACTTGCGATATAAACAGCCATATCTTTTGACTGCGTAGACTCACGAAGGTTAAGGGGACCACAGACCAAAAAATATGGTTTTAATTTCAACTCGATACCTCTACGCGTTCCCGAGTTAAAGTGTCTTGACAGACAGACAGACCGACAACCGTGTGATCCTATAATATATAATGGTTCCATTTTTATCCTTTTGTTGAACGGAACCCTAAAAAGGTTGGAAACGATTGCATAGCAATCAAAACAGTGAAGCAACTGATATTTATATAAATATACTGAAATAAATCACGTATAAAATTAAACTTAAATACCGTAAACAATTATCTGCAAAATTGGAAACCAGATTCAATAAAATAGTTCTTTGAATTAAAATGGTACCGAATAACGAGTTCCATGAAAACTGCTTTCAACGTTGCAGTAAATTTGTTAAAATAATTTAAAAAAATATATATACCCTTTTTTAAAACCTTGTTGATAGTGAACACTGCCTTGATATGTCATTATTTTTGGCGAAACGGTTGTTTTAGTTTTCATCTAAACTAATGGCGTGTCAGGCCCAGACTCCACCAAAGCGGAGACCAGCGAAGCGGAGAGGAGAAGGGTGGAAACCGACCAATCACATTGCTTTAAATCTACATAGCGTCTCTCATCTTTACTATGATTGGTTGACTCTAGCACATCTCCTCTCCGCTCCGCTTTGGTGGACACCGGGCCTAAGGGTCGTCAGCTGAAATTTGGGAACATGCAAACAAAGATTAATCTTTCGAGATAAAGTAAAACGCAATGGGCTAAGCGCGCAAGATATCCAAATCACCGTTCCCAACGAATAAAACGCTGTGTATTCAAAAATCGTCATCGACTTGACTTGAGTCAAGATCATTATTTACGATACGATATTTATTATGTAAGTGTGATAACTGAGTTAGGATTCTTAGCTTTGTGTTCTTTGAGAGTTCTAACTTTGATTAAATTCTTATAGATTGATTAAAAATGTTTGCTTATATCAGCACACAAACTCGAGTAATTACTTTAACTTGACTAAAGATACGGGTGTAAGAGTAATACAGTTAATTTATCATTCAAATAATACCAGCCTATAACTATCCTACTGCTGGGCAAAAGACTGTTCTCATACAGAAAAAGCACGAGAATTGATAACCACGCTTGCACAAGACGGGTTGGCAGTTTCAGACTTATATCTTACTATCCCACTAATATTATAAATGCAAATGTTTGTGAGCATGTACATCCTATCTTACTAATACTACTGATAAGCGCGGGCGAAGCCGCGGGCGCCAACTAGTTAATTTTAGGCCACGTTTGTTTACGAAGTTTTCCTTAACCGATGTCTGTGACGTCTTAAATAAACTTTAGAAAGTACATATTAATTGAAAAAGTCACATTGGTACTTCTCCGAATTTTAACTCACTACCTTAAGCATGAAATACAAATATTACAATGGCGATTACATTCAAATAAAAATATTCTATTTTAAATTAAGACTTAGTTTTGTTTCTTATTAATATTATGAAATCACAAATTCAAATCAATTGGGACTTCTTTACAAGATGCAGCTTACGCACCTAGTCTTCACATTTGTTTTTTTTTTAATATTTAACGCCATCATTTTTCCGAGGGAAAAACATGAGTTCATCTTACCAATCATATATAAATGCAAAATTTAGGATGGATCTTTGTTACAGAGACAAATTATCTCATACACAAAAATGTCCACGCAAACAACTAGACATCTTATTTTGGAAAAAGTGACAAGCGCTAAAACCCGTGTACAATGCGTTTCAAATAGGATTAATATTGACCTCGCGCCATGTTATGACGTCACATCTGTCAAATAAAAATAATGCTTTAATGTCAAATTTGACAGTTAAGGGTCATAAAATGGTGCGAGGTCAGCCAAATTGGACTATACATATTTCCATCACACAACCAGCTTCACCACCACACCCAACACTACCAAGACAACGAGGTTTCCATCAACAATCTCTAAGGAAGACTTACCGATGTTTTCGTGGTTTAGCTTGCGCAAATGTTTGACGTTTATGTCGTTCCGGTTCCGTAGCTGCTTGACTGCGACCAGCTCGCCCCGGTATTGGCCGCTGAATACGATGCCCTGGGCTCCTGCGCCCAGGTACATCATATCCGACAGCTTCTCGTATGGGATATCCCATTCTTCCTCTGTTGACAATGAGAGTATTTTGAGTTAATTGAGGGTACTTTTTAGTCTAGTTAAAGGTTCTATTTCCACCACATGAAACTGTTTCGTTTTAGGGAATTCGTTTATATGCAATTCTAAAATCGTTAATGTTTCATGTTTCCGAATACTAAAATGTATTTGATAGAAAACATCAACACCATCAATTCATTCAATAAATTAAATTAAAAAAGACCATCGGTTCGAAGAAAAAATTAACCACACATATCTGAAGAGCACATATATGTTTTTTTGTTGATTGTACATTACCCGTATAAGTGTCACTTAAATAAAAAATGAGTGTCCCCACTAAACCACGCCTATATAATAAAAAATATTTAAAAAAACTGACACTGATCGAGTAAATTAAATTAGAACAGATTAATTCGAAGCCTTTTTATCTTCAAGATCACAAAGGCTTACCCCCGAATACTGAAACGTCACTTAAAGTTTGAGGGCTGCTTAACATTTGAGCAGCTCTTAAACTTCAGATTTTGTATTGACAAACGTCACTTCTGAGTATCTGTTAAATTTAAGTGGTACTTAAACTTTGAGTGACGTTTCAGTATTCGGGGGTAAGTGTGTCAATATGGCTCGTTAGTTTATTATAATAATGTATATATTGGCATCTGAACAACTAAACAAACGAGCTGTCTCTAAATCAGGCATTATATTTTCAACATACCTCCCCACATACTACAACTGAGTCTGCTCCACAACCATAGGGGTAAACTCACTGAATTTCTTGTGGAAGCTGCAGAAGATTGCAAGACTGTCTTTGCATTTTTGTATAGAATCAATTTTGTAGTATTGTATAATTATAAAGCCCATATGTGAGTGCTATGTATTAATATTGACTTAACCACGCCCTGATTGTTGAGAATGTCTTGCTGATGGTGGCGGATGTGTCGTGTGTTCAATTCAAAATGGTAGAGCTGAATGGGGCAGATCTATGCGTCTTGTTCGTAAACGGACGCTGTCAGTTGGGACTGATCACCTCTTAGCTGCCACAGTTTATCTAAATTAATATATATTTTTTGCTTTTATTCTGGACGCTTTTAATGTGCACGTCGAACTACATTGTTCTCATCTCAACATAAATGATGTCACCATGATCTTGGTGAACCATGATTATGATTTAAAAGAGTGAACATGGAGTTGATGTTAATTATAATGCTGGATTAGCAGAGAAAGCCCATCTGATTCAATGTTGAGCTTCTTAAAGCTTTAATTGCACATCCACTTAGATATTGTTATAACGATTTTTACTTCTGGCCTGATTCAAACTCATGGCATCGGGTACATATTAACTTTGCTGGACCAGTTCATAGGACGATGTATCTGTATATAATAAATCTACACTTAAAATGGCCAGAAGTAAAAATCAATGTTAAAACAATGTCAAGTGGATGTGCAATTAAAGCTTTAAGAAGCTCAACATTGGGGTAATCCAAGAATGTCCCGTGCTTGCTGGCATATTTCTGTTCACTTGACAGCTATCACAATTTGTTACTAAAGCTTCAATTTCTTGATTCAGGCCTGACCACCAAAAATAGCTTCGTGCAAACGATTTTGATATCACTAGCCCTCATGAGCCTCATGTAAGCCCTGTAGCATATGTTCTCGCATTGGTGGCAGTTTAACCACACAAATGCCCCATATGATGCAGTCATTTGACATAGATAGCTCCTTCCTTGTTAGCCAATATAATTTCATCTTACTGTAGCTTACAGTGTCAGGCCATCTGTGCAATATCCAAAACTTCACTATCGGTAGAATTTCGTCAAATCCAGTTTCTTCTGCAATTGCAATATGTTTTGGTGAAAACTGAACTGCACTTGGGAGTTTCCGACAGCAATAGAATATCTTCCACGTCGACAGTCTTACAATTTTCATTATCCATTGGCCACCTACTGAGGGCATCCGCATTTCCTATACTAGTGCCACGTTTATATTGTAATTCATAATCAAATGAGTTCAACTTTAGGTATAGCTTTATTAGAAAAAACTTCCATACAGTATCTTTACCTAGAAGCCTATACAGTGGTTCTAATAATTCTTATTCATAATAATATTAATAATGTTGCTTTGTCTTTTACGGACCAATCATAAAAGTTCAGCAATCCCAAAAAAGCTTGCAGCTCTTTAACATTTCTTGGGCTCCTCGCAGTCAAAATCATATTGATCTTTTTCTCACTTGGATGAATACCAATGTGATTAACCACATAACCTTGGAATTCCACATTTGTTTCGGTTCAACCGAAGTCCTACATGCTTTAGACATGCTAGTACTTTTTCCAGCCTTGTTATGTTGTATCTTATCTCCACTTATTAAAATGTCATCTAGCAACACCGTCACTCCTTTAATACTGGCCAATGTTGTTGATATCACTGGCTGAAATATGCCAGGGCACAACTTCAAACCATAGAGTAATCTCTTCATTTTATATAATCCCTTTAATGTGTTAATTGTCAAAAGCATACCTGTTTTATCTGCAATCTATTGGGCCAGATTGATCTTTTTTGTTCCCATGACATAAATGTGTAAGAACAGCCCGAAGCAAACACAAACTCGATTAATCTGTTATTTAGTTGAAGTTGTACATTTATGGCAGGTTCACGGAATGTTCCTCCCACACAATATATTCCATTCATAAATTCTTCCACCTCTTTGATATCACCAGTTTGATTATTGTTTTTTCTGCACATTTTTGCTAAGTGGCCTATTTTACTGCACGCATTATATTTAGCAGAAACAAACTTGCATTTGTGATACAAGTGGCTTCCTCCACATCTATAGCATTTAAACTTATTTTTCTTCTTTTCCATATATTTACTTAAAATACGCGCCTCAAAAGTGGAATTGTCAACATCAGCCCGTTTACAATACATTACAATGCTCTTGCACTGCATAGTATTTGCAGAGCATACACTTAATGATTTTTCAATAGCAGGCACTTTGAGTATTTTCAGATCTTCAACACATCTTTCAGCTTGCAATGCCAGTTCTACAGCTGTGCATTATGTCAGGTTAGCCTTCTTCAGTAAATTCTCTTGTAGTTTGGCATTATTAACCCCACACACTAGTCTATCTCTCAAGGATTTTTCTAAATGTATGAACTTGTAAAACCTACACATTTTTCGAAGTGCTGCAATCTACTCCTGTAAGATTTCTTTTTTACCCTGGTACCTACAGTGGAATTTAAATGATTCTACAATTTCATTTGGTTGCGGACTAAAGTAAGGAAACACTTATGATTTAACTAAGTTATACAGATCACTAGTAAAAGATGCAAAAAGAAAGCTTTTTGCTTATTAGGTTATGTTATGCTATGTGCTTATATGAAATAACCAAATCTCTCTTTATATGATTCCCAATCCCCACTTTTAATATCAAATGTCTCAAAACCTTTATCAGCCATTGTGCCTCCACTGGTTTTCCGAAATTTTCACTGTTGTTCACTATATTTTACCAATTATTCACCACCTTATGTACTTACTTGATATTTCATACTGATTTTTAAAGGAAGTTAAGTATTGCTTGAAAACTACTGTACCCTCACTTTCAATGATAATAAACTGACAGCAAACTATTGATTTGTCAAACACCACAATAACATTAAAAATTAAATTAGAAAAATATTTAAATTGATTAAATAATATATATATAAATAAAACTTGGATAAACAAAATATAAATGAGTGGGTAGAAGCCTGTGTCTACCCACAAACATTATAGTTTAAATAGCAATTCATATGTTATTCTTTGTGCTCTATATTATATGTAAGCTATTCAAATAATGCAGTTATTCCTCCACAAAAGGAATAAAATTTTGCAAACCAGTCTATAACAGTAAAATGAAGTAAGGGTACTTCATTTTAAGAAGAAAGTGCGCAGCACACAACCAAGAATTAGATAGGATATAGGTCAAGGACGTGCGCGATGTGCATCTTCCAAGAATGGTGCACGAAACCAAGAGCTTACACATTCACGCACCGCCCACCTATTGAACCCACGCCGCATCCAAAACATCAATAAAACTCCCAACATCCCCAAATCGAACACGCAGTGTTCACCTTCAGCTAAGATCTATTTTTAGAACAAAATGCATGGGGTCCAAACAAACAATTAGATTAAAATCACCTTGAGGTTTGAGGTCCGCTGGGCTGAACAGCGAGAAGACGGTCGAGAAACAACTCATCACGCCCCCCATCCATAATGCTTTCTTTATGTCTTCTTCTTCTTCCAAGGCTGGGAAACATCCTTGAAGCCTTCCCCCAATAATGTCCGGTTCATCGGGGTCGTCCGGAGGAGGACCCCCGTCCATTTTGGTGATTTCCTATATCTATAAACGAAGAATTAGAAGTATAATTAAAACATTTATTTGTTAAAGATTTGCATTCCTGGATTTAAAAAAATCAAAACAAGAATTACACTTACCAATAGTATTAAGCGTGCACCATGGACAAATATTTTTTCTTTTCTATCCGCTTATAAAAGACGAACCAACAGGAGCAGGCCTCTACTAGTATTGCCAGCTTGAAAAGTTCAAAACATCATGAATATCGAAAAAATCGTTGAGACTAGAAACGTTTTATCAATTTAAATTAAAACATAACATAAAATTCTTTTAGATCATTTTCTTTTAATTTTGCTTGTATTGCTACTGTTTACCACCACATAGTTTTTCTACTTATTTATTACATTACATTACATTCGAACTTCCTTTATCCTCACTCCGTACTTTACCTATTCTTGTCACTCGACACAGTTTTAACGAATTTTAAGGTATCCATGACAAAATCCAATGACAAGACGGCCGACCCAGAACCTGAGCTACGGGTTCGAGTTTGGTGACTCTTGATTCCCTACTTAAACAAAAAACAGGACACGATATTTAATAAAATGTCCCATCGTTAAACATTTCCAGATTTACACTACAGTCTTCAAATAAACTCAACCAGAAACAATGTTTTGTCTTGTTGCAGTTTACTTCAGTTTGGAGTACCTATTTCCGTTCGTTAGGTTTTGTTTTAATATTTTGGGGTATCATTTTTCATTATGAAATGAAGCAAGCCATCATGTATTTACCTATGTCATCATTTCAGCAGCCCGGAATCACCCACTTTTAGGTATAGGCCTCCCTTTTGTTCTGCAATTTTGCGATTGTGCTCAGTTTTAATAGTTTTTTAGGCAAGCGTTTTAGTAACTACGAGGACTGATGCCGATATATCATATACATTTTAGAACGATAAGTAAAAATGTCAACTTTAACTTGACAATCGATGACGCAAGAATCCACAAGATTGTCAATTGTAGGGGGCAAGCAAAAGTCCAACACGAGTGAGTGCGGTGTCCAGTCGCATAAAATTTACTTTAATTTCACTCACTTTATTTTACTTCTTACAAAGATAATATATTGTTAATGGTGTTCGTTAAGGTTATATTAATAGACCGTTAATCTCAAATCACGATTGTTTGTTTATTTTCCGAGCTGCCGCGAAGTTCCTGTTTCCAAAATGGATAAAAGTTTATCTTTACAAGAGCTATACGCAGTTTACAAGCGATGGGTAATTAGCAATCCTGGGGTAGTAACAGACGTCGAGACAGTAGCAACGTGGTCTTCTTACTTCGTGGCAGGGAAGATAAACAAATCACCTATAGTGTCTGAGTTGGTTTACTCTCTGTCCAAACTCGTGTCACTATTCAACGACAGGCTCATTAGAGAGGCGTATGGTACCGACGAGCCTTACTACGGTCTTCGGGAACAGATCAAGCTATGGCTGACAGTTGTACACTACTGTGAAGTGTTTGTAGAGCTGCTAGTGAAGAACAGATGGGGCACGCGAGGGAAGTGGACTATCGCGACCTTGCTACAGGTGTTCAAGTGCTCCTCCGCGCTTGTCCTGCTCTTCAGGTTCAAAGAGCTACCTATTGCACATCCCCCAATAGCTGCATTGCAGAGGAAAAAGTTCACAGAAGGTAAGGAGACAGATGAGAACTCCAATTCTTTCTTCACCCTTCGGAGATCAGGGCGCGTGATTCGACGAGTTGACGGCGCTCCCTCAGTAGCATTCCGTGACTGGGAACCTGTGAAGATAACAGATGACAGGCCAGGGGCAGCTGTGAATGTGAAAGATTTAATTTATGCTGAATCACTCCACATTCTCAAGCCTTTAATACATTTAGCATCAATGAGAGTGTTTGGAACAAAAGCTTGGAAACAGTGGGCTATTGCTCTCGCCATAGACATAACAAGTATGAGAATGTACAGCAAATACATGAAAGATTTGTCTTATGACCAACGGCTTGAGGTAAGCCGTAGAAAGTTAAGCCTAGTTCTGTACTTATTGAGGAGTCCTATGTACAACGGCTACTCGAAGAATGTTATTGAGAGTGCATTGACATCAATGTCACACAAAGTACCTGCCATGTCATTTATCTGTGGACCGATCATACAATATTTAAGCCATTGGCAAGATATCTACTTCTACATGTGGGCCTCATAGAGAGTTTGTTATGGATGGATATGAAAATCATAATTTGGACTTGTATTGTATAAACAACTGGTGTCTGTAACTCCATATCCAAGGCCCGAACAGAATTATATATATTAGGTGGTTTAGTTTACTTAAGGTATTATAATGTTAATATTCATATCAGTTGATTCTACAGCATTATTTTGTTGGTTATTAACAGTAAAAGAAGATATTGATTGACCTTGATATACAATCATGTATTATCTATTGCAAAACAAATTGATGACTGATGGCAACTCTAGAAAGTAAAATTATTGTTGAAAAGAGAGTAGCTAACTTTAAAATGACCCCTAATGACAATAGTTTACAAAACTAAGTATACATATACAAAAATAGGATGAAATTATAATATAATGTCATAATGACCACTTTGCTTTAGCATGGAAGGTGTGAAGTGCAGTAAAATGTATGAAATGCACATCAACTTGAATGTTGAATTAATTCTTGCTTTGATTTGAAATCAATATTGGGTCAAAAAGTATGTTTTTATTGGGTTTACAAAAGTTATCAATAATGTAGCCAAGGTCTCAATGGCCCTGCCAGGGTTGCGTGTTGTTACTGAGAATACAAAAATAGATACCACGGCCCTGGAACATAAAAGGCAAAAGAAGGAATATGGGTGGATTGTAGTCAGTAAACGTCTGACATGCTCTTTATGCTAGTTATTTGATAATTTCTCACCTGCAATAAAAGGCCTTAGTGGCCAATAAGGAGTTTTATAGTCATTGATTTTATTGTTAAGTTCATATTGATTGCAATAAATGAGGTGTATAATATCTAAACCTGCTTCAATTACTATCACAAGGTTTCACTAAATAGGATTATTCACTTTAAACAATATGCATTTTATACACACAAGTTAGTAGACTTTGATCTCAGAAGGTTCAAATTCACGTTTAAAACTAGTTCATATAAGAAGGTACTTTCATTTTGAAAACTAAATTCTCAATTGTTGTCTCAATTTACTATACAAACAAATAAATATGACCCTTTCTTAGCAGCTGTGTAGAAAAGATAAATAATTATTCATATAAAGATTTGAAAATAATTTCCACATTAATCAAAAGTTATTTGTTGCTGATAAAGATTTTTCTCATTGGATTCGTTTTTTTATTACCTAATTAAAATTAATTATTGTGATACGTTTTCTTTTTAATATTATAAATTTAAAGCTTGTATGCTTAAATGTTTGTTACTCAATGCTATGACATCAACCAGAATAAAAAGTATCCTTTCCCGTTGTCCACACAGAGAAACTTTATCTAACTCTATCTACCAAAAATTTAAATTCATTCAAAGTTTTGACTTGTAATGTCTTGCATTTGCATTGGAGGGACTCGTGTTGATATAAAAGCAACCTTTAGGGTCAACCTTAAGGTTAAGTCGCGCTTGCCTAGGTTGGTCTATGGATGGGTGACCATCCATTGCATACTAAGTTTCCTCCGTGCGTTGTCAACCTCATTAAGCTGTTGGTACAGGCTGGTTCAACTTTTTTACCACTTAACCTTCAATTCTTGTCCAGTATTTACTCTTAATATTTACATGTGAATGACACATCCTTATTGTTTGCTCTTATGTTCTACAAACAAGGATGTTGTTTACTAGTATTTTCTGTTAGATAGACAGTTTTATATCATACTAGCTGTGCCCAGCGGTTTCACCCTCTGCACACTTAGGGGTATGAAAAATAGATGTTGGCCGATTCTCAGACCTACCCGATATGTACACAAAACTTCGTTTAAATCGGTCCAGCCGTTTCGGAGGAGTGTGGGAACGAAAACTGTGACACGAGAATTTTATATATTATATTAGATATTGCATATTAGGCTAATGTTCACAATATGTACAGAGCTAAACATGATTTTAATAGGCTGTGTTGTCCATACACAAACACTAAAGTAAATATCTATATTAGTTAGTATATACAAAAAAAAAACTTACGAAATATGACTTTATTACCTAGTTAATGACAACAAGTTAAATTATCTGCATCCTCAATTCCGTTGGTTCTGTTTTTTATGAAAGTACATAAAGAATAAGGAATTTGTTGTAAATGTCTGGGATTTGTTTCTGTTATCAATTTCTAAAGCATGATGATTTTTCATAAGACTTTCATATTATGAAGAATTTTATCGATAAAAAAACAAGGTAGGTAGTTAAACTATGCAACATTTGATAATTATAGAGTAAAAAAATAAATTAGAAAAGAATTTGCATGAAGTGCCAATTTTGTATCTTTGATAAGTTTCCTATCATAGATGTGACTGTTGAGATAATGTGTACCTAATAGAAAAGTCCCCCAAATAACTTAGGATAAGGGCAGGAGAAGAAGGCTAGGTTTAATATCATGAATGTGAAAATACACACGACAGCATGTCAACCTATTCTAAGGTTAAAAATGGATTTGTATAAGTTGATCTGCCGTCGTGTGTACACACACACACACACACACACACACACACACACACACACACACACATAAGATAACATCTTTTTCATGTGGGTGTAGACAGAAATGTATGTCTGATTAATAAAGTAGGATTTGGTGCTTATGTTGACAAAGAAATGTAGACAGAACTATTACATAATATGTAATCATGTAAATTTTTTTTATTTATTTGATTACTAGTTAACATATTCAAATTGAATGTGAATATAACTGTAATTGAAAAATTATTATAGTACAGGCAGGTTACATGTAATATTGTTTGGAAAAGTTTTTAAATCAATAGGTGTCAGATATATACAAAAGTTTAAAAAAAAATAAGATTGAAATACAGCTTCGAAATATTTCAAGCTTTGAGGTTTTTCAACAAGGGAACACTGCAGTAGTTCTGGAACTGCAGTAAATTTATGACAAAATTGACTGTTTCATACAAAAATAAACCAGATTTATTGAATGCGTGAGTCCCATACTTAAATTGTATGTTGGGTATAGTAGGTTTTTTATACTTTTTGAAATATTATTGAATATACATTGTTATAGATATTTAGTTAAATAGTAGAAAATATTAACATTCCAATTATGTGGGAACATTATAGGTTGGAAGGGACACCGACGCGAAAACGGATACTACCATATAAGTACTCCATATTGATAGACGCGAAAACGGATACTACCACATACTCCATATTGATATTGTAAATTTGTAATGGTGCAATACAGTCATATTGTATGGAATAGCTGTTTTTTAACTGGGGTTTGGTTTTTTTTTCGGATGTGATGAGATCATTAAATAACGTCCCCCGTTCTGGGCGTAGCGGGGGAGTGTGTTAGACTTCTATGGACTAAAACCCATCCATGTTCCTTTTTTTGCCCTTTGTGTTCTGGGGACGCGGTACCTCCTTCGGACAACCCGCAACCGCGGACGGGGTTTTTAGAATTATGTAGGTACTGAGCATGTCGTAAGTGTTTTCGCGTCGGTGTTACCACTCTACATTTTTAAATACAGAATAAAAAGCAATAAAATATAATGTAGCAATAAAATGTGTTGTGTTAGGTATCAATATAAATGTTGATGTTGTTTTTTGGTATTCAAGGAGGTTTGTTTTATATCAAATCTTATGATTAAGTTAGCTTTCATTATTTATGGATATGTTATTACTTATCTATGCCTAGAGTTAACAATAAATGGTGATGGATACCAATCATAGAATTGATTTAAATGTACAGACGTCAGCAGGTCAAGCTACCCCAAACTGTAAATTTTTCCCAATGAGCCTTGAAAAGAAATAAACTCGAAAATCTATCAAAGAAACCTGAAAGATTGTAGTAGCTTGATGTGCTCGCGTCTGTACATGTATCACACAGGTATATTTACCTAGTATAGCCGAATGATATACATATAGGACTTGTTCGTTGGGCTAGTGTTTTCTAAGAATTATGCGAATAAATATTGAACATAAACATTGTTTTTGTAAATAGTACAGGATGTACATCGGCGGACAATCAGTTACTTCGTGTATAGTAGATATCATTCCAAACACCCCTACATAGACAATTTTACCTGTAATAAAAAAATGCTGTTTCCTACATAGTTCCGGTGTAGGTAATGTATCACATGGTCCATATGTAGCTGCAAAAACAGCAATTTTTTTTTCTTTATCAATGTACGGCACGGCTTTTTGACGGTCAATGTATGGCACGGCTTTTTGACGGATCAGTTGGCACAGTGGTTGAGCGATCGACTGCAGCGCTGCCTGTCGCGGGTTCGATCCCCGCACGGAACAAATATTTGTCTGACCTACAGTTAGTTGTTTCGGGTCTGGCTGATGTGTATGTGGGTTTAAATGTTTGTTAATACACCCACGATACGGGAGAAATTCCTAGAGTGGGGCAATGTTTTATATTCTTTTTAAATGTTAACATCTCTGCACTCAGTAATAATAGCTGACAATAAATGTTGTTTATCCCTGGGTAATCGATTGACTTCTATAATTTAAGATTTGGTACGTAATTAATTTATATTTAGTGTAAGTTAATTTTTTGGTTGGTAAATACTTATATCACAGGTATTTTTTTTTAACAAATATGTGGTCACAGAATTTGATAATATATAAGAACACAGTTTTGATTAAGTACTGAAATGTTCTTAGAAACTTATTATGTTTTTGTAATGCAAAAAGTTGTAATTCGACATCCATTTTTTGCCAAAATAACAAATGTTTTTCGAGGGGTTCAGTTCGGTTTTGCATCCGCGTTCTGCAGTCCCGTTCCTGCATTTTGTGTAAAAACTGCAAGCCTGAACAACTGAATAATAGACATTTAAAAATCTATTTTACCTCAACCATACTTTGGTAGTCTGATGTACGCCTTCTGTGCCTTTTATAGAATTATGATCACTAATGCACCAATTATAGTTGCTGACGGGTTTCCGTTGTAGATTTCAGATATTGAGGAAGGCGTGAAAAATAGAAATGTTATTAATTAAAGATTCTTCACATGTATATGTTTGTCACAATACCGTAGCAGTAAACATGTTTTTTTGTTGGTGAATATTCTGTTGATTACATTATGTGTATTGAAGTTGTTGGAAGGTGAATAAACGCTGAAAATAACGTAAACATTGTATTTATTTCAAGGAATATTTTTATTTTTAACCATTATAGGTAACTAGCTTTTGCCCGCGGCTTCACTCGCGTTAAATTCGGGGTAAAACAGTTCCCCTTGCGCCTTATTGATTTGTAATAGCAACGCTAAGTTTTCGCTTTTCTTCCCTCTTTCTCCCTTACATCCCACTTTTTTCAAAAAATATAATCCTATGTCCGTCTCCTGGTTCCCAACTATCTCTGTACCAAATTTCATCACAGTCGGTTTTGCCATTAAAGTGTGAAGAGGTAACAAACAAACTCACTTTCGCTTTTATAATATTAGTAAGGATACCTATCAATGACTAGTTCAGTAGTTTCCTATATAAACACCCGATTTCTAGAACGAATATTATTGGCACGTCAAAACTAAAAGTAAAGGACTGGCTTTTTTATCTTGACCACACAATATGGCATGGATTTTGACGCCCTTTTATCATTTGATTGCTTATTTTACTTAATCGAATATATAAATTAATTTTACATATCACACTTATCTACGACCTAATCTCACATTTGGTTGTCTTAACTCAAAATGTAAATAGACATCATAATAATTATGATGTGTTGATAAATCTTACCAATCTAGTAACATTAACCTTGATACGACGTAAAAAATAACCCAGAAGTAGAAAAAAAAGCAAATTTTGTGTATGTTAATCAGATTAGGTTAGCCATTCTGAGAGCACACATCAATAAATTATAATAAAGTGACAATCCATTCAATGGTATAACTGCCTCGAGACACTTGAATTGCGCTTTGGTAAAGTGAGGGATAAAAAGAAACAACAAGATCCAACAAAATTATTTTTTATTCTTAAAACTCTAATCACAAATAAATAAGTATCTAAATAAAATAGTTGACACAAACATTATGAATCGAAAGACAGAACCAACCTAAACCACATAATTCTTTTTGAACAAAAAAATGCTAACCAACTTATTAATAAAGAAAAATCTGATATACATAACATACTTGAAAATAAATTAATGTTCACACATATTTTTTTTCACAAAAAGAAACAGTGTTACAGTCATAATAATATACTAATTATATTTAAATTGTTTCGTGTGGGCGGCGCTTATGAGAGGAAAATATAACTATCATAATGCAAACTTAACCGCCACGGAACAGTATATTTTGTTACTGTTCGCTCATTACAAGAGATTTTCTATGTTGTGTACTAGCTAGTTCATTTTGTACAATTATACCCAAAACAAACATGATAAGCTTTCTTAAATAAAATCAATTTCAAGAGTGACAATATTTGTAATTTGGCACTTTCATGGAACATAATTATGTGTTTAAGGAGAGTTAATTTTACCATTCCAAGATAGTCGGTACAGTTTGCAAAATAATAATATACACATAACATCACAGAAACGCAGCAAGCAGTATCAATCATTGCCCGCCCACTTTTTTTCACAAAACTTATCCTTTAACACATAGAGTATATTAAAAAGTATATACTATTTTACGTACCATAGATCACATGTATTTATCCGTCCTATCATTCAGATGAAATGTTTATGATCACCATTGTCCAATTCAATTACCAATCCCGAGAATAAATTAACTTATCTGCAATTTCATATCCAAAACCACTAACATAACACCCATAGCCATCAATATATTCTAGAAAGCTGAATTATTTCAGCAAGAAAAGATGTATTTCATAAAGTTTATAATCGGATAATCCTACAATACTTTTAAAATATTCCATCAATAATGATTAATTATCATGTTTAAAAATTGTAGAGCAAAAATGTTCTTAAATATACCAATATTATCATAAAACATCAAGTATACCATTTCATAATGGTTAATAGTATAAAGGGATTAAACTCTGCTGCAGGGAATGGCGCTGACTGATCAAATTACATGAAATACAAGAGGACGTTCTCGCACCTCACGGTTTACACCTAAGTCTAACCTGTCTGAGCAATGTGTTTATTCCCTTATAAAAATGCATGGTCAGAAAAAGATAATAATATACATTTGGAATAGTTAAATTCTATTATTAATATCTTAATTGTAAAACATTTTAGGGCCGTGTCCCACTGGGACCTAATAGCTGTAGGCTACAGGCCACGTCATAGTTTTACACTACAAATTGCTGTACTTTGCATGTCTACAATTAGATTAAATATACGTACTGGCAGTATCTGCGTTCATACAATCATAATGATTAGTGTCAAACTACGAAAATTTGTTTACCCTAAGGGTCGCGAGAGGTCATGAACCAGAACCTACAAATTCATGGATTTCAAGACCATGTCGGAGAAACTAGAAGTAGTAAAATGTACACAAGAATTAAAATGACGTGTCTGTCCCTCATTCTAATACATTACGATAAACAATGTAATGTTCCAGTCTTGTCTCACAAACACACTTTAAAGTTAAGTGTCCATCATTCTAATAAATGCATGAGTAGTGTCCGGACATTTCTAATATCTCTCTCAATTTACGTAGGACAGAGATGTCTTCGAAATCACCTTCACTCACCATATAAATACGTAATATTAACATACGTGAGCTCCTCAGGAAAGGAGTAGCACGGCGCTAACACCGTGTTACAAAATACATTGTGAAATACGAATAAATAAATAAACACGATAAAAATTTTGTATTATCACCACTTAAGCTCTTGGATTCGGTCGATCGACTGGGAAGAATGAATGTAGTCGATCTAGTGCGTAATGCTAGACGTAGTTAGGTTCCACCAAACCTTGGAAACCAATATCCCTGAGAGATATTTTTCGATGGCATATTAAGCCAAGTCAGAGGCCAATGGGCGGCATATAAAGTCAGGCACAGGCCACACGATAAAAGAAAAGATCAAACCATAAACAAAATCACAAGAGAGCTCTCTTTGGATGCTCTAAACCTAGTCTATGTCGAGAAAAACGGCTTCGTTTTGGTCGCGCGGTGCGTGGTTACGATTATCATGTGCGCCATGAATAGGTACAATACGTAATCGTAACACATCGCACTATTCTCGCCTGTCGGCCTCAATACGGTCCATAACTGCTGCGAAGTTAGTCTCGGGCAGCGGAGTGCAGTGCGAGGACTTGTAGTCGTGCAAGTACTTGTTGATCTGTAAAAAGAACGATATTTCATCGATCAAATTATGAACAGTATTATGAAAAAAATTGTCAGGGAGTTTCAGATATTGTGTTCTCGTTAAAATAGTTCCTTTATCTTTAAGGGGATGCTGCTCTTTCGAGAGAGCAAATAATAAAAGTCTGCTGTTGTGACCATGGATGTTATAGTGTCTGCCAAAAAATAAACTGTCTAGTCAATGCCCCCTCTCTTAACTTAGCATTATTGGTATTAGCTATTCTATATTTTTTTAACGTATTTCTGAAGCGCGGAGGAAACTCAGTATGTAATTATGGTTATCCATCTAAAGGGAGCGTAGGAAATGAATTATTTAACCGAAAATTTCGACGGAAAATACAGGAGGGCAATAAAAATTGTTATGAACGACAAATCTGGCTACATTATCAGTCTTTGTCATGGAGGTTGCAACAGCGTCAAAATATCGGGTGCAAACAAAAATTACGATGATATCCCGTAATTGTCAGTTTAAATAGTGCTATAAACCATGAAATCTTAAAACAATACATGAATTATTTACCAAGGGCAGCAGTGGACGCTCGAATTCCGGGATATCAGCTAAGTTCAAAGCATTGCGCTGGTTGTCATTCATTGCAAGCAGTTTGAAAAGCGCCACCTTTGCGAACGGGTTCGACACTGAAGTTTGGTGCCTTTGCTCAATCAGCTCCATGAGCAAGAAGTTTCCACGGTTCGTTGAAAGGATGCCTTGTCTGGAATGAGTCAAGTTGAATAGTTACACGATCGTATAGTGCAGCATGGTTTTTTGCTCGCTTTTATGACAGGTCACAGGTCACTGTTGTAAGTATTTGTGATTTTGTCTGTGGAAACTGTATTGAAAAACCAAGATGGCGGTAAAAACGCGCGAAAATGACCAATCACCACAATGTTAGCATATCATAAAGTATTAATACCATTGAGATTTTTGAGAAAAATAAAGGTATATAAAGTTCATTTAAACCCACTGGATATCGGAAAAATTATGGCAATAATACTGCACCATAGAGGAATACTTTCCACAAAAAAACTCCGGTACAGTTGTTTCAGATATATTATCTCTGACTTTGCATTACTGTTAAAATTACAGTGAATTTTATTTAAGTCGCTATTGTCAGAGGTAAAATGATAGTGAAAGGACTGTAGCACATATTTTTATGTACAGTCAGCAAAAGAGATAAGCAACCAAGTTCTTGAGATATAGTTGGACTTTTCTTAGAAAGTGCCCATCGATTTCTAAGAGAAACCCAACTAAATCTCGTTTTCAACAAAAAATATTTAATTAGCTGTTTGTTTTCTATCAAATAAATTGAACTACAGTACGGCCAACGAGAAGCGATACCAAATGTAAACAAAACCCATGCTAAAACCCCATCTAAAATGGCCGCCCGAATGTTGGCGAACCCGTCTTAACGTTGTCATGTTTTTGCCGGGAGAACGAGACATTACGACAAAGGCACAAGATGGAAAGAGCTAAATATTAGATTGTCAACGCCACAGTTGTTCTTTAGGTTAATGACCTTTCGTATCGCTTCTCGTTGGCCGTACTATATACGAAAACAAGCATGTTTTTTTTTAGATAATGTCGTTTATAAACTCTCTCCTTTGCTGACTGGTTACGTTTTTTTAAACTAAAGTGATGACGAGAGTATCCCATGTACCATTGTAGTAACTGAAATGAACAGGTGCGTGTGAAAGGCATTGAAAATGAAAATCTCAATTCTTTGTTACTTAATTAGATTTCTCTACTTCTATCAAATAATGTAAATTAAACATATTTAAAAAAAATAAGAGATTATGGCCTCATGTTGACATTAATTTGCTAAGTAAGTTTCGTATATTAAACAACATTACTCTATAACATTACTGTCGTCCATATTGGCATGTAACGCTTGCTTACATTCGTTGAAACGAACACTAACACTTACTTAGCAAAGCATAGACAAAGTGGGGTCTATGATACAAATTTCAATTTAAAAGCTTAAGCACTTACTTGTCGCGGTTCAACCTGAACAAAGGGCAGATGCGCAGTCCTCGCGATAAGAAAGCATGTGTAAACAGATGGAATTGTGTATTCAAAGCCAAAAAGTTAGTATTACATAAAAGCGCCATGACGCATATTCACAAGCAAGGTGGATTTTTCGTACCAAGAAAAGTACTAGACTCGTTAATTAACATTTATTTAGATTAATAATTGAGATTAGCATAAAATATCTCAAGAAAGCAATGAGCTGTTGATTTTTTTTCTAAACCATAGTTATTTTTTTGTTTGTGGCTTTTGTTATTTTATTTTATACTTATTACAACAATCAGCAAAGCTTGATCTTAACACTAAGTAACATTTTGTATCAATATATTAAATATAATATATAATATTATAGAATATAATAAGTAAATTTATTGTATAATAACACTTTAAATTATATACATTAGTATAGTTTTCGATATTTTCACAAAAACCTGTCAAGAACACTTTAATTATTCTACAAAAACAAGATTTTAATCTGAATATAAGATCTTTGGGAATAATAAATATTTCTACGAAATAATCTTTAATTATATAGTTGGAATTGCAATTTCTACAATTAATTAATACAAAAGTTTTCTTAGATTAAAAAGCCTAATTTAAATTGTATCATTTATCAACTTAATGAATTGATAACAATTCGGAACCGTTGATTGATTTGCGCTAATAATTAATTGATATCTGTTGATCACACTTTTCATAACATATAAAGCAAATGACCATGATGATTCGTAAGTTTATGCAAAAACTTTATACATTCATTATTACATTTAAAACTAGCTTTACATGTCAACAACATAAGGCCATTTAAATTCAAAACACTACCAACATTACAGAATTGTGAAATGATGTGAAACCCCCAGTTTCTGAAAGCTTAGTACAAATGCATAAATCTGCATTTAAATATCGTATTGATTCGTAAGGCAAACTAACAACACCAAAGAGATCACAGCTCCAAAATTCGTAGCAATGATCCGCCATCGTAATGTGGCGATAACATCAATTTGATATCAATAAGTGTTTTATTTATTTTCCTACACTACTGAAAAATGGCCTTATTGTTCATGATCAAGTATCGCGAAGACGTCAACTGTGTGGAAGTACTTGTAGGGTACTGGGTAGCCCGTTTCCGCCCAGATGTATGAATGAGGACAGAGTAAGTAAAATATGTATGGTTCGTAGCATGTAACAACGTTCTGCCTCTGCCTTCCCCATGGGAACAAGTACGTGGTGAACACATTGATGTACAGGTATTGTAGAATGGTGTCATCGTAGAATCCTGGAGGAGGCTTTAGTAAGCACACTTTCAGAAACAGGGCGTAAATGTCCTCAAGCCGTGTGAGAAGCCAAGAAATGAAAATTCTTATGGTTACTGACCGCAAGCTAATAATTTCGTCCTCGGTGCGCCTGACCAGCTGTACGGGGCCCTGGTAATCGGCGATGAGATCGACAATGTTCAGATTGACGTAGGAGCGGATCACTTCCTTTACTAGCAGCGACCAAGATTTCGGCATCTGGTTTTGGGCGAGAGGAAGCAGGTCGTCGAAAGTTGCGTCCAGGACCTGGAAGAATAATATTATTAAAGAACAAATTTATGATAACTGAGATCATGGTAGCTTCAGTGTCTTAGTAACAATTCTTATTGTTATTTGCCTATAACCCCCATATTCATACCTCCTGAAGCTGAATACTAGAATGCACAACCTATAGAGTGAAGTTTAATATTCAATGCGTTTATAATGAGAAAGTGACTGAGCTCGCGCCATATTCAGACTTTATCTGTCAACTGTCAGTGCTCATATTCAAATCCTTTTACGTAGGTATATTTTATTTACAGTATAATAAATATCAATCGTGTGAAGAAGGCGCGAGCTCCGTAACTTTCTCATTGCAAACAAATGCACTATAGGAGTAGTGATCTTACCAAAGCGTCGACTGGGTAGTTGACGGCGGCCCAGGTAGCAGTGTACCCGCCGATGCTCCAGCCAAACATCACGATCTTTTCGGGACGGAAGCCGAGATCGTTGATAGCGAATTGCATCACTGCGTCGATAGCATTCTGCTCTTGCGATGGGTAGGGTTTGCCCTTGAACAAAGAAACGCTAGGGTTTAGCAGTTGTTCCCTGCGGTTGCACCCATTGTATCTTGAGCATGTTTTATTTTCTAATAATCAATTTTGAGAGATTTCATTCTGCCTCTTTTTCTCCCAAAACAAAAATACTTTAATATTGTGACAGGCAGGCCTTTTTTGTCTTTTGCCCTTTGTGACTCTTACCACTACTTATAGGAACTAGACACGAATATTGTTCGAAATCCCCATATACGTTTTAGTGGTAAGGGACGTTGCCAGCGGGCGCTCGAATTTTTGTAGCCACTATCGTCTATGGTCAACATATTACAATGACAGATTGAAGGAAAACTGTAAGCGATTTTGTGCTTAACATAGTACGACGTAATCTCTAACGCATGACGTAAATATCTAAGAATAAATAAAACAAAAAGCTATGGGCAGCCATTTTATAAAATAGGTCACAAGACTCGCAATCTAACAAAGAGTCTGGATAACAATCACTATTTAAATACGAAAGGTATTATTATGAACGCAACTACAATTGTATCCGTTCAGACATCTGCACTGGAATCAGTTTTGTATTTTATGAGTATGTTAAAGATTATGTAGACATAAACCATGCATGGCGCACGTAAATTGGAAGGGTAAAACCGACAAGGATGAATGAAGTACCATGTGGAATGAGGAAAATATCGTGAGGAATGTTTTGAGTATGGACGTGGATATTGGTATTGACTATGTGAAGAATGATTTGGCTAGAAAGGTGTCTGACGGGATGACGGGTAATAGAGGTATATGAAAGAAGATTTGGTGCGCCGATCACAAATAATCTTACTATAATATTATAAAAGCGAAAGTGAGTTTGTTTGTTTGTTTGTTACCTCTTCACGCTTCAATGGTTTAACCGATGTTGATGAATTTTGGTACAGAGATAGTTGGGAACCAGGAGACGGACATAGGCTAATGTTTTTTTGAAAAAAGTGGGATGTGAGGGAGAAAGAGAGAAGAAAAGGGAAAACTTAGCGTTGCTATTACAAATCAATAAGGCGCAAGGGGAACTGTGTTACCCCGAATTTAACGCGAGCGAAGCCGCGGGCAAAAGCTAGTTTAGGATACTGGCAGAAGAATGATAATGCACCGTATTAATATCATTAAATCGGCAGCAGAAATAAAGTCTGACTTCAAAACCTAAAAAATGTTCAAATTCAAAATTATCCATGTTTTTGGTCTACTAATATTATAAATGCGAATGTTTGTGAGGCTGGATGTAAGGATGTTTGTTAGTCTTTCACTAAAAAACGGCTGAACCGATTTTGATGAAATTTGGCACAAAGGTAGATTTTAGTCTGGAATAACATATATGATACTTTACTACTGCTCACCAAGTTCCGGAATAATGCTGTCACTAGGAAGCTACTATTGTTTCAGTGTCACAAAAATTAATTTAACTTCTCACATGAGATTATTTTCGAACAGAACGCGAACAAAACTACGGGCAAAAGCTATTGGAAATAATAGGTGCTGGTTGACAGATTGAGTATGTAAGTATATCAAGAATACATAGACTTGGACTGTATGATGAATGATAATTTCTAAAAAGAAGGTCTGCTTAGGTCGCGACGTGACGGTACATCTGGATCCTCCAACCTTTATCCCATTTATTAGTAAACAGGCATGAGAATGACGTATCAAGAAAATAACAAAATAACTCACAGAACTTCCAGCGAATCCAGGATGGTTCCAGCCCAAAGCGGAGTATCCAGACTTGAGCGGGGTGTTGATGATGCCGATCTCGTAGAATCCTGAGTTTCCTTCGCAGCATACGACGAGAGTTCGGCCTTTAACGGACTTGAAGCGGTTGTCAACGAAGATCGTGTCAATGGTGTTACCATCGGCAGTACCAATCTTGGTGCGCTTCCCATCGTGAGTCTCCACAAGTGTCGTCCTTCCTTGGAATAGGGCTCCCCCTGAAAAAACTCACATTTTACCAACAATTCTTGGTCCAATGTTTGAGTAAGGCCCGGTCTCCACCAAAGCGGAGAGCAGCGGAGCGGAGAGGAGATGTGCAAGAGTCAACCAATCATAGTAAAGATGAGAGACGCGATGTAGATTTAAAGCAATGTGATTGGTCGGTTTCTGCCCATCTCCTCTCCGCTCCGCTGCTCTCCGCTTTGGTGGAGTCTGGGCCTAAGACTTGTATAGACATTTTACAGTTCTTACATGTTCATTGTTATTTCTCTCTCCAAACTTTTCCGGATATTTCACACGTTAATGGTGCATGTATACAATAGTTACCAGATAAGCCTCTACTTTGTTAAAATTATGTTATTTCTGCTTTTACAAATATCTACTTTATGTAACTGACAATTGATTTCAAAATGACTAAATCTGTTGAATATAATACTCTTTTTTCAACAGATTTGAGAAGTGCATTTTATGTGTCGGTAATAAAGTTATTTTTCCAAAAAAAAACATTCGTGACCTTCTCTAAAACGGTCATGTTTCTCGTGTACTTGAAAGAAGCTTCAACGTGATCGTATTTCTGTAGTCAGTCAGTACTTACAGAGCAAAGTATGAACCACAGCAAGAGACCCCGGGTAGACCAGGCGCAGGCCAAAGGTATGAGTGGCGAAGTAAGCCAGGATCTGAATTATCACTTGTTGGTACCTGGGACGATCAGGATTGGCGCAGTACTTGAATGGGTGGTTGTCCATCCAAGACGATCTAAAAAAAAGTATTCATTAATGTTGTCAATTGCTGATGAATACGCAAGGGCCTGAAAAATGCTGAAGGCAATGAATGGTCATGGTATCAACCCGTGGCGAGACTTTCACAAAAGCCTAAAAGCTTGGTTTAGCCATTATAATGGTTTCTGAAGAGAATGTTAGCTTTATAGGCTTGCTGTATTGTTGGCCCCTAGAAACGCCACTGGTATCAATACATCATCATTAAACATTTAATACATTATGGTGAACTTGGGCGAAAATTGGCGCATCCAAACATTGGAATAAAAATGTATGTAAGGTAATATGATCGCAATCCCACTTCCAATTTTTGTTTGTTTGTCCGAGTATATTGCAGTTGCAAAACGTACGGGTGCCATAAATTGGTTACTTCCTTCAGTATGGGTGAGATATACTCAATTAATTAATGCGGCTGCGCGTTGGCAAAGTCTTTAATCAATTGTGTACCAGGTTTTCTATATTAACGACATACCTAATAACATTTTATTTAAATCAATAGACTTAAAACCTAAAGAAGTAACATTCTTATTGATAGAATCATTGGTAATAAACGAAAAGATAATCATCTCTCCACAAAGGCTATTCCACACATATAATTCCGAATGGTTATCACGAAATATAAGCAACTGTATTACTGCATGCACAGGGAAGTAATGAAAATAAGCATTACATTATTATAATTTTATGTTCGATTGTGCTTTGCACAAGGCATACCCGTGCTTGAAGCACAGTGCAAAAACCACTGGATGGGTGCATAGTTATTTTCATCCTGAAAAGCGTTTTACCAATTCTGCGTTACGTACAATTTTAATTACTTTATTTAAATCCAACTGCACTAAACCTGGTCTAAATGCCGGTGTCGTAATAATAATTTATTTAATTGGATAATTAATTGGGGACTATCAAAACGACCAAGAAAAATTACGTTAATATGAATTAACGTATTTTTTCTTAATAAAAGAAACAAACGATGACGTTTGTTTATTTTTTACACTTTTTTATGGTTTAGCTTTAATTCGAATAGTCTGGCCATAAGATTATTTTTCTATTTTTTTTTTCGAGACTTTCAAAAATGGCATGCTAATATTATTTTCTCTTATTGTACTTACCCTACATAAATCGGATCCATCTTTATGATAGGATCGTTTGAACTACTGAAATAAGAATCATCCAGAATTAAATACACTGACAAACAAAAGGTACAATGTTGGCAATTACGAATAAAAAAAATCTTCGTAGGTTAGTAGCAAGTTGGAAATCTGTTACGTATTGCAAGCTCACTGCCAAGCAAGTGAAACTACATTCAAATAAAGGACGGAAAAACGATGCTTGTGCAACTGCAACTATTAACATGCGCAACAAACATGGGAAAACATAAACGCCATTTATGAGCTAACTAATGCATACAGTAAACAGCTGGATTGAAGACTAATATATAAAAAGCGCGTTTTTATATCGTCTGGAGCGATTTGGATGAAATTTGGTATGTAGATTGCTTATACCGTGGATTAAAATTAGGCTAGGCTTTTTATCCCAACCTAGGCAAGTGAAACGGCGAAACATAATTGTAAGTTTTTATACAAATTGACAATACCACCACCCACCACATACGAGTGTGTATAGTAACAACTTTAGTGTACTGTGACAAGTGAATAGTTAGGTTAATTATTCAAATTTTCCTACCAATCTTAGTTTACACTATACTATAATTATGTTAGTTACTTTAATGGCTAATGTTTAAATTTTTGTTTCCTACTTATTGATAAACAGAGCACGTTGTGTTTTAGTAATACTTATTTTTAGTTTTTTTTTAATACACACAAAAATTGCATGCTTAACGGCAAAATACGGAGGAACCCAATTGTATACCGTCGTATATTATAGTTGTAACATCAAATGTACTAAGCTTATTTGCGAAAAGTGATTTGATTTTTATTTTGAAAAAATATTATTCTGCCATGGGTTTTAAAGATGACTGGAAAACTAGTAAGGGTTTGATAGTTTTACACAACACAAAGCTGACAAAACAATTTTTTACCAGTCTTGGGTTCAAGTTTTATCTAACTTACACTACTGTAAAAGCTTTGTATGGTACACACGACGCCCAATCAAGTTATACAAAATCAGTTGCGGCTTACAGGAAATGTTTACAAAGCGAGCCCATATTTTACTGGAATTGTGAAACTTGGTGTGACGCGGTGTGCACACAGCAGTACAACCATTTCTCCCACACTTAAATATATCAAGACACCACTAACCTTTCCCTATTTGAAACGGTGTAGGTAGTCGGCCAAGCCTTGAAGTCGAAATCGTATTTCCTGATCTCATTCAAATAGGCTTGTCGGTCAAGCATAGGGCTGTTCAGTGCTTTTATGAATCTCACGTATTTTTCATTACGTCCCCTCCCGAATCCTCTTATAAAGAATGATAGTGCCAGAATGCAAGTCAGGCCGCCGAAGAACCGTCCAAGGTTCTTCATTTCATCCATTGTGAAAAATCCACGTTTATAAACGTACATCATGATAAAAGGCGATGTATATATGCTGATATTCAACAGCGTGTGAGCCTAAAATAAATAAAAAATATATTTGAGAAACGATCATGGTTTACCTTGAAAACATACTAATCACAAAGAACACAGAGCTTACCGTCGATATAACTTTATCCCCATACTTTTCTAGTCCTTTAGGCTGGTACATAGACTAGAAACAAAACGCATAAATTAGCTTTACAATAAATTGGAACTAGAAATTGCTGTGATTTCCATCTTTTGATTCAGTACTCGTGTTATTTAGCATATCTGTCCTTTCCCTTTCCTATAATATGCATGTATTGTATTATACACATTTGCGGTGCGATACCGTGCTTATTGAAAAAAAAAACAAAAGTCATTAATTCAAATTAGGCTGCTAATCAGCACTTTTTGAAAGTCACATTACAAGAGACAGTCCCACAAAAACGCCCTGCTCTTTAGATTGTGGATTAAACTTTGTGATAATTGTCGACTCTTCCTTCACACGTCGGGGTTCCCTGTAGTTCGGGAGCGTACTATTGAAACAACTGATACGATGCCAACTTCGCCCCGGGGTGCATCACTGCAAGACTGCGGTCTCACGGGCTGACGAGCTGGACTCACACAGCAGCATACTATATATTTCAGTCTAGAAGTCTCACGGCCTGTTAGCGTTGTTTAAAAAGTGGTACCAGACAAAGTGTCTACGTATTAGGACCCACTGTTTAGCTCGCTCGTGAATAAAGCCTAGTCGTGAACCTTAAACCTACGTTAGGAAAACCTAGACCTTGGACTTGTTTGCCAATCAGTCGTCAAGATATTTGAATATTTCAAACATCGCTGATGTACCGCGAGCTGGGTACATTCGACTGTAGTGCGATCATAGACAAATTAACATAAACAAATAAGCTTTAATGCTGAGCCTCATTGGTGCAGCTCTGTTTGCTGCCAACTAAATTGGTCGGTCATAGCTAACCAAATAAACAACTATTCGTTTCGTAACTAAATTGTAGCAATCATTACAAATGAAACATCCGAAAAAGACTAACTATAGGTTTTTCCTGAAAACGGAACCCTGTATTTATACGACACGTTCCAATTAATGCAGTTCAATTAAGTAGCTATTGATTGAGGCTGCAGACGCGCGCATCCCGTCCGAGCTGAGTGTCCGCGCCCCGCACTCTGTATCTGCGTTGGACATGCGCGCGCAGGGGCCCGGGTTGACCACCCTCGTGTAATCAATCAATATGCAACTGCATGCCGGGTTACCATTCCCGAAATACAAAATGGTTTTATGCTTCCGAAAGGCGAAGTCGGTTTTGAAACAAAGAATATAAGATGATAAATGCCTACTTTTTCAGAAATTCATTTTCATGTGCAAAAATATTGTAATTGCACATGTTAATAAATTAAGCAGAAGTCATAAATAAGTAGAAATTTGAGGTTTGAACTTTAAATATCAGTAGAAGATTGTCCAGTCTCTTTTAGACTTCAAAGGGTTTCCATGAGAAAGTTAAAACAAAAATATCCTAAGTCTAATCCTTATTAATTTATTTGGGTTCTGCACAGCATGTATTTTCTTCTTCCATACTTCTCTATTACTTTTGTATGATGAGACACCTCCTTGCTAGACATATCCTAATTCACAAAATTCATCCATTGTTACTTTGATCTTCTTCTACTCATATACCATCTACATTTATACTCAAGTATTTGTCATACCTCCACATAATCATCAAAGCAGAAGGGAGTGAAAAAAAAACAAACTTGTACAAACTAAAACCCATCAATGTTCCTTATTTTGCTTTTTGTGTTTCGGAGCCAGGGTATCTCTTGCCAACCACTCGCGACCCCGGCAGGCAGTGGCCCTGATGGTGCTTAGACCAAGTGAGGCTTGCCACCATAGTGTATCTACTGTTCTACTGTATCCTCCAGGCAATGCCTTTTTAGATAATATACAATATTAAGAGTACTTAATAATTTAACTAAAAACCAAAATAATACCTATTGTCAATGTCTGAGATAAACATAAGAACTAGCAATTCCAACCGAGAACAGAAGTAAATACATTCTGTATGATGAAAGTCTCATAAATGATGCTGCTTTAGGCAAAGCTTATTTCAGACACTAAGTATATAGATCAACTGCTTTTAACCAATTTGTTCTAGCAGGTATTATATTATATACAATCCAACAAGTTGGCTAACAAAGACATCTGCGTACAGTTGTACAGGAAACTTTGCTGTTAACTGTGTAATGTGGCATAAAGCAATAAGAATCCGCTTCAAACTTTCTAGATTTGTAGAAGCATAAAGGTTTGAAAGATTGAAGTATTTGAAAAACATAAATCTTCTTTTTCTCTATCACATGGTTGGTACCTAGCCTGGTGACGGAGTTCTATTGTTGCCTGCGGGTCTCTGGCTTGGCTTTATATGCTATTTAGAAATTTCTATCAGATATGAAACTGTGCTGGGCATCTCCGAAGGTGTAAAGCCACCACCTTAATGTTGTCATTAAATCATTTTAGGAGCATCCTTAAAATGAGTAAATGATGGCTTAATAACTGGAATAAGGAATTATTGTTTATCTCGGTTCTCAACAAAAGCAGAATGGATGTATATTTGCCATCAAGATAGATGCCTGGAAGATAATTTCTAAGTCTTAAAGATAGGTTGAAACAAAGAAAGGCTTTTCTCGGACCAAGTGTTTGACTTTTGGCTGTGGATAGTGATGAGACAATGAATGCGAGGCACGCCTCAGGACCTATAGATTAAAATTAAACTTACATTTATAAAATTGAAAGTTAATATTAGGTTATAACCTATTAATTATAACTTATAATCGTAATTATTAACTTAGCTAAGATATAGATTGGAACTTACGTCTTTCGGTCCATCCTTGTACACCTTATACAGACGAGGGGAGAACATACATTGCCAAAACAGCTTCATATTGACGATGAACCTATCCCGATCAATGCTAAATTAATTTGAGAACTACTCTAACAAAAATATACGATTTTTACCACCTTATTAGCCCGATGATCAATTAGTTTACAAAGAAAACGGAACTTTGCAAATAAACCACAACTAATATGCTAATAACTTTGATAAATTTTTCTCATTGTTTTTTCATGGAAAACATAAGAAAACAGAGAATATTAATTTGTCGGTAAATTAGAAGTCAGCCGCAATTGAGCACACAACACGACCAAAGACTAAATTGAAAATCAATAACCTCGCTTCATCATCGACAAATCACCACTTTTATCTACACGGATACAAGCCATTTTGCTTGCACTAGCTTACAGTAACATGTAACGCACTGGAAAAATAAACTTTTTATGACAACCATTCACCCTTTTACAGAAATTAATCTAAGCAAGCTTGCACAAACAAGCTTCCAAACGTGTTCAAGTAAATGTGTTTGTCACTGATTAGGTGCTTCAAGTTAGTTTAGTTTTTTGCATCTTCAAGTCCTTGTCGAGTGGTATATTGATTACAATATAAATCGCGACCGTAATAAAATAATGTTTTTTGAGTTATAATGATTAAAATCGCCAATTCAACCTTTTATATCAAACAAAAGGTCATATTACTTCGCCAACAGCTTTCGGTCAAAGTTGCCAATGACGAACTAAGTTCAGGGTGACGTGACGGTTACGTTTTCAAACGTTAAACCAATAAATACAAGTACAATTTCATAAGCGTCACCGGGCGTCACGATTCCTTGCCTACAACTCCGAAGGTAGGCAGGTGTTTCCGTAGTGTCGGGCAGATTCACCATTGCTTGTGAAAGTGACTCTGTTCAAGTGTACAGCATAGATCCCCTACCACACCTTACTACCATCATCGTCGTCACAATTTTCCATAAGTTCCATTCTTCGTCTGATGTTATATCAATATCGTATTGTAGATTTTTAGAACATTCCTAACTGTCAGTAAAACCAAGTTTCGTCTTTGACGTATTAACGATCTCGCATCTCGATCTCTGTGTGTGAGATCACATGCAATACTCATATTGCTCTAAGGCGACCCATACACCTACAATAATATTGCGCAATGTTGATGATTGCACAATATGATTGATGAGCTCTGAAACCCACACGGTACAATTAAATTGAGACAATAAAATTGAACAAGCATTCTCGTCATAACTTTCTTCAGTGCACCATGTCTGATAAAGATTTGGCTGCAGCTATCGTGTGTTTAATTGTAGCGAAACGGCAAAAACAAAAACGCCGCATCTGGACTAAGGGCTATCACGATATAATTGAATGCACTCGATAATGAATTCTCGTTCTTTTTCTTTCGATGAAGTTTTTTTGTGCCATTTTCGCTGCAAAAATACACGCGTACGCGACCGCTCCGAACTGTAGACTAAAAAATATTGGGCAATATTCCATACACAAGACACAATAAATACATATTGTGCAATACAATTTAAAAGTCCTCAATCTTTTACTCAATCATTGCGCAATCGTCAATACTACCCCTATATGTTCAATAATATTGTGCAATCATCAACATTGCGCAATATTATTGTAGGTGTATGGGTCGCCTAAGAATTCATATCGCACGATGGTGAGTCGCAAGTGACTTGGTATATTTGTTTAGTGGAAAATCGTAGTCGTCCTGATAGATAATGTTCTAAAAACAAATATCGCAATAACGCAGTATTATCGACCAATAATAACGCGTCTATTTGAGAGACTCTTTAAAATTTTAGAGGTATGAAGAACAGGGTGTAAAGTTCTTCATCCTCTAAGGAAAAGGGAGGATCCTCCGACCAGACGGGTGTTGTGTCTGGCGGGCCACTGCCCGACAGTTGTTTGTCGGGCGCTCGTATATATGCTAACTGCGCGTACAACTTTGCTTGCGCGATGTAGGAATCTTGCCGTTAGTTCTTCAGTGGCTGGATAGATGGCGCTGTAGTACTGTTTGCCACTTGCATCTTTGTGTCGCTACATCACTCCCCCCCAAAGACCCAAGGTCGATTGGGTTCGGGACAGCGACGCGTCGTGGCTGACTGCCGGCGTCGACCGGGAGAGGATCTGCGTCGACTCTCAACCGTCGGGAGTGCAGTGTGCTGGCGCCGTGGTCGCTGATGGGGCTGACCAGGAATGCGTTCTGCTGCATGCTGGTGGTCAGGGTACCCGAGAGTAGCTGGCTGGCTGCGTTGACTCGCTGCTCGGGAGCTGGAGGGAGTGATATGACGATGGTGACGTCATGATGTTCGAAGGCTGCGTTGACGTCCAGTCGGGATCACGTCGGGGTCACCAATTTAGAGGTATGAAGAACAGGGTGTAAAGTTCTTCATCCTCTAAGGAAAAGGGAGGATCCTCCGACCAGACGGGTGTTGTGTCTGGCGGGCCACTGCCCGACAGTTGTTTGTCGGGCGCTCGTATATATGCTAACTGCGCGTACAACTTTGCTTGCGCGATGTAGGAATCTTGCCGTTAGTTCTTCAGTGGCTGGATAGATGGCGCTGTAGTACTGTTTGCCACTTGCATCTTTGTGTCGCTACAAAATCAAGCCAGGGAACACGAGCTCGATGTTTTTTGTAACGAAATCATCATTGACTTGTTTCGACATGAGTGTAATGAAAGGAAGCCAACTTATTTAGACATTAAGCAGGAAGCAAGGTATTGAAGGGTAACCATTTGTGTAGTGGTGTGCTGTATTGTGTTAACCTCATCTCTGTAAAACTGACAGAAATGTACGGTTCGCTCTATCGTTCCTCTAGGTCTATATACTCTAAGACCTAAATGTCTATGACAAGTATAGACAGTGGTGTTGCCATGGACAATATATTATTGGTGAAGATTACCCTCCGTGTTTATCTCCGTCACCGACTGATGAAATGTTTTTGTGAAGAATTGGAATTTCAGTCAGGATAGAATATATTTTTATCATTAAAAATTAATGTAATCGTCATGAAACATGATTTGTGTAGTGAAAAAGGCTGTGTTGTGCATTTTGGTGGTGGCTGCAACCGTGTCCTGCAGAATACACAAACTGCATCTTTCGGTAAGTTAAATCATTGACTTGTAACTGTAGGAAAATTATTGAAGTTACAAAGCAATGAATCATTAAAAACCATATGGTTACTAAGTAAAGTTATTGCTATAGTGTTAAGGTACCATATTTAAGTCAAAAATGTGAAGGCCTGCTTGAGGATCGTAAAACATTGTTTGATTTGGACTAACTTTGTGTACTTAACTTGTGGTTTCTAATAATTTAACAATTGTTCTGATTCTCATAAACGCTCGAGCTGGAAAGTGGGCTTACAGTGTTATTGACCCTTCTTAACCACAGTTTTTACTTGGGGACCAAAAAAAATTTTGTAAATTAAATGATTATGTGAAATTAAAATTTTGTTCTATTTATTGTGCTCATTTTTATTGATAAGGATGTATGTTTATTACCCAGGGATAACAGTTATCTCAGACAGTGAATTTGTGTATTGAAATTCTTTGTCTTATCTTAATATCTTGAAGGTTTATAATTAACATATTAAAGTCTAATGATTTATTACTCACTCATAAATATTGCTGTAACTTATATTGGTTACCAACTATAATTATGTCTGCTATTAGAACAGTCACCGCCATGGGATCACAGGAAAACCAGAAATAAAAGTATATTTTTCACACGATATACAAACTTGCAGTAACCGGCAGCTATTTATGGAAATAAAGAAGCTGACTTTTAAATATTATGAAAGTTTTTAGTAAATTATATCATGTTAAAATCCACCAAAAAATTGAAATCATTAACAAATGACTGATATGTGATACAATATGAAAAACATGTGGTTCGGAGAATTCACACGTGTACAAGAAATAGTGCAAAACACCTGTCTTCAAAATAGTCTACAGTTTTTACAGCTGTATACATTTAATTTGGTTTGCCCTTGGTCGATAACTATAACCAATCTATGCCACTTCTTATAAAGTCATATTATTTAACCACGGCTAATACAAGGTGACTTTCAAACATTCAACGAGTATGATAATTGCTTGAAATGGAAATCTTGTAATGTTTAACTTATATTTCAGCAAAATTTACTTTCATTCCGTTCCATTGACTATGAGCAGGTATGTTGTCAGATTGAGTATTTGAGTGTACCAAACATGGTAAATGTGGTTAGTTATGGTAGTTGTAGTTGTAACAACAGCCTGTCAATCAAAGATAGGTAAGCTCAGGAGCTTGCTGGCGTCGGTCCTTGAATTATATTGTCATCCATGTCATACTGAGACACCTTCGGGCTTGAAAAGTCAGTATCTGTTTGGTACTAGTTAGGTAAAATTAGTGCTCCGGAAAATAAGGGTTTCAACGATCAGCTTCATAAGTATTAATTAGGTTTATTGGTGTTAAAATGTTATATTATACTGGCTATTGTAACACAATTCACCAATGAACGAAAAAGTTCATTAGTATTCAACTGAAAATCGTAAAAAATAATCATGTAAAAATAATAAACTTTGAAATATATTCTCAAATTCTGTTGCGAATCATTCAATAAATAAGATACTAAATACTTTAAATAGTCTGCCTAAACTTAAGTATTTTATCAAAATATCTGAAACAACTTTTAAATATGACTAGAAACCTGACTACATTAAATATAAATGTGTTCAGCTATTATTGAAACATGCCAATGAAGGTCTTCCATTTGAAACCTAAAAAATGGTAATGTAACATATATTTTTTATGCTCTCTAAAGGGCGCCATATTGTAGTGTGACGTCACTATAATCAGGAGACGATCAAGTCGCTTCTAATCTGATGATTCCTCTTTTGTCATCGGTTTCTTCTGAGAAAGTGCGTTACCCCCGAGTTCGCATCACCACTGGACATGTAGCGAGTTGCGGCTAAACTAAAACCCTATTTAGTATAAAAAACTTTTCTTTCTATTTTTTCGATTTGTCTTGAAACCGCAAAACAAAAACAAAGATATATATATCGTTGTTTTTGTTTTCGCCCAATACCCTCGTATTGGGCGCCATATTGTAGAGTTCTTTCTGTTTTTTTTTCTTCGAAACTCGACGCGTGGTATGTCAAAATGAACGGTGTAAAGGTGATTACTATTACGATTGGTTAAAGAATTTTCAAAATCGGTTCAGTAGGTCCAGAGGTTATTCCTACAACCTCACAAACTCAATTTACCTCTTTCTTATATCCTTACTTAATATTATAAAAGCGAAAGTGAGTTTGTTTCTTTGTTACGTCTTCATGCCTAAATGGCTAAACCGATTTTGTTTTTAAATGGGAAAAGAGGGAGAAAAAGGAAATCATAACTTCGCTGTTATAATAAATAAGGCGCAAGGGCAGAACTACAGATAGCAGGTGCCTGCAAATCAGGAAAGTGAACTGTGTTACCCTGAATTTAACGCGAGCCAAGCCGCGGGCAAAAGCTAGTTGGTACCTATATATTTCAGGATGATCGGGTCAGTAGTTAAGGTGTGGATAGATTACAATCATACTTACTTTCGCATTCATAATATTACGAGAAGTTAGTTTATAAATTACTTTAGAATTAGATGATCTATTTTATTATTGTATAATAGGTATCTGTTTTTTTAACCTATCGGCGTCGTGTTGCTGGGGTTGCTGAGTTTGTTCCGCCGTTGGACTTGTTTCTACGTATTTACGAAGAGTGGCTAAACGAAAATATAGTTTTAGATGATCCTTGGGTGTAATTCTAGGCTAAAACACTAGAAAGTGGCGAAAGGCGGTTTTAACATTTAAAACTGCAGAACTTCAGCCTCGTTTGAATAAACGATTCGTTATTCAGATTATCAAAATGCTACTTTTTTACTAACTAGTTTTCTACAGGTTACTGTTTCTTGTAAATCAAACGACATCAGTAGGTACCTATTGCCTTAAGCTCGCATCCTTATCGCTGTTGGAATTTCACAAAGCTGAGCGTTGAAAATCACACGGAAACCAATGAACCAAGATTAAGTGAAACGAATATTTTAAATTTAACGTTTTTCCGTTACGTTTACATCACGCTCACATGCTAAGCGCGTTCTGAGTGTACTCAGAACAGAACGCGCTTAAATAACTTAACTAGAGATCTCGTGTCTCGTCGCATCATCGTTGTTCCATTCCACCACCAAAACAACTGAAATACGACCTTTTCAGTCCGGGTATGATGATTAATCGAAAATTATTGTAAAGCAGCTGTTTACGAAACTTGCAGTTGCAAGTTCCATTGTACTAGTTACGCTTCAACGCTTAGCCGACCGTATTTAACTGCGTTGTCCACTCACCAAAAACGCGCCTAATTAACCAGTCTTGTTTGTCGTAGAGTTCTGAATCCTCGCTATCGTGCAATTATAACATTACTAGCATTCGCCCGCGGCTTCGCCCGCGTTAAATTTGGGGTAACACAGTTCCCCATGCGCCTTATAGGTTTGTAATAGCAACGCTAGGTTTTCCCCACTTTTTTAAAATAAAAAATAGCCCATGTCCGTTTCCGGTTCCCAACTATCTCTGTACCAAAATTCATTAAAATCGGTTTTGCAATTAAAGCGTGAAGAGGTAACAAACAAACAAACAAACTCACTTTCGCTTTTATAATATTAGTAAGGATTGGGTTGTTTTCAAGCCACAAATCATTTGCCGCAAATGTAGAACCCGACATGTACCCAATTAAATGTAGGTTTTTCCCTTATTTCCTTAACCTAAACATAATTATTGAATTTTGAACGCAGCGGTTATCGCCGAGTGTTGCAAATGCAATCGAATAGTTCTGGGAATTTTTGACGCCCTGGTGTGTGTTCTGGTGATTGACTATGTTGTTCTCTATACAGAGAGCTGAATATTCAGAGTACGATATAATAGTGTCTCATGTACAATTATAATATGAATAGTCTATGTTTACTTAAAAGGATGAAAGAGAACGGAAAAAACGTATCCAATGGACATGTTTTATCCTTCTATAAGTGTTTGCATTTATAAGGATTTCAGCTGGACTAATAAGTCGGTCCAGTCATGGCCAAACTTAGAAGTAAACATAACATATGCTTGTTTGGCAATCTTCAATAAGCGACAAATATAGCTGAAGCATTTGTAGTGTTTCTCTTACACTGTACGAACGTGTAGCGTGGTTTCAATTACATTATTTCTTTGTCCTTGATTTATTATATGTATTAGCACTCCCCAGTTTCACATAGGCGGGTAATATTAAATAGCCTTCGTGTTTAAATATTTCTCTTACTCACAACTATCCTTTCACGTCCTCACGAACGTAATTGATCTATTACTAATCTATGAACAAACTATTATTTATGTTCTCTAGCAGCGGTTACTAGTTTAATAATGATCACCGGAACTACAATTGTCAATTTTCCGCCCGATTCCAGAACACATGAATGCAGCAAGTTTTATGTTTACAAGTCTCGCAAACTGACCAGTCTTTGATAACAGTCTGATTGCCACTGATCTTCGGATTCATATGCGTATCGTATGTTATCACTTGCTTTGATGAAGGAAAACATCATGCGGAAACCAGTATGGCCCAGACTCCACCAAAGCGGAGAGCAGCGGAGCGGAGAGGAGATGGGCGGAAACCGACCAATCACATTGCTTTAAATCTACATCGCGTCTCTCATCTTTCCTATGATTGGTTGACTCTTGCACATCTCTCTGCTCCGCTGTTCTCCGCTTTGGTGGAGACCGGGCCTATGTCCGAGAGATGTTTCTTGACGGCATGTTTTGACAGATTATAGGCCCATGGGTGGCATAAAAACTTTGACACCGATTCAACCACCTAATCATAAGATAAGGAGAGAGAGTCCCGTAAAACATTTATATATTTAACTGTGCTCCTCGCTAAGAATGCATCTTGTATCGTGGATGTGTTTATAAACATTTAAACTTATATACAATAATAGCTAGATCCGATAAAACTACCTGTAGGCCATACAAACATGCACAAATTGTGCTGTCGACACAGCATCACGGCATTAGCTCATCTCCTTTAACTAAATTATAACTCGTAGTCGTAATTTCAAGTCGTTTGATCATCTAGGTAACCCCAAAAGTCTCTAAGTAATAAGCTTGCCCATGCAAAATTAATTGCGTGTGAACCGATGTACAGTGGTGTGCATAGAGTTTTAAAATAGTGTAGGCAGAAAATTTACATCTAACCAAACATATCTACTTATTTCATGAAATAGTCACTCAATGAAATTAAATGAACTTAGATTACTTACTTAATTAAATTCCCATATTTTTCAAGGTTGCCAATCATATTTTAAACAGACACTGACTGCAAATTGCAAGAAAAATGAAAAAGTTACTTGAATTTTGCTATTTTTTTTACACAATTTGAATTCAAAACTATTATAGTAACAGGAATATGAACAGAACCAGACTGCCCCGACCCTCGACCCCACGGATCATATACAATAGCTTCTGATAACAGACTAACTTCAAGTTGTGATAAAGTATAAAATATGTAACAACCGATTCCGAGAACTTACTGAACTAGTTCTATCTGAACAATACTTCATACAGACAGTATGTGTGTAAATACGATACCTACTATACAGGTGCAACTTGCGTATTTTAGTTATCTACTAAATTAAAGTGGGATTAGGTGATTTTGTTTGTGGAATGCATCAAAACTGATGCGCCAGAGTCGTTACACAGTGGGAGCCAGAAGATGGGGGCCTTCGCTAAGGGGGACCTAGAAAACGACTGCTGAGACGACTAACGCCTGGTTCCAATAAACAAAAAACGATTCGGTTTGCTTACGAATACTAGTATTTCGACGTACATCTCATAGAACTTTTGTCAAAATACTACTTCGAATCGTTTTTTAGAAGTTAACGGGAATAAACAGCAGTGGTCAACAAAAACAATAAAAAAATTCGTCCTTCAGTCGTTACGGATGACAGAAGTCCAAAAGTTTGTGAATAAGCCTTTCCAAGGGATATCGATCTTACTCGGAGACTTGTCCTGAAAGTAAGATAGGCCCTAAGTAAAATTCTGGTATAATTGAAATAATACTGAATGCAGTAAGACTTAAAGTCGAATCCAGAGTATATAAATGTGTAGGTAGATGATGAAGACTTAGACCGATAGCGAACCCCTTTCGATCTTCGATACGATTGATGTTGTGAACTCATTTCCCAATATCGTCTGAAGCGATGAGTACAGACGACTACGAAAACTGCCTTTAGATAAATCAATGTCAAATGTCTGCCAATGTTAGCTGTTGACTGTACTAAATTCCACTGTGTTATCATAATTGTATGCCAATTCATGCCTCTGCGACTCTGCGCTCATAACGTAAACTGGACCTTTTTCCTGTTATTACGCGCAAGCAAGAATGCTAAATGTGTTACCCTGATAAGAAAAAATACAATACAAGCTGTGCCCAGCGGTTTCAACCGCTGCTCACTTAGGGGTATGAAAAATAGACGTTGGCCGATTCTCAGACCTACCCGATATGTACACAAAATTTTGTTTAAATCGGGCCGGCCGTTTCGGAGGAGTATGGGAACGAAAATTGTGAGAATTTTATATATTAGAAGAAGATAGATTAGATGACGAGACGGTTGGCTCAGTGGCTGAGCGATCGACTAACGCGCTGGGTGTTGCGGTTTCGATCCCCGCACGGAACAAAAGTTTGTATGACCTACAGATAGTTGTTCCGGGTCTGGCTGTCTGTGTATGTGAGTTTAAAGATTACATTACGTTACCATGCTTTACGAAGAATTTATGAGACAGAAATGTAATAAAGTTTTTTAGAAATGAAATACAATTTTGAACAAGAATTTAAAGGAATGAATTTCTAGCGAGCTGGCGTAGCAACTAGTAACCGTATAATATCGAATTGTATTGGTAGTCCTAGTTTCTGTTATCTTGTTGCGGTGTATCTAAATTCTACGTTTAAACGTATTTATGTATTTGGAACTAACATCGCAACAAAGGGAAAAAGCAACCGAGGATACGGTTACAGGGCCGGAATGTAAATCCATTATTATTTCAGTGCTTCTGGGAATTAAACTAGAGTCACTGATTCCTGGCTCAAAACCATACTTGAATACATGCATGCATAATATTTTAAGTTTAATTTACTCTTCCCATTTACACCTTATAAGATTTTATGAATTTATATGTTTATACTGAAGTCTAATTACGTCCACGTTTTAAGCCACAAAAATGACTATTTACCATGCAAAGCTTCCTCTTCTAACATCCCAGATTTTTATTAAACTTTCCTTAGCTAGCTTTCATAATCATCATATATGAATATAAGTTCTGCTTGTGCTAAATGTCATGCTTTTAGAGCTTGCGATGTAGTCTAGGCTGTGCGTTGTTTGTAGAGGTGATCTCTTGCGACCGGCCCTGGTTCAGTCCATGGTCCGGAGAGAGAGAGAATGAAAAGCGGTCACAACCTTCTGCGAAACAGTTATGCTAGCGAAAGAGGTGGCCGTATGTTTGAGGGAGAGAACCTCAAACCAAACCCAGCCGCCGCGGGAGACGCTCCAGGCGTCGGGCGCCGTGAGACGTTTCCCGGCCACCGAAGATGCAGTTCTGTGGCCGGTAAGCAATAGTTTAGGTAGCTTACCGTCCGTCCATCTAGTGATAACAGGCTGTGTCGGTGCGTTCGTGTACGCGCACCTCTAAGGGATATAAGGAAAGCAGCAGGGCCTGCCAGGGCTACCGCCTACCGGGGTTGTGAGTTGTTTAAAAGAGATACCGAGGCCCCAGAACATAAAAGGCAGTAATAGTCTGAATTTCTCTCACTCCGCCAAGAGCGGGGGAAGTTATTTTATGATTAACCATCAGCAAAAAAAGCTATGCGTTGTTGGCCATGAATTTTCAGATGTTTTTACGTACCTACGTCATAAAGTATTTTTGTTCCGCTCTCATGCTTGCAGAGTCTCTGTGTCCTTGTGTTGCTCTGTCCTGCACTGCACCCACTTTATCAGTCATAACCTAAATTCCTGAATGTTGCTCTGCGAACAACCCTATGCCGCGTTATCTTTGCACCTGCATATCTTATATATTATAGTTTGTGTTTTTGTTCTCTATGTAGTATATGGTAGTTTCATTATCATCACAAGGCACCATCAGAACACATTAACATTGTCAGACAGCAATCTTTTAGTTCAGCTATAGGTTAACTATTATTGTAAACAAGAAACGGTGCTTCATTGCTACTCAAGAAAAAAAACCTATTCTAAACTCAGTTATAATGTTTTGAGATTACTCATACGCAATATTATCAAGTGTTTCGAATTGTGACAACGTTGTTATGAAATTACCTTGACAACAATATATTGCCAGACAATTTTCCAAGAAAACGTACTCAATTAGGGAGAATACATGTTTATGATTGTAAAATCAATCTATTTACCTCACTTTCAGTCTGAAAGTGAGGTTGGTAAAGAGAATCACTAATTGGATATTAGAGTAGAGATTATGTTGTATATTTAAATTTAGAAATACCATAGACTTGCTCTGATTTATTTAGCCTTATGAATAAAGCATATAGATGTGTATTATGCCAAAGTTAAGCTCAAGCAAAATTATTTTAGCGATCGTTTAATCGAAAATGGCGTGCCCCATTACTGCAATTGCATGTTATAGTTAAATGTAGCAATGGCAATGACTATTATGGAATACTCAAAATCTGAAACAGGAATTCATTTGTTTTTAACATAAATTCTTATTTTGTCGTCATCGTTTGTATTAATGATCTCTTAACATCTTCCAATTTAAGGCGCTGTACAAAGCAAACACTTCGTAAAACGTCTAGATTTTCGTCGCAAAGTTAGACGCATCTGTACATGCCACTAGCTAAAGAAAAATACCGTGTATAGTTCAATACATAAAGTAAAGAGTTAAACAAAATCAGTTTACAAAAGTGGTCTAGTACTACGAAAAAAAAAAATGTTTAAAAAGACCAAGAAAAATTTCTTTTTCGTCTCAAAATTCTCAATTTTTTCAGCGACAATCATCATATTTTTTATATCTATAACAAAGGAAATTGTATAGACTAAAGAGATATCTAAAATTTTCAAACACGGAGCTGTATTTTTTTATATTCAATAAAAATGCGAAATGACCTACATTTTGGCGGACATGATATTCAAATAAAACCAAATACCGAAATATTTTCGACCTTATTTCTATTTTTTCGATGCAATACTGTCGTGTACTTGTGTCAGACCATGCCTAGTATGCAGCTAGCCTCACTTTCGCGAATACCTAAGGATTAGCTTGTTGCCGCGCCTTAATGTAAAATAAACAGATGACAAGGATTTGGGTGAAATGCTACAACTAAAAAAAAAAAAATAGGATAAAATAAAATATATTTTAAAATATCTATTTTGGGACAACTCACACACGGCTATCTGATCCCAAGCTAAGCAGAGCTTGTGTTATGGTAACCAGACAACTGATATACATACTTATATCCTTACTAATATTATAAAAGCGAAAGTGAGTTTGTTTGTTTGTTACCTCTTCACGCTTTAATGGCTTAACCGATTGTGATGAATTTTGGTACATAGATAGTTGGGAACCAGGAGACGGACATAGGCTATATTTTTATTTAAAAAAAGTGGGATGTGAGGGAGAAAGAGGGAAGAAAAGGGAAAACTTAGCGTTGCTATTACAAATCAATAAGGCGCAAGGGGAACTGTGTTAACCCAAAATTAACGCGGGCGAAGCCGCGGGCGAAAGCTAGTAATTTATAAATACATACATATTATAGATAAATCACACCCAGACACAGAACAAACAATCATGCTCATCACACAAAGTTTGTCCTGGGTGGGAATCGAACCCACAACCTCCGGCTCAGCAGTCAGGGCCACTTACCACTAGACCAACAGGCCCGTAAAAAGTTTTATAATAAACTTGTAGAAAAATACCTTAAAATGTGGAAAATTACTTTTGGATGTCGGCGGCAAAAGAGGGCAATGAAACGAACAATCTGTTTTTATAATATCTCGTATTAGAATCGAGCTATCACTGACAGGAATGTTGTTACCATTAACCTTGACATTACATTGATCGATTTCAGCGTCCCGTAATGATTGTTAATTTATCGGTCCCGCATGACAAGCTTCTTGTGAAAGCAGAGAAAGATAAGCAATTCAATTATCTAAATCTAGCTCGCAAGGATGTCAATGTGGCTCATGAGAACACCAATCATTATGCCGATAGCCGTGCTAGGAAATGGCTTATTAGCCAATAGGCTCTCGCTTGGCTGTTGGATGAATAAATTATTTAAAAAAGCATTACTAGACACAACGTGTATTGTTAGTAAGTTGGTTGGTATTGTTAGTAGGATGGAGGCCCTCCTCCATCCTCTGAGGATTTTTGACAAACCACACATCTTCATGAGCCAAGACTTTCCCAACTGATGCAATGGAGCAACTAGTGAGTGGAGTCTATCCGAGCTCCATAAACCAGTGGCCACCATGTTTGTTTGTAATACTGATTCAGTGTGCTGTACTGTTACAGGACGATGAGCGTCGCTATGTGGACCTCACGACCTTTGGGTTCTTCCAGGGCGGTGTTCTGGATGTCAAGATGGTCAATTTCATGATGCCCTCAGGACCTGTTTATGGGGAGGTAAGATTTTATTTTACGTTTCAAACAATGTACCATAACAATGAAAATGTTAATACATTTATATATTTTTTGAAATATTCAAAAAGAAATAAAGAAAAACACTTATATGTATGCAAAAACTCTCCCTGAGCATGAGTAATGTTTTTTTTTTGTATTTCGTATCTGAATGGTGATTTAACAATGATTTATAGGCCTTATATAAAAATATTTATATCTCTTTTACGCCTAAGGGGTCTTCGCCTGCGGCTTCTCTTATATATGGAAAACTATGCTAGTATTATCAGAAACTTAACCTATCCATAAAGTCGTCCATTGCTGTACAAATCTATAATAAAATACCATACGAAATAAAAGTTTAAAATATCGGTTACTGCTTTAAAAATGTTATTTTACTCTAGACGAGATCAACCAATCTCTACAACACTGTCATACATTTTAGTACAAAAATTTAATACATTAACTTGAAGAAGTTTTAAGTCTTTCGAATTGAATTGAATGAAATGAAATTGAATAAAAATACCCTTTTTTAATATGTTTGTATGGCAATTGAAAAAACATAGCATACCGTATACATTTTAAGATCTGTTATGTTATCATCACCTATGTTTACGAATAGTAATTCTTGATTCACATTTGTGTCGATGATAGTACATAGTACTCACACATGAGTTTTACAATTATACAATACTAGAGTCTATACATTGCAAAGATAGTCTTACAATATTCTGCAGCTGCCAAATAATTTCAGATACCATTCAATTAGTTTATTATTTAGCCAAACATTTTTAATATCAATGTTATCCCCCAAATTATAAAATGCTTGCCTACATAGTGTGCGTTTTATACAAGATTTCCCTTCTAAACTTCTTGAACTGGTTCAAGTGAATATCGAATTTACAATATATGCTTGAAATAAAAACGATGCCGGGGCCAACATGCAACAACCCGGCATTAGCATCAATAATTCATAAACAGTCCGGTCAATTTGTTCAATTATGCAATGATGCACTACTCGAGCGACTATTTGTATTTGTATCGATCTGAATATTTGATTCGAGACGAGTATTCCAGTCTATCAGTTAACATAACTCTTAATATGATAGTAGTTATCATAGACGAATTTGGTTCATTGTATCTCTTTTCGAAGTTAGGCCCGCCTTTAGCACAAATATGTGTGAACGTTTTCACGCGAAGCAACACCGAAATGAATGCCTAAATATTATTGCATTTTTGCAATATCAACACACGTTGTTGGAGCTGAGCATTCTGTTAAGTTAAGAAACTTAACAGAATGATTTGATTACAGCATTCTTTCATATGTCGCCCCGTGTGTGAAAAACGGGCGTGAGACGCGTAAATATTTGAATGTCTTTTCCAAGGGCGTTATTTTCTACGGGCGTCAAATGCAATTATTTTCATTAAAACAAATATCAACGCAATACTTGTGTCAATTAGGTGCCATTCGAATATACTATAAGTTTTCGTTTCGTGGCTTTCGGGAAAGCCTTCTTGCTAACACACGTGCGTAGCCGATATACAGAGTGCAATTGAAGTCACGGGCATTTTGAACTAAAGCTCTACTCACGATACTAAGTGCATTAGGGCTACTATAACGCAAATCAAATATTATTAAATATTCGACCGTCATTGCAAACCAGCCTGCACGCTGTAAGGTTTAGTTAATGTTATTAAACCTTTACAGTACTATTAAAATATTCTCTTCTTTCGCTTCTTGCAAAGCTAAATCAAGCCTGAGATTCATTCCTAAACTGTAGTTTAGAAATATGTCCCGATATACAAGAAAACCAAACATTTTCACATGAAAAATATATTTATGATGTTCATTACATAAGCCTATATGAAACAATATATCTACATATAAGCCTTGGTAACTAATCTGAGTACGTAATGTACCGAGTAGTATACTATTGTTTGGGCTGTCAATCCATTTGAAACCGTTTTAGTTTACTGGGAACAAAGGAACCTTTGTGTTTAAAAGTAAATTACAAGTCTATTCACTGTCTAGTGCCATTGTTATAGGCGTTGCATGGGACTTTGACATTCGACTCCTGCGCAATATATTCTTCTTCTTAGCGTATCAATGGCAATCTTAATTGTGTTGGCACAAAAAATGGGCTACAAGTTCGTTTTCAGTATTGCGATTAGTTCGTATACTTAACAAACAACATGAAACTGTGAACACGACAAAAGCCCCATAGGAAATTATTTGAAAGAATATATAGCTGCGATATTAAAAATCGAGTTAAGGTAGGCTATGGCTAAAAGGTTGGTAAAAATATTAGTAATCAGCGTCATCCGGTTAGAAGTTAGCAAAGACCAACTAAAATTGAAAAAATTATGAAATTAATAAATTATTTATTTTGGTCAACATTTATAAAATACGTAGTGTCTGTGGTCCGTATAATGCCTAGCGGTTTCACCGGCTCTTCAACATCTTTTTTGAGAGGGTCACCCCTAGGGCTATAAAAAATAGATTACGATCGTTTTTCAAACCTACCATATATACATATAAAATTTCGTAAAAATCGGTAAAGCTGTTTCCGACTAGTGTGACAACTAAAATTGATATTTAAAGAAGATCAATAACATAAAAAGAAAGGACAGGTAAAATACCTAGATGGAGAACAAATCACAATTTAATTCTATTAAAATCTTAATACATATATAAAACAAAATCGGGTTTGTTCGAGCACTTATAAGTCGAGAACGGCTGGACCGATTTTCATGATTCTTGATTTTTTTAATTTATCTCCGTGTCGAATAGCAGAATAAGTATTAAAATATTCGAAAAAAAAGAAAAAACAAGAGGTGATTTTGATACAACCTTTGACGACGCACGTTCTATTTGGTAGGTAAGGTAGGTAGGGCCTACCCTATGCGTTGCAATGCTCGTCTACACCTATGTAGACGAGCATTGCAACGCATACCGGGGCACAGCTAGTATTCTAATAATTCTTATTTTTATTCACAGTATGGCTTCACACTAGACCGGACGATCAACGCCGCCATCAGTCCGTACCTCGCGCAATCCAACTCAGCGACATGTTTCCTAAAGGAAAGCGACAATAGTATCCTGTCACCGCAGCACCCAGCTATCGTGTTCTTAAAGATGGACTTCAAGAATCTCAGGTACGATTGGATTTGTGGCCAGTTGAAGGTTGGATTAGGCTTTTGCTTTCGCATGGGAAATCATCAAATAACTCCCCCGCTCTGGGCGGAGCTATCACTTCTGGGCCTATAGCCAAACAGCAGACGACAATCGTTGTCGCTCAGCAGTCACTAATACATTTTCAACTTTATACCCTAGCGCATAGGTAGATTCTTATCACACTAAACTTATGTTTTTATAACCTATTACAGATTAAACGTGACGTGCAAAGCTAAAGTCCTACATTTGTATCAAAACAGGTCTGCGATCCCGGACGGTAAGTTAATTATCATTCATACTAATTTAGAAATACTATGTGTCCGGTAATGGACTAGCGATATTCAAGATACTTATGTAACTAGTGTTTTAATATACAATTACGGTACACACTTGGGTATAATTCACTTCCCCGCTTTTAGGCAGCCATTTTGAGATTTTCTCTATGACAAAATATAATCATATCTCTCAAAGTGTTGGTCTTACTGAGACGACATTATTCAGAGGGCAACAAAATTGTATATCGTTAAAATTAAGAAATAATGTGCTTACATTTTCGTAACTTTAGAAAATATAATCAAAGTCCTAAAAATATGCAAATCAACAATTTTTTTAGTTTTTTGTGATAAAAAATATTTTTTTTTACATCCATAAATTTGAGTACTAGAATATTTGTTATAAGTACATAGAATATCGCTAGTCAAAACTTTTGTTGATTTAAATTATTTTAGATATTAATACCAGTATTTTACATGCAGCGACTGCCAATCTGGCCTCTACAATCTAGTTAGTACTGAGTTATACAAAACTAAATGCTAAGATTAATTGTCAAACAATTGGGCCTCCCTTGCTCGTTTTATCTTCACCAATATCTATTAAGTATTCGCACCAAATCTCAGAGAATTCTCTTCATTTGATCATGTGCTTTGTAAATTATGCAATACCATATAGACATTATTTTCACGAGTTTGTATGAATATTATTTTATTCACAGAAATCCCACCTGAGGAGAAGTGCTACTTCACAGCTCTGCCTATTACGAAGGAGACGAGAAATGGTTTCGACTACTACAATACTAGCGTGAGTTTTATGATCACCTTATTATAGTACTACTAGCTGTGCCCAGCGGTTTCGCTGCTCACTTAGGGGTTTGAAAAATAGATGTTCGCCGATTCTCAGAACTACCCGATATGTACACAAAATTTCGTTTAAATCGGTCCAGCCGTTTCGGAGGAGTATGGCAACGAAAACTGTGACACGAGAATTTTATGTATAGTTCTATGATCTAGTATTTGGGGTTCGACTTTGGGTCGGACCAGGTTTTATTGATTTCAGGATTCCGTACCTAAAAAGAAAAATGGAAGCCTTATTGCATCACTTTATTGTCTGTATGTCAAAAAATTCTACCCCTAGTGTGGGAGCACCTTTAAATTTAAATAACATTGTACTTAATTCAATGTATTTATCATTTCAGTTTGCTCTATACGTGGCGTCGGAGAAAGAGGAAGGTCTCTACAATCTCTACTTGAATAACTGTCCGAATACTGAGTCAGGAGCGACTGCAGTCAACACGATAGTGAGCATTTGTTTTTAATTACAAATTATTTAATCCGCGCGCGATTGTAATGGGATAGAACCTGACGAGGTTGGCACAGTGGCTGAGCGATCGACTACTGCGCTGCGCGTTGCTGGTTCGATCCCCGCACGGAACGAATATTTCTAAGGCATACAGACAGTTGTTCCGGATCTGGCTGTTTGTGTATGTGAGTTTAAATGTTTGTAAACTCTCTCACGATACAGGAGAAATATCTAGTGTGGGGCAACGTTTAAAAAAAAACCTTGTTAAAGTAAATTAAAAATGCCTATCGATAGCCGTAGCGTCAGCAAATGAGATATTCTAATGCAAAACATTTATAATTGTCAAAAAGTAGGCTTTTAGTCAAAAATAAAGGAAAGTCACAAATGGCACACCTCATAACGCTCATTTAATATTACAAAGATCATTTTTATTAAAAAACTACGCAGACTAGGATATTGTTATGAACAAGGCGATCACTCGTTCTTCTTTAAAAAAAAACCCGGTCAGTCAGAGTCATTTAAAATGGCAGTAACTGAACTTAGTGGGTTGTATTGACGATTTGGAAGTATGTGATAAGTCTGTAAAGCCATTTGTTATGGTCGAGAATCATATTTTCTTCAACATGCAACTTAACACTTCAACATTCAAATTTTGTTAGGTTTAAGGTCAAAACCTAACAAAATTTGAATTTCGCTGGCTATTCAGGCGCTTTCACTTAGAAATAATAGCGGCGCTAAGCCCGTACAAACATATATGACGCCAAATTGTGTTGATTAAAAAAAAAAACAAATACACAACAACATCTACCATTAATTCCAGATACAAATTTACGAAAGTAACGCCGGCAACTTCCTCTCAGCTGGTGAGATGCCTCTCCCCGTCCTATACAGCATGATGTCGCTTATATTCCTAATGAGCGCCGCGATATGGACGTTCATCCTGCGCACGAGTCGCCAGCCCGTCTACCGGATACACATCATCATGTGTGTGCTGGTGTATCTCAAGGCGCTGTCGCTCGCTTTCCATGGGATCAACTACCACTTTATACAGACCAAGGGCGAGCATGTTACTGCATGGGCTATTCTTTTCTATATTACGCATCTGTGAGTATTTTTTTTTATGGTTTTGTGTAGATTATAGTCCTAACGATTTTTGGCCACGGTGACCAATCTCTGTCGTGTGTGGGCAGGCACAGGTGTACTCTCATTGTCTGATGACACGACCCAAGAGAGATATATTTGGTCACGATTCGTGTGGCAGTATTGTTACCCCCTGCCATCATCATCTGCTAAGCCTTTTCCCTACTATATTGGGATCGGCTTCCAGTCTAACCAGATGCAGCTGATTTGCTTACCCCCCATAAAACAAATAATATAAAAGCCCCCTGTCATATGGGACGTAAATACAAGTTGACAAATGAACCATTCACGAAGCCGTGCTTCAAGAATTCTGTACATCAAAGTAGTAGTCAACGCAAAATTGATTTCTGGGAAACTACTTTGAAAAATCACGTTAACGTACTTAATGATAACCACTAAGATATTGTGCTGATGAATGCATCGCATAGTACATTCAAAACTTGTATTTTTTTTATTTTGCATCTTGACTTACAATATCTCCGTAACTCATAGGTTAAATGGTTACATGGGACTTCAAAAAATAGCTGACCAGATGTAGATGTACGTCAACATTACAGTACTGGCCTATACGATATCCCTTGGTAAGACTAGTCGTCAACCTGTCGGGACACCGAGTAACTGCATCATACCACCTTCACGTAGTTAACACTGTGCTAATATTGTGTCTTTTTCTACAGATTGAAAGGCGCGGTGTTATTTGTGACGATAGTGCTCGTGGGTACGGGCTGGAACTTCATCAAGCACATCCTGTCTGATAGGGATAAGAAGCTGTTCATGATTGTGATACCCCTGCAGGTAAATATTGGCTGTGTAAAAACTACCTGTAGGCCTACTATGACGTCTTAAAGCAGAACTTATTCCACTGAGTGAAAGAGATGGTGCTAGACACCCTGTATAGCTCTGTCCCTTTCCCTCAGCGGAATAAGTTCTGATTTAACACGTCATGGTAGGGTAGCTGATCACCTTTGATCAGAACAGGTAGTGAATCACCTCAAACGTTATATTGTTATATTGATATGCCTTGTAGGACGCGAAATTATGAGTTTTCATAATCAAATGTTTTTTCTTTTCAAATATTTTGCTTTGTTGCTATACTTAGAAATTCTTTATTATAAAAAAAAAAATATATTAGGGGTTTACACACTTGGTATAGGTATGTTATTGGAGATTTCTGTAAGGGAAGTAAGCAGGGCCATACCTGTCCCCTTTTTACGGAAGGGAAATCTAAGGGATTTTAACTAACTAAACCCTATTTTCTTTTTTTTTGCAAACTTTTTTTGAACAACCTTTTACCCCGAAAGGCGGTGGCTCTGGTCCAAATCCCTCTGCTTTGCCGACAACTCTCAGATGCGCGCGTCGAACAAAAACACGCCGTCGACGGCATCCTTGTACCCTAAAGTGATCTATTTTTTCAGGTGTTAGCAAACGTTGCTGAGATAATACTAGCGGAGAGTGAAGAGGGAGCTGCGGAACACAACGCGTGGAGGGATATCTTCGTGCTGGTTGAGTTGTTGTGCTGTGGAGCCATCATGTTCCCGGTCGTGTGGTAAGTAAACTCTTCTTCAATTTTCTCCAGCCCACGCTAAACGTGAACCCTTTCTTGTATTAGTATAACCTTGTATTCGGGCCTACGCTGTTCTGTCATACTTAAGTCATAACGCTGTAGCAACGTTGTTAAACCAAATTATTTAATATTTAAAAGAGTAATCATGGAGTTTCTTGCCGGTTCTTCTTATGTAGGCCTATGTAAATTAAAATTTATTTTGATGTTGAGTATACTACATTGCTTCGTTTATGACGTTTTGAAGGCAGACAAGTTTACGTAATTGTATGTTGTCATCGTCGCCTCTAATGGAAATTAAACAATACTTGAGACACCCCCCCCTCTCTCCTTCTGCCCAACTAAGGATTGCAATCTAGTGAAGTCGGAGGCCGCAATTACAAATTGTCCAAAATAGTTCAATTAAAGTAAGTCCTTAAATAAGAACAAAGAAGACTGATTATAAATACTTCAGTTCATTATTAGAATTAATGATTTTTAGATAATTATTCATTTTATACATGAAAACCAGGCAAATCTGACTAAGGGCCTAATGTTCGTTTTTAACTAAATTTGAAAGGTTTTTAGGTGTAGTAATAGGTTTCTGTGATGAAAATGTGTTACAAGGTTACTGTTGGTCCACCTAAATAGACACGGATATAACAGAACAAAAACGGAAAAAAATATGGGCAAAGAAACGAGACACCCCTTTTCCTTGAACATCACTCTCGGTCCTGAGCCCCTCAAAAACCATTATGAGACAGACATAAGTCCTACAAGGTATTATCTTGTTCCAGGTCTATACGTCACCTGCAAGATGCGTCGAGCACCGACGGGAAAGCAGCCATCAACCTTCGGAAACTGAAGCTGTTCCGACATTTCTACGTCATGGTCGTTTGCTACATTTACTTTACAAGAATCGTCATCTCTATATTGAATGTAAGTACATCGTATTACAGGCCGTGTACGGGGCGTTAGTGTTTCACGCGCGCCTCAAAGAAATGTCAGCAAAGGGCAGCAAGCAAAGGGCAAAAGCAAGCAGAGGGGCCTGCCAGGGCCTCCGCCTACCAGTGTTGCGGGTTGTTCGAAAGAGATACCGCGGCATCGTAAAGGGCTAAAGAAGGAACATGGGTGGGTTTTAGTCACTACAAGTCTGACACACCCCCTCCGCCCAGAGTGGGGGAAAGTTATTCGATGATTTTCGACCCAAAAAAAAAGTAGGAAGCATTGATTTCATTACTAACTTAAAGGCCACGGCCATGACCTTCGTCTGACAATGCCTGTTTAGCTGTCCGCCACAGTAATGTACTATTTATTTTTGTTTCAGATCACAGTACCGTTCCAGTACGCGTGGATAGACGAGATGTTCCGCGAGATGGCGACACTTGTGTTCTTTGTGATGACGGGCTACAAGTTCAGGCCGGCGGCCGCTAACCCTTATTTCACGCCGACGCATATTGACGACGTGGAGCCCCAAGTGTAAGTATAATACAACTGTATAATGTACTATGTGTCCGACTGCTGAACATGACGTTCTGGGTTTTTCTTTTAGTTATTTCTCAGTAGCGGCTACGGAGTTAAAAATTTTGCCCGGTTGATTGTAATAGACCGGTCCCGAATTAGGCAAAGCAAGTCATAATTTTTCTGCCCTTGTCCCATTCTATTTGGGGCCATATCAGATGTGATATGGCCCCAAATAGAAAGGAGTAAATGATGCCGTGACATCTCACGGCATCATTTACTCCTTTCTCCTTCATATCATTCCTTACACAATCCATCCATCATCTCTTTGGCCTCCAGATCCATCATTCTTTTAGTCTCATGTCCTTCATGAATTAGGTAAAGAAAGTAAGAAAGAAAACTGCGTTTATTCCATAAAAACAAAAAAAACAGGAACCACTTAACATTATATATAAAATTAGCTGCTCCACGCGGTTTCACCCACGCTGCTCAGCACCTGTTGGTCGTAGCTTGATGTTATATAGCCTATAGCGTTCCTCATGAAATGAACTATCCAACACTAAAAGAATTTTCCAATTCCAACCAGTAGTCCCTGAGATTAGCGCGTTCAAACAAACAAACAAACTCTTCAGCTTTATAATATTAGTATAGATATATAATGCCAAAAGGGCCTGAACTCAGCATAATGCCAGATGGCAACACAAGGCCGCTACCTGACGCTGCTTTTCAGCTGCTGCTCACGAGTATACGTATGTATGGTACGTGGGACTTATACTTATTAGGGTAGTTGACACCACCAATCAATTGATGTACTTTTTATGAGCTGTCAAAACGCGCTTTCCCCATAGATTTTATATGAGACTCGCAACGATGACGTCACTAAGTTGTCAAGTCAATGATGCAACTATTTATTGATTTAAAAGCAACTAAAAATCGAATTTTAAAGTTATTTTGAAATAAATGGAGTTTTCAGTTCTAGAATAAGGTGTTCTTTCAGAAAAATTGTGTTTTTTAATTATTGGTTAATGGTGTCAACTACCCAATTGGCCGAATGTGAGTGTACTATCAGGTATGCACCTGTCCAACCCTTCTAGGATTACAAGGGTGTCAAGTGTTGGTCTTGGGGTTGACTGTGGATGGGGTCGGTCTACAGCAGACACTGGGGCCAGGTTTTGTGTTACTTTCCTTCTCGTAGGGGAGCTCGTAACGTATAATAACAGCTCCACGAGTTGGTCTTCAAGGTTAAGCTACGCTTACCAAGGACGTTCTAAGTATCCAATCTGAAAGGGGAAACTCGAGTTTCCATCGTGTCTCGGAAAATACGGTAAGCCAATCTTTTACAGTCGTTGACCGAATGTCTGACGACTAGTCTGACTAAAGACCACTCTTACCTGGAGGTAACTGGGTTATGCATGTTATATAGGCAGTCGCACCATGTGAAATACTGGTATTCAAATGCATCTGTGAAACTGGAAGTCGACCCCAATCAAAACTGATCTGTTTTTATTTCTTTGTCCGCAGACTCTCAGATATCGGAGTTCTTGAAGGAGTAACCCGGATATCAAATCGAGGTGATAAAAAACGAGAAGATCTACAACCACTCATGCAGGAGACTAATTATAATTCTGATTAACAGTAAGTTAAGATCTAACTTTAGTAGTAAGTGAATGCTTGGGGAAGGTCGCTCTATAGTTTTCATTATAACAATGCGTTTACATTGAGAAAGTGACTGAGCTCGTGCCATATTGAGACTTTATCTATCAACTTTCACTTGAATTCTCGATATATATTGATGCGCAATCTTTCTTGAGGCCAATCTAAACCTTGGCAATAAAAAAAATATTAAACTACCTGCTTCTTAGATTTAACAGAAATGATGTCAACAACATGGCGCGAGGTCATTCACCTTCTCATTGTAAGCACATTGTACAACCTCTGTGTTCTAATAGATTTACTAACGCTCTCGGTTTGAGAGCCCATTGGATATCGTACGATTTTTATAAGGCATGTTTCATCAACCATTGTGTTATGCAATTTAGGTTAAGCTGTATTTCTCGTAGTTTTCTCGAAATATCCCTAACTCTCAACTCCACTTAAACATCGATTGTATATATTGAAAATGAATGTATTTTCTAAAACTTAGGGTCAGTATGTATTCTAATTTTAAAGTTCAGATGACAAGATTTGTTTGTAACCGCTGCAATGTTCTTTTATAATAATAAAAAAATATGCTAAGTCAGTAAATTTTTACCTGTTACTTTATTTGTAATACAAATATACTAAAAGAAAAATAATAGTTATATTAAAAGAAATACCATACACAATATATTAATAAAATCTGTCCAATCCGTGAGGGTATTATATATTACTAGCTGTGTCCAGCGGTTTCACCCGCTGCTCACTTAGGGATATGAAAAATAGATGTTGGCCGATTTTCAGACCTACCCGATATGTACACAAAATTTCGTTTAAATCGGTCCAGCCGTTTCGGAGGAGTATGAGAACGAAAACTGTGAAACGAGAATTTTATATATTAGATAGGGCGGCTTCGCTCGCGTTAAATTCGGGGTAACACAGTTCCCCTTTCCTGATTTGCAGGTACCTGCTACCTGAAGTTTTTGCGCCTTATTAAATTGTAATAGCAAAGCTAAGTTTCCCTTTTCTTCCCTCTTTCTCCCTCATATATCACTTTAAAAAAAAAAAGAAAGTCGGTTTCGCCATTTAGGCGTGAAGACGTAACAAACAAACAAACTCTAATACTACTAATATTATAAAAGCGATTTTATAATATTAGTAATAATTTAGTTTTATTTGGTAATGCCATTGGTATACCCATATGCCCCTTTCAGATTGGACAAGTAATTTTTTGTAGTTAATACTTCATCTCATCTTCTCTTCATCTACGTAATGTGATAATCCGGCTGGATATGCCTTCCCCAACGTGAACGTTAATGCTAGTCCATTTCTGATAGCATCTTTGCATCATAACGTGCAATAAGCTGCAGAAAAAGAAGACTTTCGAAAACAAACTTAATTTAAGGGCAATCACCGAATACATTTTTGTATAGTTTTAGTTTATGTTTAATTTTATTTATAATTCTTATGTGTTTGTTCTTTATAAATTTATTAATAGGAAAATATACATTAATATTCATTTGTTTATATATTTCAAATTTTGTTTTTGTAAAGATACTTCAGACCACAACAAAAAAGAAATCAAGTGAAATAAGGTACGACTACACATTATGTACACATATATATCTATTTAAGAGCGTTTTATATATATTCATGTTTCTTGGAAGTGTTGTTGAAGGCATCTGAACATACACAACCACAATTATAAGTATAATAATACACTACACAATAACGATCATGCGCAAAAAATTTTTTTTTGCGCTTTTCATGTATATTCATACGGAAATCTATTTTTAAATGAATATACGCACTTCAATATGAAATGATTGTTTGAAATGAAGTTCATAGCCATTCAAGGAGCTACACACAATGATCGTTACTTGCTGTTGGGTTTTTACACCTATATTCTTAACGTCAAAGTTACTATGGTTATGAAAAATCAAGAAAATTGAAACAAAAGCACTAAGAACGATCCCTGACGCTAAACAGATGTTTGACCAATTTGAGAATGTGCTACATAATTTTTAAAATTGTTTCTATTATAAACTAGCTGTACCTAGCAGTTTCGCCCGCTGCATAGGTCCTTAGTATTACAGCGTGAAGTTAAAGAGACTATAGCTGCGCACCGCGGTTTCACCTTCGTAGACCAGGATAAAAAGTAAGTAAGGAATTAAACTCGCTGTTCAAATTTATATTAATAGAGTTAGGTACCTATTTGCTATTTAATTTATAGCAAATAGGTAAACCTATTTGCTATTTAATTTATAGCAAATAGGTAAAAAAACCCAAATTAATACTATTAGTTTGGTTTTGTATCTACTATCTGAATGTGAATTGCAAATAAAAGCATAAATAAGGTTGAATACAGAACGCCTGAACGCTATAGTATGTTCTTGGTCTATCAACAGCAGCAACAGTAAAAATCTGACAAGAAAGAAAATTTTATTTGTTCGACAAAATTGTTTGTGGTATGGTAAGGTTATTGGGTGAAGTCTAAGGTTGGACTGATAATTTGGTTTGGATATTCACTCTTTCGGAAAACATGGCTGGTGAGGCAAAGTAGTCTTGAAGTGGAAGCCTTGGGGTGAAAAGAGGCTTTGAGGAAGATCACAAATGAGATGAGAAACTAACACTCCAAAATAAATGAGAAATGGCAGAATTCAAAGGAGACCTACGCACATTACACACTACAAATCGGTTGAAAATTACTATAAACAAGAGAGATTCACTATTTACAAATAGTTTTTAGGATTGCGTACCTCAAAATGAAAAACGGTCCCCTAAAGTGTTTTAAGGTGCTCCCTCACCGGGAGCATTCGCTTGTAATTTAACGTTACAGATTTGAGCATTACATCAGTGAAGGAGGAGAACCGAGCTTTACAATGCGCACCTTGTAATGTTACAAAACGAGTATACATCAGTGAAGGAGAAATACCGAGCATTACAATGCGCGCCTTGTGCATACAATGTGTAATATCTTGATACAACTTGTAACATCAATGAAACTAACTTTTTTTTTGTTTTTGTAAATATTGCCGCACTCAGCACAACGACCGCTTCGTCTGACATCTTGCTATGAAATGCTCAAAGTCGAATCTATATGTTACATTACACGCAAATGTTCGTTAGTAAGGGAGGTATTATAGTAATGTAATGCTCAAAGTCGAATCTATAATGTTACAATACACGTGTATGCTCCCGGTGAGGGAGCACCTTAAGGCGCAGTATTATGTCGTTGACCTTGTTCATACATTTTGACGTTGGACTTTACTGCATACGTTTGTCGTAAAAATACAAATAAATTTGTATACAATTAAATATTAACTATTAAATCAAAAACAATCCATAATTGAACGCAGTTTGGCGTTGGAAATTTCATTGTATACTTTTGATTATAATATTACGATTAATATTGAAGAGATAAACTGCTTTAAAAGAGAATTTAGAGGTGTGTTTGAATATTTTTTTACACATTTTAGTATATTTAATTATAATTTGAATTCCATCAATGTATGCAAAAAAGCCTTAAAAATGTAATATTTTTTTCAGTGATTAAAATTATGTATGGTTTAAGAGATACACTGCGTTAAAAAACCTGATTTTGGCCGTTCTCAAGAAATCTTCACCTTAAGGATCACTTTCTTGTCCGTCCATACCATACGAGTTCGAGAGTACTGCTTACTGCTTGGGAAGGGTCTACCTATAGCTTCCTTATTTCCTATCCGACCAATAATTTTAAATGTCAATATTTTAGAGCCCCGGTGTAGACGGAATCTGTTTGTCTAAAATAAGGTTCTTCTGCGGTGGCATGGCAGTTAGAGTTCGGTAAGGTATGGTATCTGCGTATGACGCGGATGCCGGCCGGTTGTGCTCGCTGGGCTGGCTGACAGTTTACGAGCAGAAATAGTGTGACCACCTACACAAATCTGGCGCATAAAATGGCTGCCATTAACATTCATCGTCATTCAAGAAAACAGCCAAAAATCTTTTGAATGTAAATGTACCACTAAACTAGGCTACATCGCGAAACGGTCATGCTAGGATGAGCTTATGACGTCACACGACAGCGTAAATAAGCACACAAAATATTTTTCTCTCTTTTCTTTTGCAGAGAAAAGAAAGCTTTGTTTAAACGAAGCAAAATTGTCTTTTGTGTGTGTAGATGTGCATATACCAAAGCGATTTTCTCATAATAAAATGTCGATTGAACTTTGAAATTGGACCCGTTTTTATTTTTAGTTTCGATAGAAATATGAAATGTACACTATGTTATTATGCGTATTCACTGAACCATGTATTAATAGCATATTACATAAGTGGTACAAAAAAAACAACTATAGTTAAGAATTATTTGTGATTTCGAATAATTCGTGTGATTTAGAACTGATTTGTTTGGATAAGTCTCATTGTGAGGTCTAACTTGGGCGCCAAGTCGTTTTTCGTGCTAATTGTTAATAATTTTATGACTATCTTTTGTGTCTAACCGTATTAGATAACTTAGTGTTGTAAAGTCAGGGAAATTAAATGTTAAACTAACTTAAATTGATCGAAAGCGCATTTAGCAACTGTCACTTTTTGACATTAGTGTATGTTTTTGGCTATAAAACGGCGTGTTAACTTAGAATGTCAATTTGTTTTACTATTTATTACCCTGACTATGCTAATAACTGTCACTTGTCCCAATCTGCAATAATGAATACAATAACTAGATATTATAATTAGTTGTTGCTTAGATAAGGTATTTCATTTTGTCATTACTTTAAATATTTTGTAGACGAAAAGCAAATCTGTTCAAGGATAGAAATTGCGGTACCTATGTATAATATTGTACAAAATACAAAAATAAAAACTAATAATTCAAGAGTTTTATTGAAGAGCTACCTGCAGTCCTACTATGACGTCTTAAAGCAGAACTTATTCCACTGAGGGAAAGAGATGGTGCTAGACACCCTGTATAGCTCTGTCTCTTTCTATACTCAACCGTAACTACAGTATAGAACTTATAATTATGATTATCATACGGGACCACCGATTTGGGTAATTGGTTTGAATTTCACGCGATACCTCCACGCGTTTCCGAGATAAAGGGTCTTGATATACAGGCGGACAAGGATAACGGAGCAGTCCCGTAAGGGTTCCGTTTATTCCTTTTGCGGTATGAAACTCTAAAATCAGTTTTTGTAGATCTTGCAGCATACGGGAAAATTGTCCAAAGCAAGGTCATTTTATAGAAACGGGAAATACATATAATACGACACAACACGACATGAATTACATTACGCTACTGAATGCCGACGTTGCGGGTTGTTCGAAAAAGATACCGTGTCCCAGGAAGCAAAGGGCAAAAAAAAAATTTTAGGCACTAAAATCGACACTATGTCTGCTCCGCCCAGCGCGGATCGTTATTACGTGATATCCTTAAAAAAAGATAGTTTACAATATACTACGGAACCTTGGACAAAATTACTGTCAAAAGATTTCAAGCAATCTTTTCAACTCTGATGGGACAAATGAACGAAATGTTGTGGGCGAATATAACGTAGATATATTTTTAGTCAACGATCCACGACAGCTAAACAAATAAACAAACACGGGCGTTTAATAAAATATGCATAACATATGCAAAACGTTTTACTACGCGGAAGTGAAGCAGAGACAACATTCTATCTTTATTTTAATGCTAAATAGCAAATAACTCGTGATTAAATGCGTGGAATTAATGTAATAAAAATAAATATAAACATAGCACCGAATACTAAACTTCCTCTTTATTTTAGGAGTTGGTTAAAATGGTTTTGACTGAACTAAAAAGTTTCGTTGGCAAGTTAGTCTAATGGGTGTAAGCGGATCTGCAAAGCAGAGGGGCCTGCCAGGGCCTGCGCCTGCCGGGGTTGCGGGTTGTTCGAAAGAGATACCGCGGCCCTGGAACGTAAAGGGCAAAAGAAGGAACATGGGTGGGTTTTAGTCAGTACAAGTCTGACACTCCCCCCGCTCCGCCCAGAGTGGGGGAAGTTATTTGATAATTTCGAACTCCATAAAAAAAATTCTGTAAGTGCGAGTGGTCTTGAATCAGTTTCAGTTTGCATAAAATGCAAAAACAGGTAGAAGAGTACCCGTGACCAAGTGAGTAGCGGATGGTGCCCGACTTACAAGTTCAAGGCCGTGGGTTCAAACCCAAATGGGTACTTAAAGTAAGAGTTGTTTAATTCACAAACTCTGCCTGTCAGTCGAGAGGTCGTAAGTGCGATCGCTGAACTTGCGATTGCTATTAGAACGTGGGTTCGATTCCCGGGAAAGTGGTATTGTGTTTCTCGATGAGTATAGTTTTCAGTAGCAGCCGGAGTTTGGATTTGCGGCCGGTTGATGGCATTAGGCTAAATGTTGGGGTACTATAATTGGGTACAGCTCTGCCTAGTCCTTTAGGGGTTATACGCGTGATGTCATGTTTATAAAGCAACTAGCTTCGCCTGCGACTTCGTCCGCGTGGCGTAGTTACTTTAGGCTAACGCTAACTTTAACCCGCGTGATGATCGACAAAAAAAATTCTCTCCCCTTTTCTTTCCTCTTCCACTCTTTTTTTAATTTGTTATGTCCGTCTCCAGGTTCCTAACTATCTCTGTACAAAAAATCATCAAAATCGTTTTGGCCATTTAGTAAGGATTCTAAACATCCAAATCCCGTAAGTCGAGGAGGCTCTCTTTAGGTACGAGGCTTGGCTTAACTTTCGACGAAACGCCAGCCATTTATGCCAAAGCTAAGAAGATTGATGTAACAAAAAAAAAGAAAGGATTTTATAAAACACTTTTTCGAAAACTGGCTCTTTTCACAATGGGTAGGTTATCACGATAGGTTAGTTTATAAGCGGGTAGTTGATGAATAATATTTAAGCATACTATAGTACAAGTGACTACTTAAATAAGCAAGATTGTTTATGTTTATTTAGGGTTTTTTTTCTGTAATAATTTTAAACACCATTGTCTAGTATGAAGTTAATTTTTATTTCTTTTATAATTTTTTGTTTCTGCGTGGTAAATCATGGCTGAACCCGTCAAAATGTGTTCATCCTTGCTCTCATTTACTTACCCATTATTGCAAAATAAAATTATCTTTCTCTTTCAATGAGGCCTAACTTCGCATAGGATATTGGAGATTGGAGTAACGAAACAACCGCCATAAATAATGGCACCCTTTATTGCCGACGTTTGGTAAACACAGATAGCCAAACGTTGTTTATTCTAAACATCTTAACGTCAGTTGCCGAACGATTTAAAACTAAAACCGACCATTAAACTATAACCGATTCCTGCGATTCTTGTGTGAATAAACGATTTTACGTACATATAATATCTACTAGCTACGCCCCGCGGTTTTCCACGAGAAAACCGCATTCGAGTTATTTGATTAAGCCACGGGAACACTGCATTTTTACAGCTTCACGGATATTGATCCGTGAAGCTGTTATTATTTAGCTTGAGGAGGTAACGAGTTTTCAGTTTGCTTTAAGATATTTGTTTAAAATCGATTATTCAGAAATATACAAATTCCTATCAGCAGCTGCCTAACTTTTTTTAAATTATTTACTTGCTTCCGCCTGCGACTTCGTCAGTGTGACATAGTTACTTTGGGCTAACACTAATTTTAACGCTAACCCGCCTGATGATCGAAAAAAAATATCTTGCACGCCCCTTTTCTTCCCTCTTTCTTCATCTTTTCTCACTTATTTTAGCTTATTATCGTCTCCAGGGTCCCAACTATCTCTGTACGAAAATTCATCAACATCGGTTTGATCATTTAGGCGTGAAGACGTAATAAACAAACAAACTCACATTCGCTTTAAAATATTAGTAAGGATTTAGGTTAACCAACAATTGTTTACCCGTTATATTTCATTTAAAATTAAACGAGATATCTACATTTATAAGTGCAACAATTACTTCAAAGCTTTTCACAACTATGTTGGGATCGTTTTCAACTAGTGTTGCAAAAAGGTTAGACTCAAATAAGCAAGACTCAGTGTGCTAAAAAGGGTCTAGAGTCAAGCCGAGTCCGAGTCATTTAACAACCACTTGTGTCTTACAAACTTGACTCAAGTCTTAAAATGAACTTTGAGTTCAAGAAAAACTCAAAGCATGAAGATGAGACTTGAAACTTATCATTCGAAAAGACTCGTTTCGATAAGTTTATATTAGTGGTTATGAAATTGTGCCCTAAAAAAACAACTGACAAAAAAATACATAACAAATCAGCTAAAAACTTATTTCTATGAAAATCTCGACTCTTCAAGAAAAACTCGAAGCAAGAAGATGAGACTTGAAACTCATCATTCGAAAAGATTCGAATAGGTGATAAGTTTATATTAGCGGTTTTTTAATTGTGCCAAAAAAAACTGTCAAGACAAAATCAGATAAAAACTCATTTCTATGAAAATAGAGATGTGAAGGTAAACTGGTTTTATATTTTGACTCATATCTGAAAAGAACTTGAGTATGACTCGCTCATAAAAAGGACTTGAGCTCTCATGTCACATACAACGGCTCGTAGAGAACTTAGTTCTCTAGGCTTGGAGTCCTGTTGTAATGAGTCGAGTAATTCATCAGCCGAGTCCGTTTCTATAGGACTCCAAGGTTTGAGTTTTTTGCAACACTAGTTTCAACTCTTACCGAAATCAGCTGAATATTTTACATGAAGCATCTATCTATCCGACCTACACAACACAGTCAATAACTGGGAAGATCAAAAGTCATTTATTCAAATTAGGCTGAAAATCAGCACTTTTTTAACGTCACTTACAAGAGACAGTCTCACAAAAACGCCCTGCCCTTCGAAAATCGGAACTCCTTGGTAAGACTGGTTGTCGGACTTCCAAGCCGATGATGATGATGCTCGGAAAAACTGAGCATGTAATGGGTGGTCACCCATCTACGGACTAACAAAGGCAAGCGCAGCTTAACCTCAACCTTGTCCCGAGTGGCAGTTATTATTTAGCCGCAACTGTATGCGTTGGGAATATACTGACGCATAATTCAGCACCCTTGGACGGATTTGTACTGAGGACGCCGTCCGCATTCAGTGTTACAAACTTGATTAATTCATTTATACTGACATCACGCCACCATTAAAACAATAATAAGGGAACAGTAAGAAACGCCTCTAATTTTATAACATTAATTTGGTTTCGTACCCATGCCAACTTACTGGTGGTAAAGCAAAATCAACATAACACAACATCGCGCTTATTACAACTGTAGGGACGGACAGAAATCTCATTATTACTTACATTCACGTTTTGCCCGTTATGTTTTTAAATTCTATGTTATAGTGGGCAGGGCAAATGACTCCCGACTCAATAACCGAGCTCAGAATATAATGTAAGTACTGTAGTGCGTAGGAGTAATTATACTAATTCTTACTACTTATAAAAGCGAAAGTGAGTTTATTTGTTTGTTACCTCTTCACGCTTTAATGGCTAAACCGATTGTGATGAATTTTGGTACATAGATAGTTGGGAACCAGGAGACGGACATAGGCTAACACATCCCACTTTTTTATTTAAAAAAAGTGGGATGTGGGAGGGAGAAAGAGGGAAGAAAAGGGAAAACTTAGCGTTGCTATTACAAATCAATAAGGCGCAAGGGGAAACTGTGTTACCCCAAATTTAACGCGGGCGAAACCGCGGGCGAAAGCTAGTAATATTATAAACGCGAAAGTTTGTATGGATGTTCGTTAGGATTTTAATAAAACATCACAATAATATATAGCTTGTACATCAGAATAATACATAAAATTGTCTACAATTCATTAAGATATGTATATTGTATATTCCATCACCACGCGAGTAAAACCGCGGGGCGCAGCTAGTATACGTGTATTAAAAGAATATAAAATACTTTTAGAGTATATTTTAGTTCATAATTTCAACAACACATGTCACATAATGAAAGCAAGGATCTTATATTCTTGTTAAATATTTATTAAAAACCTGAGTATTTTAATGTCTTTGCAAACTAGCATATACTGTCACAGGTATGATCAATGGTATCAGACCATTACAATACTATACTGATTGCCACCACTAAATCACCGAAGTAGATCATGAAGGCCTAGGTTCGCGCTCTGGGTCTTTCAAAGTTTTTTTTTTAAGAAAACTTTTGCCAACACTAGGAATTTCTGCTGTATCTTGTTACAAAGTTGTTTACAAACATTTAAACTCAAATACACAAGCAGCTAGACCCGGTACAACTATCTATAGGAAATACAAATATGTGTTACGTGCAGGAAACGAACTCGCAACACGAAGCGCAGCAGTCGATCGCTCAGCCACTGCGCCAACCGTGTCGTCATTTTACATGGAGCGACTACTTGTCTCACCTCTACAACCCAGTTAGTACTGCGTAATACGATACCCCTTGGTAAGACTGGTTAAGACTAGTTGTTGACTCTGACTACCTGTAACGACTGTCATAGATCTGCAAATGATAACTGGGACCAACAGCATAACGTGCTTTCCGAGGCACGGAGAAATCTCGGTACGTAACGGGTGATCACCCATCCACAGACCAACCGAGGCAATTATGTAGCCACGAGCTCCTCAATATACCGCGGCCCCGACACATAAAGGGCAATAGAAGGAAAATAAGTGCGTTTTAGTCAGTTTTAGTCTGACACTCCGCCCCGTTCCACCCAGAGCGCGGAAATGTTCAGAAGTAAAGTTCTAAAATCTAAATCTAAACTTAATATTATAAATGCGAAAGTAACTCTGTCTGTCTGTCTCTTCTTCACGCCTAAACCACTGAACCGATTTTAATGAAATTTGGTACAGATATAGTCTGGGACCCGAGAAAGGGTATAGGATAGTTTTCATCCCGGAAATCCCCTGGGAACGGGAACTATTAATCCACGCGTACGAAGTCGCGGGCAAAAGCTAGTTTACCATAAAATATTAAAGTTGCACTACACGCGCCGTGCTTGGAATAATTGAGTTAAAGCGTATTACGTTTCTTTCTCATATGTGTAACTAGCTATTACCCGCGAGTTTGCCCGCATTAGGTAAAGTTTGCTAAAATTAAGTTTTTTAAATTAGGATGGTCTTAGTTCCATTTTTTGTTTGGATGTTTATTTGTTGTCTCTAGTATTAATAGACAATCATCAAATTTGCCTAATGGCCGTTATATTCTAATGCACGTCATGATAATTGTCAGTTTTCAAACAAGGAATATGGACATAATGCAATATTACACACCTCCTTAGTTATTAGCTTGATAATATACAGCATAATTATGTTCTTCTTCAGGTTTAAATCTATCTCCTTACGATACGATGTGTGTGTGTCCTGGCAGGCTCCCCTCTGCTCTGCTGACGTGAAGCACGAAAGCGGCCTGTCGTCAGTAGATGGACGGACGATGAGGATGTCAGACCCGCATTTACGGTGGCCGGGAAACGTCTTGCGATCGCCTCCAGATCTCACGATGGCAATCCGGCGAAAAACCTCGCCGGAGATCGTGCGGTAGCTCCAGATCAGCCTATGGATGCCAGTGTTTTTCCCCAAAAAATTCTGCAAAATCTTGACTTACTGAGCACCTCTATCCCCTGTGCAAAATTTGAGACTACTGGCAGTTTTTGTTTTTCAGATTTCGAGATGTGTCAGTGATTTTCATTTTTATATACAGACTAGCTTTTGCCCGCGGCTTCGCTCGCGTTAAATTCGGGGTAACACAGTTCCCCTAGCGCCTTAGTGATTTGTAATAGCAACGCTCAGTTTTCCGTTTTCTTCTCTGTTTCTCCCTCACAACCCACTTTTTTTGAAAAAAAAACGCCTATGTCCGTCTCCTGGTTCCCAACTATCTCTGAACCAAAATCCATCAAAATCGGTTTTGCCATTGAAGCGTAAAGAGGTAGCAAACAAACAAACTCACTTTCGCTTTTATAATATTAGTAAGGATAAAGAAGGCAAAGTATCTATTTCTTTTTTTGCAGTACTAACTATTTAGGTACGTATGCCGAAAAACTACGGCTTATAAATACTGAACTTCAGTTTTTTATTCTGCCAGGATCGAACTTGTGAGCCACTCGTACAGCAGAGCTTCAACCTCAAATTTGTTGGTACTAAGACTCCGTAAGTTTCTGTGACAAGAACAAACATAATAAAGATGTCAAAAAGCAGCTTGTTGTAGTAGAAAAACAATAAAAGACGGCAATATTCAAATTATGTAGATTACACTAAAGTGTTTTGATTTTCCCGCAAGAAATATCATCATTTCATGTGGATGATTCGCCAATGTGTACGCTCTTAATTAATTAGTCACCTGTAATGCCGGCTGACACCTAACAACTGTTTAACATTAAGGCTTTCGACAAATATATCGTCATCCGGCAATCATCGTCAGTTTGTGTATCTGTGTTTGAATGTTTGTAAACGCAATCACGATACAGGAGTAATTCCGAGTGAAGGGCAACGTTTATTAAGAAAAAAACCAACAAAACGTACCTTGAGCAGAACGCTGAAAAACATTGACGTCTAAATTACATGCATATAAATTCCACATGATTAATACGCTGGAACATTTGGGCCCAAGCGCGAGTGATGCCTGTTGGCCTACCGCCATACTCAGTGGCAGCGAGGAAGCCGGTGTAAACAGGGCTATTTGCACGACTTGATCTTGGCCAGATCTTGACCTATTAACACGCAGTCCACGCAGTGGATGTCAGTGAGTGTCGCTCCGTGTATTTATAGATTGGGGCGCTGAAGCTTTTTGTTTCCCGTTCGCGCGCAATCGGGGTACGGACGAAGTACGGACGCGTCGCGTCGGACTGAAAATGTCCGCTAGGGGGATCAGACGGAAGAAGTCGTCGCTGTCTGAAGTGAAAGTCGCTGTGGTTGGCGCGCCATCTGTCGGCAAGAGCGGTACGTGCAGTGGAGTGTTTGTTTATTAATTTAAAATGCAGTGTTGTTTTGTGTATTGTTTAGGATATATCCACAAAAATTAAAAAAAAAAAACTTTTACGTTGTTTTTTCCGTAAAAGTACGAAGTGGTCTAGTTGAAGTGATTCAGCGATTCACGCGTTCCTAGTTATTTACGTGTATATAAAAATAATCTTAAATGCGTAGGTACGACATTGCTTTCTAACACCATTGCTAAAAAAACGTTGATGAACTACAAGTGTTTTCTCAAGGTTTAGAATATTTTCAGATCGTAAATATTACCAATAAAACGTGAGGGATCGATGAGCAATAAAACAGCGGAATTTATCATTTGATAATAATATGATACAAGACGTTAAGCTAAACATTAACCGACAACGGATATAAAAATATATATTAAACATTTTCAGCTGTTGCGATTTGCCAAGTTTTAATCCAGAACACGTTACTTAATTTTTATTTGTTTTGGTTTTAAAATAACGTTCTCACAATCTTGGCTAAGCAAATATAAAAACAAAACTACATATATATAGTATATTATATTTTTCAGTATTAACATAATACTTTCTTTATGGTACTCGAAGCATTTTAGTAGGCACAATAACTGTTCTACTCCAGCATCTAAAAAAAAAACACAAAACTTCGGTTCCTGATCGGTGCTCATAAAAAGCTCGACAAATTAACGAAGTGGCAAATATTCTCATGAACACATTATTCGAATGAAACAATATAACGGTAAGTAGGAAGACAATAAACAATAGCTAAGACGGAATAAGTTTGAAGTTTGAGGTCATGGGTTTAGATTCAGCACCAGCCATACACTTAATCACAATAATAACTAAGGGTGTTTGACATTAGAGGGCTCTGGCAGGGCCACCGCCTGCCGGGATTACGGGTTGTTTGAACGAGATGCCCCGGAACATAAAGGGTAATAGAAGGAACATGAAGGTTTTAGTCAGTGCAAGTTTGACAATTCCCCCCTCTCCACAGGGGAAGTTATTTGATGATGTTTCAATTCGCAAGAAAAGGGTGTTTGGACTTTTGTTATCGACATCGTTTATTTTTTAAAAAGATGTTGTAAATGGAATAACTGTCTAAATATGGGTTAAGAACATCTCTGCTTCCCCCTTGGAGTATAACACTAACTGCAATTATTCAACGGATAAGCTGCGTTCCTACTCTCAGATTCGTAAAGGCACAGAATCCTTATCCTTAATAATATTAAAAAAGCGAAAATAAGATTGTTTGTTTGTTTTTAACGTCTTTACGCCTTAATGGCTAAAGCGATTTTGATAAATTTTGGTAGATACAGAGATAGTTTGGACCCTGGAGACGGACATAAACTAATTTTTTTTTAAAGAGGGAAATGAGGGAGTATATTATGTTAGCGATGTATATGTTAATAAGTTATACAGTGCATATCTACATATAAGTTAATTTATTAAGACCACTTTTAATACAAACATACAGGTAAATGGGGTTGCGAGTTTTTCGAAAGAGATACGGTGGCTCCGGAATATAGAGGAAAAAAGAAAGAACATTGTTAGGTTGGAAAAGAGCGGGGGAAGTAACTTGACAATTTCCAATCACCAAAAAAAATAATAATACATATTTTTAAAACACGTAAAAAACGATATTAATTAAAACAGCTCCATGCTTAATAAACTGGGCACAAATACTAACTCCGTACCTACAAAAAGTAAGAAATAAGAAATTCTATCAATGTTTGTCAAATATTCCAGCATGACTCACGTGAATGAAACTGAATGAAGCATACCTCGTTCCAGCGCATATTTCACGGCAAATTAACTCAGTTAGTGACGTAGTATAGTATTGTTCTTATATTTAGAGTCATTAACGGGCTATGAAGAACTTGGGTTGTGTAAACATGGCTTAGTGACGCATTCGTGACCGCCATAGTTCCGCATTGTTGACAAATGTGACTGAAATCTAAAGTGGAATTTGTGAAGGTACGCACAGCGTTTCAGTAGGCCTACCATGACGTCTTAAAGCAGAACTTATTCCACTGAGGGAAAGAGATGGCGCTAGACACCCTGTATAGATCTGTCTCTCTGTCTCTTTCCCTCATTGGAATAAGTTCTGCTTTAAGACGTCATGGTAGGGTAGCAGTACCTACCTTAGAAAAAATAGATCCTTATTTTTGAGGATGGGAAAACATCAAATAACTTCCCCCCTCTCTGTGTGGTGACACCCGGGCGTTACCTCTTGCCCCATTTATGTGCAGGAACTTCCCTAAACTACCGTGTCCGGAGAGAACCTTCGTTGCGTGGTAGGCAAGGACGACTTGGCTCCTCACCAGCCACCTCTCAAAGAGGAGATTTATCGCCTCTATTACGGTGTACCGTTAAACAGAACCCTTAAACGATCATATTATATTTTATTGTCCGTCTCTCTGTCAAAACCCTTTATTAAATCTCAAAAACGTTTAAAATAACACTATACACTCAAATCTGTAGTCCCTTGGAGCTATGACAAAAAACAATCCTCTTAATCTAAGCAGACGGAAGATATAGCCGTTTATTTAGCAAGTTTTGTACGGAACCCTCGCCTCGCCTCGGTGCGCGAGTCCGGCTTGCAATTGCCCGGTTAGTTCATTATTGACAACACACACATGTAAATGCTTGACTTTGCTATCCTTCTCCCTTAAATTCATCCAAAGATTATCTTGAAAATATCGCCTATAGCGATAAGGCCGCTCATTCTGTCGCTATATTTATAAGTTCAAGATTGTACATAATATTCTATGTCACGTTTCCTGCTAGACAGAGGTTTCTCCATAGTCTTACAAACATGTTCTCCGTTGCCACTAATATTCCACTTAAATGCGCACGTTTAAGGGCAAATCGCCAGGGTATCCCGTGCAATTCAAATTGACTTACGTGTTGGCCTTTCTCCAGTTGTATATTGATTAAAATATACAACCTGACACCGAGTTTTGATATTCCAACAGTAGATAAGTTCATTATTTTTAAGCACTCAGTTAGGCGCCGCTCATTATTGGTGAAAACGGGTATTAGTTTATTTAAACCTCCATCTTCCTTAAATATACATACTACAATTCCTCGTTATCCCGCAAAGTTGATATTTCTTTTCTACATATTTTTTTTTATCAAACATTTATGACAAGTACTAGTTCAAGATAGTATTAATTATTTAGTAAGTATCTGTGATATCTACGTCTTCTTCTCTTCTTAAACGTGGTATATGTTAAACTCTATATAATTACACAATCTTACATCCAGAACAAATTGTATATTAGGAACGTAATTTGCTGTATAAATACAGCAGGAGGAGCACGTGGCTAAAAAATAGCAGCCGCTCGGGTCGATCTTAAGGTCAAACCGCGCTTGCCTAGGTTGGTCTGTGGATGGGTGACCACCCGTTACATACCGAGTTTCCTCCGTGCCTCGGAAAGCACGTTAAGCCGTTGGTCCCGGCTGTCATTTGTAGATCTTTGACAGTCGTTACAGGTTAGTCAGTGTTCCGAAAGTCTGACAACCAGTCTTACCAAGGCGTATCGTATTATCCAGTATTAACTGAGTTGTGGAGGTCAGATAGGCAGTCGCTCCATGTAAAATACTGATATTCAGCTGCATCCGGTTAGACCGGAAGCCGACCCCAACATAGTTGGGAAAAGGCTAGGCAGATAATGAATTTGCTGTATAAATACGTAGATGGGTGAATGCAAGGAAATTTGTTGTTAAGCAAATTGACTACAGTCATAACGTCCCTGTATTGAAATTCTATCACACTTTGACAGTCGCATGGATTGGCACCAATTCGGTAAACTGTACGTCATATTATAGTCAAGGTGTCAACGTGCCCAACTATTAATGTCCCTGACGATACACTGTTCCGGAATGTGCAACATTTGAATAGAACTAACATTGCAAACGTAGGTCGTTGTTTAAACACACAACAGATTAAACTTTTTGCAAAACGATTATTGCAGTAATAAAACATTACGAAAGAGATGAAAATAAACAGTTTTCTCGGCATTTTCTTTGCATTTATTTCCGTGAAATAGTCCGTACAAAATTTAGAATAGCAAAGGATAATTTATTATTTATTGTTGTTGTAGGTTAACAAATAAAGGTTATAAAAACATCTTTGCAACATATATTAAATCTAATATATAAAATAATTCTCGTGTCACAGTTTTCGTTCCCATACTCCTCCGAAACGGGTACGGTGGACCGATTTAAACGAAATTTTGTGTACATATCGGGTAGGTCTGGGAATCGGCCAACATCTATTTTTCATACCCCTAAGTGAGCAGCGAGTGAAACCGCTGGGCACAGCTAGTAATATATATAATTGATATTTTTGATTTTACTTTGGCCACTCTCAATGTGCATGTTTAACCACATAGTTCTCACATATTATGTGTAATCTCAACATGAATGATGTAATTAAGATATTGTGTCTATGGATTTCTTGCCCATTCATCTCCATAGAGATCAACGCTTTGGAATGGGCAACTACAGTACTTAATGCATTGTGTCTGGGACTCTATACGTATATTTTTGCATCGCCCACGTTTATCCTTCATTGATGTCGTTTGGTTACTCATAAAAAGCTGTAACGTTTCCTTTTTCACATTGCTTCATAGTTCTGTAAGATAAGTATGCAAGAAGTATCGTAATTACATTCTATCACTTATTCACTTAATTGTTAAGGTAATCTTAATCTTATATTAATTTATTGACAAACAACACACACAGGCAAAACCGATAGGACTACAAGTAACACTGTGTAAAAGAATTCCCTTCGAAAAGAACTATATGAGGATTTTTGACATATATTTATGCCTGTTGATTTCCTCACATGCACAAACTCACGCTTGTTCAAAAGAGCGCAGGCAGAAAATACAGAATGCCACCTGCTACCATCCTAATATACTCCTTTCGCCTTGACCACAAAAGATTATCAAAATTTTAAATAAGTAGTCGGCTTATTTTCTTATGTATCCGCCCGTCTTGTGCAACACCTTGAAACCAGAAAGCAGAGCCACAAGGCACTCGCGTGATTTATTATTATCTGTAATTACAGGAACTTGGTACGTAAATGAAACTTTATTAACTTTTAACCCTCCCTATCTGAGCCAAATGCAATTTCAAGTAGTACTCGGTACTAATTTAAACTCCGATTGTTCCATTAGTGTAATGTTATGACGTTTGTTTGTATCTTAAATATTTTTGTAATCAACAAAGCTCTGTGATCAAAGCATTTAAGAGTAAAGATTAACTGAATTAAAAAAATGATACATCATCATCATTTTCCTGCCCTTGTCCCATTCTATTTGGGGTCGGCGCAACACGTTTAAAATAATACATAACATGAATAAATACTTTTTTTTTTCTATATTATGGGATAATATCAAAAATCATAAAAAAAAAGATTTTTTGTGGCCAAATTTTCTTCACTTATCGTGAAAAAATAAGGACTTATTATAAGAATAGAAGATAAAAATTCTAAAGATCTTTAAGGAGAATCCTTACTAATATTATAAAAGAGAAAGTGAGTTTGTTTTTTGTGAGGCTGTATGGATGGTTGTTAATCTTTCACGTGAAAACTACTGAATGGATTTTGGTGAAATTTCTTACACAGATAGTTTAGAATCTGAATTAATACAAGAAAAAAATAAAAAATAATTATAATTAACATAGATTTTTTTATTATTTATTTTGCGTATTGGAAATCATCAAATAACTCTGGGCTCTGACCGCTCTCAGCTGAGAGGGGGGGGGGGGGGAGAGTGGAGTGTCGGGACTTGTACTAACTAAAACTCATCCATGTTTCTTCTATTGCCCTTTATGTTCCGAGGCCGCGTATCTCTTGCGAACAACCCTCAATAACATCAGGCGGTGGTTCTTGCTCCTCTGCACTACACTACACCTTATTTTCGGTCATTTTTGGTTTGCCGTCATAACATTTGTTTCAACTGTAAAAGTATTTACACATACCTACCAATGTGGCGCCCAGCGATTGTTCTGCACAGCGAATGTCTACTTATAAATAGGTACATTCAAGCACAGAATAAATAATAGTACTAACCCTCAAGTTGCAATTACCGACGTACAGAATACATTGTCTTTTTACCGATTTCTACAAAAAGGTGAATAAAAAAACCATTTGATTTGATGAATGTTTTTTTTTTCTATTCACAACTTCACGAATTCTGAAATATGAGCTCAAATTTCTGAATTCAAATACGTTTAGTTTTATAGGTAATCCCGAATTTTAGCCAATTGACTTCCATCTAAATCCAAAATGGAGTAGTCCAAAACATGGCGGACTAGTTCTTATTTTTTCAATCCCATGATATAGGTATCAATGTAAATTAATTGACAGGAATACCGCTTGCGCTATATTTTAGCTTTGACTTATGTAACTAACAATATTTTTTACGTCTCTTTATTTAAACATTTATGAATAACTCAATACTACTAGCAACCGAAATTAGACCGATTTGATATAATTTTACTAACCGATTTCAAAAAAAGGAGGAGGTTGTCAATTCTACTGTATTTCATTGTATTTGTTTGTTACGCGATTTCTGCGACGATACTGGGACGATTTTAAAATTCTTTTTATTATTGTAAACTCACGAAAGGGCACCATTTTATATTTATCTACATAAATTGCTTGGGTAATTTATGAGTTATCTTCTTTATAATACGTATTTTTTCTTCTGATGTATTTTGACGATAGGCTAATTAATATCTCTTAGTAGCAATTAAAACTGAGGAGCTTGTGGCTATATAATAGCAGGCGCTCGGGTCGACCTTTAGGTTAAGCTGCGCTTGCCTTGGTTGGTCTGTGGATGGGTGATCACCCGTTACATACCGAGTTTCCTCCGTGCCTCGGAAAGCACGTTAAGCCGTTGGTCCCGGCTGTCATTTGTAGATCTTTGACAGTCGTTACAGGTAGTCAATGTTCCGAAAGTCTTACAACCATTCTTATCAAGGGGTATCGTATTACTCAGTATTAACTGGGTTGTTGAGGTCAGATAGGCAGTCGCTCCATGTAAAATACTGATATTCAGCTGCATCCGGTTAGACTGGAAGCCGACCCCAACGTAGTTGGGAAAAGGTTAGGCAGATGATGATGACACGCTTTGAAATATTGGTCACCCATCCATTAACTGGCACCTTAACCTCGAGAGTACATCGATCGGTCCTCACGGACGCTATTAGGAACGCTTGCCTCCTTGTAAATAACAAGTGCGATGACAACAGAGTGTGACGACTCACATACAATGCAAACTGTTGGCTTTGTCCCAGATTATTCACATACCTACTTAGTTTCCTATTTTATTTTTCTTTTCTCGTTCTGTACCAGCGATCTGCCCTAGTCAAAACGTCTAGTTTACTGAGCTATATCGAAGTTAAATATTAGAGTGATTCAATGTTTACAAATCATAGGGAACGTATTGTTATCCGCCCTCATATGCGCAATAACTTTTTTTTCTAATTGTGATTTCGCAGTTCAACATAGGAGGTGGTCGTCTGCTTAACCAAATAGATTCTGTGGATGTCTCTAGAATCTAAAGTAATGCCTAAAGCCAAACCAATGAGTTCCTAACCGCGGTTAATTTTGGTATGGGCACAGAATAAGTAACAGTACACCTAGATACATTTTAATCACGACTTACAAGTATACATAAACTAGCTTTTGCCCGCGGCTTCGCTCGCGTTAAATTTGGGGTAACACAGTTCCCCTTTCCAGATTTGCAGGTACCTGCTACTTGTAGATTTTTCCCTTGCGCCTTATGTATTTTAATAGCAAAGCTAAGTATTTCTTTTTCTTCCCAATTTCCCCCTTATTTCTCACTCTTTTTTTAAATAGCCTATGTCCTTCTCCAGGGTCCCAACTATCTCTGTACCAAAAATCATCAAAATCGGTTTGGCTATGTAGGCGTAAAGACGTTACAAACAAACAAACTCACTTTCGCTTTTATAATATTAGTAAGGAAGGATTAAAACCTGAAAAAATAAACTTTTTAGGGCCCCTACTCATAAAGTGGCGATGTCTTTTTTACCGTTTTCCATGGAGCGGGACCAAGTGTAGTAGAGAATGTGTGAAAAGCATTTTGCCATCCAATAACAGATGTACTAAACTTTAAGCTTTTCTCAAATATGTTTGGGTCGGCTACCCCTACTACAAGTGTAACTAAATGCAGCTGAACACCAGTCATTCTACTTATACCCACCAAGGTGGATGATATATTCAAAATCATTTTTAACAAATTGGATGAGGAATGCCATCGATCTAACTGGAAGCTAAATTCAAAAGCGACCGGATGATTGATATCCGGCATTCCGCACTGTTTTTTAAACTAGTTGAACTGAAATGCAGATGAAAGCTGTAATTGCTTATAATCGATTAATTTTGAGCTATTTTCGTAGAACCGAATGGCTGGATATGTAAAGAGGCCTGCTCTAAAGAAGAGAAACGTTTATTACATCAGCAATTGTCGATTCTACTAACAATAGGCGTTCCTTGGAAGCCGTAGATATACAACCAACCTAGCCATCGCGGGAGATGCTCTGGGCGTCGGGCTCAGCGAGAGGACTACAGTCCACCGTATATGCGGGTTTAGGTCTAGCTCTGGACGGTGAGCAATGGGTAGCTCACCGTCCGTCCGTAGTGACAGGCAAAAAGTTGTCAGCTGCAAAGCAGAGGCCAGGGTTGCGGATTGTTTTTGCATTACAAAAATTACGTCAATCTGAAATATATATATTTATGAACTTAACAACTACGCAACGTATAAATTATCACGTCCTTAATCCCTGAACGGTTAGGCAGAGTAACCCAGCTCAGCCACAGAATAAATAATAGTACTGACGTAGTACCGGCTACGTACTAAAACATTTTGTTACCTAATAATCCACGTTATTAACAGCCCAAATGCACTCATTAAATACCATATTAACTCATAATGATGCCAACTACGAGAATAATTAAAGTTTACGGGCTCACAAACGTCATCCCTGTGTATTATTTACTTAATTTAGTACACTATTCGTTTATTTCCGTTGCTAAACGAGGAATTTAATGAAACTGGCTATTATAAGCGCGCTAAGAATAATCTGCCAGCTTTGGGACGTAAAGGGATCATAAGGCCCAGCCTCCCGGCCTCTACGGAAGCGTTGACTAGACGAGAGGAGAGATGTGTTTCAAACCACCAATGGAATTTAAGTTTTCACTCTTCTCGACTCTGCTTTGCTTATGTGGAAACAATTGAGTCGAGAGAAGACATGTCTCATATGTGTTAATGCCAAAAAGGCAACGGAAGACACGTGAGTGACCGCCAAACTGGGTGATATTGAAATGTAAACACATCTTTGCTCCGGTGTAGCCAATACGCAGCTCCGTACAGCTTCGCCCTAGCTTCTGAGTAAACATCTCCTCTGCTCTCCGCTTTGGTGGAGTTCAAGCCTGAGTTTTGGTAAACTGGATTTCCTGATGTGTTTGTTTTGTGTAATACACCATTATTAGTACACAATGTAAATAGAAGGTTTGAGAAATTTTAAATTAGTCGTAGTAGTAATAGTCACAGCCTACCTACCAAATTGTTATTAAACTATTTGGTAGGTAGCCTCTGACTATAATTAAAAACTTATAAGGTTATTAACAATAGAACAGTTTTAGTAACAAAATAAACTATTTTCTCGACAATCTCGACTTGGCACACGAGGTTGTCGACATGTGGTATGTTAACTCGGTTATCATTGTGCCGATTGTCGTAACGGCCAATGCCGGCTTGATTGCCAAGATCTTCGACGAACACCTATCGAAACTCGAGAGCTTTTCAAAAAATGCAACACCTTGTGCTTTTAGGGTGTCTGTCAATACTTCTTTATATCGAGAACGAGTGGAGGTATCGAGTTCTCCAATTCTGTGGTCCCTTGGAGCTGTGAACAAACGAACTGTCTTCACAAGTCTTTTATATCGCATGTTTGTGAAGAAGTCTCGGTGCCCGCGTCCGACTCGCACTCGTTAAAAGTTTGTCCAGCGAGTTGCAGCCACTCGTCACTGGCCCCAATCGACAGTCTGCTCAATCTACAGCTTGTTTCGATCAATCGAGACCGACTTATTTTTGTCTTATAATTTCAGTTTCTCGCTACCTACGTAAAAATGTCATGTGATTTTCGATGTGGAACGAAATGTAGATTAAGGTAAAGGTTGGTTTTATTTAAATATATCGGCCACAGACATGTGCCAGAACATGTTTACCACATGTTCAATATTAGGTGCGATCGGTGCTGATTTGATCAATGTTATCAAGATGTTTTTTTTTTGTGACAGAAATGGCTTTCGGACTGCAAAATTATACGAACCACTTCGCCCACGGAAATAAGGAAAAAATTTTGATTGTTTTGGTGATTATCGAAATCAACATAATTATGTATTAGAGGGTTTGTTCTGCGCGATGTTACTCTATGCCTAGTATTATGTATTCTTAGCTTCTTCATCTGCTTAGCTTTTTCCCGACTATGTTGGAGTCAGTTTCCTGATTACCTCCTCGCCTTTCTGCGGCTTATCTCCCATGTGACATGACGTGAGTCTTATAGTTTGGTACGTATAAACAAACATCACTCAGTGACTTCACTATCACAATAATAATATACCTACAGCGTATGCCTACCATCCACAGAATCACACGGAACAACTTTCCACACGCAACCAACTACGCGAAAACATTAGCTGTTCCTTAAATTTGGCTCGAGTAGGATATAAGTTTTCTACTGGACAAGAGATTCTTGTTCCCAATCTTACTAATATTATAAATGTGAATGTTTGTGAGGTTGGATGGATGTATGGATGTTTGTTACTCTCTCACGTCAAAACGGGTAAACGGATTTTGATGAAATTTGTCAAAGAGGTATGATATGGTTTGGTACAGATTATGGTCTAGAACAGGGGTGGCGAACCTTGATGAACCAACGTGCCATTTTTCCTAAATAAATGTTGAATGACGCCACAGACGTGCCATCAAATAATTTTGACTAAGTACTATTTAATTACTATCAATTCGAAACTTTTTTTACTGACTAGTAGAGTCATCGCCAAACGGTTTCTAAGCGAATTAGTTTTATTCATCTTTGAAAATTTTGAATCGCTCCGGCGAGTTAAAAAATGATAGTAAGATAAAAATATGATTAAAATTGTTTGCGTGCCCAATTCGTTTTGTCGCGTGCCGTCTTTGGCACGCGTGCCATTGGTTCGCCATCTCTGGTCTAGAATAATACAGGATACTTTTTCGATATTATGCGGGCGAAGCCGCGGGCGCCAACTATTTTTAAATATAGTGCGAATCATAATCTAAAGGCTCTGGCAAGTCAGGGACACCGATAATCCAGTGACCTGGCCTGTCTATTCCTCTATTGGTTTTATTTTATTCTATTCTGCTTCTTCCTACTCCACGTTTGCCCCGGGTGTGAGCATTATTTCGTCTGTCCGCCGAGTCTGTGTACCTGTACTTACCTCAGTACCTTTTACTTTTCTTACGTTAACAATATGCTGGTTTGATCCACTTCTTAGTTTCCAAATTTCGGCCAGTCCATTCCTACTTTATTTTGCTTTTTTATGTTTTGCCTTTAATTTTTGTGCGTCTTCCTAACAGTATTGTTGTTTATTCTATCAGTGTTTTTCCAATGTCGTTTTTGTCTAGCAGCTCAAGCTAGCAGACTGGGAGTATGCAGATGTTACATAGCTGTTTTTGTAGCCATCATTACTTCCACCCTTCTGTGTATTATCATTATTTCCGAATTCTTGTTACCTTTGAAATTATACACCTTACTGGTTGAATTTTGTTGGCTTTAACAAACTTATCGATTACCGCGTCTAGTATTTGACGACACGTCACGAACGTTGTTCCGGGTCTGGCTGTTTGTGTATGTGAGATTGAATGTTTGAAAACGCACCCACGATACAGGAGAAATTCCTAGTGTGGGGCTAAGTTTTTTTATTTAAATTTTAGATCATTCTTACGTTCCGGTACATCAGAGCTTGTCCTGGCTTAGAACTTTGGATCACGGTCAATAATAATAATAAATAATAAGTCAGTGGTCTCGATTCTGTTATTTGGCCTTTTGAGCAGAATCCAAATATTTTACGCTCACTCCGCTTCCTTTGGAGATAAAGGTGCTGCCTGCGTATGTTTCGGGTTAAAGACCGTTTTACAAATAAACCCAGGTTGTCATTGTTCATGCCCTCTTGGCCCAAATATTCACCCTGGCTACGGGTCGGACGGACATAGGCTTATTAAAAAAAAATGGAATAAGGGGGAGACAGAACGAAGTAAAAGGGAGAGAAGGATATTTCTTTTTATCATCACGCGAGTTAAAGTTAGCGTTACCTCAAAGTAACTATGCCACGCGGACGAAGTCGCGGGCGTAAGCTAGTCTCTTTATAAAGCCAAAAAAAGATATGTTGCCCAAATCCAAGTGGCAACCCACTTCTATTAAAAAAAATCAAGATTTACGCCCGCTTTCACCCACTTTATTATCGAGGTAGCACTCTATTTTAACATTATCTATATTGTTATAATTAGCGCTCCAAGAAAAGCATTTTCATTGCGTTAAAAATAAAAACACAACGATCAACAGATTGTTCTGTTCACCTAAACGTTTAAAGTGCGTGTAACAGTTCAAGTGGACATTAAAAATAGAACGTTTCATAACTGAACTAATTTTAGGCGTTAACATTGTTCTCGTGCGCTCGCACATGTGGGTCAATGGTTATGTACCTCGATATCGGTAACCCAGCAGGGCTGTGTTCAGAAAAACCGCTTTGTATCACCCGCGATCTAGTTTGAACTAGTGACCCGACCCACCGTTTCGCAAAGCTTCAGTTATCGAGTCCCAAGACTCCTTAGTTGGAAGTCACTGCAGGCGTCGTGTGCTGCGAGACGAGTCACGGCCAAAATAGACGAGGGTCTGTAGACGGTGGAGCAATGGGTCACCGTCAGTGCGTCTAGTGTTGACAGACGACGACGCGCGCCTCGACGATATGTCACCAAAGCAGAGGGGCCTGAAAGAGCCACTGCCTGCCAGGGTTGCGGGTTTCTCGAAAAAGATACTGCAACCCCAGAAAACAAGAGGCAAAGGAAGGAACATGGATGGGTTTTAGTCAGTTACAGTCTGACACTCTTTTCCGCTCCGTTTTTTGTTTTGCTCTAGAGTAGACCAAAGCTTGGAACCTTCTAGTTACGATCCGAAGATAAGATATTGTCGAGCTTATTGACGCGTTAATTTTCTTTCCACAATGCATCTCTCTGCACAATGTCTAAAGTTGTTGAGTTTACATTGAGTTCAAACAGTCATTTCCATGTTCGTTTCAGTTCGTTTAGTTAATTTTTGCGTAAAGTTACTAAGTTTGAAATACAGAAAAATTGTAGTTGAAAAGTTGGTTTACACCCTGTATTATAGGGCTAGGAAACTGAAATTTGTGTTCATTATTTTACATGTAATCATTAAAAATAAAATAAAATAAGCCTTTATTTCTGAGTTCTTAAAGTGAATTTTTAAAACTCATATTTACATGTACTGAGGTACTTTAACACATTTAGACTGTTCACAGCAGTCTTTACGAATTGGCCGTTAAGTCTTCACATTGTCCACAAGGGAGGTTTCATCGCAGTGATACAGACAGAGCTGCACACTGTATGATCGGTAGCTTTTTCTCTTATTGAATATCGCTTCATTTAGTTAATGGTACGTTCCTCCCCAGTTTGTCTTTCGAGACAGGCCTCCTCTAAAAAAATCCACCTGTCCCTATCATTTACGTAGACCAAACTTAAACGACATCTCAGTGACCCTTTTCCAGGTCACGTATTCCTTATTTGGCTTCCAGCTTAAACGCCAATATTTGACCCTTTTCTAGCTACTATATTGCAAACTGTATAAGGCTACTAACAATCACAAATTCTAATAATCATTACATCGGTCTTTCTTTGTTTTAATACTAGCCAGTTTATAGGTACTGACACATTTCCCATGTTCGGTTTTCTCAATAATGACTTACGTTGTAATAATTTTGCTTTAAAATCCTTACTAATATAAAAGCGAATGTGAGTTTATTGTTTGTTACGTCTTCAGGCCTAAATGGTTAAACTGTTTTTGTTAAAATTTCATAAAATATTAAATTTACTAATTTTAATTCCAAATACAACCTGCTTCAATATTTAGTTATTACAAACATTTTTATTTTTCTTTAATTCTATAATATATAAACTGTTATTTCGTTAGCTTATAGTTAATTATATTGTGCATGCTGTGGTCTACTGTAAGTGAAGGAGTGCACCTACGTGATTCTATTGTCGTCCATAATTTAAGTTAAATGATCTGTGTACATCTTTTGTTGGAGACCCTTAATAAATAAATAAATAAGCGATTATGGATGAAGTTATGTTGACGAACAACTACCGGAAATATATTATGAAGGATGGGACGGTTGACGTGTGTCGGGCATGCCACCGTCCTGGTGAGTCCATCAGACATATTATTTCTGGTTGTTCTCGTCTAGCTAACAGCGAGTATTTGCATAGACACAACCAAGTAGCTAGGATTATTCATCAGCAACTTGCCTTGAAATATAATCTTGTGGAATCTGAGGTACCGTACTACAAGTATGTGCCCGACCCAGTTCTCGAGAAAGACCATGTCACGCTGTACGGGGATCGGTCTATCATTACTGACAGGACTATTGTCGCCAATAAGCCTGACATAGTGGTGATAGACCGATCAGCGCGCCGCGTAATGATAATCGATGTTACCATCCCACATGACGAAAACCTCGTGAAAGCTGAGAAAGAAAAACAACTAAAATATCTTGACTTGGCACACGAGGTTGTTGACATGTGGAATGTAAACTCGGCTATCATTGTGCCGATTGTCATAACGGCCAATGGCTTAATTGCCAAGAGCTTCGACGAACATCTGTCGAAGCTCTCCTTAGGTGGTTGGATCAAGGGCCTGATTCAGAAGGCAGTACTCCTCGATACGGCCCGCATTGTGAGGAGGTTCCTCTCTCTGGAGCCCTAACCACCGGTAGCTTGGACCCTGCTCCCGCTACCGGCGGAAATCTATTTTTATATTTTTAAATGTTTTTTTGTTAAATTTATTTTCTAAGAAATATTTAAAAATGTAATTTTAAGATGATAAGTGAATAAAGAAAAATAAATAAAAATAAATAAACTGATTTTTATGAATTTTGGTACGGAGATAGTTGGGACCTAGAGACGGATATAGGCGGATTTTTTAAAAAAAAAATGACATATGAGGGAGAAAGCGGGAAGAAAAGGGAAAGCTTAGCTTTGCTATTACAATAAATTAGGCACAAGGTACCTGTAAATGAGGAAAGGGGAACTGTTTTACCCAGAATTTAACGCGAGCGAATCCGCGGGCAAAAGCCAGTCTAACATAATATCAAATTATGATTCAGAGTGCCTTATTGATCAGAGTCCAGAGTTGTGCCAGGTTGAGGGCAAATTGTACTTCTCAATAATCTTTCATGGTGTTCAATGGTACATATAGTATTGACATGAATCACATGATTTATCTAGAATATTGAAAAGCAACGGTCTTGGCAGCCGATGGGTGGACGTTGACGCGCGGTCCAGAGGTTGTGGATTACCCATATCCTATCTCGTTGAACATTGTTGACGGGCCTGTTGGTCCAGTGGTTAGTGGCCCTGACTGCTGAGCCGGAGGTCGTGGGTTCGATTCCCACCCAGGACAAACTTTGTGTGATGAGCATGATTGTTTGTTCTGTGTCTGGGTGTGATTTATCTTAATATGTACTTATGTATTTATAAATTATATAAGTATGTATATCAGTTGTCTGGTTACCATAACACAAGCTCTGCTTAGCTTGGGATCAGATAGCCGTGTGTGAGTTGTCCCAAGATATTTATATTTTTTATTGTTACTGACCGAATACTGGGCCCCTATTTTTACTGTTGACCGCAATTAATTGCTGAGGACAGAGATCTGGTCGACATTGGAGTCTACGTTGGCTGGTACTGGCCAAGTTTAGATGTAGGCTCTTTTATAGCCTAAATTATAGAAAGACTTTCAAATACCCATGATTTAGTCATGTAATTGTCCTTAAGAGTCACTTAGTGTTAATGAAAATTATCGTTCAAGCAATCGACCAAATAAGGTACCGTATAGTGGGTTCCTTCGGGACATGCGGCCTATTTGGTATCCCTGAAAATAAAATATATGATGGCCGATGGGTTTATATTTTTTTTTCCAGAAATAACAACTAATATCCGCGTCACAGTCATAATCAATCAAGCCATTTATGTCAAATATTCCAAAAAGCCTCGTTATCTGAAAATCTTTACGGTATCAAGTTTTAGGTCAGCATTCAAAGCTAAAGTCATTCAGTATCTTATATTAAGTCGTAAAAATAATTCAGATATATAGTTCTCTTGACCGTTTTCGCCCACGGCGGCCACTCTCAGTGGAGATTAGCCATCTGCGCGGAAGAAATTATAGTGCACAAGTATATGCGCAGGCACAGGTTCACTCTCTGTTCCCCCACTCTTATAGTCCAAAGGGACTGCAACATTACATGATAACTGACAAATGCTTGCACTGACTACAGTACGGCAAACGAGAAGCGATACGAAAGGTCATTAACCTAAAGAACAACTGTGGCGTTGACAATCTAATATTTAGCTCTTTCCATCTTGTGCCTTTGTCGTAATGTCTCTATCCCGGCAAAAACATGACAACGTTAAGACGGGTTCGCCAACATTCGGGCGGCCATTTTAAATGGGGTTTTAGCATGGGTTTTGTTTACATTTGGTATCGCTTCTCGTTGGCCGTGCTATAGACAGGTCTACTCAATCTGTGTGGTGTTTTCTTAAAAGATCATTTTAGACACTATCTGCATAGTCCGCATGTAAGTTGACCAAGATTATTTTGTCTGGACCTTAAAAGAGACTATGACCTCTGAGTTTGTTTCGGCTGTTTCTTCTCAGAGTAGTCGGGTACGAAACACCGGCCTCATCTAGTTTTAAAAAAAAATTACGGGTAAAAGAGTTTGTGAAAACCTACTTGCAAAATAAACATCATTTATCATTTATCACGACTGGAGGGAGTTCAGTTGCAGGACCAACGGCTTAACGTGCTTTCACGGCAGTAGGCACGGGGGTATGTTAACGCCAACTTCCAACTCTGGGCTGCCACTGTAAAATCCCCAATGGTAAAACCCAATAACACTTTTTGGCGGACCCGGGAATCGAAGCCAGGGCAGGAGCAGTCAAAAAGAAAGAAAGAGGTGTAAAGATAGGTAGTATGCTTATGTAGTTGATTTGAACTACCAGCTTATTTTTCTAATTATTCCGGTACTGTCAAAATATTGACTAGACAACATGATAGTAATTGAAAGTCTTTAAATGCAAAGAAATAGAATCGTCAATGAATGTTTAAAGAAGATATTTATGGATCACGTGCTCATTCGAAAGCTATCTTATATCTGTTAATGATGCCCCATTAGCTCACAGACAAATGTATCAACTATTTTACTTTTAACATTACGACAGATATTAGTTATTAGCAGAAGTTCAATTAATTCTCGTCTTTAAATACGTTGGTATACGTCTTAACTCTGCTATGTAAATATACACGCCGTGACTGAGTAATTATTTGTCAGAAATGTCAAAACGATAGTAAACGAAGTAGTATTTCGAATACGCGGGCGCCGTCGGTGTAAAACGAAATACCTACTTTATTGTTTCCACCAATTGTTCGGTTAAAATTACAGCAGAATTTATTACATATGAACCGTAGCCAAAGCTTGTTACTTTTGGCATTATTTTCCGTATCTTAATACTGCATTATTTTGACGATACGTTTATTTTTGGAAAGATTCTAGAAATAAATCTCTATAAATGAGTACGATTAATTTTAAACTTTGAAGTCTCCACTTTGTTATATTATAAAAAGTTGCGTAAATCGACGATGGTGTTGATGTAAAATGATCAAATGTGATATATTACACATATACCAGTATATCTGGTTCGTTTAAAGTTGCCCACGTAAAACCCACGCTATAACGCTCGTCACAATTTTATGATCAAATAAAATTGTCTTGTTGTCTATGCTTTTCATAGACATAACGTCGACGGATAGGCGTTTTAATGTATCAATCCTGAAATGAAAAAAAGCGAATTTATTATTAGTTGCGATATTATATTTTTAAATTAAATTAGTGTGCTTTTTATTGGCAGCGCGTAGCGAATGTCATGCGAAAGTGTAACTCCACTAACGCGTTACATGTATATTTGCAAAGTAGTTTAATGATGTTTGACGCGCTCTAGTTATAATATGTGTTTTTCATGATATACTTTATTATTAAAAGCTTTTTCATATCATGACATACTAGCACAGTTTTTCTTTTATAAATTAATATTAAATGAAAATATCTCCATCTTCCTGCCCTTGTCCCAACTTATTTGGGGTTGGTGGTTTTTTCTTTCATTCTTCTCAGGCAGTCGTTATTTATTCCTTTTGCCTTCATATCATTCCTTATTTATACAATCCATATTTTCATTAATCTTCCCCTCCCTCTCCAACGTTTTATATACTCATCACTTTTTAGTCACATGTGCGGCATCCCTCCCCATCGCATGTCCATACTAATTTTAAACTTTCCTATAACAGGCTAAAATTCGTCATTTATACTAATTCCTTACTTTATCCATATTTGTCACTCCACACATCCATCTCAACATTTTCTCTTTCTCTGTTGCATGGAATCTTTTTTCATCCATCTTATTCGCTGCCCACACATAAATCAGAAAAGTTTTTAGAATGTCTTAAGTAGATTCATCAGCCGCAACTTCGTCAAGTGAAGTTTCCATTGAATCTTGGGCAGATGATTAACAATTTCCAATCTGAAGCTTTTAAGCCGCTACAGAATGTATAAGCTAGCTTCATCGATAGAGGAAAATAGGGCGCTTATTCACCGGAAGGCACTTGTTAGTCGGAGATTGAGTCCCCAAGGGTGAACCGGGGCGCCAGCTTGGAACTTAATAGAAAATCAATTAATCTTGGAACCTATGTTGTCTTTGATGGAGTCTTTTTAAAGAGTAACCTCATTGTTATGTGAGTTATTATGGGTTTTTTATGTTTGGTGTAGTTAGAATGCAAGCGACTGCTATTGTTTGGCGGTGCACTCTGCTTGTATGGCGATGTATCCAAACGCTGAAATTTCTATGCTGAATTTATAACTTCCGGAAAAGTTATTTTTTAATGATGACGCTAAAATAAAATTGCATAAATACACATATATAGATGTATATACCTACTGAATTATATTAATCTTTAAGATAGGGGCCCGGAAAGAGACAAGAAAAAAAAATGAATTAAAAAGAAACAAATAAGTGGAAATTTCTTCGGTGACTCTTGTTTGTTTCGTTGAATTTTATGAAACTGGTTTCCGGAATTTCCAGAATTTCATCTTTTTTATTAATTAGGTTATTGTACTACATTTAGTACAATAACTACGATACGATAATAATATCAGATCTCCGCAAACCATTGTTTTTGGAAATATTCCAGTATTTCTCTATTACATTTAGCTCATGTATTCTTCTTTATTTTCCTGTCAAGATAGACATAGCTAAGATGCGGGTCTGTCCGTCCGTCTATCCAGTGATGAAAGGGCGTGTCGACAGCGCGTTTGTGTTCATGAGCACCTTTAAGATATGTCAGCAAAGCAGAGGGGCCTTCCAGGTCCACCGCCTGCCAGCCCAAAGCTATTCCGCGGCCCCGGAACACAAAGGGCAAAAGAAGGAACATGGATGGGTTTTAGTCAATAAAAGTCGGCCCACCACTCCGCCCAGATCGGGGAATATTTTTTTTTAATGTTTTCCATCCGTAAAGAAAAGGTAAAAATAGCTATTCCGCTTTTAACTGCCTACTTTTGTCTATTTCCGTTCATGTCGGTATTATTTTCATTCTTTTAATAGCCGAAACGGTGGGATGATTGAAAACACTCGATAATTATGGTGCTGTGTTTATTTTCTTATTGTTATTATTCCCATTGATAAAGGTCAAGCTTTATCAAATAGATTTTTCTCCAAATGAGTAATAATTATAGTTTTGCTATTATTAGACCTGTAGAAAGAAAGATAGAATAAATATTTATTTTCGCTATGACGACGAACTCACAAAACAAAAGAAAAAACCGGCCAAGAGCATGATGTCGGGACACGCTCAGTGTAGGGTTCCGTAGTTTCCCGTCCGTCACAATAAGTGTTCCCAGTTATGAGGCCAACCGAACAATTCGGTAATACCCGATCCAATGTAATAAGTACCTACAGCGCCATCTCTCGAGGAATTGGGTTACTAATTAATACAAAGACGTGCAATTTTGGTGGTAATTTTGGATTGCGAGAACCGATTTCAATAATTATTTTTTTGTTTGAAAAAAGATACGTTCAGGATAATAAAATATGTAAACAAAGTTACAAAAAAAGCTTGCATATACGATTATACTACATACTTAGTCCAGAAATTATTTTGTACAACTTTTTGCCTTTTTTGTACAAAAACTGCTGTGTCAATCAAGTTCAAAATAATTTACATAGAAAGTCTTTATAAAGTTCTACTTTTCAGATTTTTTTCATATTTTCTAAACTTATGGTTCAAAAGTTAGAGGGGGGGGACACACATTGTTTTTTACTTTTGGAGCGATTATTTCCGAAATTATTGACATTATCAAAAAATGATCTTAGTAAACCCCTATTCATTTTTAAATACCTTTCCAACAATATATCACACGTTAGGGTTGAAATTAAAAAAAAAATCACTTCCCACTTTACATATAGGGTGGCTACCCTAATAAAACATTTTTTTCAAATTTTTATTTTACCACTTTGTCGGCGTGATTGATATACATATTGGTACCAAATTTCAGCTTTCTAGCGCTAACGGTCACAGAGATTAATCGAGGACGGACGGACGGACAGACAGACATGGCGAAACTATAAGGGTTCCTAGTTGACTACGGAACCCTAAAAAACAATAATCATACCTACGCATCACGAATAACAAGGACGGTACAAAAAGTTGACAGTTTGCAAGCCGCGCCTTGACTGCGACAAGCAGTCACATCACTCAGCATGATGCTGTGCTAGGAGAGCTTACAGCACAGCGCTAGTTACCTGCACCAAAGAAAACCCCGGCCAAGTGCGAGTGAGACTGGCGCACGAATGTTTCCGTACTTATCAATAAAGACGGCAAAAAAATCATGTTTGTAGTATGTAATGTATTTATCAAGTTGTATGTAATGTAAAATAAATATTAAAAAAGCGACATTAATGAAAATAAAAAAATAGTATTATGACACTAAAATTATGCCATTTCAGTATTATGGCAACTGAAGTGTTATTTTGAAATGATGGCAAACAATATGGTATGTAAAATTATTGCATTTTAAATTATGTCAAACATTAGTAAATCACATACAACTTGACACTGACATGCAAACTGCTTCTTAAGGGTCAAAAATCTTGTCGATTTTCCTGTGGAATGGCACGCTATATCATCAATTCTCACTTGGCTACATCTGTGCACTTTAATAAATATAGAGCAGCAATTAGGTTTCTGACCCACAGTAACCGATTAAATTCTAAAGTGTACATTCACAAAGACTTTGGAAGCTTTAAAAGTTCCTATATAAACCGAACCTTAATGTATTGTTTGGAGTGTGCTAGTTGGATATAGAAATAACTTTCGTCACAAGTACAACAATGAGCTTATAAGGTCATTCGCGTTACACATTAGAGTTCGTACTTGCTACCCTACCAAACGTCTTAAAGCAGAACTTATTCCACTGAGGAGAAGAGACAGAGCTTCACAGAGTGTCTAGCACCATCTCTTTCTCATACAGGAATAAAAACTGCTATAAGATGTCATGGTAACCCTGCTGGTCTGTGATTGTGGGAAACTGTGGAAGACTAGAATGATGAACTGAGGATGAGCAATGTGTCTTAGAACGAAAAAAAATAAGAATAATACAACCAAAAACTCACGGATTTTCTCACAGGGGTAGGCACAAACAACAGAGTGCCACCTGCTACAATCCTTTCTTTTTTGGGGTGGGAATCATCATATAACTTCCCCCGCTCTGGACGGAGCGAGAGGGAGTGTCAGACTTGTACTCACTAAAAACCCACCCATGTTCCTACTACTGCCTTTTATGTTCCGGGGCCGCGGTACTTCTTTCGACCAACCCGCAACCCCGGACCTGCTACAATCCTCACATGATCCTATTGCTTCGTCCATATTCATACATGAAATCTGTCTTACAATCACGCCTGTTGCCAAAACTACGCACCTGATGCTATGCACCTGAACAACTTCAAAAATTGAAGAATATGGTCATGAATGGTCTTAATGTGAGGTGGAAAACACCTGGATAAAGGTCGTTACAACCGGAAAGTGTGGTAGAAGATGGAAGCTGCCTATATCCAGCAGTAGGTGAATCCAGGCTTATATGAAGAAGTTCGTGAATGTAGGAAGTCAATCGTCTATGACCTAGGTGGACAGACTAACTTTAAGAGGGTAGAAGAAAATGAAACCCAAATCTAACCCCTAAAAATGGATAAATTGAGAAGACACGTATACTCTACATTGGGTGGCCAAAAGCTTGTAGAAGAACTAGAAGAAGAATACTTATAGTATTAGTCGAATTTTAAGACATTATTATCTTACTCAACAGACACGATAATAGGTGTACCAGACATATAGTGTAAATATTATACGAGGTGTTGATGATCAAAACATTTGCATGTAATCGCAATAAGCTGACCACGTGTGGTCTCGCCACGACAGGAATAGACTATACATTCAGTTTTTGTGTGTTCGAACGAAGCTAAAAACGACGGTTCATAGCTAGACTAGATACGGTCCTTATTCACCGATTGGGTTTTGAGGTTTGTGTACGAGAAATATAGGATGTAAAAACAGAATACGAACACTTCACAAAGCGGAAAATCACGCTTTATTTTCCCCGTCATATGAAATAACAACAATCAACATATTTTCACATAGGCCTTTTTTGGCGGATGGGAAATTAAATAAATGGGGCAGTGTCAGACTTTTACTGGCTAAAACTTACACATGTTCCTAATATCTCTGTTCATGAGATACAGCCTGGTTACAGATGGACAGTCATAGTAATATGTTCCTGTTTTACCCTTCTTTTATTTAAAAAAAAACATTTCCTCACACTAGGATTTCTCCTGTACCGTGGGTGCGTTTACAAACTTTTAAACTCACATTATACACAAACAGAAAGACCCGGAACAATTATCTGTAGGCCATACAAATATTTCCGTGCGGGGATCGAACTCGCAACACGCAGCGCAGCAGTCGATCGCTCACCCACTGCGCCAATCGTGTCGTCAAACGGTTCGGAACCCTAAAAAGTACAAGTTATTCTAGAGATTCTTAAGAATTTAATGTATAGCGCAACGTACGAATTGTTATTAAAACCTTGAACCTCATCGGCTCATCTGTCAACATTTCACAACAGAGGAAGCTCATTTTTATGACACAATCTAAAATTAGTTTCGTTAACGGGTTTATGCGAAGAAAAGACGCACATATAAACCGTCCTAGCATTCCTCTACACTCTAATTTGGTTATGGCTCAGTGGTAGGAAACGCCATGCTGACTAAGTATGGGGTCCTGGGTACGATTATCAGCCTGGACAGTGTTGCTGTTTATCCAGCTGCGATTTGTCAGTTGCAGCCACAGTTTGAATTTCTACCAGATTTTGGCATTGTTTTTTTTATTTGTTTCTCGCAGTTCAACCTATGAGTAGGTATACTTTCTTAGCTGCTCAGCCGGACTATCCTGTGGGTACCTTAAGAGTAAAGCGTCCACCTTTTTTATTTTTTATTATATTGGCCACTCGCAGTTCAACTCACTCGAGTTGTTCTACTGTTTAACCAGACTATCCAGTGGTGACCTCATAAATTAAGACCCCTAAGTGTCAGACTTTTATTGACTAAATCCCACCCGTGTTTCTTCTTTTGCCCTTTATGTCCCGGAGCCGCGGTATCTCTTTCGAACAACCGGTAACCCCGGGTATGTGATCGTTTGGAGCTGTGAAAAAATCTACCTTTTAATCTATGCAGTCAAATGACATTGTTATTTATGTCACAAGTTCGTACGGAATCTCGGTTCGCGAGTCCGACTCGCACTTGGCCGGTTTTTTTAAAAACCTTACCCCTTATAAGGAATGTCTCGTGTATCGGGGGTGGTCGGTCACAAAAATATTTGTTTCAGTCGGGGATCGAAACCACGACACGCGATGCCGAAACCAGTCGGTTAAATATCGCGCCAACGGCGAACCGTACCGCATTTACATCGAGAATCCAGATCTCATTAGTTGAGAAATCCCCCATTAATCATTCTGAAAATAATACAAGTTGAAGTTTTCAATTCGACACATGTTGCACACTTGTAATCGACGATGTTGCCATAAAAGTTTCAGTATGATTACATTAGCGTTATATTTATGAATCCGATTGCTACATTTATTCAAACGAATATCGATACCGTATGTTTTGTGTTTACAAAGTAACGTAACGTAAAACGTTTTTTGTTGACTGCCTCATTGGTCTGATGGTCTCAAGCGTGGCTATTGAGCGTGAAGTTTTGAGTTCGGTTTCCGTGTCAGGTGTTTTTTTGATTGGATCGGAGACTGAATTTGTTATTCGAATGGGCTTTTTTTGCGTTTGGGAAAAATCTATCTATCTATCTATATATATAAAAATGGATTGCTGTTCGTTAGTCTCGCTAAAACTCGAGAACGGCTGAACCGATTTGGCTAATTTTAGTCTTGAAATACTCCTGGAAGTCCAGGGAAGGTTTAAAAGGTGAGAAAAATTGGAATAATTGTCGGGAAAACCCTCAAAACCGTCCTTCTTTATTTCCCATACAAACGTTTTCTAAATAAAATGGAGTCAAAGAAAGTACTAGGCTTGCATGAATTCACGGTGAAATTTCCCATACAAACGTTTTCTAAATAAAATGGAGTCAAAACCCTAACTAATACAAGCAAAAGTACTAGGCTTGCATGAATTCACGGTGAAATTAATTCCAGCAGTTTGATCTGTGGATTGTTCTTGATAGAACCAACTGCGTTGAGATAAAACTACTAGGATCGCATGAAATTATAGCAACCTTTGCCAAGGTTTGGAAATGGATGGGTTACCACACGGGGACAGGTTAAGCAACTCTTGCCAAGGTTTGGAAATGGATGGGTTACCACACGTGACACGGGGACAGGTAAAGCAACTCTTACTTAGGTTTGGACATGGATGGGCTACCACAGGGGGCCAGGTTAAGCAACACTTGCCATGGTTTGGAAATGCATGTGTTACCACACGGGCCAGGTTAAGCAACCCTCACCAAGGTTTGGAAATGGATGGGCTACCACAGGGGGCCAGGTTAAGCAACCCTTGCTGAGGTTTGGAAATGGATGGGCTAACACAGGGTGCCAGGTTAAGCAACCCTTGCCAAGTTTTAGAAATGGATGGGTTACCACAGGGGACAAGGTTAAGCAACCTTTGCCAAGGTTTGGAAATGCATGTGTTAGCACACGGGCCAGGTTAAGTAACCCTTGCCAAGGTTTGGAAATGGATGGGTTACCACAGGGGGGCAGTAATAGAGTTTTATTCAAAGTGCCTTCGATCCACGAATTCGTAAACGATGATGAACACGAAAACGATGTCCTTTTGGTAAATCCACAATGGAACAGAAAAATGATGTTTTCAATGACATATTTAGTTCCTATCACAATCTGTTCTTTTCTGCATTTACTCTTACAAAATAATATCGATTTTTCACATCTGCCAGGCGACCCGTGACGGCTCACATTTTTATGATTATTTTTTTATATTTATCGTTAATCACTACAGCATTTTAGTATTTTTTTTGTCTATACGCCAAAGAAGTATGACTTCTAACGCGTGTACATAAGTACACACACTTCTTTTTTTTAAACTCCTAGGATGTGCCTGGCTTACCACCGCACAATTTACGCCTAAAGGTTGGCTCCGTAGTAAGCTTCGAAACATAAACCAACCAAAACGGCGCAAACCAGTACGCATTTGGTGGTTAGACAATTGATGAACAATGTAATTTACGCGACGTATAGTGATAGGAAAATTCAAAGGTGAAGAAGTCCTCATTCTGACGATCCCGATGATCCCAACCGATTTGCCGTTCGAATTTAAAAGACTTCAATATCCGATCCGTCTTACATTTGCCATGACCATCAACAAATCACAAAGCCAACCCTTAAAAGTTTATGGTTTGAATCTAGAACATCCATGTTTTTCCCATGGTCTATTATATGTGGCATGTTCACGGGTCGGAAGACTATCTGCGTTGTTTTGTAGAAAACAAAAAATGTCGTGTATCACAAGGTACTTAAGTGGAGACCAACCTATGTACTGAAATGCAGAAACAATAATAAATGATTAATATACTTAATTTCTTTTTCAAAGAAAAAAAAATTATTAAATTCGAAAATCGGCTTATTATTTATTGCCTTTATGGCGGAACAGAGTTCGCCGGGTCAGCTAGTCTAAAATAAATATGCAATTATGACCAGTATTACGTGCAATAATCAACTTATTTAGACACGCAATAATAGTCCCAGACCCGTGAACATGCCACATATAATAGACCATGGGAAAAACATGGATGTTCTAGATTCAAACCATAAACTTTTAAGGGTTGGCTTTGTGATTTGTTGATGGTCATGGCAAATGTAAGACGGATCGGATATTGAAGTCTTTTAAATTCGAACGGCAAATCGGTTGGGATCATCGGGATCGTCAGAATGAGGACTTCTTCACCTTTGAATTTTCCTATCACTATACGTCGCGTAAATTACATTGTTCATCAATTGTCTAACCACCAAATGCGTACTGGTTTGCGCCGTTTTGGTTGGTTTATGTTTCGAAGCTTACTACGGAGCCAACCTTTAGGCGTAAATTGTGCGGTGGTAAGCCAGGCACATCCTAGGAGTTTAAAAAAAAGAAGTGTGTGTACTTATGTACACGCGTTAGAAGTCATACTTCTTTGGCGTATAGACAAAAAAAATACTAAAATGCTGTAGTGATTAACGATAAATATAAAAAAATAATCATAAAAATGTGAGCCGTCACGGGTCGCCTGGCAGATGTGAAAAATCGATATTATTTTGTAAGAGTAAATGCAGAAAAGAACAGATTGTGATAGGAACTAAATATGTCATTGAAAACATCATTTTTCTGTTCCATTGTGGATTTACCAAAAGGACATCGTTTTCGTGTTCATCATCGTTTACGAATTCGTGGATCGAAGGCACTTTGAATAAAACTCTATTACTGCCCCCCTGTGGTAACCCATCCATTTCCAAACCTTGGCAAGGGTTACTTAACCTGGCCCGTGTGCTAACACATGCATTTCCAAACCTTGGCAAAGGTTGCTTAACCTTGTCCCCTGTGGTAACCCATCCATTTCTAAAACTTGGCAAGGGTTGCTTAACCTGGCACCCTGTGTTAGCCCATCCATTTCCAAACCTCAGCAAGGGTTGCTTAACCTGGCCCCCTGTGGTAGCCCATCCATTTCCAAACCTTGGTGAGGGTTGCTTAACCTGGCCCGTGTGGTAACACATGCATTTCCAAACCATGGCAAGTGTTGCTTAACCTGGCCCCCTGTGGTAGCCCATCCATGTCCAAACCTAAGTAAGAGTTGCTTTACCTGTCCCCGTGTCACGTGTGGTAACCCATCCATTTCCAAACCTTGGCAAGAGTTGCTTAACCTGTCCCCGTGTGGTAACCCATCCATTTCCAAACCTTGGCAAAGGTTGCTATAATTTCATGCGATCCTAGTAGTTTTATCTCAACGCAGTTGGTTCTATCAAGAACAATCCACAGATCAAACTGCTGGAATTAATTTCACCGTGAATTCATGCAAGCCTAGTACTTTTGCTTGTATTAGTTAGGGTTTTGACTCCATTTTATTTAGAAAACGTTTGTATGGGAAATTTCACCGTGAATTCATGCAAGCCTAGTACTTTCGCTTGTATTAGTTAGGGTTTTGACTCCATTTTATTTAGAAAACGTTTGTATGGGAAATTTCACCGTGAATTTATGCAAGCCTAGTACTTTCTTTGACTCCATTTTATTTAGAAAACGTTTGTATGGGAAATAAAGAAGGACGGTTTTGAGGGTTTTCCCGACAATTATTCCAATTTTTCTCACCTTTTAAACCTTCCCTGGACTTCCAGGAGTATTTCAAGACTAAAATTAGCCAAATCGGTTCAGCCGTTCTCGAGTTTTAGCGAGACTAACGAACAGCAATCCATTTTTATATATATAGAATAGATAGAATAGATAGATAGAAGATAGATAGATAGATTGGACATCATTCTGTCAGACTTTTAGAAATTAAAACTTTTCCATGTTCCTTCTTCTGCCTTTGAGTACCAGGGCCGCAGAAGATCTTTCGAACTTTCGATCAATTCGCAACCCCGGCAGGTGGTGGCCCTGGCAGGTCCCTCTGCTTTGCTGACATCTCAATGAGGCGCGCGTGAAACACGAACACGCCGTCGACACGGCCTGTCGTCAGTAAACGGACGGGCGACGAGCTACCGAATGTTCACTGTCCCTAGACCCGCGTCCACGGTGGTCGGGGTCGTTTCGCGGCACCCGTCGAGATGCCCGGAGCGTCTTCCGTGGCGTGCACAAGGCACCATTAATGTTGCCATGGCAAAAAAAAACGATGAATCAAACAAAAGTCGCTGATATCCGGAAGAAAACTTCGTCTCTTTAGTGTATTTCTGGAAGTATTTTTTTTAATGTGAAACGGTTAGCTTTCAAACTGTCCTAGTCACACCACGGAGATGAAGGCAAATTAAATGAAGTCTAGGCAATAGGCTTAACTCGTCCGTATGCGACTAAGTTCCACTCTGTCGTTTTCTGCTGATTAGTTTATTGTCACACGTGGCTTGGTGCAATCTTAGTGCCTTGAAAACGTAAGGAAATTAACAGCACGTGTATGGTTAGTACGTTAATTACTATTAAACTCTACATGTTAAAATAAGTTGAAATATACACTTGTAATACAACAGTACCGATATATATTTCATTCTGGCGATTTAAATTTTTAATAACACAGCTTTTATTGTTAAGCCGTTAATGTTCGTTGCGAATATTTAAGTAAGCTCTTTTTTAACGATTGCAATGTTTGAAGATACGAGTTGTGCTTTTATTATAAAAAAAATATCTCTATTATATTCACTACAAGTGGAGATGCCAAACAGTTATAAAATTACACAATCATCATCTGCTTCTTAGCCTTTTCTCAATTACGTTGGATTCGGCATCGTCTACCATGACATATTATAAGAATAAAAAAAAATGTAGGTACATGTTTCTTAGATTGAAGCCAAACAGTTGAGCAGCATAATTAATATGATATGAAGCTTTTGAACTACTCGCGTGTAATCCTGTAAGGGTTTGCAAAGGTGTAAAGCTTTTAATAATTTCCCACCACTTTTAATAATTTCTTCTGATAAACGGAATTGTAAAGAATCTGGTTCTTCTAAACTGACAGACAGATGTGTTGGCGGGGAGTTGGTTCCGCCACTTCTTCTTCCCAGCTAAAAGACTAGGAAGTGGCGAAGGGCAGGGCGTTTTTCTGGGACTGTCTCTTGTAATGTGACGTTTAAAAAGTGCTGATTATCAGCGTAATTTGAATAAATGACTTTTGATTTGATTTGACCTTTTTGTGTGTGAAAATCTTAAACGTGTAACCTTTTTCTACTTAAGGGTGTAAACTGATTATCAGTACTTCACACGAAGCCTCTACCTATCCAACCACCACAATCCAGTAATGGGTAATGCGATATCCCTTGGTGAGTTTGGTTGTCAGACTTTCAAGCCTCGTAACGACTGTCAAAGTTCTACAATTGACAAGCGGTATCTACAGTATAACGTGCTTTCCTGTGCACCCATACAGAGACTAACCTAAGCACAGGTTACCTCAGATATGATCATGATAAACGCATTGTACGGTATTTCAACGCCACTACAGTTAAAATATGCGCTCACTGCCAACATTTAAATTACAGAGAAAGCCATACGTTAACTCAACGTACAACTATGTAACGTTCATAACAAGTCTATGTTATGTAAACATGTTACCTATTAAAATCGACTGCATCACTATGAAACGAAATCCCCCGTACATTGTTGGGAAAACAAAGAAACATTGTAGCACAATTGCAGTGTTTCTTATTGTGTTTAGCAGAAAATCTAATTAAAAATACATAAAGATGGAGGAAATTGTTGGAATAATAAACATGAACAATTTTTTTGTCGATGTTAAATCATGAAATAACTTCCTTCTGGATTGTCAGACTTGTAGTTTGTACTGACTAGAACCTACCCGTGTTCCTTCTACTGGCCTTTTATGTTCTGGGGCCGCGGTATCTCTTTCGAACAACTTGCAACCCCGGCAGATAAACATGAGCTGATGTAATGAATGCGAAATGACATGGGTCAAAACGGCTTTATAGTAAACTAGCTTTTGCCCGCGGCTTCGCTCGCGTAAAATTCGGTAGCGCCTTATTGATTTGTAATAGCAACGCTAAGTTTTCCCGTTTCTTCCCTCTTTCTCCCTCACATCCCACTTTTTTCAAAAAAAATATTAGCCTATGTCCTTCTCCTGGTTCCCAACTATCTCTGTACCAAAAATCATTGAAATCGGTTCAGCCATTAAAGCGTGAAGAGGTAACAAACAAACAAACAAACTCACTTTCGCTTTTATAATATTAGTAAGGACTAGCTTTTGCCCGCGGTTTCGCTGGCGTTATCATTGTAATAACAAAGCTAAATAATAATTGCCTATGTCCGTCTCCAGGCTCTCAATTATCTCTGTACCAAAATTCATCAAAATCGGTTTGGCCATTTAGGCGTGAAGACGTAACAAACAAACAAACAAACTCACTTTCGCTTTTATAGTATTAGTATAGTAAGGATAATAATTACTTTACTACCAATAGCAACAACATTATTACTTTTCGAAGTACGGTCCTGTTATTTTAGTTCAACGAACGCCATTGAAGGGTAACGCCAACTCTTGTAACTTGGCAGGATGGTCGACGGTCTTTTTGACTCAATTTATGTCCAAAGCTGTCCGTCAAGCAGTGCATTAACCTATTTGGCATTCGTTGAGACAGTTACTTTGTTTTTTTTATTATTCTGATCTGTATTACGAGCTAGTTGTAAAAAAGAACGCATTTCCAAACGGTTAGGTTTTGAGCCCACATATCCCTTACTCCCTTCGCTCACTATGACAATGCACAACACGCGATCAGAAGAAGAAGAATTATTATTATTATTTTCAAGTCAAGTATTGCAATATTATAAGGAGGTATTTGTTTGTATGTAGGAGTACCTCATCTTCGGAATTACTAAAACAATTCGGGAAGCTGCATTATTCCGCTTTACTCGATTTACATATCGTAGTTTTAGAAAATCAGCCTCGGTGTCTCCTAATTTTGACTCTATTGAGGTTTTTATATTAAAGCGACTTCTTCTTCTTAGAGTTTCGATTGTCGATGGCAAGCCTTATCGTGAGTTTGGCACCATTAGTAGCGTCAAACAGTTCCTGTATTAAAAGTTACATATTTCTTTAGCTCAGCTCAAAATCACGGAAGAAAACAATATTATATTTTAAGTGCCATTACGAAAGTAATTTCGTAATTCTCGTAGTATTTTCGCAAGACCCATGACCTCGAGTACACGGTCGAAGAAAAATAGAATCCGGATGTTAAATAACAACTGTCGTGCGAATGTTTTTGTTTTAAGAACAATTTTAAGTGTTGTAATGTTCTTTTCTTCTGGGGTTGCAGACTAAATCTATTAAAGATCATGTAATACTAAAATGATGCTGCGTTTGCAACTTGTAAGATATTTCGATTTTTTAAATTATTTATTTGCTACCAGCTGTTTTGCGCGATTTCACTCGCGTCTTTAGTTGTTACCCCGCTCCCGGGGGTAGTAGCGTGATGTTGTATATATAGTCTATGTTACTTCCTGATAATGTAGCTTCCTATTAGTAAAAAAATGAAAATGAATTGAAATGAAATCGGTCCAGTAGTTTCGGAGCCTATTTGATACTAAAAAATCTTTCCTCTTATTAATATTACCACAAATCAATTGCCAATAAATTATTATCGTTTCCTAAAAAAGAGCTTATAGGTACAGATGAAGTCATAAAAAGGGTCAACAAAATGAATTGCACTTTGGGATGGTTCAAAGGCTATGTTATGTAGAAAATGATGGTTAACAATTAAGTAATAAGCAAAAACCATAAACAGTATATTCATGACGCATCATCTGTTAATTTCTGCACTCCTGGTAATCTTGATTTTATTAAGTAACGGCACGGTAGGCGCTGTGGCTGAACAATAGACTGCTGCGCTGCGTGTCGCGGGTTCGATCCCCGCACGGAATAAATATTTGTACGGCCTAGTTGTTTCGGATCTGGCTGTTTGTGTATGTGAGTTAAATGATTGTAAACGCACCCACGATTCTCTACGAGTTTTCAGGTGCGGGAAACGGTGTTTTTTTTAAATAATAATAATCAATTTAAGTTTTTCTCATCTTTCCAGCTCTCACAGTTCGGTTTTTGACAAAGAGGTACATCGGAGAATACGACCATCAACAAGGTAATATATAATAAATTTTAATTTCAAATTATTGGAATATGTACTGCTAAAACAGACAGTATCCTTAAAAGCACGAAACGACATTGTGGCGACCCTATTGCCATCTGCTGAGAACGGGGCACCAACTTAGACTCCTGATCTAGCCCTGCTAGCCTGCTAGCTCCTGAGCTAGCCATGCTAGCCTGCTAGCTTCTGAGCTAGCTGCTAATGAGAATGAATAAGGGGAATCTTAAGAACGCTTTGCTCAACCTGGCGTAGCAACACATTTATTAAAGTGGCAAAAAGTACTACAGCGCCATCTATCTATCAGCAACCATTGAAAAACTAACGGCGAATTGCTACAACTCGCAAGCAGAGTTATCAGCGAGTTAATCATAAATACGAGCATCCGACAAACAAATGTCGGATATCACTCAGATCCAGCCTGTCCCTTGCTGTCCCTCAGCGACGCCCTAAGCCGAGGCTCGTACCCCACAGGGGGTGCCCTTAGCGTGTAGTCGCTTAGTTTGTTAGTTTATACCGTGGCTGGAGGTCTTAATTTTTAAGGCACCCACAGGATTCGCCCGGTTAAGCAGACGACAACCTCCTTGGTTGAACTGATGATGAGATGCCATTCATAAAAAAAACAAATGTCGGGCAGTTACCCACCAGACACGACACCCGTCTGTTCGGTGGGCACTCCCTTTTCTGTAGAGGATGGAGAACTTTACCCTCCTGTTCTTCATACATCTAAACTGGGATTAGAACCCAGGATGCTCAGTAGTCCAGCTCGTTCGGGATGTAAAATACTCTAAGCGAAGTCGAGAGTCATTGTTCTCCCACTCCTTGTCTAAGAACCTGCAAAGTATAGCCGACTAGCGGCAAGTATTTTGCCCATCTTCCAAAATTTTCATATGTTCCTTTTCCATTTTCACGAGTTATTTAGTTCGTTACGATAGTTTGATGTAGAGAATACGTGGTTGGAAGCTTTGTGAAGGGTTGGCTTACAAAAAAATAATACGTAAAATGTGACATTTCACCCCGAAGCTAGACGTTTCTAAGCATTATGGTTTGAGGTCCGTTTACACCTTGTATAACTCGTGTAGTTTGTAGTACACTACACTTATTATTATTATAAGACTCATGAACCTAAATAGGTTCACCAAAGGCCTCTTTTCAAAAACTCATTCTTTGGTCTATTCATAAATGTTTTCAATATTTTATATAATATATTAATATTCATTATAAAATGTATTCGAATAAAATATTGTAAATGAAACACACATTATATGAATTACTTTTCAAATGATAAATGGATTTCAGAGCGAATTCCAAAATGATTTGCCATCTTATTTTCTGTCAATATTATTTCAGTTGGTAAATATAGTCGTTTGATACATTTTAATAAAATCATTTTATTTACAGATAGCAAATACAAACATGAAGCACTGCTGGATGGCGAACCAATTTTATTCGAAATTCTGGATACCTGTCCAAAGGTAAAAACAAATACTAGTGAAAACTATAAATAATAAGTTTATTTATATTTTTCACTAGACAAAAACTACTACTACTAGATACAAAAACAGTAAGTCAGTAAAAACTACACTACTAAAAACTAACTCTGCTAAAAACATCAGTTATCGAAAGCCTCTTCTTTTCAATACAAGGCGTCGTCTTATTTGGCTTTTCTTAATGAGCAGGCCTTTTTTCTATACTGCGTTCACTATCTAGTTTCTAAATAAGTAAACAAAAACATGGTAAAAAAACAACTTGAACTCATTAAGTACGGGAGTACTTAATGAGAACAAAATACAGAATGATCAATTTTCCAGCACCTTTAAAATATTACCTACTTAGCAATTCGTCCCGAAATCAACTTCGTTTAAACCCGCAAAAAGTTGATATTCGTTTCTAAGAGACATCATAACAATTGAATACAAAGATTTGTCGGCCTACCATGACGTCTTAAAGCAGAACTTATTCCGCTGAGGGACAGGAGACAGAGCTAGCACCATCTCTTTTTCACACAGGAATAAGAACTGCTATAAGATGTCATGGTAATACTGCAGACACGCCTCGTAGTACACGCTTGGCACGCTTCACCGGTAGTTAGTGACTGTAAATCTTGTTCAACAATGTCTAATGTGTTTTTTTTATTGTCTAGAACCTTGAATTTGATTTCACTTTAAATACACGTGTCTGCTTCGTCTTTACATTCAAATAAAAACAAGGCATTTATTATTGCCAGAGAAGAGCTAACGCAAGACGTAACAACACAGCGCAACGTAAACTTGGAACGAATGTTTAATAGGAGACATTAATATTAATAGTACTGTTTTAGGACAAGTTAAATAATCACATTTAAAATATCTCACCTTTGCACACGGTTGTCGACATGTGAAATGTGAACTCGGCTATCATTGTGCCGATTGTGGTAACGGGTAATGATGGCCAAGAGCCTCGATGACTATCTGTTGAAGCTCTCCTTAGGCGGTTAGATCAAGGGCCCGAAACTAATCTGCAAACTGTAAAATACCTGAGTAAATTGGTCAACAAGAAAAACCCAGCCATAGAAAACCGCAACGGGAACAAAGTTTTGCAAAAGAAGAAGAAGAATCGTTTTTTTATTCATGTATTTATTTAGGATCTCCAATAAAGGATGTACACATATCTTGGAACATTAATTACACACGACAATAGTATCACGTAAATACTCTCCTTCACTTACAGGAGACCACAGCATGCATAATCTAATTTGCTATAAGCTATTTAATTTACTATGTTTCAGAATATAGACGAGTTGCCGGGCAACGACATCGCGCAATGGGCAGACGGGCTGTTCTTAGTATACTCAATCACCGACCGGGAGTCCTTCAACTACGTGCGGCGGGCCAAGCAGAGCCTGCAGCCTGAAATACCGCTCGCTCTCGTCGGGAACAAGGCCGATATGGTGCATTTGAGACAGGTTATTGTTTGTTTCTAAACATAAGTTTAACTGTCAGCCATATATTTTTTTTTTCATAAAAATTTGTTGGGCCGTTTCGGAGGAGTATGGCAAAGAACATTGTGACACGAAAATCTTATATATTAGATATATTTGGGGCAGCCAAGTATTAATGTTGATGATGCGATCATATCGTGGCAGCTAGCCTGTCGAAGGGAATGTTCTGCGTGACGGGCCATGTCAAAATATGATACACTTCATGTCTTTTTTTTAACTGCAACTTAGTTGTAAAGTTGCAGTTAAAAAAAAGTTACAAATACATGTCGGCCCAAAACATTTCCACTTCCGCCGTCATCAGAGGCAGCATAGGAGGTTAATTTGTTGCACCCTGTTGTAATAAGAATTATCTTGTTACAGGTTAGTCCAGAGGAAGGCGAGATCCTGGCGAAGGACTTCGAATGCAGCTTTGCCGAAGTCGCCGCCGCCGAGCAAGTCAACCAAGTCGGGGAGGTCTTCCACGAGCTCTGCCGAGAAGTACTGACACATAGGCGGAGAGCCAAACATAGTTTACTCGACAGAATGTTAGGCTCTAAAACTGCGTATAGAGTCTACTCACGAGGGAAGAGCGATAGTGCGTTACCAAAAGACTAACTGACTAAGTTGCATTTAACTGTCTCCGAGACTTTACAATATGATACGAAGAACTGAACGATAAAGGACACCGAAGCACGGGGCTTCTCTTGTAGCTATTTGTTATGGGATTACCCTATAACGATATTCCACGTTAAATGGCAAAATATTTGTTAGGACTATAAAGGGATTTTCCATTTTAGGTAATATCTCTAGAATATTATGATATAATAAAAAAAGTTGTAGTTATAAATATAAAATATTTTTATTAATGAGTAGAATCAATTTTGCGTACCTCGCCTATATCACAACCAGAGACAAACATTATGCTTGAATGGCAACCCTATTTATGCCGGCGGGGGTAAAGTGCTCCCCTCTTTAGAATCAGTATCACAGATCAACTCCAATGCTCTGTTGTGTAGACAGAATGGCCCATTTCAGTTACAAACCGTTCGTTTTCATATTGAAGCTCATTTTAGAAGAACTCAGAAATACATAATTCGTAGTAGGTATTAACAAAGACAAAACAAGCCTTCAGATTGTTCACATTAGTTTTAAAGCATATAATTATTATAATGGACCTTCTATTGGCAGATTAAATAATGAGCTACTGATATATGTATTTGCTAAGGTTAGAGCATATTGGTACTGTTATAGATAGGATTTCCAAAATAAAGTCAATGGCGTGCACAAGTGCCGTGTCGACGGCGTGTTCCAGTTCCACGCTCGCCTCTAAAAGATGTCAGCAACAGAGCCAGTTGCCCTAGCAGGCCCTGCTAGGGCAACTGCCTGCTGGGGTCCAAAAGAAATACCGCGGGCCCCGGAACGCAAAAGGTATAAGAAGGAATACGAATGGGTTTTAGTCAGTAAAAGTTCGACACCCACTTCTGCTCCACACAGACCGAGAGTAGAAATTTGATGATTTCCCATGCGAAAAAGGGTGCACAAGTATAGCTATATATTAGATTGATTTTTGGCGATCGCTACATGAGCGATTTTTAAATGACAACAGTATCTAACGATATAAGTTTTTTCAGTATACAACAAATCGAGTGACAAATTATCTTCGAGGTAAGGGCGTATAATAATCTAAAATGTGTACTTAAATTTTAAAGTAGGTAGGTATATGTCAACAAAAATACTGATAACAGTCAATGCAGTCTTTTGCGAACCTTTATAAAGATTTTCTGCTTGTAGATATAATGTATTATTAAATGGTCTATTTACGTAATCAATTGTAAAGTAAGAATCATTGTTATTTGGTATCCTTTTTCTGTCCCATTGCTGGGCGAAGCCCCCCATTTCTTCTTCCAAACCTCTATGTTTTGAGCGTATCACCCTTTTATAAAGTAAGGACATAATTGGTGTTGAAGTACACTAATCGAAGCCGGAATTACTTGTCTTGTTCTCCCGTTATTGCGATACTTTTTTAGTTCTAGACCCTATTGTCTATGGTTTCCAAGTATCCATACAGTTTGGGACCATAGAGCTACGGCTATATTTGAGGTTAAAGTTCCAACGTTTCCGCACAAGGTTATTTTTTTTTTAATACATGGTGTTCATGATACAAATCTGTAAATACCTCCACAACTTCTGTACTATTCAATGTATTCATGAGCTACCCTACCATGACGTCTTGCAAAGAGAACTAATTCCACTGGAGCTATACAGGTTGTCTAGCACCATCTCTTTCCCTCTGTGGAATAAGTTCTGATTTAAGACGTCATGGTAGGCCTACTGGTCTCACTACAAAAAAATTGTTTCCTAGTAATCATTTTTGCGTTGGATTATTTAGATGGCTCGGTTGTTTTTAGAAGGCTCGGTTGACGGCTTCGTAAAGAGCCCGTTAACTTTTTGTATACTTACTATGTTAATTATTTTTTTATTAATTAACTTGAGAGTGTGATAAAAATATGTCATGCAAATATCTCACGTTTGGTTGTTCGTTTACTAAAGACAAAAGCGAATTTAGTTTTCTAGTTAGATTGTGTTGAGTTTTTGTCGGAATAAAACTAGCTGTGGCCAGAATGATTGTGGTTTTTTGTTAAAAACTTTGACTTGCAGCTGGCTTTAGAATAGTTTGAATGGATCAAGACACTGGATTAAGATAGATTTTGTTACCCTTTAACGCACAATACGTATGTTTGTCGCTGATGTTAATTTCAGTCGTCTCCAAGTAATTTCGCCGACGAACACGCAGTGAGTCTATGTAGAGCATGTGTTCTTGCATAATGATGCTGATACCATCTAGCTGATTTAAGCCACTATTGCTGCATTTGATGACTTTCTGGGGTGGTTGCCGAGAGCTTTGGTGTGCTACCCTTACTAATGCGTAACCAATAAGCAGTAGCAATAAGCTAGGATGTTGTAGAACTGTAATTCGTTTAATAATCCAATTCCTTTTTCAAAATCATGTCTGGTCATGGATTCAGCTAAAGTAAAGAGTTATAAGAAGATCCACTTTGTGCAAGCCACGAAACGCAGCTCTTTAAAAGACTCTGACTTGTGTTAACATCAGTACCTACCGCAAAATAACAAAAAGAACACTACCAGAAGTTTGGACGATTCAAACCAGCCCCTTTCCATCTGTAATTGCCAACCGGTCAGTGCAGTTGTTGCTAAGTAATCCAGCTGACCTTTTTGGTCAAGGAAACGTCCTTGACCAAAACCAGATTTCAAATCTTTTAAAAGTCGACTGTCTGGTGTCCTCTTAGGTTCATACACTAGTTCAAGCCAGCACATACATTCAAAAGTTTCATTAGTATAGGTTGGGGGCAACACTGAAGCTCAGACGGTTACCCCGCATTCAGTACACCGACATTCACCTATAAGGTTACCATGACATCTTATAGCAGTTCTTATTTCTGCTTGAGAAAGAGATGTTGCTAGACACCCTGTATAGCTCTGTCTTTTCCCCTCAGTGGAATAAGTTCTGCTTTAAGACGTTATGGTAGGGTAGCAGGTCCATACATTTTGATGTGCAGCCACTTTTATGCAAAACAGTGGACTTATTTTTTTATTACCAAAGAAAAATATCTATTTTAGGAGTTAAATTGTCCCTACGACCCTGTATTTAATTAGGTTTATTAGCTGTCACTTCATAAACGTCAAATATAATCTGCAAGCATACTTGTGGACCTTCTCATATCTCTATTTCTTGTCTATGGTTGTATGAACGGTCCACACTGTGACAATGTGTGTAATATTATGCACGAGTGAGTGGTGTTTAGATCCCGTGGCATTTTATTTTTTAGCGAAAATGTTGCTGTTTATTTAATATTATAACTATTTTAAACAATAAAGTACTTAATATGTTGTATGATTTTAGTTTTATTGCAAAAAAATGTTTCCCCACACTAAGAATTTCGGCTGTATCGTGGGTGTTAAACTCACATACACAAACAGTCAGACCCGGAACAACTACCTGCCCGTCACACAAATATTTGTTCCGTGCAGGGAACGAACCCGTGACACGCGGCGCAGCAGCCGATCGCTTAACTACTGCAGCAAACGTGCTGCCAAAGATGGAGAGAACCGGTCATTACTTACTTTCAGAATGCCTGCACGCATTCTGCATTAGTCAGCCCAAAGTACTATGCCACGCGCGAAGTCGCGGGCGGAAGCTAGTAGTCTTTATAAAGTACTAAGTCACACACGCAAGCAAGTTTTACGCCAATAATATACCCATTATATTATTCATTCAAATGAATGACAATTGGTTTAAACCTCGTTTCGCTACAAACTACAGAACAACAAAGACTACGAGTAATTATACTTTTTGGAAAACAAATCAATGAGACCCTTAACATAAAAAAAAACGTTAGTTATCTACTTGTTAAATAGAAAGACAACTTGTATAATGTTCGATTATTTATTTATATACACATATTCTAAAATCATTTAAGAATATAAAATAGGTTTCCGCCAGTATGGGGAGCTAGGTCCAAACTAGCGGTGTTTATTGCTTCAGAGACTGGAACCTCCTCACAAAGCGGGTCGTATCTGGGAGTACTGCCTTCTGAATCAGGCCCTTAAATCAACCGCCTTAGGAGAGCGATGTTTATTATTTTATCTTTTATTGTCCGCCCTGCCAAAGAATAGAATTTCTTCCCTGCGTCTGTGTTCTCGAGTGCATACAGCCTGATTCTATTTAAGTCAAGAGTTTATAAGTTAATTTTGGGTTAATCTGTCCAATCATCGATCTCGTCTCTGTCCTTAACAAGATTGAGGGCAACTAAAAACCTGTTTCAAAGTTGCAACCATTTTATGTACAATTTGGTTTTATAACTCGCAAAATGCAATTTCGTGTGCATATTGAAAATTCTCAACTTAATTTTAAAGCACGTCATACACTCCCCCTAAAAGCATCACAGAAATCACAAACACAGAATAATGAGCTGCGATTAAAAAATGACTACCTAGTCACAAAGGCAACCCCGGAGTCACACATACAAAGGGGTAATCTCGGTAAAGTGGCCCTAAATTAAAAGTAAAATGCTCCCCCGTATCGTGCGTCAAATATTGACCAATCAGAGCACCGCTTTGATTTTACATCACTCTTTTGACAGCGCAATGACATATTTTAAAGATGGCACCCTATTCTGTTTTGTCTGTGGATGCGGCCTGCTATGCATTGTTTGCAGTATTTTATTGTGGGGTATTATTATCGGTACTCCATCCCCCCAGGCACTATCTGTCTATTACGCTGCTTTTGTAAAATAAAACTTGCACCCGCTGGTGATAAATATTACTGGTGCACGAGATACAGAACATGCTCGATATAAGTCGGGCAAAGGGCTGTTGTGTTTATAGAGACAATGTTTCCTCACGATGTTTGCCTTCAGCGATGTCATTTTCGAAAGTCACATTGGTACCCATTGTATTATAAACTGGCTGGCTCCCGCGTCATATCGAAAAAAGTCCTATTATGTGTTATTCCAGACCATAACTACCTTTGTGCCAAATTTCATCAAGACCCGTTCAGCCGTTTTGACGTGAAAGAGTAACAAACATCCATACATCCATCCATCCACGCAAACATTCGCATTTATAATATTAGTAGGATAGAACTAACCCAACCAACTAAACCTTATTATACATACTGTTAAAAAGCAAATTGAATTCCAGAGCTAAAAGCCCCAAAAAATATATATCTATGTCTAAAATTATTCTAGTTAATACACTCAAAGAATTCACTAGTTAATTCACTCAAAAATTTCAAAGAATAGAGGAACAACAATACATGACATACATAAAACTTCTCTTTCACATAAAGGTAAATGGAGAGCGCAGCGTGGCTTACAATGCGATTCAAAGCAGTCTTCTCGTGTGCAGTAGATAGCTACGAAATCGGTAATAGCCCAAGCTAAAGCAAAGTACCCAATTAATCTATGAATGGAATGTGTGAAAGGTACAACTACAAAAACTCAAGAGTGATTTTCTCCTACTACTGTATTCATTTTACGGTTTTGCTTGGGGTCGCAGTCGAAAGATTGGCCGTTTATGTAACTAAATTTGTACGGAACCCGCGGTGCGCGAGTCAGTATCGCCTTTGGCCGTCTTTTTGCAATCTGCAGATCAGTGTCAAGTTGTATGTTGATTAACACTTTCGGTGCCCAGAACTCAGCGTAGAGTCCAAAATACATTGAAAAGAAATACATAATACATTGCGAAAGGGTTAAAATGTTATTCGCGACCGTATCAAATGTGGCGGAGGTGTGAGCTTACTCAACGCTTTTACACTTTAAACCTTATTATACACGATTTTTTCTATGATTATATATATATACAATAATTTCAAGGTCACCCCAGTCCCACCAGCACCCACACACAGAACCCCACCCCCACCAACTACTAACTGAAATATGCGACTCGAAAAAGACAACATATATTTGATAGGTATATAGAAATAAAGATGTTGATGATTATTGTGAGTGATTACTTATTTTTTCCTTAATTTTTCTAGCATTTAATTTTTGTGTCGATTTCCTGTATTGTGCCTTTTGTTGTTGACAGTCCTTAACAAACTTTTGGCATTCATTAATCACTTATCAATATCTTTATTGTTTTATCTTAATGTGTACTTAGGTGGTATAGTTTTTTCTTATAATAATGTGTAATTATGGACCCTTTAGGGCACAGCAAAAGGGTAGAGGAGAGGGAGCTCTGTTTTTAAGATAGTTGATATTTTTGTGAAGAAGATTTGTCATTAAACAATCAAAACCGCTAAATGTTTGTTTGAGAAGTCGCAGTGTCAAGTAAGCACATATGGCAGTTAGGTGTAACAATTAATATAGGTATTGAAATATAATCGGCGCAGTAAAAAGGCCGACATGGATCAATTAAACACCCACCCACCCCTGCCGTGAGTAATGTATTTTCAGTAGCTTTAATCATTCTGAACAGGAAGTGCAACAGATAACACCTCTCTGAAAATAACTTTTGGACTCGAATGTATCAACTTTTTGAGTGATAACCTACAAGTACCTGTTCTGTTCTAATCAACAACTATTCAAGACACCAGTCAGTTCTTATCAACAACTATTCAAGTTACAATAGGTAAGTTGAAGAAAACTTTTGAATGTTTTACTTTTTTTGGTTCGTTGTTTGGCCATTATTTTTTAATCGCTCTTGAAACTTCTTTATCATTGAGGCACTCAATCGTTTATTAAAACTTGAGAAATTTTTGAGGTAAACCTCTGCCTAACCCATATGGGTTTTATTGGTACTTGAAAGCTGTGGATGCAGTACACATCTAATGTGTTGATTATAGTAGATTGTTATTCGGGTGAAATGATTACAATCGTGTAAGTACATAGACATACAGAAACATATTTAGGGCCCATTGATCTAGTCAGTCCTGAAGGAGTTTAGTTTGTTAGGCTAAATATGGTAACTGACGTTCGGAGCGAGCTTGAGGTTAAGACTAATGCAAGCAAACGCAACTTAATCTCAAGATCACACATTACATACTGATTTTCTGAAAAGCACGTTAAGCCGTTGGTCTCCGCTGGCAATTGTAGATCTTTAACAGCCAGGTAGTAAGTAGCTTTAAAGTCTGTCAAACAGTCTTACAGAAGAGTATCGTTTTACCTAGTTATTAACTGGGTTGTGGAGGTCAGATAGGCAGTCGGTGTATAGTATTTAGCTGAATCTATCTCTAAACAGACTCCAACATTGTTGGGACAACATATATGAAGCTGATGATGGTCAACGTATTGTAAACAGTTGATAGAAAAGTATCTAATGACACAAAATCTCCCTAACCGATATATTATGATTCTGAGGTTCCTCAAATTAGTAAATAACCTCACTAGGATTTATTGTTTTACTAGCTTTTACTTGCGGCTTCGCTCGCGCTAAATTCGGTGTAACACAGTTCCCCTTTCCCAATTTTCAGGTACCTGTTATCTGTAGTTTTTGGGCTCTTTTTTTTGGGTGGAAAATCATTCAATGACTTCCCCGCTCTGGGCGGAGCGAGGGGGCATGTCAGACTTGTACTGAATAAAACCCACCCATGTTCCTTCTATTGCCCTTTACGTTCCGGGGCCACGGCATCTCTTTCGAACAACCCGCATCCACGGCAGGGAGTTTTTGGCCTTGCGCTTTATTGTTTTTAATAGCAATGCTAAGTTTTCCCTTATCTTCCCTAAAATAGCTTATGTCCGTCTCCAGGGTCCCAACTATCTTTACACCAAAAATCGGTTAAGCCGGTAAGGCGTGAAGACGTAATAAACAAACTCACTTTCGCTTTTATTATATTAGTAAGGATTTTTTCATCAATTACATGTTGAGGTGTATTTTAATTTGTATTTGTATACCAATTTCACAAAGCGTGGTGCCCGTGGCTCTGCCACCAATTAACCTTGCCCCTCAATTGACACACATTCAACCCGTTATCCATGCTTATTTGAATAAATGTGAAAGCAACTGTTTGTTTGTTTGTTTGCATTTATATGCATGTATGTTACGTTTTCGCGACTAAACGGCTGATCGCAATGAAATTTGGTAAGGACATAGAATTTAACTCGGGGCGGGACATAGGCTATATATTATCACGTTAACTTAGCAAGATTTCGTTATGTAAACATATACCTTATATACCTTAGCTGCATTAGAATAGAACGGCTGACGAAAAAAACATTACCCACACTAGGACCCCTCTTGTATCGTGGGTGCGTTTACAAACATTTAAACTCACATACACAAACAGCCAGACTCGGAACAACTATCTGTAGGCCATACCAATATTTGTTCCATGCGGGGATCGAACCCGCAACACTCAGCCACGGCGCCAACCGTGTCGTCATCATTGCATACTGAGTTTGTTTTCTCCGAGACTAGGAAAGCGCGTTAAACCGTTGTTGACAGTAATCTGTAGATCTTTAGCTGTCATTTCAGGAAGTCACCCGTTACTATGACAATCAGTTTTACCAAGGTATAACCCAGAAGTAACTAGGTTGTGGAGATCAGATAAGCAGTCGTTCCATGTAAAAACAGGATACTGGTATTAAACTGCTTCTGGTTAGACTGGAAGCCAATCCAAACATATGTGAATGAAGACTGGGCAGATAATGAAACTCAAAAGCATTTATTTTAATAAGACCATTACAGGCACTTTTGAATGACAATAAACAAATTGGTGAAGCTACAGGCCCGGTCACAAGACATAATAACTTGTGAAAGTACAGTAGTTGCCCATTTCAAAGCGTTGATCTCTATGGAGAAGAATGATGATCTTAAAGAGTATCTTAAATCAAGTTGAGACAAATTAGTAACCTACGTACCCACGCTTTTGTTGGGGTAGTTACCCCATAAAAAAATGTAAAGATCGTACGAGTTCTTCTTTCTCGTCCTCGTTAATCTAGACGTGAAGGTAACTAGTTACCTACCTTAACTTCTTGAAGAATCTCACCAACAAAATCAGTACCTAAAAAAAAAACAAATGAATAGTAAAATAAGTACATCATTATAAATTGCACTCAAGTTATAAACATTTTGTTTAGCGAATACATATATTGTAAAGTTACTCATCAATAAATCATTGTCGTTCCAAATACGAATGACTTCAAATGAACAACGGTTGGGGCGTGCCCCATACCCCGCCGGGAGCCGCTGCCGCGCCCCATCCAACCCCGACGGGCTGCGCAGGAGTCACTCAATCACCAGCCAGCCCTCTGACGTAAACATTGGCGTAGCCAAAATAGACAAAATATTTCTATCATATTTTTTTTTCTGAATAGTGATGTGTATTATTTATATAGCGCCAATTTAAATAGTGAGTGACATTGAAAAACAGTGATAGTATAAATAGTCTTAATTTTTTTGATATTTTCTAAAGTTTATCAAACTGAAGTTATCAGTTTTTGTTGAAGTGATTAGAAGTTACAAAACTGCCAAAAAAAGTTACTGTAGTGCAGTAGCTGTTCTTGCTTTAAGTAAGTGTTCTTTACTTAAATTAATTGAAACATTGAATAAGTGCAACCGCGATATTGTTCACAGAAAAACTGTGCAAAAAAAGCTTTGTTATGGTACCTCATTAATTCGTGTGTTGCAGTAATTTTGCGAATGCAATCAAAACCTGTGCTCATTACCTATTATTGATTAATTATTACGCTCTGTATGACAGCCTAATTACTTACTTAGCTAAGCTATGCCAAACGAACGCTATGCTATTATTTTGTAAAGATTTTTTAGAATAGTTAAACATCAATCGTTTCAGGATCTTCAAAAATATTGATTGATTGTCACTTTTGTATATCAGTTATCATCATATTCTTCTTCTTTTGATGACTCTCCATTAATAATAATCGTTTTTGAGGATTTGGTTTTTGTCCTTATCATGCTGGAGCCTATAATCAATAGATATTTGAGAAAATTAAACCCGTATATAAATGTGGGAGTAAGTAGCAGGTAACTTTTTGGAGGTTTTATTCACTAATATTATAAATGCAAATATTTGTGAAGATGGTGTATGATGGATGTATGAATGTATGAATCTTTAGATGTATGGATGTTTGTTAGTCTTCACGTCAAAACGGCTGAACGTATCTTGATAAAATTTGGCACATAGGTAAAATATGGTATGGAATAACACATAGGATACTTTTTTTTCGATATCACGCGGGTGAAGGTACGGGAGATAGCTAGTTACGTATATTAAGGCAGCGCTTTGCAAAGAAGTAATTATTCAGAACCAAACGCCTTAACACGAGTGTGACCATGACGTAGATAAGCCGATGTTTTGATAAAAAATACAATAATCCTATGCCCCAAGCACATCAGCATCAGCCATATCTACCAATAAAATAATTATTTAAAAAAAAATGAGTGTTTTTGGTTATAAAATCGAAAATCGATCGTTTAAATCGCTCTCTCGTGCTTGGGCCGGTGCATTTTGAATAGTGACTCTAAACTTTAAATGTATTGTAACATTATCACTTACAAAAAGTGATATCTATGAACCAAGGACGTTACGTAGGCGTCGTCAACCTTGACATCAAGGGTCATCATGGCCTTTTGTGTAAAGCTCCACAGATATAAAATAACTTGAATGGTAAAGCCTGTTTTAGGGAGAACGTCTAACTCTTTGCATATTTTTTTAAAATTTATTTATAAAAATACCCTTACCGAAACCGAATGCACTTGTTTTTTCTGTCACTGCGGTATTTTTTTGCCACCGAGAGCTTTGCCCATGCATTAGGTTGTCGGGTTCGAATCCAGGCAAGTATCTCTTATGTACGATCTAAAACTTTATCTAAGACATCCCAGAATTCGGTGAAGAAAAACATCTTGAGAAACCTTGACTTAAAATTAACTAGCTTTTGTCCTTTGCTCGCGTTAAATTCGGGGTACTACAGTTCCACTATCCTGATTTGAAAGTACCTGCTACCTGTAATTTTTGCCCTTGCGCCTTATTGATTCTTATAGCAAAGCTTAGTTTTCCCTTTTTCATCCCTCCTCTTCCCTCTTTTCTAAAGAAATAAGCCTATGTTCGTGTTCAGGGTCCCAGCTATCTCTGTACCAAAAGGATAAGCCATTTAGGCATGAAGACGTAACAAACAAATTCTCTTTCACTTTTATAATGTTAATAAGGATATAAGTCTGAATGCGCCTATCTGTCTTTAACTAGCGTGGCTATGCAATGCTCGTGCCTTTTTTGTGTTATATACTAATATTATTATTTTCTGAAACTATTCTAAGTATGTTTTAAAAAAAACCTTTAGATTTTCTTTATCTTTTGGTATTGTTTGGTATATGTGCAAATGGGAACAGGTTTCTGTTTGTTCTAAGTAAAATAAAATGTTTTTTTTTTATATCAATAAACGATAAGAAAAGAACCGCGTATGGGCACTGAGCGTTTTTGAAGCGCAGTCCTAATTTGTTTAAATCTATAAAAAAGAGCCAATTTTTGTGAATTTTTACGTAGGACCCTAATCTTCGAAACTATTACTCTAGTTCCGTAAATTATTTCACTAAACGAAAGCTACATTTACCCCCTAGAGTCTTAATCTAAATTTAAAGTTCTCGTGGGTTAATTTCCGTGGTGGGCGAATCTGCGATAAATGTGAGATAATATAATGTGTGTTTTTATTTTGGCGCATAAAAACAAGGTTTCCTTTACCTTCCACTAGTTGATACTAGGACCACCTATTATAACCCGCGGTAGGTCCGTTCATCTGCTGTCAAATAGGCTATCAAGTACATGCGGGTATCATTGAGAGGGTTAAGATGTATAACTTTTGAGGGAACTTGATATTTTCGACTTGCCGCAAGAATATAGCGGTTGTTTTAATTTGTGTCTTGAATTATTTAAAACAGAGTTTAATTTGAAAGCTACATTAGATAGTTTTTGCGTTTGAGTGGGCTAAGAACAAAGTTAATGCTGAAGTTTTTCAGGTAGATTAGGTTATGAGTATAAAATATCCAACACCTACATCTAAACTGAGATAACTCAAACAAAGGATTTAATCTGTAGACGAAAAAAAATACTGCTTGTACGGGAAGTTGTAAATTTTAAATTAATTTTGGATCATTAATACGTTGTAAAACGTCAATATATGGAAATTGTGATATGTATAGTAATGATTGATTATCATCAGTGAACATTCGAATACAAGGGTATAATAACTGTAAAAACACGATATTTCAGATGTCTCCGTTTAGATCTCGGTGTGGAATATATAAACTAAAATCAGAAGAGAATATTATATATTTCATTGAGATGTACTTAAGTAAAATATTCACGTAATCTAATTTATCGTGAAAACTGAAACTGTTTTCTTGTTCAAAATCAGTCTAAATAATTCCCTTCTCCTTATTTATTGCGACATCTACCTAACCTTTTATTATGTAGCTGAGTTAGAGTCGCCTTTCAGTCTAACTGGATGCGGCTGAATAATTTTGTACAAGTTATTTTTCCGCCGACAATTATGAAGTACTTTATTCAATCAAGCAAATACAGATACAAGCCACTCTCTGATAGGATTAGCCGTTTGCTGTGTCCGTGTCTTAACACAAGTATGTATATTTATCACGTAATCAAACCTCTTAAATTCGCTAATCTCCTATTACAAAAATGTAATTTCAACGGCAGGAGGTGGCGTTAAATGAATTTTCCGATAGAAAACTATAACCAAGCCGTTAATACTGAAATTAATTTTCGCTTATTTGTCAAGTTGTTAAAGTTTTCTATTAATGTGCTCTGGTCACGCTTATTGGCTTAATTTTTAATTGTTATAACACGTCAACACGTTTGTTATCGGGTCTTGTTGGCATTACACGGGGGATCTTGTGAGGCAGCGTAAGTCACACTGTAAAACGATTTGTTTATTTGATATATTTTTTCTTTTCTCAATTATCTAAATCTTATTTTCTTAATTATCTTTTCTCTTTGGACTATTGAACATTGAAATAGAATTGAATTTAATTAATTGCACAGAGTTTCTTCTGTAATCAAATCATTATTATGTTTAGGAATTTTTGTATCTATTCTTTTTGTACTATATCTAAGTTTATTGGGTAAATAACTATGTATTATTTTAAAGTATGTTATAATGATCTAATCATGTCGTTGGCTGCTTGATCGTTTTACGTCTTCTTTGTGTCTCTAACTGACTATACAATCACGAAGTATCCTAGTCCATGAGAATGTTATTCTCGCGTGGCACATTAACAAACATTACCTCCTAAATATTACAGATTAATAAACCCATACCGTTTAGTTCATGTTTGTTATTACAACAGCTGCATAAAGTCAAACTAAAAAAAAAATGGTCCGCAAATTCTCTTCGCTATTTAGTCCCAAACATTCAAAAAACGTATTAGTGATTTTTTGCGCCTACTCCATTTTGAAAGCAAGAAGCTACCGACTTTCCGATGTTATTATTGGTTTCGCTTTTGTTGTTAACCCTCCGATGCACACACCAGGCCTTTTGGGCCCAGCCATAGTCACGGCTCATCCGAGCCTTTGTCCCGACACTTACCGAGATTATCCGAACCTAATTACCTGTTTTGCGATTCCGTAATTACGTTTGCAAAAAGTATGCAATCCCAACTTCTGAGTGACCGACGCACAAAGAGCGAGAAGTTTTGCTACTGTGGGTACTATGGCTCAGCATCTCGGGATCAGCAACTCTAAACTGACGCAAACAATGTTTATTGTTAGATTTCGAAGAAAATGTTTTGTCTCCTTTGAGTAACTTCTATTTTTTATATTGTGTGCTAATCTGTGTACTATTTTAAGCAAATCGATTGTTAATAAGGTTTTTTATGCCAACTTCCCGGTTATTGTTCTACAACTTATACCATACGCAATTTAACCATTTTAAGTCTGAAATTTACGTAACGTATATAAAACCCCGATCGAAGCATTTGCAAAATTTAACCATTCTTCAAGCCCAATAAAGACAGCAACCAATTTCTGCCCCAAATCAAACACAATAATCAAAATGCAAATACAATTTTAGTTCACACGAACACACTTTGTCGTATAATTGTAAGTGTTCAAAATCAAACGCCGACCCTCGATGGCTTTCATTCCAGTGGCCGTTTACAACGAGTGGCCATTAAAACAATGAGAGTTATGAACAAAAATACAAGTAGCTCTCAGCTTTGTGGCCAAAAGATGTCAGCCACAAAGCCTGTGTACAATAGAACTTCATTTTCTTACATTTGTTGCTATTCTTGATTGATTCTTTTCTTCGCATTGGATTTGAAGTGCTCTTGAAAACCGCGAGCGAAAGATTTTTGCACTTGAGAATTATTTCTGGCCACGGTTCCTGTGTGAAAATGTTTCTGGTGACTCTGGAGTGTTCTTTTTTTAAACTATCTTTTCTTATTTCAGATATAATGTCGTTATAGCAGAAGTATCATGCATTCCGTTACAGCTTCGTCAAGTGAGTATTATTTTATTTGTCTTTTCAATAAGTTAGGTGTTGTATTCCTAGCGGTAAGATTGATTGACGTACAAAGGAATACCACGTATTAAGTACATCATTCTGAAAGTTTTAATGTGGGAGATATAAAACTTTTTATAGATGATTAAAAAAATATTGTTTCCTACAAAAGTTCAATACCATCATGGTCAAAACCACGGAGACTGAACAGAGTTTTTTAGGGTTCCGTAGTCAACTAGGAACCCTTATAGTTTCGCCATGTCTGTCTGTCCGTCCGTCCGTCCGTCCGTCCGTCCTCGCTTAATCTCTGTGACCGTTAGCACTAGAAAGCTGAAATTTGGTACCAATATGTATATCAATCACGCCGACAAAGTGGTAAAATAAAAATTGGAAAAAAATGTTTTATTAGGGTAGCCACCCTATATGTAAAGTGGGGAGTAATTTTTTTTTTAATTTCAACCCTAACGTGTGATATATTGTTGGAAAGGTATTTCAAAATGAATAGGGGTTTACTAAAATCATTTTTTGATATTGTCAATAATTTCGGAAATAATCGCTCCAAAAGTAAAAAACAATGTGTCCCCCCCCCCTCTAACTTTTGAACCATAAGTTTAGAAAATATGAAAAAAATCTGAAAAGTAGAACTTTATAAGGACTTTCTATGAAAATTATTTTGAACTTGATTGACACAACAGTTTTTGTACAAAAAAGACAAAAAGTTTTACAAAATAATTTCTGGACTAAGTTTGTGGTATAATCGTATATGCAAGCATTTTTTTTAACTTCGTTTACATATTTTATTATCCTGAACGTATCTTTTTTCAAACAAAAAAAAGAATTATTGAAATCGGTTCTCGCAATCCAAAATTATTAAAAAAAGTATTAATTAGGAAATACAATTCTCTAGTGTTCAACGTCAAACAAATAATAAACTCATAAGTGGGAACACTTATTGTGACGGACGGGAAACTACGGAACCCTACACTGAGCGTGGCCCGACACGCTCTTGGCCGGTTTTTTTTTTTAAATATTTTTATATTTTTTGGATTTTTATTCTCCTATGGAAGGCAGTTACTAAGTGTGCTTGATGCAAATTATTTAAATAAAATAATAAAGGATAATTGATAAATAAATAAAGGATAATTTCAATTCTAAAATCGACGGATTATGTTTCGTTAGTACCGCAAACTCATGTTAGAGCCTCAATAGACCATTTCATTACCTCCCATCGTTAATTACCAGTGAACGAGATGACGTGTCCGGGCCAATTTGTCCCATCCGCGGTATTCCCACGAGGTGCGTGTGCGCATCTGCCGGGTTGCTACCACCGCGCCGCGTTCACTCCCCCATCCCGGGAGAACTGACCCAGTAGGACTGATACCGATTATTAGCTTGTTTGGAAATTAGGTTAATATTTAGACGGTATTGCTTATTGATTCCTGTATTTTTTGATTGTGGTAATAATTGTCTTTTGTGATCGGGAGTTTTATAGGCTGCTTTGGACTTAGAACCTATAATAATTTATTGTAAATTTTTTTGAAACAGATTTCTTAACGCCTAAACACAACTGCTGAAAAACTTAATATCTATAGGAAAGTATTGAGTTTTCAATATTTTTCATTTTAGCGCGATTTTTACACTAATATGTAGGTCCGTTATCTGAAGTAGGCATTGGTATCTATGCCTACTTCAATTTCATTCAGCACCCTTATAAATTTATGTTTTTTTACTAAAAGCTTCTGTATGTATAGCTTTTGCTTTTCAAAACATTTAATAAATAAAGGTTGTATACACCAGTTCTAACTTTAAAAAGTAATTCTTCTTTCAAAATAATACGATGATTACCATATAGCTTCCGTTACAAACAATGATAACATATCATATTCACAAATAGGGTTCACATTACTCCCAAAAGTCACACCAAAATTGATGTGGGAACATCTCCAGAGAATATTTCAAATAAATTGTAATTTAAATAGCATCCTTGATTAATAATCGTGCGTTTGTTTTGACCCTTACCCATAAGAGTCACGCGATGGGATCAAACATCGGTCCATTTGACACAGGTGGGCATTCACACGGTTGATAACATCGTTATGAATGATTCGGAAGCGATAGGCCTAATAAAGTAGACTGGTCACAACCGCCATTAAAAAAAAAATATGTTTGTCACATGACATGAATTGACACTTTGAATTTGGAACAATCAGCGATGCCGTTGATTTTAAATATATTTCTGGTTTCTGAAATAAGTAACAAAGTTTTATAGCATGTCAAAAACTCTTGTTGTGAAAGTTTGAATTTCGAGTACAGTGTGTTCTACTTCTACATTCACTAGCCTCAAACTCCCCCCAGTTTGAGACTAGATCTCGATTCAAATACTAAAACTAGAACCCTGATTCTGATGTTATTAAAAGTATATTTGTATTTTGTCAGATTTATTTTCAAATAACTACTTGAAATTTTAAAACTAGTTAATTTCCGTTAAAATAGAAATGGGCAGTCTATTTAAACTCCATTTCCAAACCTCTTCAATGGCGATCAAGTGCTTGGAGCACAAATAAATCGAAAAGCGACAAAAAAAACAAAGCCTACCTCTATCCACGGCTTTTATTATGAACTTGTCTTTGTACGAGAACATATAATTATCTATCGCGACCGTTTTATTCCCGCTTTCGTTTGTGCATTGTTTAGCCGTTTTTACCGAACACTCGACACCGCGTTTCCTGCATCGCAAGTGTTCATGTATTGAATATGCGATGTCTTATTGAGCTTGCCTTTATGCCTTTTCGACTGGTCGCTTTTGGGCGGCGAACAAAAATGGCGTCTTATCTTCGCGGTCGTGGGATCAGACGGTGTTTTGTGTTGGTTTTAGGGTTCCGTACATACAGCCCACATGTACATTTTAAATATGTCTATGATTATTACAATCATAGACATCAGAAAAATGTATTCAATATTTCTATGGTAGTAATTGATAACTAGTATGATTGCTCTAGTCTAGTCGTCTAGACATGTTTTTTTCTCAAATATAAACATTAAATTCTTTAATATAATAACGGAGCAACGTGTAGCAACAGCAAAATTACTTAATGGGCAAAAAACTTGTTATTTTCATTACTTAGGTAAGTTCAGAATGCTCAAAAGGTTGTAGCAGGATAAGAAAGTAATAATTAGCTCAAAAAATCCAAAGAACTCATACTGGCCTGTCAATGTTTATGAATTAATTTATCTATCCTTGAAACAAAAGTGAAGAATTAGTTAGGATTTTTTAATATTTACTAGCAATTCGATTGCCCAGCAATGGGTGGCATGGCACAGACCAGTAGTGTTAATGCTTAAATGCATGTAAGACTAAACACTACAAATAGACCTAACATTATTTTTATACAATCAATACGGACACCGATCACAAAATAATCCTCCATTGTAAGCAACAGCGTGAACCGTGCTAACTTTTAACAAACCGCATTGAATGGCGGCACTACACCGTGCGCTGGTATACTGTGGTATCAACGGCCATTCGGAATAATGATACCCTCAGAACAAAATATGTGCAGTTTATTGTGACATGAACGTTTCTTCAGAAGCAAAATGCAATAATATCTTGTAGATGATGAAAAATAAATAAAAACAATAAAAAGGTTTATTTCAATTACATAGTACTATGGTACATCTATAGTACTACTTAAATAAAGCGCATATATTATTTTAAGGATTATAATTTTAAATTATTTTAATTTACATGTTGCACACTTCTTGTATCAAAGCTACAATTTTTTCATATTATGCTATACTTAATTTAAAACGACCTGAGTATTTGAACGTTGTGCTGTAACAGCCAGCATTGCTTAGGTTATAAAACCTCTTGTTACAGTACTTTAACATAGGTACATGTTTTGGAGATCACCTTTTAAGCAAGGAGATGGTTCTGTTAGGTGACACCGTTCTTCCACTTCACATGAAGCAGTGTTGCATACACTGCTTATTGAAAACAAAAGAAAGTTATAGTTAGACTAGCTTTCGCCCGCGCGCGTTAAATTTGGGGTAACACAGTTCCCCTTGCGCCTTATTGATTTGTAATAGCAACGCTAAGTTTTCCCTTTTCTTCCCTCTTTTTCCCTCACATTCCACTTTTTTAAATAAAAAATAGCCTATGTCCGTCTCCTGGTTCCCAACTATCTCTGTAATAAAATTCATCAAAATCGGTGTAGCCATTAAAGCGTGAAGAGGTAACAAACAAACAAATAAACAAACAAAGTCACTTTCGCTTTTATAATATTAGTAAGGATTTGCCTAAACCTACCTTGAACTTTCAACTGACAATGCCGGTCAAAACCTTAATTGCGCATTACATCAAAGTGGAATTGAGATAATTTCTCCTCAAAAAAGATAAACAAAACAGAGTCCAAAAACAGAAGTTCGGTAGTGGCGGGTAGGTCTCGGTCATCCCACCTTAACGAGACCGTTTCTTTATTATGAAAAACAAAATGAAACTAAACTAAAAACAAAACTAGACTATTTCCTTAATAATTTGATTTGCGAATATCTATTTCATTTTCGTAATACATTGTGTAATATTTTTTATCTTACGCCTAACGCCGGCAAAAAAGCGATGATCAGGCAAAAACTATTGATTGTTTTTTAATGAAACTTTCCACAAGATAATTTAATTGCCAATATTTTGATGTATTTGATGTGGTTTTTATTCGTATTCTGTTTAATAAATGAAGGTGGATATTTTTATTCGAATTATTTTCGTTCGCGGTCTTTGCGGTTTCCCCAGTCGCTCAAGGTCGCTAGCATTTAGTGTCGCCTTAGGTATCTACGATTAGTGCGTAGAGTAAAACTTATCTACGGCGTAGACAAAGCAAGCGTAGCGTCTCGTAGCGCTACGATCGTAGCAATCTGTTTTTCTATCATAAGTGGGTGGTCTTCCGTGTTCAGGTTATTAGGCACTTACCTTATTATTATATGAGACTAGCTTTCGCCCGCGGCTTCGCCCGCGTTAAATTTGTGGTAACACAGTTCTTGCGCCTTATTGATTTGTAACAGCAACGCTAAGTTTTCCCTTTTCTTCCCTCTTTCTCCCTCACATCCCACTTTTTTCAAAAAAAATATTAGCCTATGTCCGTCTCCTGGTTCCCAACTATCTCTGTACCAAAATTAATCAAAATTGGTTTAGCCATTAAAGCGTGAAGAGGTAACAAACAAATAAACAAACAAACATACTCACTTTCGCTTTTATAATATTAAGTAAGGATAATACATTTATATTTTACTATACAACTATTTTAATTTCAATCAGTATGTTATACACGGGTCCGAGTGCACTACAACCTGTTACGCCAACTTATCCGTAAAACGAAAATAATTCCAATTAGCATGTAATGTAACCAATAAAAATCACGCAAGCGGAAGAGTGTTGTTTAATTGTTTTGCGGTCTCGTTCAATGCATTGACGATTCGGCAGCAAAAGGCCGGGTGTCGTAAAGTTATGCCTCCCCTCCGGGGCGGGGCTTCGAACCGTGTCGATGCTCAATCATGGCTCAATAGCTTGCCTCGTACTGTGAGGCGACTGTTGACGTTGATTTATTAGTGGGTGGCAACTAAGAATTCAAGAAGAGAGTAGTTTTTATTGGAAACTTGGATTTTATTTGTTACATAGATTTTACATAAGGATACCAAAGAAAATCCTTACTAATTATAAAAAATACTATTATAAAATTGAAATTGAGTTTGTTTGTTACGTCTTCACACCTAAATGGGCAAACCGATTTTGATGAATTTCGATACAGAGATAGTTGAGACCCTGGAAGAGGAAGCATTTTTTTTTTAAATTGAGAAATTTTGGGAGAAAGAGGGAAGAAAAAGAAAAATTTAGCTTTGCTATTACAATAAATAATGCGCACGGGCAAAAACGACAGGTAGCAGGTACCTGCAAATCAGGAACTGTGTTACCCCGAATTTAACGCGAGTGAACCGCGGGCAAAAGCTAGTAATGCTATAAGAGTTTGAATTAAACTAACGTCGCTTGTAGAACCGAACGCCCTCGACCAATATATTAATAGGGTAGGTATACTTTGTCAAGTGTCAGTATGACTCGAATTTAAAGCCGCAACAATTTCGCGTGGTCGGTTCTTATCAAACGGGTGATGAGTTTATTGGTAGACAAGAGCTTTCAATCAACATAATAATATCTAATATATGTATAAAATTCTCGTGTCACAGTTTTCGTTCCCATTCTCCTCCGAAACGGCTGGACCGATTTAAACGAAATTTTGTGTACATATCGGGTAGGTCTGACAATCGGCCAACATCTATTTTTCATACCCCTAAGTGAGCAGCGGGTGAAACTGCTGGGCACAGCTAGTGAAATATACATTTTTTTAAAACGACCAACTTTCGTTGGAAACGTTTAATGTATTAATTCGTACAACACGGCACGGGAAGAGTCGTGTGCTCTCAGAAAAGCGCCAATCTGTGCCACAAGCAAATCTACGTGCTTCAGGCGTAGTTTGATTCAAGATTAATTCATTAAATCAGTATTTATTCCTCCAGGCCGCATTCTATATGACGTGCCGTGTGCCGTCTGCCGGGACCACTCGTCAGGCAAGCACTACGGCGTGTTCGCATGCGACGGCTGCGCAGGATTCTTCAAGCGATCCGTGAGACGCGACCGCCGCTACACTTGTAAGGCGCGTGTCCCGGGGGGCTGTCTCGTGGATAAGGCGCATCGGAACCAGTGCCGGGCTTGTCGCCTCGAGAAGTGTCTACAAGCTGGTATGAATAAAGACGGTGAGTTCTCAATATTAGGAAGATTTTTTCTTCAAATTAGGAGTTAGCGCAGTGTTATTAAGAAAAAGATTTTTATCATCGTTGTTTAATTGACATTGTTTCCGTTGGATCTTATCAATAACGATATTTTTTTGCTTTACAGCTGTACAACACGAAAGAGGACCTCGAAACTCAACTATTCGTCGTCAGATGGCGTTATTTATGAAAGAGTCTCCGCCTCGCTCAGACGCAGGAGGACCTATTCCACCACCATTGAACCTTACTCTGCCGAAGCACAACCTGGTTCCCTCGCCGGCAATGCCGATGTACAACCCTTACAGTTACCCCCTTCTGTTTGACCCACCAGTGGCACCTCGGGCGCCACCCCCCTCGACTGGGTTCAACCCGTTCTTTTTCACCCCCGCTGACCCCGCAACTATTTGCGAAGCTGCTGCCCGACTGCTCTTCATGAACGTGCGGTGGACCAAACACGTTACTGGACTATCCACGTTGTCATTTGAAGACCGACTCACGCTAATTGAAGAATCTTGGAAAAGTCTCTTTGTTCTCGGAGCCGCACAGTTTCTTTACCCTCTGGATTTAAATTTGTTAAGAAATAAGAATATTTTGAATGATGAAAATAAGAAAAATGAAGCTGAAATGTTTGAATCGGCTTTGGCGGAGATTTGTAAATTGAATCCGGATGCGAATGAATACGCGTGTCTCCGGGCAATATGTCTGTTCAAAACGTGTTTGACTAAGGACGGGGAGAGCAGCCCTGGAGGTCAAGCCATGGACAACAGGAAACTACAGGATCCTATCGCTGTCTCGGTGCTGTGCGACCAGTCCATATTCATGTTGATTGAGGTAAGAACCATTTGATCGATATATATAAACTTTTTTTATCTACTCTTGACCTCAATCTTATCCTAATGACTGAGATGAGGCCGATGATTTAACTTAAAAAGAAGCTTATTAATTGGAGACTTTGATCCGGGCTGTATGAACTATTAATATTACATATATAAGTACACTGACTAGCTCTGAACTGCACGTTGAAAATCCATTTAATTGATCCCGAGGTGGTGTTAGTGAAAACGAGCATAAAATGATCAAGGTATACTTTTAAAAGATCAGAACGTACCAATAATCTTGTTCAATCTGATCAACCAGTAGCACTACAATCCATTTCTCTTTCCAGTACTGTCGCAGCAATTATCCGCTCCAGCTGACGAGGGCCTGCAGGTTACAGAGTCTGCTTCCTATCATCAGGAGCGTCCCCAGCTCTGCTATCGTGGAGCTGTTCTTCAAAGCCACGGTCGGAGACACACCTATTGAACGTATACTTTCCGATATGTATACAACTGGGAAAGAATAGTATTGGAGAGATCTTTGGAATAGTTCCGTTCAGTGGACCCAGATTTGTAGCAGTCTATTATAAAGAATTCCGTTTTTCGATATACAACACCTTAAGCTGTGGGTAACAGTAGTTTATGTTACTCGGACAATTTGTTTTTTTTATATTGTTTGCCTGTCTCTTCGGTGGGCAAAGAGTCAGTCTCTTTCAAATTCAATCTCGGTTGATGTAAAACATTAGGCTATTTCATGAACGTATTTGATGACATAATGGAACTCTGTCTACGCCCTCAGGTCAATCAAATCAAATCAAATCAAATCATTTATTTCTTTGCAAACATGGGTATAGTGTATAGGTGTTTTTTTGTAGCAGAGGTCTCCATATTTTACCGTCACATGGGCATGCAAAGGTTTTACAATTTTCAAATTAAAATATCTGGCACATTACAATCCAAAAAATTAAAAATCAAAATGTCAGTGTTTACAGTATTATAGAACAATAAATTAATGCTTTATAATATTAAATAAAAAAGAAAGTCAGCCAGGATTACAATTTTATATGTCAGTCAGAATAATGTCAATCAGTTAATAAGTCATCATTAAGAAAATCGTCAATCGAATAATAGGATTTCACAATTAAAATTTCATTTAGCGCCCTTTTAAATTTAAATGTCGTCATATTTTTTATATTATTAGGTAGTCTATTATATATCCGTGGGGCAATACCGAAAAAACTTTTTTGCATTAGTGCAGTTTTACATTTTATTTGACATAATTGATTGACATATTGCGTCCGTATTGGATTTTTCTTGATTTCTGATATTTTTTTAAAAAGATGTGGGTTACGTTTTACAAACAAAGCTGTTTCCAATATATATAAACAAGGAAAAGTTAATATTTTCAGGGATTTAAAATAGGGAACACAGCTATCAGTTGTCTTAAGACTGCACATTGCCCTGATGCATCGCTTCTGCAACCTAAATACCAGCTCCCTATCAGTAGACTGCCCCCAGAAAATAATTCCATATCGCAGAGTAGAGGCAACCAGTCCATGATACGCTGTTAAAAGAGCCTGACAATTAACTTTCTTTGAGAGTTGGTAAAGAGCATATGCAGATTTACTAAGTTTATTACATAGTTCTTCAACATGAGGTTTCCATGTGAGTTGGCTATCAATTGTAATACCTAAGAATTTAGCCTTATTAACCTCTTCAATATCACAGTCCTTGTATGAAATATTAATTGTTGGGTTTTCACGTCGTTGATAAAAATGCATGACTTTCGTTTTGTTTAGGTTTATAACCAAATTATTATTATCCAACCAATTTATAATGTCACTTAAGCAAGTATTAATGTCATTCTCGTAATTATTCGAATCAGTACTTCTTATTATAGCCGTACTGTCATCTGCAAAAAGAACCATCTTGTTGGTTGTTACTTTCGGGAGATCGTTTATGTATATCAAAAAAAGTGGCGGACCCAATACACTACCTTGTGGGACGCCATATTTTACATGTCTCGGTGTTGATACATACACTGATTCTAATTTAGTCTTTGGACATATTCTAGAGATTTCCGTGCATTGAAGCCTATTGCTCAAGTATGATTTTATTAATTGTAAGATGTTCCCTCTTATACCATAACTATTTAATTTGTGCAACAAAATCTTATGGTCTACGTAGTCAAAAGCCTTGGTCATGTCAGTGTAAATTGCGCAGACTGGATTTCTTTTGTCTACAGATGTCAAGATGTTGGTTAGCAAGTCAAATAGTGCCATATTAATCGTAGTGTTCTTACGGAAACCCTTTTGTTCTGTGCAAAATAATTTATACTTTTCGAAATAGGCATAATATAACGAGTTATAGATTACTTTTTCAAAAATCTTGGAAATAATTGGTATTTTTGCAATAGGCCTATAATTTTTAAAATCTGTTTTATCATTTTTTTTATACAAGGGTTTTATTATTACCTTTTTGAGCGAGTCTGGATAAATGCCATCAGCTATGCACAAGTTAATAATATGAGCTAATGGAGGTGCTACTAGTTCTTTGGTAAACTTCAAGACTTTCGTGGAGACTCCATCATATCCAACAGTGTTTGTGTTTTTGAGGCTACAAATTATATTTATTATGTCGTCGGTTGTTACAGGTTGCATAAATAGTGAATTAATTGATTGATTGTTTATATTTGTATTATTTAATGTGATGTCAGCTTTAGCATTGTTCTCAATTGTGTCAATAAAGTAATTATTAAATTCATTCGCAATATCCACGGGGTCTGTAAATGTCAGATTATTTCTTTTCATGCACATTACTGGCTCCAATGGCAAACAAAATTTGGATTTATTTATAATTTGCCAGGTAGCTTTTGATTTATTTTGAGCGGTATTTATGAAATGATTATTTTGTGCTTTTTGTGTTAACTTAATAATTTTTCTAAAAAGTTTGGTGTAATTATGAAGCGCTAATTTATTTTTTGAATCTGAATTCAACCGATATGTCCAGAGTAACTGCCTTTGCTTGTTGCTACATGTCTTTATTCCACGTGATATCCATTTCGTTTTCTTGGTAGTTTTAATGGTTATAATTTTTTCAGAAAAACATAATCTATAAATTAGCATGAAATCATCCATGAAATTGTCAAAAGCTTCGTTCGCGTCCTTAGTTTCATGTACTCGCGTAAAAGATAGAGAGCTGAGATGTTTTTTAAAAGCAATTAAGTTTCCCATAGATAGGTCTTGCTTTTTTGTTTTCCAATATTTTAGTTTGCAAGTTTTTTGTATTGGAACCTGAAGTATTTGAGATGCATGATCCGAAAGGATCAGATCTATAACTTCAGCTTTACATTCTTTCTGATAGTTGTGGGCAAAATTATCAATACATGTTTGACTTTTTAACCTAGTAGGAGTACAAAGCGCTAATTTTAAATTGTATTTCATAAGAAAGTATTCAAGTTCTAGTGTAGTTTTATTTCTTTTCATAACATCAATATTAAAATCTCCACACAAGATGATTTTCTTCTTGGAGGACAAACAGATTTTATTTAAAATATATTCTAATTTGTCGTAAAACACTTCGAAGTTATATTTTGGGATTCTATAAATGCAAATAATAATAATTTTATACGCTATTATTTCTACAGCGCAGCATTCAATATTTGTTGCATCTCAAATAAAATGTTTCCTTATAACGGTCATTGTTGGATTGATGAAATGACAGTCATGTCATGAAAACCTAGAATCTAGGGAGTGCATTAGAGACAGATTCTTCACCAGCACCATCTTCTTCCTTGTGTCGTATTGTTTACTTGGGGTAAAGCGTCAACACATTTTTTTTTATTTCATTGTGCCCTGTCCACAGTCATCTTAACATACTTTCCTTTTTCATTCATATGTATTTATATAAAAGAGAAAATCTGATTCAAATACCCAGAAAATTACATGGCTTAATCCATGTCTTTTTTTCTCACAACAAACCTATATTGTGCATGTCTAAGAGCAGTAAAAAACGAAGACGTGGCCACCAGCAACCCGCACTGGGTGCCGCAGTATACGTATACTAGCTGCGCTCCCCGGTTTTATCCGTGTAGACAGGGATTAATGTAATATATATATTAATCAAGGATATAAGCTATCTAAATGCCAGATTCCATCGAAATCCGTTAAGCTTTGTGTGTGATAGAGTAACCAACATACACATGCATATAAACTTGGGCGTGTATAATATTAGTTTGATGACAGTTTATTACTCGTATGTACTTATCTAGGTTTTGTTATGTAATTTTATGTAGATAGATTATTTACTTATACGTCAAGAAAACTTTCAAATTGTTGTTATTAAACCTATTTTAAATATAAAAAATAAGAATTTGAAGTCTAAGCTTATAAGAAAACTCTATGGATGTGCAGTAGGTATTGAAAAAAATATACAAAAAGTTATAAATCTCAATGTCGTTTATGATTAGTGTAAGTGTAAACTCACATCTTCATTCGCTAATAAATGTAATGAAGTTAATGCTGCATCCTAATTAAAATATCTAGATTTCATGGTTGTCAATACTTGTCTTGTAGTCTCACACTTTATGACAATAAAATAATGTGAAAGTAATTAATACTTGATTATTAAGTTGTTCTGATCTCGATGTGCCTAAATAGTTGTCAATATTTCTATGTACGTATTAACAAATCTAAATCTGTCCAATTTACATCGAATCAAAACTTTTAACCTTATTTCCTTTATATAGATATCAACAAGTTGTAAACAGACCAAATGTTCTGTTTATTAAACGAAGTAATCTTACGTATTAAATATTGTTGGGAAACGTTTCTATTTTGGGAAGAAAAATCAAGTTTTAAGGTGGATTAAACCGCCTGCTGGGGTTACTGGTTGTTCGAAAGAGATACCGCGGCCCCGGAACGTAAAGGGCAATAGAAGGAACATGGGTGGGTTTTAGTCAGTACAAGTCTGACACTCCCCCGTGATCCGCCCAGAGCTAAATCAGAAGATTTCCCATCACCAAAAAAATAGGGTGGAAGTGAATGTAACGCACTCAAAACATTTGGGGTCGGGGAGGCATTTAAGCAAAAATAACAATAAAAACTTATGAAAAGTTGTAATTTTAGTCGACAATATCTCCGTAACTAAAGACAGGGTTAAGAATTGTTAAGTGTAAATAAAAACGCGCAATTAAGGAGAGAACAAGCCCGGTTCGACTTCATAAAGGGTATATTTTGACGCCCATTAATTATAATTTATGTAACACTACCATAAAAATAAAGAACTTTGGAATTGTCAAATTAAGGAGAGTCTAGTCAAAATTCCGCATTTTCTCGAAATAAACATTCCTCAAAACATTCCTTGTATAATTTTGTAAAATATTAGTTACTTGTGCTTATGTAGGTAATACAAGTTTATCTATTTGACATTTCTTAACTTTTAATTTTCTTTTAATAATTTGCCAAATTTGATCTATAATTATTGTATTATTTAAATAATATTTCGAAGAGTTTTAGACACTATTAAAAAGGACCAATGTTTAGTATATTCTGTATTAAAATAAAAAATGTATATTATTTTAAGTGTTACTTTAAATAACTAATGTAAATAATACGTTTAATGTCCCAAGCTTTAAATTAAATGTCTATTACAAATTACGCTGTTATTTGTTTTAGTATTTCCTTCTTTAATAAGTAACATCCTCAAACCAATCGCTAATCATATGATACTTGAAAAACCTTCTAAAAGGGAAAACAAGATCTACATAATATTATTAATTTACGCTAGTCCGGTCACGGACTAGCGATATTTTATGCATTAGACATTTAATTACACCAAAACGTTTACAAAACTTTCGTTCATTTGCATATTTTTTGGACTGTAATTTATTTAGTTGTTTTCTAAAGTTACGAAAATGTAAGCTCATCATTTCTTAATTTAAATACGGTTGCCCTCTGAATAAACCTCTTGTCGTCTCAGTAAGACCAACACTTTGAAAGATATGATTATTAGATATTTGTACACGCACAGAGAATATCTCAAAATGGCTGCCAAAAACCGGGGAAGTGAATTAGACCCAAGTGTGTAGCGTGTGTGTATACCCTAGTATGTTAAAACACTCGTTATATAAGTATCTAGAATATCGCTAGTCCATGACCGGGCACATTGTATAATACATACTTTAATGCAATTTTCTTTAAGTTTCGTTTCTTCAAATTTCTTTTAGTTCAGTTTTGTTTACCACTTTCAATGCGTATCTCACTATCTTGTACTCAGCGGTCTACTTATTACCGCTCTCCCGACGCAATGAAAAAAGACGCAAAAGACAAAACCGTTAGTATCGTAGCTGAGCATTTGACTGCATCGCAGCGTGTCGCGGGTTCGAATCCCGCACGGAATAAATTTATTTAAGTACTAGCTTTTGCCCGCGGCTTCGCTCGCGTTAAATTTGGGGTAACACAGTTCCCCTAGCACCTTATTGATTTGTAATAGCAACGCTAGGTTTTTCCTTTTCTTCCCTCTTTCTCACTCACACCCCACTTAAAAAAAATACCCTATGTCCGTCTCTTGGTTCCCAACTATCTCTAAACCAAAATTCATCAAAATTGGTTTAACCATTAAAGCATGAAGAGGTAACAAACAAACAAACTCACTTTCGCTGTTATAATATTAGTAAGGATGTGATGTAGTTGTTCATTCATAAACGCATCCACAACACCGGAGACGTTCCTAGTGTGTGGTTAAAAAGAGAGTTTTTTGTAAGATACCTTGGAAAGTATTTGTACCTTAGGCGTATCCCTTCCCGGGCTTACGGGATTTTGGAAAGAGAACTCTTTCCAAAATCTTTATCACTTACCAAAACAAACAGCAAAAGAACGAACATGGGTTGCTTTTAGTCAATGAAAGTCGGATAATCACTTCCACTCCGCCCAGAGCGGGAGAAGTTTTTTGTTCGTTTCCCATCAGAAGAAGGATTTAGGGTATTTTTTTTTAAATATATGCATTAAATATATAGCAGATCGAACTTCACTAATGAATTCTGTTGAGACGGCTCGTTGGAAAAACAAAACTATCAACACAAAATAATTGGCAGAACTTAAGCCCGCACTGCGTATACTGCGTGCCTACCTACTTAGATCAATAATAATGATGTGCCCTCATCATGACTATATGACGGACGCACAGTCGAGCTCCACCACGTCAGCGGCATGTGTGTGTATTATTATGCCCAAATCCCCGATTAATCTCAAACTTTTATGAGCTTTTGTTCACTCCCTATTGAAGATTTTTTGTGAGCTCATCCCATTAACAAAAGAATCAATCCTGTCTTTGCAAAGTACATCTTTAACTACCAACAATTAGAGTTTAGTTTTGCTAAACATTCAAATTCAGTACAACATTAAGCATATTGAGCTTTCATCTCCGCAAAATTAAGCCTAGATTGCATTGGCGAGTTTGTGCGCTGCATGCGCGCATTAACTTTTAAAGTTTATAGATTTTCGGTCGCGTCAATCTGTGTATTGTCATATCAGACATAATAGCTACCCCATCCTCACGGATTTATTGGTTGAAACCCGATGACAGTTGCGACGGTTTTTGACAAATTTGTTCTTGCATCTCGTTCGTGCTTGGGGACTCTTCCGTTTGAGAGAAGGATGGGGATAGACTGATGTCGAAATGAAAGACCTACTTAGGGAAATATGGCTGTTATTGAGTGAATTTAATGAAGTATAATAGGGACTGTCCTTTATGTCTATGTCACCGTCAGGGTACGTGACAATACTCCTGAATGTGACTTATTGTAGTCGGTTAATGCGCCCCAAATATCTTGTAACCAATTTTATGAGTCACTTTTGACGTTTTGGGTTACTCTTGAAGCTGAATTCAACTATTGGGACCTTCCGACTTATGTAAATACTTATAACATTCTATTGATCAACATTTTAGCGAACTTTTAACTTCCGAATTCAAATATAAGAGAATAACTTTGATGTTTTTATCAAGCAGATTTTCCCATTTCTGACTAAATTAATAGTAATAAAGTGGATACCGGTCTGACTATGAGTCTTACCACCCTTTGAAAAATAAATATGTCGAAGCGCTGTTACTAGCGGGTACGATGGGTTATCCTAGGATTCTGAGAAGACAACAAAAACAATATTTAATTTTACAGCAGTCTTATGATTGTCACCATGTAAAGTTTTCAAATCAACTTCATACACTCCCCCCTGTCAATAAAATCATTTCTCTTTAAAACAACCTCCTTAATTGCAGGTATCGTGCAAAAGCGTGAAGTTCCTGCTATGTAACGTCCTACCTGTGGGTATGAGACACAGCTGCCTCTTGGAAGCATATCAGCACTGCCTCTCAACTATGTGCTGCTACGGAAGATGGCGGCGGCCCAAGACAGCGAGGGAGTCCAGATAAGTCCAGGAACACGGAGGCGGGATCCTCTAGCCCAAGTGATGGTCTCTCTGGAGAACAAAGACCTTCAAACGCAACGTCACAGCGGCCCTAAGTAATAAAAGGAAGCGTTCATCGTGATCCTACTGCCAAACACCAAACAAATGCATGCTCTAAACCAGGGGTCGGCAACCCGCGGCCCGCGGGCCGCATGCGGCCCGCGGACTTCTTCCTTGCGGCCCGTGAATGTTATGCAAATAAGTTTAATTATTACCAAAATCAACGCATTAAGTAAACGCGCCTTTTAACCCCTCTGCTTGGCAACACTTTGAAATGTGTCATACTAGCTGATAATATCAGAGCTCCTTCTATGAATCCAATGTTCTTGTTAAATGCCATCTGGTTTTGACGAGTTGAAAAAGTTTGCTAAGCAGTTCATTACAATTTTTTAATTGTCAATAATAGAAAAAATAAATATGCTTCTCGTCTTACAGATGAGCATTTGAACACTATTCTACAGCCAAAAATACCACCCCGGCTCCCAATGGCTTGCATGGCAAAGCCTGGGTCCTGGCCTTGGAGGCTCTCGGGCCCCGACTACTAGGACTCCTAAGATGCTTGCATGCTTGGAGAGGGGCCAGTTCCCACTTCGTTGGAAGACGGGGAAGCTGGTCCTCATACCTAAGCCGGGGCGCCCTGCGGACTCTCCGTCCGCATTCCGGATCATAGTGGTCGACGAGGTGGGCAAGCTCTTTGAAAGAGTAATTGCAAACCGCCTCGTCGGGCACCTTGTGGGGACGGGGCCGGATCTTGCGGAGCACCAGTATGGTTTCTGCGGGAGGCGCTCGACGCCATCATGCATCTTCCCCGGTCGCTCTGAAGAGTGGAACCGGCGAGACATGTTGTGCGGTGTGGCACAGAAATCGGCCTTGGGGCCGATCATCCTCTCCGCCTCACTCCTCGAAACAATGACACGCGGGGTTGCGATAGTCGCGGAGAGGATCCGGCTACTTGGTCCTGAGGTGGCATTGCACAAATCCGAGGACATGGTCTTTTATGGCCGCAGGAATACGCCACCGTCGGGATCCCAGCTGATGGCATGAGGGGTTCGCATGGGTGTCGGGTCGACGATGAAGTTCCTGGGAATCGTCCTCAACAGCCGGTGGAATTTCGTGGAACACTTCCGGCGGCGGCGATCTGTCGCGTCCGGCCCTGGTTTATTCCATAGTCCGGAGTGAGAGGGATAGGAAGCGGTTACCTCCTCCTGCGAAGCAGTAATGCTAGCAAAGGAGTTGGCCGGGCGTTTGAGGGAGAGAACCTCAAACCAACCCACCCGCCGCGGGAGTCGCCCCGGGCGCCGGGCGCCGCGAGACGACTCCCGGCCACCGTAAATGCGAGCCTGCGGACGCAATGCTCACCGTTCGTCCGTCTATTGAGGACCGGCCGTGTCGACGGTGCGCTTGTTTCACGTGCGCCTCAAAGAGATGTCAGCAAAACAGAGGGGCCTGCCGGGTTTGCGGGTTGTTCGAAAGAGATACCGCGGCCGCGGAACACAAAGGGCAATAGAAGGAACATGGGTCGGTTTTAGTCAGTACAAACCTGACACACCCCGCGCTCCGCCCAGAGCGGCGGAAGTTATTTGATGATTTCCCACCCCAAAAACAAAAAAAAAGGTATTACGTGTACGAATTAAATTCCCTATGTTTTAACAATTTTCAATGGTTTTTTTTTATGGAATATGACCAATTATAATGAGCAGGTACATATATTGGGCTTCTTGGGTTAATGCGAGTAAAATGACTGCGGCCCGCCTTTAGTTTAATTTGTCGCCTTGCGGCCCTTGCTTGCCAAGAGGTTGCCGACCGCTGCTCTAAACAAATGAACTATGGCAAGAACCTCCGAATACATTCGTAGTGGACACTAGTGGACAGTTCAAACATTTCAACAGAAGGGCTACTATGACATCTTATAGCAATTCTTATTCCACTGAGTGAAAGAGATGGTGCTAGACACCCTGTATAGCTCTGTCTCTTTCCCTCAGCGGAATAAGAATTGCTTTAAGAGGTCATAGTAGGGTAGCAGGTGTTTCGAGATCTTACTAAACATGAAAAGTTTTTGAAGCAGTGCTTTAGCCAGATCTAGATGCAATGGGTTGCTAACCAACCGTCCGTCCAGTGACAACAGGTCATGTCGACGGCAGGTTCGTGTTCCACGCCCGCCTCAATGGGATGTACGCAAAGCATAGGGGTCTGCCAGGGCCACCGCTGTTGTTGAAAAGTGATACTGGAGCCCCGGGACATAAAAGGCAAAACAAGGAACAGAGAGCGGGGGAATTTATTTGATGATCTCCTATCCGCAAAAATAAAAACAGCGGGGTCTAGATGAGTCAAAGATGATTCAGATGAGTGTGCTCCAACAACAAGTTAACCAAACCATGTCACCAATACATAATTATGAATGTGTTTATTGTTTCTCGGGTTCTACTGGACCTATTGTATATTTATTTGAGTACCGTGAAACGACTTGTTACTTACACGATCAATTTATTTTTGGTGCAAATATATTAGTATTTAGCTTCCGCCTGCGATTTCGTCCGCGTGTCATAGTTACTTTGGGCTAACACTAATTTAAGCTGCCGTGATGATCGAAAAACAAATCTTTCTCCCTTTTTCTCCCCCTTTTCTCAATTTTTTAGCCTATGTCCGTATCCAGGCTCCCAACTATCTCTGTACCAAAAGTCATCATCGGTTTGGTCACTTAGGCGTGAAGACGTAACAAACAAACAAACTCGCTTTCGCTTTTTTTATATTACTAGTTTTTGCCCGCGGCTTCGCTCACGTTAAATTCGGTAGCGCCTTATTGATTTGTAATAGCAACGCTAAGTTTTCCCGTTTCTTCCCTCGTTGTCCCTCAAGAACACTCTTTTTTTTTAAAAAATAGCCCTTGTCTGTCTCCTGGTTCCCAACTATCTCTGTACCAAAATTCATCAAAATCGGTTTAGCCATTAAAGCGTGAAGAGGTAACAAACAAACAAACTCACTTCCGCTTTTATAATATTAAAGTAAGGAAGTAAGGATATTAGTAGGGATTAGGTGTCGAAGGCTAGCGTTGAAACAGTCTTCTAGCATGACTATTCTCCGTTGTCTAGTCTACGTGACAGAGTAACAGCTGAAAGATAACTGTAAGTTAGAATTTACTAGCTAAAAGTACATCCCTTTTAAAATCATCTTAGGAATTCCTTTGGTTATAAGACTGAATAGTTACGTACGTTTCGTTTAAAATGGCTTTGAATAAATTACAGTATAAAAGTGCTAAACGATGTCCAAAAAATAGTTACTGGAAAACAAATAGGTACTTAAATCCATGAGTTTATGTTCATGATGCAAAAGTTCATCACGAAGAATTTAAATTGTGGCGCGTTCACAGCGCCATCTTTACCTGCAATTTAGAAACCTGTTGAGCACTTTTGTGTTGTGTTTCTAAGTTAGGCTTGTGACATCTATTGATTTAGAATTGAACTACATAACCAAACTCATTTCAGTATCCTTGTCAGTCATGGTAATTATGTTGTCAATTGCCCGGCCTTACTGCCAGTGCCACTTTGAAAATGTAAGAATTTTCATTACTGCTCAAAATAAGCACATGAAACTGCTTTAAATAACCGTAAAGCCTACTTATTTAAAAAAGCAACAAAAAAGATGTTTGATTCGTAAAATCTGATTTGAATCGGATGTTGCCATTTTTTCAGCGTACTTTGCTTTTATAAACAAAATGCGGAAAATTGTAGTACCGTTTAGGTTGCAGGTGTAGAATACCGTTTACTGCTGCAGCACTAAACGGTATTCTATACCTACACAAAAATAAGTAAACTAGGTACCTAGCATACAACATTTTTCAGTAACAGTCACGGTCAAGGTTGCCATTAACTAAAAATTTACTGCTAAAAAAATATTGCAAAAGCACTTCAAATGTTTCATAACAAAAGTAACAATGGTTTAAAATAATATTAACTTTTATTTTGCCGCAATAATCATTTTGGGTGATTTAAAATAAATCGCGTTTGTAAAGTTTAGATTCTAAAACCTAGATGGCGTTTATCTAAGTTATAAAATCCAATGAAAAACTAGAGCACAGATGAATAATGACAGATAGTCTGAAACGAATCTTCACTTCAGTTAAATTCTATTTCATAGGAATTAAGGGTGATTTTTCGTTAATCACATGAACTATAAAGATCTTTTGTCGAATAGTAGGACACGGAGACAGCACGCTTTGGGAGTATTCGTTTTTGTGCATGTAAGTGTGTGTCTGTGTGCAGCAGTGCGGCAGCAAGTTGCTGTCAAATAACTACTGGATGAAAAACGAGTTCGTTTTTTCCTTTAAAAATGACTTCTGTTACGTTAATAGTTTAGCTTAGAGTTATGTTCGCCTCTACTTACCCGTATGAAAATATATTAACTTGTTATTTAACAAGCAGTACTTACGTCGACTCCAGGAACCATGGTTCAGTGTCATCCACCGTTGCAACTAGAGGAAATACCAAAAGAAGACGAAGAAAGGCTAGAGAAATTGTTTTCTAAATTAGACACCGATGGAAATGGGAGGATCGACATCCATGACCTGTCCGCCGCCCTCAAGGAACTGGCGCCGCACATCAACCGCAGTTACGCAGAGGTTAGAATGTAGATATTTCGTATAATTTTTGCTCTAACGGTTTCACCTTCCGACAATGTGTTCGATTACCTGTCGACACGTACGCTGCAATAAATCTGCTGTTTCATGACCAATACTTTCGAGCACATTTTCTTTAATCAACTTTTTTTTTTCATTATGTAAAACCTCGAAAGTCGACACCTACTTTTGTTTTATTAAGTTTATATTTTGTAAGTTTTACCGCTTCATATTCTTAAAGTTATACACGAAAAATTGGTACCTACTTAAAAAATGGGTCAGTTTCTTTAGAGCTAAATAAAAATTTATTAACACCCTCATTTCTCACTTTTCTCAGCTATAAGTCTTTATGTCGCCCCATAGCTACAGTGCACTTAAAGAAAGATGGTCTCAATCTTAAACAAACACAAGTAAAAAAAAACGATAAATCATTGATAAAATTATCTTGTGTCAAGATTTATGGGCATAAGTGTGGTGACAATAGATAATCTCTCCTCATCACTGTTGGCTGAATGAAATATTTAAAAAAAAATGAATTTCATGAATTACAAAGTACCTCCATTTACCTGATTGATCTAGACATTTTAATAACAATGAAAATTTACATTTATCTAACAGGAAGTGCTTTTTCCTGGTAACTCAACCTCTGACACCTTTTAGTGTTAGTTTCTATAAGATTACCGAAGAGATTGCTGCAGTATTATTCTCTGCTACTTTTATCAAATCAATCTCGTGGTTCAAATGGAATTTATGATCTCTTTTTGACCCCTATTAGTTATTGAAAAATCAAAGAGAATTACTTTTTTAAACCAAATACATATTATTATATTGTTATACAATAGGGCATAAATATAAATTTTATCATAATGTCCCAATGAGTTCTTATGTCATCACAACTGAAAATTAAATACAATAGGAAAAAACAAAAATAAACTATATTCCTATTTTAAAATTTTAGGTGTCTTTTTGATCTGCTCTATCCCTGCCTATCAAAAGCTACCAGAATATGATTATATGAAATCACCATAACGAAAAAAAAACTGCAGACTTTATACAACAATCAATAGTGAAAGAGTAATACATTAAACTAATTTACCTGGTTTCTAACAATCATTGGAATACCAGAGTAAAAATATGTTCATTATTGTAAAATATTATCATTTTCCTGCCTTTGTCTCATTCTATTTGGGATGCAACACATTTTCTTCTGTCATTCTCCCCTGTCAGACGTCACTGCATCATTTACTCCTTTCTCCTTCATATCATACCCTACAAAATCCAACCATCTTTTCTTTGGTCTTCCTTTTACTCTCAATCCATCAATATGCAAATCCATCACTCTTTTAGTCACATGTGCTTCGTCCCTCCTCATGATTACCTACCCAAAATCAAAAAACAACAAAATATTTTTTTTCCTAAGATTTAACTTTTTACAGTCATGTTAAATAAATACTATTTATGTTAAAAAAAAAACCATTTGAATAAAATTACTGTTACTAATTAATTGTTGTGAAAGCAAACACTAATTATTGTGTAAATCCCGCTTGAACAACTAGTCTAGTTATTGTCATGATCTTGTATTAGATTCATAATGCTCCTGGCTCCTAGTTTGTACTAGAAACATGTTAATTAATTATAAACATCAATGGAAACTTACATAAAAATATGGACGCAATTAATATAAAAACGAATCGCAAAATGTGTTGGTAACTCAACAACGCCTGCATCAATTTTAGAAAAAAAAAATTATATTCGCTGAAGTCCAAGAATGGTTTTTGCGGCGAGAAGAAAAAACCTTAAAGTAGTGCTGGTTTTTGTGTAGTTTAGGAAGCTAGGGTAGAAAAATTGCATTGAAATGCATGCCGGGGCACAGCTAGTTACACATAAATTTATCCACGAGTCATCCGTTATCCACGAGGAAGTTATAGGAAGGCTGCAAATGGCCTTAACTGTTTCGGGATAAGGATGGTACAGCTGGCTGATGCTCTTTGACTTGACACTGCTAAGCCCCCAGAATATTTATTACAGAAATTGACACTGTAACTTCATACAATGTCTTTTGTATAGGCAACTACTTTAATGTGAAAATGACGATAGCGTCATATTGTAGTCACATTGTTACTAGCAAAAAATATAGTCTTCTGAAGCATCAACAAAGAATCGATGATAATTTTTAATAGCAATTATATTCACATTGTTGTGTTATAATCAGATATATGAATATAATTTGACAGAGTTTCAGCTACTGAGCCACAGAGTTCACAGAAAAATGGCGTTAATCTAGTAATACGGATAACTGCCGTCAGCACCCTCATGGTAGGAACACATAAATATGTAGGAGTCTCGAAGTTTTTCTCCTGTTCACGCCCTATCAGTGCGATTTCCATTAAATAAACATGCATCATCATACAATAACATGAATTGTTCCACCTACAATGGTGCCCTATTTAGCTCCGAACAGCTTCCCCATACAAATGTATGTGATGATGTAACTATGTGATTCACACAAAGCTCATTGTGTCCTAATAACCTCACTGATTTTATTAGTTTACAGCATCTGTCAGCTCCCGTAAACGATAGCTAGCAGATTTTTGGCATGAGTCGCGATACTACATACCTTTGGTAGATATGTTGCTAAAACGAGAAATAAATTGTCAGCTGAGGTCATTAAGCCTTGGTTTGATTTTCCATTTAAGATTTCTATTCTTATCTTTCCACAATTTTCTGTTCTTCTCCGATATTGGCTTTTGTGTTCTCCGCCTGACCTTCAGAGATCGATATAATATCCTATTTGCTCACAGTTACAATCGTATTAGCATAAAACTATGTTTACCGACAGTCTTCCGTATTGATGAGCCTGATAAAATACATTGTTATTTGTTAGAACATAGCTCACGCCATTGATGCTAAAGCTTAGGTATGCATATTTTGCATGGATGACGTGTCACTGCGGTTAACATGGAATTAGTGAGATAACTTCCCGTAACCGTAACGGCAACTAAGTATGGGAAAATATTCATGTTTCTGTATCAGGTGAATAGCAGCGTCGAGTTTCGAGCCGTTCGCGATAATGACGCCTATATATTATATCCTATACGTTGCGTCAACTCACGTCCCTTTATCTTCGAACGTATAACTTTTTATTGCCGGTTACGTAATTTCGTAACACCGACACTAACCTTCAATTTAATTCTTTTTCAGAAATTCCTGGCCAAACCTGGCTGGAAAGAGGGCGGTGACGTCACCTTATCGGAATTCATCCACTTCGTACGTGAACATGAAAAGAACCTTAGGCTCCAATTCTCTCATCTCGACAAGAACCAAGATGGTAAATATCAAGCAGTCAAACTTTGTTCAGTTTATTTTAATTTGTTAGAAGCCACAATCAGCACTAGTTTACTAAAAGTGTGTAAGTAATTGCGTAATACACTAGCATTCTCAATTCTATTCATTTTGAAAACTCAACAACTTTTATTGCATATTAACGTTGTGTAGCAGCTGGCTGTTTTCCATGGTAATATTGTAGCAGTTCATTAGAAAATCTTCACTTTTTTAAGAACGCGTTGACAAGGGGGGTAGGTTGATTCAGTCCGACGATAATCGAGTCGTTATCTCGACTCGTTAACATTGACATTTCTCGGACAACGTCAGTGGTTTACGCAACTGCGATCGACGATCGTTAGGTCCATATAACCTTAGTTTCTATGTAAAACTTGGATGACGTAGCACGGCCTAAGGCTTCAGCCCTTGGCGACTGTATGGATTCTCACTCATCTTTTGTCGGAGAATCTAGAGATTTTCCAATACAAAAAAAAACAATAAGTACACATTTTAAAAATTCTGCTGCATCTATTTTTGTACTGCGCCCAGTCCCAAATGATCGGCATTAACGTTTAATGATTGTTCGACTATTTCGTCTAGTTGTTCATGAATTAATGATTCTAATTCTGGAAGACTGTATAACAGTCTCTTGTTTGTCCAAGCGTGACTCCAGACAGTTCGCTATAGTTTCTGTAACTTCAGCAATTTATGGACATCGGGAACGGCGACGCTGTAGTCGAGTTTTCATTTGGAAGAGTGCCCATTGCGTCTGGTATGGCAGTAGTGATTCCACATCCATTTTGATTTCCATTTTGTACATTCCGTAGCAAAATGGATGCGTGACACTTGCCCGTCCATTAATAGGATGGATTACAATAAATTGCATAATTATTTTGCATGCGAAATGAGCGTTATGCATACAATGAAATATGCACGCGTGGTTCATTTGAATAAGCTAGAACATTTCAGTTAATAATACACAATTATTTATTTATGGCACATTTCTTCCTACACTGGGATCAGATGTCCAAGTCTTTGTACCGTAGTGTTTTCTGAAGTCTTGAATTAATTACGGCGAATAGTACTATGCTGGACACACATGCAGAGGCACGTAACAGCGATCAATGTTAACAGACTGTGACGCCCGAGATGGTATGTCGACGCCTTAGTTTATACGACGGGCTCCAATGATTGTGTAGTCTAAACATATGGTTTCCGTTATTTGTCTCTAATAGCTTTATAACAAGGACAAGGATGAATGAAAACTTATTAATCTCAGTTTCGGGGTCTTATAGCATAGATGGAGTTAGTTTTTTTTTTATATGTTAGGTTTCACACCTATGTTCACGTTGGTATGTTTCGGCAGAGGCCGGGTCGTATTATCGAACGTAAGTATATTTGGTAATGAGAAAACAGGCCGACCCATTATGGTAATAAGTATCACTAATCTCATAATTGACAAACAACGAAGTAAAGATGTTTTATTTTTCTTATTAGATTTTCTGTCCTTTTCCAGGAAAAGTGGACCTGGAGGAACTTATTTGCGCGTTTCACGATATGGGAATCGTGGTTGGAAAAAGTGAAGCTACTAATTTGCTTAAAAGGTAAAGTGTTATGTGAAGGCGATATGTTATCACGATTTAAAAGCACGGCGATTAAAATTATTGAGTATTTATTTTTAGATTTTTATGGTTTGCAATAGCGATTATAATATCTTTTGTTTTAGATAAATTCCTAGTGTTTATTTATTATTAAAATGACCTTTAAATATACTTTTGTAACACCAATCTAATGCACAAGGCCAGGAAACAAGACAAGTAAAATAAAAACATTAAAAAATAAATGTTTCAGAAAAGCTGTTTGGCCATTGTTCTGGTGGTAAGTCGAAAAAACCACAAGTAGTAAATGGCTTAGACTTGCTAAACATAAACGCTAAGTTCTGTTCAAAACATAATCATTAAAGATTTGATAAAAAAATATAAATTACTGACCTTCGACCATCCTTCGACAGACTTATGACCAACGTTGACTTGTGTCATTTGAATTTCGAATGTGACGTATTTTTCATCTTTTTTCAGCCAATGCCATTTTTTTGTCATCTATCTTTTTAAAATATGAATACAAACTGCTTGGATGAATTCTTTTTTAGTCCGGTCATGTGTTAAGTTTGACGATACAAATGATTACTTAATGCAATTTTCCTAATCCAAGCTGTTTGTAGCTAGATTTGTACCATAAAACTATTCAGAATTCATAATATCAACAACACAAAATCACAATTGCTTTATATTACGCTGCGTAAATATCAAATTCGCGATGTAAGTAAGCGTTTTCATAATTTCTTTTTGTGTCTTGTGTTTATTGTAAAAAGAAAACTTGTTTGTTTATTTATTTTCGTCTTAGATATCAGTTAATTTGTTCGCTATCTTGTATTGATAATGTGCAGGGCCACACCTTCGTCACAGAAATCGTAGATCTAGTTCAGACGCGTTTACGAAAATGTCGTCCATGCGTTACTTACTTAACACTAAAATTAGACCTAGCCTCGTTCCGCATTCATATTTCAAACACTCGTGTTAGTACTCCTAAATGCGCTAATTTTAGTTGAACTAATAACCATCTCAATGAGACATTTAGTTGACTATTTGCTACGAAATATTAAGGTTTAGGACTCCATGTTCATGGCCAGCGATGTTTATCTAGGGAAAGAATGTTCTATTGGTATTCTAATTTAATTTTTCCTACCCAAATTGTATGAACTTATAGGCTTGTAAAATCTTTATTAAGTATCTTTTTACCAGTTGGACTTGCCAAAGGCGTTAGCATTGCCATATAACGTGGCAACGCGGCCTCTTGGGGACATTGCCAACCGACAGCGTTGTCGGACGAATATTTTGACGCTATTTTTTAATATATTAGTAGTCAAATTATTCTATTGGACTTTTAATAGAAAACAGTTTTTTTTAACCCATCAACGACTCCTATGATCGAAATGATGTACTCTGTACAAGTGTACATCAATGCTTTCCTTCCACCACGTTAATCTTCTTTCTCTTGGTAGTTTAGAACAAGTATGTCCATTTTTGCTAACACTTATATTACTAATTGAATGCCCACTTAAAAGCGCACTCTTCAGTTTTTCAACGCCCGTCCTGCCACCGTGAATTAAAATTGTAACAGTACCTATATATTTAACCAATTATGTATGAACTCCACAATGCACAATGGTAGAGAAAACGGATATAATTTCAGTTCTTTAAATTGGACTGTAGTTCTATAAAATAAAATAATTGTAAAAGTTAATACGCCTAATAAACTTCTCAAAATATAAAATAATGTAATTTATCACAAATTGTTTGGCTTAGTAGTCAGTGACAGGCAAACATTTATTTATTATTATGTTAAATATTATTTTATCATGTCGTGATGGCCTAGAGGTTAAGCGCCTCGCCTCCCATGCATGAGGTAGAGCATTCAAATCCGGGCAAGTACTACTGACTTTTTCAATTCATATATACTTTCTTAAGTATATCTTAGATTTCACAAACATCGGTGAAGGAAAACATCGTGAAGAAACTAGGAAAAAAAATAGAAACTTGTACAACGTTTACAGTAAATATTACATAGGGACCTCCTTTTAAGTAATAATATAAGTCTGAAATGGTGATCAGTGTTCGTGCCTTCTCTATTTGAGTTGAGGCCTTTGCGTAGCAGTGGGAGCGTTATAGGCTAGCATTATTATTATACTAGCTTTTGCCCGCGGTTAAGCCCGCGTTAAATTCGGGGTAACACAGTTCCCCTTTCTGATTTGCAGAAAACTACAGGTAGCAGGTATCTACCTGCTATCTGTAGTTTTCGCCCTTGCGCCTTATTTATTGTAACAGCAAAGCTAAGTTTTCTCTTTTCTTCCCTCCTTATCACTCATTTCTTACTTAAAAAAAAAAAAATTGCCGTCTCCAGGGTCCCAACTATCTTTGTACCAAAATTCATTAAAATCGATTTAGCCATTTAGACGTGAAAACGTAACAAACAAACTCACTTGCGCTGTTATAATATTAGTAAGGATTCGTAAATTTTTCCTTACTACTGTCATTACTGGTTACACTTAATGCAATAGTTCTGCTTTGCTTTTTATATTTTACTTTTCCCTTCTTTTGTCTTTCTCTCTTGATATAATAAAATAAGTACTATAATTTCTTAAAGGTGTGCCCATTAGTTCGCTGTTTCAGTATAGAATTAAATGATTAAATATCATTTATCGATTTGTGTAGTTCTAGTATAAAATTGCGGCTTCACTCGACGTCATTACTCGAGCGCGCCCCTAATCGAATCTTTAATAAATAAACATCTTGATCGATTTAGAACGTAGACTGCGTTAAAACCTACTTTTGACTTATAGGTCACTAGGCCTTTTTAGAGGATTCTTAGGCTGCGTTTTTAGAAAATTCTTTATAGGAGGGATTTTTAAAGACCAATTTCGACAATTCCATTTCTAAAAGCAAAAATTTTTTACAAACATTTTATATTATCGCTTTTGGGCTGATTTTTCAGTTCTTTTATAAACAACCAGATAGGCTTTATGCAATGGATAGCAAGATTTTTATTTTTCAATAGTCTGATAGCAGTTAACTGTCGTATAAAGTCCCTAACGGAGGGATATAGCTATCGAAGTTGCGGGTTGTGCCGGGGTTGCGGGTTGTTCGAAAGAGATACCGCGGCCCGGGACGTAATGGGCAATAGAACGAACATGGGTGGGTTTTAGTCAGACAAGTCTGACTCTGACACTCCTCCTCGCTCCGCCCAGAGCGGGGGAAGTTATTTAATGATTTCCTATCTGCAAAAAAAGGGAAATAGTTACCTGTTATTTTAAGGGCCAGTTTTATCTCTCTATGGAAAATGTATGAGTAATTCTGAACGTAATAGCTAAATTAGTCGCTTTATGTATATAGACACACGAACATTAGACAATGATTTCATATAATTTGGCAATTTTTTTTGCTAATAGAACAATATCCATCTAGTTGAATCGTAGATAAACCTTCAGCACTAAAAAATGCAGAGTTGTATAAATAGTACAGTAAAAAACACACAAACCTTGAAGGTTAAATAAGAAAATCATTATAATATAGACAGTAATTCCTGTCAAATAGTTAAATTAGGGAAAACAATATTCTTAAATGTATATTAGGTATATTATCATATTCAGTAAACGACTGTTGTTATAAAAATATAACTATGACCATTTCGTTGAGGCGTTACGTTTGTCATATTAAATTGGTGTAATAAGTAACAATTTATGAATGGCGCATTTAGGTATATAAATTGTGCATCTAAGACCGCGATTTCGCTTGCTTGAATACTAGGGCTAGGTTTCAGTTTCTACTAAAACTAACGTGTGTACTGAAGATGTTCCAGTGTAGACCTATCTCCGGAAAGATGAAATACACAATCATCATCATTCATTTGTGGTTGGCGCAGCATGTATTCTTCCTCCATACTTCTCTATCACTCATTATCTCATCGGACTCCTCCATTTTTTTTGCGGATGGGAAATCGTCAATTATTTTTTCCCGCTCTGGGCGGAGCGGGCGGGAGTGTCAAACTTGTACTGACTAAAACCCACCCATGTTCCTTCTTGTGCCGTTTACGTTCCGGAGCCGCGGTACCTCTTTCGAACAACCTGCAACCCCGGCAGGTGGTGACACTGGCAGGCCCCTCTGCTTTGCTGACATCTTTTTGTCTCGCACGTGGAACATGAACGACATGGCCTCAAGTTCTTAGACAGACAAACGGTGAGCTACCCATTGCTTACCGTCCACAAGCCCGCATCTATGGTGGCCGGGACTCGTCTCGCGGCGCCCGACTCCTGGAGCGTCTCACGCGGTGGCTGGGTTGGTTTGAGGTTCTCCCTCAAACGCCCGGCCACCTAGCATGACTGCTTCTCAGAAGGAGGTGACCGCTTCCCATTCCCTCTCGCTCACCGCCACCGATCACCTCTACGAGGGCATGGCGGTGCTCTGCCAAAGCTGGGCAGACCGCCACTGTGTGCTCCACCGTGTCCCCCGGACGATCGTCACAGTGGTGACGCCTGGGCGTTTCCTCCCGCCCGATTATGTGCAAGAACCTCCTGAAGCTATCGGACACCTCCTTGTTATATAATTTTTCTCACAATCGTCGTTTCTTTGGAGACACGATATGAAATTAAAACGACTAGGGATTCCTATGGAAACGAACGGAACGCTATACATTTAAGGTGCGGACCGGCCAGGCTTTTAAATTTACTGCCTACTTCTCTTTGAAGAGAATTCTAGGCAAGCGTGTTCCACTTTAGTTCGCATCAACGCTTAATATCGAACGAGTTGTTGCCGAACGCAATCCAATTTACAATTTAAAAAAAAATACAGTGGAGATGTAGATCACAGATGAAAAACGTTTTTTCTGTGCTCCACACGTCTCCAGCTTAAAGTTCAAAACCAGGGAATCTATGGACCTGAGTTATAAGCCTGCATTAGTGTTTAGAAAGAAATTAGTTTTTATTATTTAAAAACTAACCAGAAAATATCATAACTAATATATCATAATGATTTTTGCTTCACCATAGTCGAGTAAAAAGAAAATAATAATTATTATGCTGACAACATGTCATTCTATTTCCTTATTAAAATGTTAGTAATATAGATCTTACCTCTGCTCTGTGATCGTATAAGCACCTTAGACATACCGAGTTTCCTCTGTGCACCGGAAGGCACGTTAAGCCGTTGGCCCCAGCTGTCAATTGTAGATGTTTGATAGTCGTTACAGGTAGACAGTGGCTCTAGTCTGACAACCAGTCATACCAGGGGGTCATCTTATTATGGAGGTCAGATAGGCAGTCGCTCCATGTAAAATACTGGTATACACCTGCATCGTATTTGAACCCGAACCCAGCATAGGCAGATGATGATGAAAACAAACATTTATCAATATATCTAAGGACATTCTTAATAACAATTAGAGAGTCTGAATGTAGTAATAATGGCAATCCATCCAGTGAATAATACATTGAACTTAAACCGCATATTAAATTTAGGTGTACATCTCCTCTTAGTTGTTCTGACAATTAAAAGCCTGATGCTATGTTATAGGCACTATGACACATAGATTTGTAATGATAAGATCAGAGCTATAGCAGTGTATGTACCTACCAAATATTGCACATTTTTATATGTATAGTACATTGCACAAATGCATGTGCACTGTGTGTGGAACACTGCACGATAAACACAACGCACTAGAAATCTATATAAATGTTCACTTATAGTGCAAAAATGTATAATAAATGACCTAATGTGAACCCATATGAATAAAAACTGAAGTACCTGTACAAAAATCCCTCAAATAATTTCCTTATTAAAATTATTTAAAAAATAAAACAACTAAAGTAAACTGTAAAACTACTTTAATAACAGAGTGCACCACAAAATTATTATAAAATATTCGTAAATGAAAACAATTTTTAATTTACTATTATAAATTATTCATATTTTTTTATGATTTTTATGCAATTTAATTACGAGTAAACTATAGGTTCTTCATTCAATTTCCAACCATAAGGAGCTCTGTCTGTCGTCTCCCTCACTTATTCAGTTTGTCCGCAGGATGGACCAGGATGGCAGTCTCACTATCAGCTACGACGAGTGGCGGGACTACATGCTGCTCGCGCCGGACACAGATATACACTCGCTCATACATTTCTGGAGGCACTCTACTGTGAGTACTAGCTTCTAAGACATAAAGGCGCGGGCCCATCGCGGCGGATGCTAAGCACGGGCACGCCGCACGTTTTAGGTGCGTGTATAAATTTGTTTGACAACGTGGGTCTATGTTTCCACTGGAGGACACGGAAACCCACGACGTGGCACGGCGCACGGAGAGGCTACACACTGCAATCCACGGAGGAAAACCGCTCTGCGATAAGCGAACTGTACATAGTCATGGGTCATAGTCGTGTACTCCAGTGGAAACGTAGACCTATGTCCTATGACCTATGCTGAGCTATGTAACCGCCTATTCGAGCAAGCTACCCATGTATTAATGACGTCAATTCATGCGTTGCGTTGTGGGTTGCTGTGGACACAACCACATACATTTTCTTACAATGCGATGTTAATACACATGCGTAGCCTCTCCGTACACCGCGGTGGGCCCGCGCCTTTACAAATTTTAGTATCTTTCAAAATGAAACTAACGCCATCTATCGACATCTAACAAAAATGATCAGTCACCCGAATGAACTGGTTTAACATAGCTTGATTCGTCACCGTGCGTACTACGAGACAGAATCAGACGAGACGACCGTGTAGTAAGACGCAAGACGCGTTTGAATCGCATCGACTTAACTGTAAATGTAGCCTAAGATGAGAGGCTCAACTGGAGTTCAGGCAACTTCTTAAATAATGTAATCACTGCAACATGGGACATCAGTTTAGGCGTATGGCGAACAGGGTGTAAAATGTTATCACGAAATCTTAGCAGCTGCAAGTGTAAAGAGTTTTATATTGTACATGGGGGATACTTTTAGGTATAAGGTGTCTACTAAGGCGGGATTTTGCAAAATTCAACCCCTAAAGGGCAAATTTTGTATGGAAGAACGCGAATCCTTTGCCGGATTTACTTTAAATATCGCATAGGCATTCTTTCACGAAATTAATTAACTATACAACATTACTCTACAAAACTAAATGGAGGTGGTTATAATAATGGTGGTTCACAAAAACAAAAGTTTTGAGTATCGCTGCCGTCAGAGCAATACTATTTAAAATATTTTGATTTTCAGCACAGCGACAATAAAAAACCCGTACTTTAAATAACTTTAGCGAAAAATTATAAATGCACAGGTAAAGAAGTCGAAACATAATTTGCACAAAAATTGAATTTTTTTATATTGTCTGTAAGTATTTATGTGAATAAACAAAATATTTCTGCAAATTTAAAGACCATAAATCAAAGTATTACCTACATAACATATTTTTTAGAAAACTTTTTGATGCCTTTTTAAGGTACTAGGTATCATTTGAAAAAGGCATATTTTTTAAATACGTGTCGAAAAATTTAAAACGCGGTACCAACAAATTAAAACAATATGTCACATTTAATCACTTGAATCTGTGTACGTACAATCCGAAAGATGGCGCTGATTACATTCATTTATCTTTTAATCCTAGGAATAACATTACTAACTCTAAGCGGTACTCTTGGACACAGATCGTATCGTAAGGAGGTTCATATCTTTAACCCTGACTGCCGGTAGCTTGGACCCTGTTCCCGATACCGGTGGTATTTTTATATTCTTCATTTTTTTTCTTATTTTTTATTCATATAAGATTTTGTTTTTAAATAATACGTGATATAATTAATAAAATTACATTATAATATCATTAACATTTTTTTAAGAACGTGGTTTTCTAACCAATTATACTATGCCTCGCAATAAAGGGGCTCGCGCGGTCAAAGTTCGCGTAAGTCAATGATAGAGTATCTACTAGAGAAGCTCACCTGCTGCGTATGGATGATGAATGCCAATGATAACTGTATTGTGTTTACAGTTAGATCCAATTTGCAATGGAAAATTTACAGACACGCGATGGTGATTTACTTTTCAGCTGTACATACATTTGTTTGTGCATTGAACTTGAATCAAGAAAATTTGATTACCAGATTGTATTACCTTTTTGTTAGCGGATGAGAAATCATCAAATATTTTACCTGGGCAAAGGGACGAGGTTTGTTTGATTCCAAGGTCGAGTAAATCATTATTGGGTCTTCCGTTATGAGTAACTTCCAATCAGTCTAGATTTTGCCCGGATTATAGCTATAGGCTCCCCTCCCGACCCTACATGTAACTTAAACATAACTAGGAAAATGGGAATGCACTATTAAACTACTTAGGACTCGACTAACTCCTTGGGGATTATAATCGTGACGCTATATTCCAAAGAAATCGCAATAAATATGGGATTTAAATCTATACGTAAGAACACAGGAAACATACTGAACTTTGCATCTAACTTATCAACTAGTGCGAAAAACAAGCTCAATAATAGGACCTTTGTACTGCACGTCAAAAGACAGACGAATACAATGCCTCATCTATACAATTGTTTACTAAAATAACCACAGATTACAATTGATCTGCAAAGTCATTGTCATTAAAGTTTCAGCCAGGAAACAACCAACTTATCTTATCGTGATCATCGAACTGACTAAATTTCCGTCCTGAACAATACGTAATATGGGTAACAATGACAGTATTAAATAAGCTTAAGTTTGGATGAACGTCTGGACTGATTTGGATGAAATATAGTAGTATGTTATGGGTATAAGCTATCTACCTTATACCCTGAAATAACACATAAGATTTTATTTTGGTCTACGTAGGTGAAATTGCGCTAGCTACTAAATAATAAAAAATATACCTATGTAGATAAAAATGAATTCCCATTTCCCTTGGGCATCACATGTGATCGGCTGGACCTGTTTCGCAGGTAATGGAACACTTTAGGATACTTAGGTGTTAATTGACTAGTTTAGACCGGAATAGTGACTATATTATAGTATTACTAGCTGTGCCCAGTGGTTTCACCTGCTGCTCAGGTTCCCTAAGTCATTGTTGTTTTGGTACAGTTTGATGTTTTGTATATGGTCGCTTTTACGCCAAGATATATTTTTATGCTAAGCTTGAGTTTTGAACTTAAAACAGAACCAAAATGATCTCAAACGCGTTTTCAGTTTCGCTGGGTAATTTGATTTAACCCGAAAAATCTCGTTTTAGTTTTGGAACAAAGTTCCTTATCGCGCGTTGCGAAAGCGGTCTTAATGGAAAAAATTAAGACCAAAAGTTGTAACGACACTTTTTGCTTTAGTTGTAAGCCGTGCGGCGTGCGCATGTTTCTCTGTCTGTCTCTCTCTCTCATAGAAAGCAAGCCAGTTATTTTCATTTTTTTGGTTTTTTAATCTTGAGAATTTCTAATGTAAAAATAGGTTAAGTCAGGTGTAGGTAAGTTGGTCAAAAACACAAAGAGATAGCAGTAAGCAGAAACATTACATCACGCCTGTAATCCCCGAAGTATTAAACAGACGTATACTTAAAAGTGCAACTAAATTTCGCCAGTTTGTAATTGGGAGTGAGCCTATTGCCATCAAACTGACACAAATCCAGATTCCGTGACTGTCCCTAAAAAATTCCTAATGTAAGAAATCAATAACTCTGCCCAACCTGGGAATCAAATCCAGGACCTCAACATCAGAAGTCACTCTTGCGACCGCTAACCCTTATGAGGCTCTCCACTCCAGACACCGGATCCTAAACTCTTAAAAACCGTACGTCATCTATCTGTGTTACTATGCGTATACGGGGGTTTCACGAAATAACGGGACGGTCGACTGGTCACGTGATAATCGCGTACGAGGTTGGGGCCCCCACTATATAGACCAATGACCTGATCAAGGTCGCGGCAGTCTAGTTAGTGCGCGCAGAACAGGACTGAATAATCTTATGAAAAGACGTATGGGTAGGGTTTAACTAAAATGATGACGCTGATTAGATCGTAAGGAAAGGCAAGGAGATAGATTTCGAACTAGGAACAGACATTGACGTTCTTTAATTAACACAGTAATAACGTTTGAGCAATATCGCATGTTCCTATCTGTCAAATGAACTGAATATTCACAACTTACAACGGCTATAAGGTAAGACAGATGATGGTGTGTGAAAACTGAACACATCAGATAACGAATGCAAAAATAAAGATGGAAACGGGAACCTCCTGCCTAAAAATTTACTTCAATTAAATCGCGAACCTGACGCGTACGAAATCGCGGGTCGCGCTCACAATCCTTATTAATATTATAAAGGCGAAAGTGAGTTTGTTTGTTTGTTACCTCTTCACGCTTTAATGGCTAAACCGATTTTGATGAATTTTGGTACAGAGATAGTTAGGAACCAGGAGACGGACATAGACTATATTTTTTTTAATAGAGTGGGATATGAGGGAGAAAGAGGGACGAAACGGGAAAACATAGCGTTGCTATTACAAATCAATAAGGCGCTACCGAATATAACGCGAGCGAAGCCGGTAAAATGGCGGTACTTTTTACGGCACACGGGCACATTTGGCACACAGTGCACAGGTACACCACACATCTGGGTTAAGGCATTGGACACTTATTTATGACTGCTTAGTTTCCCACCACCTCACCACTATGGAGGTGTAAGTGGCAAGTGATAAATGACAGTATCTCGGGTCGATCTTTAGGTTAATGAATCCACGGAAAAATCTAAGCCACCCATTAAATACTGAGTTTACCCGTACCTCGGCAAACCCATTACACATACGACAAATCACATTAGCATCTATGTACATAGTTCCATCTCATTTTCAAAGCGCCATCTGGTGGAGCGTGAAGTCTGGTCGCAAGCATCCGCATTGCAAACTGCAATTCGAGTGAGAGAAAGGTAAAAACCGAGTCAGACTCGCGCACCGTCGGTTCCGTACAAACTTGCTACATAAGCGGCCATATCTTTTGCGTAAACCTAGAGAGTTGATTTGACAGCACAATTGGAGCACAAAGTTAAGCATATGTTTTTAATTTCAACTCTATACCTCCACGCGATCCCGAGATAAAGGGTCTCGACTGACAGACGGACAATAAAGTGATCCAACAAGGGATCTGTTTTTATTCTTTTGAGGTACGGAGTCTTAAAAATGCGTGCTCTACAGGCATCATTCAGAAAGTAAACGGGAAAATACATTCATATGGAGGATTTTGTTAAAATTGCAGCCCCTGTAGGCCTACCATGACGTCTTAAAGCAGAACTTATTCCACTGGGGAAAAGCAGTGAGTGCTGTCACTCACTTATTTAGTTCTGCTTTAAGACAGAGCTATACAGGGTGTCTAGCAACATCTCTTTTCCTCAGTGGAATAAGTAAGATAAGTTCTGCTTTAAGACGTCATGGTAGGGTAGCTGTTTGCTCTTAACTCTCGTCTATGATAAAATAAAAAATGACGCCAAACGTTTTTAATTATTATTTTATTTCCTCGCGCACCGAGGGTGACGTACAAACTTGTAAGTAACTAATGAAAACTCCGAACGTTGCTCAAACGAAAAGAAAAAGTGTATTGCCGGATAAACCCAACTTTGCCGTTGGAAAAACTTGTCACCATACATATATCAACATAGAATGCAGTTAACCAACTTCAATTAAGATTGTAATCATATATTTTTTTTGTGTTGCTTCTGCTACCCATTTTTGTTTTTTTCTTTATTGGTTCTCTATGGTATAACTTCTTGCTAACAATGAAAAGGAAATCCGAATTAAACGGCCATATATTTGAATTGTGTAGAATTAGAGTGTTTTTGTTTCCACGGGCTGCCCCTCATTAATTAGTATTCATTTTAACTACATATAAACATCTACACACCATGAGATATGGTCTTAACAGTCGGACAGATGGACAACAAAGTGATCTTATAAAGGCTTTTTTGTTGAGGGTACAGTATCTTCAAAACGTCGTTCACCTTATGGTTGTCGAGTTGCGCAAATTAGATGTTACTCTTTTTTTTTACAATACAGCTTCAGATTTGTATAGCCATTCCCAGTTGCTCACCTCCTCTACCAAGCACTTAGCACAAGTTGCAATTTGCATCGTGAGTCAAGCAACGACCAATCTTTGCAGCGATTTATGCAATTTCCTGCTATTGCGTTTGATCTCGGTGGTCTGACGGAAATGGGGTGTAGATCTGATTGTTTGTGATGGGTACAACAGTTTTTACATTAAATGCCCAGGGCCGGGCTTAGCCTTAACTAGTGCAAGTTTTTAAACTGACACGGTCATTAGCACTATTTATAACATTTAAAACGGGATATTTACCATGGTAACTATTTATTTTGAAGTTTCCGATATTTTGGCGATTTTTCTGTTTATAAACACCCGAAATAACTTCGGTTTATCCGTGATCATATCGTGTGCAACTGCGCTGAAATATCGGAAACTCAAACTTAATGGTAAATATTGTATGTTTCCCCAATGTTTCATCGGGGAAATTTTAGTGTCTTAAACGATTTAAAACTTTATATGTATACATACTCACAAATAAATCGGAATAGGAATCTCTCTCGAATGTATCGAATCGAATCAAACGGTTTGGCGAATCAATTGGTAGTTACCTAATTACTAATTAGTGATCTTTTTTATAGCAGTACCTACTTTACTTAAATGACTGTAAAAAAATCACACTCTTTCTGATTCTACATAATAAAGGATGCACAAGCATCTTAAAAGTTTGCACACAACAGAAACAATAAGAATTCAATTACAATAAACTTTATTGAGGTGTCTCCAATTAAAACTCAATTGGTAAAAAAAACTTCCATCCAAATTCAGCCCTGGACGGAGGTGTGCGCTGTGGCGTATGTATGTATTACGTTGCGGGCCCGACAATTTTCTTATGACGACGCGACGCTATACAGAACTCGTTAGGGCTGGCCAGTAAGTAAATTTTATTAGATTAAAAAAATATATAAAATTCGTAACAATCCAAATCAATGTAATGAATGGCGCCAAAGCTACTGCACAGATTCCATTCATGCACAAATATTTGTCAATATCGATATCGGAAACTCGTATCACAAAAAGTAAAAAAAAACACGGTAAATATCCGTTTCAAGCGTTGTTAATGAGTGACCAAGTCAGTTTAAAAAGTTTAATTAAAGTATTAGTTTGTTTAATTTTTTCGGTGGCTAAATAATAGGTGGTCCAGATCCGGTTAGACTGGAAGTCGATTCCAACATAGTTAGGAAAAGGTTAGGTTTAGATGATGGTGATATTAGTGACTATATTTTCTAGGGATCGCTATCACTACTGCCAAATTCTTACCATGTAATACCTCATATGGTCTTGAGTACAATTCTCCGGTCGGGAAATGATGTGAGATTTAAACATACCTGGTGACATGCGGCTGTAGTACACACCTCTACTTTAACCATTTGATTAAACAAGCGTGATGTTAGATGACACATTTACATCTAATAATTAAGTAGGTATATAAGATCAACATCTGCCAACAAACTGTTTTACAGTTTGGCATAAGTATATTTTCCGAAAAAATAATATTGCCATTGTAATAAATGCTTTTAAATTTTAATTTAGTGTATTTCACTCAAAAATATTTGAAATCCACTTTTCAACGAAAATAAATATCAGGAGTGCCTTAAATTCCTGAAACACGGCCGCCATTGTGCTTGTTATCGAATTTCATTAAAAGCTTATATTTTTTTTCATTTTGTTATACGCTTTCTGTCTGAGCCTAGCCTACAAAGGATCGTATTTTGTTACCAATTATAGTTCTTTACAAAGTAAAGATTTTCTGACATATTTTTTTTACATCTTCCTTAAAATACTACAGGTGAACTGTGAAGATATCTGTAAGTAGTAGATCTTACCGTATGTGAACATTGTGGGTTATTTTTTTTAATTGTTTTGTTAGTTTTTGACGATTATGGCAGTTTGAGTCTTATAAGCGACCTACACAAATGGCCTACTGAGTACTATAAGCGACCTACACAAGTGGCCTTTTATAGTATTTATCGTCGTGTCGTTTAGCTCCTTGAGGCATGACTCGAGCTACACGATAACTGACAAATGCTTGCACTGTTTGGTAAAGGTCCACTCAATCTGTAGGTATAGTGCTTTCTTAAAAAGTTTATTTCAAACACTTATCTGCATAATCCTCATTTGTTTGTTTGTTTGTTACCTCTTTACGCTTTAATGGCTAAACCGATTTTGATGAATTTTGGTACAGAGATAGTTGGAAACCAGGAGATTGACATAGACTATATTTTTTTGAAAAAAGTCTGATGTGAGGGAGAAAGAGGAAAACTTAGCGTTGCTATTACAAATCAATAAGGCGCAAGGGGAACTGTGTTACCCTAAATTTAACGCGAGCGAAGCCGCGGGCAAAAGCTAGTTGACCAATATTTTTGTGTGGACTTTAAAAGAAACTGACCTCTGAGTTTGTTTCGAGTTTTCGACTGTTTCTTCTCAGACCTACTTGCAAAAAAACATCATTTATCATTTACTAATGGAATATTGGCTAGATGTACAAAATAGATACATTAATGGTTTTGGTAACTAAGTTAGTTGCTCTAGATTAGCAATTATGCAAATATTAATGAATGAATGAATTAGACGCCAACATATTGTTCATGGTAATTTAATTATTTATGCGTCCAATTTGCGGACGATAGTGATATAAGTATTTTGTCGCCAAAATGATATTTAAATGCGTCCCCTATAGATGTAATTCAGGCATTCTGTTAATAATAATTAAACTAATCCCTATTCTACCTGAGCCTCGTGGTTTTACACGATCACACGTTTCTTTAAACACACAACACACACAGGCAAAAATATTCCAACATATTTTTTACATCTTCGAAAATAGTACAAGTGAACGGTGAAGAAATTAGTGCAAACTACAAACTAAATACAAATTTACGAATACAAGGACTGAGTTACTTAGTTTGTAGTTTTTTACACACTTAAAGCAATTTAATTGAAAAAAAAGATGGCGGTGTTGCGGATTGCAACGATGATGTGTATCAAGGACATTTAAATTTATCCCAGTATTTTTTTTAATCATTTTAGCGTGCAATTAAGTTGCTTCTTAACCCCCACTGAAGCATGAAGACAATGATAAGAAAAGTTTTATCGTTGCTACAGATCGCAAATAGTGTATTTTATCCACATACTCTTAAGATTTAAATTTTTACAGTTGAACAGCGCTTGTTAAGTACTCACACGCTTGTATAATGTTGTAAAAGCCTCGTTTTGAAGAAAAAAATCTGGAACGTTGCTGCTGACAGCCTTTGTATAAAAATATCTGTTATAACAACTTTTTTATACCTGTGTACAATAACCTGCTTTGTAATATAACATCATTTGTTTTGTTGGATTGGTTCAGTCAGTGCTTTTGGCGTGTAATTTAAGTTTTTGAAATAATTAAACAGCGTTTTTTTTTTATTTACTGGTGTCTTACCAACCCTTCAAGAAACCGTTAACTATGCATTCCGTACATCAAACTAATTCTACCCAAAAATATCGTCGTGAAAATAATGATACGTTGATTTAATTTCGTGAAGAATAGTTCTGAGTAGCCATTCCCTAATGACGAAAAACTACTGTTACACTGCAGTGAAAAAGGATTCTTTCTTCACATAATTATGTATTTGCGTGCCAGTCGTTTCGGTAAAAGTCAAACGCTAAAAAAATACCGAATCATCTTGGTCTTTCGAATCCAGCACTAGTGTAACAAAAAATCGTTTTTTTACATTAGTTCGGGATTCGCTAGACAAACAAGTCTTTTAATATAAAGTGTATGTTACATCTAATATACAAAATTCTCGTGTCACAGTTTTCGTTCCCATACTCCTCCGAAACGGCTGAACCGATTTAAACGAAATTTTGTGTACATATCGGGTAGGTCTGAGAATCGGCCAACATCTATTTTTCATACCCCTAAGTGAGCAGCGGGTGAAACCGCTGGACACAGCTAGTTTGCAATAAAAATGTTAAAATTCCCTGAATTTGGGACAGCCCTAGATATAATAAAAATGCTAACAGTAATTCTGTAATTGGATCGTCCATCAAATCGGGAAGGCATGGTCGCACTATGAATCAGAACTACGTAGCTAGATACGTCAGAACTCGAACGCAATTTATGAATACGGAAGGAACAGGGGGTCTACTCTAATTCTACGTAAAACGAAATTGCGGCCGAAACTTCGAACGTTTTCTACCACGGTTTCATTTCATTTCTTCATTTCGAAATTTAGGACGTCCGAAGTTTATTTGACATTAAAATTTTCTAAACCTACACTAATTCACGCAAAATGATATAGAGTAGGGTTACAAACGTAACTACTTTTGACTTTCGTTCGTTAACGAAGTTACGTTTCGGAGAAAGAGAGTAGACCCCCAGGTTCGAAGTACTGGTTAAAATGTACGGGTTAAGATCTGGATGGCATGCATATACAATCAACAAAAGAGTTAAGTAACCAGGCTCCTCATACATATTAGATTTTTTTTAACCCGATGGACTTGCTAAGCCTGTTTGACAAAGATAACTACGGAAAATTAACAAGTATTTTTCGTTTATAGAAAAAATCTTCATATTATAGAGTTAATTTTGCCAATCATGTGACTGATAAAACGTACTATCATGCAATTTCTATTAACGATCATATACTAGAAATTCCATCACATATAAACAAAATGTTGTATTTAGAATCTCTAAAAGAGATTAGTTTTGAAGAAACCTTTGCTTTTGCATTTTGATTATTCTCGCTGAAAGTCTCCGCAAAACAATCTTGAAAGCCAGCTCTTTGAACGTAAACTAATTAAATAGCTTTACAATGCAATCTCCGGATCAATTGTTCGTTTATTTTTAGCAACACTGCAGCGCAGTGGCGTGGCAGCACATGTATATGTTCATAAAGTTCAAAATAAATAAATATGTATTTTCACGCCATAACCAAAAATCAATTTTCAAAATAATCACCAATCTCTTATGAAGAGTTCAATATTAAAGTGATTATTTACAATATTATCATATCTTCGTATTATTGCGAAAACCATAACCAACTCACTTGTAAGTTACAACTCATTCGTGGGCACGAAAAGAACAAAACAAAAAGGGAATTGGTAGCTCAGTGGCAACAGCCCTGACAGGTCTGGGGGGGGGGGTACAACAAATTCGAAAACAGAAGGTTTTATGTTCGCTGTGACTTTTCTTATGATTCAAATATTTATACGTTAAACTACAACAGAAAACTCGGTTAGGTGACACATGTTTTTGATGTGATTCTGGCTTTCAGGAGTAGCAGGGGTTTGGAAATAGAGTAATTATACTGCAAAAAATCGGAGACACCTACAATCCTTGTATAGAAATATAAAATGACAAATAAATTCTTCCGCGCGTACTCTTTGTAGTGCGGACGTGCAGAATCAGAAGAATGTTGAACACACAATAGTTCATAAGCTTTTGAACAAGAAATAGAACACCATTTGAGAAATAATTTCTTATCACATTTTCAAATTTGCACAAACCAGAAGGGTTTGGAACGAAAAAGGGAGGCTTTTGCCCAGCATTGAGCAGTTCATAGGCTAGGAGCACAAAAAAAAAACACAATTCTTAGACTCTATACCTGTAAAAAAATGGATAATTTACATCCACATCAAGGACGATCGATATAACAATTACATAGGACAAACAATTTCAGTCCCTAATTACTCCTCAATGTACACATTCTGTGTCCTTGACATTCGATGTTGGACCCGAATTTGCTGATTGTTGAGCAAATGACCGAAGTGAGTAATAAGTGTTTGTAGAAACATTAGCCCATTCTATAAGCATGTTGTCCATTAAAATTCTTTTAACCGCGTTTTCGCTTGCGGATTGCCATCCAAACTGAACATGTACCTATGTATGTCAATATAAAATTGTGAACTGGGTCAAATTTGACTTTTTAGATTACTTTTCATAGGTAATAAAAGCGTTTTCATTAAAATGGCTTTTCAAAAACAATAAAAAATGAACTTCATATAACTGTTCTATAGAGTTTGGACTGTTCGCTTCGAATGTTCTATATTTAAATAATTCTTCTCTATAGGCTAGTGTTAGTCAAAAATTAAAGCGAAGTTGATACTGGCCGAATTTAATATTGAGTTTGTTGAGTTACCGGAAAGTATTGAAAAAAAAATAGAACTAAATTGACCACTAATATAAATAAATAAATAAATATCTTGGGACAACTCACACACGGCTATCTGATCCCAAGCTAAGCAGAGCTTGTGTTATGGTAACCAGACAACTGATATACATACTTATATCATTTATAAATACATACATATTATAGATAAATCACACCCAGACACAGAAAAAACAATCATGCTCATCACATAAAGTTTGTCCTGGGTGGGAATCGAACCCACGACCTCCAGCTCTGCAGTCAGGGTCACTAACCACTAGACCAACAGGCCCGTCAAATAATTTAATTCGTCGTTCGTAGCGTACGGGTTCTTTTTCTCGTAAGAGCAAATATAATTTCAAATAGGTCTGCTTGAGAGGTAAAATGTAAATGCATTTTTCACGTTTGAATGGTTTTAGTAGTATAGACGTAATATTCTTCGAAATATATCCCTATGGTATATTTCACCAGCGTGTTCATCCGCGTAGACCGGGATTAAAAGCCTATGTGTTAATCCAGTTTATAAGCTACCTACATACCAAATTTTATTAAAATCGTCATAGACGTTTGAACGTGAAAGAGATACAAACATGTAATACAACACAAACACTATATTGTCCGTTATAGACTTTAAACCATACAACCGCAAAAAGGCAATTCTGCGAAGATTATTTAAGGGTCATTTTAGGGTTCCGTACCTCAAAAGGAAAAAAAACAGAACCTCTGTCTGCCTTTATCTCTGGAACGAGTACAGGTATCAAGTTGAAATCAAAACCATATACTAAATTCTGTGGTCCCTTTGTGCTAAAATTTTTCAATTAGCGTTGTAAGTCTACACAGTCAAAAGATATGGTTATTTATATCGCAAGTTTGTACGGAACCGTCGGTGGTATTCGTCGGATGAGTACTCACTTCACGCTACTTCAATAAACAACTGTGCCACGAGTGAAACCGCTGGGCACAGCTAGTATTAAAGTAGCGTTTGTTCTCAGTAGACTTTTATAGTTTAGTGTTTCTTTCACTATATTGGTTTTCCATTGATTCCTTTACAATTAATCAAAGAGCCCTAGATACGAAAGTTCTGCTGAAGTGCCGAGACAATCAAGACAGACGGACAGACAGACGACTGCTCCCTGTAGGGCTTCCTTTTGTATGTTTGCTTAATATTAACTGAAAGACCGTCTCCGTTCGCCAAGTAATGGAACGGTACATTTAGCGAGATTAATTAGTATTTCTGACAATTACAATAGACATCGAAAACGATTCTTCTTTATAAGATTAAGTATAATATCATATACTTCAAAGCACAGTAAAAGTTGAAAAAGATGTGCATTACAAAAAGTGCTATTTTTAGTCTGCTATACGCTTTATCAGCTGCTATCTAATATTCTCCTTCATTTTAGCTATATCATGTTCCACATCCTAACAAAAGCTTTCGACCTAGTAGCTCCTTCAAAATTAATGTTTTCACATCGCTTTCTAATATGAACGAATATGGGTGCACCATATGCCTGCCATCCATGGGCCATGACGGGCCCGTTGGTCTAGTGGTTAGTGGCCCTGACTGCTGAGCCGGAGGTCGTGGGTTCGATTCTCACCCAGGACAAACTTTGTGTGATGAGCATGATTGTTTGTTCTGTGTCTGGGTGTGATTTATCTATAATATGTTACATACATATTATAGATAAATTATATAAGTATGTATATCAGGTGTCTGATAACCATAACACAAGTTCTGCTTAGCTTGGGATCAGATAGCCGTGTGTGAGTTGTCCCAAGATATTGATTATATTTATTTTTATTTTACCATGACATCTGCCTAACCTCTCGAGGAAACAGGGGGTGATGCTATGAAGTTAAGCCTTACAATACTGAAAATGTTCACTAGTTGCATAAATGCAATCACTCCAGTAACGTTGAGTCTGGAGATGCCTTAATAGGAACTAGTATACAGCTATTATGAACTGCAATTGTATACCCGATAAAGTACGGCCAACGAGAAGCGATACCAAATGTAAATAAAACCCATGCTAAAACCCCATCTAAAATGGCCGCCCGAATGTTGGCGAACCCGTCTTAACGTTGTCATGTTTTTGCCGGGAGAACGAGACATTACGACAAAGGCACAAGATGGAAAGAGCTAAATATTAGATTGTCAACGCCACAGTTGTTCTTTAGGTGAATGACCTTTCGTATCGCTTCTCGTTGGCCGTACTGTAGTTTATTACGTACTAGAAGTATCTCTCTTCTGATTTCCAAGATACAGTTTCTTTACCTAGTTTGGAAGTCAGACAGCTCATTTAGTTTTTAACAGCCTTTTATATTACAACCCCGTGTAGTCATATTTTGTACTAGGCTATATTCTGCTGAGTCCAATAAACGATAATTACTATTATATATTATTATCTATGTAGGGCATGAATAACCACTAATAATAATTTGGTTATTAAAACATCATCTTGTATTTCGAAATTAAGAAGGCCCGAGATTGAATAATCAATATAAAAAGCCAGTTGCATGTTTATCCCTTTTTATCTTACGTAATTGTCTGTGTTTGTTCGATTTATTTAACAATACACAATTGTTCAATATACATAATACAATAATAATCCTTTTAACGAGTGTTTTTTTTTCTAAACGTTTTGCGTATTTAATTAAATATTATTAATATTATCCAGTATGTTTTTTTTTTACTAATATTCTCACTTAATGAAAACTAAAGTCAGTAATAATCTACAATTTACTCATTCAGAAATCGTAAATTAGTCGAATAATAATAAATTATTCTCTTTGTCGACAAACTTTTTTGTGCAAAAAATATCACTTAGTCTATTTAAAAGCAAAAAAGTCGACATAAGCCCAAAAAGTGACGAAACAAAAAATCGAATGCGCCTCAAACGATTTTTGTTAGCTCGATAATAGAAGGCTGTATGTACCTATAGCTGTATGCACTAGCTCACTCCAGGCTCAATGCAAGTTTCACGTTTATGTCCTAGTTACAGCGACGACCTGGGACGTGCGGGACGGTTTTCAGGACCGACTCCGAAACAAACGGGAATGCTCGAAAATTCAAAACTACAGTTTTTTTTTTTAATATAGTGTTATTTCGTTAATTTGTAAATAAATACAATGTTTTATAATATTTAAGCTTAGTGTTTGGTTTTATTTGCGTTTGCTGGAAGTTCACAAGTTTTTTTTTTAGTTTGTTTTGCCGACGGAGCTTTTTTTGTGTGGTATAATAATATCTGGTTTGCTTCATTATCTATTAAGACTTAAAAATGTGGTTAAAAATCTATAAATGGACAAAAATTTAAGAAGATTTCAACTAAAATATTCGTTTCTGGTTTTATTTTCTTTTGTGTAATTTTCGTGTTAAGTATTAACAAAAATGACAATATCAAACAAACGTGAATATTATTATGAACTTTTGAAATAACAATTGCCGATATTAAGCAAATCAAGCGAAGACTTAAAGCAACAAGTGACAAAATGGTTCTCTTGTCAGTATTAGCGAAAATGGAAGATAACTTACACGAAGACGAGGTAAATGTAAAGTGATTCATGTATTCGGGACAAATTAGTGAACATACTAAAAGTGTTGCCAGTTTTTTTTCTTAATGTCGCCTATTTTTGTTTTGTTTAGTATTTTAGTATGACTCTTGTAATAAAACTTTTTGTATTATGAGATTTATTGTTTTTAATTTTTGTTTCATAGTTATTTTTTTTCCATTTTAGTAAGTACGTCGTTCAAAATTATTATTGCGTTTATGGTAACTCGCTTGGTTTCATGTTTGTCGCAAAAAGTTTTTAGGACTTAATTTAACAAGCTGCAACTTTGAAATTGCTTTTCAATCCAAAATTATTATTTTTTTATTTTCAACTTGGTAAGGGATTTTGGGCTTTCACCTTTTGAATGCGGAAAGAAGCTTAGATCAGCTTACGGTTGCCTGTGCAACCTTTCAGGCACCTGTTGACTGTATAGAATTCAATAGCCTTTACGACAAATACATCGGTGGTCTCCTATGTGTCGTAATCTTAAGATGCTCAAAGTTCTTCTGACTGCTAACCATTGAATGCGATATTTCTCCGGATGAATGGACTGAAGTAATGAGTAAATCTGATGTTCTGTGGAGTATATACGATGTTCGCTGTTCCGTGTTAGTTTTAAGGCGCAGTATTATGTCGTTGACCTTGTTCATACATTTTGACGTTGGACTTTACTGCATACGTTTGTCGTAAAAATACAAATAAATTTGTATAAAATTAAATATTAACTATTCAATCAAAAACAATCCATCATTGAACGCATTTTGGCATTGGAAATTTAATTGTATACTTTTGATTATAATTACGATTAATATTGAAGAGATAAACTGCTTTAAAAGAGAATTTAGAGGTGTGTTTGAATATTTTTTTTACACATTTTAGTATATTTAATTATAATTTTAATTCCATCAATGTATGCAAAAAAGCCTTAAAAATATCATATTTTTTTCAGTGATTAAAATTTGTATGGTTTAAGAGATACACTGCGTTAAAAAACCTGATTTTTGGCCGTTCTCAAGAAATCTTCACCTTAATTTAACCCATTCAGTGTTGTCTTGATGATTTTGAATGTTTTTCTGTTTAGGGCTTATTCCATTATATCGGTATGTTTTCATCTTCCATCCTCCCCTGTAAGCCGTCACGGCATCATCTACTCCTTTGGTAGTTAGACCCACGGTTGGGGCAGTCGCTGCGCGATCGACTACTGCGCTGCGTGTCGCGGTTTTGATTCCCGCGCGGTACAAATATTTGTATGGTCTACAACTAGTTGTTCCATGTCTGGCTGTTTGTGTATGTACAGGGCACATAAAGGATCTCTCAAATACGGATACAGGAGAAATTACAAATGTAAACAAAAGTTTTCTTAAAAAAAAATAGAAATAAATCTGTACCTTTATTAACAACTTATAAATTGAAACATCATTAATATTCCAGGGTAAGTTCTCCGGATATGAACTACATCACGTTGCGGTTTCATACAATATTGCGGTTTACGCCATATTACAAAGGTCGCACCACGATGTTCATTAGCTAACATAAATGTTTTACATTGTGTACACACAAATTGAATGGTGGTCTTTCTAATTCCTGTCACCACAGCATTAATTTGTTGATTAATATATGTAATATTCTTGTCGTACTTTCTTTTCAAGCAGCGACGTACGGTGATGCTTTTGTTTAGAAATCTGACTGCATATTGAATTACTAGCTAAATTTGGGGTAACACAGTTCTCCTTGCGCCTTATTGATTTGTAATAGCAACGCTAAGTTTTCCCTTTTCTTCCCACTTTTTTTTTTTTAAATTATCCTATGTCCGTCTCCTGGTTCCCAACTATCTATGTACCAAAATTCATCACAATCGGTTTAGCCATTAAAGCGTGAAGAGGTAATCAACAAACAAACAAACAAACAACCTCACTTTCGCTTTTATAATATTAGTAAGGAAGTAAGGATAAAAGGATACGACTGTAGACCCATCTACCCCTCGGTAGTTAAACTGGGTCTACAGTACAACGGAGTTTATTTTCTAAAATGTACTTTTTTGCAACCTATATAACGTCGAGTTAGGCCGTTTACATCGCAAGTTTCTACTGAACTGGGCGGGTTTTTTTTTTAATATTAATTTTATCAGATGAGTCGTCATACGGTAGACGAAACACGTATTCACATGTTAACCTTTTTGAAGTGCGTGTACTTATCACCCTTTGTAATTTCGGTATTCTACAACGTGAGCATAACGAGACAATCGTTTAATATGGGTTGTATGAACTCATCGTGTCAATAAGGACTGACTCAGCTTGTCGATTTTTCCTCTTGACCGGTCATTACGGCGAACTAATCACGGATGACAGCAGTTTTAGATGAATACTCGGAAAAACGTAGCAGATAAAAAGCGCTGGCGTTTGTAGTAATAATCTGGGACTCTTTTGTATTCTACATACGCTTTAAATCAGGAAAAGGGAACTGAGTTACCCCGAATTCAACGCAAGCGAAACTGCGGGCAAAAGCTAGTAGTTTAATAATATTTCCTTTCAAAGCATGCCATGGGGCTGGTTAGGAGGTAAATTCATTACGACTTGAGTAGAGTTGTACTTCACAGTCTTCAATACTTTTTCATCTTACCAGCATTTTCTCGACTTCCCTCAACTAAGTATCGGAACGTACTTTTATTAGTTGCTCACCGTCCTTCCAACTATCATCGCTCATAACTTTTTAAGTATGTTAGGAAGTATGATATTTTCAAGGTTTTCTTTGTAAGAAACTAGTACGGGACTTATATCGTCATGGTTTACGATTAAATAGTTTACTAGCAGTTGCCCGCTAGTTCGTACGCATTAGGTTCGCGATTTAATGTATGTCATGACAGTTGTCCGTTGTCAAACGGTTGAGAAATATTGACTTAATTATGTAGCTGCGTTTTCCTCTAATTTAATTATCATTTCGATCTGATCAGCCGTTTAATAGTTTAAAGGTAACTCAAACAGAGCTACAAACAAATTTATAAAAAAAATACTTATTGATTGATCTCTTGGGGTTACGGGCTAACCACCGCAATTATATGTACTTTAGGCTATTCCATTCGAAGTAAAGATTTATTTAAAAAAAGGGGTGTGTGTACTTATGTACACGCGTTAGAAGTTATACTTCTTTGGTGTAAAGAAAAAAAACTTTGGTAACCCATCCATTTCCAAACTTAGGTGAGAGTTGCTTAACCAGGCTCCGTGTGCTAACCCATCCATTTCCAAACCTTGGTGAGGGTTGCTTAACCTGGCCCACTGTGGTAACCCATCCATTTCCAAACCTTGGCAAGGGTTGCTTAACTTGGCCCCTGTGCCTACCCATCCATTTCCAAACCTTGGTGAGGGTTGCTTAACCTGTCCCCGTGTGTTAACCCATCCATTTCCAAACCTTGGCAAAGGTTGCTTAACCTGGCTCCGTGTGGTAACCTATCCATTTCCAAAACTCAGCAAGGGTTGCTTAACCTGTCCCCTTGTCACGTGTAGTAACCCATCTATTTCTAAACCTTGGTAAAGGTTGCTTAACCAGTCCCCGTGTGATAATCCATCCATTTCTAAACCTCGGCAAGGGTAGCTTGGAATGTGAAATTGATTTAAAAGCTATGCAATAGCTTAATAAAAACACCAAAAGAATATTTATTTATTATGAAACACGTGTTCTAAATATAAAAATACTAGAATATACAACATGAACATAGTTACTAGAACACCTATAACTAACTTCACGATGTCGCTGTGCGCGCGCAAATTACTCTCATCATTTTTCTCCATCGCGCCAAAAGAAGTATAACTTCAAAAAACGTTTCTCCACACTAGGAATTTCTCCTGTATCGTGGGTGCGTTTACAAATATTTAAACTCACATACCCACACAAACAGCCAGACCCGAAACAACTATCTACAAGTCATACAAATATTTGTTCCGTGCGGAAATCGAACTCGCGACACGCAGTGTACCAGTCGATCGCTCAGCCACTACGCCAACCGTGTCGTCAGAATGTGAGCTATTCATAGAACACACGCGACTAATCATGCCTTCTTGCACATGTCTCATTTAATATATAAATCATAAGTAATCGACTCACGTGTCGATACGCCTGTGGCACACTGATTGATGCTCTGAACTTTGTTCGTGATACTTTCAAGACTAAAGTTCAAGGCATCAATCTCTACTAATTCTGGACCACCCCATCGGTTTCTTATTTTGTCAATCACTGACAATCCACAGTATTATCCTTGCCAATACTTTAAAAGCGAAAGTGAGTTTGTTTGTTTGTTACGTCTTCACGCCTAAGTAAATGCCAAACCGATTTTGATGAATTTTACAGAGATAGTTGGGACCCTGGAGACGGACATAGGCTAAAATTTATCACGCGTGTTAAAGTTAGACTTAGCCCAAAGTAACTATGGCACGCGGACGAATTCGCGGGTGGAAGCTAGTGTTCCAATAAGATTCGTGTTTTCGCCTTTTATCTTGCTGTATTGTTGTTTGTTTTTATTAAGTTTGCTTAATGTAATGAGTAAGTACAATAGAGACTAGCTTGTGTTCACGGTTTATAGACACAACCTTAACTTCATGGCCTTCACGGGAATTATGTTTTTGCGTTCCACGCCTCAAAAGGAAAAAACTATACCCTTATAGAATCACTTAGTTGTCCGTCTGTCTATCTGTCCAGACGCTTTTTCTCAGGAACTCGTGAAATAATCGAAATTGAAATTAATAGGTACCATATACATACATATACTCAACTCAGTGGTCCATGGAGCTGTGATTAAAATATAAAAATATGGTCGTTTATGTTGCATCTTTGTACGGAACCCTTGGTATCGCGAATCCGACTCGCACTTGGCCAGATTTTTAAATAATATTTTTGTTCTATACAGTCCAAATATTAATGCATCATTCTATCTTAAATAAGTATGAGAGCATTTAGGATGCTAGAAAATCATTCAAGGGGGTATAAAAAATACTTGAGCGAACAGCATAAAGTAGATTCTTTACACAGTAAAAAAAATAGACATATTTATTAAAGTTTCCAGTATTTTTGTTTTGTCCTGTGACAGTCTTGAATACACGCTTTCTTGCTTTCTTTAAACCTCAGCTCCATTTTTTCAAAGCTTAAAATAAAATGTAGCAAATTTTATTTCTTTTAGAAAAACAGTCTCCATATATAAGTAAGCTAGTTTTCTAATATCCTTGACCTTTGTTTAGTTCAATTTGTGACTTCTTCAGATTATTTTCAGACATAATCTGATTATCGAGACTTATTTCTTCAAAGCAAAGTAATTGCCTCCGGCCTCGTGGTTCTATCAGCAAGAGATTGTTTATGGGGCTAAAAGTCAGAGGTTTCTGTTAGAAAGCGCTTAGGAATCTAGATTTAAGTATTTTATCGAACCGATATCTATACACACTTATAGCCTACCTGAGTGTCTGTCTAGACAAGTGGTAATCGCTATCAAAGTGCGTTTTCCCGATATATTTTACTAGCTTTTGCCCGCAGCTTCGCTCGCGTTAAATTCGGGGTAACACAGTTCCCCTTTCGCCTTATTGATTTGTAATAGCAACGCTAAGTTTTCCCTTTTCTTCCCTCTTTCTCCCTCACATCCCACATTTTTCCGAAAAAATATTAGCCTATGTCCGTCTTCTGGTTTCCAACTATCTCTGTACCAAAATTTATCAAAATTGGTTCAGCCATTAAAGCGAAAAGAGGTAACAAACAAACAAACTCACTTTCGCTACTACTATTAGTAAGGATACTATTAGTACTAATATTAGTAAGGATTTAATTACTCATAGTTTCCCAAAAGTCATAGACAAAAAATAAAATGTTATTAAGTAACTTAAATAACTTATGCTAGTTACATTAAGGAAGATCCTTTACAGCAATTAATTTGCTTGCGTTGTTGTATGTTACATAATCGTAGTCGTTATTTAAGATGGCAAGGAGCAGTATGTACAGGAAATAAAAAAAAAATGAAAATGGATAAATATAAAGGACTAGCTGACCCGGCGAACTGTCTTCCGCCTTAAAGGCAATAAATAATAAGCCGATTTTCGAATTTAGTAAGTTAAATTCTTCCCGCCAATTATTTGAATTTTTCTCACCTTTAAACCTTCCCTAGACCTCCACGAACATTTCAAGACCAAGATAAGATAAAACGTTCAGCCGTTCTCGAGTTTTAGCGAAACTAACGCACAGTAATTCAATTTTATATATATAAGATGATACTTCAACTCTTAATTATTGGCTTTTGTGGTAGAGAGATACCACAATTTTGCCAATAACACGTGCAAACTGTTAATAAACTATCAAACGCTGGAGAATATTTAGCAAGTAAATTACAAACATACACTTGAACTTCATTTGCATAGATAATTTTAATATCACTTTAGAGAAAAAGACGGGGTTATTATATGGATTTGCAATGCTATCCTTTTTCCGCACTGAAGGAAGATTAGAAGTGGTAGGTAACTTGGATTTAACATTTTACTAATAATCTGGACAGGTGGGGATCTACGCGCGGGAAGGGGAGGGCAAGGCAGCTGACATTCTCTGCAATTGCAAACAATGATAAGCCTATTTCATATACCCAACTAATTAATACTACAATTAATGAGCGTCTTATAAATTGTTTTGTGTTATCTTGACACGAATGAATCATACATATTGTGGGGTCATGCGAAAAGGATAAGGACTCCAAAACCAACAAGTAACTTACTTAGATGGTTTATAACCTGGATTAACAGATAGGATATTTTTTATCTCGCTTATACGATCTTGTGCGTGATGTACCGAATTCCTAGCGGGCGGAAGGGAATGCCCGGGTGTCACCATTATGACAATCGCCCGGAGAATACGGTGATGCTCCAGGCATCGGGCACCGCGAAACGACTCCCGGCCACCGTAGATGCGGGTATGTGGACGTTGAGCAATGGGTAACTATAGGTAATATGAATATAACCAGTAGCACCGTCCGTCCATCTAGTGATAAAAGTGTTTCACAGGCGCCTCAAAAAGATTTCAGCAAAGCAGAGGGGCATACCAGGGCCACTGCCTGCCGGGGTTGTAGGTTGTTTGAAAGAGATACCGCGGCTCTGGAACATAAAGGGCAAAAGAAGAAACATCTAGTCTGACACTCCCCCCACTCCGCCCAGAGCGGGAGAAGTTATTTCTCCGAAAAAAGCGGGTAAGGCCACATGCAAACGACAGTAACATAGCCTGACCGTCCTCAGGGCATTTTCTACCAGCTGTTTATAAATTACACGCCACTCGTAATGAGCATTCTCTGGAGGCACGCGCCGTCTATAGTCACGGATTGTCGATAGGTTACACGCGCCTGACCTACTGCTTTATGCTAGGTCCTAAGTTCAACAAATAATGAAACTATGATGCCGCTCTGTTTGTTTACTGCATATACAAAATATACCAAAATGTTCTGTGGCTTGGAAAGCAAGTTTATCCGTTGGTCCTGCGTCTGATCTCTCTCCTGTTGGATCAGAGTATATGAGAGTGAAGGAACAGGAGTGCACCTGTGCTTGCGCACATACTTGTGCACTATATATAATACTAGCTGTTCCACGCGGTTTCACCCACGCTGCTCAGCACCTGTTGGTCGTAGCGTGATGTTATATAGCCTATAGCCTTCCTCAAAAAATAGACTATCCAACACTAAAAGAATTTTCCAATTCCAACCAGTAGTCCCTGAGATTAGCGCGTTCAAACAAACAAACAAACTCTTCAGCTTTATAATATTAGTATAGATCTCCCGCGCTAATCTAAGCTAATCTCCGCTGAGATTGGTCACCGTGTCCAAAAACGGTCAGGACTGTATACTAAATGTAAAAAGAACCCTGTCCTACCCATGACGGTATCATTAAGTATCGAGATGAGATTATATTTATATAATTCTTCTAAGATACAAGTAAAAAGGAATTCCCTGACAATTTAAATAAAATGTACCAAAATGGGGAAACGTGCATAGTAACACAGGGGTGGCGTTAATATTATGGTTGTTTCTCGGGTAGTGACGTCATACACGAACAATTGACTGTCGATCGCACGTTTTAATGTCGATTATGGAGTTACTAACTCGTCCTACATGCCTTACCTAGGACAACTTGCAGAAAATCTTTTTTTATTATACAATTCTGTAACTCGTTCTAAATGTTCCTTTTACACTTGACGATCATATTTTGGCGCGATCGATGACGATGATCTTTGAACGTCAAAACGACAGACCCATGTCTCCAAACACTATTTCGTACTAGGGATCCCTAAGTGCCATTCCAATACATTTTATTGACGCGTCCATTCCTTGGCAAAAGGTAACTCATTAATTTATTGCCCTATCAATTAATATCTGACGAAAGAACTGTTTTCACGTGACTAGTTGAGTTTATTGGCTAATTAGCTGTTGCCCGTGACTTTCTATCTCGTGAAATTGTTCTATAAATACTAGTTGTGCCAAGCGGTTTCACCCGCTGCTTAGCTTCTAGAGACAGCCAGCCCTACCGCTTAGGGGAAAAATATATTTGCCTAATCGTTAACCTACCAAATATACAAAAAAACTAAAAACCTAAAATCAGTCAAACCGTTTTGAGAGGGTTTTATAAAAAACACTGACATGAGATTTATTTGAATCGGATTTTGTTAACAAACAAAAGGATATGGATAACAAATGCTTTTCTAAATAAAATAATAGCTATAGCTAATAATAAAGCTGCCTCTTAAAATATCAGTCATCCACCAGCAGAAGTCCCATCAAAATCGGACAAGCCGTTTCGGAGATTAAGTCAGACAGACGCACATACAACAGCAGGGAACATTAAAAAACAAATGGGTTTTTTATTCTGTGTATTATATTTTCATTTTAAAATTAGGAACAGACACTTCAAAAAATAATTATTTATTTGTTTGATATGAAATTAGCACACAGTGCATATTTGCATAGTGATGCCAAAAACAAACATAAAATACAGTTTATTTATGTAGAAAACGTCATAAGATCACATGTAAACGGTGCAAGTGTTAAGTGCCTTATCGTGCATGTAAACATACATGCTGGGATTTAGAATTATACACCCTGTTACAACGGCAGTTAGATCATAGTGGCATGTCAAACATGATTATGGTTTAATTACAACGTAGGTGATTTGAAACACTGAAAAGGGCAATAAAAATAAACCGAACAAGTGCAAGTCGGTCTCGTACACACAGAGTTCCCTAGCACCAAACAATATGATTGACGCTCATTCAAATAAAACTAAGGCGCGTCGCCCACACGACATTTGTAAAGAAAATCTCGTTGCGGCGTGCCTCTTATGTACCTGCGCCTCAACTGCACCTCGACTGTTGATCTTGTGGGCGACTTGCCTAAGAGACCACGATAAACTGTACTTAGGTACTTGCGGCGCGGCGGGGAGTTTATTACCTATACCAAACGAGCGTAATACTATCACGTCTGTACTAGTTTTGGCGCTAAATTTCGGCCGAATACTTTTTTCCAATATTCGGCTATTCGGTCAGAGGGCACGCCGAATATTCGGGATACTGCCGAATATATTCGTTGCAAGCCTAAATAATACCCTACACAGTTATACCTAAAAAATATTACCCTGGAAAGTTTGGCGGGCGTTTTGAAAAAGGGTACTTACTAATACATTTCTATGTGCTCTTTTCGAATTTCAACTTTGCCACCATCTGCGCAGCTCGCGCCGCCATACTGAATAAAAAAACACATTTTCTTGGCTTTACCTGTAACTACTTAAAATAATTTTGGAAGTTAAAGGACATATTCGAAATTGGACCCATCTTGATTTCAAAAGCGCGCGAGTCGTGGCCATGAAAGTAATATTGGTTATTTTCGCTAAGTTTGTCCAACATATTAAGGAACAAACATTTAAGTATATAAAACTAGCTTAGGGGTATGAAAAATAGATGTTGGCCGATTCTCAGACCTACCCGATATGTACACAAAGGTTCGTTTGAAATGGTCCAGCCGTTTCGGAGGAGTATGGGAACGAAAACTGTGACACGAGAATTTTATATATTAGATTCACATTTTTTTACTTAACGCAAGTGTGACAAAGTGTTCGATTAATCAACAATATTCCGATAAAACCTTTGTTCAGAAGAAACATTGTCACCTATTCACTGTCTAGTCGATAACGTAAACTATTTACTCCAATTATATCAGTAATTGTTTGTTGTGGAAATTTCTGTTCAAGTACGAGTACAATTTATTATAGATTGTACACAAACTTTTCCACACTATCTTTTAAATTGACCGAGCTTGCTTATTCAGTGAGTAGCCATGCCGTAATTATTTGAGAACTGCTACCCTACCAAGACGTCTTAAAGCAGAACGTATTCCTTTGAGGGAAAGAGACAGAGCTATACACGGTGTCTAGCACCATCTCTTTCGCACACAGAAATAAGAACTACTATAAGATGTTATGGTTACCCTTCTGTTTATTTCGCGGTATCGCTTCTTTGTTTTCGACCTCCTCGCAGTCGGATATATGTCAGTTCCACATTATAATTAAAATATAGGTAGCAATAGGATCACGGGAATAAATAAATACTGCACAGAATTAGTTTCGCGTATATAATAAAAAGAATTTGTTAAATTACTTCCTTGATTTTCAAAGAACAATGCAGTTCTATGTTACCTACACAAGGATGTTCGAAAATTTCCCTAGTTTGCATCTCCTTTCATTTCACGTTCTAAATATCTTACCCCCGGATAATTCCTTATATTAACTTTCCGTCATCTTGTTTAAAAGCCAAGAAATGCAGAACTATTTTTTTTTAAAGCATCTCTATGGGTTAAATAAAGTAATTGTAGTTGTGAATTTGTAGTCCAACTTATAAACCGTACTTGTTTTTTTTTCACTCCATATTAAAGTCGTTCGCTGGAGTATATTCCATTGATGTTCAGAATGCTTGGTTGACCGCTATGAAGTGTCAGATTGAAACATTTGATAATGATGTCGTAGAGAGATGACTGAACGGAACTAGTCACAGGGGGCTACAATGTTGTCAGCTCTTGGGCTCGTTAGCATGCCCATTCTCTGTTATCTTCGTAACCTGAATTCCGTGAATAATGCCTGATATCTTTATAAAAGTCATGATTACAATCAAACACGATAATTGCCAATAAAAGCGTTGAATAATATTGTCTGTAATTTATAAATATAAAGCTGTATAAAAGTTTATTTCTCCGAAATGCCCGTCTGTCTACTGTTCCACATGGTACGGAAAACTATGTACAGCGAAATCTTCAGAGCAACATATATCAATTACATTACTAATTATATTTAGGGTAATATAATTATGTTTTCGATCCTGTCATTAAAATACCAATGGCCTCTTTCACTTGTTGAATGTTAAGCTTTTCATTGACTTGCAATAAAAAGCAATCTACTAGCTATTCTCATGCCCACTTGATCAAAGTTAACATTTCAAAGATTCCTTTACAGTTTATTAAAATTTTAAAACAACATCTATTGGCAGTTGTTCTTTTTTGTTTCTTTCACCAGGTGTATCATTAATTACTGAAAATTACTTTTGATTTACATATAATTTATAAAAATAAGAGACGGGAAACAGCTTCGTCAATATTACTGTCGAGTTGATAATAAGTCTTATGAATGGTATTCGCAAATAATTTATTAAAAATATATAATGAATGACAATTTTTCGAGATAGTGTTTCTTAAACTTGAAGAAACTTGATTTAATCAAAAGCAAAATATCTTCAAATTACGTAAACGCTTCGTCAAACCTATTTGTAACTTTGTCAGGGTCGAAGGACCACAGATCATTGAAATATCAGATTGGTAGCCCCAGGCATATGCAGGCACTAATAATTCTAATTGTAGTTTGACTTCAAAAGTTCCTCCATGAAAAACAAAACCTATGCGTGGGACCTATATTAAAAAACTAATAATAGACATGTCGAATTGAGAACCTCCTTTTTTTCATCGGTTAAAACGGTTTGCCCGCGCAAATGAGTGTCTGAAGGCCAATCAACAGAGTGATGACAGAGCCCAGGCGGTACCACCAACCACCAAGATAATGAAGATAGATTTAAACAGGACAATTGTCTCCATCTTTTTCCCATACTGATGTAAGATTAAAACAATGCTGCTATCAGAGGTCACGGACTCACGGTAAGCCTGTAACCTGGCCACTTATCTCCGTAATACCAAGAATCAAATTTGCTGCCACTGAGAGTCAGTGTTCACCAGTCAAACAAACGATGTTTGTTTAGGCGAATCTAGAACAACAGGCAATTTTCTTATATTCCATTTTTAGTTTTTTATTGAGACAATACAGTGGACAAGTCCTTATAATAGTGTGATCAAAGACAGACAATAGGGGCTTTAGTGCATAAATTCGCCGCTAGAGGCGTTCATGTAGAGTGAGGTCTTCGCAGATGTCAGATGTCATACTGCTCGCGTTTTTTAAAACGCATTTTAATTAATTATTACTTGAAAATTTTAAATAACAAGTTAAGGAACTAAACTGTTAGTATTTCTAGGAAAAATGATTTTTAAACGTATCATGCTATATAATAATTATAGGCACAATATTGAAAATCTGTATTGATCTGTACTTAGATAATTCTAAGTTGAAATACGTTATAAAATAAACTTTTTATAAAGTACTTAATACTAAATAGAACTCAAGGTAGCACTTTACTCTGCAGTGGCGCCTTCTTGTTAGCTAAAAACGTTAGCCCTCATTGTCCAGCAAAGTGCTAGAAAACTAATTAGGCACAATCAAGCCGAAAGACAAGGTTACCTCGGACATGTGCAATGTCAATGACATATGAATGTAAATTCTTTTGGAGCGCGCAACTGGTGCCGTTTTTTTTAAAAAAAAGATCCCTAGCAACACATTTTATCACTTTCGGCATTATGTGGTTTTATTTGCTTTCAAAATTATTAATCGTGATTATGATGACGGATATATTTATGAAACTGGGGCTTGTTTCAAAAATATATCTATGCCAAACATTTTTAATTATTTTCGCGCGCATTCTAGTGGATAAGTCGATGCAGTCTGTGGACTTTGCCCGAAACGTGACCAGTTTTTAACACGATACACGTGTAAAGGTCACACACACGATTAAAAGCCTGTTGCTGTAGGCTCGACAGTCTCGTTTTATCGAAAGTCCGGAACACGAACGGCGTCTAACTTGGCCAAACGAGCGAGGTGTTGTACGTTTTCTTTGATACTGTCACAGTGTCACTTTCACACGGCATCCAGAAAACCAGGGATGTTATATATAGGAAGTTTCGGATATGGAGCATAGCATTATATTTAAATAATAATATATACCGTTTTCGGATACGCTTACGGATATGAAATTATTTCGGATTATCCGCTAGTTTCGATAGATTCGCTTACCGATTTTAGAATTCTAAAACAAGCACTCCGTCGTAACATGTCCTAAAAACTGTTATAATATCGGTTTCGGTTACGGATATTGTTCTCGTTTCGTATACGTTTACCGAGCTCCATAATATCCCTGCCGAAAACTCTAGAACACGAGCGGCATAATTGCACGTGTCGGTTATTGCAGGCGCATGAGTTGCTATTGTGTTATTCGATCCTGTGTTGCTATGCAGGCGCCAGACGATTCACGGCGTATAGGTAGAAAAATGTTTATACGTATACGTAAGTCTGTAAACAATGCTAAACCACCACGTTATGAGTATTGGGTTCAGGAAGCCTTTTACAGGCGGATCTATCATTTGATATTTCATTAATTTGATAACGACTCCTTAATAAAAAATACAGTTATTAACTCTCTTTTCTTATTTTACGAATCGAATAACGGGAAAATAGCTAAGGACTTTACCGTGTTAAATTACAATATTACATAACCATTATATTCGAAAAGTAAATTATCATAAATTATTTCCATTTACGTCAGTTCGTTCTCTTATGTCATCAATCAATACTAATAATAGCAAATTAATCAAAGAATTAACTAAAAGGAATCCCCCCCATAAAGAAAAAGTATTCATAATTGACAATGAATAACAGTAATGGGTACGTGAAGAATTATACTAAAAGGACCATTTTGTTTAGACCTCTGTTAACGGCGGTAACTTCATTCAAGTTCCAGATGATAAGAGAAGGCAAGAGGGAGGGGAAGGTCGTTCTAAAATGGCCGCTCACGGCGATGACACGCGTCATGCTGACGTCACATGACATTTAAACAGCTGTTCATTACTTACCACATGTATGTAGTTGCTAACTCAAGGATTATACTTTTACCATACAGAGGTTCTGTGGTTAACTGCGTTGGTGGGCTAAAGTTGTGTTACTGCAATATTTCTGATTTGGACTGGGTTTGGCAATCGTGTACACCCATTTGTCTGGTTATATTTTAAGTCCTTGATAAATTGGTGGTCAGCCGACTGGTACCGAGAAATTCTTGATGGAAAACCTCAATAACACTTGCATGATCCGGGAATGGATCCAGCAGAGCTAGACCAACAACATAATAGCCATACAGAATTATGTTTCGTGTACTTCTAGGTCGTTTATGAACTATTCAGTTCGTACATTATCTACCACCAACAAAGTCCATCTTTTTCTTCCAGTTTATATAAATCTTTGTTGGGAGAAAGACACACCGCAATCTCCCCAACAGCTTAAATGTTAATTAATTACTCAGCAAGCTTTTATTAATTAGCAGAAATCCTTGTAGAAAAATGCTTATCCGATCTTCACTTTTCAACGAAGTATTCTAGTAGTATATACATACATATATATCATAGTAAGGTGCTAGTCATCTAGCTGGCAATGAAAACGGCTTCTTGTGACGTCAAAAGCTTAAACATAATTTCCTACATGGCCTTATGTTGTCGATCCTTATATAACGTAGACGAGTTACCGCGCCTTCAAATCGAAAGTTCGAGACTTTTCTAGACACTTCCCTTTTGTTCGTATGTTAATAAGATTTTTATTAGTAAGGTCGATGGATTAATTAACATTTATTTGATTCTATTTCGTACTGATCTTTTGATATTATTAAAACCTGAAATAAAACTTAGTTTTAAATTCCGTTTTAAGTGATTCAAATATTGTATTGGAATTTAATTTTGTAATTACAATGCTTATGATACCTACAACTTCGTCAAAAAAGTACCGGGGAAAGATCAATAATACACAAAATGACAGTAACGTCTTCGAAGTTTATTTCATCGCCCTGAAAGTATAAGTCCAATCATTAAAACATTTTTAAACGAGTTTTACGGAATTGAGTTCAGTTTTCGCCGCGAATTCTGCTGTACAGAACAAAATCATGTGCCACGATACGGTTATTTGCGTTCAGAAAAAATAAAAAAGTCTGCTGGAGCCAAATCTCTTGAATAAGGTGATAGCGCGATGGTATATGTTGAGTTTATGGTCAACTAGCTTTTGCCCGCGGCTTCGCTCGCGTTAAATTCGGGGTAGCACAGTTTCCCTTGCGCCTTATTGATTTGTAATAGGAACGCTAAGTATTCCCTTTTCTTCCCTCTTTTTCCCTCACATCCCACTTTTTTAGAAAAAATATTATATATAGCCTATGTCCGTCGCCTGGTTCCCAACTATCTCTGTACCAAAATTCATCAAAATCAGTGTAGCCATTAAAGCGTGAAGAGGTAACAAACAAACAAACTCACTTTCGCTTTTATAATATTAGTAAGGATTATCGTTCTCAAATATTCACAATGATGGTCATGTGCAAAGGCGCATTATCGTATTGAAAAATCCAAGAATTTACTTTTCACGATTCTTGCCCTTTTATTAAACCGGACTTAAAATATTATCTAGTTAACACGCCAGCCATTCAGGCGGATTTGAAATCCATTCATGCAAAATTTAATAATTAATCCATGGTTGTCTACTCTAGTAATCCGGTTGTAACCGGTTAGCTGGCAAGTTGCCGAGTGACGTCATTTTAATATTATGGCAGACGACGTTTAGCGTGCGGCTAGAGCTATAGACAAAGATCCGTCAAGAAGAGGCGCGAGTCACTGTAAATAATTATCTTAAGAATCACTTATTAGTATCGTCTCTCGACTCACCGTAGTTCCATATTCTATCTATCTATCTATATTCTTTAACGAATGATTCCATTCAACTTAACTAATCCTTACTTAATATTATAAAAGCGAGTTTGTTTGTTTGTTTGTTGCCTCTTCACGCCGGAATGGCTAAACCGATTTTGATGAATTTTGGTACAGAGATAGTTGGGACCCTGGAGACGGACATAGGCTATATTTTTATTAAAAAAAAGTGGGATATGAGGGAGAACGAGGGAAGAAAAGTGAAAACGTTGCTATTAGAAATCAATAAGGCGCAAGGGCAAAAACTGCAGGTAGCAGGTACTGTATTATCCCGAATTTAACGCTGGCGAAGCCGCGGGCAAAAGCTGGTAATAAATACATTTCTTAGTGGCTGAATCTCGGAGTAATCTCTTTTATTTCCAAAACTCTTTTTATCAATTCTTATTAAGTGTACTTTCTTACGTACTTGCTTTACTTTAGGTTGATCCACAGTCCCACACTCATATTTTTGGTCACGCATTTCTAATACATGCTGTATATTTAGGGACGAATAACTGACGCCATTTTTTTTACTCAATTCGTATTGTCTGCAGGCGTGGAAGTCCAAGTTGCCTTTTGTTTTCAGCCGACGCTCATGTGTTCATGCTATTTAGGTGTATTGAAGAACAATTGATGACTTCATACTATAGAATTGTATGATTACGCTTATGCATATGATGTAGTAGGCATTATCCGGTATGATTAGATATAGCTAAACAAGGATCTAGTTTAGTTTAGATTTAAATGTTATATATTACTAGCTTTTGCCCGCGGCTTCGCTCGCGTTAAATTCGGGGTAACACAGTTCCCCTTGCGCCTTATTGATTTGTAATAGCAATGCTAAGTTTCCCTTTTCTTCCCTCTTTCTCCCTATTATCACACTTTTTTCAAAAAAATATTAGCCTATGTCCGTCTCCTGGTTCCCAACTATCTCTGTACCAAAATTCATCAAAATCGGTTTAACCATTAAAGCGTGAAGAGGTAACAAACAAACAAATTTCGCTTTTATAATATTAAGTAAGGATATCAATAAATACGTTTTACAAAACAGTTCACAAATGTTAACAACTGAAACTCTTAACTTACTTTACTTAACTCTTATCAATGACAATTGAAAAACACCGTAGTAAAGTACCAAGTAGTGCACCGTAGAAAATGATTGTCTTTGACAAGACTTGATACAGAATGCACACAGGTTTCGATTGTATTGGTCTAACAGAAGGGTTACCATGACATCTTAGCAGTTCTTATTCCCGCGTGAGAAAGAGATGGTGCTAGACACCCTGTCTAGCTGTCTCTTTCCCTCAGTGAAATAAGTTCTGCTTTAAGACGTCATGGTCCCTACCATGACGTCTTAAAGCAGCAGTTTATCAAAATTAGACTATAAACTTAGAGATTTTTATCGATATTACAAAATTTAACAAACACGTGCAAGGTACACATTCGCTGCATTAAATAATAATCATTCGTAACAATACAATCTTATCGCATGAAGAATGTAATATTTTACTGTCGTACCAGACACGACGTACTCATGTCCTTGAAAAGAAATGTCCCCGATTAGATATGTTCATGATGTATTAGCTGGAAATTAATCCACGCATGATAAACTTTTCCATATTAGTTCTTCAACCTATCCGGATGTTAACTCCGGAACCAGATTATGAACTACAAGCCTTAATAAAATTTGCCTTGGAAAACCTTCTAGTTTATGCTTTGAAAGCGTATATACATTAGACTCTGTTGTAAGCTAAGATAATAGAAGCATTTAAGGATCGACTTTTCCGGTAACACAATTATTAAACTGTTGGTAAATGCAATGAAATTATAATAACCAAAGGAGTTTATTAAGGCTACAATCTTCTACTAGATTAAAACTACGCTTGCGGCTTTTATTTCGTAAATATTAATCAAAGTTTTATCCACTTCACCTGCAACCAATGATCCGGCTTGATCTAAGCAATACAGACTTATAGTAAGTGTTCCTCGACGCAGCTTAAAAATGTATTGATGACACTTAACGTTAATAAAATTATACATTACATCGTCCCTCACTATCTTGTTATCGTCAGTACATTGGACTTGTATTACTGACCTTAAGGAATACCTAAATCAATTAAAAAAAAAAACGATAACAAAAATATACTCTGTTGTTTAATCTTTGACAGTTTAATTTCCATAACCAAAATGTTTTTGTCTGCGAATATGGTTTTAAAATGTTATTTGGACAAACACGATTGGAATACAACATAGGTATTGAAAAGTTGTTTGTTGTATTTTGTGTGCGAACTATTTTGCCTGAAAAATACAATGAATATTCCAAATATGAAATACCGTCATTCATTTCGCAAATTCCAATAGTCGAGGTATAAAACCGACTAAATTGAAATATTTCAATTAATTTAGTCGAAGCACAAACACATATTTTAGATACTCTGTATACCTTTGAGACGGAAGCTTACCGAGATAAACGGGAAATACGTAAATGAAGCTAGACCTGGATATATTTCAATGAACAAAGCTTGAAACGCTAGTGATATTTCTGATGAATCTGACTAAAATATTAACTTATTATCCGAGGTAGCTGATCCGATATTTCAATCCGATACTTTAAGATTTTCATTGTATAGTGGCCTGCCGAGTGAAGTGCTGACGTGCCGTCATTTTGTCGGCGAATTTACCATTCGTTTCATATAAGCTTTTTGAACGGCTCAGGTTTTCACATGATATGTCAGATGCTCTCAAGAACTATAAATACTTATCTTTTAAAACACTGTTCGAATAGTCTGTCTGTAACGTTGTCATTTATGCGACTATTATTTTTTACTTTAGTTTAAGCTTCCGATTGTGGAACCAGGCATGCGTTTTGGTATACTAGATAGTATTCAAGGTTTGGTTCAGGAACATGCTAGGTCTCTCACGATGTTTTCGACGTCTTGAGCTCTCAAGATGATAAAATTAAATATACAAGGTAACTTTGAGCCACTACCACTGTTGCACTATACTGTAAGTCTGTATACTTGTCGCTTTGACATTAGACACAACTAGCTGTGCCCAGCGGGTTCACGCATTGCTTACGTCCGGGCCTCCTTAGTGTCGTAATGTGATGTCAGTATTGCAATGAAAACTGTTTAGGGCATAGCGGTTGGATAAAATTAGATTATATGGTAGAAATAATGTGTGTGTATATTTAGAAAATAAATGAAACCGAAGCAAATTAAATAATGTAATAAAGTTATCAATCACAAGCTCGTTTGGATCGTCAAGACAAATTGCTATTATAGGTGCCTGACAATCTTGGCAATTTAGCAAATAGATGTTGCCAAATCCTGACACATTATATTTGATGACCGAAACGAAGTCCAAAATTAAGAGTTTAAAAGTGTTTAAGAAATCAAAAGTCAATTGTTTCATCTAATTTAATACATTGGAGTAAGCAATAACTAATTAGTTTAGACACAGTACCAAGAGCTCACATTTTAAAAAACATGTATTAATAAATGATGATGTTTGGTTAGGATAGTCTTTTCATCCAAATTTCGCAACGACATGAACCATATATGTCGCACAATTAAGATTGAATCATACCTGAATACAAATATAGCCTATTGTAGTCTATTCGGCAACTGGATTACACCAGTAATTCTTCGGCTTTAACGGGTTTGGCCAAGTCTGTAGGAGTTTGTTGATCATTGCATTAAAAATGCAAGATCGGATAAGCTGTATTAACTCTGCTCGGTCAATGAATAACATCACATGATTACTTAAACTGTTTCTACAAATTCGTGATGATTAGAACCTTACCCAGTAATATAAATAATATTGTCGGACATCACGTTTTCTCTTGCCATTCTCCTCTATCAGAGGTTACGCCATCATATCATTCCTTCCACAATCCATTCATCTTTTCTTTGGCCTTCCTCGCTCTCCGTCCTCCGTCCTCTCAAATCCATCACTCTCACATAAGTCAGAAGAACACAATGTCAGAAACAATTAAATAATAATAATAAGTACCTACATGTGGCGTATGTCATTTAAATAGCCGTTAATTGAATAACATTTTGCAACTACAAAAACGTTTAAACATTATAGTTTCTTACAGGAATCCCCTGTTCAATGTTTTTAATTTATTTGCATGAAACATGTTGACTCCACCATTGTTTAAGTAGTTTTATTTAGTGTTCAGTAAAAGTCTATGGATTACCTTTATCCATTCTATTTTAAGTACCTATGTCTCTTTTTCATACTTTTTACAATGGTGCTTGATAAGCCCTTAACATTTACCGACGTCATCAAGAGCCCAATGAAGTGGCGAAGGGCGGTATAATTATGAACTCGCGTTATGTTTTGCAAAAACGTTAAAAAAGAATAGTTCAAGCTGATTATCGTATTAGGTTTTGATTGCTGAAGTGGTCGTGTGGTTCATACGCAATGATTAATTAAGTTCATGATAATCCTTGTGACTCGTTGCCAATATGTTAAGAAAATAAAGTTTGACAAGTGTCAAACTGTACTTTAGTTCGCATATAAACTGGTTAAAATTAAATATCGAATGTAACGAGATTTTGTAGCTGTTTCTGATGCCTTGTGTTGTGAACATGGACGAATATTATTTTATAGTAATACTAATTACAAGTTTTGCGAAATCTGTTAAAAACATGCACAGTCAGTCCATTAAAATAGCACTATGATTTATAATTAATACTCCCGAAAATTTTCAACTGTATTTTTTGATACATCAAATATTCTGTTGGACGAAATCACACAAAAGGGAGCATTATTGAAATACTGTTGAAATAGTAGATATTGTTAATACAACATAATATTTCGAAGTTTCTGATATTTTTCAACGTAATTTCACTACGATTTCCTGAGTACATAATAAATAGTACAGTTATCACGTTGTACCAAGTTTATTGAGGCAATAGCGTTTGCGTTTCACAGGGTTTATGGCATATCTCGAGTGTCGACAACACGTGTCTCATTAACTTGTGTAATTACTGGATATTAAAAATGTTACAGCACGTATCAACATAGTGCACGGTGTATTGTTTTAGCCCGGGAAGTTGGAAAATGCTTACTCACTGAAAATATTTAGCGGCACCAACATCTTCTTCATGATTCTATTATCCTAGTACTTTCTGTTGGCACTTTAAAACGGGTTCTCTCGGAAGAAACTTGAATGAGCCAGAGAAAGTATTTCTTGTATATTTGGGAACAGATGTTACGATATCGCACTTTTTCCACTAGTTATCTTTTCTTCTTGTCATGTTTAGATGGCGCACACGTACACTTTAAAATATTTTACAAATAGTCCTTTTTGGATTAGTTCAAACATTTCTCTAATCAAGTTGTGATAAAAGCATGCCTTATCATTCTACATCTGAATTGATTGCAATCAGTGTTATTCTATACAAAACCAATTGTATCCATTCCTCAGCGAGGAGAGGATAAAAATACATTACTTACATCTTCTAGGACTGTTGAGTAAAAACCCCCACAACGCATTCTATTCTACGAGTAGCATGTCTTAACATTTTTATGTGATTGCTATCCTCAGAGTGCTCTGTGCTCCGCTCAATGCACTATTGACGTCTTGGATATATAGTCTATAGATCTATACTCATGGAATACTCAATGAATAGAAAGGGAGAGGAGACCAAAGAACAGATGTTCGAATGGTGTGAAAAGTGAAAGCGTGATGATTGACAAAGGAGATAGAAAAAAAGAATCGTTGCGCCAAATATGGGACAAGGGCAGGAAGATGATGATAGAAAACACGTCACAAATTCTAAAGGTAACATATTAGAATATAACGTTAGCTCTGAGTTAAAAAAATGACTTCCTCAAACTGTTGATCGCGAAAAGGAACTTTGCTAAATGAATAAAAACCTTATGAATACTGATAGGTAACCGCTTTGAATAAAGGAAAGAGTTCCAAAGCCAAAGAACAACGCGACGAACACTGCCAAGCTAGTTGTTTTGATGTTGTTATTGTACAACAAAGAGTGTTATTTAAGTTCTAAAAAAAAACAAATTAAAAAAAAATACTTTAGTTGGAAGGTATTCTTGACAATCCGTATTCAGTCTAGTTAGAGTTTCTGAACTATGTAAGTAAACGCTCAAACTAGGTCAGGATTCCACGAAACTCACTCAAAGCTCATTCGATTATTCATTTAAATCGTCTACGCTCTGATTTTAGAATATATGTATGTTCGTAAGTAATCCGATTTGCATAATCTTCGCTTACATAAACTCATTCATCACACTTCACATAGACAGCTAGTGATTTATTGGCTGATATATTTGTGATATCATCGACAATAATACTAACCTGCATCACCTGCTTGCGAGACACCAAAACAACAACCACGAAAGAACAGCAGGAACAATAACTATTTCTTCTTTTCTGAACGATAACTTGTTTCGAAACGAAGCTTTTGTGAATTAAAATAAATTTCACATACATTGGCGCTCTACTTAAGAATACAGCCTTTATTTTTTCAATCTTCATTAATAAGAATTAATCTTTTAACGGTGTTGTGTACCTTTAATTAAACTACATAATGGCGAAACATTGAAAATGTGAAAAATATCTTTTTATTTTAAAACTGTTGTGAACAAAGTAACTGGTAAAATTATTTTTAATTTTATCTCATGCAGCAATATGGATCGCTATTTTATGAATCTGTTCTAATCTATACTAATATTATAAAGCTGAAGAGTTTGTTTGTTTGTTTATTTGAACGCGCTAATCTCAGGGACTACTGGTTGGAATTGAAAAATTATTTTAGTGTTCGATAGTCCATTTCTTGAGGAAGGATATAGGCTATATAACATCACGCTACGACCAACAGGTGTTGAGCAGCGTGGGTGAAACCGCGAGGAACAGCTAGTACGATATATAATGCTAATTATCTGCTAGAAATTAAGGTAAATAATAGTTATTTGTTATACAAGAGTGCAAAGTTGCTTTTTAACCGGGTGTTCAATTTTGATGACCGAGCAAGCGAAGGATTCTAAAATTGAATCACGAGCGCAGCGAGTGATTCAAAATTAGAATCCTGAGCGTTAGCGAGGGAATCAAAAGAGCACGAGGTGAAAAATCTTTGCGCTCGAGTGCAACACGTAACTTTTCATTCCACCTCAGCGAGGAAATGACTAAATGCAAAAAAAAAAGACGTTTACAATCACAAGACAATCAGAAGGTATTAATTACTACATTTTGACAGGTAAGTATTACAGAATAACCTTTAAATTATAACAAAACTAGCTTTTGCCCGCGGCTTCGCTCGCGTTAAATTCGGGGTAACACAGTTCTCCTTGTGCCTTATCGATTTGTAATAGCAACGCTACGTTTTCCCTTTTCTTCCCTCTTTCTCCCTCATATTCCACTTTTTTGAAATAAAAATTAGCCTATGTCCGTCTCCTGGTTCCCAACTATCTCTGTACCAAAATTCATCAAAATCGGTGTAGCCATTAAAGCGTGAAGAGGTAACAAACAAACAAACAAACGAACAAACTCACTTTTGCTTTTATAATATTACTAGCTTTCGCCCGCGGCTTCGCCCGCGTTACATTTGGGGTAACACAGTTCCCCTTGCGCCTTATTGTTTTGTAATAGCAACGCTAAGTTTTCCCTTTTCTTCCCTATTTCTCCCTCACATCCCACTTTTTTCAAAAAATATTAGCCTATGTCCGTCTTCTGGTTCCCAACTATCTCTGTACCAAAATTCATCAAAATCGGTTTAGCCATTAAAGCGTGAAGAGGTAACTAACAAACAAACAAACTCACTTTCGCTTTTATAATATTAGTAAGGAAATAGTAAGGATAATATTTTTTACTTGTTTTCAAGTTTCTTGTTTTTAATATAAGGTTTAACAATGACGTGAAAAAATGCCGCGTTAAGAACCGCGTACAAAGCAAATTGAAAAATCACCAAGAAGGTTCCGAGTCTGAGTTTTTAACAAATTAAGAAAAAGTTGTATGATATATTCGGCACCATAGAGGTAGCAGTAAATCGGTTTAATGTTTTTTTTTAATTCACAAACTTAGTGCACACGATGTTCTAAATTCAATTTACTTTATCCTCTAGAGAATAAAAACGGCTTTTCCACTCAGATATTGAAGATTAAAAATACTCTTTCCGAGATGGTGGGATGAAAAACTATTTTGATTTTGACCCGGGTTTCAATTCAAGGAATCGAGCTCAGTAATCGCGCTTGCGTCCCCTAGAGTCTGTTTATTCATTGTTACAATAATAGCACATGTATAAAGACTGAGTGTTCTGTAGGTAACCTTATCAGTTATCATGCATGCTGTTGAATTAACTCAATGCTTACACTCATATTAGCGGAAGAGATTAAGCCTGCCATTAGAATACAATGCTCGTCCAGTAAGGATAATATCAACACCTGAGTAAGTTTTCTGCAAAGTAATTTGGTGTGTCATATTTTGTAACTGAGTTTGTCTGAGAGGCAAGTAAGCAGAGGCGTAAGATCCTTCCGTGGTAACGGGTTGTTTAAAAGAGATACCGCGGCCCCGGAACGTAAAGGGCAAAAGAAGAAACATGGGTGGGTTTCAGTCAGTACAAGTCTGACACTCCCCTGTGTTCAAAATGTATTTGTCTTTATTGGAACACGATTAATTTGATCATGAAAAAAATTGCTCAGTTAACTAATATCCATCCATCTATTGTTATAAGAAGCGAACAACAGCTAAATGGCTTATCTACACCCAAAGTTATATGACTAGTTGTGCTTAATCAGAGTTTGCTATTATTCGCTTTTTGTTGTTGCATTGTTTTTTCTAGTTCTTATAATTTAACTATTAACTATATTGATGAAAGTATTCACCCTTCATACACAATATATACACACACTGCACACTCATTACAATTATCCATTTTCAAACTAGTGTTCAATACACACTCCCGACACACACACACCTTTCACTACCATACAATATTCTTATGCTCCCAAAACCCGATCACCCGACATGACATTCTGACCGGCCCTTTTAGTACCCTTTTACTTAATTTATTTATACAATGTCTAATGATATTATAGAATATATTAGAGTCGTTGACGATTTTTCTGTATCAGAAGTTCGTGTCTGTTCCCCCGAGCAAACCAAAGCATTCACAGGTAATCCAAGTGCGTGGTACACAATTATAACACAAAATATTCGATCCATTAATTGTAACTTCCTAAACCTAGAAACTCTTGTCCACCGTATAGACATCAACTGCGATTTTCTGGTTCTTACTGAATGTTGGTTGTCATGCATCAGCAACTCTCGAATACCGGCCCTACCTAACTACACTACGTACAGTACAACTAATCATCTAAATCACAGTGATGGAGTTGTTGTCTACGCGAAATCATCTGTGTTAGCCTCATGTGAAGAACCTGACCTTCTTGGAGCAGCCTCAGGTTTACTTATAAAACTTAAAACTGAGATAGCTATTCTCTGTATTTACCGCTCGCCGTCAAATGATAATATTCACACATTTCTTACTGCTCTAAATACCATACTCCCAGCCCTCGCTAACTATAAGTCTGTAATTATTACCGGAGACATTAATGTAGATATTAAGCCTGATACCCTTGACACGAGGTCACATGGGTACCTTAGCACCCTAGCATATCATGGCTTTTTACCCGCCCACACTTTACCTACGAGAGGAAACAACTGCTTAGACCATCTTATGATACGAACCAAGAAAAAATCTCTGACACTAGTTTATAACACGACAGTGACCGATCACTGCTCTTCTCTTTTCTCACTAAATAAAAATAAAGTTAAGCATTCAGCTCAAAAAACTTATTCTAAAACAGACTATGACGCACTTGACACTTATATGGAAAAACTTGACTTTAATCCCCTTTACCTTATCTCGGATTCTAACATTGCCATAGATAATCTTATATCAATTATAAAACCTGCAATAATCGAATGCTCTAAAATTGTTAAAATTCCAGCCCGGAAAAGAATTCTGAAACCCTGGATTACTCCCGGGTTGTTAAGGTGTATCCGGAACCGTGATTCTTTACATAAAAAAGTCAAACTGGCTCCAGGCACCTTAACGCTCCTTATAACTTATAAAAGATACAGAAATTTTTGTACTTCTCTGCTGAAAAAACTTAAAAGGCAATTCGACTCAAATGAATTAAGTAAGGCTAATCAGAACCCTAAAAAACTTTGGGACACTATCAAAACTATCACTAACACACACTCTACAAGAACTAACTCAAATCCTTTGCTGACTTATACATCGTCACCCTCCCAGTCCTGTGATGAGGTCAACGAATTCTTCGCTAACATTGGGAAAAAACTTGCGGATAACCTCAATGCTGCTCGTTCATCTTTGTCTCCACCTAAGCCCGTACACTCCACCAACTCGTTTGTTATGCTACCCACTGATGTAGAGGAAATTTCGGCCACTATAAACATGCTGAGAACTGATGCTGCCTCTGGATGGGATGCTATCTCCCCGTATTTTTTGAAACGATATGTCAAGTTTCTTGCGCCCGTTCTCTCCCACATCTTCAATATATGCTTTCAAACTGCTATATTTCCGACTGCTTTGAAAAGAGCTATCATCCACCCTATCTTTAAAGGTGGTGACAGGAACTTACCAAATAACTATAGACCTATCGCCGTCCTTAGTGCCCTATCAAAAGTGCTTGAACGCATTGTTAACAAGCAACTCACCCACTACCTTGAACGTTTTAAACTTCTATCCCCTAATCAATTTGGTTTCCGTAAATATAAATCCACCTCGGACGCAGTTCACAGTCTTATTAATAATGTTACAGAAAATTTAAATAATAATAAAAAAGTCCTAACCGTCTTTTTAGATCTGGCAAAAGCCTTCGATACTGTCCCTGTTTCTACCCTTTTAATCAAACTTGAGGGCATCGGTGTGAGAGGTCCCCCACTTGACTTCTTTAGGAGCTACCTGTCAGACCGGTCTCAATCAGTTGTAATAGACAATCATAAAAGTGCAGAGCTGCCTATTGAGTACGGGGTACCACAGGGCAGTATTTTGGGGCCTACACTCTTCCTTGTGTACATCAACAGCCTCTGCAACCTAGACGTTCCTAATGCTAAAATAGTTTCCTATGCAGATGACACCGCTATCACTTTTTCTGCAAACACATCGACGGAATTGCAGACTGCTGCACAAGACGGCTTTAATACCATTACGAAATGGCTCCTGTCACACACACTGACTCTTAACGCTACTAAAACTAAGTTTATGATTTTTACTATCAGTAACACCGCTCAACCTAGTAGCTCTATTAATTTAAAAGCACACTCTTGTCCTGTTCAAAGTCAATGTCAATGTCCTGACCTGACTTTAGTGGAAAAAATAAAATATCTTGGCATCATTTTAGACAGAAACCTAAATTTTAAAACACATATTTCGACGCTTACCAGCCGGATACGCAAACTGATTTATATATTTAAGACCTTGCGGCACGTAGCCAACCCTGCAATCATTCGTAACGTATATTTTGCATTATGCCAATCAGTCCTCAATTATTGTATCTCTTGCTGGGGTGGAGCCGCAAAAACCATACTAAAACCTCTAGAGATCGCCCACAGATCTATACTTAAAGTCGCAACCTTTAGGCCTATACTTTTCCCTACTACCGAATTGTACAAAACCTGCAACCTACTCAATGTAAGACAGCAGTTTATCTTACACACAATTCTATTGCAACACTCAAAAACTCCCTATATAAAAATAAATAGTCGCCGCAAAAATAATATCTGCCCTACTCCGCCGGTCCGAAAAAAGTTTATAAAAAAATTCTTCCCCTACCTTGGTCCGTCACTTTATAATAAAATCAATGAAAAACAAACAATTTACGGTTCTACTGTATTTAACTGCAAGAAGACCGTCCGCTTGTTTCTATCTACCCTAAATTATGAAGAAACCGAAGACTTCCTGAGGTAACCACCCTCACTAATAAAACACACACACACACAAACACACACACACACACGCACGCACTCACACACACACACACACACACTCACATACCTACACTCTAAATCTACCTATTTACAATGGCTTTCATTTCCCTTTATTTCTGCATGCATTTTATTATTGTTACCAGGATAATTATACCTAATTATAAAATGTACTACGTCATGAGACCCCTATATGTATATTGTATAAACGGGATCAGTCCTGTCTCTCCTAAACACAGGCTACTCAGTAGCCTATATAGGAGTACAGCGCTTCACCCGCTTACCAGATTGTGAATTACTCTCATGTCCCAATCTATTTGTACTATAATCTGGTCCTTGTAAGCAATAAATAAAAATTTATTATTATTTTATTATTATTAATAGTCGCCAGTTAACTAATAAACCTGTCTGCATAAAAAAGCATAATGTATGTTTGAACGTGTCCAATGAAATGCGGGCGGATATAGACAGGATATTACTGAGCTCTTGATTTCTGTTTGTGCTATATACATCCTCATTTTGCTGCTTAAACATGGTATACCCTATGAATTAAATCAAGTACTTTTGGCCAACCTTTGTGCGAATATCAAAACAAGATATAAATTTATTGCCTCGTTAAAAAAAACACAAATGAGACACTGTCTTACTTTCTCTAAAAAATGTCTAGGAAAATTATGTGAAGGTACAGACGCCTGCACATCAAGCTACTACAATCTGTCAGATTTCTTTGATAGATTTTCGACTTTATTTCTAATTTATTAGGTTCAAGGTTCATTGGGAAAAATTGACAGTTTCGGGTAGCTTGACCTGCTGGCGTCTGTACATGAAACAATAAAGCTTGTTTATTATAAGGGTCTGATTATTATTATTTTTTTAATACTATTTTATTTTTTAATAAAAACATATTATCTGCTATTTCGGGGGTGCGAAGTCGGCAAACACCGACCAGTGCCCGCTGGGGAAAAATGCTTTAAAAGCAGGCTCCTGTAGCTTGTTCTATCTGTAAAAAAAACCGAATGACCTTTCTATAAAAATAACTGCTTCAAAATCCGTTGCGTAGTTTTAAAGATCCAACATACCAACGGCATCACACATGAACAGCTGGATCACTTTCGCTAAATCTTTTGTTGTGTTGGTTAACGTCAGGAGAGGGTTCTTATGAAAAAAAATAGGGTAGGTAAGTAGTTGAAAGCACAAGGAGATAGTAGTAGGAAGAAAAAATGCATTGCAACACACACAGCTAGTTCAATATAAATCAAGACGTAGACAGGTAAACTGAACATGTTTAAAAATATATATTTGCGGTTCCGGTTCCGACTACGATGTAAACAATAAGCATAGATTCTAAGTTTCCCACATTTTACGTGAATAAAAAACAATGATTACGTCAGGAGAAAACAGCGAATCAACCTTGTTGTGACGAGTTGTAATTCTGCCAAACATTCTTTTCCTGTTTCTCGTGCGGTCTTGCCTTAGTCATTGGTCGTAGCAGTCGTAACTGTCTCGTTATTACGATAGTAATGATATAATCACTTTCGATTGACAACTGATTTGTCTATTGGTGTCTATCATCTATGCTCAGTTCCGTCTAACCTATTTGGTTTATTGCCAAGGTTCGTTCTTGGAGCAGAGCTTTTAGCTCATGTGTTTTTTAATAATGAGTTTGTTCGACAATTACTTTGGATTTAACGATTTAACTTTTGGGACTTCCGCATGGAAACAATATGTATATTTAAAACCCTTAGCAACCATTCTTGTTCGTTGAAGCGGTAAAAGAATTATTTCTTGGTATTAAATATGACCCAACCATAGCACCGTCAGCGCTTGGATTCTCTTATAAGTGTAGTCTTTCACATTATATTCCACACGATTCTCTGAGTTCGGTAACATCTAGGGTTGCCAGCAATACTGTTAAAAGCTATTAATATATTATTATTATATGGTTTTTCATTTTGTTATACTTTTTAATTGTTGATGAACAAAAATAAAGTAGCATAATACTGCTTCTAAGTGGGTACAAATTGATAAATTTATTCAAAAAATGTATATAAAATGCTAAAAAACCAAATTTAATAAGGGAGGAGATTCTCAATTTTATTTTTTGGCTTTGTTTTTTGTACGTTTGTCACGACATTTATCCATCGACTGTGAGCTGATTTTTAAAATTCTTTTTATAACGAAATTTTGAAATGGTTCAGCTACTTCCGACGGAGTCCCATATTATTTTAAACTTTATTTTTGTAGATTTCTAAAATACTGTTTATTTTTTTGTATCTAGTAAAAAGTTGGTAACCCTAGTTATTATTTTAGAGCAGTAACAAATAATGTTGCCTACCTAAACTACAGCCTACTACATATTTAATTGATTTTGGTTGAAACTGTATATGCAATACTGCAAGACATTGGAATGGTAAGAGGTGTGGCCTCGGTTACTTCAATTTGATCATAATTATGGACACATACAATGTAGCCGTTTGACTATCGGTTTGTGATTACCTATATCTATACTTATTCTATACTTAATATTATAAAGCAGAAGAGTTTGTTTATTTGTTTGAACGCGCTAATCTCAGGGACTACTGGTTGGAATTGGAAAATTCTTTTAGTGTTGGATAGTCTATTTCTCAAGGAAGGCTATAGGCTATATAACATCACGCTACGACCAACAGGTGCTGAGCAGCGTGGGTGAAACCGTGGGGAACAGCTAGTACATGTATAAATCGAAATCTCAGAAACTACTAGTGTTAGGTTAGTTTTAAAATGTTGAATGTTGTCCTTTTAGAACGAAGGAGGTCACTAGACGGGATTTTACATAATTCAACCCCTAAGAGTGTAAAACAGGTTAGCAATATTTGTATGGAGGAAAGCAATTGTTAAAATTTCGCATTAGCATTCTTTCACGAAATTTGTAAACTATATAATTTCACGCTACGGCAGTAAGGAGTAGAGCATAAGGTGAAACCGCTGAGTAGGGCTAATCAAACATATTTCACTATCCTTAACTGTTAATTTATATGAAGACTAGCTGGCGTCCGCGGCTTCACCCGCGTATCTATATATCGCGGTATCTCGTGGTTAAATTGGAGCCTATGTGTTATTCCAGACCATAATCTACCTCTGTGCCAAATTTCAGTAGGATCCGTTTAGCCGTTTTGACGTGAAAGAGTAACAAACATACATTCATGCATTCGCTTACCAATACCACAGTCCACAGATATTAACCGATAACGTGCTTTGTTTTTTTTTTCTTATTTAAATAGTTGGTTGCCCTCTTAGCACACTGATGACACATTGTCGATTTTTTATCAAAACAAGTCTAGTTATACAACAGGGCTTCCCAAACTGTGCGCCGTGACGCCCAGCGGTTTCGTGAGGCGATCTTCATGGTTGTGATTGGTTGAAACTACTTGACTTTTGGAACATACCATCTCAGAATCATCATCTGATCCTTTTTCAACAAAGTAAAATAAATATCTGTTTTATTAATTTAATTCTAACTTGTACTTGGTTTTTTGCTTAAATTTTAATTTAAAAAAATATATTGGCAAATTGGGAGGGGGGGCGTTGCCTAAAAAGAGCACATTCCAAAGGGCGTCATAGTAAAATCAAGTTTGGGAAGCCCCAGTATAACAAGATAATGACATATAAATATCAAAGTCTATTATCGTATTCTAGATTATTCTTTAGCCTACCTAGTGATTGTAAATACGAATTTATAAATGTTGACAAAAACGATTTATGAAGTCTGGAAAACGTCAGCGATTTTACAAATACCTGTAAGATTCTTGAAAATAGTTTACTAAGAAACATCAGTCGTTATGACTGTCTGTTGCAATCGGAGACCAAGGATTCGAGTAATATCCGCCGGAATGCGTCATGATTTCATGATTGACTTTTGTCATCTCATATTAATGTTATGACTATGACCAATGATTATGACACAATCCTCTCGACTACCGAGTCAAAGTATATAATACCAACAAACATTCACAAATTGTCTTTAAAACCTTTCCATTATTAACTCACTAGCTGTTCCACGCGGTTTCACCCACGCTGCTCAGCACCTGTTAGTCGTAGCGTGATGTTATATAGCCTATAGCCTTCCTCAAGAAATGGACTATCCAACACTAAAAGAATTTTCCAATTCCAACCCGTGTCGTGGTCCCTGAGATTAGCGCGTTCAAACAAACAAACTCTTAAGCTTTATAATATTAGTATAGATTAATGTTTATTGGGACAAAAGCAGGAAGATGATGATGATGAATGTTTGTGTGTATAATCGAGAGTAGGGGAAGACCAAAGAAAGAAAAACAGGTCATCTATCGTGAATGAAATGTGTGAAGAATGATATGGATAAAAAAAACTATGAGATGGCTAATTAGAGAAAGGTATAGAAGAAAAAGACATTCTTCGCCGATCCCAATTAGATAGGGATGATAATACTCGTATATTTATCGAGGCCCGTATTGAACAGATTATATTCGGAGTACTTTAATAATCTTTTTACCAAACATCGACGACGATAATGTAAATTTAGTGGGGTTACCTGTCACAGAGATACACACGGAAATGGATTTCTTTTTACGCATAACGACACAATTATTCTTGATGTTAAAACAGTTTTTTCCCGTTCTACATTCCAAATTGAATGTTATTCAACATTCATCATAACATTAGAAAACCAATAGGTGGTATTTAACAACTAAATGCTAAATGGCCTGCAAATAAATACTATGGACCAGATGATTTGACGTCAGCACCACCACAGCACTCCGTCATTTCATTATCAACACGTGCCCAAGATTTGATAAAGAACTTTATTAAATGTGTGACGTGCGAGTTAAATTTCCTCCAACAATATTTTATTATTTGGAGGTACTCGTATATTCGATAATTCGGTCCTCCTTTAGCGGTCCCAAGATTTTTGATCATCGCCAATTCGACCAGCTGCCCTACCAGCACCATTTGCACCACATTACCCTCCCTTTGGCACCAATAACGAATATCTTGTTGATGGAGCTATATTTTGAACAGGCGTACTTACCAACACTTCTAAAACTGTTTATAAGTAGTATTCTTAAAGTCGGAGAAAATCTGAATAGCAATCAAAATGACGGTTATACAAAATTTGAGGGATTCATAGCCGGTCTAAAGCAATGCCATTAGCAATGCTAAGACACTGATCGGACATAGTAAGAGTCCTGACCCAAATACAAACTATGATTGCTTCACACATCATACGCGGTTAAGACATATCTTGAATAAGTATTAAAATAAATGTTAAGGTTTGCCTTGTATGAATCACCTTTATCAGCATTGCTCTGGTCTAATTTCTTAATAAATTCTTGAAGCGCGACTACTTTCACCTTCGCTCACATTGCTTGAATACCAGCGGCGAGCTCGGTTACCAACCAGCACCACAGTACCCTGTCCTATCGCAAATCATAATACGTATGGGGCGAGCCCCCAGTGAACTTGTATATCGACCTGAACGCGCCTTCATTATCAGCTGTTTTTCGGCCGGTACCACTGTATCTAAATTCTAGCCGATTTCACTGCGCGATCAGTCCGCCCGGCGACGTGGATAGCATGCGAAATAAACCTTGGTATCGGGGGCTCGGTATTCGTCGACCACACTAAACCGGTGGCACGCGGTTCTCTGCCCGATCACAATGACGAAACCATATCGTTCGTCGTGCAGTTCACGCCGAGTGCTCAGTGTGAGGCTGTCCGTTGGCCGAGTTAGACGCGTGATCGTTGTTGCCCAAGCCGTTCGCACACTCGAATTTTAAATACACGATCTGATATAGTTCCAAAGAAGAAAACGTCTGTGATCTTAATTTTAAATAGTTTAATTATATTTGTCTTTTTTACAAAACTGTAAACTAGATAAAATGTCTCTGGAGATGGAGGAGTTAACTGTAACCACCGGCGATGTCTTCGAGGATTTCCTGATCGTCTTTCGTCGCTGTTTGGCAAAGGTAAATGCATTCTAAATTCGGGTTAGCTAGGACAGCTGGTCGAGACGATGCCAGTCACTAAATACGTTGCGTTGGGAACGGGTCCATAGTTTCTACTTTGACTTTCGAACGGATGGATATGGAGTCTTACGACGACGTTTGGGAATGGCTTTTGAAGGTATGACCTAGCCTGTCCATTCTTAACATTTTACATAAGTGTTTGACATTTGGAACGTTTTCAAAGATCACAAATTAAATTTAGTATTAGGTGTACGAAAAATTCATATGTCCCGCTATTTGAAAAGCATGTTGTCTCTGTCACACCCGACGTGCGCGTTCGGGAATATCCAAAAACGGAATAAAGCGGGAAACACGTGTCATAGCGTGGAGTTTGGTTATACAGAGTTGTAAAATGGGTTTTTTAGCTTCTAGTCTTTTGATAAAATATGAGTCATGCGGTACCTGTATCGAGTAATAAATTATAAGCAGTCCATTACCTCTCAAAATGTTAACGTTAACCTTGAAAGCGTGACATTTGCGTTGCCTAGGCAACAAGAGCCATGCGTGGGGGCATGGATGTACAATTTAATTTACGTTAAGGATTTCTGGAATTATCTTCACACTATCACCATGATTACTTACATATCAATGTTGTAAATGTATGAATGTTAACAATGTCGTGATCACTTGAGCTTTCACACTATTTCATCCATTCTAAGCTGGGCGTTGGCGCCGCTATGCGAATCCGCGAATTTTGATGAACTTTCTTTCCTTCTGATGACTATTCTACTTTCACTTTTCTCTGTGTTGAAATTAATCGTGTTTATTAATTTGCCTATTACTTTAGTTTTTTCTTCGTCATCATTAGAATTACATATTCAATTTCTTATCTCTTCCCCTGTTATCTTTTCAGTATCAAAAACTTGTAGATCATTTATTGACACTCCATCTATGATCATCGTCAGAGTCCACTTGTTATCATACTGATTGATTCTTTACACGTGTCAGAATGATTTTGCAATTTTAGTCAGCAAATACTTACTTATCCTGAGGAAATCTTGCTTGAGCGTACACAATTGACACACCCACATTATTCATTGGCTCTGCTCAAACACGCTTTGCGAATTTCATGGACTGTTAAATATTTCCAAAAGATTTTCCTTAATATTCATTACTATCTTTTTTTGAAAACAAGTTTTGCTTATTTTTAAGTTGATTTTTGTGTTGACTAACAATAAGCATGATCAGGAAAATGATTCATGTAGGTACGTCATTTAGTACCATGTTCGCCGGCATTAGAAGGTTCTAGACTAGAAGCCATGCCCACATTCCTTTGTATCCATGACCATAATGACTAGTCATTGACAGACAGCTTGAAAGAAAGTGTGAGAATATTGTCTCACCTGGTAATGGGAACGGAAATTGTCGTTTTGTAGGTCATAATTTAAGTCTGCTATAGCGAATTACATAGACCGTTACTTTTCAAGTTATGTCAGCGCCAAAACGCATGCCCTACATATTGCAACAGGTACCGTAGTGATACAAACTAGGCGGGTAGATGTTTATTAATTAAATAAAGTTAGGCTACATTAATCATACGACAAATTCAGTCGATGCCGATCACCTTATAATTCAAATCGATGACGTTTGATTCGGTGCACGCTACAGTTCAAATATTCTCGTTCTACATAGAGTTGTAACTCGATGTATCGATTTATTTACTCAAGACACGCGAATAGAAATCAAAGTCTTATCGGTGTAACGTCATCAAGCTGTAACGTCGATCGCTAATATCAAATGATTTAGGGACGAACCACAATTTATTATAAATTATATGAATCACTCAATTAGGTTAATTTGATATTAAATAAAGTGGAATAGAAACAAACGAATAATAGTTCTGTAACGGTTCTAGTTTCAATTATCATTTAATTAAATAAAACGCCGTCAGTGTTTATGTGAACAAAAGTTAATAAATTGCTGCCTGGAATGTCCAATTTACAGAACATAAAAAAATAATAAAATATAGCTGTGAACACACATTTGTTATCATCAACGCATATCACTGACTTCGTAAGTTTATTATTCATATCGTCGTTATTTTGAATTACATCATTCTGATTGCAACATTTTCCTATTATTATTAATGGTTTTATTTATTTGAGGCGAATTATTTAGCGTATTTTATGGGCGATTTGTTCTCTACTTATCGTATAGACTCTTCAAAGGGCTAAAATCAATTTTGACTCTGTTTTGACAAGTATTGTCAAAGTAAATTTGAATAAACACTTGATACTACTACAATACTTAATTCGTTCTACTGTGAAATCTAGACATTCGCTTAGAAAATACTTCTTGCTACTTGTTGCTCTACTTCTTACCAGTCATGCATACGTACAGACACCTGCACATCAAGCTACTACAATCTGTCAGATTTCTTTGATAGATTTTCGACTTTATTTCTTAAGTATTAGGTTCAAGGTTTATTGGGAAAATTTTACAGTTTCGGGTAGCTTGACCTGCTGGCGTCTGTACATACATAAGTATCTTAAACAACGTGCAAATTCTCCAATCACTGAATGAAAGGTACGTGGGTGTGGCGTTCGAAGTACCCGGTAACTTCTGAACAGCAGCTATGAAGGTCGAAAACTGTAGACGCTGCTGACTTTGTCACTTTCGTTTCTGAATACACATCCGCTACGGACTCTAACTTCTGCTGCAATCTTTGCTGAACGCCACCTGATGAACTAACAACCGTAAAATATCATAACTAAAGATTAAAATGCATTAACCTTTTATGATTCACCCTTTTTGGGCACGTATCTGAAACCTAAAAGTCAATGTACCTTTTGAAATATAGTCATTAAACTGCATTGCACCTTGTGCAGTTGCATTAGAATGCACTTTTATAAATATTAACGTAAAGGACAGTGACCAATTTAGCCTTCAAATTTCAATAAAAACAATTCACATACAATGTTTAAAAGATTGTAATCGATCAAGATGAGGATCAAATCGAAAGTATGTAGCGAGCTGAACATATTCGACGCCAGCGCATGCTTGGTGTCGATGACGCGTCACCCGCGTATATTGCGTCACGCGGCCGAGTAAGGCGCCAACCGACATTCATTAAACACGTCGGGGAAATCCTAATAATATATTGTAGGACACACATCCTTATCACCATGATTCACACTTTCCTGTACGTTTTATTGTACTTATCAATTACTTCAAATAGTTAGTGCTTAGTGCTTACTAACGACAGATTTTTCATGTGCTCGAGGCAAAATCTAGATCTAATTTTAAAAGCAAGGTCCAGGCAGATGACTATTTTAAAAGATTTTTCTTGGATTTGGGACGCGTCACACGAATATTTACAATCTGACGTAAAGGCAGTCGTAGGCAGACAAACAATTTATAATTATTTACAGTCTGTTAAGTAAACAATCATGTGCGTAAAGAATGCTCAACTTGTAAACATAATGCTGATATCAAGTAACTCAATGCCCACAATAAAATTCTGATGCTCTCATGTGGTGACTGGTGAGGTAGTGAGTAATCAATATTGATTACAAATTCTAGTAATCACTTATCAATAACCAGACAAATTGATTACTATGTCTATGTTACTTTATAAAGTCACTAGCTTTCGCTCGCGACTTCGTCCGCGTGGCATAGTTACATTGGGCTAACGCTTACTTTTAACCTGCGTGATGATCGATTTTTTTCCCTTTTTCTCCCCCTTTTAGAACTACGTCCGTCTCCAGGTTCTCAAATATCTCTTTACCAAAATTCATCAAAATCGGTTTAGCCATTTAAGCGTTAAGACGTAGCAAACAAACTCACTTTCGCTTTTATAATATTAGTAAGGATTGCAATCGTTTCTGTGGCAGTCATAAAATAATGAAACATTGTTTTGGTACAACCAAGGTCTGCATTGCCATTTAATTGTTTTGGTACAACCAAGGCATTGCCATTTACCATCCAACGTTTCAATACTGGCAGCCTTCTGACAACTTTTCCTATTGATAGCGACGAGGACGAATATTTCGACGCCCTCCAATTATTTTCTCATTTTGTTATTACTTTTACATTATGTTTATTTTGGATCTACTTGTGGTTTCTAAGTTAAATACATACTGTAAAAAATATATCATGATACATTTACCTAGAATAAATAAAATTAAAATCCTATTTGTAAGTTATATTTAAAGTGGACTCCTCAAATTCATATGAATATTCATTGTTTGACATCGGTCCACTCCACACAACTCTAAGATAGCTAGCACGTGATTGTATATTTGCGTTCTGTTAATATTTAATTATAAAACTCATAAATACGTCTCGGTCTCGGTCTTAGCTCGCCACTACGTATCTCTAAATGAGATAACTTGCAAATATGTACACTAAAATATTCCACAGGTTTTCACATATAGCTGACCCATTTAATCTTATCGTGTGCCCACGTCTAGTCACGTGAAATATTTAGGATAGGGTAAAAGCGTTGTATGTATTTTTTGCATCGATATTATTAGCACAATCGTCACACAACATTTTTAAAGTTTTCATTTACGACAATGAAATCCTCATAGTATAATAGGTACTCGGTAAATAGCTAATGCCTTCGTGTATTTCGGTGATTGTCCCAAAGGATTGTTTAACTGGGGTTCAAAGTATCCTAAGGGATAATCCTGGCTACAAACTATCTGGTGCCGAATTTTATAGAAATCCATTAAGTAGTTTTTGCGTGTTGAAAGAGTAAGAAACATCCATACCATCTCACAATCCTTGGCATTAAAAAAGGATTTAGTAAACATTTTACTGAAGTATGTTACTATCAAAACAATAAGATATACCGTTGATGCTATAAGACTTATAACCCATGTTATTGACCTTACAGGAAACTGAAAATTCAGATCATGAGTGAATGCCGTGACACTGAACTACGTCGTGACACGCTATAAATTAACACGTTAACGTAGCACGTGTTACGTAACAGTACGATCGTTTTTACTACGCGACGTAGTGGTACAATGATTGATTTGCTGTACAAACAATGGTATCATGTCAACATTCGCGATGATTCTATAATATTTTCGCGTCATTCGCGTCCTTTGAGTTTTCCGGAAAGATAAGACAAATACCGGTCTCGGGTTTTTAGTTGATTTTCCACGAACTTTCAATGTTTTTAATGGCTTTATCTAAATGTCATGACTAATGATGATAAAAATGTATTTTTTCGTATTTGAAATGCCACTTATTTGCCTATTTATATGAGGCTGTTAACATTCTAAACGGTATCAATATTCAGAATGGCAACAGCTATACAGAATGACCTTTATTTTATTACCTGTTCGAAATAATTGATGATATTAACAGGTAAAGATCTTTCTGGTAGAATGACAATACCTGGGAAGACAGGAAACTGGTTCCATTAAAATCAAGGGTTTTTCGAGGTATGTTTCTATCAAGGGCATTTGATTTCTGAACAGGAACCTTGAAAGGTCAATAAAAAAGGTTGCAACACCAGTATTTCATTGTGATTGTTCAACCCATGCAGTCTATTAATTTCAAGTTTCTTTAGTAAAACTGATGGACAAAGACGTAAGAAGTTCACTTGATCAGAATAGTGGGAGATCCACATTACTGTTAAATATTGGCATTCTCTGTCTAGACGCTTATATTAAACCGTTTTTTGTCGTTTGCACCTTTGCCTAAGTTGCCAGATCTAAAAATCATCGACAAAATAATGTCTAAGTCTTTAAAATAGAAATTTCATAGACCAGCTACCCTACCATGACGTGTTAAAAAAGCAGAACTTATTCCTCTGAGGGAAAGGGACAGTGCTATACAGGGTGTCTAGCACCATCTCTTTCACCCAGTGGAATAAGTTCTGCTATAAAATGTCATAGTAGGCCTACTGGTGACTAATTGGATTATTGTACATGCTTTTCTATAGCAAGGTGCTACAAGTCTCGTATCAATTGACCAATCGTTTGACTTTGACCGCGTTACCTAAAAAACTAATATCGCAAGGTTAAGATGGCTGAGAAATGGTCGTATAGTCTATTGTTTGGTGTCGTTAAAATTATACAAATATATAAATGCAAAGACGTCATAGGGCTATTTCCGTATTACTATGACTTTTATTCTGAAGGTCTGTAGTACAAAGGAGATATATAATTTTGAAAAATTCACTGCTTTTGAGTGTTGAGAAAATCTACATGAATGCCGCTCAGTTTTTCATTGAACATCGCTATTGTAACGAATGTAATTCAATGCGATATTTAAAAAGGTATTTTATCTTTAACCTTGTATTACCGACGTTAGGCAATGAGCCTCAACCGAATGCGAACTCACTGACGTCCACCCTTGACACCATTTGTCAGCCAAACCCACAGTATTACCTAGTAAAATGTGTCTGTATTGTTTTAATGTGCAAATATTGTTTTTACTCTCGACCTTACTAAACAGAAAACCCAACTATTGATAAGTATTTCCCAAATGTAGGTACTGAAAATTAAATGCGATTTTCCTTAAAAAAAAATGAAACGGCAGGTAATGCAAGGCAAATAATAATTAAGTTTTCCTTGTAGTCAACAAAAAGTGCCTAAATTTGCTAATTGTTGACTTAAGACTTCTGACTAGAGCCATTATAAATGCGAAAGTAACTCCACCATCGATCTTAATGCCACGTTAACTCATTATGATCTACTGCTGTCGCCATTCTAGAAATCGCTAAACCGATTGCAAGCCCTGCTACCCTACCATGACGTGTTAAAACAGAACTGCTTCCAGAGAGGGAAAGAGACAGAGCTATACAGGGTGTCTAGCAGCATCTCTTTCTCACACAGGAATAATTACTGCTATAAGATGTCATAGTAACCCTACTGGTCGCCCGATGTAGATAAAATTTAGCAAAATGAGGTATCCTCGAACCATCCCAAACACAAAGCGATTGCGGATATGCCTCACCTCCTGTCCTGCCGATCCTACATAACCTCTTGCACTAGGGTTAAAACGAAATGTCAGAGTTGTGCAGGAGGCTACATACTGGTCTAACACAAACTTACATCGATACGTAATGAAAAAAAATTACAAAGCTCTTTCAACTACCTTCTCTTAGAGAAAAGTTCTTTATACATCCAAAGAACATTACAAGCGGATTATACTCTGCATAACTCGAATGAGTGATCATAGCCACATACACATATACTTTGTACAGTCCCCTGAACTACTTTCAATGATTGATAAGTTAATGGTTTTTATAAAGACGTCACGAGACTGTCTAGCCGATTATTTTGTAGGTCAGTGGGTGCGTTAACACGATGACGACACGTCCATGTCATTTACTCTTGAAACGTTATCGATAAGCATCGAAGGATTTAATTATAGTTCAGTGTTGCCTGGCGGAAATTGTGGTAAAAAAAAGATATTTTGAGCTTTGTGCTGCCAAGCGGACAAAGCAAATTCATATGTATACGAATAAGTAATAAAATAATTGATTACAATGTTAATTATCCTTGACTACTTTACCATTTTGATTTTTCAAAGAGCATTTATATAGTTTTCTGATATCTGGAGTGTATACACTTATACACTCACACTAGTTTTGTAATCATTTAAAAAGTTTGGGTTTCAACCATTCCCATTCAAGAAACGAAAGTGATGGAAGGTGAATCCGCATTTTAACTTTCTAATCATCTCCAAGATGATGGGTACGTAACCGAAAAAAAACGTATTTAAACATATATACTTGCCTGATAAACCGGATCCGGCTATAGGCGGTTTCGATACAGTTTAAACTGAATAAAATTGTGTCTCTAGTGTGCTTTCTAAAGGTCCATCAAGGACGTATAGTTCGTTAAAGCCAGTATTTTTTATTTAAGAATATTATTAAAGTATTACCCAATAAAAAAACATTTTGCTTATTTAACACTTTCACCAAATTTGCTAGCGATAGACCTACTTAGCGTGTTACTAGTGTCCGACCGAAGCTTCGATATCGGCTTTGGCCGAAAAAAGCCGAAAATTTCCAACCGAAATTGTTACGAACGCGCATTGTTAAAGGGAATGCGAAGCAGGAGTTACACATTCCCAATTATTATTATTTTTGACAAGGCACCATACATTTTTTAAACTTATTTGTACACATTATAGTCATAGGTTACGACGAAATCCGATTAAACGGCTTCGGTTTCGAATAGAAATCGACCTTCGGTTGGACACCACTACACGTGTTATGATATTTACACACAGTATTTAAAACCTTATAATACATACCTCCTTAAGTCATTATAACTAGCAAAAACCTCGTGACCATAAAAAAATTAACGTCATAGTACCTGCACATGACGTCTATCTGTCAAATTATTATTTGACCATAAAACAATTCAAAATAAATAAAATGATTGTTTTCTGACTCTGGAGTCTAAATTATCTAGAAAATGTCCAGAACCGTTCAGTATATGGTGAAATTTTTTGTTCATACAGGCTTACTTAAGAAAAACAAGATGCGTTGGAAACTATACATTGCCTTATTATCCCTCACGTTGGATTTGGACCTAAAGTCGCTGCGCCTCTACAAAGATGGGGCGGTAATTGCTGTTATTTGAATCCTTAGCCTTTCACAAGAGACCACTAAGAAAATGGTGCCAAATATTCTGTCTGTAACTTCTGAAATGGACTTTATCTTACTATAAAATAAAAGGTTGTTGATATATGGAGTCAGACTGTTACAGAAGTAATATTGGTAGGCTTGTGCTTGCAAGAAAGTTTAGTTAGTTGAGAAAAGGTTTTGCAAACTGGTAAAATAATCTAGTGTTAAAAAAAGAACATAAACATTTCATATTAAAATGTAATTTACACATATACAAATAAATTAATGATAATTGTTACGACAGGCGGATCAACTTATGTGTGAGGCCAAAGTATGGTTTTGTAACGAAACGGAGGGAGAGGGAGAAGAGCAAAGAAAGGCCGGTATTACTTTCTACATCACTAAACACTAGTTTGAACCCATATTGTTGGTTATTTAAGTTATACTTGAGTTATTATTTAATGTAATATTAACTTAGATTATTAGTAATACCGGCCTACCCTACAATTGACAACCATTCTAATATTGTAGATCAAAAAATTCATTTTAGAATCGTAGGTATAATGTATGTGCGGTAGTAATCGTTGAGAATGTTTTATGAATCAGTTACAATTGCAGTATTAGCCCCTTCAAATTAGTCGATGTACAAGCTGAGTTAATTTTGGACAAAAACTGCTTAATCTATCTTTATTTTAGAAGGGTTTCTGGCCTCACACAGTTCCTATCAAGCAATGTGCGTTCCATTTGGATATTTTCATTAGCAGTTTTATTTTTACTCAAGCAACATTTCATCAACAACAGTGGGGGTCGTGTGGTAGCAGATACTCTCTTTGATTAATAAGGACTGCAGACTTTACCATATAAGCCATAAATACATAATTTTCAGGAACAAACGCTAAATAAAAAAAATCATGTTAAACATTTTTCATTGATTTATTAAGGTCTACAAAATAATACTAATATGCAGCACAAACTTCAGTAAATACAAAATTTAATACAGTTTATGTTCTCTTCTTGAAAAATCTTAACTTATTACAATATAATTATAACAAAAACCATGTCTTTGCCTTATGTGATCATGTTTGCCGACCCTAGTTAACAAGTTCAATTTTGCAAAATCTTATCTGAAAATTAGGATCTATAATAAACTACTTAATAATTTAATATACTGATTTGCTATAATTCTTGTTTTCAGTACCTGGATATTGGCGAGGACATGAATGTGCCCGATGACTTCACGCCAAGCGAGTTACAGACTGGAAAGTGGTGGCGCCATTTACTGGCCGGGGGCATAGCAGGTGCAGTCAGCCGAACCTGCACAGCACCTCTCGATAGACTTAAAGTATTTCTACAGGTATGTAACACATCTATTCCCTGTAAAGCTATTCTTAAAAAAATACCTGAACGCAATGGTGGAGATTATAACCGGCTTAACGAATAAATCAGCTTTGGAATGTTTGGATTCAAACTTGAACAATATTAAGTTCAAAGTTTGCCTTTGCCGTAGTTGGATAAACAAATGACCTTGGACAATCGTATTCCTTGTTATTTATTTGTATAATGTGGGATTTAGTAGGTTGTTGTGCTCCACAGTCCAGCGCTTAAGTTTTGGGTTGATATATTCATATTTGTTTCCTTTACAATGTTCACATTACACGTAGACGAGTATTTGGTTAGGCTCCATCAGGCTATCGCCACTTGAGGGGAATAGATGAGGCCAGCGTGTTCTTAAGACTCAAAGGACATTTTAATTTCCAGTATGAATGTTAAATATATTTTTATTATTCAGGTAATGCACTACCCAGCGTCCCCGCTGCTTGGGGAAGCCTATGTCTGGCAGGGCACGTCTTTCGGCAGATAACAGTCATGATGATAAAGAAATTCTAGTGACTTCACAATATATTTTACTAGAACGTAAATTATGTTAAGTCGTTCGTCTTGATTTAGTATAACTTTACCACTATGTAATAATAATCTTATATCGAATGTTATCTTTTTTCAGGTTAACCCCGTTAGAGAAAATATGAGAGGATGTTTAGCAAAAATGATATCTGAGGGAGGTCTCCGCGGCCTATGGCGGGGCAACGGTATAAATGTAATTAAAATAGCACCAGAATCGGCTCTGAAATTCGCCGCCTATGAACAAGTAAAAAGACTAATAAAGGGCGATATGAGAGACAATCACCCTTTAGAAATACACGAGCGTTTTGTAGCCGGGGCCACAGCCGGCGCGATGGCCCAGACTGTGATCTATCCCTTGGAGGTGTTAAAAACAAGATTAGCTCTAAGAAAGACTGGCCAGTACAGTGGAATAGTGGATGCCGCAAAAAAGATATATTTAAGGGAGGGACTGAAGTGTTTCTACAAAGGATACATTCCAAATATATTGGGCATAGTGCCGTACGCTGGCATAGACCTGGCGGTGTACGAGACACTGAAGAAGAAGTATATAGCGAGGTATTCTGCTCACAATGAGCAACCAGGCATGTTGCTGTTGTTGGCGTGCGGCAGTACTTCGTGCACTCTGGGGCAGGTCTGCTCCTATCCCCTCGCGCTCGTACGGACGCGGTTGCAAGCTCAAGGTAATTCATATTTAATTATCTATTTATATTTAAATTTTGTTGTATTATTCGACATTAGTTATAGAATCACAAACAGTAGAAATAATGTAAGCTCTTCAATCCAAGATTCGAAGGTTTTTCAAAGTAAATCTTAATGCACGCAAAAAAACTTTTTTCAAAAACCATTTTTTTTTGGTGGATTGGGAAATCATCAAATAACTTGGGGAGTGACAGCCGTATACTCACTAAAACCACCCATGTTCTTTCTACTGCCCTTTACGTTCCGGGGCCGCGGTATCTCTTTCGAACAACCCGCAACAAAAGTTCGGGTAAGTCGGCAAACTGTCACAAACGCCCAATAGAGTAATCAAATTATCCTTTATGCAACCGAGCCCACACGCAAGGATCAAGTTGCCTTCAATCAATATTTGACTCCCAACTCAATGGATCGAATCTCAGCCAATCAACGTTCAGTGATTCAATTTGTATTATTGAGAACACTGAAATAAGCGAGCGGGGGACTGGGAATTAAATTTCTTATGTGTACTTAGTGGATAATAATTGGCTCATTTTAATTATATGGTTGCTAGATGTTATCCGCGAATTCATGCAGATTAATTTCGTAATAAGTTTTTAGTCAGGAAGTTATATTTCGTTACCTGATGTCTCCAGTATAGATACACCATATCCGAATACATAGGCTATTTATCACCACACTGGTGAAACCGCGGGGTGCAATTAGTATGAACATAAGTAACATAATTATGTAATATTAGTCACCCTCATTATGTTCATATTCGCCAACTGTATGTCAACTAATAACACGGTCAATTATTTAATTATTAGCTGGCAACCTAGTGAGGATCTAAAAACAGTATCCTATGTGTTATTCCAGATTATAATCTACCTCTGTGCCAAATTTCATCAAGATCCGTTCAGACGTTTTGACGTGAAAGAGTAACAAACATCCATACATCCATTCCAACAAGCATTCGCATTTATTATAAAAAAGCAAAGGCAAAGGCATCATATAATGTTCATCCCTATATATTATTATCACGCTAATAACATAGGGGGGTTTGCAAAATTGCATTATTGTCAATTTTCCTCAACAACATTTTTGACAAACAATAGAACGGTTTTAGGCAAATAGTCTCATGATACTAGAGACATCAGGTAAAAAATTTAAATGCAAATAAAAATATAAACCAAGAACATTAAAACTGAAAAACTCATTTTCTAACCTATCGCGTTTGAAGTCGCGTGTAAAAACTAGTGTCATAATATTTTTAATGTGATCCAAATATCACTTTGAACCTGATAACGTTATCACATAGTCTATCTTCGCATTGATAACAGGGTTAGTTGGCGTTTCCTTGTCAGTAGATAATACATATATTAAAACAGTTTTCCATTTATATTATCAAGGTGCGATAATGGTAACTACGCTTTACTTATTACAATATCACATCATTAGAATGTGTCTATCCTACTAATATTATAAATGCGAATGTTTGTGATGATGGTTGGATGTATGGATGTTCGTTACTCTTTCACATCAAAACTGTTGAACGGATCTTGATGAAATTTGGCACACAGGTAGATTATAATCTGGAATAACACATAGGATACTTTGTTTTTGGATATTACGCGGGTAAAGCCACGGGCGCCAGCTAGTGTGACTATAAATAGTGTAAAGAGCACTTGTTCTACCCATCATTGCGGTATTTATTTGCACCATACCTGGGAGCCTTCCAATAACGGAGATATTGGAGGTCAAAGTTCCAACTTTTTTATAGGTTTATTTATTAAAATGATGAGTTACAATGTTATAATATAACTTTATTTGAAATATCTCTCCTAACACCGTCAATTCAATGCATCCATCAGTACAATAAAGTACAATAAAGTGCGAATTCAGTTCTACAGTAATACAGGACTTAAAAAAAATCCCTACAATATTTTTTGGAAATAGTTAGTTAGTCATGGAGGTAGAAAATGTATAATTGACGCCTTCGTATGGTGTGTTAGGGACATGCCGGAAATTAGGAACTCGTTTATACTAACCGATCGATAACTCAGCGATAAAGAGTAAACTCGTGTAGCTGTCGATCAGAGCCATATATGATAGAATGTACTGGAACATACCAGTCCGAATGAAATATAAATTTGAACGAATTTTGACTTAACTTGTTGGCGGCCGCTTGGAGGTTTATTTGATGACAAGTTGTATCATCAGCTTCCTATTTGCCTCTTATATTTCATGTAGTTCTTATAAAGTATCCTCGAACACTATTTATAATAAGACAATGTTTAACAAAACTTTCTCAATTTTTCCAGAAAAAGCAGCACACGGCGCGGAGGGCACAATGCGCGGTGCGTTCCGCGAGATCGTTCAACGCGAGGGCATTCGGGGGCTGTACCGGGGCATCACGCCCAACTTCATCAAGGTGATCCCGGCCGTGTCCATCTCGTACGTGGTGTACGAGTACGCCAGCCGGTCGCTCGGCGTGAACATGACGTGATCGCGCCGCTCGTCCGCGGCCTGTGACGTCACGCGGACGGCGCGCGACGCGTCCAGCCGCCGCCGACCCGCCCCAACGCTCGAGCTCAAACTCGCATCACATTCTAATCTAAGCATATTAGCAAATTGCATTTCGTTGTACATAGCTCTTGTACGTGTTAAGTCTTATTTATTTTACATACGTGACATATTCCAATTATTTTAATTGTTTTGACCGGATATTGTAATCTATTAAGCTTGTACTTGTGTAGCGAACCATTGGTTGCATTTGATGGTAAATTGAGGTGGATAGAGTAAAATGATACACCGATTGAACGTCGGTTTCATAACTGTGATTACAATAAATTATCAATTTTTTTATTAACTTTTTTATTTATTTCTATTTATTTACCTTGTGCACTCTCTCTAATTAGTCCGTTCTTGTTGGTGTCCTAGTTGAGTTTATGTCCGTATTAATTACCGATCTAATTTGAAAGAGTGCAGCTGCTTCAAAAGAATATTTTCTATTTTTCTATGAAATATAGAAACTATAGAAGGTTTCTATTTTGAACACAAATGGGGTATGGAATTATATTTTAGTTGAATGCGAGCAGCTATACAATACACGAGGTAAGGAATGAGCTGTGATTAGTATAAGCAACATGTTTGGAATAAATTATATAAGGTTTGACCTTACGGATGTCTCAAAATAAGGTTTAACACCGACATATAATGTAGCTCGAACATCGGAGAACAGATGAATAATATTGGTAACACCAGAAACCATAAAGTATGTGTTATTGTCAATGGCCTGATGCTCCAATCCCATTACTTTTATATTTAGTCACGAATGCTCTCTAATTTCGTTACATGTGCTAATTTTGTAGAATAATAGACAAACTGCTATCATGTTTTGTAGTTAATACTTTTACTATCTCAAAAAGTGGATCAGTATACGATTTCCACGTGTTTTGCGTTTGTTGAGGGCGCTGTGTTGCTTTGTCAATTTGTTTTGAAACTAAGTAATATAACAATCTGGATATTTTAGATGTATAATCCATTTGAAAACTTTTTGCTGCCATCCACTTTCAGTATGTAACCTGTTTGATTCCAATCCAAATTTTAGGATAAAGAAATGTAACAGAAAAACTTCAACATTATAAAATTAAGTACAGTCATTTGGTGCTAAAAAATTAAGATTACCGGGAAAGTTATCAGGGACTTTTGAAAATGTATTTTTAAGATACATTTTCAAAAGTCCCTGATATCCCCTAAAGTCCCTGAATTCGCAAAGTGGTCTTTGCGAATTTTAAAAAATTGTTTTTAGACGCCACGATACGAAGTTGAAAGTTGAAATTCGGAAAGAGCACATCAAAATCTATAAGATTACCAATTTTCAAAACTTCCGGAATACTTTCCAGGTAAAACTACCAAATGATTGTACTAAAGTCTCTAAAAATATTCCTCTTTCATAGTAAAATCTAATAAAATTAATCACATAATTTATTTAGGTAGGCCTTTAAAATTGTCTATTGCCTTTCTGAATATTTATCCCCTAGATATTAGAATAATTAAAAAAAAACTAGTAAATTTTTCCTCTCTAATAATTGAGTATTAGGTAGACTTTTCAAATTACTACAAATTAGTCCAATAATATAGGATTAATTACGCCACCATTTGCCTAGACACTGTGTTAATAATTTAATGTCTGTGTCGTATGTTTATAAGCTGCGTACAGAATGTCCGTGTAAGCAAGACAGCATTATCAACGATCATTGCACGCTTCTCATATTATCGTCCAGCAGTTCTGGTAGATACCTGAATGGAAGGACCGTTGACAATGTAATGTAATCACAGGACATTATGTATGTGTGCTTTAATGTTGATATTTACTTCTAACTTCGCGCGCGATGGCTGCTCTCTAACGCTCGAATTACTCTACACGGTGAAATATAATGATGAGTTTTCCTCACGTGGTTTTTTGATAAATTTTCGTTAAGCATCATGAGCGACGTCTTATCCGGTTCTACCATAACCGTCTGTAAAGCTAAAGAGCGCTGTGATAAGTCATCGTGAGCTGTTGCAATTTTAAACAACTATTAACTCCTATAATAATCTTTTGCTAACTCGTTTGACCTATTTATCATAAATGTTTGGTAACATTAAGGTTCTGTGGTGTTCTATCTAATATTTCTGTCGCACTCTTAGACTATTTTTATGTTAATTGTTCTAAAAGCATGTTCTTTTTTGTTTATTAAACACGACGTACTATCTGGATTAATCTATCTTTCATCTTTTAACCTCTGTGGTATGACTATCCAGCTGAAATCTGTGGCATTTTTCAAGGGTAAATATCTACTCACACATGAAAGTTGTGTGACCGTTCAGTTTAGACGCCAATGTGTTTTGATTTTAATTGATTTGCTATTACCATAATTTCTAAATACACTACTGCGTCTAATATTTCTATTTCTTTGTTTCGCATCGATTATGGTTAATTCTTGTCACGAAATACTTCACAGGGCAGTGGAAATCTTTATGATAAAGGCAAGTTGAATAAAAGTTGTAAAAAACATTTGGTAGGTAGATCTGATCACTGATATTCTAAGTTGTCTGAAGAAAGCAATAATAAAACGTTTTAGGGATGATAACACGCGGAACATCTATCTTTAATCAGCTATTCGTATCTTTATTATGAGCAGAAAATAGAGATATTTATGAAATGTGTAATATTTTGTATGTTTTATCAATGAAACGTATTCATCGTTATATTTACAACTATTTCCACGCATCGTTATTATTCACTTTAATTTGTTAAGAGTACAATATCATACATGTAGTGTGTGTTGTTCTTAATGCAGTTTTTGGTGTAATTTAGTTCTAGGCAATAGTTAGGGTAGGTAGAAACAAATTTCGTATTATGCTTATAAGTAGTTTTGCTAGTTTACAGTTTTCCTCTTTTCAATAATTATAGTTGTTGAGGATATAAGTATTGTAAGACGTATTTATAACCCTGTCTATGCGTAGCCTTCTTGATGCCAAGCAATGCTACTATTTCATAATCGATTCCATAATTATGTGAAGGCAATGTTTGTGTGCGCGTGCCACTCTGGATTGGGGTGACTTTTAGAGGAGGCCTATAGTACCGTTAATCTTTACACCTCATTTAGAGAGAATCAAGTACCTTAACAAGGCATTTAACAAAATATTTTTAACTATTAAATCTCAAGTCCATATATTAAAATAAGAAGATAGTAAACTATATAGTTATCATCGCACATTATACACAATAATTATATTATGCAATGTGTATGAAAAATGTGCTTATATCTTATTAGCTTTGAAGATTTGGAGGCAACAAGAAGAATCTTCTGATCATTTCATGACAGTTCCTATCAACAAGTTTGCGACAAAAATATAGTACCTACAGTCGTCAAAATAAGATATAAGCAATAATTATGCAATAAAACCAGTGTTCTTATAATAATTACCTGTTATTAATACATAGTACGGATTTAATGTTATATCCGCAGTACGCCTTAATCTAAAATATTTTATTCATTCTACATTACTGTGAAATTTATAATTATTTTGTTGAAATATTTCAATAAATAATTATTGGCTGTTGATTGATATTTACCTGAATAAACAAATAAAACTAAATACGTATTTATTTATTTTGTCGAATCCATGAAACTGTTTGAAAATGCGCGGGCGCTGCTTTTTCAATTGATCCTTTGACGTTGGCTATGTCACTGTCACTTAAAATCATAAACAGTTGTAGTGATGCCATAGTCATCATTTCAATTCTGATAAATCAACAAAAGAACCTTCAACTCAAAATTACAATTTTAATATCTCACAAAAGTGCATAGCAACGTAATAAATTTTATGTTATGTTTTAAAAACCTGCGTTTGCGTTAATTCTGTCAGAGAACCTTTACCGTCTGCGAAATGTTAGTATTTTTACATCAATTGATTTGGAAGCCATCTAAGGCGTTTCACTATTTTCTCCTCGGTCTACCGCGATCTTGTTTAGCAGCTCTCTCAAGGCTATAATCATGCGATATCCGGGTCTGCAGCTGTGCTGGCGTCCGCCATTCGTGTTCTGCCCAGACCCACTTCAGTTTCGCTGCATGATTATCCTAATAAATTATATAAATATACTTAGAAGCCACAAATTATTTACTTACAAAAACATTTTGGATTAATCGCGCTAAAAGTGCTTCTGCTCTTGACAGCGCCATCTACAGTCCGGTGCAGTAAACGTGTAGTTTTGGGGTACTTAATCGTCCGCATAGGTGTCGCTACAAGATCCAGTAACCTACTCACAATTAATATTATAGTACAGACTTTCAGTTGTTTCTCACGAAACTAATCCATTTCCACCATTATTTGGTGCTCAGCTCATTACAACAGTGTTGCTCGTTCAGTTCACAGTGAACTAATTAGTTGAATTGGTGGGTGAGTAAACTACACAGTACAAATAAGAGGTTCGTCCCTGCAGTACCTATCAAAAGTGTATTGCCAAAAATTTTGAGACCCTTGAGAGTTTGTTATTTAATTTATCGGCAGCTGCCAATAACTTTAAATGCATTTTTAGATGTAGTAATACTGTTACAGAAAACAATTTTGTCTCTGATTGACACTTGTTTATCTGTGAATTTTCAAATGTCTTTCTTTTTAATTCAGCACGTGTAGACGCTGACGACTTGCTTATCATCCCATAAAAGTAACATAGGTAATATTAATTATTTCACCCTAAACACGTGAATAAAATAAAGTGATTGATGCAAAGGTTATTTCTTAAGTGTTGTGGGATTTCTTGTGGAGCACTACATAATAGATTTACGAAATCAGGAGTACTTATGTACTGCTATATTTTTTGTGTTCGTGTATTAAAAAAATTGGCGTTAACCAGGTAGCCAGAATGCCGTCTGACGCCAAGAAACGGGCCCAACAGAAGAAGAAAGAACAGGCGGGCAGCAGGAACAAGAAACCTGTGGCACGAGTAACTAACGAAGAGAATGGATCTGCTACCAACGGCAAGGAGGAACGTGAGATTACCGCAGAAGGTAAATACCACCGCGAAATTTGATAATCCATATAATATGTTTCGGCTGCACATACTTATGTTCATAAAATACCCACATACGCGAGGTAGTGATTAAAGTGACTATGTGTCATCAAGGCTTTGTTGCTAGGGCTTATAATAGACCTGAATAAGAATGGCTGAAATCGCGAAATAATAACTCATGCTCATGGTACATTAATTTACATTTACATGGTCGCATTTGCCTTCAAACTTGAGAGATGCGTCAGGTACGATATCAAAGAGAACTACTGGAAAGTAAATTTGTCACTAGGTTATTGAAATAACTTGCTGGAAGTTGTGTAGTAGTTTGAATTAATTTAAAACTTAGAAATTGCATTGGACTTAGCATTATTCCTGCAATTCTTATGTTAGAAAGGACAAAGAAAAATTTAAAACTGAGTTTTAGATGAAAATGTGGCTACTGGGTTCCCAATATACATTGGTAGTTAAGGATGGCGCTGCTTGCTAAGACAAGTGTCAAAAATATGTCAAAATCAGTACAAATAAAATTAGTTCTTTGTTTTGCCACCTGACATTGTTTATAAGTTCATTTTGCATATTTTTAAATTATTGTATTTGCTCTTACGCCAACACAGTTCCGTTTTACGGAGTAGGTAGTTGTGAATTTAAAAAAAAATAGAGATTGGTAGTCGCCTAAAAAAATATGGGTTACAACTGAAATCCCATTCGGTCCCAAATTGGAGTCATACCACCACATCAAATACATGACTTTGGCCATACATTTATGATGTATAGCTGTTAGGAATTGTTATGGGTCCTGCAGGCATGAAACATGAGTGTAAACAAAAAAACTTTGTACAGCATAATCTTGACAACATTAAGCTATTTGCCTGCAATATTGTCATAAAAGTCACTCAATCTGCTGACTGATGGCATTAGGTTTGGGCTGTTGCTCTATTGAAACAAAGCATTTAGTATACAGAAAACTTTGTACTGATCTTCAGAAAGTAAAACTAGAATTATCAAATAAATCAATTTGCTATGATGTGGCAGTTTTTCTATTATTTGATGTAACCATGTCATGGGCCACTGAGTATCTACAGTAGACGGTTGAGAAAAAATAAACAAAGAGTTACACTGAATTTGTCATGCTTTCACCTGAATGTTGTGAATGCTGCCTCTTGCTAGACAAGTTTTGTTAAACTCAATGCAATTGCTTGGGTAGATACTTGTTGTATAATATTGTTCATCATTGGTGGTGAACTGGCAACTAACTATCTTTTGTAACAGTTATTATAAGTTTCCAAACAGTTTCTAAAATAGGACTTGACTTTGTCCTCTGTTAAGTCACTGTAATATGTTTTAGTTTACACACTGTTTGACTTAACAGTAATCCACTATAGGTTAGGTCCATATGAGCTTATTGTAAATCTGAAGTGGCAATAAGCTCTAGATCCTATTGGATGTAGGTATTCAAAAAGGATCCCAACCACAAAAAACTTTTGATATAATGAAAATAGTTTTATTTTGTCCATATATAGAAACTAGTGGACCCGACAGACATCCTGCCGCAGTGAATTTTGTGACATACCTACAGCAGCGCCACCTACCCAGTCTAATTTTGTTTTCTAAACATACAGGAACCCATTGAAATATACACACAAAGTGGCACATCAAACATTTAGTAGGACTTAAGTGACAATCACACATACATAAGAATAAAATATATAAAACAGTTTTTTTAGAAATAAATATGTGCCGATTGTGCACTTGCCCTTACAGGGACACAGAAGACTACTGACTAACAGTGGGAACTTTTATCCTGATTAAGCACCAACATAAGAAGTCTAACAGACAAATTCTGAAACATCAAGCTGAATACTACGCCATCCATAAGCTTAGTGCTCGTGAATTGAAACAGCTCATGACGAAAGTCTTGAAAACAGTTATGGTTAAACCTGAATGGGAATTTTCTGTTCAATCGGGTTGTTACTTAGTGATTTTTAGAATTGGGGGTAGTCCTATTGTAGAAACTCCTTCTTTTAGCATATTGAGAAACAATAAAACACATAAGTCTTGTACTACAGGGTTTTATTGTAGCACTGCAGTAGCACTAATATGCTTGAAATGTGCACCAAAGTGCAAGGGATTCATATAAATCAAAAAGATTGTGTAGCGTAGCTGATACCATCTGCATAGCTAACATGTTAGGGTCTATCCAAAGGAATGTTGCTTGTTAAATATAAATGTACTAGCTGTTCCTCGCGGTTTCACACACGCTGCTCAGCACCTGTTGGTCGTAGCGTGATGTTATATAGCCTATAGCCTTCCTCAAGAAATGGACTATCCAACACTAAAAGAATTTTCCAATTCCAACCAGTACTCCCTGAGGTTAGCGCATTCAAACAAACAAACAAACAAACTCTTCAGCTTTATAATATTAGTATAGATTTAACATGTAGGCGCCGCCTATTTGACCTCAACAACCCATAACCTATTATTATGAAACAAAAAGTAGTCTTATTAAAATTATGTATAGTTTATAATAGCTCTGGTAGAATATTTTACTAACTTTGACATGACCTTGTTTGCCTTTGTTTATGTCTCATTATTGGAGTGATGTTTGAATACTTATAACAAAATTTCAGGGCTTATTTTTTTTTTGTTATGAAAAATGATTCAAAAAGAAAAGTATAAACTTTTCAATCATCAGATTGGGGCTAGTGTTGTCATTTTCAAGCAAAACATGGTGTTGGTGTTCAACAGTGTTGTGGCCACATGATCTGTGTTTGAGTCTTTGTTTGTATGTCTCACAGGACTTTTCTATTTCCTCTTTGACTGCATCTAAAGCGTAGATCTCTATGGAGAAGAATGGGCAAGAAACAATGGCTATCCTTTTTTTTTTTACCAATTTCAGACACGGCTTTGCTTGTTTGGAGGTCAGAAACTATCCCAAATATACTTTATTGTACACCAAAATTTAAACAACAGTTTTCTTTAAAATAATTGCTAATTCTATAGTTCCGCAGTTTTATGTTGAAGGTCTTTAAGTTCTTGTAATTGAGGTGAGCTGATAGGTTTTACTTTTACCAAACAAAGTACTAAAACTATAGTACACTTTGAGAAAACCTCAATACAACGGCTGTTGGATCGTTGACGGTAGAATTCTAAACATTCTTTGTTCATTGCGCAGCTGTTATGCATCTGTTACGCGGGGTTGGGCGGTATTCACTTTGTTGTGTATCACACACCTAAATTATACACACAAAAATAATACTCCCTTTGAGACTTGTGTTTTGAAACTTGTCTCTTTTTGGTTTGTTTTTAAATCATAAATGCAATTGCATTTAGGATCATTATATCATCAGGTATTTTTAAGGCTCTCACTTGAGTATCTCTCTGTTTTTAGAAGCTAAATTGCAAAAGCAATGCTCTGAGTTTTTTGCATGTACTTGTCAATTACAATCAGTCTAGGCTAATCAAGTTTAGGCGTAAACAATTTTGCAAGAGTTATTTCTGTAACAAAAGTGACAATAATTACGTTTGCCGATGGTAAGTCCCATCCAGGCACACATCTTGTTCAATAACTATCAAAAAGCTGGAGGCTGATAATACGGTCAGTATATACACGATATCGAAATCCGAAGATAAGGTCAAAATTTCCAAGATCTATTTTTTTTTAAATTATAGAAACTTCTTTAATTAAACCTGTTGTTACAGAGGCACTATGTCTCAAGCTCGAAGAGGAGGCCAAGATGAACTCGGAGGCAAGGTCGTGTACCGGCTCCCTTGCCGTCCACCCGAGGTCCAGGGACATCAAGATCGCCAACTTCTCCATCACATTCTACGGGAGTGAACTGCTCCAGGATACGCTCCTCGAGTTGAATTGCGGTAGAAGATATGGCCTCGTGGGATTAAACGGATGTGGTATGTATTTTTTGATACTGCAATACTTTTACACCATCTTCAAGATATTGAATGATGACACTGGGCTTATGTAGCTGATGATTTCATACAATTGATGTTTTATTTTAGAATTAATTTTGTGCATAATACCCATAAGTTTTTGTAACAGGCAAATATTTTCAGTATTTTTTAAGCCAGTATGTATGTTAGTTACCAAGTTTGTATAAAACAAATACGTAGGCCGTAATCACGGGTAATGTGTAAATTAGGTTCTTAACCATACTGGACTTTGAAAATCCCTGTGTCCCTTGAAATGACCATATGGACCTGCTAGCAATGAAAAATGACAGTGACAACACTGATGTCTACATAGAGAGAGGAAGAGGTGTATCTTTAAAATGTATATTTTACTCAAATCATTATGATTATCATCATCTGGTAACCCTTTTTCCAAGTATGTTGTGGTCGGATTCCAGTCTAACCGGACGCAGCTGAATACCAGTATTTTACAGGATTTTTTTTACAGTACAAAGAACTTCTGATAGAATATAAGCTGGCGAACCTTCGATTTCATTCAGACGATGATACTAATTTATGAGGCATTGCAGCCATGCGAAATACATTTTGTTGCGATGATATTTCTGTATTGTCATTAAACTCCGTATCACGGTATGAAATCTCTTTCCCCCGGAACAACTTGCCCAGTTTCCTATATGAAGCTTAACTATTCCGGACGTATGGGAAGTTGGTTTATCGGCACTTCGAACAGAATCGCTTGCTCCAGTTTAATAATTCAATATCAGAAAACAGGAATGAAAATTAAAACGTTCACACTTAGTAATGTCGCTTAATAACTATAAAACCATAAAATTTATGATCACAGCTAGCTACCTATAACAATTGTCTATGCTCCGCTGTCATATAACATGACGAGTTTCTAACATGATTACGCAATTAATTCGTCATTGTGGCTGGTATTATTTACTAACCTTCCGATACTCGGATATGATTGTGTTTCTATTGTCCAACACTATCAGTGTTTCCTTGAAACGATATAAGGGCTAGCGCAAAACAGTATGTTTTATTACGTCCAGCGGCAAGTTTAATTTGTAGGCTAAGTGCTCGTTGACTCCCTCGTCAATCCTGTACTGTATCGAATGCTGCACTTCATGTACCCGTTTATTCAATGAACCATCTGTCGTGATGCTATCAACTTGATAACATGTCGTTAAGATCGAATATACGACTGTATCACTGTACACAGTAACCGCCGTTGCTCAAGTTTTAATATATAATTAGTGTCGTCACACGAATTTTCTCTCTAAAGATTTTGCAATGATAATTTAAAACGTGCTAGATTTAACAACTGGCATTTCTTATCGGTTAGTTTCGCAGCTATTATAAATTATAGGTCTAGACGGTAACATGACATAAAACAGTTTTCCTTGTTTAATTAACATAACAACGTGATTTTTGCTGCCATGGAAACGCAAGCCTTATAAAATCTTTCCTTATTCTCCAGATACAATGTGGGCGAGTTGCCTTATTATAATATAACACAAAGTTTTAGGAAAGCTTAGAAACAAGCAACGAACTTTTTGCTGGGGAAAACTAACAAAAAGGTTTCAAAATTTTCCTACCGAAACGGGCATAGTCACGTTTGTCACCCTACCGATTGAATTTTCCTGTGTTGCGGCAAGTTGTGTAGGGGCAACTTGAACAAAAGGGTCACGTTGCCAAAACAAGTTCATATTTAGTGGTATTTACTACCCAATGTTGTTTCTCAACAACGTACCACTTTATGATACCTTATTTTGGACGTTTCTTGTTTAAGCCAGTTTGTTTCTAAAAGAAATGGCGTTGGGTGCCTATGTCACTTAGGTTCTATCAATGGAATGCGAGAAAATTGGAGATTGTCAATCTGAAGGACCTTTAGATAATAAATAATCCTTACTAATATTATAATAGCGATGGTGAGTTTGTTTATTTGTTTGTTATACGTCTTTACGCCTTAATGGCTAAACTGATTTTGATTTGATTAAGAGCAGCAGTATGATATTGTTATAAACCGCCATTGTCTACCAGCAACCGTCGAAAGGAAAGTGTTAGCTTGCGTGTTATGTGTATAAGAATAGCCCTTTGTTTTGATGTCATACAATAGTATTATAACTTTAGAAATCCTTTTCTTAACTCATTCAACGAGTATTAAAGCAGGGAATCAAAATGTTTGGTTGCGTTTATTGATTAGCACTAACATAACAGAGCGATGCTGACACTTTTTTGTTTTATCTCGCGGGACGCTCGTTTGCTAAATCCCTATGTTAAAAGCAATTGGTTTGCAAAAATAATTAAAGTGAGAATGGAATGTTGGGTACTTTTCTGGGTTTTATTAAATCTAATAAAACTTCTAGGTAGTATACTCGAAAGATGTGTCAGAAAAGCAGAGGGGATCCGCCAGGGCCACTGCCTGCCGAGGTTACGGGTTGTTCGAAAGAGGTACTGCGACCCCGGAACACAAAGGGCAAATGAAGGAACATGGATGGGTTTAACACTCCTTTCCGCTCCGCCCAGAAGAAGTATTTTTTTGATTTCCTGTCATAAAAACAGTGTACAGCCGAATACTTTTTAACGTCTTAAAACATTTACCACTGTTTATATATATTTAACTAAGCTTGTCCTGATAATGATGACAAAATCTAAGTAAAAAGACAGGAGTTGATAGTGGTAACTATATGAATATAAAATCTTAGTCAACAACAACAGCTGTAAATGCCTGCGATGAACAACTATTGACCTCATTCCTTTATGGCATGATCAGAGTAGGCCTTTTCTGGAAGCTCTTAAAATAGGCTTATAGAATGCATAGCGCTAGCGGCCTTTATTCTATTTTAAAATGAAAAGCGGTCAGGTCATATAATTATAAAATACTATACAATTTAAAACTGACCTTATGACTTAGTCAATAAGCACTATTCGTGTAGGTGAATTTTGTGCCAAACATATTCAAAAATTGGCCATTGATACACTAAGTAGAAGATTACAATCTGTATTTCTGGCAACTTGCGTATAGCAACAAACTAGATTTGCGTCTAAATATTGTGAATGGAAAATTTTACACATCGCTGCTTACCGACCTTGGCAAATTATGCTACAAACATATCAAGTGTGATACATGACATGGTTATAGTTCACGAGTCATGCTATCTTATGTATTATGCTTTTATGTGCCGTTAATCTCGGTTCAAAGAATACTTTTCCCGACATGTTGGGGTCGGTTTCCGTTTTAATCGGATGCAGCTGAATACTGATACTAAAAGAATCCCTATTTCCGTTGGTCACGGCATCACGCGTGTACGGCTGGACCAATTTCGCTTTCTTGCAACACATGCAGAGCTAGTATTCTACTAGTATTATAAATGCGAATGTTTGTGAGGATGGATGTATGTATGGATGTTTGGATGTTTGTTACTCTTTCACGTCAAAACAGCTGAAAGAATCTTGTTGAAAGAGGCACAGAGGTAGATTATAATCTGAAATAACACATAGGATATATTTCTTTTTCGATATCACGCGCGTGAATCCGCGGGCGCCAGCTAGTTTTATATAAACAGTCTGCCTATTGAAGCCACAATCCAGTTACTACTTGGGTAATTCGGCAGGTACACATTGGCAAGACTGGTTGTCGAATTTTCGGGGCTCTAACCATCCGTAATGACTACTGCTCGGTTCTTGGTGTGGTATGTGTTCACCCATCCACAGACACCGACCTCGGCGACCGTTGCTTCACGTTGAACAGTTAGCTGTCGGGCGTTATTATATAGCCACTTGTTCCATTCTTGGATGTGAAAACGCGACCCGGATTTTCAGGTCACCCGTACTCGGGTGACAGAAAACAACTTTGTTCTTTTGGTTGTACTTCGCTAATGTAGTGCAATAAGTTCTAAGGATTCAGACATAGTTTGAATTCTGAATTAAGTGCAAGTTTTAAAGAATTTTCTGTGCTCACCTCATTCGTTGTTCATGCATTCGTTCATGCATATGGTGTTATTGTAAACAATGTGGTTTTGTAGCCAGTAGCTAATTTAGTTGATATCAATTATGAACGTATAAAGGGGGAGCGGGTTTCCTTGGATATTGACAGCTGCACATTATGTAAAACTAGCTTCTGCCTGCGACTTCGTCAAACAAACTCACTTTCGCTTTTATAATATTAGTAAGGAAAAAATGTTAACATGATGCGAAACATATACTATGTTGGCTTGGATTGCGACGCGGAGGAATGTGACAATGTCTTGAGGAAAGTTTTGAGTATTAATGTAGATGGTTATAAGGTAGAGTAAGACCAAATAAACGTGTATTTGTTAAGGATGATTTGGCTAGAAAGGGGGTGTCTGATGAAACGACGAGTTTATAAAGAAGTATGAAAGAAGACATGCTGTCCGACCACAAAAAAATATTTGGGACAAAACAATACTTTGTATCTCAAACTTAAAATTTTACCTAATTACCTACTTTAAAAATTGTAACTCTTGCAATAATGTTTAAGGTTCATTTTCGAGAATTAATAAATTGTATACTTTGTCGGATCAGAAAAACAAAGAACTTTTCTGCAGACGCTTTTATTGGAAATAGCCTAGTTCCTTCTACCCACGTCAACACCGGGATGTCTAGAACCTTTATAAACGGAAAAAATAAGACATCTTGGAAGCTTCTATTTCTATAATTAATAATGTCGTCCGGTTTGTTCTATGTTATTCTCGTGTACAGGATACTGGTCTAAATCTGTCTTTGATTGTCGTTCGTACTAACAAAGAACTATGTGTTTTGTCTATTTGTGCAATATCATCGATTGTTTATTGACGTAAATGTAATTGTTAAATACCCAAGCGAAACGCTTCGGTGGTTAGCAATGCACTACTTCTTCGAGAGTCAGAGTCGTCGCTATCCAAAAACGCAGCTGTTAGAGAAAATTGCATTTTCTAGCACACTTGCTAAGTTACACTGAATAAAATCAATGTAAAATAAGAATCGTAATCTAGAAATCACTCCACTATCATTTCCTGCAATAAAGCATGCAGATTAAAGATAAATATATCAGCATATTACCAACCAACTAAGTCATTAGTGCCAACCGCGGATGAATTGGGATGAGTTTGTAGCTTGCATCGCCAGACATAAAAAAGTTCTAAAAGGGTCAATTACTTTTATAGGATTTTGTAATCCTACAAAGACTTTCTACAGGATCGATATAAGCTAAGATTTATTTAAATAAATAATTTGAACACATTTTTACATAGAACTTAATGCGTACTTTCTATCACTCAACCTTTTGGATATGCATAGACAAAAAGATGCAGGCACCATTCTGCATATTGAGGAATGAATATTTCTGTAGGTGGTGAATCCAATACTTTTTTTGACTTTTCCATCTAAGTTTTCACAGATAGAACGTCATTTTGTCTAAGTTCTTAGGCTAGTTCTACTACACATCCCTGTAGTCAGCAGATGCAAGTATCTGTAGTAATATGATAATACCATTAATATACGGATAAATGTTCTGTTCATGAGCTTGCTCACCTGGACTGGTGCCAGGCTTGCATATACTTAAGGACTAGGTCACGGATATTATGGGAATCGTTTAAATACTAGATTTTACTGGTTGAAATCAACCATTTTGTTCCGTCTCAACTATAGAAGTATCGTTTATAATTTCTTATCATAACATTCTTGAACGATGAATGGTTACTAGATAATTAAATGTTTGGAAATTTTGATTTCCAATGACAACAGTTTTTTTTCAAATATGATGTACCTATCGCTCTTTTTTAAATATATTTTTATGTTTCATAATCACAGTTAACTATTATAGTGTTCCGAAAAAAAAGGAGAATGTGAAGTTTCGGATCTACCATTCAATATTAATTATACCGTACCAAAGAACGGGCAGTTACTTATCAAACTACTAAGGTCGAATGTCTGTAAATTTGGAGTTAAACGTTTTCCTCTTTTTTTAAAGTTGCCCCATTTTATAATTTCTCCTGTATCGTGGGTGCGTTTACAAACATTTAAACTCGCATAAACAAACAGCCAGACCCGGGACAACTAACTGTAGGCCATACTTAAAAAAAAAACTGTCGGTAGGTTACACTAAAAAACTGAAGAAGTGATCTCAATCTCACCCATTATGGCTTATTTACCTTGGCTTGGCCGATTATTTTTTGAGAAGTATTCTCGTCACTGGCGTTTGATTGCAAATGAATTTCATATTTTTTTAAATAAACTAACATTATTCTCATATTTTAAATATTCTATCCTACAAAAAAAAGAACCAAGCGCATTTCTTGTAATCGCAATATTGCGGAGTAATAGACGTTTGCACAGTACTTGAAGTCCTTTCCACAATCAATAAATATTCAATCATACGTGAATGATGAGTCAGCTTTCATGTAAAGCATCGTATGAATTGTTAATACGCTGGATAAAAAGAGGGTTGAAGAAATTACGCGCCAAATGATTCTTGATTAAAGTTTAATGTTGGCATGATAATTAGTTTAATTTAAGTTTTGTAAAATAATAATTTACAATGAGTCTAAATGCGAGGAGCTTGTAGCTAAATAATAATTGCCGGTTGAGTTGATCTTTAGGTTACGCTGTGCTTGCCTAAGTTACTATAAATATACTACCCATTACACACATGATTTTACTCCGTGCCTCGGAAAGCACATTAAGCCCTTGGTCCCGGCTGTCATTTGTAGATCATTAACATGTAGTCAGTGGCTCGAAGGTCTATCAAACAGACTTACCAAAAAGTATCGATGTTGTGAAGATCAGATAGACAGTCGTGTATTCAGCTGAATCCGATACGACTGGAAGCCGATTACAATGTAGAAGGCAATGTTTTATTTCTATCGAAAGGAAAAATATAAGACAGAAAGGGGAAGGTTATCTTGAATTTCCATCCACAAGAACCTTGAAGTGGCGCTACTCTTAACGCATGAGGAGGACTCCAGAATGCTCGGTCGCACACTAGTGCCCTTCTCCTATACTCGGAGTGCCTACTTAGCTGAAATCCAGCTTCGCTTATTACCTCCTACTTATGTTTAAAGAGATGCTAAAGCTTAGGAATTCTGCTCATTTGCGATGCTAATCGAATTTTATTTAAAATGCTTGCTAGTATGTAAACATTTTAGCCAACTAATTCATTTTTGAGAAAATGACATAAAATTAAAATTCCATCATACGAATTTATTTAATTTTCGTAAGCGACGACGGGGGTTTGTTTTGTACTGAAAACATGGTGTTTGTGCGATGTTCCTACCACCCTTATTGTTGCATTTGTAGCGATAGTCCATTGCGATCGAATTATAAAAAAGTGTTTGCTTTTCTTAATAATTTGCTGTTCTGCGATAACTGATTATCAATACCAGATAGTTCCGAGAAAAGATTGGAGTTGGCATTAGTGGCGTGAATGAAAGATGATGTGGCAAGGTAGGAGGTGTTTGATGAGATGCCGAACCATAGAGTATGGAAGAAAGAGACATGCTGAGCCGACCCCAAATGAATTGGGATAAGAGCAGGAGCATATTCTGAATGTATGGCTGTAATGATCTGCTGAGCGTCGAGTTCTGTTTTGGAAAAGTTTAACTAGGTTCTTCCATTACGAAATTATCTCTAGGTTTCATATCTCCATTGCATTCCATAATGACTGAAGAACGTACAATTGGCTTAAACACGAGGCTCAATTACGGACTCTGTAAGGCAAAGCAGAAGGTATAATATAAATTAAAATGTGAAATAAAAGTAATACTTCGATTAGTAATCCGTTAAATACGCGGGACAACTTGGCGAGGTATCTTATAAACAGACTTGATTTAAATAGAGAAGATTGAAAAGGAGAAAGGAAGACCTCTACTGTAGTGGGACGTCGTAGGCTTAAAATAAATAAGTGGATTCGCTATAAAGGACTTACGTAGCGTAGCTGGCGTTCTCTTGTATATCGTATTTTTATAGGAACAGACACTAGTAATGTTTAGTTGGTTGAAAGGCTTTGTAGTAAGCAAAAAAGCGACCGCATCGCTCATTGCAAGAAATACATATATAGGTTAATTAACTACGTAATCAACAATTTATTTAATACCAACTTACCTACCTACTTATTACTAACTTATACAATGGTTTTGATTTACCGGACCATGGAAATACAAAAATGGTATCACAAATGCCAATATTGTAAATATTTTATTGTCCAGTAACATTGATTCTGCTATTCCGCACACACTGCAATTGAATATAAAAGTCTGGATTGTAATTTGGAGACGAAACTGTCCTTCTAAAAAATGATAAAACTTATTTTATATGTCCAGAACGAAGTCTGAAGGCTAATATAGTATTTAAAATTACAATCAAACCAGTCAACTAACACGAAAAATCGCTGGCTAGTTCGATGCCGTACTTCTTTTTCTTTTTTTAGTGGTGTGACTGTCGCATCGCCTAGTCATAAGTTCGAACCCAAGGCATGAACCTCCGATTCTTTAGGTTCATGTGCGTATTACATAAAAATCACTTGCTTTGGTGAAGGAAAACATCGTGAGGGAGCCTGACACAGATTTTATTTATAAAATCGTTAACCAATAACTTCTGCAATAGACATATTGGGTCTTAATACTGTTGTTGACCTTCTTTATATCTTGTTTCCAGGCAAGTCGTCACTGTTGGCGGTGCTGGGACGGCGCGAGGTGACCATACCCGCGCACATTGACATCTTCCATCTCACGCGAGAGATGCCCGCCTCCGATAAGACTGCACTCGAGTGCGTCATGGAGGTTGACGAGGAGAGGATCCAGCTGGAGAAGCTGGCTGAGGAGCTGGCTCAGTGCGAGGATGACGGTGAGATCAAGCATTATGTTACTTCTGCAACATTGGTCGTGGTGTGCGACTGGGTCGTCAGTGAAGTTCACGGGTTCGATTCCTGGTTCGTTTGAAGGCAGCTGAGTGAGTCAGTTGAATGTTTTCGCTATTTACTGAACTGGAACGCTAACTTGCTTTGTGTCCGGTGCCCACAGAAGTCTCCAAAAGTTCGGTACTTTATATATTAGGCAAGATGCATCTCATCTTTCGAAAACAGTACCAAATTTTGCTCATTGAAATGAGTTTTTGGACATAGACAATTAGACATGTCCTCCATGCAAACCTTCACTATGTCAAAGAGATAATCAATAAAGCTCTGACTGTCATCTAAGCAGATTTAACTAACATTATTGTAACTCCCCAGACGCGCAAGAACAGCTGATGGACGTGTACGACCGGCTCGAGGACCTGAGCGCGGACACGGCCGAGGCTCGCGCTGCCAATATCCTGCACGGTCTGGGCTTCACCCGTGAAATGCAGCAGAAGGCAACCAAGGACTTCTCTGGAGGTTAGTACCATAGTACACATCCGGCATAGTCTGTGATTCACCTGTGAGGTAAAGCAGAAAACCATCACTTCTGAGGTTAGACTCTTCTGTAGAGTTAATATAAATTAAAGTTGATCAATGTTAAACATATTATATGAGTTCTTGCATCTGATGAGACCGGAAGGCTTATGGTTTCAGCAACCAAAATATACCATAGAAAAATATTGTAATCCTGAATGTTGTCAATAGGTTGGCGTATGCGTATCGCGTTGGCCCGCGCGCTGTACGTGAAGCCTCACCTGCTGCTACTCGACGAGCCCACCAACCACTTGGATCTCGACGCCTGCGTGTGGCTCGAGGAAGAGCTCAAACAGTACGTACTCAACTCATTACCATCTTAATTGTGTTATTCGTCAGCTCTATTCTGTTGTTTTTCTAATATATCTACTAAAATCTATTACTAGTATTCGCATTGTGAGTTATTGGTATGGGTGAGTACTATGTATAATCATTGGGTAGCCTATGCATTGGTGGTTGAATGTCTTGGTCTCTTAAATGTATCGCTGATGGTAGCGAGTGTGTCCATTTAAATCTCTGTAAAATGATTGAGCTGAATGGGGCTGATCAACTGGACTTTCGAAGTAACAACCGTTTCTAAATGAGTACTCCCAAAATCCTAACATAAAATTGTTTATTTTCCAGTTACAAACGCATCCTCGTCCTGATATCTCACTCGCAGGACTTCTTAAACGGCGTCTGCACGAACATCATCCACATGAGCAAGCGTCGGCTCAAGTACTACACAGGCAACTACGAGGCCTTCGTACGGACGCGCATGGAACTGCTCGAAAACCAGATGAAGCAGTACAACTGGGAGCAAGATCAGATCGCCCATATGAAGGTTGGTTATGACCTTCTAGGGTTCGACGTGTGCTCATGAGAATTATAGGAACATTCTGTGTTCTCTCTATAAAGGATGTAGCCGACGTTTGGCCGACCAACCAAAACATGAAAATGAGTTTGGTCATGTCAAACACTTAATGAGTGATTATACACTCTCTGAACAGTTTATTCTTATTATTTTAGTAGTACTTATTACTGATATTATAAGAAACATTTATTTTGTATAAGCTATTTTTTCACCATTACAGAAATGAATTACTTAAATTAGCTAAGTTATTACAACACAGAATTCCACTTCTCCAGTCTAACTGAATGGGCCAGACTTTTACATAGAGTGATTGCCTTCTATCTGACCTGGAGGTCAGATAGTACTATTGTATAGTATGTATTGTCAGTTACTGAGTAGTGGACTACTCCGTTACTGACAATACGATAACCCAATGGACAATGGACCCATAGACTGATCATAAAGTTATTGAACCATAAACAAAAATCAAGTCGAAAATGCACTAAAAACAGAGAGTTGTTACCTACGTTTTTTTTATGCAAACTTTACACCATTATCATTTGACCATCTAAGACTTCTAAATATTGTTTTTGTTTTCAGAACTACATAGCGCGATTTGGTCACGGTTCCGCCAAGCTGGCCCGACAAGCCCAGTCGAAGGAGAAGACCCTAGCCAAGATGGTGGCCCAAGGATTGACTGAGAAAGTCACAGATGATAAGATCCTTAACTTCTATTTCCCAGCGTGCGGCAAGGTGCCACCGCCTGTTATTATGGTGCAGGTTAGTGATGAAAATAAAATAAAAACCACTGTCATCATCCATCCTCATCAAGTTCTCTGTCAACCACCACACTATCATTTTCCTTCATATCATTCCTCACACAAGCTAGTCATCTTTCCTTTAGTCCTCCTCTTCTTCTCCATTCATTATCATTAATATTCATCACTCTTTTAGTCACTAAACAAACAAGTGTCCATCGAATTGAATACACGTTTACTCTCCATAGGCATCTGTTTTGAAATTGACTAACTTTCACAGTAACTATTGGTTAATATTTTGGATTGAAATAATTGCTTTTAGTTTAGAGTAGACAGTCAGCACGGTTGAGTTTTATATTATCAGCAAACTGTGTTTATTTGAAAAGGGAATTACAGGGGCTTTTGAATTGTTCTAGAAACCTCGAAAAAATTGGTTGGCGTTTTGTCCATAATACAGTATAGTAAGTTCCTTTAAAGAGAAACGCGCAAGAAAATCCTTATTTAAAAAAAAAAGTTTCCTATTTTGGCAACCATGTGAAAGCTAAGTAGATTTCTACGACTATGAAGTAGTACAAGATGTTCAAATATTTTTAATAATGAAAATATTCTGAGTAAGACAAGGCTTTTTCTTCCATGAAGCAAAACTAAACTAAAATGTTTCAATTATCGTTTACAGAACGTATCATTCAGGTATACGGACACTAGCCCGTGGATCTACAAGAACCTGGAGTTCGGTATCGACCTGGACACGCGGCTGGCGCTGGTAGGACCCAACGGAGCCGGAAAATCCACGCTCCTCAAACTACTGTACGGAGATGTGAGTATAAAGTTTTGTACTTTTGTTGTAACCAGGCAGCTGGAGTTCCTGCCTTATTGTAGAATGCCACACTGCATCAAATCAGCCTCTACTATTTCATCTACAAAGTATAAACCCTTTGATTTTCTGAACCCTGAAACTGATTGCACTCATTATCTTAACCTCGGTGGCTTATATGCTCACATAATCTTCATAATGTTGGAACCAACTGAAGTTTTTTTTATTTCTACAGTACGGCCAACGAGAAGCGATACGAAAGGTCATTAACCTAAAGAACAACTATGGCGTTGACAATCTAATATTTAGCTCTTTCCATCTTGTGCCTTTTTCGTAATGTCTCGTTCTCCCGGCAAAAACATGACAACGTTAACACTTTCAGCTGAGCATCTGGGTATTCAAATGTTTGTTGCGCGACGCACTATTTTCTCATACAAAATAAATGACGATTAGTAACGTTCTGTTTTTCATACAACCAAAGATAATATGAAATGTGACACAGCCGTTACAGCACGTCGACGTTTATCCATGTTGTGTCATATGCAATCCACGTATAGTACATAAATAAAGCACAGCGTCTAACGACGTTGACGTCGCGTGGTGTTAAAAGTATCTCGAGCACGACCATGAGACGGACATGGTGTTGGGTTGTCCTCTATCGTAGCAGGTGGACGGAAGACAGGAGAAGAATGCAATGGTGGCTCAGGAATTGTCGGGTTGCCGGGGTTACTCTCTGTGTCTAGAAGCGGAGGGTCAGGATTTCTCGGGTTGCCTTCTATATCTAGAAGCGGCAGTGGGTTAGGCATTTCAAGGCTACCCTCGATACGTAGTAGTGGTGGCAGGTCATGACTTTCAGGTTCGTTCTCTTGACGCGACTGTGGCTCTGGTGAGCTCGTTGTTTCCGTATCGCGATCAGCACTATTGGAATGCTCTGACATAGTTCTAGGTCATTTTGATTTTCTAGTGTCAAAAATACTTTCAGAACTTGCACTGTGATCCTCATCGATCTCTATTTACCTTGTTTTTTATCCATCTAAAACAATATGTACCTTTTATACCAACAAATTGGTACGATTTACATACGGTCTACATAGTATTACCTATATTGATCATAATGAAAACATGATTATACTTATTATTTTTACAAATATAGACGCAAACAATAACCATAAATAACTTTACAATAAAGACCTACACAAAATAAGAAATACTTTCGATAATTCGAAGGCATAATTTCCTAAAACCGCAGCACTGCAATTGAATACTCTGAGCTCACGGCGCACGAAACGACTGAAGTATGGGAGCGGGGGCATCGAGGGACGTGTTATGACGTTGCGAATGTATGCGTAATTAGAATGTATATGTGCGAGTAGCCTAATAAAGTGCACAAAAAAACTAACCTGGAGTGGCGCTAGCAGTCCCAAAATTTAAAGTGATACGGCGCGATGACGTAGCTTGAAGGAATTTGTATAAGCCTCAGCCGTTTATACACGTTCTTTGAAGAAAAACGTATTTTTTACCGACGTGATTAAACGTTGTGTCAAATAGCGTTTATCAAAATTTACGTTCTATAACGTTGCTCAGCTCAAAGTGTTAAGACGGGTTCGCCAACATTCGGGCGGCCATTTTAGATGGGGTTTTAGCATGGGTTTTGTTTACATTTGGTATCGCTTCTCGTTGGCCGTACTATAGACACGTCCCTAGCAAAAAAAAAAGTTTCTTTAACATATATTTTTCGGTTCCCCAGCTCGTCCCGTCAACGGGCATGATCCGTAAGAACTCTCACTTGCGCATTGGGCGCTACCATCAGCACCTGCATGAACTGCTGGACCTGGACCTGTCGCCGCTCGACTACATGATGAAGGAGTTCCCGGAAGTGCGCGAGCGCGAAGAGATGCGTAAGATCATCGGCCGCTACGGACTCACTGGACGACAACAGGTCAGACACGTAGTGAAACAGAGTTATGTGACTGCTCATGAAATGTTGCATCATCAACCAATTAACGGTTTTCACTTAAGAACTTGCCTACCCTAAGACATCAGTCCTAGCGCTTATATTACCAGCCCATTGATACTTGAACTTGCTAATTCTGTGGGTTATGTGAACCACTTCTGCCTTTCTCAACTAATAATGTTAGGTTCGACTTTTCTAATGTTACTGAATGCATCTATATACCAGTACACGGAGCCTACATATATAACTGGTATTTATATTCAACATTACCTCTTGGTGAGGCAGCTGACTTCCTGCGACGACCGACGTGTTGGTGTTATAAAATGGAAAGTCACTCATCTACGTCCTAACTGCGGGGCTACCATTAGCAATATGTTTACGTACCGTGTACTAGGATCTGTCCCAATCACATATAAACCCTGTTACTTAAAGCAAACCTTATGTACAGGTGTGCCCTATGCGGCAACTGTCCGATGGGCAACGTTGCCGCGTGGTGTTCGCGTGGCTCGCGTGGCAGACGCCGCACCTTCTGCTACTCGACGAGCCCACTAACCATCTGGATATGGAGACAATCGACGCTCTCGGCGACGCCATCAATGAGTTCGACGGTGGGATGGTGCTCGTTAGCCACGACTTCAGGCTTATCAACCAGGTTTGTTTGTTTAATTTTTTTGTTTTATGTTCATTAAATAATTAAGCATTCGCAAATCATGTCGAATTCGATATAATTTCTGTGTAACGGAAAGTAAAGGATGTTCCTCTTCGTTGGATATTCTGCCTAAAACCATTAATCAGTCGGTTATGTTTTGATTCAATGAAATGACTGGCCAAGACAACTTTAACTTATATAAAACACTTAATGTTATAACAGGTCGCCGAGGAAATCTGGATTTGCGAGAATGGCACCGTCACGAAGTGGCAGGGCGGCATTCTCAAGTACAAGGACCATCTCAAATCCAAGATCATGAAGGAGAACGCGGAAAACGCGACCAATGTACGCAAATAGTCCAATGCCTAGCTATTACCCTTAGTTTATGTTCGTACGTCGCGCGACGATCCCGCTCCACCTGCGACTGACAAGCTGGCTGCTAACCTCTGCGCGATACTGGAACAAGAACGAAGTCGATCACCAGTGAAAAGGACACTTTACAACGTAACATATTGTAATATCGTGCACGAACCCGACTCAGTCCGCTCGTTGTTGCCAACGTGAATGATCTGCTCTCAGATTAACTCCTCCGAGTGAGAGTTAACACATTTCCAAAACAATAATATTTAAACCTTATTTATACAGTTATGTCTGAAACTAGCTTATATTACATAACCATTAACATATTTAATTAATGGCACTCGAAGTTATTATACAGTCCATTATTTAAAAAGTTGTTATTATAATGTCAACCACGTACGCTGGTTCTTCTAACCATAGTCTAAATTCTAGTTGTAAGATATTAATGTTCCAATATTGAATATTAATCCATAATTTACAATAATTATATAATGAAATAAAATAGTAATGGATAGTCGCATGTGTTGTTGCCGTTCAATGTATCACTAATGTTTGTTAGACACATGTGCGCTGCGACAATGTACAGGGTGCCACTTGCTACAACGGTATCTATCCTTAGTGCTCCATCTCAAACGAGCACCTTGTATACTGCGATTAGCTGTCGCGAAGCCTGCGTAGTCACAGGTGTAGTAGATATTGTCGCTGACCGGTTTGTGACCGACAATTATTATAGGATTGTGATTCCTTAAGCTGCCTATTAAAGCTTAGTAATAGTGGTATTATAAATAATTTTGTGATATATTTCCCGGGTGATCGCAGCCCAGTTATGGAGCAAAGTATATTGCAAACACTTTGTACATGGCTTGATATTGATTATATTTTTACACCAGTACATTCGCCCGGTAAATGTTCACACTGTTAGGTCACTTACATTTGGTCCTTCACTATTGAATGTCTTCAAATTCCAAGATGTCCGTAATAATTGTTTTTCAGTATATAATCATTGGTATTAGCTCTAATAAATAGTTTTTGTGATTTGTTGCTTCTTATAATATGATTAATTAAGATTCTGCCGCTATTAGAAATGAGTAGTCTTTATTCTTGCAAAATATTCCAAGTACCTATTCCTAAGCATAGTGAATGTTATCGTAAATCAGTTGTTACTGGATTCTTCAATGTGGAGCAGAGACTGTTTGTATATTACCGTGCTATGTGTCAGTAATGGATAGTGTGATTAATGAAAATTATTTGAGGCTCACAAAATAGAAACGCAATTGCCACCACATGACCCTGGCAGAATAGTCGACATCGGCTCAGTTGCCAAAGAAGAAAGAGACGCAATTATTATATTGGAGGGTAAACATGGGAATTATTTGGGGTTAGGTAAAATATGTATATGAAAGTTATTAATGTGATTTTTAATATAACTAATCATTGATTTGTTTTAGAAACAGATTTTGTGTAGAATTGTTACTGCACAAAATCATGTTTTATTACATGAACAAGACCTCTTATGATAAGATTACATTTACCACTAGCTATGGTTATTGATACGGAATATCTCACTAACCGTACCATGTATAATCCAGCAAGCCTGGCGAGATCGTCTGCCAGTGATGTGTGGTAGCGAGGACCAAATGTATGTGACCTTGTGCTAGCGGTGATGACTAGATGTAATAGTGAATGTTTCGGCTTACATAGGTAGCAACACGGATGCCTTCCCAATAGTTTTTGACTACATTATTTATATTCATCTAATATTAAAAATAAAATAAGCCTTGTCTATTGTTGACTCGCAGTGGTCAGACAAAAGGGGCTGCAGTGATACCAGGGTTGTGATGATCGGCTTACGACATCCTTTGCCCTTTCACAACAACTATGTATTTATGATGCAACGGTAGTGTTTATCAAATGTTCACTAATTATGGCAAAGTATCTGTGTGATTTTGTTTATAGAGATTGTTTTAGCCAAAGGCTAATCAGCTGCTGTGACAATTAGTTTAATCTTTTAAGATGGAATTCTTCGGCGAGCAAGTTTATTTAGCAACGCAGGGCTCGACAGGGAGCTGGTGTGGCTCTCTGTATATTTAGTACATTTTCTGGCTGTCTGTTCTATGAACTGAACGTATTTTTACAATCGAGTTTTCAGTTCGTGCCTAATCCGCGTAATAGTATTAACTTGTATTCAATGGGGTTTAATTATAAAATTACCATTTTTTGAATTGCTTGTTCTGAGGCAAATTTATATAAATCAATAAAATAAAACACATGGATATATTTGTTTCCTTTATTTATTCTTTGTACTATACCGTTTTCCGATATAGCATCATGCAGGTGACAATAGATAGACCGTTCCGTTTCAATTTTGAACGCACATCTTGACCACATTCTTGTTACCACATTTTACAATCATGACTGAATATTTTAGCTTATCAGTAATAACTGCAGTAAAATAAAAATTAATACCATTAAAATTATTTCACCTAAAATAAAAATGATTGGAAAATCGATTGGAGATCGAAATCGACGCAAAGCGTAATGCGTGTAACATGGCGCTATAGAAATGTTTAGCCACATGTGTTTTGACGTACTACCTAACGACAGCATAGCATTTCCTCACCCCGCATCACATGCCTATACTAAGCCAATTATCACTCTTCAACAAACTACAACATAATATTAGTTTGAAAATTATTTGCTTACCTTTAACCCAACTACATATGTTGTCGATGGCTATGTAAGTGCCATGTTCTCTGAATAAACTGAAGAGGTCAACATGGTCGGCGAGCGCAGGAGGGCCGACAATGCTCTCTTCCGGCCTCCATAAAATGACCTGCCGGCAATGGGAAGTCTATTGCCCATGCAAATAGACATGACCTGGCGTCGCGTGGTGTTTCAATGACAGGGAGAGGAGTAGGCCACTCCTTCCCTTTACCTGAAAAGGGGTTTTAGACAGTAGGAGTCTGTCTGACAGATCCCTCCGCCATGGTGGAGGACATCCATCGAGGATTTCGAGGAGAAAAAAAGGCTAATGTCAGCGAGAGTATCGAGCACAATGCACCGCCCCTGGTTGTGCCCACACCCACCTACACATGCAGTGCTGGAAAAAGAGAGTGAAACCGTCCCAGTGGTTACACAGGCGACGATGCACGACGGTGATGCGGCTTCGAGCTTAAATACAGTAAAAAAAGGTAGGTCTTTTTACGCCAATCCTTACAACTTGACAGACATGTTCTCATACATGTCTTAACGCTTAATACGATTCCTTATCCCGTTTTATAATACAAATAGTAACTAGATAGTATACATATACAAAATAATCTATACTATATCTTCTTCTATATATATAAAAGAAAGTCGTGTTAGTTACTCCACTTATAACTCAAGAACGGCTGAACCGATTTAGCTGAAAATTGGTGAGGAGGTAGCTTAGAACCAGGAGACGGACATAGGATACTTTTCGTCCCGGTAAGGGTAGGTAGGGTAGGTAGAAAGATACAAAATTGCATTGCAACACATGCCGGGGCACAGCTAGTATATACTATATAATATTATAAAGCTGAAGAGTTTGTTTATTTGTTTGAACGCGCTAATCTCAGGAAGTACTGGTTCGAATTGAAAAATTCTTTTAGTGTTGGATAGTCCATTCCTTGAGGAAGGCTATAGGCTATATAACATCACGCTAAGACTAACAGGTGCTGAGCAGCGTGGGTGAAACCGCGAGGAACAGCTAGTAATTATATATAGTACCTACTAGCTGTGCCCGCTATGTCTTGCTATGCAATTTTCTACCTACCCTACCTTTTCTTGCTATAAACCTCACTGATCCCGAGACCTTTCCAACGAATGCAAAACCGTGGAAATCGGTTCGTGCGTTCTAGAGTTATAGCGTCAGGAAGGAAGACTTGACTTATTTTTATATAGTAGATATACTAAATGCATTATTTTGTAACGTAATTTTAAGCTCATAATTATGTACTTACATAACATATGATTGTATGTAATCCTAATTGTATGATTCAACAAATAATACTTATACGAAATTAGACCATACCAGGTTTTACGTTATAATATTCACTATCCTCCCACCCCCCCACCACACCCCGTAGATAAGCTTTCTCGCTTAGACGCGTTTTTAGTTAGGTCCCTGCGAAATCGTCTTAAACGGGTTCTATTGTGCTACAATCTATAAATGCTCCAATGAACATTAATTCATTCAATGAATAAACTACTAATTCTTGTTCCATAAGTACTTACGTCCCTTTGAAACACTAGTAGTATAGTGTAGTTGAACAAAACGGTGAACAATGGGTTGCTTACCGACCGTCCATCTTGTTACGACAGGCTGTGTCTTCGGCGCGTTCGCGTTCCACGCGCCTCAAAGAATTGTTAGCAACGCAGGGAGGTCCGCCAGGACCACTGCCTGCCGGTTACCGAGGCCTCAAAACATACAAGACAAAAGAAGGACATGGACAGGTTTTAGTCAATAAGAGTCTGACTTCTCCCGCTCTATGCGTTAAGTTATTTGATGATTTCGTATCAGAAAAAAAATGATCCTGGCCTATCAATTATTATTGGAGTTTAAGCAACCCCATACTACTTAATAATCGTTCGTATCTTTATGGTATCAAGGGCGAGATTAGGTTGCTAGAAATAGTTATTTGTTATACAAGAGTGCAAAGTTGCTTTTTAACCGCGTGTTCAATTTTGATGACCGAGCAAGCGAAGGATTCTAAAATTGAATCACGAGCGCAGCGAGTGATTAAAAATTAGAATCCTGAGCGTTAGCGAGGGAATCAAAAGAGCACGAGGTGAAAAATCTTTGCACTCGAGTGCAACACGTAACTTTTCATTCCACCTCAGCGAGGAAATGACTAAATGCATAAAAAAAACGTTTACAATCACAAGATAGGTACACTTTTATTTCAGTTTAGGTATTAATTACTACATTATGACAGGTAAGTATTACAGAATAATCTTTAAAATATAACAAAATAATAATTTTCACTTGTTTTCAAGTCTCTTGTTTTTAATTTATGGTTTAACAATGACGTGAAAAAATGCCGCGTAAAGAACCGCATGCAAAGCAAATTGAAAAAAACACCAAGAAGGTTCCGAGTCTGAGTTTTTTACAAATTAAAAAAAAGTTGTATGATATATTCGGCACCATAGAGGTAGCAGTAAATCGGTTTAATGTTTTTTTTTAATTCACAAACTTAGTGCACACGATGTTCTAAATTTAATTTACTTTATCCTCTAGAGAATAAAAACGGCTTTTCCACTCAGATATTGAAGATTAAAAATACTCTTTCCGAGATGGTGGGATGAAAAATATATTTTGTTGTTACACCCAACAGCTATATTATTGGACGACGTTCCTCTATTCAGTCAGATAATAATTATCCTTTCTATGTGATAGTTAATTCAATACTATTCAATCAGGAGTTTATGAGGGGTTACTCGTAATTATTGTTGAATAGAATTATAAAAAAAAAACATTAAAATAATATAAAAAAGAAATACCAAGGACTGAATACGAATACCTATTGTAAAATTAAAATTTGTATGTGCTGCTAAGACTTATAAGATGTGTGTATTTTCAGATGAGGGAGTTATTTTCATGGCTGCCATCTATATTCAGATTACAGAATTAATATCAGTGCTACCATCTATTTTCAGATGAAGGAATTATTTTTTTGCCTGCCATCTAGTTTCAGATTACGGCATTTATATCCTGGCTGCCATCTAGTTTCACATTACTTTATTAATATCACAGCCGCCATCTATTTTTAACCGACTTCCCAAAAAGGAGGAGGTTCCCAATTCGGTCGGTATTGTTTTTTCTTCTATGTATGTACATCGATTATGCAGCGGTTAATGGACGGAATCGCGTGATTCTTTTTTCGTTCGACGCGTAATAGCTGCCAGGTGGTCCCATAAAAAATACTTTCAATTTGGTTTAGTAGTTTTTATTTTATAAGCATTATTGTTATTTGGACGATGTCATTATAACGATACTTTGTAAATTAGTATGTCGATAACTTTAACATTTCTAATTCGATATGCATATTTCTATTTTTTGTTTGTTAGAGTACATATTCAAGTTGGTACCCTGGTTATCTAATCAGCATATGATGATGAGATCCCAAGGAATTCGAGAAGAACACTCAATTTATAAGCATATAACTGTTACGTTTCAGACAATATCACACAGTTCGTTCAATTATTTGCGTTTGATGATGATTTCCTATTAATGAGCTGATGATGGAAGGTACAACTCCTCAAAGGTTAGGAGTTCGGGGATGTTTTTTTCAAAATTATACGTATATATGGATAGAGAATAGTATTCCTAGAGGCTATTAGGTTGACCTTGAAGGTAAATCTCATTAACGTTTAGATTTAATAGTGTTAAATGATATTCTGTGATTGTTGAATAAATAATAAGCGAACATTCACATCATAGTCTACAGCCCTTTTGCCCAGAGTAACATGGGTGTGCGTTCTCCGCCTGGTACACCTGAACCATCAGATATTTCGCGTCGAACAAAAAAAAAACATCACGTAAATCGGTACACACGTAATAAAATCAAAACCAAAAGAAGAGAAAACATACCACCCGATTTGACAACCTCAACTTCAATGATGTCGGCAAAGAGAAATAAAATATTCAATCTTGATTTAGCTGCCTTACTTAATCTTTGCATTTCCTTGAGTGCTTTGTCATCATGTGGTCTGTTCAGTAATTTTGACGGCCCCAAATCACTTAGTGCTACACCATCTAAATTCTTCACTCGACCTTGACCTTTTGCAAAAATCTTTTTCCCGAGGTTTATAACCACCCTTGAAGCTTGTAAACAGTAACGGCCCAACTCAAGATCAAAAGTAGCATTAATCTCTCAACATCACCCTAAACTTCGTTAGCCTGAAAAGTTGCCGATGTTAGTGCTATTGATACTAGGCCCTCCGCATCTTTTACTCGGGTACCTACAGTTGGGTCATCAAATTCAATTAACACTGCTTCGGTGAGTTCTCCTATTTCTAATTGATCTCGGCGAAGAGCTGTTCATTTAATTTTTTGATAACAACCTTGCTCCGTTGATTAAACCTGAGGCTGCCTTATTTCTCCTTAGCATGCTAAGGAGAAATAAGGTCAGTCTCAGGTATCCGCAAAATAGGTGTAGGCTCAAGAGCCTACACCTATTTTAATGATATGTAATACCTAGGCATCTATATTTTTTGAGGCGTGCTGCACCTTTCGTAAGCTTACCCATAGTTAAATCACTAAAAAGCAAAAAATAAAACTACGTTAAAAAAAAACGACTTCCGATTATACTAAAAAGCTGAGAAAAACACTTAAAAATACTAAAAAACGGCAAAAATAGTTTTATTTTTTCAGACTACGAAATTATTATCATGTCTGCCATCTAGTTTCAGATTAAGGAATTAATTTCAGTGCTACAATCTAGTTTTACATTACGGAATTAATATCATAGCTGCCATCTATTTTCAGATTACAAAATTATTTTCATGGCTGTCATCTAGTTTCAGATTACGGAATTAATTTCAGTACTACCATCTAGTTTTACATTACGGAATTAAAATCATAGCTGCCATCTATTTTCACATAACGAAATTATTTTCATGGCTGCCATCTAGTTTCAGATTACGGAATTAATTTCAGTGTTACAATCTAGTTTTATATTATAGAATTAATATCATAGCTGCCATCTATTTTCAGATTAAGTACTTATTTTCATGGCTGCCATCTATTTTCAGATTACGAAATTATTTTCATGGCTGCCATCTAGTTTCAGATTACGGAATTAATTTCAGTGTTACAATCTAGTTTTATATTATAGAATTAATATCATAGCTGCCATCTATTTTCAGATTAAGTACTTATTTTCATGGCTGCCATCTATTTTCAGATTACGAAATTATTTTCATGGCTGCCATCTAGTTTCAGATTACGGAATTAATTTCAGTGCTACCATCTAGTTTTACATTACGGAATTAATATCATAGCTGCCATCTATTTTCAGATTACAAAATTATTTTCATGGCTGTCATCTAGTTTCAGATTACGGAATTAAATTCAGTGTTACCATCTAGTTTTACATTACGGAATTAATATCATAGCTGCCATCTATTTTCACATTACAAAATTATTTTCATGGCTGCCATCTAGTTTCAGATTACGGAATTAAATTCAGTGTTACCATCTAGTTTTACATTACGGAATTAATATCATAGCTGCCATCTATTTTCACATTACGAAATTATTTTCATGGCTGCCATCTAGTTTTACATTACGGAATTAATATCATAGCTGCCATCTATTTTCAGATTACGAAATAATTTTCATGGCTGCCATCTAGTTTTACATTACGGAATTAACATCATAGCTGCCATCTAGTTTCACATTACTTAATTAATATCATAGCTGCCATCTATTATCAGATTACGAAATTATTATCATGGCTGCCACCTAGTTTCTGATTACGGAATTAATGTCAGTGTTATCATCTAGTTTTGGATTAAGGAATAAACGACGGGACTGCCATCTAGTTTAGTTTTTTGTCGTTATCGGCTGTGCTACCATCTATTTGCTAATTGAAGATTTAATAACTTTTTTTAATATTTATAGGTTACCATTTCATTTTTTATTCGCTTTTGATTTTCATTAAACTAACGTTTAAATGTTTTTATTTTTTTAACTCATTCAATGCTAGTGTTGTTATCATAGTATTTATTTTTTCATTACATTACAACTTTTTGAATATAACAGTATCACCATGGGGTATTTATTTTTGTAAAAATACTTACCTACCAATACCTTAAATGTAATAGGCTCATACTTACAAAACAGATTTCAATGTGTAGATGTTAATGGCGCGAAATCTTCTGGGCTACCTGTTCAGCTAGGAGTACCTCAAGGCTCGATACTGGGTCCATTTTTATTCTTGGTTTATATTAACGACCTACCATATCATTTAAAGGGTATTTGTGACGTTGTACTGTTTGCTGATGATACGTCTCTTGTTTTTAAAGTAGATAGAAATAGACAAGATTTTAACGATGTAAACAGCGCGCTATCAATGGTCACGGATTGGTTCACGTCAAATAACCTTGTTCTTAATGCCAATAAAACTAAATGTATTAAATTCGCTCTACCCAATGTTAGAAATCTTGGTCCCAACATTGTCCTTGGCAATGAGAAGCTTAAAACTGTAGACTCGGCAGTGTTCCTGGGTATAACAGTAGATTCAAAATTACAATGGGGTCCACACATATCAAGCCTAGCGGGAAGGCTAAGCTCGGCCGCATACGCCGTCAGAAAAGTAAGACAATACACTGACGTTGACACGGCACGATTGGTCTATTTTAGTTATTTCCATAGCGTCATGTCCTATGGTATTCTGCTATGGGGCAAAGCCGCTGATATCCAGAATGTATTTGTTCTGCAGAAGCGAGCGGTTCGTGCAATTTATCAACTAGGTGCCCGGGTTTCTCTGAGGGATTTTTTTAAAGAGATTGGTATTCTCACTGTGGCTTCTCAATTCATCTTGGCCAACATTTTATATGTTAGGCAAAATATCCATCTATATAGTAAAAACAGTGATATTCACAACATTAACACTAGAAATAAGCATAAACTACGTGCTCCCTTCCACCGGCTTCATAAGGTTCATAATTCATTTGTAGGGCTTGGTATAACTTTTTATAACAAGCTACCTGCTTCTTTTCTAGATTTGCCATTTAATGCATTTAAAGCTAAAGTAAAATCTAACCTTTGTTTAAAAGCATACTATTCTATTAACGACTATTTAGATGACAAGCATAGTTGGTCACTGTGTTGAACTCAAGACGATTATTATTATTATTTTTTTCTTCTCCTTCATGTTTTTTCGCCAAATTAGCTTATTGATACGTTACATGTCTTCGTCATGTAATTTTATATTTTACTTTTTTTCTTTATATACTTACTTGTTTCATTTTGTGTGTTTTTGTTATTGGCATGTGGTTAACTAGTGACCTCGAGCATTGACCGAATATAATTATTTATATTTATCTTTTTTATGCTTAGCTTATTTCTTTTGCACTATGGTCCTAGTTTATCACCTGTGACTTCTTCACTGCACGTGTAAGCGGGCACACCCGTTAGACTGGTTAATTTATTATTTAGACTTGGGTATTATTATTATTATATTTATTTATTTTTTGTTTTTTTTTTATATATAATTGGTGTTTGCTAGCTGACAAGTGACAATGAATGAATATTTTTTTATTTTTTATATATTTTTTTGTGATAATATAAATTGTATAAAATCTGGTTCTTCTAACCTGACAGACAGATGTGTTGCTGGGGAGTTTGTTCCGCCACTTCTTCTTCCCAGCTAAAACACTAGGAAGTGGCGAAGGGCAGGGCGTTTTTGTGGGACTGTCTCTTGTAATCTGACGTTCAAAAAGTGCTGATTATCAGCCTAATTTGAATAAATGACTTTTGATTTTGATTTTGATTTTGATTTAATATTATAAAAGCAAAAGTGAGTTTGTTACATCTTCACACCTAAATGACAAAACCGATTTTGAAAATTTGTTAATAATTAGTTGAGACCCTGGAGACGGACATACGCTTTTTTTTTAAATGAGGGAAGAAAAGGGAAAACTTAGCTTTGCTAAAGGTGGATTTATTGCTTTGGGCATTTTCTACCAGTCCATCTTAGGGTTAAGCAGCGATAAAACATATTAGGTACAAATTAACAGAAAATTATATTACATAATACACAGGTACCTATTTCACACTTAAAAATGATCAAAAAATATTTTCAATACATTTACTCGAAAACTGGCTCTTATTGCATTACGATTTGGTTCAACTTGCAATGTATTTCACATGTGTGCTTTTCTCATTTATCGAAACGAAGGCTTTATTTTATTCTGATTTCACCACAACAGTGGTGTTTTTTGTTTTAGAGCAAGGAGGTGCATGTTTTTGTGAATTTCATTTAATTTAAAAAAAAAACCCAAGTAAACATAATCTGATGATTCTGACTCCGATTTTGCGAGAATCCCTCACACGGATGTAGGTAAACATGGCCGATCGGTTGTTGTACCTAGAACAAGAAAAAAAAAGAAGTCAATATAAATAAGAAGATGCCTCAAATAGATGTAAGACTTATAATAATATCATTGGATGTAAGTATTAAAGGAAAACATCGTAATACTTTATCATAAAAATGTTATGCGTAGTCATACGGCCTCTTGGGCCTCTTGGTCTAGTGGTTAGTGGCCCTGACTGCTGAGCCGGAGGTCGTGGGTTCGATTCCCACCCAGGACAAACTTTGTGTGATGAGCATGATTGTTTGTTCTGTGTCTGGGTGTGATTTATTTATAATATGTATGTATTTATAAATTATATAAGTATGTATATCAGTTGTCTGGTTACCATAACACAAGCTCTCCTTAGCTTGGGATCAGATAGCCGTGTGTGAGTTGTCCCAAGATATTTATACATAAAGAAAAAAATATAGGTAAATGTCGAATTGAGAACCTCCTTCTTTTCGTCGGTTAAAAATTTGGAAAACATCGTGAATAATTGAAAACATTGTATTTCAATAAAAGTATAAATCAAAATTTATTTCAATTAGACCATTACAGGCACTTTTGGATGTCAAAAAAATAAACAAAATGATAAAGCTACAGTCCCGGTCACAAGACATAATAACTTGTGAAAGTACTGTAGTTGCCCATTCCAAAGCGTTGTTCTCTATGGAGAAGAATGGGCAAGAAACTCCATGGACACTCTTTTAAATTAGAATATTATTACAAAATCGTATTTACATCATTTGTGTTGAGATTATACAAATATTATGTGAGAACGATGTAGAAAAACGTGCACAGTAAGAGCGCCCAGAGTAAAAACAAAATTCAATATATAAATATGATAGTAATACAATAACTATATTTCCAGTAGGTATATTGTGACCTCTAAATACCAGTATATCGTAACAAGGAAAGACCAATTAATGCGACGTCCACAGTTTATTGTTGCCCTGCATTTTTTTTTATAGAATCACTCATTAAACTCTCCAGTTGGGAACCAATTACTTCTTTCTTAATTATGTCCGCAAACATGCAAACATGTTAGGAAAACTATTTAAATATTCAAAAGCACATATTACACGTTTGTATTGCAAAGAGCACAAAGCCAGATTGATCCTTTATAGCAACGTACAGCCAAGCCCTAACGGGCTTGCGCTTTTTGGGGTTTGCACACATAGATACAAAGGGGGTGGGAAACCACAGAGCGATAAATATTATAGAACAGCACAGACAGCTGATGCATTCTTCCATGTCTTTTTTCCTTAAGAAAGATCCTGTGAATTCGAAAGTGTGCCTTCTAAAACGTTAAATTAAAATTATAAATATCTAGATATTTAATAGCGGAATGTCAGTAAACACGCGGCAAGCTTAACCCACTTAAAAAGAGTGAGTACTATTAGTAAACTAGTAAAATTATGGTGCATTAACTCCTAATTTAATCCTTTTTAAAGGTGTTTCGACCAATGAAACTGTTTGTTTTACGTCACGGTTAGCTTTGACCTGTTCTAGTGGGTAATGCAGACACCGTAACTGCGACACTAAATACTAGGAACCAATGAGGGGTAAGAGGTAGTTTATCGTTTCATTTTCAATAAACATAAGATTTTGTTCTGTTTCCCTCTTTTGACTGAGACTTTCGACTCATTGACTACCTGTAACGACTGTCAAAGATTTACAAATTACTTCGGGCACCAACGGCTTAACGTTCATTCTGTGGCACAGAGGGAACTCGGTATTTAATGGGTGGTCATCCATCTACAGATAAACCTAGAAAAGCGCGGCTTTACCTTTAAGGTTGTATGTATGGCTCACGGAGGTATAGATAAGACAAAATATATCAGAGTGTAGTGATATGGCCCCTTGGAACTGTAAAAACCTTTTAAGTCAATGCAATCAAAAATAAAAGGTCCTTTTGGTAGGCCTATTCGTGCTGAATATTAAAGTCTATGGTATTTTACACAGTACTTAATGTCATAGGTATCGCCAACGTGAGGATAAGGCTTAAAAGCGGTTCACTGACATTAACGTTTCACGTTAAAACCAATGGCCATGTGTCCCGATACAGCTCCACCTTTTTTCACGGGTCACTATCTCCGTGGTTACTGGTTGTTCGAAAAAGATACCGCAGCCCCAAGACACAAAAGACAAAAGAAGGTACATGGATGGGTTTTAGTCAGTAAAAATCTGACACTCTCTCCCGCTCCGCTCAGAGCTCAGAGCGAAGATAGTTACGTCTACCTGCTTAGCAGCAAAATTTTCAGCCGTCGTAGTGCCTCTGCGTGCCACTCGTACAGACACGCCATGACTATCGCCTCCAAATGTCACGGCGGCCGTCCGGCACGGAGGCTCGCCAACCCAACAAATTTTGGGGCGTGTTCAGGTAAGTAGTGTGTTGCTCGCCGCCCCAAACCATTCGTTGCCATATCGGGTTATCACACTTGCGAGGAGGTTGATTTATGATTGCTGTTGTTAGAACAATGTCATCTAGTTTTGCAGCGTTACATTACGATGCATTCATCTGCGTTTTATCTGCATTCAAATGACGTCACTCCATGGCGTAAAAAATGACTCAAAATCCAAATTAGTTAAAACTTTTTCCAAATTTATTGTTTAATTCATAAAATTGATACTGAATATAAAATTTTAATAAACAAAGAAAACGCTATAAAATTCGAACAAATGCATTCGCTTTTGAATTTGTGAAAAAAAAAACAAATGATATTCGATTTTTTTACAACTAGCCAGGATGTCCTCTAGATCAAAAGAGTTTACATAGGTATAACCTACTTAGTAAGAAATTATATTATAATAACTAGCTGTGCCCAGCGGTTTCACCCGCTGCTCACTTAGGGGTATGAAAAATAGATGTTGGCCGATTCTCAGACCTACCCGATATGTACACAAAATTTCGTTTAAATCGGTCCAACCGTTTCGGAGGAGTATGGGAACGAAAACTGTGACACGAGAATTACATATGTTAGATTGAATAATCATTTGAAATAATATGTAAGTAGTATGTGTTGCTTTGACTTTTTTGATGAGTGTATATTTGATTTTTAGAAACTTTATTGAAGTACCTACTAACGAAAAAGACAAAAAGTAGTCTATGTCACTCTCCATCCCTAACTATCTCCACTTAAAATCACATCAATTTGTCACTCCGTTTTGGCGTGAAAGACGGACAAACCAATAGGCACACAAACACTTTCCCATTTATAAAATTAGTATAAATGTGTTTTCTTAATATGCGCTAGAAAAACTCAACTCAAAGCATTTATTTCAATTAGAATATAACAGGCAAAACAAAATGATGAAGCTACAGTCCCGGTCACAAGGTATATTAACTTGTGAAAGTACTGTAGTTGCCCATTCCAAAGCGTTGGTCTCTTTTGCGAAGAATGGGAAAGAAACTCCATGGACACTCTTTTAAATAATAATGTTGACATTATACAAATATGTGAAAACGATGTAGAAATACGTGCACAGTATGCGCGTCCAGAGTAAATAAATAAACTTGGTTGGTGATTCCTTGATTAGCTACTAGTTACATAAATTTTGTTTGTAATCAGTGACTGAAAGTGCGACTGCGGAGCACGACGTCTTAGGTGCGATTCCCAGGACACCATAGGTGTACTATTAGGTACACGTCTGTCTAAACCTTTTTTAATTTGCGGGGGGGGGTCAGGCTTGTACTGACTAAAATTTTATAAAGGTATGAAATCTAAAACATTTAGACCTGAACAAATATTTCAGAGACCATTACATTAAAACATTTTCCTTTGAATGTTGGCTTGCCTATTGATAATACAGGCAAGTTACTCAAAGCCAAAGGAATTGGATGTTCCAGCAATCAATAGAAAATAATTAAACTACGGTTCGGTTCACGGTACCTAAGTTTTTCAGTATCCAAATACTGAAAAACTTAGGTACCATGAACCGAGTTGGTGGATGTCAAACGACGTAATTATCTGTTGTATTTCCTAGGAATAACCGGTGGAAATTTGTAGGCAGGATGTTTTGTAAATTGAAAACGTATTTTAGTGTTAGCGCACCACGTACTAACACTCACACTGATGTTTGTACTCTACAATAAATCAATGAAACTTCGTTCATAGTACAGACCAACTGCTTTCATTCTATGCGGCCCTGGTAGGATAATATTACGGTAATAATGTGAAATGCCATAATGAGCATCATTTCTATTATTAAACATAGAATAGTGTCGGTTATCATGCGTCAAAAATACTTAATTGTAATTTTTGTTATTAATTTGGTTAATGACTGTGCCATCTCGTATAATCTAGTTATTTAACAATAACAAATTTGTTAAAACAAGAACTTATATTTTGTCAAACGGAGCAAGAACTGTATTATTCATTTATTGTACTTGTTTTGTGTCCGTGTAGTAGCAAGATAAACTGATTGTAACAAGTCAACTACACTGTACTGATAGTCAAAATAGATCAAACATTAATAATTCAAGGAAATTAATCACTTTAAAATCTTCAGTTATCAAAATAATCAAACAAAAATCTCCGTAACATATCATTAGCTATTATGATAACGTGACAAACTGATAACGTGCATACATTCAGTCATGTAAAGTTTAGCAGTCCATAAATCGATGAGGGCGTCAGCTTTTCCTGATGAGCACAAAAGCATATATGGTGCACACACCGGTACTACCAACACAATAAAAACATGTAATAGCATACTATCTAGCTGAATATGCCAATTACGTGAATGACATACAGCAATCTTCTGATACACACAAACATACGCATCCAAGTGTTGCATTTCGCCCATTGGAATACGACTGTCGTGTCACTCTTCCAGGAGTCGTATGGTGCCGTCGCGCGACTGCATACATCCAAGTGTCCCACATTCAGGTGTGTGAGCACAATACGTCCAGACCTAACGGATTACTCGTATATCTTAGTGTCCATTGGATTTTATGAAAATAAAACTAAAAATAGAATGCCTTCAATACACTTTGTTTGGAATTGAATTTGAATGAAATAGTTATTAAATATACAAAGCAAAAGCCTTTGCGAAAAGTTACCAGGATAGCAGGAACACGAGGTCGTTTTTACTGTGACGTATTTCATACTACGTGGAGGTTTGCATGTGGGAGGGAGTGATCAACACACAGGTTCGTTCATTACAAGTACATCCGCTGCAGTGTGCAGGTGTTTGGCTGTAGTAGAGTGAGCTGAAAGCTCCACTCGGCCGCTGAACGTTGAATATTGTGGACATGTGTTGTTTATTCGTGCTTTATAATACGTGACTGATTGCATATATTTAAAAAATCTGCTTGTTATACGTCATCTTAGAGCGATAGTAGTAATCGTGCGTACTGTTACAAGGCAGTGACAGACTTCTGCCTACGTTACGTGTTTGTTTTTACCAGTAAGTTTTACTGTGAGTACATAATGGCGGGGACATCGAGCAGCTCCCAGACACCATCAAATTCCGATGTCGCCTCGGGCACAATCACGCATGGCTGTACAAACACTAACATTGATGAATCGGATAACTTGCCAAGAGGAGATTCAGAAGACATTCTCTTAAATAAACTTTTTGATGAACTAGCAAAACGGAAGAAACATGACAGTAAGATTAAAAGACATTTAACGGACCAAAACTCCATACTAAATCAGCTGTTATTAGATGTGAAAGAAATGAAACTCAGGGAGGGAAACACAGACTACACTGCGATAACAGCAGAGTTACGAAGAACCAATTTAGAAGTCCTGAACTCAGTCATCGGAATGGCCGAAGCAGTTAATTGTTTGTCGAAAGAAGTTGACGACATGAAGGCGGAAGCAGAACTTATTAGAGAAGACAGACGCGAACAAATAGCATACATTCGTACTTTAGAACAAAAAGTATTAAATCGTCAGCAACAACCGAGATCTTCTTTCGTACAATTGATTCAAATAAAGCAGGAAGAGAGCGAATCAAGCGCCAGTCTCATTCAAATAGTGTGTGATATAGGCGCAAATATAGGCGTACAGATATCTGAAACTGATTTGCGCGATGTTTATCGTCAACAACAATTATTACCTTCAAACGCTCCAGCTCCTATAATCGTGGAGTTCTCCACTGTGCACAAAATGCAGAGTTTTTTTGACGGTTTGATTGCATGCAACCAAGCCGAAAAAAAACAAGATTAATTTACAAAATCTGTGTGGTGTAAATAACGAGTTAATTATAGTGTTTCTAATCAAATGTGTGGGTGTAAGTTTACCTATAATAGGTACCTATTGTGAATGGTCGAAGGCGTAGTACTCGGCGCTTATTACTTGTGTGTTAAGTAAAAGATTATGTTAGGATCATTGTTAACACAAACTAATTTTTTGTGGCATTTCTGTTTCATTACAACATATAGCAACTGTAACTGTAACATCACGACTGTAACTTCCGAAAGGATAGGCAGAGGCGTACTTAATAAGTAAACTCGTTTCGCATTTTTCTGTGTTCTTAACAGATAATAAAGGCGACCGGCAGGGTTGAATGGGAGTTTCGTACACCTAATAAAATATCGTGATTAGGGATATTTTATGTTTAGTCAATACAATAGGCAATCCCTAAAAGTTACAACCAGTTTTATTTTTGAAGCTAAGTCCAATTTTTCACTTTTCAAAAGATTAGACTTTTCATGAAAACTTGGTTGAAAGCAGTACAACTTACGACTGCCGATTATCAAATGACTATCTTCTAAGTTTATGCATGTTAGTACTTGTTTTATAAAACATTTGTGCTAGCTTGTTCGGTGTTAGCTTTTAAGGTTTGTTGTAGTAAATGTTATGTAAATGTTGTATTAGTCTTAAGTCATTTTGCTGCGCCCTAACAGGGTCATGTACTCACTAGTTATAAGCTTAGCGTGTAACTTTTTTGTACATTGTGCATTTAATGAATAAATAAATAAATGTGAGATTAAAAAAAGCCAAAGTAAGAAGACTGGCGCCTTAAATCTGGCGATCGGAAAGGTCTACACCAAAACGATTACACGTAAGATCATTATGCAGAAACACTTCCTCGATGTTCTTATTAAGTGTACTTGTGTAGTGTCAGTGTAATACTTTGTTTATGTCAATACTGTTATCTATTCATCAAAAACGTTCAAGTAAGTGTAAGCATATATGTGTCAAATATCGTAACTGCTTTTATGACTGTATCTACTAGCTGTAAGTTTAAAAATTACAATGACAAGAATTACAAAGAATTTATTATTCTAGTGAAAAATATTACACAGTCAAAACTGATTTTGATCGGTTAACTCTTAACTAACAAACATTTACTTTAGAAAACGCGTTTGTGATTTTTTGTGACCCTCTGGAAATCTTCTTGTGGTAGTAATTCTAGTCAGCTAATTATGAATGAGACTTTGACCTTATAGACTTTTTGTTAAGTGTTTCGACCGATTAACAGTATTAACTGTAACATATAAACTAATTTATAAACTTACATAAATAATAATAAAAATAAGTATGTGTTGTGTCTAACAAGTTTCAAACGATAATGAAATATGAATCTGTTATTTGAAACAAATAAAAAAAAATGTATGTGTGGAATAGACTTCAAATGATATTAAAAATATGTGTTTATTGTTACAGATTACAAATGATGATAAAATATGCATGTGTTGTGTGTAACAGACTTCAAATAATAATAAAAATATGTGCGTGTTGTGTGTAACAGACTTCAAATAATAATAAAAAAGTGTCGCACTCGGAGACTGCGGCGGTAAAGCATAGCATTTTTATCAACTGATGCGATTATACACCTATATACTTTTTCACAAACAGCTGCTTACGTGTTCGTTCGTTTTCGGTGCAGCTCGTCAAGATCCGTGCGAGCTTCGTACAGTCATATTCATAACTTCTCGCCTGAAACTCCTGAGTGTTAATAGGCGTACCTTACAATAAATACACATTTCGCTAATTAAGTCCCATATAATTGGGTGAGTTAATGAGATATTGTCTTCAACCGGGCAAAAGACCAGCTACAGAACATGTATTTATTGGTAAACGATTAACATTATCGTAAATAATTACAAATTGTTGTTTACATTTACATAAAAAAGTAAATTTGTAAGATAAGGCGTGAAGCTTTTCACCAATTAACTCGAGAGAAGATAAGCCCGCAGTCTAATGTTCCGTGATTTAAGATCTCACACAATTAAAAAAAATAGGAATCATGAATAATCCTGTGTCCAATTTGGATATTCTTTTTCAGATGAATAGTTTTCCGTCTGTAAAAATAAATGAATAAAATTTTGTATACCATAAAACATTGTTTTAATTTAAAATATATTTAGTGACTATGTTTTCGCGGAATAACTTTTGTATTTTAACTTGCGTGGTTTTCAGGCTGGACATCAAAATGACTTTCTGCAGTAGCACTATCCGCCTAAAATTAAATAATATAATTTTTATTTATAAAGCCTATTCCGGACAAATCGCAAGATTTTTTTTTATTATGTAACGGACTGTAAAGTTCGGTTGATGTTTAGAATATTACTTTTGTAGTAAAGGTTTTTTCTAGTATTTGCTCAGATGAAGTAATTACCTACTTTTACTAATAACTTTAAGACCGTGATCATTCTGTGATGCCACTGTATGGGTATGGTAGCAGAGAGATGAGGCAGACTCCAGAGAGAGATTAGAGAGTTTATTTACAAAAGCTTAACTATATGACACGGCCGGAATTGCTACAGAAAAATACCCTAATAAAATATTAATGTACAAGGATATTTAGTACGAGATTTTCAAGCTTACATGCATGGATTAACAATAAATTTTGTTTTATGATAAGAAAATATGCGAGAGTCCCGACAAATAAGAAATAAAAAAACGCCTTAACAATTTGAATAGCAATGATCAAACAGATTTCTATAGGCGTAATATGAGAAATACTATTCAGATGACAATTAGTAGATATGTTAGGTATCCATTAAACGGCTAATTTCACAAGGAAGGCCAAAGTTTGTTGGTATTACGACCATACTAACAGCAATCGTGCTATTCTGTAAGAATGCAGCGTCGAACTTAGAGCTGCCGCAGCATCAAGTTTCATAGAGAGTCATCTGGAGTCATTGCTACGTTCAAGGATGGTCTGCTAATCTTTTAGTAACAATGGAAAATGAATACTCGATATAGAATATTTGACATATCATTATACCATAACTAAAAATGCTAAATAAAAAACTGTTTTGTAAAAACTAAAACTGATTTAAAAAAATATCCCAAAAGTGTTTATTTTTTTCTTTCAGAAGTAAAGTTGTTTACTTCCGGAAGTCGGTGGCAAGTTAAGTTATTTTCCACTTATTTATGTCTATCTTAAAGCCTTTCGTCAAAAATATGTAAGTTTAATCATATAATGATGAAATCTTATTATTGTACCCATTTTATTTATTTTTAAAATGGTTTTACTTGCTTCACCTCCAACTACAACTATTTAAAAAAAAAGTTATACGATTGAGCCAATGGTCATAAAGTTTCAATTCACAATATCTGTGACCATTTTAAGAATTGTAATGTAATTCATATTATTATCTATTAAGATTCTGCAAAAGCAGCCATTTTATAACCCCTGTTCGATAATCGTAGACCAAAAATACCAGAGCAGCAGAACCACTACGATGCATTTGATTTAAATAGATGCTTGGTATAGCTATCGGTGTGTAGTACCCGTCGCTGAATTCTATTTATAGAGGCTGTTACTAGGAGGGTATAAGGGTTAAGTGGTGTGATAGTTATGAAATAGTTTAAAGACCACATCATTTCTTAGAACAGATTGGTAGAACGGCTATGTAGACTTTTTGCCTTAATGTAATTCCTACATTTGAGTGATCACAGCATAGTCACTTCACCTAATGAGCAACGACGCAGTTACTTTATTGTTGTGGTTTAGAAATCTCATGGTTATCGGTTTAGCGTTGAGTGAAGAATCAGTTCATAACAATCTATACTAATATTATAAAGCTGAAGAGTTTGTTTGTTTGTTTGAACGCGCTAATCTCAGGAAGTACTGGTTCGATTTGAAAAATTCTTTTAGTGTTGGATAGTCCATTTCTTAAGGAAGGCTATAGGCTATATAACATCACGCTACGACCAACAGGTGCTGAGCAGTGTGGGTGAAACCGCGAGGAACAGCTAGTATTATATGAAAGAGACAATTATAATCCTTTATTAGTTCCAAAAAGACAATCCTGGAACTGCTTGCTGAAGTCAGGAACATCTTTCGTTTTGTCATACTGCATAATGAAGCCTACGACAGCGTAGCAGTCGCCGTAGCAGTTGCCGTAGCGATGATATGAGGCTCGTAGCAATTGCGTAGGCCTCTTATGTCGACTGTTAAATCTTTAGGCAAAAAAAGGCCTCTAGTCAGCCCTATTGAATGTTCATAATTATAAGTGCATAAGATTTTCTCTGCTAAACATAATAGTAGTGATTGTGACATAGTATTGAATTAAGAGACACTAGTAAGTTAATTCTTTTAATGAATAAAGATATTTAGATAAGTAAATAATTTGAAAAACCAGAATTCGTCGATAAACCTTTTTTCTTAGGCATCACGCTCGTCTCGAGGCTACATGGTTGTCATCCTTTAACATGTCTTGCTGGACGGTTGAGTTCAGCAGCAAATGCTATTAGAAAAATCCGTCAATTTATTGTTGTAGATGCCGCGGGACTAGTAAATTTTAGTTATTTTAATGTCTATTCAATTTGTGTCTGTTTTGTCATATAATTATTTTGATGCAGCAAAGAGCAGACTATGAGACATTTATCATTTATCATTTATAAATCTAGCTATATTGTTGTTCAAACCGTTGTTTCCGGATATACGTATTTACAACCTACAACGGAAATACGTCACAAGGTACAAAGCCTGTCCAATAAAACTGCTAGAGAAGGATGGGGTGCAATCAATTTTTTATTAACGTTTGACAAGGGTTGCAACAGACGGTAATATGTTTGTTGCAATCTTCTATCTTTGTCTAGACTATTATCATTTGTACCAGTTAAAACGAGAAACAGACTGAGAGGACCGACGGATCGTTTCGGTTACTATCGTTTCATCTGCTCGGTGGCTAGACTCAGCATTCGTTACCATGGATACGGAATGCGTGAAAATACCAGCATAGCATGATCCTTAGAGAGGTGTCATTGACCAAAATAGATAGTTGAATATACACGGAACAGAAAAGTCGTGTGCGCTATTTATTTGTTAAGATAATGAAGGTCTAAGTACAGTTTTTCAATTGCCAAATTGAAGTCAAAGAATTGCCAAACAGTATTTTCTGCCGGATTGGTAAGTCGCAAAACAGTTGGAAAGAAATGGGGGAGGCCTTTGACCAGTAGTAGGACAAAATAGGCTAAACAAAAAATAATCTTTTAACTAAAGTATATCAACAAGCCGTTCCGCTTTCCACGTGAATGATCTCACGTACGATGACTGTTGTTTCACAAAGCGTCTGCGTGGAATTGTGAAGTTGCCACAAATACGAAACTGGATATGGATACTAGGAGTCCATGATTTATCACAAATCTAATGCTCGAGCGTAGTACATTACTTACTACCTGTACATCGTTTTTCCAAACTGAACACTATTTAAGCCAATATCTTTTAAAATATCACATTAATCGTTTTGTAAGTCGAAGAAGGCGCGTTATTTAAAGTGACCAATGATGAATAACGTTCATAAAAAAATATTTAAAACTTACATTTATGTGTCATCCCAATAGTGTTGTGTATTTTAGTAAAGACATAATTATATTCAAACTAGTTTAACAATGAGTCCTTTTTTCGGATGGAAATTCATTAAACGACTTCTTCTCCCGCCTTGAGCGCAGAGGAAGGGAGTGTCAGACTTATACTGACTTTCCTTGTTTTGTCTTTTGTGTTCCGGGGCCGCGGTATCTGTTTCAAACAACCCGCAGCCCCAAGCTACGTATTTTCTTGAGTTTTTTAATTCTTAAAGATACTATTAACAGCTATGAATTAAAGTAAATCAATCATGGAGAATCTTGAGAACGGGTTGCACTATCCCACAAGAGCTAAATGAATCTGTTATTATTATCGATAACTTTGTGTTGTTTTCGTGTCTGCCATATTTTATAGTTTCGTTTCTTTGTCATTATAACCAAAAACTGCCATTTGACGAGCCTGTTGGTCCAGTGGTTAGTGGCCCTGACTGCTGAGCCGGAGGTCGTGGGTTCGATTCCCACCCAGGACAAACTTTGTGTGATGAGCATGATTGTTTGTTCTGTGTCTGGGTGTGATTTATCTATAATATGTATGTATTTATAAATTATATAAGTATGTATATCAGTTGTCTGGTTACCATAACACAAGCTCTGCTTAGCTTGGGATCAGATAGCCGTGTGTGAGTTGTCCCAAGATATTTATTTATTTTATTTATTTATTTATGAAATTAGCATCAATGATATCTGTGAGAGTTTTTCCACAAATATATTCTTGTCTTGAAAACCAACTTTTATTTACCTTGTCCGACTAGTTTTTAGCTTGGGGTTTTATCATCATACTGGTATATTTTTTGTGAGCAGCTAACGGGGTGGGTTTGTATCAGTCATCCACAAAAGGGCGAAAGAGCCAAAACATGACTAGGAGTGCATACAAGCTAGAAAGTAGTCCGTCAGTAATAGAGTATGAACGCAAACTTTACTCCGTGCAACAGACAAGGATGCCGAATCAACGCTTTCATTCAAACCCACCCCCTCAAAAGTCAAAATGTATTTAACAGGGCTTGCGCCCCCACCCTCTCGTCAGTCAAACAACGCTAACTGCCAATAGCGGCCTCGCATACTCGTACCCTAGCTACGAATCAAGTTGTAAAAGTCCAGTTTAGGGGGATCTCTAAAAGTACTGGAAATATATGGAAAATAAGCTCATATTTTACTGGAAATGAATTGCTTGATGTGTCGCCGTGTGTACTTCATTTCACTTCATAAACTGAGCTCACAGCGATTGCGGCCAGACTTGCCAGTGACTTTGCGCTGGCCAGACGCAAGGTTACTGTCAAGTCTTATAAGGATACTGTTAGCCTGAGAGGCTAGTGGTGAGTCAAGAATTATAATAAACAAGTTTTCGCCCGCAGCTTCGCCCGCGTTAAATTTGGAGTAATACAGTTACCCTAGCGCCTTATCGAATTGTAATAGCAACGCTAAGTTTTCCCTTTTCTTCCCTCTTTCTCCCTCACATCCCACTTTTTAGGGTTCCGTAGTCAACTAGGAACCCTTATAGTTTCGCCATGTCTGTCTGTCCGTCCGTCCGTCCGTCCGTCCTCGCTTAATCTCAATGACCGTTAGCACTAGAAAGCTGAAATTTGGTACCAATATGTATATCAATCACGCCGACAAAGTGGTAAAATAAAAATTTGAAAAAATGTTTTATTTGGGTAGCCACCCTATATGTAAAGTGGGAAGTGTTTTTTTTTTAATTTCAACCCTAACGTGTGATATATTGTTGGAAAGGTATTTAAAAATGAATAGGGGTTTACTAAGATCATTTTTAGGGTTCCGTAGTCAACTAGGAACCCTTATAGTTTCGCCATGTCTGTCTGTCCGTCCGTCCGTCCGTCCGTCCTCGCTTAATCTCTGTGACCGTTAGCACTAGAAAGCTGAAATTTGGTCCCAATATGTATATCAACCACGCCGACAAAGTGGTAAAATAAAAATTGGAAAAAAATGTTTTATTAGGGTAGCCACCCTATATGTAAAGTGGGAAGTGTTTTTTTTTTTTATTTCAACTCTAACGTGTGATATATTGTTGGAAAGGTATTTAAAAATGAATAGGGGTTTACTAAAATCATTTTTTGATAATGTCAATAATTTCGGAAATAATCGCTCCAAAAGTAAAAAACAATGTGTCCCCCCCCCCCTCTAACTTTTGAACCATAAGTTTAGAAAATATGAAAAAAATCTGAAAAGTAGAACTTTATAAGGACTTTCTATGAAAATTATTTTGAACTTGATTGACACAACAGTTTTTGTACAAAAAAGACAAAAAGTTTTACAAAATAATTTCTGGACTAAGTTTGTAGTATAATCGTATATGCAAGCATTTTTTTTAACTTCGTTTACATATTTTATTATCCTGAACGTATCTTTTTTCAAACAAAAAAAAGAATGATTGAAATCGGTTCTCGCAATCCAAAATTATTAAAAAAGTATTAATTAGTAACCCAATTCCCCGAGAGATGGCGCTGTAGGTACTTATTACATTGGATCGGGTATTACCGAATTGTTCGGTGGGTCTCTCCTTGGCATTGGCGGTATCTTATAACTACATAAAATTTCTATTAAGAACATGCTAAGGCAATTTAGAACAAAACTAAAATTCATTTTTTTAACACCATCAAAATGTTAAGGTAAAAACCAGTTCATAAATGGTTCGATAGATGGCGTTGCGTAATGACGTAATTTTTTTAAAAGTCGATGTTATGATTTTCCGTGCTTTTATGACCTACCGTGGTAAAGTTAGTTGCACCTTAAATATTCGTAATGTTATTTATGAGTGCATAATCTAAGTAGTCGTCGAAGTTTGAGCGCTCCCCTTTGTGTTCGCGTTAAAAACCGTCACAAGTCGGAGCCGGAGCGCCCGCCGCGGACTCGCGGAGCGTGCTAAGCATAAGCTAGCAATGTTGCACGCTCCTCCACCTTTAAACTCATAAGTGGGAACACTTATTGTGACGGACGGAAAACTACGGAACCCTACACTGAGCGTGGCCCGACACGCTCTTGTTAATAATGTCAATGATTTCGGAAATAATCGCTCCAAAAGTAAAAAAACAATGTGTCCCCCCCCCTCTAACTTTTGAACCATAAGTCTAAAAAATATGAAGAAATCTGAAAAGTAGAACTTTATAAGGACTTTCTATGAAAATTATTTTGAACTTGATTGACACAACAGTTTTTGTACAAAAAAGACAAAAAGTTGTACAAAATAATTTCTGGACTAAGTTTGTAGTATAATCGTATATGCAAGCTTTTTTTAAGCCAATTCCTGGAAAGATGGCGCTGTAGGTACTTATTACATTGGATCGAGTATTACCGAATTGTTCGGTTGGCCTCATAACTGGGAACACTTATTGTGACGGACGGGAAACTACGGAACCCTACACTGAGCGTGTCCCGACACGCTCTTGGCCGGTTTTTTTTAAAATAAAAAAGTGTGGTTAGCGTATGTCCGTCTCCTGGTTCCCAACTATCTCTCTACCAAAATTCATCAAAATCGGTTTAGCCATTAAAGCGTGAAGAGGTAACAAACAAACTCACTTTTGCTTTTATAATATTAGTAAGGATCAAATAAAAAACTTGTGGCAGAGATCTGTATATTATTTTCTTTATGGTACAATATGAGGCTTAGGGTGATTGGTAATTGGCTCTATTCGTTCAATTAGGTGAACTAGACTTAATTTGCAACAATTTTGACCCGTCAGCTTGGGGTCCAAACTGGATTATTTGGAGAAATTGAAGTTTTTGAAAAAATATTAAACTTCTCCTAAGATTTTGGTAAGGAGAATCTCATTCTGATAGTTAGTTTACACCGTTCAGGGTATTAAACTGATACTTTTTAGTTATCAGATTGTTTTTTGTGTTAGATCTTATAAAATATATGCTTATATTGTATTTAAACTCTTTTTATATTGCTCTTTTTTCGTGTTCGTTTAAGTGTTTTTTTTAGAAATAAGTATACCTTGTTTTTTGGGGTGGGAAGTCTTTAAAAACTTCCCCCTATCTGGGCGGAGCGGGGGAGAGTGTCAGACTTGTGGTGACTAAAACCCACCCATGTTCCTTCTATTGCCCTTTACGTTTCGGGGCCGCGGTATCTCTTTCGAACAACCCGCAACCCCGGCAGGTGGAAGCCCCGGCAGGCCCCTCTGCTTTGCTGACATGTCTTTGAGGCACGCGTGAAACACTAACGCGCCGTCGACACGGCTTGTCGTCAATATAGACGAACGGACGGTGAGCTACCTATTGCTCACCATCCACAGCATCATAAGTATTGCCTGTGTACCTTTTCTCTGTTCCTGTTTTCTGTACTGTATATAGTTTGTACATAAGTTATTTTATCTCATGCTTATTTCTTCTTTCGAAATAGATAAACTTCAATAAATGAATATTAAAATAATAAAAACTTAATAAACTAAACACGTATATTAACTAGTATCGGTATCGGTTCCGGATCCGTGGAACGGTACGCAATATTCCGCATATCTACCAGGAGTTAATGAAGTAGAGAAAATTGCAGCGGCAAAACGGTGGAATAGTTTCGCGCCCATCTTTGTTGGAAGTTGAACATTATTATTCTTTAATAGTTAACATTTTTATTGAATACTAGCTGTTCCACGCGGTTTCACCCACGCTGCTCAGCACCTGTTGGTCGTAGCGTAATGTTATATAGCCTATAGCCTTCCTCAAGAAATGGACTATCCAACACTAAAAGAATTTTCCAATTCCAACCAGTAGTCCCTGAGATTAGCGCGTTCAAACAAACAAACAAACAAACTCTTCAGCTTTATAATATTAGTATAGACTCACCTAAACAACCAGTCAGAGTATATTATATATTGATTTATTTTCGATGGCCTTTTTCTTGATAAAGACAACAAGATTTGTAGGGAAATAGAGAAGTGATGATTTTGCAAGAAGGGTGGGTAGGGTAAGTTGGGTCATGACGGAACATGTGCCAACTTACCCCAGTCTTCTTGAATAGTTGAACATAATATTATATTGATATCCTAAAACTTATTTAGTGTACAGTTGGCTTGAAACTTTATTTTTGGAGTTTACTCCTTAAGAATCGATTTTCATATATAAGGCGCCCGGTATGAGAAAAATCCGAGGGGTAAAATTAACCTACTAAGAAGTAACGAAACTCGTGTCACGTTTTTGGTGTGCACCTTTAGTGCACAACTTTCTAATTTGGCTGTGAGTGTATTAAGACGTACATATGGTATGCTGTATAGGCGACTATACCTATATACTATATGTTATTGGGCTTCTTTTTCATTAATTTGTGAATTTACCCTTTCATATGATATTAATCTTTTTTCAGTTGAATAAGAGAAAAAATTTTGTGTTCACCAAAAATACTGATCGTGCACCAAATATTCTTTCCTGAATGCTAAAAAAATGCGTAGGTTAGGTTAGGTTAAAACTGCGACCCCCTACGCACGAGCCGAGCGAGCGGAGCGAGCGGTGCCGCGGCAGCGGCCAGCGAGTGCCAGTAACGACTTGCATTAATAGAAAATGGATAAAGATATAACACTTTTTATTGTAGTGCTGTCTTTTTCCTGATGCTCGTTATGACATATTTTAATTAAAATATTTTGGTGCACATTCAGTATATTTGGTGCAACACAGGCAAAATTAGGTAAACGAAATGGGAATAAATTGAAGTACTTTTAAATACCATCCGTTGAATAAACTCTTTTTGCGTATGGTTAGATACTAGTACTTAAGGAGTAAACTCCAGTCGTGCATCGGAGCTGACACACACACTTTTTTATGTAACTCTCTGGCGGTAAGACGGTCGCGCGATCAGATGACTGTAGTATTTAAAATTCTCAGGAGGATTATTGATGACCCTGATCTTCACAACGAAATCTTCAAGCTATTTGTCCCAGACTATTACTATCGTGGTAGGACACATCGTTTGTTGGTTGTTCCAATTTGCCGTACTGTTGCGCACTCCAAGTCGCCTATTCCTAGAACACTGGGGGTTATCAACGCTCTCTTGAACTCTAACACAGGTTTTGATATGTTTGCGGATGAATAGAAGGGGATACTGTTAGAATGTTTGAATTTCTGTAAGAAGAACGAATGACTGAATTTATATAAATTATATTTGTTTAAATAGTGTAATTGGCCTCGGGTGTTCTACTTATAATAAATAAATAAATTAGGTACCAATTTTACTAGTTTTATTTTTCAATTTTAATTTTAGTGATACTCTGAAAACAGATTTACCCGTTTCAATTATATTCATTCAGTCATTTTCTTGTGGTATATTTTTGTCTCAATGCTTTTATGTTTTGACTGTTTATTTAGGTACTAAACATATCTAAAGAAATTTAAATAGATCCTGCTTCTGCGATGTTTGCATTCCTAGTGGATCTAGAGCCTAAAACTTCGGTAAGACTTCGCATTGGACTTCGAAATAATTTTATCACTGGCAATGGCAGCGATGACAGTTTATAAAATTGAATAAAACGAAATAAATTGTCATATTTTATTCAATTTAAATTTTTTTCTTTCAAATGAATGTAGAACTTCTTGGTTTGACCAGTCCGACTTTGGACAATAATTTTAAATGAATCAGACCGTTTCTCCTTCAGTGATGTATGCTTCCCTAGTACTAAAGGGTGGAAACCAAGGTAAGTCTTCTGCATTGGCCACTGAAATAATTGTATCATCAAAGTTTGATGGTGTAGGGTGCATTGAGTGCAATATCCTTGTCTAACAAGGCATTGATAACCTACGCGGAAACGAGAGCACGAGGTGATTTAACTGCCTCCATAATGATTCTAGACCGATACACGTTGCCGGACCTGAGAGCATCCGTAACCATGGTAACAAGTCCTTTTCTCCTGGTAAAATGAACGCATAGCGCGTTCATTTTACCAGGAGAAAAGGACTTGAAGAGCTTAGTCATGAAGTTCTTGTCTGTCAAATGCGTGAAGGAATAAGTTAACGCTAGTCCCCCTTTGCATAATAGTTATTGACTGTTTATGGACTATTGCCTTTAATATTCCGTTAAAAAGGTTAAGCGGTTGTTAAAATACAGTCAGTGTTTGGGTTTTATTAGATGGTAACTTTCCAGGTTGATGAAACTGTTGTTACCTGATTACATGCAAATCTTACTTTTATATTTATTCAGATAAATTACAGGCAATGAGTCTTTATATTCTATGCTGCTATGTGGATAATAACTCAGTCAACAAAGCAAAGATTCGCTCCTTCACGTCTAAATCGCTTATTTTGAGTTTTTATTTATAAGATGGTAACAGATTTAACAGACTAGATTGTAAATCCTACTAATATTATAAAAGCAAAAGATTGTGTGAATGTATGTAAGTGTGTTGCTCTTTACGCGCCGCGCGTTTGCGCGCAAATCTTTGTTCATATCATTTATTTTATGTTTTCATTGTTTTTTACAGCATTATTTATTGTTTTACCTTATTACAACATCATCTAATCATAACCGTATTTTTTATGCATTGTCAAAAATTGACAGTTAACAGTTTTATTTATTAGCATGTACACAGAAGAATAGCGTTACCATGACAACGCGCTGTGATATTGTATTCGGATTCTGCTTGATCAGCAGGACAGCATAAGCGCTAGAAAGTGTATTGCACACACAATTACTGCTACCAACACCTACATGTAGACGCTAGGGGCGTGATTTCATCAATGCATTTGCACTACCACACTAGCAATGTGGGAGGTACGGACTGTCCTCATAGTGGGCGAGTTCAAATTCTAGTTTCCAATAGAGGGAATGACTAGGTTACCAGGAAAATCATTTTCAGTCTGGAACCGTTCAGGGTATGGCGGGAAAATTTCAGAAAAACTGGTTAAAACTGAACCCGAATTTTTAATTTTGTGTTATGCTTTAAACACAGATTTGTTGAAATTAAAGATTGAGGCCAATTGGGGCCTCTAGCATTAATTAAACGTTTCTTTCACAAATCCAAAACAGTGTTTTTTAAAAAGATATTTCTGATTTATTATATGCTGGTACTACAAAGCAACAGGATTTGGAAAAAAACCCTCTAATTTAATTAAAGAGAGGCGAATTCATTCAAATAAATCATCTGATCCAATAAATACTCCTTTTTATATTTCCTATATTATTAATTCATTGGTAATTTTGCCTAATTACTTTCGTAAGCAGTTTATAATATCCGTATTCATTGAAAAGTGTAGAGTTTATGCGCGCCATTTTTGCGGTGCAACCGGTGCAAGTTAGGCGATCTCATTTCGCGATACGGCTAAGCTTGTGTGGGTTGAAAATGTCTTTGTGACGTAGCTTGTAATTTAAAGATATTCTAGATTTTCTATTTTCCTGGTAGAGTGCAATGTAGTGAATGCATTTTAGTGCACTGCCTTGTTTGGAGCGCACGTCACATTGCAAATACGTCTTTTTACAAGCTTTTATTTAGTTTCACCTGTCCCGTTGTCTGTCGTTCTGTAATCAAATCTTGCAACTTAAATTTGATCCACTTCCCGGATTCCAATTGAGCTGAAATTTAGAATGCATGTATAAATCGGATGACAATGCAATGTTATTGTGACATAGAGCTGATCTGATGATGGAGCTGGAAGGTGGCCATAGGAACTCCGTAATTAAACGATGCAACCCTAACGAGTTTGAGCTCATTGGATTAGTCTTGACGAGTACTTTGATACTATATGGTAACCAGGGTCTGATGATGGAGCCGGAAGGTGGCTATAGGAACTCCGTAATTAAACGATGCAACCCTAACGAGTTTGAGCTCATTGGATTAGTCTTGACGAGTACTTTGATACTATATGGTAACCAGGGTCTGATGATGGAGCCGGAAGGTGGCTATAGGAACTCCGTAATTATACGATGCAACCCTATCGAGTTTGAGCTCATTGGATTAGTCTTGACGAGTACTTTGATACTATATGGTAACCAGGGTCTGATGATGGAGCCGGAAGGTGGCTATGGGAACTCCGTAATTAAACGATGCAACCCTATCGAGTTTGAGCTCATTGGATTAGTCTTGACGAGTACTTTGATACTATATGGTAACCAGGGTCTGATGTTGGAGCCGGAAGGTGGCTATAGGAACTCTGTAATTAAACGATGCAACCCTATCGAGTTTGAGCTCATTGGATTAGTCTTGACGAGTACTTTGATACTATATGGTAACCAGGGTCTGATGATGGAGCCGGAAGGTGGCTATAGGAACTCCGTAATTAAACGATGCAACCCTATCGAGTTTGAGCTCATTGGATTAGTCTTGACGAGTACTTTGATACTAAATGGTAACCAGGGTCTGATGATGGAGCCGGAAGGTGGCTATAGGAACTCCGTAATTAAACGATGCAACCTTATCGAGTTTGAGCTCATTGGATTAGTCTTGACGAGTACTTTGATACTATATGGTAACCAGGGTCTGATGTTGGAGCCGGAAGGTGACTATAGGAACTCCGTAATTAAACGATGCAACCCTATCGAGTTTGAGCTCATTTGATTAGTTTTGACGAGTACTTTGATACTATATGGTAACCAGGGTCTGATGATGGAGCCGGAAGGTGGCTATAGGAACTCCGTAATTAAACGATGCAACCCTATCGAGTTTGAGCTCATTGGATTAGTCTTGACGAGTACTTTGATACTATATGGTAACCAGGGTCTGATGTTGGAGTTGGAAGGTGGCCATAGGAACTCCGTAATTAAACGATGCAACCCCATCGAGTTTGGGCTCATTGGATTAGTCTTGACGAGTACTTTGATACTATATGGTAACCAGGGTCTGATGTTGGAGTTGGAAGGTGGCCATAGGAACTCCGTAATTAAACGACGCAACTCCATCGAGTTTGGTCTCGTTGGATTCGTCTTGACGAGTCTCTTGCTCTCGTCCCATATTAATTATATATGATTGATTGGATGGATGACCCAATGCCAAGGTGAGCACGTGCCGAGGGCTGAATGGTATGAGGGTGTTTAAACATGTCTTGCCGCTAACGTTGCGCCTCAGGGTACACTGATAGAAGGATTTGTTAATATTTAATAAGCTTTATTAACTGTTAATAAATGATTTTTTAACGTCACTGGATTTAATAAATATTCATTAACAGTTAATAAATTATTTATTAAATACGATTTATTAAATATTAATATATATTTGTTAACAGTTAACAAATATTTATTAACAGTTAATAAATATTTATTAAGTAGAATTTATCAAAGTTTTAAAGTAGGTTAAGATGATTTTTGTCTATAAGCAATCTTCATATCATATGACATTTCAAGCGAGACAAATTCACACTCAACAAAATATTTATTAACTGTTAATAAATATTTGTTTACTATTAATAAATATTTATTAAATATTAATAAATGTACTTTTCTCCCAAATAAATATTTATTAAATGTTAAAAAATATATATTTATATTTAATAATTCGTATTTAATAAATAATTTATTAACTGTTAATAAATATTTATTAAATCCGTTAAAAAATCATTTATTAACAGTTAATAAAATTTAATAAATTTCATTAATATCTTTTAATAAATCAAATTATTAATAGTTAATAAATCCTTCTATCAGTGTACCAGGGCGAACCCTGTTGTATTGTAGCCCTTATCCCCCTACAACGGACCTCTGGGGGGATGGACCGTTATTTGTCCTATACTCGTGGGAATAACATGAAGAAAACAGAAACAACTACACAAAGAAAACGACGTTTAGAGAAGGCGAAATTGAAGAGACAGGAGAAGATTGCTAATGAAAGCGATGTCCATAAGCGGCAACGCTTAGAAAAAATAAGTTTAGCTACTGCTAAACATAGAGAAAACGAATCGTTAGAACAACGCACACATAGGCAAAATACCGACAGAATACATACACAAGAGAGAAAGAAAAACGAATCTCTAGAACTACGCACATATAGGCAAGATATCAATAGAATAAATACACAAGAGAGAAGGAAAAACGAATCTCTAGAACAACGCATAATTAGACAAGATATCGACAGAATACGTACACAAGAGAGAAGAAAAAATGAATTACAAGAAGAACACTTGGCCAGGCTCGACAGGAACAGAATGCTCAGGCAAGCAAGACAGCTATCACAAACAGCAGAGGAACGCATTGTAACAGCACAGAATGAACGGCAGAAAAAGATTAACCAGAGGAATGTGCAACGTGGTAGCATTGAGTACTTTAATAATGCGATAAATACATTACGAAGATATTTTATCAAAGTATGCTTCCGAGATCGGATTAGACTGCTGTGTACAAGTGTTCACATTATTACAATAACTAACAAGTGATTACAAACTTTCAACATTATTGATATTTAAATCAGTACATATTACATATTATCATGTGAACGAACTACGGACTTCATAACGGAATAACGCTGCTACGCTTAGCAAACTACGTCGTAGTAAATCTCGAATTAAAAATAGAGGTACTAAAAAGTTAAAAATAAAATTAAAGAAAAAAAAACCTTTTTAAAAACAAGCTTTTATTATTTGTTTATAAAATGAACTAAAAATTTATAAATAAATTAACTCTAAAACTTTCACCATACATAATTATTCAATCTCGTCCCCCCTCTTTATCATAGTCCCCATTTATAAATGAAAGCGTGTTACATTTAATACAACACAACATTTTCCTCAAGCTATCACAATGTAACACGCTTTCATTTATAAATGGGGACTATGATAAAGAGGGGGGACGAGATTGAATAATTATGTATGGTGAAAGTTTTAGAGTTAATTTATTTATAAATTTTTAGTTCATTTTATAAACAAATAATAAAAGCTTGTTTTTAAAAAGGTTTTTTTTTCTTTAATTTTTTTATAAATATTCGCACACATTAAATTAATAGCGATTGCGTTGTTAAAAGTTTAAGAGACAATTATGTTGGGCAATTTTAAACACCCTATAATATAATTAATTATTGATGGAATCTGTCAATGTTAACCAGTATTTTTACTCAATGAATCATTTTGATGAAGTCGCAGTAACGTGACTGCTATATAATTGTTATAATAAATTCGCCAGCATATTGACTTTTAAAACACGCATTATTAAATGCGTAGATAGGTCCAATCAAAAAAACGTCAGTTAACAAAGATGGTAATGGCGTTTTTGTTGCAAAAGCAGATGCAACTACTAACTAAATTAAAACTAAAATATGAATCTGCAGGAACTAAGGAGGCCAGAAACCATAAAAATTGGAATCATTTATTTTTCGGCCAGTTCACCTTAAAATAAACATGTGGCGCCATCTGCAGAATTTCATTGGTTATCATACAGATGGAAGACATCAAAACAAAAAGTTCCTGTTTTGTAGTTGTCTACCTGGTACAGTATATTGCAACATAGGGGTCGCTACAAGTTTAAGGTTTAACAACGGCATCATAGGACATTTTAGTCTATACAAGTCCCGATCTCCAAAGACCGTGACTAGTAAAGATTTACAAGACTGACGTCGTTTGTCCACAACGTTGTTTGTACAAAACGTGCTCTTGTCCATTTATGGCGTGCTAGTACTTGAAGGTGTCCCATTGGTTCACCCCGCTGATTAATATACAAGTTGGGAAGATTGATTAGATTAATCCTGTATTTCCTTCACTTTAGAGAAATGCTCGAAAATTCGAAATTGATTATTGATAAACAATATTGAGATAGGGGGCTAATCCCAATTGTTAACACCCCTTTGTGCCTGTTGGCCTTGTTTTATACTGTCTCTTGCTGATTTGGAACGGTGGTAATAGAATGATTTTCTTATTCTTCAGGTATTCTTTTTGGTGGCAAATCAAAGACAGTGAAATTATTTGTCTAGGATTTAATCAATCTTACTTCGGACACCGCAGTAGGACAGGAGGAGCTGTAGGCGCAAGTTGTCGTTGTTCATTTGTTTTAATATGACGACGTCAGCGCAAAGCAGCCCAAAGCTACTAGGAGACCATAAAGCGTTTGCAGGTTGCTATATTTACAATCTGACACACGTGGACTGCCTACTAATGCGCATGTGTGGAAATTCTTACGACTAGCTCTATAAAGTGTGGAAAAATAAGTCGGGCGATAGGGGGAAACTACCTTAAATCCTTAAGTTGGCTTAATTATTTAAAAAAAGGAAACAAAACTGCATTTTAGATTTTCTAAAACTCGCTTGCCGCACTCGATGCCAAAAAGAATTCTACCTTCTAAAAAGAATTCCATTTTAAATTCGGACACGTAAACTTGTGGCCAAACAACAATTAAACTAAATATTTTTTTTGCCTTTAAATATTCTTTTAAAAAAGAATATGCCAAGTGTGTTATTCAAAATATATTATGGAGCATTAAGATTCCGCCTACTTAAGGATTTAAGGTAGTTTCCCTCCAGGGCCCTACCTGACAGTATTGCTACGACGCAAATTGGCGTCAGTGCTACGCCGTGGCTACGCCAAAGAGTTAGTGCTACGCCGTAGCTGTAGTTGGAATACGACAATTTTAAAGGTACGACGTGTGCTCTTCATCCGCTTAGTTCACTAGTATTGTTGGGTATCTATAGTCCGGTCAAATTAGACATACGAAGTTACCTAAATTCCCACCAAGCTGAAAATCAGTAAGATTGTTTGAAATATCATTAAAAACAAAATTTGAAAGTTCCCCATCTTTCCCTTGTAAGGAAAAAAAATTATTCAAGGTCAAAGGCAAAAAAAATGAGTTTTTCGCGATTTTCAGAAAAACGGTAAGTTTTATCATAAAAATATGTCAGACAAAAATTGTAGATCATAAAATTATCTACAAAAAATTAATTTATACTTTTTTTTCTACGAGCCACCGTTTTTGACATATAACGATTCAAAAAGTTGTAAAAGTTGTAATCATAATATGCACACGTTTCCACGCCACCTATGAGGTAGTGTACTTAGCAAATAAAACAATAATCTGACATTTTTGTTATAAAACTCAAAACAGCACAATATAGGTTAGGATAAACACGTGTTTTCACTACTAACTGGCGTTCAAGACTAACAGTATTTCATTTATTATAGCAGGTATAAGACCCTAGCCACGCACACAATTGAACAGAGGACAGATGTTTTCTCAAGGTTTCAATGGCGTATAAATTAAGGGACTGGGCTTCATTTTACCTGATATTCTTATAGTTATAACTTATGTATATTTTATATTAGTATATAAATTACAATAACTGATAGAAAAATATTTTAACGTATATTACAACTATAGAGATGTATATATACGTGGCGTACTCATGCATATTATGACGATTACAACTTTTACAACTTTTTGAATCGTTATATCTCAAAAACGGTGGCTCGTAGAAAAAAAAGTATAAATTAATTTTTTGTAGATAATTTGATGATCTACAATTTTTGTCTAAGATATTTTTATGATAAAACTTACCGTTTTGCTGAAAATCGCGAAAAACTCATATTTTTTAACCTTTGACCTTGAATAATTTTTTTTCCTTACAGGGGAAAGATGGGGAACTTTCAAATTTTGTTTTTAATGATATTTCAAACAATCTTACCGATTTTCAGCTTGGTGGGAATTTAGGTAACTTCACTCTTATTTTTTGGTCTAATTTGACCGGACTACTAGCCCAACAACGAGGCGACGCGCTGATGACGGGCACAGCTGATACCTCATCGAGTAGACTACGTGACTTACCGCACGACCACACAACGACGCGCGGCGATTAGGCTGCGGTGCGGCGCTGCAACAGGCATTCAAGCTCTGGTCGCCATCAAGAACGGTAGTCATATCAACCATAATATTAACTCGGGATCGTTATTCTTTGGAAGACAATTAATTATCTATTTTCATACAGTCCACTGGTTTTATTTAACACTGAGCCCGAGGGAATCCTGAACAAGTAGCGTTAATGTTGTTAACAATCTACACGGAACAACAAGTTAACGAGTCTGTTATTTATTTTTTCGATCTTGACTTATGATTTCAATTATTTAGTACTGATACATTCTATGTACCTTCTGAAAGTACATCAAAGACAATCTTGTGTTGTTGTCTTCGAACAATAATTTTAAATTGGCGTCATAATATTTCATTAGTAGCTTTTGCGAGAAAGAGCCAAAACATTCTCATACATTCTCACAAACGTCCACTTTTATAATATTAATAGGATTCTTAACAGTTTTCAAATACATAAGTACTTACTTGGCTTAAATTTAACTGCAAAAAAGTTCAGAAAGAGGGTGGGGTCCCTTTTAATGGAGTCAATATTGTTATGAAACTGGAGGTTGGAAAATTTATTGGAAGTTTAGACGAAGGAATTACATTGTCGTGAAAATGTTGATGGGTTTTTTCCAGAAAAAAAGTAGTACTATTTCAGCGCCAAATTTCAGTCAGATCAGTTCAGCCGTTCTGGAGTGGTTGAGTAACAAAACCAAAGCTATCCCTCCAAACTTTTATATTTATATTTTTTGTAATTTTCGTTTAACAAAATTATCGTATTTGTAATCTAAAAACGGCAAACATTTAATTCTACTAGATAATAATTATAAAAAGTTGTTTACCTATAATTTGCATTTGAATACGAAACGGTAAATTTAAAAACTCGCCACCATACTTATTATGTATTACGTACAAAAAATAAGCAAGCAAGTAGCAGTTGCATTTATTGCCCTCTCGGATCAAAAACATTCTGTAAACCGAGACTCCTAGACTAGAATTGCGTACGTTGTACTAGGCTTCCATATGAGGGAGCAGGTTCATTTCTTAAAAAAAATGTCAGATTAAACGCTCAAGAGACGGCGATTGTGATTTTATAACAACACTAGCTGTTCCTCGCGGTTTCACCCACGCTGCTCAGCACCTGTTGGCCGTAGCGTGATGTTATATAGCCTATAGCCTTCCTCATGAAATGGACTATCCAACACTAAAAGAATTTTCCAATTCCAACCAGTACCTAGTCCCTGAGATTAGCGCGTTCAAACAAACAAACAATCAAACTCTTCAGCTTTATAATATTAGTATAGTTATCCATACGCAAAATACGCGCCTCAGACGTGGAGTTGCGGACACCAGCCCGTTTTACAATACAATAGTATAGTTATCTTAATATTATAAAAGTGAAAGTTTGTGAGGATGTATGTTTGTTGCTTTTTAAAAACTACTATCACTACTACTAGTTTTGATGCAACTTCACAATTTAAAAAATTACTTATCAAATCAGCTTACATAATATATCAGAATAACACAAAGCCATTCTTAAAGATATATTGAATAAAGCGAGTAAAACCGCAGGACGCACCTAGCAATATCTTATAAAGAAAATACCCAGGCTTTAAAAAATATCTTTACTCAACCTTATTTACTGTGAAATAATGTTCTTGTGTTTTTCTTGAATATGCATTTGTAAAAGATACTTTATTATACAATTTAAAACATTCTATAGGTACCTGCCTAGCAAAAATTCGATGTTGCTTGATCGTATTTTCAAAAATAAGAGAGAAGAAAAGTTCAATAATCCAAATATTTTTCGAACTACTTTTGTGCATCCATTGCTCGGTCTATACAAGGTGCGCCCACCCAGAGAGATGGAGAGATTCGTCGCCATGGAAACCTAACCCGTGTATGTTACTAGTGCAACAGGGATCAGAAGGAGGTACCCTGTAACATTAACTACGTGTGGCAATATGACCAACATTTTTATATTTGTGTGCATAACCGCGCCTTCAAGCAGTTTCAAAACAGGTTGAAGTTATTTATTTATTATCACACAAGGTCCAGAATAAATACTATAATTTCTTATTCCCAATATTAACTATTAATTATTCTTATCGCAGTAGCTTTCATATCAGTCTTCCGTTGTTTCTAAATTATATTAAAAAAAAAACAACTTTCAAAGACATGGAAGGGGGGGATCACTTTGAAATAAAGGTACAAACTCAGGGCAGTGGAGTTGGTAAACGGTGAAGAAGAATTTCATACTAGATTTCCCAAATCATAAAGGAAATACGTTTTTTTTTAATGTAAAACTAGCTGCATCCCGCGGTTTTACTCGCGTGGTGATAGAATATACAATATATCTTTTTGAATTGTAGCCTATGTGTTATTCTGATGTGTAAGCTATATTATTGTGAAATTTCATCAAAATTGATTCATTAGTTTTTGGAGAGCAACTAGTATTCTTACATTTCCTCGCAAACTTTTGCTTTTATAATAGGATTCACAATTATCCTTGACCAACCATACCCGTATAATACTTTTCCTTCCGAAGACTGTCGCCAACTAGCATAGAGTGACAGGGTGCTCCAAAATCTACTATTTCTGGTTCATGTTATGCTGGTGTTTCTGGCACGTGCACCCAATCCATGGCAACGAAGCTCCGTTCTACAGATTGTTTGCACAGTACACAGCTCAGTGAGAACGGAGAGATTGAATGAAATTTCTACCACTACTGAAGGAGCACAAGTGTTGCAGTCCCCCTTCTATTGCTATTGCATATCCCCTTTCACTTTTCAGATATGTCCGTCGCACATTTGCATACAGATGAACGTTCCTGTTCTGTCTCGAGGTGTGTGTATTCGTTGCGAGATTGTAGGACACACATCCTTGTACTCATGGTAACCTGGTGCACCAAATCTATTTATAGATTTGACCTGCACCCATGCATGACCCCTACGAAATGTATGGGAAAAGATTTTTCTATTGAGTTTCAGTTTATTTTATTGACTTCTTCCTACCTTATGAGAAACAGGTGCGATTGGTATTAAAATTGTAGTTTTTTTCAGAGAATGTGTCATTTTCTAGCTAATTTTTTTGGGGAAACCTGTTATTCAAAATAAAAATAATGTAGTAAATAAAGTGGTAATAATAAAAACTGTAGCTTGGACCCTGTTCCGGATGCTGGTGGATATTTATTATTTTTAATGTTTATTTTTTTTAAGAAATATGTAACAGTATGTATGGAAATGAATAAACGAAAATAATAACCAGTTGTTCTGTGGTGTCCCTTCCATGCTGTATTGTATAAATTGTAATTCACAGTTTAGCCGTAACACCAGTTACGGAGATATTAGGGGTCAAAGTTCCAATATTTTCACTTTGTTTTTTCTCAGGTATAGTCTAGAACAAAAAAAAATAATAGCGGGAAAAAAAGAACCTTTCAACTTTAGAGTTCCAAAACAGAACGTTATTCTCAAATTCTACCATTTTACAAATTAGTGTACTAGGTATGCACATAAAACACTTGCACCAAAATGCAATGGAGAAAGATATAAGAAATAGATATAAGGTAAATTGTAGGTGCGTTAGACAGGAATAAGTGGAGGGAATTAGAGGAGGCCTATGTCGCGAGACAGCCTGACGTGTAGGCCTACTATGGCATCTTGAGGCAGAACTTATTCTACTGAGTGAAAGAGATGGTGCTAGACACCCTGTATAGCTCTGTCCCTTTCCCTCAGCGGAATAAGTTCTGCTTTAACACGTCATGGTAGGGTAGCTGGTAGCTGTACAATATAGAGAATTAACATTAGAATAGTTATTAGTAATAAGTTATTGTTACTACCTAAATTTGTATTGCAAGGTCATAGTAATAAAGGCTATTTTTATTTTATTTATTTAAAGGTACCTATGTATATAAATATATGTATGTATATTATAGGTGTAAAACCATGCAGATGTGCAGCCTGCTACCCTACCATGACGTCTTAAAGCTGAACTTATTCCACTGAGGGAAAGAGACAGAGCTGTACAGGTTATCTAGCATCATCTCTTTCTCACACAGAAATAAGAACTGCTATAAGATGTCATGGTAACAATCCTGTTCACTGATTGGATCCGGTGGACCGCTGACGTCACGATGGGCCATGCAGGTATTTGTTATATTGCTTTGGCGTTTATGAATCCCTAGTAACACCGGAAGTAAAACTGTTTTCCCGGTCTGGACGAGATTCCGCGCCTGGCGTATGCCATATAAATCTAACATTCTAGAGTCTTCACTCGGCTTATTTTAATATCAGTAGATTGTTTTATTTATGAAAATGTGAAGGTGATGGTTTGACTTTATTCTCACATATTGTAATTTTAAATGATGCAATTTTCAGTTAGCAGGTAGTTGAAAAATTACCTTTAGAATATAAAAAAAATATGTTAAATTATCTGTCAAATGACGTCACGACCAGCGATAGGTCTTCTTCGCATGTCATTATTTTACCCACGCCTCGAAGTAGTGTAAGATCTTGGGTCATATTTGTTTATTTTTAAAGATTTAGCTGGTTCTTACAATTTCTGACTGTCAAAATGTCGTCTTATTCTCAGCTTTTCTATTTGAATTCTATCAAAATGTTACTTCAATATATCAACGAACTTTTAAAGTATTGAAAAAATGTTTTGGCGCCTGGTTGACTCATTGGTTACCATTTTGAGAAACAGTCACTTTCAACAATGATCACGCGTCTCAAGATTGTTGTAGAATACCAACGTTTTTTAAATGACGTTTGTTTGCTACACACCTGTTCTGTAATCTGAGTTCCTAGTCCTCTAAAAGCGATCTAGTTTAAAAACACTATTAAAAATCGGGTACTGACAAGAGGGAGGAGACTACATAACATAGTTGCGGGGTCAATGAGAAGTATTTTCTTAATTGAATTGATTTTTTTTAAAATAATAAATTGATAATTGAATAAATGACTTTTGATAATTTTAGTTACCTTGCTATTGTTGTATTTTCAAATATTATCTCAGTACTTCTTTGTAGTTCTCGCTCATACTTGCTGTCAAAGTTCATAGGTGCTCGGATTAAGATGCATTACGCAGATGACATACAATTTAAATAAATGGAATCATTTAGGTCAAAACTTAAAAAAAAAACCTTCAGTGATGGTACACAGTACAACTTGCTAGCTCATATCAGTTGCTATATCCATCCGCAGGATGGCATTTAATTTTCGTTCATTCATTGAGGGATAGAGTATTTGTGACAGAAATGTCAATACGTAAGCTTTCCATCTCTCTCTGGCTTTCAGTCCACTTTATCTCCTACAACTTATAGTATCCTGGTATATAAGCGTTAAAGTCAGCGTCCGTTGCGTACGCCGCCACAACGGGTTTTAAAGATAATACGAATCAAAAACAAAATAATTTTATTTCACAGCCTACATGGGCACTTATAAAACGTCGAGAAAAGGTGCACGGTTCGGGTTGGTCGATTCCTATCGAGAAGAACCGACAAGAAACTTGGTTACTCTTTTAAAATCATTTGGTTTTACAATGTTGTTGTTACAGCGTTAGTACTCAAGTATGAGAGGACAGAGTAGGCCCGACAATAAGTCATTGCTTACTTTACAAAATCTATACTAATATTATAAAGCTGAAGAGTTTGTTTGTTTGTTTGTTTGAACGCGCTAGTCTCAGGAACTATTGGTTGGAATTGGAAAATTATTTTAGTGTTGGATAGTCCATTTCTTGAAGGCTATAGGCTATATAACATCACGCTACGACCAACAGTTGCTGAGCAACGCGGTTGAAACCGTGGGGAACAGCTAGTGTAAAATAAAATCATACGTTAACAAAAGTTAACAAGCATCTTTAGAGTCTACCATGAGTCCAACCATGTCTACTCATTCACAACGAATTGGATAAAAAAGAATCTATACAAGATTAAGAAAAATCTTTCCAAAATCAGACCGTATATGTATTGTTTTATGCACGATTAACTAAATTTCAATTTCAAGTTATAAAAATACTTACTGGCGCCCGCGGCTTCGCCCGCGTGATATAGAATGTAGTTAGTTTAGTATGTGTTATTCCAAACTATAATCTAGCTTCCAAACCATAACAAACATCCATACATCCTCACAAACATTCGCATTTATAATATTAGTAGGATAAATAATTGACTCATATACACATTTTGGTTTAAAGAAAAGATGTTAACAGTTTTCAGATTCGCAACAAATATTGCTATGAATTTATTGCATGGCAAAACTTGTACAACTGAATTTATTTCGAATCTTAATGGGTTTAGGTAAACCTTAAACACAACGTTAGTTGGTTAATGAATAGCTTTTTTGCCTTATTTGATAAAACTGGAGTAAAAATTTTACTGATCTTACCGTGTCGTCATTCCTTGAATGAATTGTGTGGGTAATAATTTCATGAAAAACCACTATTTTATGGAATTTCATTCCTATAACAGTTTTATTTAGATGTTTTTGTTTATTTTGAAAGTTCAAAATATCACCCGAGGAAATTAATGTGAACAGCGGCGGAAAAGGTTCACAACAGCTCAAATACGCTTCTGAATACTAGGGGCGCATGAGGCAATCAGTAGTTCGATGATACCATTCTTAATAGTAAGTAAGTGTTGAATTTGTCCACTATTTACACTTTATAGTTTATGATGGTAGAAGTTCTCATAAAATATAAATAAAGTTTATAAAAGTAAAAACTACTTATTTTGTTGCGGCAAATTAAATTAATTAGATCAAATGTCATGTCGAGTTATAAATATAAAATTAACTAACATTGAAAACGGTTTGATAATTTATAGTCTTCCTAGCTAGGCTTTAAAAAAAATATTTTAAAGTTAAGATTTTGTTAGAGATCATAAACAAATGAAACCTCTTCTTATTTTCATGATGAACCTTCTAGCCTGATATGTCCTGCTAGTAATTTGCTCACGTTGCGTTGCCATGGCGACTGACGTTTTCAGCAACCGATTTCGTAGTGAATGGCAAGAGCGAGAGAGAGTTAGCACTAGTACTATGAAAGTTGCTTTTCAAGAATCATGCTCATCCCACTGTTAGTACTAATAGTTTAGAAAAAGATTGTAAGCTTGCTGTTAAATTGAAACAGCCGTATGTCACCATTTGCAGCATCGAAAAAACCACTTTCTTTGAAAAAAAGCTATGACTGCAGCTTTGCGTTAGCAAAAGTGTTTCCAGCCTATCTTAAATTTACTAAAGTGAGTTTGTTTGTTTGTTACGTTTTCACGCCTGAATGGCTAAACCGATTTTGATGAATTTTGGTACAGAGATAATTGAGACAGTTTTTTTTAAGGAGGTGACCACTTCCCATTCCCTCTCGCTCCAGACCATGGCCTGAACCAGGGCCGGACGCGAGAGATCGCCGCCGCCGATCGCCTCCACGAGTGCACGGCGTTTCCTCCCACCCGATTACGTGCAGGAACCTCCCGAAACTTCCGTGTCCGGTGAGGACCTGCGTCAGGCGGTAGGTGAGGACATTTGCCGCGGTAGCGGAGTTTCCCCACGGTGTAGTGCCTCCACGTGCCACTCAAACAGGAGCGCGAGGACTATTGCCCATAGATCTAGTTGAGACCCTGGAGATGGAAACAGGCTTTTTTTTAAAAAAAAGTGAGATATGAGCAAAAGGTAAGATAAGGGAAAACTTAACTTTGCTATTACAATAAATCAGGTGCAATGGTAAAATGCTGATTTGTAGGTAGCAGGTACCTACAAATCAGATAGGGGAACTGTGTTACCCCGAAGTTAACGCGAGCGAAGGCGCGGGCAAAAGCTAGTTAATGAATAAAGGTGAAAACTATTTTATTTTGTAATATCTTCATTGTAAATACCTTCATGGCCTTTTACTAAAGCACAATGTTTTGAGTGCGTTACATTGACTTTTGCTTTAAGCCGTGCATTTCTATCCAAAAGAGGACACTTTTTCAGGAGTGGTTCAGCAGAATTATTTGCTATACTTCGTTTAATGAACAGAATTCTTGGTTAATTTGGCTTCGTCAAGTTTATGTACATACTAATAAATACATTAGTTCTACTACAATAAATATGTAGTTGAACTGCTTTGTAAATAGTTTGTTGTTCTATGAAGCAATTGTTACCAATCAATGCAAATATCTATTTTGGAACTTGTAACAAAGTTACAAGTTCACATTCTACATACTTTTTAGTTCATGAGCAAAAGACATAGACTGTATAATAACCCTTTTTGATTTTTGGACAGTCAACTTTTAAAATTTTCAAGTTCAATCGTACATATCCCGGACAAAGATCACGTCTTGTTGTTTCGCTTTGTATTAGCTAAAATACCATATCTCGACGTTTATGCTCTGCTAGTACATTCCTTTGCGGAAAAAACCTACTGCCCTAGTACTAACTCGAAGACTTATAAACTTTTCGATATAATTTTAGACTTATTTAACCGAAGTATAATGAGTCTAAAATTATATCGAAATATTTTACTCCGCTATTTGTTATATTTTTATCAGAAATGCCCATTATTAACAAACTACAAGCATACTTACAATAATTATTAAAATTCTGAGTTGTATTGTATTACATGATTTAAATAATAAGACAAAATTACATAATAGGTAGGGGTATGATGGGTAGCTCGCGAAGTGCAAAAGATTCAATGTTTTTCTTTTACAGGCTACTTTGCCAGGAAAACAGGTAACTTTTTTCTTTCACACAATCTAGTTTCTTTGAAAAATGTTACCCTAGTAGCCGGGTGACACGTTTATACGCGATGCCAGCTCTCTGTTTATTAACTCGTGAAAATGGTGGGATGCCGAAATCACCAATATTTTGACTGGTTCGCATGTTAATAGAAGATTATTATATTAAACTAAAAAAATCTTTGTAATACTTTTTTACCTAGTCTGGGTTTCCGATTGAGCCGAAATTTGACATTCAGACTTTGTTTTAAATTAAATGTAGTTGTAATGACGTTCTCACTGCTATAATGTTTTCGATAGAATATACAATAGCCGCATACAATGGAATGTAATACGCATATCGATATAGTTCTCGTAACTGCAAAAAATAGTTTTTTTCTATTTTCACCCGAACAGAGCATGGTCGCCCAAATGCTGATGCAGGGAAGCCAGCAATGGCTTCATTTATTGAGACTAAAACTGTTCTAACTTTTAAGCTGAAACCAACAATACAGAAATAAATTATTAATTCATAAAATTAATTAATTAAATATCTTTTCGTATCGCTAAAGTGAATACGAATATCCACGAGCACACTCGGTTTAGTTTTATTAGTTAAGATAACCATTTCATTTAGTCAGTCCAATGTTCTTCCACAGTTATTTCCAGTAAAACATGTTCTGCTATAACTTTCACACAATCAGTGTTTTATAATTTTTGGTACATTATAAATTTACGAACTACGAATAGATTTAAATAATAATAAAAAAATGTATTTCCGTGTTTCCATGAAGCAGTACTTTTGGACACGGCGCGAGTTTCTTCTCTCAAAGACACTAACCACCGATATCTCGTACTCTGATCCCGATGCTAGTGCCCACTAGCATCGGGATCGTATTTCATGTGGCTTTTTATATGTTTTTTTTTACAAATAGACCAACTGCACATTGCAATATATGATTGGGGCGGATCCTTGAATGATCAGATTGTTAAGTTGGCGGGGCGCAGCAGAAAGTGGTTGTCCCGAACTACTAGCACGTCATAAACGTGCCGGAGCATTTTGTGAAAACTGACACTCATAAGTTTTGCATGTGGCAAACTGGAGAACTAACTTTATATGCACTAAATAAGACATCTTCCCTAGCAAGCAGCGCCACCACTACATGCGCAAATGTTTGTCAGGTTTAAACTATTTGGCGCGCTCATTGCTTACATAGCCTTGATCTGTTTTTTCTGTTCCATGGCCTTGATTGTGTGTCACTAGCTGACCCGGCGAACTTCGTACCGCCTAGCTGTCAATGAATGTTGTGTTGCTATTTAGCTGAACTAATTTAGGCTTTGATGAACGTAATAAAATTATACAAAATAAATATTAATATAGATAGATATACAATAAAGACGTTTAAACGTTAAGTTATCGGTAATAAATTATATTATTAGTAATATGATTTTGTCTTTTCTCTGAACTGCAAATATTCCACATCACATCTTTTAAATTTCATCATTTCATTAGCAAACAAGTCCAACATAGGGTTGTCTTGAATGCTGTAAAGGGGAAGGTTTGAATTTGATCCCCAGTGTTACAACTGGGATATTCTTCTTCGTCATCGGCGTGTCGATTGTGGTTATAGATGAGCTTATACCAGAAACCGATACTTCAAAAACAAATGCTACATAGTAAGTATTTCTCCTGTATAGTGGATACGTTTAAAACAAATATTTAAACTCACATACACAAAGAGCCGACAACAACCAATAACCAGCTTACAACTTTAAAGACGATATCTAGTTTTACATTATAACAATCAGTTGTGTTTTGACACGATTACGTTTATTCATTTTAACACATGTAACTTAAAATTTTTCTTAATTAAAACATAGGGGCAAAAATATAAAAAAAAATGAGAGCCTACCGGTATCGGTAACAGGGGCCAAGCTACCGGCTGTTAGGCTTCTAGAGAGCGGAACCTCCCAACGATACGAGCCGAATCCAGAAGTACTGCTTTCTGTATCAAACCCTTGATCCAGCTGTTCAACGAGAGCATCGTCACGTGTTGGTCGAAACTCTTGGCAAATCAGCGATTGGCTGAAATGCATATCAGCACAATATACTTGATTTGGTTATATTTCTCGGTTCTTACGAGGTTTTCATCAGCAACACAACAGCCTTCGAATGCACATCCAGAAAACTTTCCTATGTTTATTAAATCCTAGTACTTCAACTATTTAATGGTCTGTATGGATCAATACTTTTCTTCGCCACGTGGTAAGCAAGCAGTAGTCGTTTCTGCCAGTGACCTAATTGCCTAGAGGCTCTCATTAGGCAGCTGGATCAAAGGCTTGATACAGAAAGTGGTACTCTTGGACACAGCTCGTATTGTTATGAGGTTACTTTCTCGGGAGCCATTGCCGCTGGTAGCTTGGATACTGTTCCCGTTACCGGTGTGTTTTATTTTTAATTTTAGTATTGTTAAATAAGATTTATATCAATCCCACTATCCTACTAATATTATAAATGCGAAAGTTTATGAGTATGGATTTATGTTTGATCCTCTTCCACGAATAAGCTACTGAACGGATCTTGATGTTTGGCACAGATGTAGATTATAATCTGAAATGCACATAGTATCCACTATTGGGATATTTTTTCGATATGACGCGGGCGAAGCCGCGGGCGCCAGTTAGTATTTGATATATGCATAAAAATGAATAAACGATATATATATAATTGTTGAGCACGTTGAGCATACTTACTGATTCTCTCACATTTTTTCACACAGCGAGAACAGCTTGGAATATTATAAGCTGACCAGGCTGACTTTGCCCTTTACTTTTCTGGATGTGAACATCAGCGCCACCTGCCGGATCCATTTTATTTTCTTCTTATACAATGAGCACCTTTTGATCACCAGCAAAAGTCAAAGCATCAAACATGTGACTAATTACTTAAGTAGATTTATCAAATTGATCTAAGGATCTATCTCTTATAGATTCAAATTTCCCCATGTTGAACTAGACATTTCAGGTCAAAAAGGTATCTATTATATAGTATATATGATACAAAATATATCGCACAGAAGGGAATGACTTAACAGAATACAATATTATTGTTGAACAAGTTTTGGTAAATATAAAAACTTAAAATGTAAAAGGGTGGCCGGCACATGTGGGACTTGAACCCACGACCTTCACGTTTCAACCCTGTACGCGAATGCTCTTTACTATCCAGCTGAGCTAATGTGCCAAGTACAAACTGCATCCAAATTCGCGTCCTGTTTCGTCCTTTTCAGTGCATTCGGTGACAGTAGCGCCCTCCGTCCTCCAAATGATTTTGACTGCGGGCCGACTCGGAACTAAAGCAAAATACTTTTGGAACCTAGCGCAACAAGTCCTACAAGATCTAGACAGATGGCATTTATTTCAGACCGGACCGCCTATTTTTTAATTTGAACCCTTTATTGTCTTTGTAGTTGAATGGTTGGTCGGTTGTGTCTATTTATATGTCCTCTATATTTATGCTAGGGCATAGATAAAAAAGATCAAATCTTTGATTGGTTAATTAATGATAAGCGTGCTACGTGAAACTAATACGTCTATAAAAATCTGCGACAGCAACGCAGTTGTCTACAGACAACAATAAGGCTTTGACATCAACTATTTGTATCTTGTACTATACAAAATTTATTTACTTTGACGTGACTGCTGAAATGATAAGTATTAAAAGTATGCTAGAAGCAGCACATCTGCTGCACCGACTATAAATAAATTGCGATATGGACACATGAGGAATGAAATATTTCACAAAAAAATAACTATTTTTTCATTGGACTTTTACTGACTATAAGCTATCTATGTTTTTTCTTTTGCCCTTTATGTTCCGGGGCCGCGGAATCTCTTTCGAAAAACCCGCAACCTAGGCAAGCAATGGCCTTTGTATGGCGTTTAAGGCGCGACTGGAACACAAACTCGCCGTCAACACGGCATGTCGTCACCAGACGACAGTGACCTACATCTACGGTGGCCAGGAGTATTCTCGCGGCGCCCGACACCCGGAGCGTCAGCCGCGGCGGCTGGGTTGATATGAAGTTCTCTCCCTCAATCGTCCAGCCAGCACCACCATAACTACTTCGCAGTAGGAAGTCTCCGCTTACTATTCCCTTTCGGTACCGATCATAGACTGAACCTGGGCCGGATGCCAGAGGTAGCCGGCAGCGATCGCCTCTATGGGGACACTACGGTCCACCACAGTGTGCACTCGATATCGCTTAGACATGCTAACGGTTTCTCTTATCTTTGGCAAAGCTTTAGTCTCTATCATGTTTGCACACATTGACTGATATCATTTCTCGTGTTCCATGAAACAAAGAAAACAAATAAACTGAACAACTTTGTTTTCACCGCGAAACCTCAAATCGAGATTTTAATTGATCCGTGAAGTGACAGCTGAATTATCCAAAAAAAAAACATTAAATTATCCAAAAATACATGTGCTTTTTTTTTTAACAAAAATCCAGTTACTAAGTACTACACAGTACTATATTTTAAAATCTTATTATTTAGTAACATAAAACAAGTTTCGAATTTTATAACCAACCGGCTCCGAAGCAAAGAACTCTTTTGTATGGGATGCATAAGTTTATATTTGAAGAAAATGGAAATAGTCCTTTCTTAAAATGTTCCATGGGCATCATCGATGGGCCAATGGTGTCTAAGCATACGCCAGCTATACTATTGTATTGTGATAAAAATGACACAAATACCCTTTCTTCTCAAATCATACAAAGCTATACATATAAAAACATGTAATTCGTTGTAAGTCTTTATGACGCTGATATCCGCCTATCTCATTTTGGTCAAAGGATGAATACCTACGTAATAATGTTTCCGATCTTTTTAAGTATTAGGTTTCGGATGAAAAAATAAAAGGAAATAAGGGTATTGCTAAATAATTTTATACAACGTTCTATGATTATAAGATGTACAGGCATCTACACATTTGTGTAGTGTATTTATGGTTGTCCGTGAATATTTATTCTTTTTGGACTGCCTGTACTCGCCCCATTCTCTAAGTATTCCATCGGTCGGCGCATGCGTAGACTACGCATTCGGCCCCGTTGTCCTATGCTAGCTGAGATCTCAGCGAATGGAGCCAGTCAGTGTGAAAATTCTCGTGGCTCGGAATAGACACCATGCTTTTTTTCATGCTCTCTAACAACTAGCACAAAACTGGATGCACCAGCACTGCGTGCAACTAATATGGGTGCGTCCTTTGGTTAAAAGTTGTTTCGGGTCTGGCTGTTTGTGTATGTGAATTTAAATGTTTGTATCGTAGGTTGTAAACGCGCCTACGGTACAGGAGAATTCCTAGAACGGGGCAATGTTTTAAAAAGAAGTGTGTAATATTATTTGTTTAAATTAACACTACTTCACAAAGTCATCTGTACATTAAGGCTTATAAAAATGATCGTTCTGTCAATTTAGCTGAAAGAATCCCGGGCAAAACATGAAAAACAGAAGGATTTTTGTGAACTGAAAAATCGTTCGATATAGTTATGTGCAGTACTCATAAAATTAAAATATATGTAGTATGGACAAAAGTTGCTTCATGTCATCTGTAAGCTTAGATTTTCAAAACTACGCGACAGTTTTTAATGTTTTCATCGATACACACATTGATTCAAGACTTAGTTCTGGCACCAACGCGAAGGTTTAGGTCTTTGGTTAATTATTTGAAAACGTTCACAATATAAAAATACTATATTTATTTATAAAATAGTCCATTAAACATATTCTTTTAAATAAGATTTATTAGTGTTAAATTGGGACCAACCAAACAGCTAGGTTGGCACCCAGTCTAACACTGCCGTAAACTGCATAGAACAGGTCTTTTTATAGACGCCTGCAAATGAAACTGAGATGATACACCTGGAATCTATGTCAGCCTGGTTTATTCGTTGATATACGGCGTAGATGCTATATATACCTACCTATATTTGATTGATTACAGAATGATTAATATATTATGTTCGTAATAAATATCGATTATCTGGCAATTAACTTATTTTACTTTAGTTTTTTATTTGAGAAAAAAAAAACATAGACTTATACACTATTATGATTAAGAAATCATTGAAAGGAATTGGATCAAGGAGCAACTAACTACGTTTTATCCACATCATCAACACTCCACTCACACCGTCCAGCCCATTTTTTTTGGGGTGGCAAATCATCAAATAACTGCCCCCGCTCTGAGCGTGGGGGGGGGGAGAATTGTACTGACTAAGACCCACCCATGTTCCTCCTATTGCCCTTTACATTCTGGGGCCGCGGTATCTCTTTCGAACAACTCACAACCCCGGCAGGACCCTCCAGCCCTTATGCTCACAAATTATTTGGGAACGGCGCAGCATATCTGCTTCTTCCATACCTCTTTTAATCGTCACCTCATCAACCATCTCTTCACTACATAGTATAACAAAGTCGCCGTCTGTCTGTTGCTATGTTGTATGGATGCAAACCTTTAAAACTACACAACGGATTTGAAGTGGTTTTTTTATAGAAAGGATGGTTCAAGAGGAAGGTCGTCATTTGCTTATCTTTCTCGGCTTTCACGAGGTTCTCATCATGCGGGACTGTAATTACCTTTTATTATTAAGTGTCGCACAGCCACTAGATAGATATTTGAGATTAGATCTCTCCAGGACATGTTACATTGTCATAACTGCTACATACAGTCATTAAAAACTGCCATGACAAAAAAGCTGTAAACGTTGTTTATAAGGACATTCTGTAGTAGGTAGGTATATTTTGTAACAGCATTGCACCCGTGTGAACCTGGGGCGGGTCGATAGTCTTATATATAACAAATTGGAAGATACAGACACCAGTACAATACCACTGGTTAGCTTTATTAAAAACTGTTAAAAAAAAACTACAGGTACAGAAATAGGTAGTTAAGTTAAATATGTGTAAGCGTTCATTTATAGAGAGACTTTTTATCTGTTATTTTCTATTTCCGCTTAATCATACCAACTCTATAATACAGCTATTACTTAAAAAATTGCTAATATTATTTAGTTTATTTATTGTTCCTAAATAAACATCTCATGAGTCATTGCATAGACTATTCGATAGAAAACATTGTTTTATACTAAAAATTAACAACAAAGATACATTAACATTTTCAATTGGTGATGATTGAAATTTTGGTTGATGGTGAGTTTATTGACCTACATAGTGATTTTTACAAACATCAAAAACCAAGGACATAGTGTTATATCATAAATCATTTATTGGGTCACAACCTGCTCAAAACTAAACTTGCCCACATCATTGTTTATATTACACTAGCTTTGCCCGCGGCTTCGCTCACATTAAATTCGGGGTAACACAGTTTCCTGATTTGCATGTATTTTTCGTTGGTAACAAAGAGTGTGTGTACCGATTTTTAGCTTCTTACCTTGAAAACTGCGAAAAGTCCCATATAAATTTACTGCCCCTCTTTTAAGACATTGGGGGCAGATTACCAAAAAAAGATTCACGATGTTTTTTGGTATGCGGACTACATATTTGTAACTATAACAAATATGTAGTCCGCATACCAATTTTTAGCTTCCTACCTTGAAAATTGCGGAATGGGATGCTTCATACAAACTTCCAGCCCCTATTTTAGGGAAGTGGGGGGTTAAAAAGAGACAAAGAGCAGCCTACGTCCGTCTCTAGGTTCTCAACTATCTCTGTACCATAATTCATTAAAATCGGTTTGCCATTTTAGCGTGAAGACGTGTAACAAACAAACATGCTCACTTTCGCTTTTATAGTATTAGTAAGGATTTCATCTCCGCCTCACTTCAATTTTCTACCCCTTATAGTTTCTAATGTAGATAACAAAGTAATTTAGAAGAGAACGCGTTGCTTATGACACATTTAGCATTTATCTTGTAGCTCTTTCCAATTCCTGCTGTGCTAGTGTTTCTGGCAGGCGCACCGTTTCCATGGCAACGGATGCGATGCGGGCTTCTTTTCCGTGCTTTGCAGTTCATACAAACACTAGCTTTGCCGGCGGCTTCTCTTGCGTTAAATTCAGGATAACACAGTTTCCTGATTTCGTAATTTTCAAGGTAGAAAGCAAAAAAATTGTATGCGGACCATTTCTCACTAACAAAAACATCGTGGATCATTTTTGTTTTCAGAAATTAGCCCCCAACTCCTAAAAAGAGGGAAGTGAAAATTAAAAATGTGACTTTTCGTCGTTTTCAAGATAGGAAGCTAAAAATCTGTACATACACTCTTTGTTACCAACGAAAAATACCTGCAAATGAACGGTGTTACCTCGAATTTAAAGCGAGCGAATCCGCGGGCAAAAGCTAGTATTAGTCATAATTTGAATAGCTCCCATAGTTCCGGCGTAGCCTACTATAATTAGCTACTGCCCAGCGCTTAATTGCTTACCTACTTTTTGCAATCAATCACGCGGCAGTTAATATAGTTATGCAATTGTTCTGCCATATGAACCTTCACATTCTGCTCTCTACCTATCTCCTTTTGCAGTAGCATGGTGCGGGTGACATTAGACGAAAATATGTGGTTAGCACTTCATGTTAATACACCCCATCACTAACCATGTAAAAAAAATATCTGGAAATGATAGAAATAAAATGACAAAAAAAAAAAAAAATTTAAATTTTGAAAATAGTACTTAAAAAAATTCTAGCTCCTAAACTACAAAAAATCGCGGAACATACATGGAGGTAATTCAGGTACCCCTTAGCATAAGGCATCTAAATTTTTTCTTTCGACGCCTATCAACTAGCCACCCTGTATTGTGCCTCCACAGGGCCGTGAAGTTTTGAGTCTCGGAGCTAGGACATCATTCAGTGTCTGATTGTCTTAAGACGCCCCAGTACCCGATTCATTGCGATCATAATTTTACGCTTTTAAATTATGATTTCAAGTAATTTAATGGTTTACTAAAAGTAGTGTATCACAATCCCACAACTTATAATGAACCAAAAGCAGTTAACCCTTAAATTGTTTTATTTCACTCTCAAACCAATATTTGAAAAATTGGTTATTTTTGTTTTCATATCTAAAATATAAACTAGCATAATTATTTATTTAAAATGAAAACATATTTGAAATTTTAGTATCCCACAAGAGCTGCCGAAGTTTAAGGGATTCTATTTCTACCAGGATTGTATGAACGTACAGTAGTGGTTGCTTCACGTTCGTAGTACAGCTGTATAAATGGTAGGAGGTACTACCTACCATTTTCATTCAAGCACGGTACGAGGTGGTAGCTGAGGGTGGCTACATTTATTGAGGGTGGATACATATATTTGCTTACTTTGCTGTTTTCGTCTAGGCGACTGTTAATTGACTGAAACCATTAGTGTAAGCGAGAACACGATATTAAAAATGACAAACACATTCAGTAAACAAGCTTTAATCAACGCCATCTCTTAGTTGCAATTCGAATTAAGTATGTATTGAAAGTGAATCTCTTCGCTCATGAGGAGCCCTAGTACATTTTACGCAATCTAGTCTGTGAGTCTTTGACAATTTGGTTCGTGACGGCAATCAATGCGACTGCTACTTCTGCTCTCTTTTTTATTATGAATTAAGAGGTGCTGTTTTGGTTTAACCTTTCGAAGTTAAACGCATAATATGACAAAATATATAAAAGTAAATATCATAGATTAGGTTAACCCCTCCTTTTGCATTCACAGTCAGATCAAAGTTGGTAAATCTAAAGTTTAATCATGTCAATAGTTATTTAGTACTTACTGGCTGTGCAATTTTTAAATAAATTTCATTCATTCTTATTTTATAGTCGTTTTTAAGGACATGCCTGTTTTCTCATGATGTTTTCTTTCGTCATTTTGAGAGTAGTGAACCTTCAAGTCAACCAAGAAAACCTTCTTTTTTTATTAGCCCAGTTTGTCCCACTGCTAGCCAAAGCCTTTTCTCAATCACTTTTCTCAAATGACATAGACCACCCCTTTATATTATCAGGCAACGGAGATCAATAGATGATATACATAAAATATACTAATATTATAAAGAAGAAAAAAATTGTTTGTACTTGATAGGCTCCAAATCTATTGAACCAGTTTTAAATATTTTTACTTCAGTGGTAAGCAAGATTATCAAGAAGTAACGTAACATATATGCAGAGGTGAAACTGTTTGGTAGCCACCATTAAATAAACGTAACGTTTCTTGACGTAACGTTTCACGTTTCAGCGTGGTGTCGCGTAATCGTCGATACACAACACTTTATGGCCCAAAGTCTTAAAAGGATGATAGTGAGGAAGGTATACTAGCCGTGGGTACTTTAAGGACTTTTTGATCATTTTCCTTAATTATGTATGAAGGCCAGATTAAACCTGCCGGGGTAGCGGGTTGTTCGAAAGAGATACTGCGGCACTGGAACTTAAAGGGCAATAGTAGGAACATGGGTGGGTTTTAGTCAGTAAAAGTCTCTGAAAGAAAAGAGTAACTCAATAATTGTAAAAACAACTCGGAGACAAACGCAGAGGCGATCAAAATAAACAGTGCTAGCAGTCAGAGTCAAACACAAGTTACCGCAAATTAAATGCAAGTTTCATTATGCATATACAGAGTAAAAATGCAAGAAAATATTAAATTAATTAGAAATATGAATGAAATTATATTTATCAAGTGAAACAGTCACTAACATCGAAAAAAACGTCACATAGTTATGTGTCCCCTAGGTGGCGGATTAAAATCATGGTGAAACGAAATTTTATATAGGGACTGGTTTAGAGGAGTTTTTAAGTACAGGGTCCCATACTTAGGTGGTAGTTTAGGGGATGCTGGTGAAAACGGGCATCACACTCTCCCCGCTCCGCCTAATGCGGGGGAAGTTATTTAATGATTGCCCACCCAAAAAAAAGGCCAGTTTTAACAGAATTCTGTTGCAGGTTCAATCCGTAATCTAATTTAACAACCAGAAAATCACACAGCTTAGGAATAGTTTCTTAAAAACTTAGCAAATATTTTGATATAGATAAAATAATCAGTTTTAAAAATTACATTTACTTGGATTATAACTAGGGACTGATTTTGCGTCCAAACCAAGAAGTTAAAATCATTTTCGAACAGGTTACGTTTTTGTTTATTTTAGAATTCAAGCTACGCGCACGCTACTTCGTTGTCATGGAACCCGTTGGGGTGGGCCACGTGCTCAGAAGACAGTATTGATCTATCTAGACTGAACGAAATTTGAAGCACTAGGCTCTCATGTACAACTAAGAGGCTTTCAGGAATGTGGCTTTATAAACCGTACTAGCTCGTGCCATGGATGTTTAATATGATGATTCCATTTCCTTTTTAAGATTATTTAGATAGAACGCATCTATTACGTTTTGAAATTGCATGTTTTGTAATATAGAACAACAATATTATGTTCGGAAACTTATTAACCAATTTTTTAACCTTATGCAGATAATAAAGTATAGTATGGATAAAAAGTCAGTTTCCAGAAATTACTTTTAATAATAGTAAACTAAAAAGTAAAAAACTTCTGTATTTAAATGAATCTTATCAAATAAATAAAGTATGATCTTAAATACTTGTCTAGCATAGTCTAGGAATGTGATAATTAGAATGTCTATAAATTAGGAAACTGTGGAGTCCTTTAGGATAAGAGAATGAAGTTCGTTTTGATTTTTTTTCTCGATTTTAAATTACCTTACCACCTACACTACCTACACTAGGAAATATATTTTACAGTAGGAAACAGGTGATTACTATATCAGTCATTGACAAAAAATTAAAGTTCTAGAGAAAATCGTTATCAACTTCAAAATTTGAATGTTTAACTAAAATCAATGCCATCTGTCTCGTACGGTTTGTATCCCTGTCTTTCTAGGGACTTATGCATGCGTATGTAGTTCCTCGTCTGCCCGCAGCTGCACCCGTTCATTTTGGAGGGCGTCTGGCGCTACTGTCGATGTCGCTTAATGCACTCAGAGAAGCGATACAGCACCAGAATTTGAATACTATTTTTGACGGCACATTAGCTCAGCTGGGTGGAATAGAGCGTTGCGTATCCGAAACGCGAAGGTCGCGGGTTCGAGTCCCGCATGTGCCACAACTCTTTTTGTACTTTTTTAGTCATCATAATTAAATGTATTGCTGCGATAGATTGCTACATTGGCTCTGGCTAGTACCAACTGGAAATTATGGGGAGGAGCTTTGCGTAGCAGAGGGATGACGCAGGCTGACGCAGCAGTAACAGAAACATTGGAGCAACATTGCTACGCCGTAGGTGTCGTCTGCTACGCCGTAGCTGTCGTCTGGTACGCGGTCTTATAAAATAGTAGTAGGCTACGCACAGCGTTACTCTACTTTTGTTACATGAACGAACAAGATCTTTGTTGATGACTACCATGGGAGTACCACAAGGGTCCATTCTTGGCCCTTTTTTATTTCTTATTTATATTAATGACTTGCCTTACCTCATAAAGGATAATCATGATGTAGTGTTGTTTGCAGACGACACTTCTCTTTTATTTAAACTAAAACGTCAGCAGATAGCTACCGACGATGTTAATAGCGCTCTGGCAAAGGTCGTTAATTGGTTTAACGTTAATAATTTACTTCTAAATGAGAAAAAGACCAAATGCATTAAGTTTACGTTACCTCATGTTAGACAAGTGGAAACTAGTGTACTAATCAAGGATGAAGAGTTGAAACCGGAAGATAATACAGTGTTCCTAGGCTTAACTTTGGATGCTAAGCTTCAGTGGGGCCCTCATATAGATAAGTTGTCAAAAAAGCTTAGCTCAGCAGCATACGCCGTTAAAAAAATTCGTGATTTGACTGATTTAGAGACAGCCCGTTTAGTTTATTTTAGTTATTTCCACAGTGTGATGTCGTATGGTATTCTCTTGTGGGGCCATGCCGCCGATATTCAGACAATTTTTATTTTGCAAAAGAGGGCAATTCGTTCAATGTATAAATTAAGTCCTAGACACTCCCTCAGAGAAAAATTTAAAGAGATTAACATACTAACTGTGCCCTCTCAGTTTATTTACGAAAACCTGTTGTATGCGCATAAAAATATAAAATTGTTTAAAAAATACAGTGATATCCACGACATAAATACAAGAAACAAACACAAATTTGTTGTTCCTGCAACGAGGCTCAAAAAAATAGGGGGTACGTTCACATGCCAATGTATACGTTATTATAATAAACTGCCAAGCGATATTCAAACACTAAGCCTCAACAAATTTAAATCTTTTATAAAACGTAAACTATGTCTCAAAGCTTACTATAATATGAATCATTACCTTGAAGATAAAAAGGCTTGGGATTAAGCTGCTCCAATTTAATTTACTCAGTGAGTGTCAAAATTTGCCTTTGTTTCATTTATTTATTGTCTATTCCTTTATTCTATACACTTTGACATTAATATTTACTTTATTTTTACATTCTTTTTATTATTATGATTAGTGACATTTTATTTTCTTATTATTTTAATTTATGACATTTTATGATTTCATTATGATCTCATTAATTATTTTATTTTATTTGTTTATTGTAAATGTGAGGACCATGTGGATCATTTCTTTTATTTACTTTGTTTTTTGACGAAGGTCTGGCAGTTTGAGCGATATAAGCGACCTACACAAATGTCCTTTTTTTGGTATTGTTCGTCGTGTCGTTGAGCTCCTTGGGTTATGAGTTGAGCTACACGATAACTGACAAATGCTTGCACTGACTGGACAGGTCCACTCAATCTGTGTGGTGCTTTCTTAAAAAGACCATTTCAGACACTATCTGCATAGTCCTCATGTAAGTTGACCAAGATTATTTTGTCTGGACTTTAAAAGAGACTATGACCTCTGAGTTTGTTTCGGCTGTTTCTTCTCAGAGTAGTCGGGTACGAAACACCGGCCTCATCTAGTTTTAAAAAAAGATGACGTGTAAAAGTGTTTGTGAAAACCTACTTGCAAAATAAACATCATTTATCATTTATCATTTATCATTTATCATGACTATAAAACCCAAAACCCATCACCAAAATATCGGAGTGTTTTTTATTTTCGGTGCTCACAGAAATAACTGTGACTGTTCAATTGTTTGTAGTCGGAGGTAATTTTTATTCTTACAGCAAAGTGACGGAATGTTATTAAATTGTGTTTGTGGACAAGATAATATCATGATTATAATATTAAGTTTCTAAGCGGCTTCAAACCTTCTCTCTAAGCCTACGAAGGTAAAGCGCGGGAAAAAAGAAAATTAAATCATAGTTTGGAGGATGGATAGATGGGTATATGGATGTTTGTTACTCTTTCACGTCAAAACAGCTGAACGGATCTAGATGAAATTTGGTACAGACGTAGATTATAGTCTGGAATAACACAGGATACCTTTTTTCTATCATCACTGGGTGAAGCCGGGGGCGCCAGCTAGTTGTTAAATAATTTTATCTTAGGAGAAGGGTATAATGGCCTTATGTTCTACAAAAATACACAGTTACTTGCATTTGTTTGGCCCATTATTATTAACTGATTTTTATTAGTTTGTGTCTATTTATAGTTTGTATATAGTAATTAATTTAATTAAATAGAGACAGTCGGGTCGGTTCAAAAAAGTCATCAATATTAAATGATTTGGCGTGAAACTTGAGATACACGTTTGTTGTGGTCGGATGCAAAGTGATTAATATCAGCGAATATGGAGGTAGGGAGAGGGGGGGGGATGAGGGATGTCTATAGCATAGCAAAAATAGGTGTGCTGTTTCATTGTTACCCAACAAAAGTTGCCTACGAAAATTTAAAATCCTTATCCTTACTAATATTATAAAAGCGAAAGTGAGTTTGTTTGTTTGTTATCTCTTCACGCTTTTATGGCTACACCGATTTTGATGAATTTTGGTACAGAGATAGTTGGGAACCAGGAGACGGACATAGGCTAATTTAAATTTAATTAAGAAAAAGTGGGATGTGAGGGAGAAAGAGGGAAGAAAAGGGAAAATTTAGCGTTGTTATTACAAATCAATAAGGCGCAAGGGGAACTGTGTTACCCCGAATTTAACGCGAGCGAAGCGGCGGGCAAAAGCTAGTTTTATTATGTAAATCTCCTACGTGGAATTTAGTTTGGCTATCCAAAATCAATGAAAACATAGGATAGTTTGAGTAGGTAGTGACATCTAGCCAGCGAGATAAGAGTTGCAACTGTAGGCCTACTATGACATCTTAAAGCAGAACTTATTCCACTGAGTGAAAGAGATGGTGCTAGACACCCTGTATAGCTCTGTCCCTTTCCCTCAGCGGAATAAGTTCTGCTTTAACACGTCATGGTAGGGTGGGTAGCTGCACTATCTACCGTTGAGTGTTGGAACTTATTGACAGCACAGCGTAACTTTGTGTCTTGTTAGTTCATAGAATCTGCAGGCGCTGCAATTTAAAGTTCAACTACTATTGAAATTACTATTTATGTTGCATTCTTTATATTTTACAATCGAATAGAAAGAGGAACAAAAACGATACGGTACATCAAAAAGGGCACATGAAGGACTCGAACCAACGACCTCCTCGCCCATTGCCTTTTTATGGGCGAGGCGCTCTATCCACTGAGCTAATGCACCGATACTGTTTGGACCGAAACAAGTGTTCCCTTGATTTAATATAACACAACGAATTACAATATATAGTTATTGAACAACGGAACTAGTTTTGAGAAATAGGTCATGCTTTGTGTCTGTTAATTAAAAAAGTTGAGTTGCATTCAAATCAATATCGAAAATTTACTTACATACTAATAAAAATGAGAATGTCATCTGCTAACGAACGGTTCCAATAAACGAAAACGACTCGTTTAGCTTACGAATAGTTGAATTTTGACATAAGTCTCATAGAACTTTATTAATTATGTCAAAATACAACTTTCCGTAAGCAAAACGAGTCGTTTTTGTTTATTGGAACGCACATTGAGACGCGTAGCCACGCGTGTCGTAGCAGAAAACATTGACATCTTTTTTGCTACGGCGTAGGCAGCTACCTACGCCGTAGCAATTGGACTCGTTAGCAGTTGGAACATAGTTTATGTATGTTTTCACATTAAAACAAACGAGTCTAATCACAATCTTTCGTTCATTATAATAGTGAACCTTAAACCGCTGTAATGTTAATTGCCAATGCATACGAAAAATATGTGCAAATATTAAAAGATTTTGTTTCAATGGACAATTCAGTAATGCTCGGTTAAGTTTTTAGGAATGAATGCCTGCAATACGTACTAAAAAGTGATATTCAGAGTTTTGTAAAAACTTTAAGTGTTTTAATAATAGTACTTATTACTAAGTTCACGTCGCGATGCCTCAGTTGTCATGGCAACAGTGCAACTAGTGCAAACTTTTCGAATAATGTCTCTTTCGCAAAAAAGTATAACTTGATTTACGCAAATTATACTACGTACTACTTAAACCTACTGATAGCAATATTAACAAGCAAGTAACATTTAAATATTATAATTAATTTTCAATGCAGTTTATAATTGAATTATTAAGTGAGAAACCCCATAAATCTACAAAACCTAACTTTGCAGGAAACGAAAAAAACCTTTACGTGAAAAAATGCAGAGAAAGACTTTGCGCTGCTACTAATGTACTATCCCCACCCAGTCTCCTCAGTCGTTGGTTAAAAGTGTGTTTTTAAACCAAATTGCTTTTAGGGGACCAGGAGATCAGATTATAGAATAGGTGAGTCGTTAACAAACTTCATAACAAATATGGCCGGCTGTACATAGATCATGTGGCGCGTAGTCTACGTCGGAACTGACGTCGAGTTTCATTCAAGGGTTTCACAGAATGTTGACCAATAGCGCCTCTTGAGCGACGTCACGGTTTAGCGATTGTTTTACCTATATATCTTATATTATTTTAGTTCTAGTTTACAAGTTTGAATCACTTAAACAGTAAAACTACAAAAAAGAAACTATTATCTTCAGCGCTCATAATGTGTTGAAGCGTGTAGAAAGAGATGGCATGCTGGAAAGGCTCCGCCCATGCTCATGACGTCATTCAAATACTAGGGGTAGCTAAGGGTTAAATTTGTCTGATGTCACTGTTTTCGTAGTCGATACTAGGCCTGCAGTGACCATCGGAGGTACGGCAATCGACCAGAAAGTCAATGAAGCTGTTGAACTTTGACATTGAACTTTAGCGTTCGTGGACCGTTGCTGTCCTCGAACGCATGCATTATTGCGTCATCGCGAACAAAGTCGGTGGTAACAGCTAGTTTGAAATGCATTTATACACTTACAAGGAAAGTAAAAAATAAATTAAATGTTTGCGTAACATAACACACACACAGACACAGCGTTCGATAGCAGCAAACAATACAAAACCAAGTTTTAATTAATGTACACGATTTTATTGTAGGTATTATATTATTTTTAACCAGAATCTAAAATTTTTGACACAAATAGGTATTTGTATAGCCTACAGATAGTTGTTCCGGGTCTGGCTGTTTGTGTATGTAAGATTGAATGTTTGTAAACATATCCACGCTGTAGGAGAAATTCCTAGTGTGGGGCGCCGCCTTTCTTAAATAATAACAAAAAACAATAAAATAATTAGAGGGGGTCGTATGACTAAAATGTTTGTTAAATGCCAGTACCGAGCATCCGCCGGTTTGATTGTCGAGCCCCTAAAGGGCTCCGTACCGAAGTATGCGGTTAACGCGCTATCTTAGTATGTTACGCTCAACAACAAAATATCAATAAATTTTCATAGTATGTCAATGAAAAACTAATTTACTGCTGCAGGTTGACGAAAGAGCATATTTCCAAAACTTAATATCAAATCCTTTTCAGGTCAACTTTACTTCTAACTTTTTTTTTATTTGTAAACTGACATAACTTTTGTTGGGGTTAAATAACTGTTAGCTCCTCAGTATAGCAGCGTAATGTTATATGGCCGTAACATAGGCCATATAACGGCCATATTCCGGATAATTTAACTTTCACTTGGTGAAAAATGGTTAAAACCGGTCTAGTAGTTTCGAAGCCTATCCGGAGACAAACAGACATTATATTAGTATGGATAGTTTAGAAACGGCATACTCAGCTTATAATGTAATCACTGCTGGAAAACAGAGCTCAACTCTGTTAGAGGGGGTGGACTATAAATCCACCAAAAAATGACAGTGCTTTTTAAGAGATGTCATTATAAGTTTACAGGCACGTGGTCATTTTCAGGCCTCTCCGGGCTCATTATGACTACCGAGCTATGGGTAGGTAGGACGGCAAGGAGAAATTAAACCACGTTAAGTGACAATTCACTTAGAATTATTATTTGGACGAAATCCGAACGAAATCATGAACAGAAACTTCTAATTAAATGGAGTATAACGATGCTCCACAGTGCACGTCTTGCTTCAGTATAATGCGAACGGCTTTCTCTTCGTCCTACGGTCGCGTGCTAGAGAGCCCCGTTTTTTTAACCGACAAAAAAAGGAGGTTCTCAATTCGATATGTATATTTTTTTTTAATGTTGTTGTTAAAGGAGGATGCTATCCTCCTTGACGTTTCTTGACACTCAAAACGCCGCCGTCATGTTCGTTCTTTTATTATTTAATTCCGTTGTTTACAAAACTTACTAAACCAAACAACGTTGCAACGGCGAAAGAAAAAGAAAACAGAAGTTGCATTGATTGCCGTTGCTAACCAAAACATTTTTGTCAAAGACTCCTAGACTACATTGCGTAAAATGTACTAGGGCTCCACATAAACGAGGAGATTCACTTTCAATACATACCCAATTCAAGTCATATCCAAGAGATGGCGTTGATTGGAGCTTGTTTAGTTGTAGTAGGAGTATTAGGCGATGGTTTAATATCTTCTTGATTTGAGTTATTTATGTAAAACGAATACAAATAAAAAAAACAGGCATCAACAGGAAATATAGCCTGTAATTTCAATTAAAATTAATAGGTTTATAAGAAGAAATTAAGTTTTTACATAACAATTTCATTTAAAAAAAAATCAAGATATCGTATTTTTTTTTATTAAAATGCTATTCAAAAACTTTATTTAAACCTAAAGTAACCTATATTTTTCATCCAAATTACTATTTTCTATTTTGAAAAAAACAAACTTCATATTTGTTTTGAATTTTTATTATAAATAACATTTTGCTCATTTGTGTTTGTTAAGGTTTATTTAAATGTGTTGCTTACTATTTGCTATGTTTATTTTTAAACTAATTAAAAATGGAAGCAGAACGACGATAACTAAAAATCAGTGGGCCGGGACTCCTAGACTTAAATTGGCGCAAATTGTACTATGCCTCCATATAAGCGAAGAGATTTTTTGTTTAAATACTAACCCAATTAAGGTAGCCCAAGAGATGACGTGAGCTGAAACTTATGTTATAGGTACCACCTTCTAAAGTGAGTTGTTCCATGTGTAATCCAAGTTTAGTTCTGCTAACAACAGAATAACCGTCTGCATCAGATCAGTTACCATCGTATCACTTGCCGTCGTGAAATGGGGTACAACCCGCTCGGCTATATAAATCCGATTTCTTAGGCAATATTATAGATGTCTTTTCAATAATGTATTTATGATACTAATAAAAGTTTCTGTTTAACAAATCAAGTATATTGACTTAGCTCGCGAGGTTGTCGACATGTGGGATATGGACTTAGCGATGATTGCGCCGATAATCGTTACAGCCAATGGTTTAATTGCCAAGAAGCCTCAACAAATACCTGAAGAAGCTCTTGTTAGATGGCTGGATTAAGTGTTTGATACAGAAAGCGGTACTCCTCGGCAGTAGGAGGTTCCTCTCTCAGGAGCCCTGACTGCCAGTAGCTTGGACCCTATTCCCGATACCGGTGGGTTACTATTTTTATATAAAAAGAAGAAATATTTAAAAATGTAAATTTTAATGTGCTTAATAAAATCAGTAACCGAAAAAAATTTAAAAATACCTATCGCCTAACAAGTTTTTTTTTTCAATTTGTCTCAGTTTAGATCTAGGTGTGCGATATAGTAGGTACTTACCCCATCTAAAATACATTCTCGACAAACACACATGTCCGAAAACTTGTTAGGAGACGCGAAACTAGATGTCAGTATTATCGCACATGCCGTTGTCCATCGCTGTTGGGGTTAACATCCAGGCAGACTCTGCCAACTTAGTACTAACACACAAAATGTAAAGCAAATTGTTCCATTTGGTATTCGTGTGGTGAACACGGTGTCGACGGGAGCACTGTAACTGAACTAAGGGTACTAGGATAACATACCTTCTAAGGAGATGGGCTGCTGTCATGAAATTTAAATGTTGTCATTTAGCTATGCACAGATAACATTCGAACGCTTCAACGTAGACTTTCTTTACAGGTCAAGCCTTAAACACTTGCTTATGTAGAAAGTCACTGTAGTGTTAGATACGCTACTTGATAATTGTTAAGATATTTAAAATATCTTTATTTTTCCGTTAGTAATTTATTAAACAAAATATTTTTTAACTATCTGAGAAATAAATATTAGTTTACTAATTTATTTAAACTCTGGAAAAAAAACAGTAGCTATTCACTATTTATTTCCTTAAATCTTGAGGAAGGCCACAAAAACAGCTTACTTAATTTATAATTACTCAATGAATCAAAGTCTTTATTGCTTATGTTTCATAACCATACGTTCCATACATGAAGAAACGCTTGTAGGAGTAACGAGCGTACAATTGTTGAGCTTTACTCAAGTTCAATGCTACAAGTTCAACAGCCTATTGATTTTCCGACCAATGTCAACACCTGCGATGGGCACTGCTACCCTTGTATCAGCGACGATAGTAGTGACGTAACTCCACCAACCCACCCCAGTATTCGAATGAACGATGTTTTCAAACGATCAAGGGAATGCCATCTCTTTCTATTCTGCTTAAAATGTAGTAAGAGTGACTGTAATGTATTCTGTTTGTTAGTTTGGTAGTATTCTACAGTGTTTTACTCATACTACTGTAGTATCAATATTTCTATCGTACTAGTGTGGATATATAGGATGGTGTGAATATTTTGAAAAGGAATCACAGGTCAAGTAAATCCCAAGTATAGGTTTATTGAAGAACTAAAAAGAAGTCTGTCTACAATGAACTTAAGTTAAGGACTGTCTTCCAGCTTCTTCTTCTATAATTACGTCACCTACGTTTTGGGTTTCTCACCCCACTCGGTCATACTCAAACAAGCCGCTCTCGACGATCCCACGCATTTCCCATTGTTACAAATACAATAGGTTTACAAACATATTGTCTATCGGTCAAAACATCTGTACACAGCATGCTTAAAAACTATTTACTCTAATCTTATTTACGACCCCAAAAACCCTTACCGTCATAAAATAAACAGATGCAAAAGAATATACGGAATACAATTAAAATAGCCTACAACTTATTTTTACAATTCCACACTACCTTTACTAATTAAACGCTGCCGAAGGATTAATTGCAACACACCTATTGTGAAATCTCCGTATCTGTTACATGCATATGAATAAATTTATAAATCATATACATCACCATACCCTCTGCAATTGAGGACAGAGTTGCAATAATTTTATATTCTCTTTGGTTAATAAGTTGTGAGGGAATAACAGATCTTCCCGTCGCTGCATCTTAAGCATTTGGTAATCATATCCAGATTTTTTCTTAAGTTGTTTCCTATCGATTGTCCATTAAGTTTTGTTCTTAAAAGTTAGTTATGTTTTTAACAAAGTGTGGACACAATTTTCTTCTCGCATCCTCAAGTTTACAATGTTTTCCCAAGTAGTTTTAAAAAAGAAACGATTAAGTAGACGAATTTAATTGTTTTTGCTAAAAATTACTCGCACACATCTCAATAAATAAATAATCTTCTGGGCACAATTCCGGATGACAGCGATGTGGGGAATACTTCAACGCCTAAACATCCTGTAGTCTTTATTATGTTAGTTTATTAGTATTTAGTAAATCGTTTATTTTTAGTTTTGGAAAATTTGTTTTAATTATGATTAAGCCCAAAAAACAAAACAAAAATACTAGTAAAAATATTTACATTCATTAAACTTTCTAAGCAATAGTGGTTGCACTATATTACAAGTAAGTAAAGTAAAATTGAGATTTTACTTCAGTTGTATAGTGTTATCACTTTGCAGATTTACTTCGATTGTATAGTATTTGTTAGCAAGCGTTACAGTCGAGCTTACGTTTTTCGTAGCGCTTAAGCTTTCAGCTTCGGCTCTCTGCGAGATATGTTCTCCTGGTACAGATGCCGATTATGGCCGCTGCGGATATTGGTTGCGTCCTATTGTGAGCGTTCATTATTTGAATAACATTGATAATTTTCGACCAAAAAAAAAACGACTGCAACCCGTAATTTCGTATCTCAACATTGCTTAGCAGTGGATTCTTTTAGGAAGCATACCATCGCTGCAGCTGTCAAATATATAAAATGTTAGTTATTTGAAATCACATAATGTCAATACAAGTTAAATGCCCGAAAAGCCATTGCGTTGCAATCGACTCGCAATTTTCGCGGCGCGAACTATGAGCTTGATCATATTCATTAAGAATGCCACTAAAGCTAAAAGCTGTTATTGTCGGTTGGAATATAGCGGACATTGTAATTTTGCGCTTATGTGTGTATGCCTACCTACCTTTCCACTTTAAGTGTGCAGCCAGTACTTTTATTTAATAAACAACTACTTAATCAACTACCTAACTTTATTCATCCGCAAGATGGCGTTATTTTAGTTGAAGCAAGGATGAATGGTGGGATGTTCAGAGCGGGAAGGAAAAAGCGCCTACATGTGTTTTCCACCCGTTTGTGGCCCGTAGTGACCGTTTCCCGAACTATCATCTCCTGTGACTTCTTGCACCCTGATACACAAACGTTACACTTAGTTACCGCACCTGGCGTATTCCGCGGAACATAAAAGTCATTGTTATTTATAAAAACCAACGTTAGAAGTACAAAATAATAGTTGTAGTATTTTATATGAAAACTAGCTGTGCCCAGCGGTTTCACCCGCTGCTCACTTAGGTAGGGGTATGAAAAATAGATGTTGGCCGATTCTCAGACCTACCCGATATGTACACAAAGTTTCGTTTGAATCGGTCCAGCCGTTTCGGAGGAGTATGGGAACGAAAACTGTGACACGAGAATTTTATATATTAGATTACTGTTTAGGCTTATTGGAGATGTTATACGCTAGCAGGAGGTGCATTGTTTACTCTTTCCCTTAGTGTGAAGTTAAGCAAAGCAATATAATATGTGATTCTCTCTGATAGAAACGGGCAAAAAATATAATATCAGCCTCTTTTCCCCTTACTCCATTACGCTCACGACGATAAATACAAACTACACTTACTGTCACCCCTTAGAAGTTAAACACACCGATTCAAATAGTCAGTTTTACCACCAAAAATTACCCTCTGTTCGATTTGCGCTCCTAGTACTGGGGTCCGTAAATTCCGCTTGGGAATGTGTTTCGGTCACGTCCGAATGTGCCCGAAACGGTGTTATCTCGAACTAATGGCGCTGTGGTGGCCCGTACAGGCGCGAGATGTTTATTCTAAGAAAGGGAACAGACTGATCGTATCTGTTTATTTTAGTAACCCTTAAACACCCTGAACCTATCCTGGTGGATTTAATTTGGTACCTGCGAAATTACTCTTAAAACCATACTTCCATAGGAAAGTATGCAAAACATTATTTGGGTGATTTTGAAAGTCAGAACAATTAAGAAGAGCTTTTTTGTGGTATTCTGCGTTTCACAGGGATGTTAATTAATAATGAGTATGGGTACTCTTTATATTTGAAAATATGAAGAGCTAAGGTAGCCCGCCAAATTCAAATATTTTGCGAATTGTAACACTGAGTTCAACCGGGGTGGCGGTACCTTACCGTCGCTCGCTCCCGCAGTAGATCATGAGGAGATGTTAGCTGTGAGTCCTCCTTGTGCATTTGTTCCAATGCGACGAAATCAGCGCTAAACGTCTCAACGCTACTAGGAGCCCACAAAGCGTTAGGAGATCCAATTATTTACTACCTGACACACGTGGTTGTCTTAGCAATACGCATGCGTAGAAATACGAAGGCACATACGCATAGACACATGTAAAACTAAAGCTGGTTATTTGTATACTCACTCTTTCACGCAAAACTATTGAACAGATAAGCATGAAATTTGGCACCCGAATTGGGCGTAAATACTAGGTAGTATTTGTATAGTTTCAGTTTTAAAGGATTCATTTATTATATCTTCTACATAATTTTTAAGAATAATGATGCAGGAACAATGCTGGCGTTATACGAGATGGTATTTGCTACGATTTTTTGACGCCGCGCCGTAGTACTGTGCTACGCCGTGCCGTAGCACTGTGCTACGCCGTAGTCGGAGTTAGTGGAATTCGTACTTTTAAGAAGTGTCTCAAGAACATGATGACGTTCTTCGTACTGTTTATACTTAATCTGCTCCGTTGGTGTCGCAGTCACAAGGGCGACTGCTAAGACGGATTCCTGGGTTCGATTCCCGGGTCCGCCAAAAAATGTAGTTGGGTTTTCAATTTCTCAGTAACAGCCTAGAGTTTGGGTGTTGGCGGAATGATACTATGTCCCGCGCCGATTGCTAATCTGCGGTGAGATTGTCCGCCGTGACCGAAAATCCTTACTAATATTATAAAAGCGAAAGTAAATTTGTTTGTTTGTTAAATCTTCACGCTTCAATGGCTAAACAGATTGTGATGAATTTTGGTACATAGATAGTTGGGAGGAGACGGACATAGGCTAATTTTTATTTAAAAAAAGTGGGATGTGGGGAGAAAGAGGGAAGAAAAAGGAAAACTTAGCGTTGCTATTACAAATCAATAAGGCGCAAGAGGAACTGTGTTACCCCAAATTTAACGCGGGCGAAGCCGTTGGCGAAAGCTAGTTATACTATAAACTTAAACTGTAGCTTACTTATAATATCTTTATTTTTTATTTCAATTTTATATCAATTTCCTTTCTTAAATTTATGTTGTTTTTGTTTACATACTGTTATTTTGAATCAAAAACAACGTTGACGTTTAACGTTTGAATGTTCAACAAACTTTATTAACAAAAAAAAGAATCTGTATCTGCAATGTCATTAATAACATGTTCCAATACTCGTATCACGTTAACTCCGTTCCGAAATACGCCACCTGTAACGTTTGTGTACCAGGTCGCTAGAAGTCGCAGGATATGATAGCGATCAGAAAACGTCACAACAGGCCAGAGTGGGATGGAAAATAGGGAAGCCATTTTCTTTTTCAGCCTCACCCCCAACGAAAGTAACGCCATCTTGCTGATAGGTACAGTTACGAAGTTACCGAAGAAGTACCAAGTATAAGTACTAGGTACCGAGTAATGTGTATTTTTCTTTTAAAAACCATTTAAAAGAAAAATACACATTACTCGCATGAGACGGTAGAAGTTCAGATAGAATAATAATATACTTTATTGCAAACCAAAATTAAATAAAACTGTTTTTTTTTTGTGCTAAATGCAGATTTGCTTTTAAATCATGAATGAGCGTTAAACATATTGCTATTATATTGTTTGGTACTACGGAACGCTCTGTGTGCGAGTTTAACTCGCATTTGATCGGCTTTTTTTTTTTTGGAATTTCAGATACACAAAATAATGACAATATAAAGCATGTTTTTAGCAGCCTATAATTTAAAAAAAATCAGTTGCAAATGTAAATAAAATGCGAATGTTAGAAACAATTTCTATTGTATCCTTCTGTACAGTCATAATCTCCTAGTATAGGTGTGGCAAAATACTTTCCGTTCTGCGAAATCGGTTCCATGTTCATCATACTTTTAAAAGTTCAAAATACATACTAGTCTATGTTATTTTGACATACCTAATAGTATATTTAGTCTATGTGCACTGTTTTTTTAATAACATTTGGAACGAGATATTTACCATGCCTTTTTATTATGAAATCTCATATTAAAGTAATACTGTAATCCATTTATCTGCTAAAAATAATGTTATCTACTCAATCTAGCATTTTAATAAGTCTTTCTGAGATTGAATGAAGTCCTAAAAATATGATGTGAATGTAGTTGAAACCAACATGGTTTCTAAAAGATGTACGCAATTACTATTTTTTCTCGTTCTTCTTTCTGACACACACACACGGCATATAAATGTGTTTATTTTCTCAACACAATATTAAACAATGACGGAACAACAAAATATCGAAGAAGTTAGAGGAGCTATTTTGGAACAACAGAGGTTAAACAAAAAACAAAACTTTCCCTTACATGTGCACGTATTTTTCGTCGTAAAAACTACTCGTAACGATGCCACAGTCAGTCAGTCTAACCAAGAAATATCGTATTACTCAGTACCAACTGGGTTGTGGAGGTCAGATAGGCACTCGCGCCATGTAAAATAATATTATTCAGCTGATAAACAAAAAAAAAACATTAAATTTAAACCTTTAAAATAAATTAATCGTGTACAAACGGCGGTGGTTAAATACAAGAACTTTTAGTTCCTATATTTACCACCGCCGGTTTCACCCCGCTGCAGCTTCGGCATACGCAATGGAGGCTTTAACGCTTCTGTACTAGGAAACCATAACCTGTTGAAGACAAATCACGCTGTTGGCTAGAAAGGGATGGAAAACATATTTTTCACTATACCGTCACAAACACCCCATCCCCAAACGTCACTTGTTGGGGGATGGGGAGTTTATAAAATGAATGAATGAATGAACGTATGTATGAATGAATGAAACGACTTGTGAATGGATAAAGGGACTGAGCTTGTAGATTGTACTGGTACATGAAACTACTTTCTTTAAAGTTTTTTTTACTACGTAATTAATGTTTAAAATGTAGGGGTTCTCATTTTTTCTTATTGCAAAAATTATTCGATAATAACAGGCTAACCCGGTGGTGCATCTGTAAGACAAAAATATAGTTACCAAAAATTTTATTCTAAAACTTAGAATACAATTAAATAAAACAGTTAAAAGTCATAGTGTATTCCGGTATATTGTTTTGAATTGTTATATAAGTACTCTTGTTACCGCTTGTAAGTATAAAACGGCATGAAGTCCACTTTCCCCAACAAATAGGAACAAAAAAGATCAGGAACATTTTTCGTTTCGTATAACTATTTATTGGTTTCATATTTTCACGCATGCGCTTTAGCAAGAAATCCACGTGTGCGAGATTGTAAATATTTCAATCTGCTAACGCTTCTTGGGTTCCTAGTATCACCGGACCGTTTTGCGCTGATTTCGTTGCAGTAACCGACTTGTACCTACTACTATAAGCTCGTTTTCATCTACTGCGGTGTCCGGCAACGTCCGGCAGTCCGGCTGACAGCAGTAAGGGTTGCAATTTGCAAAAATACGTATGAAAATTTGAATTAGGTGGGGGACCTTACTGACCTTACATCTGTCCATTTTCAAATAGCACCATTTTGCAGAAATCTTGATTAGAAAATTGGCACACTACCAAAAGTAAACTCTAACTTTTAAAAACACCTCGTTACACAGATAATGAATGTACGGTAGTGCTGCATTTAATGTTAGTTAATTCACCAGTACCATGCACTGCGGTGAAAGATGTTCTAGTATAAACGACTGTGTTATATTTTACTAGCTGTGCCCAGCGGTTTCACCCGCTGCTCACTTAGGGGTTTGAAAAATAGATGTTGGCCTCTGGTACTCAGACCTACCCGATATGTACACAAAATTTCGTTTAAATCGGTCCAGCCGTTTCGGAGGAGTATGGGAACGAAAACTGTGACACGAGAATTTTATATATTAGAAGATTAATCAGGAGGTTTTTCAAGTTATTTGATGATTTCCCACCAAAAAAAAGAGCGCAGTAGAGTAATGTAACCGTGTCGTTAGACACTTATCAACAACGATGTAGCCTTATTGCTTGAGACTATTTGAATCCACATGCACAGTTCTAACATTTTAAGGGTATAAATATATCAAATTGTCCTTACTTATTTAATACTAGCTTTCGCCCGCGGCTTCGCCCGCGTTAAATTTGGGGTAACACAATTCCCCTTGCGCCTTATTGATTTGTAATAGCAACGCTAAGTTTTCCCTTCTCTTCCCTCTTTCTCCCTCACATCCCACTTTTTTCAAGCCTATGTCCGTCTCCTGGTTCCCAACTATCTCTGTACCAAAATTCATCCAAATCGGTTCAGCCATTAAAGCTTGAAGAGGTAACAAACAAACTCACTTTCGCTTTTATAATATTATACTAGCTTTCGCCCGCGGCTTCGCCCGCGTTAAATTTGGGGTAACACAGTTCCCCTTGCGCCTTATTGATTTGTAATAGCAACGCTAAGTTTTACCTTCTCTTCCCTCTTTCTCCCTCACATCCCACTTTTTTCAAAAAAATATTAGCCTATGTCCGTCTCCTGGTTCCCAACTATCTCTGTACCAAAATTCATCCAACTCGGTTCAGCCATTAAAGCGTGAAGAGGTAACAAACAAACAAACAAACTCACTTTCGCTTTTATAATATTAGTAAGGATAGTAAGGATAAGGATATTATACACTTCTGTCTAAGTTGACACACTAATACTTGCTTTTTATAACATAGATGCGCATTTGTGTTATAGTCCGTTGTAATAAGGGTTGAGCCTATTGCCATCAACTCGGCACTATTCTAGTTTAGTTAGTTTGTTACGTCTTCACGCCTAAATGGCCTAAACGATTTTGATGAATTTTGTTACAGAGATAGTTGGGACCCTGAAGACAGACATAGGCTAAAAAAAAGTGGGAATAGAGTAGGGGGAGAAAGAAGGAAGAAAAGGGCAGAGAAGGATATTTTTTTTTCGATCATCACAGGTGTTAAAGTTAGCGTTAGCCTAAAGTAACTATGCCACGCGCACAAAGTCGCGGGCGGAAGCTAGTTTGTTATAATTAACTGTAAGTAACCTATCTATTAGTAATTGAATTTTCAATGAAGTAATTCGTAAAAATGAAGTATCTTTTTGTACGTGTAACTCCTAACCAAAAAGAAACCTGACAATAACTAACCTTAGGCCTATATTACTTAAAGTAGGCGACCATACGTTTTTATCAAATCGCTAGTGCCTTGAAAATTCGCAAAACGGACACAACCGTCAACGACGTCTGCCCTCACGCGTTTGCCCGCGTTCGGGTCGCGCACTCAGCGATGAGCCACTTCTTCCCCACCGCACCTACCCCGCTCCCCCCACGCCCCGTTCGCCTGGCACCGCTGCCGGTATTTATCACCGAAACAGTATTTATCGCCGAAATTGCTATGACTCTGCATTTTAAATCTGTGATATCTTCGAAAATATTTATTTAATTTACATGCTGTAAAAAGCCATATTGATCTTTATTAAATGCACAATGTATTTAAGATACTTAATTGGATAAGGATTAATACTGTATTGCTTAAAATCGCTTCGTGAATAAGCCATTATTTCTCGTACAAATTAAAGGATAAGAAATGGTTATTGTGGGTTATTCCTAAGAGATAAACATATACCATCACGGACTTTTTTGTAGACCTTTTTAAGTTGTACAATACTGTAGTACATTGTTTTGATCTATCTTGTAGGATTCAGTCAGCGTTTGCAATGTAAGCGCAAAAAATGTGTTTTTTTACGACCTCACATTAGAAACCTCAAAAATTGTAGCCTATGTGTTATTCTGATGTATAAGCTATAGCCTATGTGTTATTCTGATGTATAAGCTATATTGTGGTAAAGTTTCATGCAAATCCATTCAGTAGTTTTTACGTGAAAGAGTAACAAACATCCATACATCCATACATCCATACATACAAACTTTCGCCTTTATAATATAGTAGTAGGATAAGATTTCATAATGATAGGCATACAGCCTTTGAGTTTATGATGATACATTCCATGTGAAGTCTTCAGTATTAATCCCTTAAGTTAAACTTTACCTAACAAACCGAAACAACATAAAAAAACAGGTTGGTTATTTATTTCAAGGTTACTCTTCATAATTCATGCTACGCTAGTGCTCTTGGCAGGTTTACAGTTCCACGGCAACAGCTGTGCTGCAACTCCCAGCCATAAAGGGTAAGTAGGTAGACAGGTAGGGTAGAGAAGTAAAAAGTACAAGGAGGTTACTAGCTGCGTTGTGATGCATCTTTTCGTACTGTCGGACGAAAAGATTGAGCTAGTATAGCTTACACTAGTTTCGCCCCGGGGTTTCACTCGCGTGGTGATAAAATATACAATATATCTTTATGAACTGTAGCCTATGTGTTATACTAATATGTAAGGTATATTATCGTGAAGTTTCTTCAAAATCCATTCAGTGGTTTTTGCGTGAAAGAGCAACAAACATGCTTAAATAAATCCACCCAAAATCTATTTCATTAATTCCCACATTCACATAAATATCTCAGTTTCCTTACTTTTGGTTTACGGCACTAAGAAATTAATTCAAAGACAAGAACTTTAAGCAGCATAAGTATAATAACCTTTGTGGCGATTGGGGATGAAACTCCGGGGCCGAGTGCCTTAATAAGAAAATTTCAAAATGCTGGCCTTTTTTCTTGGCCAGGCTGAGTGTTGTCATACAAAGTATTAAAGCAGCCAGTCTCAATATCTGTTGGCAACGAAGGAGAATAATTTTTTGAGGCTTTGTTTTATATTATTCTTTAATATTTTTAAATCATATTATACTAGCTGCGCCCTGAGGTTCCACCTGCTCATACCGAGATAAAACAGAGCTAATGTATTAAGCTAGGGTATAAGTTATCTAAATTAAACAAATACAAAGTCGTTTCGGTGTAAAGGAGTGACAAACTTTCTTAATTTGAATGGTATTAGATTGTTGTACCCGCCTGTTCTCTAATACTCTCTTTTCTCGTTTGGCCTTAATGTTCCGCGTTAAGTTATAATTTGCAAAAGCTTTTATTTTGGCGTACGCGAATGAACTTCCCGGGGCAGCTAGTACAAAATAATAACGAAGAATTTTTCATTTACGATTGTGTGTTACTGAAACGTAAACTAAACTGACAGCGACATAATTAGTGTGAACTTAGTATCAACGGACTGTTCGGCAATGCGCTGGCGTAAAAGTGCGAAGTTAGCTGCAGTTTGTAAGTAATACTAGGGGATCATAAGGTATCAGAAGCTTGATTGGAAACTTTTTAAAGCTGAATAACTATCTAATCTATAGTTTATAATTTGTATAATATTTTTTATACTGAGCTGAATCTTTATTCAGATTAAAAAAAACTAGCAAGCCATTTCTAATAACCAGTTGTGCTTTTTAACACAATGCTAAAGTCATATACAAAACAGAACCTATGGAAAGATTAAAAATCAAACGTGTCCATTTGTAAAAAGTGTGGAATTGTGAAAATAAGTTTTCGGCTATTTCAATTGTATTTTTTATATTTGAGTGCATCTTTTATTTTTATGACGGTAAGGGTTTTTGGGGTCGTAAAGATTAGAGCAAATGTTTTTTAAGCATGCTGTGTACAGATGTTTTGACCGATAGACAATATGTTTGAAAACCTATTGTATTTGTAACAATGGGAAATGCGTGGGAACGTCGAGAGCAGTTGTTTTTGCGCAGTTTGGTGTGTTGTGTTAGTATGACCGAGTGGGGTGAGAAACCCAAAAATAGTAGGTAACGTAATTTTAGAAAAAGAGGTTGGACGGCAGTCCTTAACTTCACTTCAATGTAGACAGACTCCTTTTTGATTCTTCAATAAACCTTTACTAGTAATTTGCTTGACCTGTGATTCATTTTAGATATATTCGTTCTATCCTATATATCCACCCTAGTACAATAGAAATATTGATACTACATTTGGGGGCTCGTCCGGGATCACAGCAATGGCGAAAAATATAAGTGTGGGAAAAGTCGTGTTAGTAAGTGCGAAACTTTTTAGTAAAGTGCGCGAGTGAGTTAATCATGGAAGGTTTAATTGTCGTTGAATTGTGGTTGATTTGATCGCAAGAGGTGTTGCCGGAGTAGAGTTAAATGACGATCAACTTCCTCGCATGCAAGTGCCGGAGCTCAGAGAAGAGCTAAGACGTCATAATCTCCGGGTGACAGGAGACACAAACCTGAATTGTTGACGAGACTGAGAGCGGCACTGCTGCTGGAACGTGTTCGCATTGCCGACAGTGAAAAGGAAGAACCCGAAGAAGACAAAGACGAAGAAAATGACGACGCTGAGGTTGTTAAAGCCTTAGAACTCGGTGGCGCAGATCGGAGACATCAAGACGGACGTATCCAGGATCCTGCCTTGAGCAACCGCAGAAATCACGTTGTTATAAAGGAAGGACATCAAGCAGATAAGGGAAAGGTTCGCACAATACGAACACATGAAACAGGAAATGCCGAAGGCCCAAAACTCGCCAGACCCAAAACGCACCGAAGAAGAACGCACAGGCAAACACGGATAAGACTGAAAGTTCCAACAAGACGAAAGCTGGAATTCCAAAGGGCACGAGGAAGCGCTGCTTCAACTGCGGCACCGAAGATCACGTTAGTTCAACGTGTCCAGATAAAGCTAAAGGAAAAAAGTGGGTCAGTGGGTAGCCTTAGGGGCGGATAAAGTGTTTAAAGTGTGATGTGTTTGACCACGTAGCTGTAGTGTGTAGGTACGGCAAAGCCGAAAGATGTATATGTGGTGTCGAGACAATGGAAAGAAAAATATCAAAAACAAATAACAATTAAAGACCGTAAGATTTTAGCTTTAGTAGACATAGGCAGTGATTTACTCTAATGCGTAAGAGTGAATACGAGTATGTTTATTTATACTTTTTCGGCGTATTAGTCATCGGTCCCACGTGATCTATGTGGTAAGTATCGAGTGGAGGAGTTACCTTTACTAATAGGATGCAATAATCCCTCGTGCTTACCCTGTTTTCTTTTAGCTAAAATACAGTCAACACAGTTGGCTACTACCTGCTCTATCTTTTGGCGCATCCCTTTAAACCAGAAGTCCCTTCTTACAAGATCTTGGGTTTTGTTAATGCCGAAATATCCCCAATCATGTGCCCTCTTAATTACCTGCATCTCCATATTCTTAGGAACTACCACCCGTGGTTCGCTATTGAAACATTTATACAATAAGTAATTTCTCAATAAATATTCGTCGGCCTCATTGCGCGTTATGGCGTCTATAATTTGCTTAAGAGTTTCATATTTGTCTTGCGCACTTCTCAATCGCGCAATTAAACCTTCGTCATTTTTACAAATATACAATATCTCAGGTAAAAGATTTCTACTAAGCGCATCTACATGCCATATTTTTACCTGGTCTATGCTCTATCTAATAAATTAAATCACTTAAATTTAACACCCATCTTAACATTCTCAAACATATTTCCTATTTCTTTACAGTAGCAGTAAATTCTTTACAATCACGTACAATCTTAAATTTTATTTTCAACAAATATTTTCTAAGGCTTTTATAATCGCTAATACTTCTAATTCGTAACTACGATGTCTAGAGTCTGCATCGGTAGTCTTACCACGAGCATAATATAAGGAATAAAGTTTACCATCGTTACTATCTTTTTGCATTAGTATCATACCATACCCCCAACGCAATGCATCTGTATGTAACTCTGTCTCTGTTCCTACCCTGTATATTTTAAAAACAGGCTTACTCGTAAGTGCGGCCTTCAACCTTTCAAAAGTTTCTATCACTTTTGCTTCTTATCTAAACTTTATGTCTTTTTTCAACAAGTCAGTCGAGTCGAGCGATAAGTGAATACTCAGATACAAATTTTCTGAAATACCTAGTTAAACCCAAAAAACTTTGAATCGTCGTAGGTCGGGGAAAATCTGTTTCCGCGTACGCTTTTGGTTCTGAGGGCCTAACCGTACCTCGAGATATTTTGTGCCCCAAATAATCTATAGGTAGTCGTCTTTAAAAATTTACATTTCTCCCATTTAATAACTAGACCATGCTGAGCAGCGACTTTAACATTTACAACTAATTTTAATCTCTCTAAAGCTTCCTTTAACGTTTTGGCCTAGATCACTATATCTTCCATATATAGTACCAAAATTCCGAATCTCAATAACTCTTTAAAAATTTCATTGACATAGTTCTGAAAAACTGGGGAACCAATACCTAACCCAAAAGAGATCTTTAAACACTCGTATTGACCACCGGGTGTAACAAAAGCTACACATACTTGATGCATCCATCTATACATGGAAAACCCGTTTTTCAAATCTATCACCGTAAAATATTTCCCTTCAGCTATTGCATCTATCTGGTCATTGAGAGCTGGAACCGGTCTCTTTGAATTGAATTTATCTTCCGAAAACCTATTCAAACTCTAAGAGAGCGATCTTTCTTTTCAACTAGTACAATCAGACTTGCATACTCTGACGTAGAAGGACGAATAATTCCCTCCTCCATCCACAACTCCATTAATTCGTTTACTTCTTTGCGTTCTGAAGAAGCTAATCTGCGCGGCCTTGAAACTACTGGTTTATCCGACGTAAACATTATTTTTGCCCGTGCACCGACCGCGTACCTTCGGGCTAATAATTCGCAATGATATTTTTGATTTTCTTCTGATAAAAAACCTCTTTGATGTTGGATAAATCAACCTCTTTTGCTTCGTTTAGTACGTCAATTTTAAGTATGTGAGGTTGCGTAAATTGAAGTGATACAGTACTTTCGTCATCATCTAATTTGAAAAAGTGACCTCCCCCCGTCGAACGAAAACGAAACTCTACTCGATCTAGAAAAAAAATAGTATCAATATTTCTATGGTATTAGTGTGGATATATGTATAGGGTGGTGTCAATATATCTAAAAGGAATCACAGGTCAAGTAAATCACAAGTATAGTTTTATTGAAAAATCAAAAAGAAGTCTGTCTACATTGAAGTTATGTTAAGGACTGTCTCCAGCCTCTTCTTCAATAATTACGTTAGCTACTATTTTTGGGTTTTTCACCCCACTCGGTCCTGTCAAAAATACCGGACCGCGCAAAAACAACAGCTCTCAATGTTCCCACGCATTTTCCATTCTTACAAATACAATAGGTTTACAAACATATTGTCTATCGTTCAAAACATATGTACACAGCATGCTTGAAAAACATTTACTCTTATCTTATTTTCACAATTCTACATTCGGCGATATTGTTATCGGCCTCAATTGTCACTGTAAGACTCTCCATCTGTTAATTTTTGGCCTTCCTCAGAACCCATTCCCCATAGTTTCATATGGCCAGCTGAAGTTGATGTTCGCTGAGGCTCCTCGAGCTCACCCATTTCCTCGACTAGGTAGCAATCGTTGCTCAGCACTTTGGTAACCCGACATGGACCCAAAAACTTCCCCTTAAGTTAATCCAGGCCCAAACTGCGACTGTTTAAAAAGCTACCCAGTTCCCTTCATCGCAGGCTTTGGCTGGCTTACTGTTTTTATTGAACCTTCGGCGATTTTGTTCTTGGATTTTCTGTATCTGTTGCTTGGCCTCATGTCGTAACTCTTTAATCTTCTTTTTCCTCTAACTTAATTCTCGATGGATTTTTAAACTGTCGATTTTTTCTTCGAACTCGTCTATTAGAACCTCCTTTAATTTACGCCAGGTTTTTGCGCATCTTTACTAACTAGCGAACAATTTCGCGAACTCCTCCAGCAGGCGTTTGGCATAAGCAGTCTTATGCACCTCGTTCCATGCACATAGTACAGCGCATAGTGAACGCACTTGCGTTGTAATTAAATAAGTCAACATTTCTATGAAGAAAGCTTTACAATTATTTAATTTAAGTATGGGAGTTTGTTATTGAAAAACCTAAAATGTTAGTTATTAACTTTAATCCAATTGTCACTGGGAATTCAGGCTCCACATTAAGTAACTTCTTAACCTTTACTTAATTAGTAAAAGTACGATTCCTGAAAATAAAATTAATTTCCACGTGGTTTTTATCGCCCACGTGGTCTTGTACTCATATTCATATTCATTTATTTGCGTACCATAATACTCAAATGCGCTTGCGCTTTTTTGCGATGATGGTTCATTTATGATACAATATACAAGGAATCCATAAAACTTAACAGCTTGAATGAGCGCTTTTTAGCTGCCAAAACGAGACAACCACAGTTTTAACTACACTCGCCTCTGTGCTCTTGGAAATAAAATAGAAAATCGGATCTATGTTGCAGCGCATTGATTTTTCTGTGAGCATTCTCAATCCGAGTTAACGAAGAAGGAATTAAGTATATGCTCTTTTCAGCTGATATCTGACAAAAAATGTAAACTTAAATTTCGAATGCATGCGATATAAAATACTACAACTACTATACAACCATCATGCAACAATCATACAGTATTGTATCTCCTCCATTAAATCCATCCAAAGGTTGTCTTGAAAAGATCGCTTTTAGCGATCAGACCGCCCATTGTGTCACCCTATTTATAAGTTGTGTGGAGTTGTAAAAATAAGTTGTAGGCTATTTTGATTGTATTCTTTATATTCTTTTGCATCTCTTTAGTTTTATGATGGTAAGGGTTTTTGGGCTCGTAAATAAGATTAAAGTAAATAGTTTTTAAGCATACTGTGTACAGATGTTTTGACCGTATTGTATTTGTAAGAATGGGAAATGCGTGGGAACGTCGAGAGCGGCTTGTTTGACAGTATGACCGAGTGGGGTGAGAAACCCATAACGTAGGTAATGTAATTATAGAAGAAGAGGCTGGAAGACAGTCCTTAACTGAACGTCATTGTAGACAGACTTCTTTTTGGTTCTTCAATAAACCTATACTTGTGATTTACTTGACCTGTGATTCCTTTTTGATATATTCACACCATCCTATATATCCACACTAGTACGATAGAAATATTGATACTACATTTGGGGGCTCGTCCGGGATCACAGCAGATATCGTCCGGGATCACAGCAGATCTCGTCCAGGATCACAGCAACTATCGTCCGGGATCACAGCAATCGAGAAACTATAAGTGTGGGGAAAGACGTGTCAGTAGGTGCGGAAGTTTTAGTAAAGTGCGCGAGTGAGTTAGTCATGGAAGGTTTAATTGACAAGGTCGCAAGAGGTGTTGCCGGGGTAGAATTGAATGACGATCAACTTCCCCGCATGCGGGTTCCGGAGCTCAGAGAGGAGCTAAGACGTCGCAACCTCCGGGTGACAGGTCGCAAACCGGAATTGTTGACTAGACTGAGAGCAGCACTGCTGCTGGAACGTGACCGCATTGCTGACAATGAAGAGGAAGAAGCCGAAGAAGACGATGACGAAGAAGATGACGACGCTGAGGTTGTTGACGCCTTAGGACTCGGCGGCGCAGATCGGAGACATCAAGACGGACGTATCCAGGATCCTGCGTTGAACAACCTCAGAAAACACGATGACGATGATGGTGGCGCTTATGACGACGGAAGTGGCTACCAGACGCCAGTGGTACGAAGACGAAAGGTATCACAGCGCGTATTGTTAACCTTTGAGGATGTTGAAGGTTCATTAAGAAAATTTAATGGTGATAGTCACTCGAATATCCGAAGATGGTTGGATGATTTCGAGGAGATGGCTGTAATATGTGCATGGAACGAGGTGCAGAAGATTGTTTATGCCAAACGCCTGCTGGAGGGTTCCGCAAAATTGTTCGTTAGTTACGAAAGATGCGCAAAAACCTGGCGTCAATTAAAAGAGGCTCTAATAGACGAGTTCGAGGAAACAATCGACAGTTTAAAAATACATCGAGAATTATTATGTAAAAGGAAAAAGAAGAATGAAGAGACGCTACAAGAATTTGCGTACAAGATGTTTCAGATTGCCGCGCCAGCGAATTTAGAAACTCGCACGGTAATTCAATACATCATAGAGGGTATTCCTGACGACCCGGTAAACAAAGCGTTGTTATACGGTGCAAAGGACATCAAGCAGTTAAAGGAAAGGTTCGCTCAATACGAACAAATGAAACAGGAAATGGCGAAGGCCGGAACTCGTCAAATCCAATATGTACCGATAAAGAACACAGCGGTCAAGACGAATAAGACTGAAAATTCCAACAAGACGAAAGCTGGAATTCCAGAGGGAACGAAGAAGCGCTGCTTTAACTGCGGCTCCGAAGATCACGTTAGTTCAACGTGTCCAGATAAAGTTAAAGAAAAAAAGTGTTTTAAGTGTAATGAGTTTGGCCAAGTAGCTACAGAGTGTACGGTAAAACCGAAAGATGTGTATGTAGTGTCCAGAACATCGAAGGAAAGATATCAAAAACAGATAACAATTAAAGACTGTAAGATTTTAGCTTTAGTAGACACAGGTAGTGATTTAACGCTAATGCGCAAGAGTGAGTACGAGAGTTTGGGATTGCCACCCCTACAGGGTAGGCAGGTATGTTTTGAAGGGCTTGGGTCCGAAGTGAATGAAACTCTAGGTAAGTTTTCTACTAGCATGATAGTAGAACATGATAAGTTTACCGTCGAATTTCATGTCGTACCTGATTCAATACTTAAACGTCCTGTTCTACTGGGTACGGATTTTCTAGATAGTGTAGAGCTTTGCGTTCGACGAGGGGAGGTCACATTTTTCAAATTAGACGATGACGAAAGTACGCAACCTTACATATTTAAAGTTAACGTGGTAGACGAAGCAAAAGAGGTTGATTTATCCCACAGGAAAGAGAATCATTATCGGGAGGAAATTAAAGAGACCATTGCGGATTATAAGCCCGAAGCTACGCTTGACGTCAGTATAAGGGCAAAAATAATTAAAACGGATAAACCAGTAGCTTCAAGGCCACCTAGATTAGCTCCTTCAGAGCACAAAGAAGTAAAAGAATTAATGAAGTTGAGGATGGAGGAGGGAATCTCTCCTCCTACGTTAAAGTATGCAAGTCCGATGTTACCAGTTAAAAAGAAAGATAGTAACGATTGTAAACTTCATCCTATATATTATGCTAGTAAGACGACCGATGCAGAATTTAGATATTGTAGTTACGAATTAGAAGTATTAGCGATTAAAAAAGCATTAGAAAAAGTTAGAATATATTTGTGGAATATAAAAGTTAAGATTGTAACTGATTCTCAAGCATTTATTGCTACTGTACAGATAGAGAAAATATGTTTGAGAGTGTCAAGATGGCTGTTAATGTTAAGTGATTTTAATTATGAAATAGAGCAAAGACTAGGTAAAAATATGGCACATGTAGATGCGCTTAGTAGATATCCTTTACCTGAGATATTGCATATTTGTGAAAATGACGAAGGCTTAATTGCGCGATTGAAAAGTGCTCAAGACAATGATGAAAGCATTAAGCAAATCATAGACGCCGCAATGCGCAATGAGGCCGACGGATATTTATTGACAAAATACTTTTTGTATAAATGTTTAGATAGCGAACCACGGGTGTTAGTTCCTAAGAATATGGAGAAGCAGATAATTAAGAGGGCACACGACCAGGGACATTTCGGCATTAACAAAACCGAAGATCTTGTAAGAAGGGACTTCTGGTTTAAAGGGATGCGCCAAAAGGTAGAAAATGTTCAAAAGTACATCAATGCAACGCCGAATCGTAATACAGGAAGACCACCGTGTCAATTTTTGTTTGGTATCAACATGTGGCTAAAAGATGACCTGCACCTGAACGAATTACTTAAACAAGAGTGGGCAACCCGATTCAAAGAAGACCGAGAAAAGTTGCGACATGAGGTAAAACAACAGAAGGAGAGTCCGACAATGACAATTGAGGGCAATTGTCGTCGCAGGATGGCCGAATGTGGAGTTGTAAAAATAAGTTGTAGGCTATTTTGATTGTATTCTTTATATTCTTTTGCATCTCTTTAGTTTTATGATGGTAAGGGTTTTTGGGCTCGTAAATAAGATTAAAGTAAATAGTTTTTAAGCATACTGTGTACAGATGTTTTGACCGTATTGTATTTGTAAGAATGGGAAATGCGTGGGAACGTCGAGAGCGGCTTGTTTGACAGTATAACCGAGTGGGGTGAGAAACCCATAACGTAGGTAATGTAATTATAGAAGAAGAGGCTGGAAGACAGTCCTTAACTGAACGTCATTGTAGACAGACTTCTTTTTGGTTCTTCAATAAACCTATACTTGTGATTTACTTGACCTGTGATTCCTTTTTGATATATTCACACCATCCTATATATCCACACTAGTACGATAGAAATATTGATACTACAGTTGTATATTGTTATTCTTGTCATTTGTATGGTGTATATAATAAAGAATATTCTCCTCCTTTAAATCCATCCAAAGGTTGTCTTGAAAAGATCGCTTTTAGCGATAAGACCGCCCATTGTATCACCCTATTTATAAGTTGTATATTGTTATTCTTGTCATTTGTTTGGTGTACATAATAAAGAATATTCTATCTATATAACAATTTATTTTAATACCGACTGTTTAAAGCATATTTGTCATGTCTTCAGGTAACGACAATTCAAAACAGCAAGTAAAACTTAACAGATTTTCACACCGTTTTACCGACCTTATGAGGTTTTTGGAAATACAAACATCAAACCTATCGTATATGAAACAGCAACTGTGCTTTATTTTTAATTACAACATTTAATGCTGTAAATTGAAGACAATTCTTAAATTCATGACGATTTTCGTCACCCCACCGATTCAGCTGATGTGTCAACATTCTGTCGTGCAGAGTGGAGTGTTTGTTTGTTACCTCTTCACGCTTTAATGGCTAAACCGATTGTGATGCATTTTGGCACATAGATAGTTGGGAACCAGGAGACGGACAATATTTTTTTATTATTTTAAAAAAGTGGGATGTGAGGGAGATAGGGGGAAGAAAAGAGAAAACTTAGCGTTGCTATTACAAATCAATAAGGCGCAAGGGGAACTGTGTTATCCCAAATTTTACGCGGGCGAAAGCTAGTAGAATATATTTTGAAGGAAAGCAGGTCAACTAGGTTCAAACATACACAGCTTAAAATGGCGGTTGTTGTATGAAAATAAGATCTTTAGTAGATGGTCATCATATGCCAAGTCATTTCGTGCTTTCATTGGGGTCAGCTCTTAATCTTATTTGGATGCAGCAGAATACCAGTATTTTACATGGAACGACTCCCTACCTGACTTGCATAACCTAGTTTGTCAGTCTTTCGGGCCACTGACTTGTGTCCGGTCCTGACTGTCCAATCTACAAATCAAACCAGGCAAAGGTAGGTAAACCGAAAATTAACCAGACCGGCTTTTAATACAGGAGATCCTCCTCTAAAATAAAAATAAACAGGCATACAAAATACGCCACAAACTTATATATTTACCAGCCGTTAATTGGAGAATGTACATGTGGAGTTGTAAAAATAAGTTGTAGGCTATTTATTTCAATTGTATTTTTGTATTATAGTGAATATTTTAATTTTTATGATGGTGAGGATTTTTGGGGTCGTAAATAAGATTAGAGTAAATGTTTTTGAAGCATGCTGTGTACAGATGTTTTAAACGATAGACAATATGTTTGTAAACCTATTGTATTTGTAATGCGGGAAATGCGTGGGAACATCAAGAGCGGTTGTTTTTGCGCAGTCCGGTATGTTTGACAGTATGACCGAGTGGGGTGAGAAACCCAAGAATAGTAGGTAACGTAATTATAGAACAAGAGGCTGGAAGGCAGGCCTTAACATAACTTCAATGTAGACAGACTTCTTTTTGATTCTTCAATAAACCTATACTTGTAATTTACTTGACCTGTGATTCCTTTTAGATATATTCAAACCATCCTACATATCCACACTAGTACATGATTTTTAAAACACTGTTTTTTTGTTTAGTTTGTTTTTTATTTGCAAAGTACAGCTACGGAATAAGTAAACTTCTCTTCCACGCGGTATTTATACGTCCTCCGCTGCTCCACGTGGGTTTTCCGTCAACGCGCTTGCGTCAACTTCCGTAGCTCCCGTAAGTCAGCTTTAACACGATGCAAGATACTCGGAGCACATAAACATTAGGAGGTTGAATCAGAACATTTCAGCAGCCTTAACGTTACAACTGCCGCGGTGATGTGAAGCTTAACTCGCCTCTATGAGCATCAATTTAAGGCTGTAACTCGGATCCATGTTGTAGCATGTTGATTTCGCAACACGCAGTCTCAGTCTATTAACCCATGATGAAATAAAATTTTCGACGTTTTTTTCTGATTTCTTACGCATAATGACAGAAATGTATGAAATATTGTAATAGAAAAGATACGGTATGATATACTAAACAGATACTAACACAAATATTTGTGGTACACCGTTTTATTGCGGTTATATTTGTAAGATTATCAAGGAGTGACGCTCAAAGCAAGCGCTTTTCATGTTGTATTTTTGTAATTTCTGGCAAAATATGACAGAAATTGTGTTCAAAATATCACTAAACTCGGGCATAAATAAACACTGGGTAGATTGTTTTAGTATTTACTTAATATACGCTTTTTATTGCTTCGAAATTCTTTTATTCATAAAATTAACGGAGCGTAAATACCCGATCATTGAAACGATGAATGCAGCTAACTTCATACTACTATACTTAATAGAGTTATTCAAACGACTATATTTTAAAATTTACGTTCATGTATGTACTGGAAATGAATTTTCTTGTTATTGTTTTGTTTTTATTACTCACTATTAGTCAAGTGTTTTACTTCTTATTTTTTAACCGACGAAAACAAAAGGAGGAGGTTCTCAATTCGACAAAAACATATTATATAAATAGTGCTAACCGTGTTTTTGAAAGTTAGAGCTAGCATACTAGTAAATATTATAACAATACAGTTTACTAGGATTGTTAATAGCATTTGAAATGAAACTGCATTTACGTGCTATGTGCTTATGAGACAGTATTGATCCAGTTAGACTGAAAAATATTTCAGCACTAGGCTCTCATGAAAGAAAGGGAGGTATCCAGGAATGTTGTTTCCGAACTTGTAGAGTCGCGCAGATGGCTGCTATAAACATAGTTTGTATCTTAAAGTATGTGTTCAAGCTGTCTTTGGTTGTCTGTTATAATTTTACTAGATTTTACCCGCGGCTTCGTTCGCGTTAAATTGGGGGTAACACAGTTCCCTTTTCCTGATTTGCAGGTACCTTTTACCTGTAGCGTTTGCCCTTGTGCCTTATTTATTTAAGTTTTCCCTTTTCTTTCCTCTTTCTCCATCAGAGCTCACTTTAAAAAAATGACATATGTCCGTCTCCAGGGCCCCAACTATCTCTGTACCAAAATTCATCAAAAAAGGTTTACCTATTTAGGCGTGAACACGTAACAAACAAACATACAATCCAACAAACAGACTCACTTTCACTTTTATAATATTAGTAAGGAGTACGGCTGATAATAGGAATAACAGATTTTCTATTTCACACTTAAAACGGACAAATAACTGAATACCAAGCATTAATTGCTGCTATCAGCATCTTTGTGAAACTACAAGCAGAGAAGAAGAAAAATAATAGTATATGTACTTGGTATTGTAGCTGTGTTCCCCTTTTTAGAAGTAACTGCAAAACCCAGTGGACGAAGAGTCATTGACAGTTGAAGTGGCTCCGCTGCCCGATTGAGTGACATCTAGAGGAAAATTAAAAAATAAGTAATCCTATAGAGTGTGCATATTCATTTTAGGTTTTTTTTTTAATACAAAATTATGTGTTGTTTGTATTGCGATTTAGTTTATAGACACTATTCTCAAATACAACTCAACTATGTAGTAATAATTCGCTCACGCTGCTCAGCAACTATGTCTTCTGTGTTAATAACTTACTAAAGAAGACAGCTCATTAAAAAATCCTACTGTCGAATAAACTAAAATACAAAAAAGTTCAGTTTTTAACAGTGGGGACCAATTATTGGGAAGATTTGGGCCGTCCGTTTAATTTAATTACCATGTCACTCCCACAACTGAATTCAAAGGCACCTCATTTATATTCCATAAAGCGGTTTAGAGAGAGAGAGGCTGTAAAGAATTAGACATACGTACAGACATGCACACTATTGCACACGCTCCGAAAACATAATAGTATAGGATCCCGATATACAACGACCTTCACCGAGATGTTTATTTGATGAAACATATTTTATATTAAATTTTATTTGCCAATAATTATATTCCATATGGGTTGCCTAATAAATTTCAGTCCAGGATACGATTAATTAATAATTAAAAAAAGATTTTTTTTTTAATATTTCACCGGTTTGACTATTAGACAAATTTCATTCCAATCGAAAGTATGAAGCCCATAGAATATGCTAACGTTAGGTTGCCTATTCTTTTCCAGTCATAACTCTCGGGTTGCCAGGTATAAACAGGTAAATCGATAGTAGCATTTTACACCGGTCAGATAATTTAATCAAATTTAAATTAAAAAAAAAAAATAATTATAAACACGGTAAAATAGGGTTGCCTGCGAAAAATCAGTCCTGAATTACGGTTGTCGAATTTAAAAAAGTAAAATATTGCCGCGAGTGAATAGGTGCGACTGAGAGGTCCCAAGCAACCGTTTCGTGCGTTAGAAGAGGACAGAGCAAAACAGCTGCTTAAGGTCCGCCCATTTAAAGAAAGAGAGCGCGCATGCTGTTTGTCAGTGCAACTGACAAGGATAGCGATAGACTTGCATATGCTGTGTATCATTTTAGAGTAATGTATTATCAAAATAGAAGAATAATTTTTTAATATTATTTTTAATTAATTAATTATTTATGTGTATATATTTAATGTGATATTAAAGTATATATACATATATAGTAAAAGTAAATAAGAAGGTTATAGCAATAAATATGTAATACTAATTTAGAAATTTTTTTTATTAAAAAAAATTAAAAACAATTGAAAAAATCACTGTTTATTATACAAAATTATAAATAAATATTTTTTTTTAAATTATTCAGCTTCTGAGTCATCAGAAATAAAGCTAAGATCTTCACATCTGCACCTTCTTCGTCATCACTCTCTGTTTCGGTTCTTTTGACAATATCATCTATTCTTAGAGGTGTATGATCACCAATGAATCCTCGTGGCTTTAAATATTCATCTAAGTACCAACCGCAGCTCTCAGGTTCAAGTTTGATACATGTTGGATCTGTTGCATTCAGCCACATCGAATTTACGTAGATAGTTCGTAAAACTTTTTGTGTTAATGATATCCAGCACGGAGGTATGGAGTTAGAGTCAAAGCCTTTGATTTTTTTTAGAAACTGCTCACTGTCTTCTTTAGCAGAGTAATTTTTCATGAAAATGCGATATCTTGCATCATTCACATTAGTGCAATTCTTAATCCCATACATACAAGCTGTAAATTCTTGAACTATTTTCATTTTATCTTCAATGAAAATAGCAGCAGCATCTGTTAATGACGCAAAAACTGTTTGATATTTTTCATTTTTGGAAAATATTTGAAAAGGTTTTACTTTTCCTTTATTATAAAATGCTGCCGTGTAATCGCAGTCTGTAAACGCGTGGAAGGCGGGAAGACTTTGGCATAGCTTGATCCCTAACTTCAACGCTAAATCAGTGCAATTATTGCAATCAACGGATTGATTATTGGGTTTTTTTGTTGTCGAACTTGCAAGCCAAAATTGAGATTCCATCAGTTTGTGCATATTTCCTAACAAAATAATCAAAACGTCAGTATCAGAGGCCTTAATTAGAATTCTTGAGCCTGGTTCTGCTTTAGAAGCATGAAAATTAATCCTCGTATCTGCCTCTTCGTGATAACATTCATATTTAGTTTCTTCAGTTTTGTTTACGGAGTTTTCGTGAACTTGATAAGAGTAGCACTGATGATCGACGGTTAAAAAGATTTTTTTGTTTTGTATTATTGTTGCCAAATGGTCGTTCTCCCAATAACCAGCCAGAAACAGCACCAACGCCTCTTTAAAGCGATAATTTTTAAGGCTTTGTAAAAAAATTTTTGGTCTTGTTTGTTGAGGTCCCGAAATTTTATACGGAATATCGAATTCTTTTCTGCTTTCACGCTCTGCACGCAACGCACGGAACGGTTGCTTGGGACCTCTCAGTCGCACCTATTCACTCGCGGCAATATTTTACTTTTTAAAATTCGACAACCGTAATTCAGGACTGATTTTTCGCAGGCAACCCTATTTTACCGTGTTTATAATTAAATAATCTTTATTTTCATTTAAATTTAATTAAATTATCTGACCGGTGTAAAATGCTACTATCGATTTACCTGTTTATACCTGGCAACCCGAGAGTTATGACTGGAAAAGAATAGGCAACCTAACGTTAGCATATTCTATGGGCTTCATACTTTCGATTGGAATGAAATTTGTCTAATAGTCAAACCGGTGAAATATTAAAAAAAAATCTTTTTTTAATTATTAATTAATCGTATCCTGGACTGAAATTTATTAGGCAACCCATATGGAATATAATTATTGGCAAATAAAATTGAATATAAAATATGTTTCATCAAATAAACACCTCGGTGAAGGTCGTTGTATAACGGGATCTTAGACTATAACCCTACTTTCGGCATTCGGAAAAAACGACGAGGGTAGGACAAAAAATAAGCCAACCGGTAAATAAAAAAGACTAATGACAATATTTTAGAATGTTTCTTTTAAAATCTAGAATTTGAATAAAAACTCGTCGCTAGAAATTAAACGGAATATTAACTTATTTGTAGCTGAAGAGAACAAATACATGTCGGTCAAAATGAGGACTTAATAAATAGTGTAGAAAAAAGTTTTTCGATCTAAGAATGTCTACTTTTTTTAAAATATACTGATATTCCAATAGCATAATGTAGCATGCGATGCTCTCCAAACAATAGTTTTTATCTAATGAGTAAGATATAAAAAAATAAGAAGGTAACAAATAATTTTAGGAAAATGTTCCTGACTGAAGACTTTCAGAAGATTCATTAAAATTACCTGATATATAACGTGTCCGTTTTCCAAGGCTTTGTTTTTGTTATTTGTTAGTAATTGGTAAAACTGAAAGCGTATATTTCATGAAGTTATAAAATAAATATTTAATTAAATAACATAATAATGTTGTTACAAAAACTGTTTTGTTACTACAACTTTACTGTCATGCTTCCAATAAACGATTTTAAATTGCAACTCTTAAATGGAATAGTTTATACTAACAGGGCTGCATAAAAGCTAGGATATGCACTGCCAATGACCACTACATATACACGATTGGGGCGTGTCTTCATGTGAGCACCCCTACACTAGCAATTTGCTAACTGACAGCTTGCACTATCAACGTAGCGTTCCGTACGGGCGGTCGGGTTTCGTAGTATGGGGGGAGTTAAATTTGTAGCCATTGAACAGAGGGAACGTACTAGGGCACCAAAGCCAGATGAAGGTTTTTTCTCACTATGAATGCGGCCTTTAACTGGCGGGAACGCTTCGATATGCAGACCGATGAGCTCTCCGACTGTTAGCTTATATTTTTCAGGTCGAGTCAAGTTTAAATCTAAGGTTTGGACAAGTGATTTTTTTTTTTAGGTATTAGTTGATCTCTATATATTGACTCAAAAAAAGTATAAAAAGTTCCGTCGCCAATCTTAGAGACTCATAACATTCGTTACTAGAGTTTCGTGATACGTCGAATTTGAGTTAGTTTTCACAAAAGTCACGGAGACGTAAAAAATTCAAATTGAATATAACAAATCTTCATCATCAAATAAATCACATATAATAATAAGTGATTTTCTAATTCTTTTTAAACTATTTATTAATCCCATAAAAGCATATTTAAAATAAAAAGTACGGTGACTGACACTTCAATAAACCGCAGCATTCTATTAAAATGATATAAGTAACTAATTTGTTTTTCATTTATTGATTTATTTATATGTAAGTTTACATTTTTAAATATTTTTTTTATAACAACATAAAAAGGTACACCTAAAAAAATAGTAGCCTACCGGTTTTGAGAACAGGATCCAAACTACCGGCGGTCAGGGCTCCAGAGAAACCTCCTAACAATACGAGCCGTGTCTAAGAGTACTGCTTTCTGTATCAAGCCCTTAATCCAGCTGCCTAACGAGATCCTCCTCAGGTATTGGCCGAGTCATTCGGCAATTAAGCCATTGACAGATATGACTATCGGCATAATGATCGCTGAGTTCACATCCCACATGTCGAAAATCTCGCGAGCCAAGCCAAATATTAAGTAACTAATATTAATAAGTAATTAATGCTTACTATCCTTACTTCCTTACTAATATTATAAAAGCGAAAGTGAGTTTGTTTGTTTGTTACCTCTTCACGCTTTCATGGCGTAACCGATTTTGATGAATTTTGGGTACAGAGATAGTTGGGAACCAGGAGACGGACATAGACTAATATTTTTTTGAAAAAAGTGGGATGTGAGGGAGAAAGAGGGAAGAAAAGGAAAAACTTGGCGTTGCTATTACAAATCAATAAGGCGCAAGGGGAACTGTGCTACCCTGAATTTAACGCGAGCGAAACCGCGGGCAAAAGCTAGTATTACAATAACGTAACTGCCGAATGGTCGTGACAAATTCTACATAAGTAAGTTCCTAATGTATCATAACACACTACATAAACATTGTATCTAAACTATAATCCACCAAAACGTAAGGCAAAGCACCAGGGTATTATGAACACAACGATGTGGATAATTGAGCTATCTCCCTCACATATTTGTATGTTATTCAATTCTGTATGTATGGTGTTACAGTCATTTGCCCCACATCAAAACGAGTGAGCTCGCTTGTTCTATAACACTGAACTCGACAATACTACAAGACGTCATATTAATGCTCTTAACAGTCTAGAGTGCAATAGGACAATGACCGGCTTGTAATTTCATTTAGAATGTCAACACTACAAACAACAAAGAAGGCATACATTTTTTATTATTACAAAAGTGGAGACTCTAGAGGCTTATAATGATGCTCTAAAGTTGAAAGTCACTTGTCGAAAACATGAAACAATAACCGCAATCGCCCGGTTAGTCCACACAGCAAGACAGATGCAGCAGTCACGATGCGACGTTTGTACCAGGACATCATACGCTAGCTGGAGGTGCATTGCCACGATATCTGCATGCAAAGCAACACTCCGAAACTCGTAGCGACACCTATCTGGCAAAATAATGTACTAGGCACTAAATATACTGGCCACTATGTCTTACAAGTGAAATGGTATTGTACAATATAGATGATTGCATAATATTAATAATTTTTTAGGACTACTATTGAAATATTGCGCAGTGACTGAACAAAAGTTTTAGACTTAATATTTCAGTTCATTGTTTTGACTGAGCGCGATTGGCCAGTCACGGTAGGCATAGCGAAGGGGCGTGTATCAAAATCGACCAAAGTCAGCTTGTGAGGAAATAGCATTGCTAAATTTAAAATCCTTGAAAGTAATTTCCAGTGGCTAGGTTACGCAAAGACATTGAAAATAATCACTGATTATTTGAAAATCACCTGACTCATAACTTTGTTCTTTTCTATACAGAGTGGCCAGTTGATAGGCGTCCAAAGAAAAAAATTAGATGCCTTATGCTAAGGGGTACCTGAATTACCCCATGTATGTTCCGCGATTTTTTGTAGTTTAGGAGCTAGAATTTTTTTAAGTATTATTTTCAAAATTTTCACCTAATATTGGTTTTTATTTTTTATCTCTTTATTCCTACCGTTTCAAGATATTTTTTTTCTGTGGAATCTATTAGCGATAGCAATAACTACCATGCAAAAAAAACCGTTTGCCTAGGTATTGTAGAACTTACCACAAAATTAGTCCAAAGTTCAAAATTACCGTTAGAGTTCGGTAATCCAAAATGTTCAGAGCTTAAAAAAAATAAGTTAGGGGTGCCACAGGTTTCTAAATCATCTTGCGATTAAGAACACATACTTAATCTACGTGTTGGGACAATAAGGTTAACGAGGTTTATTAGCAACTAACTAAATATGTTTTTTTTTCCTGAATGGCATCTTGTGATATTAATTGGGGATCTACGGCCAACGAGAAGCGATACCAAATGTAAAGAAAACCCATGCTAAAACCCCATCTAAAATGGCCGCCCGAATGTTGGCGAACCCGTCTTAACGTTGTCATGTTTTTGTCGGGAGAACGAGACATTACGACAAAGGCACAAGATGGAAAGAGCTAAATATTAGATTGTCAACGCCACAGTTGTTCTTTAGGTTAATGACCTTTCGTATCGCTTCTCGTTGGCCGTACTGTAAACATGTATCATGCATTTCTTTATAAAGATTAAATTGGCGTGTACAGTACGTATTTGGTTTTAATACCAATATTGATATCCTCACGCGTTCTCGAGTTTTTTTAGCTTATACTGTCCCACTACTTAGTAAGGGCCTTCCCAAGTCTTTCCATAAATACTTATCCCACACCATCTCCAACCCATGCAGTACGCGTCCAGGTCATCACGGAACCTCTTTTAGGTCGTTCATCTATAGGCAGCATCTTTTGCAATACAGTCATGGTGCATGCGGCTTAATTGAACGATTTGATGCTATTTCAGCCTGGCAGGATTTGGTAACGTAGCATGGTGTTGCAAACTCGGTCTGCTCTTTTAATGCCCAAAATTGAAAGGCGTTGAAAGGCCTTTCGCTAGATTCCTATGAGGGACTTTTGCAACTCTATGAGAGACCTGATCTGAGCACCCTAGGTTAGTTTTTGCTTCAGAGAGACCGGTAAATCACCCGTCATTATCGTCTTCATAGACTAGTAGCTTTGCCAAGTGTTTTCTCTTTCTGGCGAGTTTTCAAAAGATACTTACAGGCAAAAGGTGATATACACTTCGACATAATGAATTGCCTGCCGATTTACCTCGATGCTAGTTGCTCTTGGTCATCATTGGTCCCGTCAAGTAAAAAGGCCGCTGGCTATGTATCCCACTACTACGGCTCAGCGGCCATTTTACGTGATGGGACAATTTTATTGGTTATATATTTTTTTTCTAACCAATTAACCCAAAATATTGAGAACCCCTGACATGATATTTTTTAGCATCAAAATCAGTCATATCCATGGTAATAAGAATCAAAGATGGTCAAATCCAATTACATCAATAACAAAACTAGTCAAATAAATAGATTGGTTTCGAAATAAGTCAAATCCAATATAATATCCCAATTATTTGTTTTTTTTTTCCTTTTGAGGGACCACACTGCTATTTCGCAAAATATAATCGTAGGATTTAGTAGTGGACTTAAAACAATTGTAGAACCAATCTGGGAATTCGTAAACGATTCTACTAAAAAAGTACCTGTTAACCTTGATTTTAGACAAACACATCGCAAGTCTCACCAAAGAGCTTGCCGTGCTTAGTTCTTGGAACATGGTATATACTTTCAGGGCTGTGTGAGCACAAAGGACTATGTCGTCAGCAAATTGTAAGTTAAGTTTCAAAACCTTTAGTCGTTTAAGAAGTTGCCAGGGTTTTATTTAAATATCTCTTCAAGAGCGCTGGTGAACAATTACGGTGACACCATCACGCTGCTTAACTCCCTTTTGTATTGGAAACCAAGGGCTTGTATTAGTAGGGGATGTTTGCGGCACTGTTGTGGTTTATATTTTCCAAAAGGTTTTTAAATTCTAGTTCCAATTTTTAGTTTTACATGTTTTAATACTATCAGGGGTCCTTCATATATTCAACAAAAGATAAAAGCAGAGTGGTTTGTTTAAATTCTGTGTGTACTTTATCTAGAAGCTATTCTAGGACTATAGATGGTCGGGTTTTAGAAATTAGGGTCGCAATCCAGCTTGTTCTGGTGGCTAATGTTTATCTAGCAACCCGTCTATGGGATGATGTAACTCTTAAATTCATTAACTAAAACAAACTGGCTTTTTGATGACGGACGGGATATTTTAATCAGTAAGTTCATTATATGAAGTTATTGCAACAAAGCATCTCTCCATCAAAAGCGCGTATTTTGCGTACAACAGATACTAGGGACTCTGAACTCTGAAGAGGTCGTGTTTTTTGTAAAGATCACCATGAACCTCCCATTAACATGATGGAACTTTATTTCACCGTATTAAGTGTAGAACTCGACAGTAGCTCCACTATGAATACTGTTGTATATAACTTTTTGTATAAAAATACACATAATTATATGATATCAAAACTAAGCCCACGTTTTAGTCTGACGTTTGATTTTGATACCTAATATCGTGGAAATATATAAAAAAACCTTGTCCGTTTATAATAGTTAAAATCTCGCCATAATTCTGGCTTCACGAAAATATCACACCGATTTAATTAAGCTACGACAGTTTAATTTTTTATCTGTTCAAAATACATAGAACAAGGTTTTATTTAATTAAATTAGAATAAGCAGCTTCATGGTGCGATATTACAAACTTGATGACATAAATAAGAAAGATTTTTAATTTTCCATCCTATATTAAGAATAACACCATAACTTAAAAGAACAGCAGTACCACTGAAATACAAAAAGAAATGTGTCCAAGTTCCACGCATGCTACAATGTAAGCCTGGCCGACCAGGATTTCACACTCATATGGAAAATGTTAACGTATGAAAATATTATTTTCATTTTATGTCCAAACGTGGGACTTACGAAAACTATACCTATCTCTTTCACTCTCGTAAGTCCTCTCTGAGATTAGAGAAGTGCGGTGGTAACAACTAGTGAATCAGGAAAACAGGCAAGACTAGTGAACTAACTAGTCGAAGTCTGTCTGTGTAGCGTGAGAGTCGTCACTAACTCTCTCCTCTCTGAGCGTAATCTCGTGAAACCTTTTCTAAAGTCACAGTACTAGGATATCATAGCAATAAAAGGACATACAAACCTATATACTACGGCACTTGCTAAGACTGCTTAAAAAATTTGCAAAGTTTTGATTTCCAATCTGCTTTATTTTTTTAATATCTTCATTTTAAGTTTGTACTTCAGTAAATTTAACCTTGAGTTGTGTTTGACTAGACACAATCTATACTCTATATAGATCTATACTCACTCCGGATAGGGCAGGGTTAGGGTCAGTGTACAAACCGGTGTATCAGGAAGGCTAAATGCCTAACAACAAAGACTCAAAACTGGATATTGAGTTGGCCCTTGGGTAATCCAGAACGCTTATCATAATTATGATTGGAAGTTAAATGGCTGTTAGTTATAAAGTAGTTACACAATTAATAATAATTACACAAGTAATTATTATTTACTAGCCAATACCCGCAGCTTTGCCCGAGGGGAATTTGGTAACTGTGTCCCATGAGATCGTAAAATCAGGATCTTATTAAGTGTAGATAACTAATAACCAATTGTTATCTCAATACTTCCATCCTCACAAACTTTCGCATTAATTTAGTAGTAAAAAATATCGCAGTAAAAAGGGTTAGTAAAAAGCAACACTAGCTGTTATAAAAGTATTTATTAAAGAAAATTGTATGTACATTTGCATTAAAATACCATTATTTTAATTATATAAACATGCCATTCATTTTCCACCAATCGCAAAAGCTAATAACATACATACATAATACAAGTTAGAAAATACCAGGCGATAGTCATCAGCAAAAATCGCTAGTGCAAACATTGGCTAGCTTAATGATCGAATAGTTATACCATGATCTCAGAAGGATGAACAAACATACACTCAATATGGTGAATACAAAAATTCTTATAAATTACTTAATCAACTACATCTTAATCTGAAAATCTACTCAATAAATGCTTTTGCGAATCTTTAACTAAAGTTCGTTCCAGTATCTTAATGCCCTTGCATTTGTTTTCATCGCAACACGCCATCCGTGAGAGCAGAATGGAAAAAGACATTTCCATTCTGCTCTCACGGAATCATTTACTCCTTTCACCTTCATATAATTCCTTACATAATCAGTTCTTTGGCCTTCCTCTCTCTCTCCTTTCACATCGATCACTATTTAAGCCACATGCTTTTCATCCCACAACTGTGCTATGATTAATGAGAAGTAAGGAAAATGTTCACTGTGGTAACCTGTGAATGATTCATCCTATTCTCTTTAATATATTTAGATATTGCTTACTCAGTTTGCACGTACCTAGTTTAACGCATCTGAAGTGGGAACTCTTTTCTTCTCTAATTTTCGGTGAAACGGTTAACAACCAGCTGTAAGAAAGCCCTTTGTATCATCAGTTAGGGGAAATATTTACTTTATTTTACTTTCAAGTACTATTCTTGTTATTTGTGTTGTTGTTGTTTTTTAACTCACCATCAGTTTAATCCCGTATTGATTTACATATATATAGGTTTGGTATGATGAACTGTTATTTTCACAAGGTCCAAAACTTCCTTCACCATCAAAGTTGTCAATTAGCTACACGAATACCTGAAATTTTATACAATCTATGAAAAAATCTTGGTACCTATGTCGGAGTTCTCTTTTTATTTGAACATCTTTTGGCTAAAAATATCTCGAACTTTAATCTTAAAATCTTCTCAAATAATTAACTCATCGGCGTCAAATAGTATTTTATCTAAATTTGCCCTCATTTAACCCTCAACTGACGAAACCCCTTGAGGGTTCAATTCAGTTCAATACATTTCAGTAAAAAGTACCAGCAATACAGAAGTAAGCTAGAGATGAATGAAATTTTGGAGAATATGGAACACATTTTCGTATTCTGCCAACGTTCACTTTGCGCTTACAAAAAACTGCCACAATACTTTTCCATAACTATTAGCAACTTTTTAGGTAACAGATTATACAAAATCAGAAAATTGACCAGTAACGTGAAAGAGTAACAAACATCCATACATCCTCACAAACATTCGCATTTATAATATTAGTAGAATTATCTAAAATCTGGATTTCTAGAAATAGATCATGTTTAGCTTGACGATAATTGCTGGTGACACAAACGTAACTTGTGGTTAAATCACTTGGTGCTATGGAATGGATAGAAAACTTATTTTATTTATTTAATGCAAGCATCATAAATTTCTTGCCATTTGAAGGAAACCACATGTCGGGTCCACCCTTTATAGCAGAACTTTTTATGTCATAATTTTATTTTGCATAACAACGGATGGCATAAACTTCACTTCGCAGAAAATAGTTTAGCAGACACTCATTTATCATACATTCTAAACTCATAATTTTGTAAGTCAGAATCATCTCTAGGCATAAACTTCATATCCATAATATTTAAAAAGTAGAAACATCATATTGCAGAAAGTTCACAGTCAGAATCGTCTTTTGGCATAATATATTTTATATCGATGTTCATTAAACGGCAGAATTGTCAAATCGTAGAAAGTTTATAGTTACCATAATAAGTTCATCTTTGTCATTATAAGTTGTCATTTATTTTTATTAATTATTTCTTTAAAATAATGTAATTTATTTTAGTTATTGTTTAATTGAATTTAAGATAATGTCATTGAATTCAATAGGTTATTAGGTATCCTAATCTAAATAGTTCAGTTCCGGGTAACCCACTTAACTTTACTTGCGTTAATAAAAATCTCTCTTTTTATTAACGCAAGTCGTTTCTGGTCGTAGGAGGTCACAGTTTTAACCTAACCTAACCTAGCGATTACTGCCGTCTGCATAGTATGCCAAGTGAAATTATACCAAATAATATATTATGCGAAATTTGAACTCTGCGAATCATAATTATACTAAATGTAATTCTGCCATCTTAAAAGTATGCCATTGTTAATTCGAAGGTTTAAACATTATGCCAAACGATAATTATACCAAATAAATTTTATGCCTTTAAAATGTTCGTTTAAAGAAAATTATGCTAAGTGTGTTATGCCAAATAAATTTCGGAGCATCAAGTTTCTGCCAGATAGAGGGAACCCCCACATGTCCGTTATTTATATTTTGACAGTAATGAGACTAGCAGGATCTTATACATTTATTTGTCAATATTATTTAAAAAATATTGCTCAACTGAATAAAATTATTCAAAACCATAAATATTGATAGAAAAATTAAATTTATGTTTGTGCGGTTTTTCAACCAAACACTTATTTTTTTTAAACAGACTTAAAATATTGTACCAGGATGATCGAAACAGAATTTTTAGACATCTTTGAATTTCCTCGCGGTACTAGGAATACATGAAACACGTGTTGGTGTTCCCATTCAACTAAAATCATATCTGAAAATATAACATAGTACGTGACTGTACAATCCTAAGCTTGAAGCCTGCTTAGACGATACCAATGAATTCTTCTAATGACCACGGCGGATCTTATGTAAAATGATAAAATGTGATGTCAACTGATTAGAAAACGAACTAAGCAAAAATTTTAAAAAAATATATTAAGACACGCTTTTACAGCTCACATTCTCTATATGTTACAAATCAGTGGCTAAACCAATTAACTTCAGTTATTAGAAAGTTTTAGGGCCTTAACTCAGTTTATTTGGATTTATTGTTCGGAATTCTTTCTTCTCGGAAGTAATTAACGAAACGTCTTGTATTCCATTTTCCATATAGATTATACGGATAGTATATATTTCATAAACATTATCATATAGGCCTCCGGATTGTTTTTGGCTACGACGGCCAATGTCAACGGAGATTAGCCATCGGTATATGAGATATTATAGTGCACAGGCACAGGTGAACTCTCTGTTAACTCACTTTCATCGTCAGATAGGACGACAATCCGACACGACCGGAGAGATCAGGCGAACTTTATTTACTAGGACATCAAAGCTTGATAGCTGCGTTGGCACGACCTACGTATTCCCGCCAATTGTCCCCGGCCCAACCTACAAACTGTAGGTGGGGGAGTGAAAGAGACGACAAGCGTAGAACTAGTGGAAGACAAAGTGGGCGAACGCCTAGTTTCACACGTAGTACTATGAAGTGGTAGTCCTCCAAGGTTAACTGAAAAAAAAGAAAGATATAAAATAACATAGAAAACAACGCCTGAATTTATGGCGGGAAAAGTGGACTCGCCCAAAGTTGTAAAGCGTTTTTTGCACTGTTTGGAGTATATTACAAGTGGAAATAGTTCACCGTATGTTCTTTTGTTACTGTAAGGAATTTTACTTATATTAATAAGTTAATGGGATTACTACTTAAACTGAGCAAAACTTTAAAAAATACTGACCCTGTAAAACTGATGCCGATTTTTACGAAGCGACTGGATTTCCGATCAAGAGTCGTACTGAGTGGTCAAGGTTTACCATTTGGACTGCTGTGTGTACTTCATCAACACACCACAACTGTAAATAAAGAAACTTTGAAATTAAAACATTTATCGAAAAGCATGTATAATTTATAAAAAATACAAAATATTCCTCTTATATGAATCTATAAATATAATTCCTAAACACACAAAAGTTATTTAAAGCACAAATAAATGTTGGTAAAACTCATCGAGTCTACTACGGCGTAGCGTTCTCATGGCTACTCTTGCTACGAACTCGTAGCAGATTACGCCTACGCACTTGAGTCGTAGTATTTTCTAGTTACCGAGTGATATAATTTTTAGAATATGTTTTCTCGTGCGGATGTGATCTGTAGTAAAGATTTACTATACTTCCGAACTAACCATTAATGTCAATGATAAAATTAAATTTATGTAATAATCTATCGAACTATTTTTGAAATAATTATTTTAACTCATTTTTTTATCATACTATCCATCTATCTTAATATATTTCAGTCAGTTGACGTTTACTGTACATTAAACATCATTTTTCATATTGCGCGCTCACCAGTAAACTTGAAAAATATTTATGTGCAACATCTCTTGTTTTTTATGCTACCCCTGTAACGATGCGGATGTAAATAGTGCGGATTTCACTATAAAACAATTTCTGAAAAGTTGCGACAGCACGGCTCCTAAATAGTCATGAAGTTCTAGTACTTCAGGCCTGAGTTGCTAAAGTTATAGAGTTTGCTGAAAACCGTTCATTCTGCATTCCTACATTGAAAGTGACATTGTTGTTAACATTTTACTTTAAGCGGGGAATTTCATAACCACGCTTGTTTTAGTAGGGGAGCCCACGATGCTAAATGGGGATTTACTCGAGCGTCGTAGAGACCTATTGGGATGCAAAGCTTAGATGATAAGAAGAAAAAAATGTTATATGATATATACCGTTACATCGGTGGGGGAAGCGGCTATAGATTTTTAAATATGTAAAAAAAAACTGTTGCATGGACATCCTCGAGCGCGTCAGATATTGATAGCATCAATGCCCTATGTATTTTTAATAATGTACGTAAGTATGTTAATCTGATCGTTTGCATGATGGGGGTGGTTGTATTTAAGGGTTGAAAATGAAAAAAAAAAAAATTTTGTCGAGCGCGTCAGATTTTCTAAGGGAGTGTTAAGTGCACCAAAAAAAAGCTCTCATTCACTAATCTGACGATTTCGATGGGACGCACGCGGCCATTTTCATAATGTGCAAAAAATAATCGCCATTTTGAAATACTCAAGCGCGTCAGATTAAGATATATGTGGTTAATATTTATGTTCTAAACGTACTGTCTCATAATCTGACGATTACGTAAAGGGATTCGCCTAATCTGACAAAAAAAAATTAGAAAAACGGTTCACCTTAAAGGCCATCCCTGCAACTTCTCGCTAATTCCATTCCTGGGCGCTTAAAATTGTACTTATGACATTTTTGAGCTCAAAATATAATTTATGTGATATTTTGAGCTCGCTGAGTTCAAAGAAATAATATTTCTATGCATTTGAGCTCTCCCAGCTAAGTCTGATAGAAGTTTCATAGAACACTATTTTTGGAATTTTCAAACCGCAATAACTTTTGAATGGATCAACCGATTTTCACACGGTTGGCGGCATTCGACGCAGTTTTATCATCCTCATAAGTAATTTTGCAATTTTAATTGATTGAACCACAAATTTCGGAGTAATCCCAAAGAAACACTTTTTCGGGTTTCTTTCGTTCACGATATCTCTCGAACGAATCAACCGCTTTTGACCAGCTTGGTGGCGATCGACGTGGTTTTTTAAGCTCAAAGGCGGATTAGTTTTTGGAGTTGATCGATAAAGCCGGTTAAAAGTTATTCCCAAAAAATCACTTTCAAAAAAAATTTATTTTTTTATTTTTTTAAATCACTATAACTTAATTAATTGAAAAGCTCAGGAAGTAGCATGAAAATAAATAAGTGTATGCTTTTTCAGTAAAATACATGTATTTATAAAAAAAATATTTAAAAAAAGCTTAAAACAATTTAATGTTTTATAATTAATTGATTAATTAATCATCATCTTCATCCGTAGAATCATCTTCTTCTTCTGGCTCAATTTCATCCTCAGAATAGAAACGCGGAGAAGGAAATGTAGGCATCACGCAGCTGCACGCATTTAACTTTATCGACAAATTTTTGTTATTTCGGCTTGTGGAAATCGTCAGATTATATATTTTTCATTATTCTTGAATTATTTCCTTCAAAATAAAAAAAAATTTAGCTACGCTCGAGAATGTCGAGATGACGTTTTTTTTTTACAACTTTGTTGCCCTCCCCTTTTTTTACGTCACTCTCAAATTGTCAGATTAGTGGAATATACACTTTTTAGGGTGTAATTAACTCACCCTACCTTAATCTGACGCGCTCGAGAATTTCTGATGGTCAATTTTTTTTTACTAATCTGATCCTGTATCCTTCACGGGTGGCCTTATATATGGGCCTCATGTTCTGTGGAGGTACTTAACTGGGTACAAGGTATCCCCCTGTTAATGGAGTGCCGTAAGGCATAAAAATTGTAAAACCTCGGAACCCAGGGCCAGTCAATGAATCTGTATATCAAGTGTTAGACTGCATTGTTAAAACCTCGAATAAAAAAGTTAAAAAAAAAAATTGGCCGATCTCGATTACAACAATTTTTAACAACAATTTACTGAAAAATGAGAGGCGGAAGGGGGAAAAAGTGTTTATAGTAAAAAAAAAAAAACATAAGTAGTTACAACAGGTATGATTTTTCAGATACGTGGTTTTGGTTGCTGAAATGCAGTTTTTAGGTGATAGTTTATTTCAATTTGTATGTATGTAACCGTGCTGTTGGTGTGCTTATTATAAATAAATAATTAAATAAAAACCAGTCTAGTCTTATCCAGAGTTTTCATTTATATACGTATTAAAAGAAGAAAGGGAGGCATTCGCCCAGCAGTGGGACGCTATAGGCTAGATTAAATTAGATAATGTGTCCCACTATGCTGGATTTTTGCAATGACAGTCGATTTTTATATACCAATCGTAGAAGAGGGCATTACCATATCTCTAACACAGCTTAGACCAGCTGAGGGTTCTTCATCAGATACTTCAGACCTTCGATTTTGACATCAAATGAAGCGATCGATCTCTAATAGTTTGGTTGGGCTCTTGTTCTTTCTAATCAGGGTCACCAGGTACTTCAAATCTTCGGTTATTCTTGTTTTTATAGTTTTTCCTTGATGTGGTCATTAAACCCTAATTCTGTACCAAATTTCAGCTCTCTGAGTTTATGGGAACTACTAGTTATATTTTGATGATCATGAGTGAGTGAGTAAGTGTCATAAATGCTAAACTTTGCTTTCCCTTAACTTCGGAATTAAATAGCCTACAGACTTGAAATTTTGGATTTTAAGTACGTAATAATAGCTTACTGGATGACGAAAATTTCTGCGTTCCAGTCTTATCCAGAGGTTCTCAAATAGGGGAATAAAAATGCGGCGAAATGGTAAAGGATGGTACGGCTTAACAGCTGCTGTTATTATCTATTCCCCTCCCCACTCTTCATCGGTATACCTGCAGTCCCTAGAAATCCAAGATCGAGTTTGTTCTTTTTAAAATATAACTTTAAACTAATATACTTAAATAAAAGAAAAAATCCAAAAAAAATTATTAACATATATAAAAAAAAAATTGAGATCGCATAATATATTTTTTTTAACATTTTTCTATATACTATCAAAAACATATTTCCAACGTTTATATTAAGATTCATTGACTGGCCCTGGATTCCGAGGTATAAACCTTACGGCACTCCACTATGTATATTAATCTGCCGCGCTTTAGTAAATCCCGAAATCCCCGCTTGGGCTCCCCTACTATTTAAGTTACGTGGGAAAGTCTAAAAAGAGTAAATAATTAACTAATTTTAATAAAAAAATAAGCCTAAAGATGGTACCACCTAGTCTGATGCAATATCAGCAACATTATTTACTCGTTCGCAGTAATGTTCTCCTAGTAAATCGCCTCGAAACGGCCAACCACCTGTTGGAGTTTGGGTTCAAAGTACTTTGGTGCTGGCCAATCAAACCACCATTTTTTACAAAAATAAATAAATAAAATGAATAAATAAACCCACAATAACTAATATTACGATGATAAAATTGTGTTCAATGTGTCATAGCTATAGGTACGACAAATAGTATAATATTGATGTTTATTAGGCAAGCAAAAGAAAATGAATAGCGTGATATTGTCAACATACTGCTGAATAAGTTTCATTGATAGCAAACACACTAACAATACAAAGCTCTATGATGAAACGCTAATAATATTACAACCACAATTTTATACATAATACGTTGTACAACTGAGACGCATTTTCTTGAGTTTATGCTCTGCAAGTACTTCGCGCCTGAAAACTGCTCGGCCCGCACCGACTACAGCACACCCAAGTTTGGACTCTTCATTAAGTTGAGGTGAAAACGTCAACCCACGAGATTACAAAGGTTAAAAAAACGTTTGAATAGATTTTTATGAGATTTACTTGTGGTGACAAGGTGAATGTTAAACGAAAATTTGCCACTCGCCAGTCTTTAAAATTGTAAATTGTTATTTTATTATTATTAATTCTTAACAATGAAATATATTCTTCAAGATTGTATTGAAAAAAAAAACGCATTACCTCCATTATTACTAAAATGCGCGCTTTCAAAGTCTAAGATTTCTTCTTCTCTCTTTTGGGATTCATGAAATCTTCTGAGTAAAAGTTAAAGATGATCATGTTTTCTTTCTTTTAGTGACTGTCAACGTTTTTTTTTTAATATTTATAGTATGTTTCAATATATAATACCTTTTACTAAGAACTTATTGCGTTAGACACTACGCAAACATAAATAGATACATTTCGGACATTGGCATTGCATTCATGCATATTGTTGCGACATCGCAAGAGTTATGTGATTTTCTCAATAAACCTCGATGTACTAGGCTATCAGAAAACAATGGAAATGGACACGGGGAACTGAGTCCAGTTACCGCCATTTGTTAGGGTGAGTATAAAAACTCTTTCTCCAAACACCGTATATGAATTTTGAAATTATATTTGTCCCTCTTTAATTACCACCGTACAAGCTCCAGCGAGCAGGACATATTCAGCCCTCAAGTCCGTACTTTAAAATTTTACACATGTTTTATTT